>OU015540.1:13777354-16177354 GCA_907165065.1 Caprimulgus europaeus | reverse complement strand
GGAAGTATATTGGGTAGATGTGAAGCATCAAAGAGCAGTTTAGGGCACAACAGTTGGCTCTGTAATATAAGGACATCATCAGCTATTGGTGTAAGGTCTGGTTATGCTTGTAAGAACACAGCAAAGCTTTGTAGCAAGGTAGGTGATTTACCAGCCATGCTACAAGCCAGTCTTTTTGAGTCATGGAACAGCAGGATAATTAGCTTAGATTTGTCTGGCAGAGGAGCCTAAATGCTGCCTATGTCTGTTTGCAAGGGAAGGGTACACAAAAACTTGTCCTTCACTATATGCAATTCTTGCAGGATAAGTTAGTGGGTTTTTTGTCTTGTGCTCTTCATCTTTAAATTCATGTGGAACCTTAAAAACAAGAGGTCCTTTTAGACTGGTTTAGTAGATGTGGAAAGGTAACTGCAAGCCCCAAAATGCTTATTTCAGAATTCTGCATGTACAGGTCAATATTTTGCTGAGTAATTTGTGCTTGTTCTCTCCAGTCCTGCTTTTATGGATGAGTATGAGAAGATTGAGGAGCAACTGCAGAAACAGTACAGTACTTATCTAGAAAAATTCCGCAATCTGACCTATATGGAGCAGCTCCTGGATGATCGTCGGCGAACAGAGCAAGAGATGTTTGAGGTAAGACAGCTTAGAAATGTCAGCAAGACTTTATATCACACAATCCCAGCATTGCCTGGATGGGAAAAGCTCTTTAAGATCATGGGATCATCATGAACCCAACACTGACCAGTCCCCACTGACCCATGTCCCTCAGCACTGTGTCTACACGACTCTTCAATCCCTCCAGGGATGGGGACTCCACCACTGCCCTGGGCAACCCCTTCCAATGCCTCAGAACCCTTTCAGCAAAGAAATTCTTCCTCACATCCCATCTCAACTGCCCTGGCCACAACTTGAGGCCATTTCCTCTTGTCCTGTCACTCATTCCTTGGTTGAACAGAGTGACATCCTGTAGTTCTTGGCTTTGTAACAGCAGATGTTTTAACACCCTTTGTCAGAGCAGTGCATTAGTAGTTGCAGAGCCAGCTTGGAGTGACTGGCAGTTTACTGACAATCCAGTAAGTGTGGCTGCTCTTGGACAAGCCTGATCACATAGCTTTATTTTTTGAGCTAGTGAAGTTAAAGCAGTGTAGTGATGCCCCTTTCCAGGCTCTGACTCCTCTTGACTCGTTTTCAGGATCATTTTTTTTATTTATGAAGAATGTTTTCAGCATTTCTAATCTTCCTTTTGCTACATACAGTGTATGGGCTAAGAGTTACATGGCACTTATTTTATCATCTGCCAACAAGTAATGTGTAAGAGTTTCTCAGCACCAGGCTCTCCAGTTTCCTCAAAGCAGTCCTCTTCAATGCAAACAGCAAAGAATATCAGTGAAAAGATCAGATATGCTGGAATCCTTCCTCACAGAGCCTTCAGTTTTGTCTGGCAGAAAGGCTGTTTTCTGTTGACTTGCTGAATTGTATCAGTTCAGTGTGATTCTCTCTTTTGTATCCTGCTGGATAATCTGCATCTGTATCTCATCCTGCTCCATGCTTTCTTCTGGGTGTTTATTGGACTGCAGTGCTTTCAGCTGAGCTTTCAGTCCCTGTAGCTTCATATTTTACTTGTTTGGCTTTTCATCCTTCTCACAGTCATTATCCAGTGTAGCTTCTGTTCTTCACTGAAAACATGTTTCAATGAATGATCTCCCCATGGACCTTGGTACTGGTGGGTGTGCTACACCTTGAGTTAACCAGTGCTTCCTCTTTCTGAATCATCTTCTCTTTCATATGCAGATCATGTTTCATTTTGTCAACACAACTTACTCTTGTTCCTGGCAGAAATATGGGAGAGCTGTGCATTATGTTCCTTCTATCTGGCTGTGACTGCACGTTTTGCTCTATCTGTTTGTACCTACTGATTGGAAAAGTAAAATTATTTGACCCCAAGTTTTTTAGCCTTCTCCTTTTAATTGTTCATACTTGTGTTATAGTAAAATTTTGTGACCTGTGCTTAGGCTGCAAATAAGGCACCTTAACTTTGTAGTCCCCCTTCTCCTGTGATCTGTTGCTGCTGCATCTGTGAGATCTTTTTAGAAAGTCTTGTGAATCCATAGAACTGATGGTGCTGGGAAGCCTCCAGTTTGGTGATCACCTGCACTCTGTTCCTGCCTAAACCACACAGTACAAGGGGCTTCATAACCAGGCTTCAGGCTGTTCTGCACTCTGGAGAAAATATAATAATTTCCCTCACTTTTTGGACATAGGAAAAGGTATTCTGTTGAGGTGGCTCAAATATTTTGCTGCATTATTTCCTTGAGGGATAAAATAACTTGTCTTTTAAGAGATAACGTGGGCATTTGACAACTTGTTAATCATTGTGAACCAATTTCCCATTAACCTCCCTTTTTATAAATGCTCTCCCTGTAGCTGTTATTTCACATATTTCTAATCTATACTCAGTTTGGTATTTTCATGTGTCTTGGTTTATGATGTTCTAGTTCTTTCCTGTATCTTTGGCCAAAAGAAAAAATCCTCAATTAAATCATAATCTTGAAATGAAGCCTAAAATCTGATTTATCCCTTCTGTTGAAATGCCATTGAGACTTAATACCAAAAGTAGAAATGTTTTGAACTGAGCTACCTGAAGCTGTTTATAAATTCATGCACAGAAGTTAGTAATGAGTTGGTACAGCTCTTCAGGGGATTTTTGTTAAAAGATAATAAGACAAATCAAAAGCCTTTGTCATTCAGGGCTGTGCCTGTGCTTAGAATATGAAAAGCACTTGTTATTTTCTTTTTTTTCTCTCCTTTTTTCTGTAAGACACCTGGAAATCTACCCATATGGTTTGGCTTTTCATTTACTAGGATAAGCAGGTAACAATGCTTCAGCATTGTGCAGAATTAAAGAGCATAAAAGCTTGTGACAAAAAGGTGTGGGGTTTTTTCTGCACACTCCTACCCCTTGTTATCTGCAGTATGCATGAGCAGGCATCAGAACTGGAAACATCTTTCAGATGTGTTTTATGCTCAAAGCAAAATGCCATCAAGTCTTCTGCATGTTCTTGCCATGGCTGGTGGGCTGCACTTGGCTGTCTCTGCCACCTCAAGTGATCAAGTTGCTTGTGCTGAACCCTGTATCTGTTAACTACGTGGTGTTAGTTTAAACCAGCATGGAGTTTACCTGTCAAGTCTAGTTCTATAGCTTGAGCTTAACCCTGACAGTACCCTGGGACCATTTCATTTCACTCCCTGTGTGTTCAGCCTTTTCACTAGGGTGTGTTTGGGAAGACTGACAATAAAAAGGGCAAAAAAAAAAGGTACATTAAGGTACATTTGACAGTTGGTCTTCAGAAGTGGAGAGAGGAGCATGGGGATAAAGAACAGAAAATTGGAATATCTAAAAATACTTAGAATATCACAGAATCATCTAGTTAGGAAAAGACCTTTAAACTCATTGAGTCCAATCATGAACCCAACACTGACCAGTCCCCACTGACCCATGTCCCTCAGCACTGTGTCTACACGACTCTTCAGTCCCTCCAGGGATGGGGACTCCACCACTGCCCTGGGCAACCCCTTCCAATGCCTCAGAACCCTTTCAGCAGAGAAATTCTTCCTCACATCCCATCTCAACTGCCCTGGGCACAACTGGAGCCCATTTCCTCTTGTCCTGTCCCTTGCTCCTTGGTTGAACAGACCCACCCCCACCTCTCTCCACCCTCCTTGCAGGGACTTGGACAGAGCCAGAAGGTCTCCCCTCAGCCTCCTTTTCTCCAGGCTCAACACCCCCAGTTCCCTCAGCTGCTCCTCTGTGTAAAGGATGAGGCTGTAACCAGCTCTTTGTGGGCAGCAGTCCAGTGACTCAAGTAGCCATGACTGCTTTGTTGCAGCAGCTCTTGCTCTGGGAGAGGAGGAGGCTTTGTGTGTGTCTCTTTTACAGCCAGATTTTCAGGAGTGCTGGAATCCAAACGATTATTTGATGTCATTATGAGATAGCAGTGCTCAAAACCAGGCTCCAGGATTTGGTAACTGAAAGAGGCTGAAGAATCTGGGTCCCAACTAAGCAGAGACTTGCTGGTGCACTCCTATTTCCAAACCACTGGGGCACTTTTTAATTTTTTATTTTAAAAGGATGATGCACTGTTTGATCCATTTCAGCTCACCAGGGTATTTGTCTGGCTTCTCTCAGTCCTGACCTGCTTTTCAGGTGGTGCTTCATCACCTTTGACTACTTGTTGGTGAAGTGAAACTGTAGGTAGTTTATTACATGCTTGAAAAAGAAGCAGCTTGCTCTAAAATGATGCTGCATTCTGTCCAAAAGTTTATCATCTTGTGTCATTTTCAGAATCAACAGAGGAAAAAGTAATGAGGATAATTACATTTAATCCATCTTAATACTCACTCTTTCCAACTTTCAAAAAACACTGAAAATTATGTTGATTTTTTTTTTTTCCCCAACCTTGATTTGTCTTTTGTTCTACCAAACAAATCTTAATTCTCTTCTGTAGTAGAAGGGAGAGTCAATTATTTTATCATCGCTGTGTGTTTTGTTAAATAGCTCGCCAGAAAAAAGCAACAGCAAGGTAATTAGATGAATCCAGCACTCTGTGTGCTGCTCAGTGCTGAGGACTGATTCCTGGACCCCTTGCCTTCACTAGGTGCATGTTTTCAGGAGGGATTTCTTTGTTCTCATTGAGAGATTGTTGCTGAATAAGGAGACTAATCCCTAGCACACGCAGCCTCAGAGCTGCTCTGGTACCCTGCTGCCGTCACGCAGCTAACGACCTGGGCCAGAGTGCCTTTCCTAATTAGAAAAGTGATTTAAAGATTGTACCCAAGCATACCATTTTAATTAAGTGCCATTGAGCAGTTGAAGCACTCCAGCCTCTCCAAGACTGCAGTGCTGGGGGTTGGTGTGGATTTTTTTGGCTGGTTCCTCCATGGGGTAGGTGTACAGCTGTGTGGAGAGGAGCGCTCTGCAGCTCCTCTTGTCTTGAGCTTCCTGTTCCTTCTCCCTCCTGGTGTCCATAATAATATGGAGCAATGGTTGGAGAGCAATCAGCAGGAGTCTCCTGCCAGGCACCAGACTGAGAAATCTCTGTGTTAAAACAAAATTAAAGGCTTGGTATTGAGTCTGAACCAAACTGAATAGTTAATTGATGGTGAAATTAGCACCTGAGAGCACCTAGGTGTTTGATGTGGAAACTCTTTGAAATGTATGAAAAATAGGGAATTTTTTTTGTCTGTTACCAACTCTCATTTGTGGAGCTGTCAGAAGTCCTCACGTGACTCCTCCTTTGAGTGAGTTTCTCACACTTACAGACAAACTGTCATGCACTACTTATTGTTGGATCTGAGGAATTTAAAGAACAGACTTTTGTCTTTGTGCTTTCCTTAGGCTTTTTCCATTTTCAGCCACCCTTTTTATTCTGTTTCTCTTCTCTTGTGCTACTTGTGGAATTAATCCATCTTTGTGCATTTCTGGGCAGAAGCAGGGATTTATGTGCCATGTCTCCTCAAAGATTTGTTCTTATTTTTCTACTTTGTAAAATGATTCAGCACACTTCATTAATTTTTATCCTGTTTTTAAGATCCAATTGTTTCTGATGTTTAGACATGAAAGCTCTTAGAACTTTGGCTGTTCTGGAAATCAAAGTTTCAGGGGTTTTCAGATTTAGGGGCTGAAATTTTCTATGGACTACAAATGAATGCTCCTCTTTTAAGGACAACACAGACTAATACACTCAAAAAGGCATTTTTGAGACTAGTTTGTGTAATGCCAGAATAACTTGGCAATATCCTTTAGCATTTGCCTTTTCTCTAGACAGAATACACTTATTCTTTCTTGTGTGTCACAGAGGACATCCCAGAAGTACTTTATTCTTCAGCTACTTTCTCCTAAGATATTTTAAGACTCCTTTTATTCTGGAGCTGTGAAATCTCAACTGAGGAATACCATGAAGTGGTGGATACGTGGAAGAGGATGTTCTAAGCCACTCAGTCCTTATCTTTGGTTTGGGATTGCTTAAACCATTTTTCTTTATGATATTACTATCAGTAAGCAGTCCATCCTGATTAAGCAAGGAAAAGCCAAATTAACAGACTGTGTTGTGACTTTCCCTTTGCAACTCACCCTCCCCAAATAAAATCTCCTCTTCATTAAACTAATGGGTTTTTTTTTTATCAGAGCTCCATACCTGAAGCAGATGCTTTATTCTGAATATTCACATAATAGGGATAACAGAATTCAGCTGCAATCTGAGATACAACTTGTTTCTGCTGCTTTTCAGATCTGTTTTCATTGAGCCATCCCATTTGAAATATTAAATTGAGACATTCCCATCGCAGCTGCTGAAATAGCCAAACAGAAGGTTAATATGAAAAGCAGTTGGTGGCAGTCTTTAATCTTCTAGCTAAAGTACATTTGAATGGTGACTGTTTGGTAACATTTTTATAGGTACCAGGAGAGCAATCCTGCTCCAGTCTTGCTAAATTATATTGAGTATCAGATGTAACAGTAAGCATAGGCATCTTAATTGTTGATTGCTTCTGTTTTGGCATTTAGTCCAGTGTACAAGTATTGATGTGCTGAGACACACAAATCCCATAATGGAGAAAAAAAAATAGAGGAGGGGGAAGGGAATGCACAGGGAGAGAGTGGAGGCAATGGAGCATAGGAGAAAAGGACAGAGGCAATTGCTGCCTGGGAAATGGTGGTCACGCAGAAGGAGGAGATGGAGGTAGAGAAAAGGTGGGAGGGCATGTGAGGAGCGTGTTAGAAAAGGTGGAAGTGTTGCTGTGTGCATTCATTCCACTGAAACAAAAATCTGCAATGCCTTACCAATACCATGGCAACTAGCTCTAGACTCTCAAATGCCCTGAAGCAGTTGTGTGCATACCTGCTCCTCATGCTTTATTGATCCTGCCTCCCATTAAAAGCTATAGGAAACCTTTTTGGGAAATGAAAACAATTGAGATCAGTTCAGTTGATCTCAGATAGATCCATCAGCTCAGTGCTCAAAGATCCATGTATTTGTCAGGATTATCTTGACATCTGAGGTGCCAGATGGGTGAACAAGCTTGCCTTAGGATCCCAAATTTGGGGTCATTTGACTCACAGCCTCAAGTTCTTCATGTCTGACAGACTCTAGAACTTTTTTAGATGCCTAGAGCTCAAACAAGAATTGATTAAAACTCTAATCATCACTTCTAAGTTGTTCTGACCAATGGAAACATTGATATTCTGCCTTCAACAACACCTGAACTCCTTAGCAGAAGAGGTAAAGAGGTTCCTTGTGCATCAGGGCTTGTTGCTGTACTTTGATAGGATTCCCCCCCTGTGTAAGTTATCAGTCTAATTCCTTCTTGCTGCTGTTGTAAAACTTTGCTAATTCAGTCATATAGGAGATATTCTGCAGCTGGGCAGGGAACACAGGGAGAGTGTCTGGCAAGTTTTGCAGCATGCCAAGTCAGGGTGAGTTTCTCTGTCTTGCCAGCAATTGTTTCTGTGAAGTATGAGATGTAATGGCTCTTGCTGATAGTGTAGCTTGGAAATCTATGAATGATTTTCATGAGTAGAGATCAGAGAGTTTCAGATCTCTCATACTTTGAGTTCTGAAGTTGTCTCACTGAATTTCTTGTGCAGTGATTCCACTCCAGAAGAAACAATGCATGAAAACAGTGTCTGTGTAGTGCATTCTGAATGTCCTGCTTTTAGGGTTGAAGTATTCTCTTTACCCAGTTGTATTTGGTAAGAAGATAAAGTGGATTGTTCTTATTATGGTCTTCCTGCCTTTCCTGTCAGCCTGCATTATGCCTTTGAATATTCACAAGCACTTTAGATGTGTGAATTATGTAACAGAAGTCTGGCATGAAACGCACTCAGAGTAGGAGACAATCGGATTGCTTGAAACAACATTGATCAAGCAGATGAGGTTGGGTTTTTTTTCCACCCCCAAAGGTCAATGCAGCTAATTGATCTCAAGATAGAAGCTAGCAGATTCCATTATCAGTTCCTAGAATCAGCCAGTCGACCAAGAACAACTACTTTTTAATATAACCAGTGCTCTCCTTGAAAAGAGCTGATAATCCTGACGCCCTTTTGAACACTTAAGGGTTTGTGCTACCTGTGACACAGGCAGAGAAGAATTCTGATGTTGGATTCTAGCAGTGATGTGTCACTTTACAGTGCTGAACAAGTCACAGCTGTGACTACTAACTTCCAATCAGTATTAATTTGGATGATAATTTCCTCAGACAGTGCAAACTGACCTCAGGTTTACATTACAGAAATGTACATTAATTCAAATAAATCACACATCCAACCAATATTGCTTGTAAGCTTGGTACAATAAAAATGTAATACATGAAGGGAATGTTCAATGAGCTGTTACTGACTCATTATAATTCATATCTTCCATGAAAGTGAAAAGGGAAAATGGAGAGGAGCTGCCATTATGGTAAACTTGCATCATATCTAATGATGAATACATTTGATGCACAGGATAAAAGTCCATCCTCTGTCACATTATTTTAGGCAGTAGTGAATTCCTGAATGTTAGTGCTGACCTGAAGCTTCTTGTGTGAAAGCATTTTAACTGGAAAATTTTGGGCAGAAAATGTTAGTCTGGGTCTTTTTGTTTGTTTGTTTGGTTTTTGTTCTGTTTGGATTTTATCACCCAGCACTGGTGGATGATTTAAGTCCTGTGATCAAGATTAGTCTCATGTTGTAATCTCTGCCCCTGCCTTACCAATCCTTTTGTGTCCTGTCTCTTCCCAATCCTCTTGAGCTATGTCCTGTTGTAGATGGTCACATAAATCCTCGGTGGTGTGCTCAGTGCTCTGTAAGCTCTGATGTTCTGCTCCCTTGGCTCTGACCTGTGGTTCCTGGATGGTTCAGGAGTATTTCTTCCATCCTTCTCGAGCCTTTGACTTCAAGCCTCTAGCCAGCTTTATTGAATCTGGATCTTCCTGAATCTGAAAGGAAAGGCTTAACCTAACATACTCATACTAGATATACCATGGGCAGGATCTCTGTGCTGCTTTAACCAACTGAAAAAGGCATTTTTGCTGGCACTTGTTTTGGGGTTAGGGTTTGGGACAGCACAAAACTCCTCACTCTCAAGATGCCCCCAATTTCTGTGAATAATGAGATGCTCTCATTGGTGGCACAGTGAAGTGTGCTCTGGAAGCAGTGCTGGAAAACAAGTTCAGCAGAAGCATTTGGTATACGTGTCATCTGTTTTTATGAAGGCTTCTCCATATTTATAGTGCCTCTTTCCTGTTATTGTTGGATAACTGGAGGTAGGCAAGGGAAAAGTTCCATCAGTCTGAAAGGAAGTGATCCATAGTGGGCAAAACACACATATAGGCCTGGGGGAAAACTGTCTGGCTCAGGAAATAATGAAAATAGGGTGTGTGTGCATGCAAGAAGGGATCCTAATCATCAGAGCTTCAGGAAGAGAGAGGAGGGAAGGTCATGGGGTAACAGAGGATTTGAAGCCTCAAGGCCATCAGAGCCAGAGTTGACTCCAGAACTGGCAGAGCTCATAATGAAGGGAATAAGGCTGCACAGAGCTGGACTGGGAGCTTGGGAGCTTTCATGTAGCTTATGTCAAAGTCCTGGAATTGCTATGCATCCTGATAGCCCAAAACAAGTACAGTCCAGCAGTGGAGAGGAGTATGTGAGGTGGAAAGTTTGGGGGTGTAGTTTATTGTTTTGTTTTGGGGTTTTTTTTAGTAGAAAACCAGTCAAAATAGCTAAATAACTTTTAAACCTGCTTTCTTGATCACCGATTCACAGATTAATTCTCTTCAAAGCAAGGTCAGCTGTGGCATCAGACCATATTGCTCAAGATTTTATGCAGTCCAGTCTTGAAAGCCTTTGAGGACAGGGACTGCACAGCCTCTTTGGGCAAGTTGTTCACTGTTTGACTGTTCTAATGGACAATGTGTACTGTATAGATAAAGGAAAAAAGTGGAGTAACCTGTGCAGAAAGCTTTTATATTGCATCAAAAGTTGCTCAAGAAACATGCCACTGGGAGAATTACTTTATGAAGGTAAGAGGGGAAAGCTGTAGAGAGAAGCAGAGAGTTCATACAAAGCATGAATATGGCACCCTAGTCTGTAGGACAAGTCAGGAAACCCATTCCATAGTGCAAGAACAAACAATTACCAGGTTGGAATTCATCCCCCTGAGCTAGTTTGCTCTTTCTATTTAGTCCCTTCCTTTTGAGTTCCCAAGGGGAAGGTATTAATGTCAAGGTGAGACCTTCATGCACAGTAACTGATCTGCCTTAAGTCTCAGGACAGTACAACTCAACTTTGAGGTTATGAAGTGTGCTGTTCACTCCAACTCCAATTTCTCTGTTCTGAGAAAAGTGGTTATTGCAGTGTTTGAGCTGGACATACTAAAGCCACAACTGCTAAGTAATTATGGAAGCTTTAGGGAGAAGTAGACATGAGGAACGTCAAACCAATCTCATTTCAAAACACTTGTTGTGGTTTGATGTTTTCAGTGGTTTTTTTAATACACTTCACTGTCTGGCTTCGTGCAGGCTGAGCCTGGTAGCACTAAGGGCTGCTGTGTTGGGGTAGCAGCAGTGCAGGCCAGGAACTGCACCACTTCCCATCTCTGCCTCCTGCTGCTCGCATGACTCCATGCAAAGGCTCAGCTCTTCCTCCCTCCTCTTCCCCACAGATCCCTCTGGGGAATCTGGGATTCCCCTCTGGGATCTATGCAGTATTTCTTCCTGAAGACTTTTCCCCAAAACAAAGTCATCCTAAGAGCCCATGCTACATTATTTTTTTTCACTCTGATAACTTTCCTTTATGATTCATTTCATTTACATTAGAAAGCATTTTAGCTTTTTCCCTAATTTTCATGCTAGCATGAATGATGTTCAGCTAATCAACATGTGTTTCCTCAAAAAGATAAACCTTCAAGAAACTTTTGATGTCTTTTTGTGACTTTTGTTGATGAAAGTGCATTTCAGTCGTGATCCAACATTTCCAATTATTTCTTTTGATAAATGCAATCTCAGGAGTTGGTGTGTCAGAATTTATTGGGGCAGGTTGCTACATTCTGTGACACAATGTGCTGTGAACTGAACAACCTCAATCCTGTTTGGTGGTCTCCTACTGAGCCCACTAAGTCAGATTTGGTGTTTCACTTGGAGAAGTGTTGTTCTGTCAGCTTGAATGACTAATGCTCTTCCGCCCCATTTATTGAAGTACTTTTGCTTTATTTATTACAGTACTCTCAATAAACAATTCTCCCTCAAGAAACAGGAAAATGCAAGGTTAGCAGGGTTTAACACAGGAAAAGAAGAACCTAAAAACATGGAATCACATTGTAAATAATAATAATTGCTAATAATAAATAAATAATAAATCAATAGACCAGTGACAGGCAATGGCTAGCTGGGACAGAAGAAAAGTTTCAAGGTAAAACAAAAAACTTTCTCTGAAGAAGGGAAATGAATCCAATTAATAATTTCAAATAATGACACTACAGCAGAAATGAATCCAATTAATAATTTCAAATAATGACACTACAGCAGAAATGAGTCCCCTTCCACTGACACTGGTGGTGACAGTATTATGATAACAGTCAGTGAATTTTTGGTGAGTATCAGTTAAGTGTAGAAAATACTCTCAAGTATTCTTTATATGTGTTCCAATAGAAATGATTACTGGAAAATGACTATTCATGATGAGAGGCAATAACTGTTTCAGCACATGAGAGCGAGGGAGAAGATGGCAACAATGAGAATAAGGAGAGAGAGATGGCCTTACAGTAGGGGCTGATGATTTCCAATTAATTCAGTGTGTGCTCATCCACTGGAAGGATGACTGCTAAAAAATTTAAATGCCCAGTGGTGATGGCTCTCAGACACTCCTCAGGCCAGTACAGTAAAGAAGTACAAATGTCAATAAAAGGTAAATATTTATTAGTATGAACATTAATGCAGGATCCAGGGAATCTGCTAGAACAAGGCCATGTTTATTTTTCTGGTGCAGACCTCTGTATTTGGAGCAGTGGCTTGTTTGGTCGAGACCACATTCTCCAAAGCACTGTACTTGATCTAATACTGGGTTTTGGGGGGATTTTGCTGCTTCTGCATCCATCAGAAAGCTCTATCACAGTGACAGCACTTCATCATTACTGAGGTGGCATCATCAGTCAAAGAAGAAGAACCTCTAGATGCCAAATCTATCTCTCTGTGCCAGAAGCCCAGGGTCCTGCTGTATTGCTGGCTCAGAGCAGCTGTAAGGTGGCTTCCCCGTGGTTCTACACTGGTGACTGAGTGCTACCTCGTGTGATGTGGAAAGGAATTGTTTTAATTTTCAGCTTTGGTAACTTTTGTAGGAACATGAAAGTCCCAGTCAAATGGCTACAGATAGAGAGATGGGAAAGCAAAGGACCCCTCTGGTAATAAGAACTGTCTTTTGTTTTGTTTTGGGTTGGTTTTTTATTGAAGTGAGATGATAATCTAAGAACAAGCATTTAGAAGTTGAAGGTTAAAATGAATATTAGCTTATGCAGCATGAGCTGTGTTGTTTTCTAGGTCAGCAGTTTGTCCTCTGATCCTTAACCACGAGCTCCCAAAGGGCTCATTGCCTGCCACAAGGCCATGTTCAGTGCATTCAGGCTGCTCCTGTGCAGAGGAGGCAGCTCCTCCTCCTCACCTCTCAGCCTGTCCTTTCTAGAATGCCTGTGTCCATCTAGTGCAACCCTCCAAACATGGACACCACCTCACCCCATTTCTGTAATCCCAATGGGATTATGCACCTTCTAACTCCTGTTTTGTTTCCTGTGATGTGGGTACTTGTGCAGAGGCACTTGAGATGGGTCCCTGCTTGTGCTGCTTTCACAAGGAACGTACCAGATTCCCAGTGCCCCACTTCTCATCAGGCTGTCATCATCATCATTCCCTGACAGACCTGGTTTGAAGTTCTCCTCATAGGTTAGAGCCTGTTGGTAAAGATTCTTCTGCCCTGCTTTTTCAGATGGATCTTATCTCTCTCCCATGGTCTTACTCCTCATGGTCTTACTCCTCATGGTCTTATTCCTTATTCTCCCATAGTCTTTATTTCCTCAACAGAATAAAAAGGGGAAAAAACCCTATAGCACTGCAGTCACTTTTAGTCAAGCATAACTATAGCCATGTTCCAATTCAAATCATAAAACTGGCCATTAATTTAGGGTGAGGTATTCAGGAAGTGTTGTCTTTAATTCTTAAAGACCAGCTCTGGGTAGGTTGGCACCCCATGCTATCATGAACTTTAACTGTGCAAGCTCGTTGTGTTCTCTTAGGTTCTGCCTCTTATTAAGAGTATTGTCACATTCTCTGTTCAGGCACTGCACAATTTCTCCTCCTCCTTGTATCTCACCCCTGCTGAATGAGTGCCAACGCTCTATTATGCAAAACAAATGTCATTGTGTGCATGGAGCAAGAGCTAATCTCAGCTGCTTTGTTCTGTAACAAAGCAAGAAACAGCCGCTGAGATTAATGGGCAAGGTGAAGATGAGACCGTTCAATCCCTCATCAAATTGGTTCACTTCAAGTGCACTACAGAGCAGCAGGATTACCAATATTCTCCAGCAAATCACTCTGGTTAAAAAAAAACAGAAGGAAACCTTGTTTTCCCTTACTGAGATAAAAAGATTACACATAGAAAGAGAAGTCTAGAGAGGTTTCTGGGATTGGGAGGATGTCTGAGAGGAGAAGGAATAGTTTAGGCAAATATTGAAATGCTAGCATTCAAACAGAAAAAAGTCAGTGAGCTCCAGTTATTGTCCTGTTGTTGTTTCATACTTGTCCCCTTCCTATTTTCCCCATTTCTTTTCCTTTTCTTTCTACTTAATGGTAACCATGTTGTCTGCCAGCTGGCTTCAGGGCACAAATTCTTTGCATTCAAAATCCACCAGTGTTTTCTCCACAACTTTCCCAACAAAACTTTGAGGTTAACTTTAAAAAAAAAAA
Source organism: Caprimulgus europaeus (assembly GCA_907165065.1). The sequence goes on along the minus strand of OU015540.1, from coordinate 16,163,368 downwards.
AAAGATATTTTAAATTGTCAAAAGCTGCATCATTTTTGTTCTTTCTGGTTTTGAACCTTTTTAGACTTGCTGCTTTGCAGTCTGCAGGAACAGAGTCCTCTTCAATCTCATTATTTCATCAACTTGATTTTCATTGTTTAAACCAATACTCAGCAGCAGTAGGTAGATCATAAAGGACTGTCAGTCAGGAAATCATGTGGCTTATTCACATCCTGGATCCCTTGCCCTAAGGCAAACACTGAGACACTGACAGAGCTGGGTGTCTGTGGATCTGCTGCTGGAGGATATTTTCCATGGTGGCATACTGGCTTCTGTTTAAAAATAAAAAATAACTCCAACAGTACCCTCCACCCCAGACCCTGCACACAGGGGTGTGTAGTTTGCATGTGGTTGTCATTGGCTGCTGTTAAGTAATCCTTCTCTGAAAGAAATTATGAAAAATAGTCAAAAAATTAAAAAGTATTTCATAGGCTCTGCTTTTGTATAACTTCCTGTAAAAAGATTTCCAAAGCTGACTCTATTCACCCTGCTGCAGGAGCTCACAGTTGATATTTTAGTTGTCTGCAGAGCAATTTTATTGCTGTATTCCAAAAACTTCCCTAGTTAGCTATGAGATATAAAGCCATCTGCTTTGCCAGTTAAAGTAGATTGAAATACAGAATATCTGTATTTGGGAGCTCATTCAAACTCCATTGTAGAAAAAATATACATCTATCTTGAAATAGTGCATTCAGCATGCTGTAGAAGATGGGTAACGTTCTTGTTGACTTGGACAGAAAATGGGCATGAAAAAAGCACAGTTGATTGTAAACATAGGTGAAACTGAGTTGTTTTAGAAGCCTTTCTTTGTCCAGTATGCCAACAAAATGATTCTGTATTTCCTGTTGCTGTTGACTGTCTATAGACCATTTGTTTCTCTGTCACAGATAAGGTGCCTGCTATGGAAAGCTGGTGGCATAACTGGTGACTGAGGTGAACAGAACCCAAATATACCAAAAGCTGTGGACACATTACTAGCCAGGAAAAATAGTTCTGACTTGGTGATGTGAGGAAGCTTTTTCACCATTTGGATAGCCAGGTATCAGAACAAGTTGCCCAGAAAGGCTGATTGGTCTTTTTCCTTGCAGATATTTAGGACACAACTATCTTAAGCCCTGAGCACTGTGGTCTGATCCTGTTGCTGCTCCTGCTTTGAGCAGGTTTGCTTGGGGACTTCTGAAGGTCCCTTGGAGCTGGGGTTGGTCTGGGGGTCTAAGTGTTAGCAACCAAGTCCTGCCTGGCTGTGTGTTCACCTGGGCTGTCTGCTCTGGGCTGGCAAAGGGATTGATTTGATTCCTTGTTAAAGGGCAGATTTCCACCTAGAAAAGGCTGCACACTCTATGAGACCCAGGAGGAAACGTTCCATCTCTTATCCCTATTGTTTTTCCCCCAACTGCAACACCCTGTCCTTTGTTGGGCCAGTCAAGAATAGCTCAGCCACGTGCTGAACTGCAGTGAAGAATTCCCTGGTTTAATTTGGGTTTGATGGATTAATTTTCACCAGGTTTCTTCTGTGTCGCTGCACAAATGCTTGCAGCAGAGCAGGAGGGTGATAAAAGGGAAGGAGTGAGTGGCTCAGGGTGCAGGGGAGGGTGACTGCTTATTTGACTGAATTGGGATTGCCAGCTTCAGCTGTCTTAACTTGTGCCTGGAGTTACAGTATTAGGCAATGATGATATCCATACCCAGTTTTTCACTGGTCCATGAACATTTTAAAAATGTTTTCTGCTTTTATGAATGTATCCCCATGTCATTTGGGAAATGTCCTTTCTTTTTTCCTCCTTGTATGCCCTGTGTAGGCTGCAGCAGCTAGTGGGGTTGAGATTCAGGTGGCTGATTGATACCTCACTTATGTCCCAAAGACATAGTAAATGTTTGCTGGGGCAGGAACAAGACTTGTTTAAATCACTGACTGTCTTTAAATCTCATGTCTGAGTAGGAGAAACCAGATAGGGAAGAAGAGGTAGAGAAAGAAGATAGCAGCTGTGAGGCTCAGTCAGATGTTGGAACCCACAGCTGCAGAGGGAAGTCTTGGAATGAGCATGTGCTACAGAGACTGAAGGAGATGCTGGTAGCTAGAAACCTCTGAAAACTTTGCCTCATGTCCATATTCATTTTGATGTTCATCAGTCTTTAAAGAGGCTTTGCTAACACAAAGGGGGATGGAAAATGGTAATCATTGCAGAGGTGACCCTCCTGAGTGGGACTGAGCTGGGCAGGTTTGCAGGCAGATGTGTTGCTGCTGTACAGAAGCCCTTGTACTGTGGTCAACAGCATGGATCAAGCAGAGGCAGGTAACTTTTATTGGCCCACTTACCATAACTGCACCATCCACAGCATCCTTGTGTCATCCTTTGCCTTGGTCACACTGTTCTGTCCTCACTGTCATTTGTTCCTTAGAGAAGGAAGTAATAAAGCAGAGCAGTTTCCTAAATAAGATGTTTAAAATGTTCTGAACCTACATGAAACAAGTTATAAAAATAGGCTTGTGTCTTTTCCTTCATCATTCTTGCAGATGGAGTTGGCTTCTCCTTGCAGAATATATATCCATTATTTCAAGGATTTCAGTAGTTTATATTGTTTCCAGTTGCTGTTGAAGTGTCTCATTCAGAATGATTTTGCATCATGACCTTTCTGCTCTGTAGCCCTGGAAGCTGTCAGGCCTGCTGGGTAATTTCTGTTATTTATGTTATTTTCTATATGTTTTGCAGTGTTATTTCTACAATTCCAGGCAATCATTGGCAGTCTTCCTGGCATCTGTGGGGCTGTTGTCTCTGTTAGTACTGGAGAGTTTGTGCAGCAGACACTTTGCATAGTTGTTCAGAGATTTTTTGGATCAGAATTTATTCCCTCTGTGGCTTTGAGAGAGGCACTGAGCTGGGTTTCTCACCAGGTACAGGAGATTTACATCCCCTTACCACCTGTAAACATCTTCTCTCCAGGCTTTTTCAGCATGAGTTTCAACTCCCAAGACACAGATGTTGGTGCCAAGTTGTGATGTATCATGCAAGCCAACCTCCAGACTTTTGTTTCCAGCAACATCCTTGTGTGCTGGGTGGGACTCGGTGGTTTGCTGCTGCCTAGGGGCTGGTGGGAGGAGATTTTCCTTTCTCAGTTGGCACCCTGTTGCCTTATGTATGGATGCACATTTCCATCTGGAAGTGTAAAAAGATTGTCCACTGTTCAACCATTATCAGATGCTCTTCTTACTTCCCTCTGTCCCACAGATATCCCAGCTCACTCTCAACGTGCAGATTTTACCATGTCAGGGCAACTGGTGTCTTTTTTTTTAATTATATGCATATTTTGCACAGAAAATCAAAGGCTCAGCAAAATCTTAGTTCAATCTACAGTTAATTGGCATTCCCATCTGCTTGTCTTGACTGGAATTGTAGAAGAGACTAAAACTACCAAAATTTGTGGCTAAATATTTCCATCAGTTGTTTGCCACCTGTTTAGTCTTGTAGGTTCTATCTGAATCTAACGGGCTGCCTTCACATCCTACCTACTCTATTGATAGTTTAATTTGCTGTTCACCATTAACATCACCCAAATTTAAACTAGATGTCATTAAAACTATATTTTTCTGTCTGATGCTGCTATTGGAATAGCCAAGCTTAGTTCCTAACATTCAATGTCTTGGCATCTTTGCTAGATTTTAGTCCTAACTGGATGGAGAACTTTCTGAACTCGGTGAAACACCTCCTACAATTGCTTTGTGGTTGTCAGCAATCAAATAGCCCTTTAGTCTGCCAGGTCTGCGATGCTCTGCACGTTCATGGATCCTAGAAGGTTAAAATTGCTCTCATCAGTTGCTGTCTGCAGCCCCACCCATGTGTTCTTACTAATCCCTTAGCTGGAATGAGGGTGCCTGTCTTAACCACCGCTGCCATCAGCGTGCTGCTTCCCTTCTGCGCTCTCACCTTTCTTACTGGGTTGACTGTGCAAAACTTTGGTCTTCTAAGTCCTTGTGGGCTTTTTTTGCAACATTTTCTATTCTCATTGGCCTTCATTTGAGTGGGTTGAGACTTGGGATTTGCTTCTCTTCCTCAGCACAGCAACAACCACTGTTCTACCTCCTTTTTCCATTTGCTCTGAACGAAGTTTGTCATAACTTTATCATACTGTCATGACAATAGCATTTCTCAGCATATTTTTATCTAACAACCTGCTGTATTCAAAAAAACAAAATCAGCAGAGCACCTTGTGCAGTTTTACTGTCTCCTTTGCACCCAAATTCTGTAGGATATGGCTATACCTCTCCAGCTTATTGATAGGGCTTTTTGTTCCCACTTTGTTTACGTGCATGGAAATGTGAATTTATTCTGGTTGGGTTGTGTATTATGAAGCTGCAGTCATTGCACAAACCACTTCCATTTAAAGGAGTGTTGGTTGGAAACAACTACCAAAGACTGCTTGCTGAAGAAAGCCCCTTTCATTCTGTAATGGCACTCATTTTCTGGGGAAGAAGACAAGTGAACTTATTCTCCACGTGAGGTGTCAGCCGGTGGGAATGCCTGGTTGATTTTCAGTGCAGCTTCACCTGGGTACATGCTTTAGATCCTGACCCTCATGGGCAAAGGAAGTAGGAGCTCCTGTGTTTCAATTAAGACCTTTTTTTTTCATGAAATATTTTCAATACTGCAATTTTCTTTTCTCATTCTGCATGTGAGTGCCCTTAACTGTTGTAGGACCATCCAATAGCTACTTGACTGGGCAATGTGGCAGCTTTTCTCATTCAGTTGTCTTCACCTCTTGCAGGAAGCAGCACACGTGCTGCAGCTTATGCAGAAAAGGCTGAAGGAAGAGGAGCAGCATCTGTTTCAGCAGGGAAGTAAGTGGGATTTCTTCACTGCTTATTAGTGGGAAAATTGAGAAGTACTGGCTGCTTAATGTGTAATATCCACTTAGAAGCCTGAAGCAGAGGGGACATGGGATGGAGGACAAAGTCAACAGGCTGTATTAGAAAAAGTGGAATGATAATAACTTTAGAAGGACAACAGTGAAATAGGGAATCTAACCTCTGTGAAATGCTCCTCTGCCTTGTGAGGAATGGAAAGAGTCATCTACTGAACATGCTGTGCAACTGCAGTGAGCAGATTTGAGGCTACATTTGATTATCATCAAATCCACATGGGCTAGCTGTGGCCTCAGCACTTGTCCCAGCACGGTGGGCTTGCTGAGGAGTGGTTGGTTTGCCAACAAACTTGGTTAGAGGATTCTTCTCAGCAAAATGCATTGGTGAGTAGCCTCCTTGGTTTGTGGGACTGCTTGGCTGCCTCATATTGCACACAGGCTGGGTGCCCTGCAGAACTGCAGTGGAATTCCTGTCCTCAGCAGTGAGCCTGCCACATTGCACGGCCTGGAGTGTGGGTACATGTTTGGATTAATTCTGTGTGGTGTGTCTGTCAGATCTTAACTCCCACAGATGAGAAACTCTCAGCTTGAAATTCTCTTAGTGTCACTAATCTTCAAAGTGGGCAGCACGTTGCCTGCTTGCATTTGCTTGATTTTAGTGTACCTGCAAAATGTGAAAGCAATTAGAATTTGGGTTTTTTTCTTTTTTCTTTATTTAAAAACTTACTCTTAATTAATTAGAATTCTAGCTTAGGATCAGAAAGGAGTGATAACCTCTGGAGATTTTGCAGAAAGCTCACAAACCAGATTTTGCTCTTTTTGAGCCAAGCATCAGCAAGAACTTCCTCATTAATTACCCCTGTGAATTTAATATTGCAATATGTGCATTTTTAGATGGTTGTGGAAGAAAATAGAAGGGGAGATAATTCTTAGGATCAGAGGGAGAGTTCATGAAAGCTGAAATTGAGTAAGGACATACAAGTTGCACTTCCCAGTTTGTTTGCTGGCAGAGATTTTCAGAGCAAGCTCATGAAAGAGGAATTTTCACTCATTTCTGCCCATCTTTGATTTCAGCTTCTTGTGTCAATGCAATAAAAAGTGAAGAAGTTTTAGCTGAAACATAGGATTTGTAATATAAATGACAAGAATGTGGAATTGTTTCAAGGATTTACTTGAGTGAAAAAGTCCAGGTCCTGCTATCTGACAGTTTCCAGGGTAAATAAGTTCAGGAGGAGAAGAATGGCTGTCATCAGTAATTAGCATTGTGAAGCATAAAGTGAAAATGTGCTGACCTGCTTTCTCCTTGTCTGGGGATTTTCACTTGGAAAACTATTAGTCCTTTTGCATAACTGAAATAAGATGATCCTTGCCTTTTACTGAGGGATTTAACTGCCACCTAAGAACACTTGGATTATGACTTTTCATGACCTCAAAATAATGCCATAATACTTCTTTATTCAAGTACTTAATTGTCATAATTAGTAATTATTCCAGTGATAGGAGCACCAGGATCCTGGTTTTCAGTGCTGGCTGTCCCATCACCTTGGAAAATGGAGTGCTGTGTGTCAGCTCCAGCCTGCCTTTCTCTGCCTGTGCTGTGCCAGTCTCAGAGGTGGAACTCAAACGGTGAACGTGGCTCTCGGAGGCCGTTTCCCCAGTCACAGCGCAGCTTCGTTACCGGTGCTGCAAGGTTAATTTATTGGATGTTGTAAAGCTCTCTGAGACCACAGTTTGCTCATATAGAATGGTTAGGCACCAGGCTGTGCTTTCCCCTCAGACCAGACCCCACTCTCCTCCTCTCATTATTAGTTAAATGATGCCCTTTATTCCCTTCAAAACCAAGAGGTTTGCATTGTGGTAAGAGAATGCAGAGGTTTTAAATGGCCTGGTGCCCTTTAGGGATGTGTTTACAGAACAATTACATTAATCCCAGGATCCTACTCAAAAGAAAAATACTTTTATTTTTGCATAAAAGGAAACAAAGAAACAGCAGCAGAACCAGTGCAGCATCACTGAACAGCTTTACCTGCCCAAAACCCCCCAAAGGTTAATGGTGAAATTCACACTAAAATAGGAAGCACGATGAGGGCTGGAGTTTCTGCCGTAGAGGATTCCCCAGAGCCCTGCAACCTTGAGCTGGTGCTTAGTGATTTTATCAACAAGTACTGTGAGCACTGTGTGGCATGGGGAAGTGGTGTGAAGTGCTACAGGCATGAGCACTGAAACCTTCTTTCACCTGTGTTTGGAGATTCTGCATGCTCCATCCTCCTGCCGAGGGAGGGTGTGCCCTGATATGAGACAGACACAAGGGAGATTAAAAGGCAGCTTTTCTTCACCATCAGAAACATCTTTCTAAAGTAGGTTTGGGGAGGAAAAAGATACTTCCATATTCCATGTTTTACCCCTCTACTCAGCACTGGTGAGGCCACAGCTCGAGTGCTGGGTTCAGTGTTGGGCCCCTGACTCCAAGAAGGACCTGGAGGTGCTGGAGCGTGTCCAGAGAAGGGAACGGAGCTGGGGAAGGGTCTGGAGCACAAGTGTGCTGAGTTCCCAGCTGAGGGAACTGGGGGTGCTGAGCCTGGAGAAAAGGAGGCTGAGGGGAGACCTTGTGGCTCTGTCCAAGTCCCTGACAGGAGGGTGCAGAGAGGTGGGGGTGGGTCTGTTCCACCAAGGAGCAAGGGACAGGACAAGAGGAAATGGGCTCCAGTTGTGGCCAGGGCAGTTGAGATGGGATGTGAGGAAGAATTTCTTTGCTGAAAGGGTTCTGAGGCATTGGAAGGGGTTGCCCAGGGCAGTGGTGGAGTCCCCATCCCTGGAGGGATTGAAGAGTCGTGTAGACACAGTGCTGAGGGACATGGGTCAGTGGGGACTGGTCAGTGTTGGGTTCATGGTTGGACTCCATGAGCTCAAAGGGCTTTTCCCATCCAGGCAATTCTGGGATTCTGTATTCCACTTGCATTTTTGAGTAATGTCACCCACACAAAGCAGAGTGCTTTTATCCAAAGTTTTCTTCTATCTTCAGTTTGTCAAAAAATTTAGGACTTTGTTTTCTGGGCCTTCAGCCCAACAAGTTCCTGGTGCCTGCTCACAGGTCTGTTAAAGCAGACCCTGCTGTGGCTTGGTCTTGCTCACACAAGAGGTTCTGGAGACAAAGGGATTAGCTCCTTCCCCTTGCAGGGGAAGGTGGACAGGCTGCCCTCATGTCTCCCAGTATCCTGAGACTCTCTGGCTGAATCTTGAAGCTCTGGGGTGATGGAGTGAGCTTTGTTTGAGCAGATTTATTGCTTTCCCACACAGAGGGGTAGCGCAGGGCCAGTGCCTCCTGCGAGGAAAAGGGAAGGTTCTCTAACTCTCATTACACTTTGCCCCTGGGAGCTGCAAAACACTTAATGAGGCTTTTCTAACAGCATGGGCTGGAATCTGGTGATAAATTTGTTACTATTAACTGATAAAAGTCAGCATCCACTCTGCCCCTGTGAGCGCTCTTACCTTTGCTACCTGCGTAATTGATGCAGTTCTCTTATTGTCTGGATCCTCTGACCTTATCTCCTGCTAATTTGGGCAGAAGGGTTGTGAGTTATCAGTTCCCTTCCCTGCAGCAGAGGCTGTAGGAATTCTGGACAGCTCTCAGTTGAGTTTCAGGCTGAACTACCACCAGAGATGCCTAAATCATGTAAAGAAGAGCTGTGGAACGTAGGTTGAATTGTGCAGGTCTGCACTAAGAATAGAGAAAGCCTGTGGATATGGCATGGTACTTGCATAAAATTGGCAAAAATGTGTTGTGTGATTCAGAAACAGGTTGGTTCTTTTTTTCTTTTGCTAGCACACATTGCTAATCATCTTTTATTTCTGACAAAGCATCCCCATAAAACCACTGCACTACAATAAAAAAAAAGAAAAGCTAACATTGTTATATGAAAACCCATTCTATAAATCATGTAAAGAAGTTGAACTCTAGATAAAGATCAATCTTTTAGTATTATTTTCATGATAAAAATATATGCAATTAAGTATTTGCAGCAGTACAGAAATGTTTTTTGTGATGAGTGGTGAGTAAATAATTGCTATTTTTATCATCTTTATTTCACATAAGGTGCTGTTAGAGAAACCAACATACAACGTGGTGTTTTTCACATCCAAGGTTGGGGCAAAATCACAAATTTCAACTGACTGAAACTCAGGGCTTGGTTTCCTTGTGGTTAATGGCACAATGACTCTTCAAACATGATATTGGACACTGTTTGGATGAGCACTGGGAAGGCTGTTGATAGAACTATTGTCAGGTGTAGATACGTGAAGAGCTGCTCTGATAATGGTCTGGTGTGAGAGAAGAGAGCTAGGAAGGTCACTGACCAGAGCAGAAATTCAAGGTGTTTTTTCAGGTTCATCCAAGGTTGAAAAAAACATGTTGGTTGAGCAAAAAGTAACAAATGGAAATGTTTCTAGACTGAAATACATTTTTTCAGACTGATCAGCTGATGTAATTTACAGATCCATCTTTCTTACCTTTTTACACCCTTTTTCATGTGTGTTTTCTCACATCCTTTCTTTTTAAGATTTTTTTGTCAATTTCAAAGGAGACTATATATAAAGTATAGTTAAAAAAAGAAGTGAAATATTTTGTTTTGAACATATAAAAATCAACCCTTTGAATTTTTCAAAATATTTTCTGTATTTCTTTTAGGTAACACTGTGCCCAGAACTTGGTTTCAGTTTGCAATCATATTTGCTGTAAAATTGAATTTTTTTTTAATAATAGAATCGTTTGGTTGGAAAAGACCTTTAAGATCTTTGAGTCCAACTGTACCTGTCCACCACTAAACCAGATCTCTGAGCACTGTGTCTACACATCTTTTAAATCCCACCAGGGATGGGGACTCCACCACTGCCCTGGGCAGCCTGTTCCAATGCCTCAGAACCCTTCCAGCAAAGAAATTCTTCCTCACATCCCATCTCAACTGCCCTGGCCACAACTTGGGGCCATTTCCTCTTGTCCTGTCCCTTGGTCCTTGGTTGAACAGACCCACCCCCACCTCTCTGCACCCTCCTTGCAGGGACTTGGACAGAGCCAGAAGGTCTCCCCTCAGCCTCCTTTTCTCCAGGCTCAGCACCCCCAGTTCCCTCAGCCTGAACTCAGCACACTTGTGCTCCAGACCCTTCCCCAGCTCCATTGCCCTTCTCACATTGAATGCACCCCTGTCCCGTGCACTGCCACAGCCAGCCCCCTCTTGCTTGGTCTGTAGAATGAATGAAGATGTGCTACACACCATGTTGAAGTGTGCACAACTTCAATATTGTTCAGCAATAGCAACAGGATTAACTGATGCTCCTGGAGAACTCCAGTTCTCAATACACAACCAGAGTGTTTCCTTGGCTGGCTCTTTCTTCTCTGACAACCAAGCAAAACGTGGTCAGCTCCATCATCTTGCTCAATTAGAGCAAATAGATGGTGTGCTTTGGATCACAAATGGCATGCTGCTGTTGCAGTTTGGTGCTGCACTGAATCTCTTGTACCCTTTCTCCTCCAGAATCGATGCTTTAAACTCTGACAGCAGATAAACAAAGAGCCCCTGGGTAATTCCCACGAGGGTGAGATGCCTGGATGATATTGCTAATGCTCAGCACTGTTACCAGCAGGATGCTCAGACCATCCATCTTCTTGTAACAGACACTTGGAATTTATCCACAATAGTCTTCTGGTTTACTTGTTAAATAATTGCAAATTCATGTTTTGATTTCATAGTACTTTGATGGATTCTTGGCTTTTAAAATCATTAGAAATAGTTATGGTCACCAAATATGACCTCTCTATAAAACAGGCCAAAAAAAGTCTTAGCTACTGATTGCTGTGCCAAGACAACAAATCCCAGTTTAAATGGAACTTGTCATCAAGAGTTATTTTTAATTCTTTCAAGTGACAGAGACCTATTGCTTCCTGGGCAGTGGTTAATCATCCTTCCTGTTAAAAATGGAGTTTGGATACCATAGCAGTAGGTGATTTAAAAATCAGAGAATCCCAGACTGGTTTGGGTTGGAAGGAACCTGAAAGCTCATCCAGTGCCAACCCCCCTGCCAGCAGCAGGGACACCTTCCACTAGACCAGGTTGCTCAAAGCCTCATCCAACCTGGCCTGGAACACTTCCAGGGAGGAGCAGCCACAGCTTCTCTGGCCAACCTGGGCCAGGGTCTCACCACCCTCTGGGTGAAAGGTTTCCTCCTAATATCTAATGTAAATCTCCCCTCTCTTACTTTAAAACCATTTCCCCTTGTCCTGTCACTCTCTGCCCATGTAAAAAGTCACTCTTCCCGCTGTTCATAAGCTCACTTCAGGTACTGGAAGACCTGGAGCCTCCTCTTCTTCAAGCTGAACAAGCCCAGTTCCCTCAACCTTTCTCCAGCAGAGAGGTGCTCCAGCCCTCTGACCATCTTCCTGGCTCTCCTCTGGACCTGCTCCAACAGCTCCACATCTTTCTTGTGTTGGGGGCTGGACACAATAGTGCAGATGGGGCCTCATGAGGGCAGAGTAGAGGGGGACAACCCCTCTGTGGGTGCAGCCCAGGATACAGTTGGCCTTTTGGGCTGCAGTCACACACTGAGAGAGGTAAGAAAGTGCCCTTGGACCTCTCCAGCCTCCTGGTTGGTGTGTGTTGGTGTGTTACTACCCAGTCTTAGTATATGTGGGTCTGAACATCCGAGCCTCCTGCTGAAGTTAGTAAGAGCCAGATATGTTTGGACCTTGATTAGTAGCTCTCAGTACCAGGATGAATTTTTCTTGGAGATCAGATGAAGGATCTCAGTTTTGTGCTACAGAGAAAGGATGTTCCCTACTTTTTCTATATGTTTATTTATACATCAAAGCACATCTTCCTGTTCACATGGCAGAGCTGCAAATTGGTAAGTGTTCACACAACTGACATCTCTGGGTTTGGGGAGATGTGAGTATGGGCTTGGTAGAACCAAGGTTTACAAGTAGGAACTGAACTTCATTCTCCCTTCAGTCACGTTAAAATCTCAATCCACCCCATTATCTTTTTTCTGTTATAAAATGTTTATGCTCTTTATTAAATGGATTTTATTTTGGATCAAGTGGCCATCAGTTGCCCACTTGATTTTCTCATGATGTTTTGTCACCAAAATCAACATCCTGCTGAATCCAGTAATTGCTGTGGAGCCAGTGCCTGTGTTTTTAAAGCAGTGATTTTTACTCCAAGATTGAACCTGCTAAACAGCACTTACCTCTAATTCTAAAGCATATCAATAAACAATGTCCTTTGTGCTCATTACCTTCACTGCAGGACCCTTCTTATTTTACAGTTGGATACATTTACTTGAGTATTTATGCAAACTAACAAATCTGTAATGAGCTCACTGGTAAGTTATTAAATCATGCTGCTTTTCCTTCAAGTGTTGCAAATTACCAAAAATTAAATAATTTCAATGTAGTATTATCAGTCCAGGTATCTGCTCTGGCTTTTTTTTTGGGGAACAGTAGGTGTGCTTTGGAACAAATAAAGCATCTTCCAAGAGCAGTGTTTTCTAGTTGTAACCACAATGGACTTTTTTGTGGCTGGACTGCTATATATGAAATTAATTTAGTTGACTGAAACCCCACCTTTATGAAATGGAAATGTTGACATGTAAGGCAAGCAGAGTTTAAAATCCCAGTATATTTCCTCTCAGGTAGTCTGGTGTTTTGCCAGTATTCTCCATGCACTAAATCCCAGCAATGGGGAAATGGGTCAAACACAGTTGATGGAGTTGTTCACTTGATTACATGTTCATAGTAAAAATACAGGAGCTTGTTAAAATACCAACCTTAAGCTCCAGTAAGCTGCCAGCCTTGGCCTGAATTTGGACATGTGGATTGCTGAATAGCATTTTGTTGTGAAAAGTCAAATAATCTTCATGTAAACCCATGCAAATCTCCTAAGCCAGCTCCAGTAGAAGGTGTTCTGTACTCCATGTACCAGTACATGAGAATGTGTGGTAGCACACTTTATCTTTGTCACTTTATGCTATTACCAAGAAAAATCTGTTTTCTGCATTAGAATGTTCCTTGTCTTCCTGGAATTGATGCATTATCATTTGTGTTACACAGATGTGGTTGTGGCTTCTCCTAGAGCAACAAGTAGTTGCTTTCTATATGTTGTTAAATGAAACTTTCTGATTTGTCACCTTTCTGGGAATACCAAGAACATTTTGTTGAGCACTGGACATGTACAATGAGGGATGCAGGATGGTGGAGCCCTGGAGTGCTCTAGCCAGGACAGGTCACACACAGCATTAATCTGCCATTTAATCCCACTAAGCAGCCTGTACTCAGCTTGTTTTTATCTGGTGTATTTAAATAGATTTTCAGCAATATGCTCTGCTTCTGTATCCTTGGGATTTTGGCTCAGCACGGTTCTGCTCAGCTGATGGTAACTTGGATTGTAAACTGGGCAGAGCCAGGCTTGGTGATAGCAGCCATGGAGCTGGGTTAGAGCAATACATTCATTTTTTTTGTAAGTGAAAAAGATGTTTGATATCTCTCCCAGTGGTGGGCAGGATGCTTGGAGGCAGAAATTTACTGTTGCTGAGTTTTCATTTGCAGCTGCCACTTTACTGATCCTCTGGGGTGTGTCCACTATAGAGATGCTTCATTTTGGTGTGTGTGCATCAGAATTCCAGCTGAACTATTGAGAGAAAACCCAAACTCTCACCATGGATCTGTGACAAGATTTGTTTCAAAGTCACATCTCAGTAGGAACAGTGGTGTGCTGTGTTTATATGCTGATAATTCACCTGATGCATCTTCTCTTTGTTTGTCTTGAAAGGTAATCCAGGATTTTTAGAGGCGTAAATGAAAGCTAGGTGTACAGTTGCTATTTCTTTGGCTTGTCAAACACACTCTGAAAGACAAGAGGTAGAGCTGGGGCACAAGGCTCACTTCTCTGGGGCTTGCCAGAGGTGTTCTGTGGCATCCACACACGGGCTGAACAGCAGAAAACTGCAGCTTCATCACTGCCAGGCAAGAGTTACAACATCTGAGTTAGCAGAGGAGAAGGATAAAAGAAATACTGCCAGAAAGAGGGGACTGAGAATAGCAGAGAACCTGAGGGAAAGAAGAAAAGGGCTGGGAGAGGAGGAAAAAAGCTGTTTAAAGCATTTCCCTTCATAAAGCAGCAGCTTGGGGCCTTCCAGCCACTGATTCTCCACAGTCAGTGTCACTCCTATTGCAAGGCACTTAGTCACTGGGGGATCTTCCTGCAAGTCTGTTTCCACCAGAAAGATACTGTGGGGAACTGTGTGATGAAATGAGCTTCCCTTTGGCAAGTTGGGTCAGGAGTGGCTGGAGTGTGCAACAGGGAGCTGGAAGGGTTCAGGGGAGCATTAAGCCGTCAGTGTGGGTAAGTCAGGAAAGAGCACTTCTACCTCCAGCAGAAGGAAGATGAAAGATTCATTCCTCTCTATTCTTGTCTTCTTACTGCTGCTTTGTCCCAAATGTATCCTACTTGTGATGTCTGAGAGGCTGTTGCCACAAAAGGGGTTTTGTTTAATAACAAAAAAGGTTTCCAGAGAAGTGAGATGTAAAATTTAAGCCCCGTGTTGTTATAGCCGTGCCCCCAACCAGAGCAGAATCGCGTCACTGTGCCTCTCCGTGGTAAGTCCTGTCCCCAAAGTGGTGCTAGATGGGTTTGCCACTCAGGGTTGTCAGCAGAGAGCACTGGCTCCGTTAGTCCCCATCTCAGGTGCCAGCTCATGCTCAGGAGATCCCAGTGTGCTAATGGGGATCAAACAGAAGGGATTTGGCAAAGTAATCGCAGGAGTTCTCAGCAGCGTCCTCAGCTCTGGCCAGTGGTGCTGTGTAAGGGGAGGAGCACAAATGGCAAAACCCAAAAGGGAGGAATTGCTGCTCAAAAAAAGGAAGAAAAAAAGAAGGAAAAAAGAAGGAAAGGGAAAAAAAAAAGCCAAAGAGCCATTGCAGATGAGGTGGTCTCGCTCTTTAACTTACACAGCATGAACCTGAATCCTTTAGTTAAGCTCCACCTGGCTCTTCCCATGGAGTTTGCCTGGGCAAGGGCTGAACACAACCTGGCTTTCCTGAATCTCAGGTAAACAGAAACAGCATTCAGGTCACACAGCAACGAGCGATTCCTTCGCTTGCCAAATAGAAATTGTAGCTACCGTGGCTGGAGCCTCGTAATCTTATCAGGGTATCAAATATATCCCTTGCTGTTCTATTTTGTCATTAACTTAATATTGCAATGCAAAAGATTATGGGGAAAATGTCTAATATTTGTATATTGTCCAGTAATTAAATATTGCAGAGATGTGTCAGCTCATTACGAATCATAATTAAAGTAGTTATTTCCATTTTCAGCTCAGACATGTGTGTAATTAAATGTACCTGGAAAAGAATCTCCTGTTTATTCTGAATAATTAACAACTATTGTTGCTGTGCTGGGTGCTCACATGGGGTCCTGCTGGGTTTGTTGTAGCAAGGCTGAGCCCATAAGCTTCTGTGGGCAGCCCACCACACAGCACCAGCTCTGAGCTGAGGGATCAGCTGCTGTAGGGGGGCCCATCTCTACACAAGCAAGAAGAGTTCATCAGATGGTAGGAGCTGAGGATGTGGTTCATTAATTGAATGTTTGAGGAGGTCAGTAAGTAATCACAAGTGTGCAGGAGCTGGGAGCAGAGCTTGGTCTGAGTGAGCCAAGGAGCTTGCACAACCAGGCTGGCATGAACAAGGAGAGAGGGGGAAAAGCTTATGGGATAGAGGGAGACTTGAGTGGAGCAGAGGCTGCTCCAAACTTCCCACACACTTCTGCACCAACTTCCCACCCAGTTTTACTTCAGAACAGGCTCAGAGGAGAATCAGTTTGGTTGACCATGCATGTGAACCTCAAGGTAGGACTCATACACCTGCCATGGAGAAATGTTGTGTTTAGTCTATAGTCAAGCAAAATGAAACCAGAAAATCAGGTTAGTTCTGCTGCCCTTTTCTTTGCAGTCACTTTAAAGTATCTGAAGACTTTTGTCATCCTTTCAAACATCTGAAGGAGAATTTACTCTGTCCTTTACGTTTGTTCCAATTTGGTGGCTGGGGAACTGGGATTGAGGGACTAAATAGGCTTTAGTTTGGATAGGGAGAAGAAAACAAAGGCAGATTATGAAAAGATTTGAAGAAGGTCCTGCATCTTCTGCTTTGCTTCCTATGACTGAATGAGAAGCAAAGAGTCTAAGGGGATGTTTTTTGATACTGCTTATGTCAGAGTGAAAGACTAGGAGATGCATTAAAGAGACCACACTTTCCAAAGGCTTCTAGAAGATTTTTATCTGTAAATCAGTTGCTGAAGTAGCACCTTCTGACAGTATGTGTGCTTCATATCCAGGGGGTGTGTTTAGAACATGGCCTTTATGGTACAACCTGAGGATTGCCCCAGGATAGTTGCTTTTATTTTGTGCTTTTCTGGCACTTACATGTAGGAGGATGTCTTCCTTAGGATGTGAATGTTGGCTGGTTCCCTGTGCTCATCAGTAGAGCCAGTGCTCTGTCTGCAACTGCATTTTTAATTAATCTTGGACCTGATCAAAGGTCGAGGATGCAAGCATCTCTTGTGTCCAGTTACTGTTCTGAGTTGTGGGTTGGCTTGAGTGATATTTATCAACTGCTTTTGTTTTAACCAGATAATGATGATTCTGACGGAGAGATCCAAGAGGATGAAGGATCCAGCAGTGAAGGGGAAGCGAAGCAGATCCTGAAGCAGCGCACCACCACGGAAACATTACTGCAGGGTAACTTCAGCTTTCCTTAGCTGCCTTTACTCAGAAGAATATGCTGGAATGATCTAACCTCAGATGTAAGAAGATCCTGTTGTTGTTCAAGGACATTGGCACTGCTCAGTTCTTGTGACCTATAAGGGGATAGTGTCTTGTGGAAAAACCATAGTGCTTTCAGGATGATTAAGGATTATTTATTTACTGACAAAAATATTGTGTGAGGAAAATCCTTCCTTGGTATTGCCTTGCAGATTCTGAAGTAGCTTCATACAAAGCCTTATAAAAGTCATATTGTTTCCCATTGCAAAGCAGTTATTTCCCTTCAGCCATGGACACTCATTCTAGCAGGGTCTTCTTCAAAAGGAGACCTGGGACTCCATGGAGCCACCTGCACTGACACAGTCACACATCCAACACACCTGAGTTACTCTGTTTTCAGGGAGGGACATCTGAGTTCTGCCACTGTTCACACGTGGTGGAACTGCAGCCTCTGGCTGCTCATTCCATTAGGGCCCTGATCAGAAGCAGCTCACAGAAATTACTGTCTGAGGATCTTTGTTTCACTTAGGTGGAAAAAGAGACGTTCTGTTTAGTCTGTAGTCAAGGAAAATGAAACCAGACAATCAGGTTAGTTCTCCTTGGCGTTCTTGTTAGCAGTGAGTGATTCTGACCATCAGCAAAAGCCCCTCAGGGATCTGGATGAAGTGCCTCTCTGGGTAATTGCATGTGCCACTACTTCTGATAGAACCTGTTACTTAAATAAACTGCAAATATGTGGGGTTTTTGTAGTTGAGTTCTGCTCTCTCCTCTCTGAAACCAGAGCAAGAAGCTGAAGTTCTCAAGTCAGCATAATTCAGGCATTTTTATCCTCAGTTCCTCTGTTTTTCATAATTAAAAATTCTTGGAAAGTGCTAGAAATGCTAATATTCACTAAGGATTTTTAGGTTGCAGTTTCTCAAGGCAAGGTTTGTACACAGGTTTTTTAGAGCCTCAGGGGTGAGGTGTAACTGCCTCATCTCAGAGGACCTCACAACCTGGTGATTGGGGACTGGCTGCAGCCAGAGTCAGCTCTTAGTATCAGTTTTAGGAGCGTAAAGCTTTGTTATAAAAGTTGTAGATTTTGTTGAAAGTAGAATTTTTTCTAGGCAGAGCTTTGTTATCCTTAATTACACTTACTGGGAACTCAGCATTAGCTTGCCAGGCTCAAAGCAAGCAGTTCAAACCCCTGAGATGTTTTCTCTGCCATGCTGTTTAGATTGCTTTCTATGCTTTTGTAGGTTTGTTCCTTGTGTGTAGTAAACTACTACTGGCAGATAATTATCCTCTGACTTCTGCATACTCTGAGTGTGCTGTTTGCTGACTGTGTGGTTGCCATCTCAATCTTTACTCTCCTTACCTCTGTGTAAGCTGGAAGCCCCTCTCTGTCCTCTTTGTGCCTCTCACCTGCTGTGAGCTACTGAAGCAGCTCCAGGCACGTTAAATGGCTCCTGAGATGTCTTTGCTACAGGTTCTCCAGAAGGAGTAAGGTTGTATTCCCCCATTCTAACTCCCAACACTTCAGTCCTGCAGTGCCCCAGTGCAATCTCTGCCAGCAGAGATGGATACAGACATTGTTAGACTCGAGGGAAGGATTGTTGGCTCACTGTTCTGCTTTCCTAAGGTTACTCATCATCATCTTGGGCAGATTGCTGAGTTGCTCTAGCTGGTAGCTCTGCTGTGAGATTAACAGTGAGCTCTCTGTACTGCTGGCTTTGCTTCAGAATGTCCACACTTTTTGTTTAGGAAAACTCAGCCTTGGGGTATCTCTGCTGCTGGTGTTGGTGAGCTCACTCAGTCCTGCCCATTCTTATCTGTCCAGAACCCAGGACCAAAAGCTTGGGCTGTATCAAGACACACCAGTTGGGTCAAAGCTTTCCTTCAGGAGCTCCAGCCTGATCCAGAGTGCACACTTAGGTGGCAAGCAGGTCTAGCCTTGAGAACAGCCTCAGATCTGCACCTCTCCATCTGTGTAAACGGGCCCTTTGGTCCAGGTCCCTCACTGATAGTGAGGCTTTATGTTTGGCTGCGTGACTCTCACCAACTGAAGGTCTGGAGACATGTCAAGACCTGAGATTAGTGTCAGGTGCCTCAGCTTTAGAAAATCAGGCCTGGCCATTTGTCATTGAACACACCAAGAATCTGTACACTTCAGCACAGGTAGTCTGCATTTAAAATGTACTTAATTATTAAGGCAGCATGACAAGAACATTATTTCTATTAATTACTGCTTTTTTCCTTCACTCAGTTCAAGAGATTTCAATCACTGCCTTTTGAAGCATTGTGTCTCCTTACACAGTGGTGCTTCTGAGCCATATTTGCTCTCAGACTAAGGAGAAATGGTCCACTCTGGTCAGTTCCTGTCGTTGCTGTGATTCAGTTTTACATCTCTGATTTCTAGGTTATTAGTGTTATAAGACTTCTTCCCTCTGTCTGTAGTGGGTGGACAGGTATTCCAGCATGTTTTGCCATTATAGAGGCAAGATCATCAGGGAGAGAGAATCTCTCTTATTAGGCTGCTTGATATAATTGAGAAAAATCAACACTTTCACCCTCGTGAGTCCTTCCATCAGGTTTATCTGGATGCAGCAAAATTCAAACTGAATGCAGCTTTGACAATATTGCTTCTGGTTTTCTTCTTTTAGCCAATTAAACAACTTGAAGGTATAGGATTTAGTCTCCCATGGAGCAGAAAAGAGTGTTAGCTGGAGGAGATGCCACAGGCTGCTAGCTCCTGTGGTACAGAGAGAAAATCGAACCCTCATCCCCATGTACAAAGAGGACTAGGCAGGAGGTTAAGAAGGAACTGAATGCACTGTGGAGCTTATATCTCCTCTGAGTTTAATGCTTCTGGTTCCATGTCCTGGTGTGAGCTGGCCCAGAGCTGGTTCTGTTCAGCAGCTGGATCAGCACTGAGGTTTGGTTTCAGCTGGGGTTTGTTAGGAGAGGAATGCTGAGAACCTCCCCATGGTTTCTTTTTTTTAATTTCTTTTTATAGAATGCTGTGACTTTCTGTGATCTCTCAGCTGCATCTTACTGGTGTGCAGCTTAGTGCAGGATGTGGTCTCCTCCTGTACTGTTCCCAAGTCATTCCCCCCAGTCAGTCTGTTCAGAAACCCTTAAGAAACTGTGACCAGGGTGTCCCCACAGCTGCAGTCAGACTGTGTGGAGTTTGTGGTGTTGAAAAGCAGAAGAAAATATCTTACTCTGAGTTGTGCCACACTTGGTAACTCAAGTGCCACTATGGAGGTGATGTGGAGGGAAGGGAGGTGCCTTATCCAGGCTCACACTGTGCATTTGCATTAAGAGCTGGAGACTGGATGCAGATCTCCAAACTGGGAGCAAAATGTTTCAGCTGCAAATCTACCTTCCCCTCATGGTAGGTTGTCCTGACCTCCCTGGTTAAGTGTTGCTTCTTGCTGTCAGGCACAGGGTTAACATCTACCCACTGCTGGGTAAGAAGATGTAAATCATTCTGGTCCTGTGGATCCATGGTGGGCAGCTGCACGGGTTGGTACAAGGACAAGCAGCGCATGCAGAGTCAAAATGGCAAATGCTCCCAGGCTGAAAATCACAGATGCACATTTCCTTCTGCTCTTGGATGGCTTGGTGGCTATAAACCGTGGCAATGCACAGAGATTAGATTTGAATCCAAAGGTGCAGTGAATTACAGCCTATTCATTACTAGCATTTTCCCTAATTATCACTTTGGACAGCCTGTCCCAGCTGAATTCACATTACCTGTAAGTAAACATCACAGGCTCTCGCCCGCTTGGAAGCTGCGTGAGCCTCTGTGGCCAGAGTGGTGCAGCACTAACGCCGCAGCAAGCTGAGCCCAGCTAAATGGAACTCAGGAAACTGCAAGTGACAAACACCCCTGTACCTGCCAGCTCTCCCTGTCCTGTGTCAATGACTCCTCTGTTTCCTACCTCCCTGCCAGGACACACAGAAAGCACCGTGGCCATCTGCCACTCCTCGAGCTCCCACACACAGAACCTGAGGGGTTTGTGATCTGAAAGGTGAAATAACGCTCCTGCCTTTGTCACAGGAGCTCTTCTGCTAACAGGGAGGATGATGTCACATGCACTGGGATCTCATCCCCTCGCTGCCATTTGACTAGTCCTCTCAAATGTAAACTCTGAAACTCCACCTTTCATCCTCCCCTGGTGTTAACCACGAGCCAGGCTTTATGGGGATGCTCTGTGTTCTTGCAGGAAGAGCTGGCGCGCGGATCGTGGGAACAATGCAAGGTGGAGACACGGAGGAAGAGGTAAGTAACCATCCCATGTGCCTGTGGAGCTTCTCTGCCAGTGCTTTAGAATGACAGCCCTTTCCTCAGCTAGAGACACCCCTTTCTACCTGCTGGATCTTCATGCCCCAGGCCTGCTTGTCCCCTCCTTCCCTGCAGCTGACTGCTCTCTCGTCTGCACAGACACATCTTTTCCTATTTTTCTTTTGCTCTTAGAGTCTCTGTGTGCTGCCCTCTGCTTCAACCTCATCCTGCAGCGTGTGACTGGCAGCACACAGGCTGTGGGGATGCAGTTTTGGTGAGCTGTTGGGACAGAGTGCTGGGAAGAGGGGATCAGTGCAGTGTAGCAGGAGTTAGATGCGTGGATCTAAATCATCTGCATTGCTCTAAAATCCCGTTCCTTGGAGCCCTCCGAGTGGCCTCTGCTCACACACAGCATCAGTCTTCCAGCTGATGGGACAGGGTTGAGAGCTGAGCTGGGAGCTGTGCCCCTTGAGCTCCCTGCCTTGCAGGTAAAGCTGTCCCATGGCTCCTGGCTTTGTGGTGGCACTGCAGGGATATGGGAGTTGAGTCTCCTGGTAGAGAGGGACGAGCTGCCCTTCTTCCTGCCCATCCCCACCTTTTCTCTGGAGAGGAACTTGCAGACCATGCTCTGCTGTTTGCTTGTGCTGGACTGGATGTGGCTGGGGAATGATTTATGTCCTTGGCATTCAGACCCATTTCTGGGTAGGGTCAGGAGGTGCCAGTGCTGTAGGAGATGATGTTGTGACCTTAGTCACAGTGCTGCTTGATTGTCCTTGACCATGTTCTTGCCAGGTTTGGATAGTCATACTCTGCAATTTCTCTTCCCTTTGGAATTCCCTGTTCACTGCTTTCTCCCATGTCTCCCTGTTGGCACAGCTCCAGCATATCCAAGTGTGGAAAGCTGAGGCCTTCAGCCTCTTACCGCCCTCGACTGCAGCCACTTCAGTTCTCTCATGGCTCTGCCCTCTTCTACAGCGTCTCAGCAGGCACCAGGGCTGAGGGGCTTGCTTAGGGACCCTTGCAGGCATCTGTGTGTCTGAGGTCAGGGATTGAAACTAGTGAGGCTGGTTTGAACCCCTCCAAGAGTTAACAGGGTTATGGGGTTGAGAAGAGAGGAGGCTTCAGCCTGCCCGAGAGCCAGCAGCTGTGTGCCCAGCCTCTGTCACTTGCTGGTGTGGCACATGATGCCTGAGCTGTACCTGGCTTTGCTGCCTTCTCCCCTGCTCCTGTTCTGGTTACTTTCTGTTTTCTTTTATGTTCTTGTACTATTTTTTTCCCTGCTCTGCCTCTCCTGTTGTTCCCACTCTGGTTCTCCAAGAGGAGATCCAACCCAGCACGGCCAGGCACGCGCAAGAACATCACCAAGGCCCAGGTGGGTTTCTCTCCTGCCGTTCATTTTCTTCCACTACACCTCGATTCTTTGGTCTCACAATAAAGTATCCCTTTAAAGTTAAACACCCTGCGAGGTTTTTAATACCATGGATTGAGCAGAAGTCAGGGAGTTGGTTTTTATCAGCCCTGTGAAGTGGGGAAAGGAGGTTTGTGCTAAACTGAATGGAGCAGGCGCTGCCCAGCGAAGTGGGGAGCTGCGGGTGATGTGCCGTTAGCTCCCACAGGCAGCTCAGCTCTGCCTTCTCATTATTGTGGAAGGCCAGCAGCACAGCAACCTGAACTGGAACAAAATTTCTTGCCAAATGTGTTGCTTCTCCCCAGAACAAGTCCAAATCTGGATCCATACCAGTCCAGACAACCTTCCTCGTGGCCCCCGGGCATGTGGTTGCACAGAGTGCAGGGGGGGACGCGACTTAACGACACCAGCGGTGCCCTCCTTTCCTCCTGAGCTGGCAAAGCTGCCTGGCCACCTGAGAACTGAGCTGGTCATGAACTCTGTTTGCTTTCCTGCAGGGGGACTCGGAGGATAGTGAGACTGACCTGGATGAAGATGAAGACGAGGAGGAGGATGATATAGAAGATGACAGCATGGAAATCTCCCCGAGCAAATCCAGTCATCGAGCAAGGAAGCCAGAGCCACTGGAGGAAAGTGATAATGACTTCTGACCCTTCAGGAGCAGGAGGCATCTGGAAATACAGCCTTTGGAGAGCAGGCAGGTCAGGAGCTAATATCTGCCATTTGAAAAGTGCTTGTCAGCATGAATTCAGGAGTCAGTAAATAACGTTCATTAAACTTGAAAATTAAACGTGGATTGCTGGTCTGGTGCCTCTCGGAGCACGAGCAGTTTATCCATAATGAGAATCTCAGCAATGTCGAGTGCAGTGATTTCCATAATTGCATTAGAACTGGCCCTCGTGCACTGCAGTGCCAAAAGTCACACTCCAGTGAGCATCCTGTGCTTGATTTCCCTGCATTTTATTATGTCCAAACAGATTTTTTTTTGGCTTAATAAAACTGGATGAAAAGCTGCTCTGGGAACACACTGAAATTGATTTTAAATCTGGCTTCAATCTGTTTATCCTAAACAAATCCTTTACTTAATCAAGGGCTTGCCTCCACCAAGAGCAGCACCAGTTGCACTGAGGGAGTGGGAAACCAGTGAAGGGATCTTCCAATACCACCCCAGGGCAGCAGCTCTTTGTATTTCAGCTGAGTCAGCAGGAATTGTTCCCCAGCTTCAGTGGGCAGTGCTTGAGTGTGCTGAGAGCAGCCGAGTGAGACAGCGCTGTAACTAAACCTGTATGAAATTAGCCCTTTAATGATCCTGGTACTTGTGGGGTGGACTGAGATTTGGGCACTCAGGTGGGCCAAAAGTTGGGCTTTTGTTCAGCAAGTTGTACTGGTGACATCAGTGGGAGTTTGTTGAGGTGAATGCAGAAGCTGGAGTTTATCTTGTGCGTTGCCTCTTTTCTTTTAGCTCTGCTTTAGCGTCACAATTTGTCTTCCTGGGAGCAGAAATCAGTGCTTGATTAGAAGGGTTCATTTTGGTGTGTGTTCATCAGGGCAGGTGAGAGCCCAGGCTCTTGTCCTGCCCTTCCCTTTTTTTATATCAGCAAAGTACTTTGCTTTCCCCCCCATCCTGAAGTCCAGAGTCAGGTCCAACCCCTCCATTAGGGTGCTGGAGAAGGGAATACACGTGAGTTACTTGAAAACACAAGAGCTTTTTCATCTCTCCGTGTCTCTGACCCCAAAGGTGGAACCTTCACACCCAAGACAATTGGCCATCAGCAAAGCTCAGAGCTTGAAATGTCACATCAAGGTGGGACAAAAGTTTACAGGCAAACACAGCGCAGTTTCTGTGTGGTAACAGGACATGAGGGCGCAGAGCCGTGCTGGCAGGACGCTTCGTCCCATGCTGTGGAGTTAAGGGATGTTTTGCAGCTCACTTCAAAGAAAGCAGGCACAGAAGATGTTCTCAGGGCTAGACACCTGCTGCAAAGCCATTGAGGTGGCCCCACCACAACCAGTGAGAAAGTGTGTGTGCTCACCACGTCCCTCTCCCAAGGGCTGAGAATGTCCTGACTTTAGGACCTGCTCCCCCCATGTTCCGCAGGGACTCTGCTCTGGTCCCGCCCCTGTGCTCAGGTTTATCTGGCCCATGAGAGACATTTCCCAGGAGACTGAGCCTGGTCTCCAAGTCTGGGCTGCAGTTTCACAGTTCATAGAATCCCAGACTGGTTTGGGTTGGAAGGGACCTTAAAGCTCATCCAGTCCCAACCCCCCTGCCAGCAGCAGGGACACCTTCCACTAGACCAGGTTGCTCAAAGCCTCATCCAACCTGGCCTGGAACACTTCCAGGGAGGAGCAGCCACAGCTTCTCTGGGCAGCCTGGGCCAGGGTCTCACCACCCTCACACCAAAGAATTTCTTCCTCACATCTCATCTCCATCTCCCCTCTGCCACTTTCAAGGCATCACCCCTTGTTCTGTCACTCCCTGCCCTTGGCCAAAGCCCAGAAGCAATGGTGGCAGAGGCAGGACATGAGTCACTCAGCGTCACCGTATCCTGCTGGAGAGCATGTGCCACCCCCTGGCACCTCACAGAAAAGCCATGAGCCCTCTTGTCACACCAGTACAGGGTGTGAGGTCTGCACAGCACACCCCAAATGTCACCATCCACAACCCAGAGAGGATGGAAGGAGAAGGCATCTTCTCAGCTAGGAACCATTTATTTCCGAGTACGTTCGTCTCGCAGAGCTCAGCCCAGCGCCTCCTGACCAGCCCTGGAGCCCTCGCTCACCGCGCTGACGGCAGCAGGGTGGCTCAGGGTGGGCTCTGGCTGGGGTTGAGGGGGCTCTGAGGGGTTGGAGAGTTTGGCTGCTGGTCCCACCTGCAAAGCTGGTACCTTCTGGAGAGTCACAGGGTCTGTGCTGCGCACACGAGGGCATCACCTGGCACCTCTGCTTGCAGCAGCTGCCTGCACACAGGGTGACCTGCAAGGGGACCCACCTACAGCTGGGACATTGGGAAGACACATCCCAAGGTCACACTGCTTGTCACCAGTGACCACAGCAGGACACCTAAGAAGTCCAGCCTGTACTAGAGAGGCAGAACTTCATGGTGCAGTGGCCCTGGTGAAGCACAGAGACGCATGTGCTGAAGACAACCCATCCTCGTGCAGAGCTCTTCCTCTTACAAACACCCTCCTGCTCCTCCTCCCATCATCCTCAGGGCTCTTTATCTCCCAAGGTCTTTCTAGATGGTTCCACTCCCACACCTTGGGATGCCTGACTCTTCCAAGAGGCTTTGATGGAGTACAGCACTAACAAACACTCGGCCAGCACCCAGCACACGGGCTGCGCTCAGTCGAGGACCCTGCTCTGAGGTGCCCCGGTCCAAAGCACCGCTCTCATCTGAGCAAGGAGACATCCAAGCTCTCACATCCAACCTCTCTTCTCTCTGGGATGTCAGGAGGAACCTGCAGGACCAGGCTGTGTGTGGTGAGAAGAGGCTGCTGTGAATCCTGCCCGTGTTTCACCTGCTCTCCTGGGATCCCTGCCAGAACCAGAGGGAGAAGAGCTGGTGCTGGGAGCAGGGTGCTGGGGTGCTGCGACGCTTGCCCACAGCGACGTGGGCTGGGACGAGAGCAGAGCTCCAGGGTGGTCAGGATGAGCCTGGGCTGGGCCAGGCTCTGAGCACAGCGTGTGGAGATCACAGGAGGGGTCACTGCCACCATCACCCACACAGACAAGAAGGGCTGGTGCATGGATCTGCCCCCTCCTCTCTCCATCTCGCTCATTCCTTGAAGCTCCTCCAGGGCTGGGATGAACAGGGATGTGGTCACACATCCCCCAGCTTCCAACCCCAGTGAGTCTTGACCCTCCTGCACTGCTGATCCAGAGGCCCCAGGTCCTCCTGGGCCTTGCTGGGGAGCTCAGGAGCTCTCCTTGCCCCAGCTCTCCTCCCCGAGACGGGCGGGTGAAGGGATGAGCAGCTCCCTGCAGAGCCACCCTGGTCCAAGGGACCCACCAGGCCCCCTCCTCGCTGCGCCAGGCACCCTCACACGTCCACAACGCAGTCGGGTGAGTTTGTCCGGATGGCGTCGGAGATCATCTTGGCTCCCGACTGGCCGATGCGGTTCCCCTGCAGACTGGGAGCAAAGAGAAGAGGAGTTCAGGCTTGGACAGGAGGCAGAGCAGGATCCTTGGTGAGTACATGATGCTCCCCAGCTTTGCACCAACATCACCCGCGCCCTCCCCACGCCATCCAGGAGCTCTGGGTCACAGGGGACTCTGGGTTTGAGAGCCTGGAGGCAGCCAAGTGAGAAGCTGGAGAAAGCCCCTGGGGAGCTGGAGGGGCTGAGCCAGCCCATCCCTGTGATCTTTTGGAGAATATTTGGCTTTGGGGAAGTTCTTCAGCCCAGAGGCATCCCCAGAGAGCAGCTGTGGGGTCTGGAGCTGTGCAGGGGTGGTGGCTGTCACACCAGGAGGAACACAGGGTGCCCCTGCCCCATTGGGGAGGTCCCTGTAGGGCAGCCAGGGATGGGCAGTGCCAGTGGTGGGGAAGGTCCCTTGATGGTTCCCATGGTCTCCCCATCCCTGCCTTACTGCCCAGCTCAGCAGCCACTTACTTCACATAGGTGAGGCCGTGGTTGCCCCTCAGAGCGGTGGCAATGCAGATGGCTCCATCCATGCCCAGGGAATTCTCCTGCAGGCTGCGGGAGACAGGATGGTCAGGAAGTGCTGGCCAGGGAGGTGTTGCCACCAGGAGGGGATGAGAGCTGCTGGCCTGGCTGTCCCCTCACTGCTCCCTCCAGGAAGGTCTGGGAAGGCTCTTGGTTCCCTCTCCGGGGAGCAGGGAACTTACTTGAGTCGGCGGAGGCTGCGGTTCACCTTCAGCGCGTTGGCCATGGCCTTGGCCCCTGCCACGCCAATGGAGTTGCCCCTCAAGCTGTGGAGGAAGGCAGGTGGTGAGGAAGGGCACCCTAGGATGGCCCTGTGCTGCCCATGGGTGACAGGAGGAGGTGGGAGAGGTGGCCCCCTTGACAGGGGCAGGCAGGCCAAGTCTGGTAGGACACGGTGCAAGGATGGAAGCGGTGCTGAGCTAAGGACTGGGGTCTTGGACACCCCTGGGGAGCAGTGTCACAGCCATGGGGGCTTGGTGGCCCCACCAAGCACTTACTCCAGGATCTGCAGGCTCTTGTTGACCATCAAGGCTTCTGCCAGGGCTTGGGCACCGGCTGCGCCAACTGAAGCCACTTGCAGGCTGCAAGAGAACAAGGACCCTTCAGCGCACGTCGGGAGGTGTCCATGGTGTGCTAATTAGACAAGCTAATTAGCCAGGCTGCAATGCCAGGGCCCCACCATGGCCTGGACACTCACTGGAGATCTACCAGGGTTGTGTTGACCTTCAGCGCAGCGGCGAGGGCGGCCGCTCCCTCGTCTCCGATGGCGTTCTCCTGCAAGCTGAGACACGCGAGTGCTCCCTCTGCCCCCGGACCGGGCACCCCAGGGCAGGGACCCGGGCAGCCAGGGGCCACGAGCGCAGGGCACGGGGTGCCAGGCTGTCCCAAATGGCTTGGGGGGTCACTGGGGTCACAGCATCCCCAGCCAGGGACACATGGTGGGGACACAGGACTGGAGCACGTGGAGGAGGCAGCAGGCAAAGCCACCTCCCCTGAGCAGCGTGAGGACAGAGTCCTTGGGCAGGTCCCTGGAGGAAGATGCTGCCCAGGACCTGCCCACCCGTGTCCCCACTTACTCGAGGCTGGCCAGGCTGCTGTTGGTCTGCAGGGCTTGTGCCAGGGCTGTGGCAGCTTTCACCTGGATGAAGTTCCACTGCAAGCTGCAAAGAGGAGACAACGGGAGGTGAAGCCCGGAGGTGTGAGGACACCCCAATCCCTGCACCCTCAGCACCCATCCACTCCCACCCAGCGTGGTGGAGGCTGGGAGGTGACCCATGTGCAAGACCCCACAGGTCCATCCAGGGTGGCACAGCACACGTCCCATGGAAGGGTGACCTGATCTCACAGCCTGGAGGGGCTGAGTCCCAGGAGCAGTGTCCCAGCCCCGTGTCCATGTGAGGGGCTCCAAAACCATCCAGGTCCAAGGGGAAACTCACTGGAGGGACGTGAGTGCCCGGTTCTCTGCCATGGCCAAAGCGATGGCCTTGCCACCCTCGTCGTACAGCAGGTTGGCTGCTAAGCTGGAGGCAGGGGACAGAGGACACCAGTCACACACACAGAGTTTGGGACAACTCCAGTGACACCCTGCAGCAGCGTGGGTGCCCTCCTGGGGCCCATGGGACTTACTCCAGCTTCCTGAGGGTGCTGTTGGTCCGCAGGGCGCGGGCGATGGCGGGGCCTCCCTCCTTGCTGATGGAGTTCTCCCGCAGGCTGGGGAAAGACATGGGGCTGGGGAGAGGTGGCCAAGGCAGGACTTCTGCTGCTCCTCACAGCCCCCCTCAGCCCCTGCTCTGGGGCTGAGACCATCTATTGCAACAGGCAGTCTGTCTGCCTTGCATCTCCACCAGCATCTGCATCCCCACCAGCATCTGCATCTCCATCCTCATCAACATCTACATCTCCATTCCCTGCATCGTCATTCCCTGCATCTCCATCAGCATCTCCATCCTCATCAGCATCTACATCTCCATTCCCTGCATTTCCATCAGCATCTGCATCTCCATTCCCTGCATCTTCATTCCCTGCATCCCCATCAGCATCTGCATCCTCATCAGCATCTGCATCCCCACCAGCATCTGCATCCTCATCAGCATCTGCATCTCCATTCCCTGCATTTCCATCAGCATCTACATCTCCATTCCCTGCATCTCCATCTGTATCCCCACCAGCATCTGCATCGCCATCAGCATCTCCATCCTCATCAGCATCTGCATCTCCATTCCCTGCATTTCCATCAGCATCTACATCTTCATTCCCTGCATCCCCACCAGCAATCTCCATCTCCATCAGCATCTCCATCAGCATCTGCATCCTCAACAGCATCTACATCTCCATTCCCTGCATCTTCATTCCCTGCATCTCCATCAGCATCCTCATCAGCATCTACATCCCCACCAGCAGCTGCATCTCCCTGCCCAGTGCATGCTCCAGCCATGAGCACTGGTGCCACTGGGGTGTTTTCCCGGCCTTCTGTCCCTGCTGCCATCGTTTCCTTGCCGGTCACAGCTGAACTGACACATCCCAAGGGGAGGAACCGAAGGATGGTGAGAAGATGCTCGCAGCCAGAGGAGGGACAGAGGCTGCTTTCAGTGTCCCACAGGACTTGTGGACACAACCAGGAAGAAGGAAAGCTTCTCACATCCCATGTTCCAGCAGGGTGGTTTGGTCAGGGTGGCTGCAGGGACTTGTCACTTACTTGAGGCTGATGAGTCCCTGGTTGGAGCAGAGAGCTGCTGTCAGCGCGGTGACCCCGGCGCTGCTGATGGAGTTGCTCTGGAGACTGAGACAAGCAGGGGAAGGCGTGAGGATGGACCAGTCTTGGCATCACAGGTGGGTGATGTTTGGGGTGAAAAGTGCCCGTTTTTCCCTTCCAATGAGGAACTGGCACCTCCCAGCCATGGGAGACGGGGAAGCCAAGGCTGAAGGAGCAACTTTGGGAGCAGCCAGGCCAGGCAGAGCATCTCCTGCTCACCACAGCAGCACTGACCCCATCAAGCAGAGGTGATGGGGTTTGCCAGCACTTCAGGGCAGCTGTGTCCCCAGCCAGGTGTCACCATGGCTGCAGCTCAGCTGGGGGTGCAGTTCCTGCAGCCTTTGGGTCCTTGTCACACCATGGAAAGCTGGTGACAGAGCCACACAGCTGCTTGTCCCCAGGAGCCATCAGCCCTCTGCTCCAGCCATTCCTCTGGCTGCCATTCCCAAGGGGCTGAAGGTTCCACCATCCCACCCTGCCTCTGGCAGGCACAGCCCTTCCTCCTTGGCCAATTCCCATGACTTTTGAGAGAGAGAAGACCCAGAGCTGCTGGTATCCTCCAAAGCAGAAAAAAACCCATCATCTGGGTTGGGGGTTAACACTTCCCCTGGTGAGGCTGTGGGGTGATGTCCCCCCTCCATGGGGACACAGAGTGGGAGAGATGTGGGAAGGGTCTGGGGGCACGAGGGGCTCTGGGGGCAGGGGAGGGAGCCTGGAGAGGGTGGGAGGTGTCGCTGGCGTTTGGTGACTGGTCTGGGCTCTGTTGGGCAAGCAGGAGCCCAGGCCTGGAGGGGGAACCTACTCGAGGCTTTGCAGACTGTGGTTCATCTTCAGAGCTTCAGCCAAGGCCACCGAGCCGACGTCTCCTATGGAGTTGCTGGAGAGTCTGAGCCACAAGAGGAAGAGCAGATGTCACCAGTGGCCACACTGCAGCCAGCTTAGATCTGCCAGCAAAGGACTCATCCCCCCACCCCAGGCTCCTTCTGCTCCAGCAATAGCCATGGACTCGCTGCGGTCTCATTTCCACCCTACAGACACCTTGGATCTTCTAGGGTGGTTTTGAGCTTGGAAGAGCTTTCAATGTTTCCACAGGCCTGGAGATCTGCCCCTGGCCTCTGCTGAAGGGAAGGCTTGGCCTCTCGATTCTTTGCCTGGCTCCCTGCATCCCCAGAGATCACAGAATCACAGATTCATAGTGGTTGGAAAAGACCTTTAAGATCATTGAGTCCAACCATAAACCCAACACTGCCAATGCCACCTCTAACCCATGTCCCTCAGCACCTCATCTGCCCGTCTCTTAAATCCCACCAGGGAAGGTGACTCCACCACCTCCCTGAGCAGCCTGTTCCAGTGCTTGACCACCCTTTGGGTAAAGAAATTCTTCCTCACATCCAATCTCAACTGCCCTGGGCACAACTGGAGCCCATTTCCTCTTGTCCTGTCCCTTGGTCCTTGGTTGAACAGACCCACCCCCACCTCTCTGCACCCTCCTTGCAGGGACTTGGACAGAGCCAGAAGGTCTCCCCTCAGCCTCCTTTTCTCCAGGCTCAGCACCCCCAGTTCCCTCAGCCGGGAACTCAGCACACTTGTGCTCCAGACCCTTCCCCAGCTCCGCTGCCCTTCTCTGGACACGCTCCAGCACCTCCAGGTCCTTCTTGCATTGAGGGGCCCAACACTGACCCCAGCACTCGAGCTGTGGCCTCACCAATGCTGAGATATGGAAAGCATCTCCACAGGGTCACTCCAAAAGCAGCTCTGTGGTCCTTGCCCCGCTCCACCCATGCCAACCCCCTTGGGCAAAGGTTGGTCCTGCAGTGGCATGGCCCAGCCCTCCCACCACTCCTGCCCACAGATCCCAGGAGATGTCACGGTCCCTCCACCTCATGGTGTCCCTCAGCCTCGCGCCGCTCTTACGTCAGCTCCTGCAGGCTGCGGTTCTGCCCCAGCGCCTCTGCTATGTGCCGGGCGCCCTGGGCCCCGATGGCGTTCTTCTGCAGGCTGCAAAGGTGAGGGAGACACCTGTGAATATCAGGTGCCACGTCCCCACCAGTGGCACCTCGGTCTGCTGGGTGGCTGGGAGGGGGGACAGCAGGTGCTGGTCACTCACTGCAGGGTCGTCAGCTTGTGGTTGGTCAACAGGGCCTCGGCCAGGAAGGCGGCACCGTCCTCCTTGATGGCGTTGTGCTGGAGGCTGCAAGGAGAGAGGAGCAAAGTTGTGCATGGCAGCCATCGCTGTGGGGCGAGGGGCTGTGCAGGGTGGTGGTCACCTGCCCTGGTGTTTGCTTGTCCCCATCCCTGGATGGGGTGTCTGACCCCCAAACATCCCTGCCTGGGGCTCTCCCTCCCTCCTCTCCCATGGGAGATGCCTCCAAGTGTGCACCAGCATCCTGTGAGCTCCTGGATGAGGGATGGACCTGGACCTCAACCTGGACCCACTGAAGTTGAGAGGCAGGTGGGTCCCAACATCTCTGGCCCAGGTCTGCCCTGGTCACCAGGTCTCTGCTGGCTCCACTCTTACCAGGTTGTGCCCAGGTTCTCCCCACCTTCTGGTCCTCAAGGTGGGGAAAACCTCGGTGGGACAGGAGAGGGCTGGAGGGAGCTTGTCCCCTATATCTGCTCACAGAGGTGCTGCAGAAGTTGAGACTTACTTCAGGGAAAGCAGGACTTGGTTCTTTTTCAGCGCATCAGCCAGTGCCTTGGCTCCGCTGGGGCCGATGGAGTTGCTCCGCAGGCTGGGGTGGGACCAGCAGAAAAGCCGAGGTCAGCAAAGCCAGAGCCCAGCTTAAGCCCAACGCCTCCACACGACACAATCTGAGCCACCGCCGAGGTGGGACGTGGGGCTGGCAGCTCACAAGAGCTACCTTCACCTCTCGAGCTGTGGTGGCTTTAGGGGCTGGAGACTTTCCCCAGCTCGGCCGTGGGACAGGTTCCCCGTGGGGAACGGGGGCGTGGTGGGAGCTGGTGAAGGGGGGACACTTACTCCAGCACCATCAGGCTCCTGTTGACCATCAGCGACCTGGCCAAGGCTTTGGCTCCCTTGTTGCCGATCTGATTTTCTGCCAAGCTGCCCAGAAAAACAGAAATCAGGGGGTTTTCAGGGGGACAAAGAGACCTTCACAGCCCCCGGCGTGTCCCAGGGCGCAGCTGGGATGGGGGAGTGGAGCAGAAGCCATGAGGAGCGTTTGGTTCATGGTACAGGTGGTGGATGCTCTGAGTTTTGCTCTCCTGGGGTGGACACCAGGCAGAAGATTGCAAGGACAGGGGGAAGGGGAGTTTCTAGACTTCAGATTAATTTGTGTCATGAAAAGGGAGCTCAGGTCGCAGCGTGGGGGACTCCACGTGCAGCCAGGAAGAAGGAAGGGCAGGGAGGTGGGGGAAGTGGGGACAACACTATCTGGGTCCAGACATGTCCCCATGCAGGGGTCTAACAACCTTGGACCTGACTGGGGAAGCAGTTTGTTGGGATACTCCATGGATTTCTACCCCAAACTTCAGGAACAGTGAGGAGGCAGTGGTCCCAGGAACCTGGGTGAGACAGCCTGCCCAGCCACCTTGAGGACATGAGGTAAGGTCACCATGCCTGGGTGCAGGAGATCGTATGGAACCATCCATGGCACTGGGCACCCTGGGGAGCCGGTGGGAGAGATGTTCCTGAAGGACCTTCACCCTGGTTTTGAGGTGCCACCAGCTCTGCTCTGCATCCCCAGGAACAGCCTGTTTCCCTGGGCCAGGACCTACCTGAGCTTCTGGATCTGGCAGTCCTTCACGCTCAGCACACTGCCCAGCAGCTCCATCACATTGTCCTTAAACTGGTTATTGTCCAGCCTGGAGAACATACAAGCAAAGAGCAAAAGGCAGCATTTGGAGAAGAAAGTGGAGAAAGGACTACCTTCCTGTGACATCTGCCCATCACAGGTGGAAAAACTCAAGCACAGAAGCAGAGCTGACCCAGTGGCATCCCCAGGAGAGCTCCCTGCTGATGGACAGTGTTGATGGACCCACGTCTCCCATCAACACCCAGGATTTTGAGTCACAGCCCGGAGTCTCTGCTTGCTTCTCCTGGTGCAATCCAACCAGGACTCACCTGAGGTTGTGGCAGAAGAGGAGCTGGGAGAGCAGGCTCTTACAGACGTTGTAGGTGAGGCAGTTGGAGAGGTTTGTCTCCTCCATGCAGACCTCGGAGACCTGCAGGAGATAAGCCAGGGCAGAGCAGTTGACGGGGGTGAGCATCCCGGCCAAGCTCTCGTTCTTCATTGCTTCCTCCACAGTCCTGGCGATGTCCATGTGCTGCAGCTCGTACAGGCAGTGCACGGTGTTCACGCTGCGCGAGGAGATGGCGTAGTCGGTGTTCAGGCAGCCCTGCAGGAAGCTGATGGCTTGGCTCCTGAAGCTCTCGTGCTCGTCCTTCACCAACAGCCACCCAGAGAGCAGCTTGTTCACCTGTGGGGAGAGGAGCCCAGAGAGAAAGCGCACAAAGATGTCCAGCTGCCTGTCCTCTGCCTGCAGCGACCTCTGAACAGCGCTCTTGAAGTGGCTGAGGAACCCCAGCTTGGGCCAGGACATCCCGCTCTCCGCGAAGAGGTCGAATATCGCCCGTTTCGCCGCCGTGTAGTAGTAAACAGCAGCCAGGAACTCCTGCAGGGTCAAGTGGGAGAAGCAGTAGGCTGAGAAGGTCTGCATCTCTTCTTTGAGGAGGAGTCGACCACGCAAGCTGCTCTGCAGCAAGGACAGGTCAACGCCGTAGGCCTTCATGTCCTGCTCGTAAAACACGTGTTTCTTCTTGAGCAGCCCGTAGAAGGCCATTCTGCCCAGGCTGCCCACCACCCTCCTGCTGGTGTTCACAACCTGCTCCAGCCTGAGGGCTTCTCTGGGTTTTTCTGGCCACTCGCTGCACAGAGCCATTTTAAAATAGTAGGAGAAGATTTCTGACAGGGTCCTGGGGACGGTGGTTGCTTCTTGAGATGGAGCAGCGCTGGTTTTTAGATAATAACCAATGGAGGACCCAGAAATCCAGCAGAAGCCAGGGACAGAGCACATGACATGCAACAGCCTGTTAGCCCTGATGTGATGCAGGACTTGGACAGACAGGTCTTTGTTGTCAAGGAACATCTGGTCCAAGAAGTCCTTCATCTCTGCTGCTCCAAAACCTCTTATTTCCGTCATCCGGTCGACAAGCCCCCCGGGGATTTGGCCGGCTGCTGTTGGCCGCGACGTGACCCAGACAGAAGCCTCCTGCAGCAGGTTCCCACGTATGATGTTGGTGATCAAGTTGTCCACTTGGATCTCCTTTTTGGGATCGGTGCAGACTACAGTGTTGGAAAAATCCAGAGGGGTCTTGAACTCATCCAAGCCGTCGAGGATCAGCAGGGTCTTGGCGGCTCCCGCCCAGATGCAGTCGGGCTCGGTGATGTGAGGGGACGCCAAGGAGATGAGCTTCTCAGCAGAGAGCTTCTCGTAGGTGTTGAGCTCCCGGAAGGTGAGGGGCAGCACGAAGATAATGTCCTTGTTGATGTCCCCCTTTGCCCAGGTGTAGACAAACAGCTTCACCAGCGTGCTTTTGCCAATCCCAGCCACTCCCACAGTGACGGAGACCCGAGGTGGGACGCTGACCTTGGAGAGAGGCAGGAAGAGCTTCTCCAGCGGGATGCTCCTGGATGCATTTCGTAGCCCTTTGGTGGTTTCAATCTGCAGGATGTCATGCTCCTTCTGCTGGATATCGGTCAAGCCTTCCACCAGCAGCAGGTTCGTGAGTCGCTGGAGAGGACCTGTCTCCAAGCCATTCCCATAGTAGCTTTGGAGGCTCTCCAGATGCTTCTGCACCATGGGTTCTGCACAGAGGGAAATGGGATGAGGGATGAGGAAGAGGATGGTACCACAAATGCAGAGAAGAGACTCTGCTCCACTTCTCTGCCCTGCCCACGCAGAGGGGAAACCACACGGGGTTTCTGACCAACCCCACCCAGGAGCCCATTTAAGCTCAGCTCTGGACCTTCAGCCCCTACCTAAGCTACGTGGTAGGACCATTTGTCTACAGTGCCATCACACCTGTGCCTGCTATGGACCTTGTTAATGTGGACCTTCATCTTGAACCTCATCACTCCACACTTGCCTGGTGACCACTGGACCGTGTCTGACCCTGGTTGCCCTTGCTGGACCTGATCCTGACCTCTGGATTGACTTCCCAGCTTGACCTCCAGCCCTACCTCATTGCCATGGACTTGCCTGATGAGCTGAACCCTTGGTTGAACCTGGTGACCCTCTCTGGACCTGTCCTGCTCACCTGGCTCAGGTACCATGGCCCCTGGTACAGCACATTTAAATTCTCCAGCAGAGGTTGGACAAGCAGGGGATGGTGCTGGCAGAGAGTCAGAGCAGACACCAGCCAAGGTTGGAGTCTTCCAGCCAGGAGGGAAACCTTTCCTGGCAAGAGGTTTTATAAGGAGAGCCTGAGGTTGGGGCAGCCACCAATGAATGGGGTCAGGGATGGCCAGCTGTCCTCCTCTTGCCATCTCCCTGATCCCAGCCCAGCTGCTGGGAGTGACTGGTGTCATCTGGACACTGAGGACATTAAAGACTCCATGAGCTGCCCAGAGAGATGTGCTGAGAGCAGCAAGGGGCCTGGAGGAAGGTCCCTCAGACCTGGCACACAGGACTTGTCACCCTCTGTCTGTGTCCTTCCCCAGCAGAGACCCTGGAGATGGCACCATCACTTCCATGGACACTCCCACCAGAGCTGCCAACGCTGCCCAGCTCTGTGCACATCTCCAGGTGCTCCAGCAAGTGCCCACAGGCAGGAGGTGTGCAGACACCCCACGCTGGGTCTACCATGGCCTACCATAGACGGTGATGTGGAGGTAGAGCTGGGAATTGGTGGTCTCGATGAAGGTCTGCAGAGACTGGGAGGCGTAGCTGCCCTTGCCAGCCAGGATGTCCACCACCACCCTCACCTGCTCGGGCAGGGACCTCGCCTCCTGCACCTGGCTGGCCTCCTCTGCTGTGAGGAGGTCCAGCCTCCGCAGGTGGCAGAGGATCTCCTCCAGGAACTGCGGCGAGATGGACCTCACCAGCTGCTTGCGGTGACGGCTGATCCAAGCCTCTGCAGAAGAGGAGAACAGGAGAGTTGAGTGGTGAAGAAGCCCTGGGCGTGTTGCTCAGGGGTGATGGGGAAAGGCAGCAGTGGAGCACCCCATCTGACTCAGAAGGTAAACCAGAGCCCTCCAGAGCAACCTGCCAAAGTCCTCCTGGAGATGATGCCATCCCAGAGTCATGGCAGGCTGTTTTGTTGAGCTTGGTCAAGGCAGCAGCTATCAAAATTGGAGCCAAAGAAAGTGAAGGACACACACTGTCATGAAATGACATTTCCTTCTGGAAACCAAGCCCATGCAGATAAAAGTCTGAGCAAGATCATTTCTCTTTGGAGACAGCTGTGCCAGCATAGCAATGCCCAAGCCCTTGGACCAGGAACCACTGTCAATCTTTCATGTCTTGGTGTCCCACCATTTTTGAATCCAAAACTCCACCAAAATAATGGGTCTCTGGCTGCCCAGCCACCACCCACCTTCCATCAGAGGCCTCCTGTGACATGGGCGATGCCTGGGTGAGGAGCGCTGTGTTGGCAGCAGCACGGCCGTCCCATGGGCCACCTTGTGTCCCCCCAGCCAGCTCACAGCACCAGTTGAGGCTCCTCAGCCTTTATCCATGTTCCTGGTGGAAGAAGAGGAGAAGCATCAGGAGCAGCATTGGAGGGAGCCCACCTTGAGCTAACGTGGTGCTGACTGTGGTTGAGCCAAGAGTCCATTCATCAGCTTTTGGTTAAGACCAGAGACCCCAGCACTGTGGGACCTGTCAGGGACCCCTGTGCCATCCCCGTGTCACCTGGTGGGCACCTGAGTGTCACCACTGTCAGAGGGCCAGGAGGGCTGTGAACCTTTCATGTGTTTCCTCCTGAGCGCTGTGAAGGACGCTGTGGGGCGCAGGCAGAGGCTGCAGGGCCCGTTTCGGTTTCGAAGCCACCTCACCACCCCCAGAGCTGCCAACACCACATCCTGTCGCAGAGCTCTGTAGGTGCTCGGCTTTGGCCACGCTGGTGAAGCATCACGGCCTGGAGAAGGAGCATCTCCCTGCTCCCGCCCCCTCTGCTGCCGCCAAACCGCGCTGGGGGCTGGGTGCTTTGTTTCTGAGGAGCGTTTCTGCTCCTGGACTCCAGTGGGTTTTAGAGCAGAGGTGGAGAGGGAGATGCCTCCACACCTGAGAGCGCTCCCAGCTTCACCTGTGTGAGCAGATGGCACGGTGCTATGGCCTCTCCACCAGCCCCAGAGTCATCTCCAGGAGCTGGTTGTGTTCAGGTGGGAACATCTCAGCCCCATGGGCTGGCTGATCACAGCAGTGATGCAAACACAGTGTCCCAGTGCCCTGGCCCATGTCCTAGCACAGCATCCTCACCTCCACCTGGCCTGCAGGGTGCTCTAGATCCATCTGACCACCGGTCAGAAGCACTGCAAGGAGTGCATGACCTTTGCCCAAACCCACTCATGAGTGGGACGTGGGCACCATGGGGGTGGGTGCAGCCTCACCAGCAGGTACAGGTAACGCTGCCTTTCTTTGGTCAAACCCAACCTCTTCCAGGGAGAAAGCACAAACGTGGCTTGACCAGAGAAACTTGGAAGAGTCTCTGGTCCTTGGTGCAAAGTGAAGGTGCTTGGGTCATCTCCTTTGCAGACTCTTCCCTTCATCCTCCCATGAGGAGATCCCTGCTGAGGTTTATTTATCCACCAGGAAACACAAGGGCGCAGCCACCAGCAGCAGCCCAGCCATGCAGGTGGTGGCCAGGCATCAGGAGGGAGGACCAGGCACAGCATCTCCCAGATCCAAGTCCCTCATGGACCCCACTGGCTGGATCTCTCATCAAGACCCCTCACAGCACATCCTACAGAGCAGGGTAAGTGCCTGAGTGGATCACGAGCCCATCCCACCTGCTGAGGCTTGGACAAGCCCTTGGAGGGGTGTGGGGTGCTGTTGTAGCTGGGTCTGAACCCACAACCTTTCCTTCCAGGAGGAAAACTTGGGTTCTTCTGCTCTTCCTCAGCTTCCAGCCCTGACCCCCTGGTTTCAGAGGTGGCAGAGGTACATGTTGACCCCAGCAGTGATGGTGGCTCCACAGCAAAGCTCTTTTCTCCATACAGGGAGCAGTCAGGCTGTGGCAGCAGCTCACCTTGTCCTTCACCCCTCCAAGCAATGGCTTGGTGGCTTGGTCAGTTGAGATACCATAAATTAAAGGAGCTCAGTGAGCAATTCACAGCGAAATTTCCACCCTTTGATGTCTTCTTGTCTCTCACTGGCCTGGAAAGTTCAGTTGAGTCTCTGCACACAGCAGTCCCTGGGTTTCATCTTCATCATGCAACCAAGAACACGACCAAAACTCAAGGAGGTTTTGCTGCTCATGGTGATGTTCCCCACAGCCCTTCCTCTGCTGGTGAGAAAAAGCCCTTTGGTGGGGGGAAGCCTGCTCTAAGGCTGGACATTATTTGATGGTGACCTCTGGTGCGACTTTCAAATATGATCCCACTGGTGGAAATCAGCAGCTGTGGGTCAGCTTGTCCAAAAGCATCTGACCAGGAGAATAAAGCAGCAGAAGACATAAAGCAGCAGAAGAAATGATGCAGTGGCTGCATTTTTTTTCTGTTTCCAGTAGAAATGTTTCAGGTGCAGCTCTAGGAGCACCCAGTGACACTTGGAGGCTGCGTCCCAGGAGGATGAAGGGGGTTACCTACTCCTACATGACTTGTCTGAAGGGGAGAGACCAGCCAAAGCCAACCTCTGTGACCCCCACAGAGATCTGAGGTGTTTCCAGAACATGACCCTGTCCATCCCAAGGCTGCCAGGTTGAATTGTCTTCTGGAAGTGTCACACTCCCCCGTGCCTGAGACTGGAACACGGCATCCATGGCCACCACGCTTCCATGGAGCTCAGCCCTGGCTTTGCAGCTATTGCTTGGCTGGGATCAAGCAGGGACAAGTGCTTGTCCCTGTCCCACCAGCAGCTGGAGAAGCAGTGACCCAGCCATGGTTTGTGGTTGCCCTGCCTTGCTGCCTGTGTCCCTGGGGCACTGGGATAAGAAGCTGGAGGGTGGGACACTGCCCAACCAAACTGGTGAATGGTGTCTGCAAACCCCAGGGAGAAACAGGGAGGATTTTGTTGGCAAGAACTTGGCATTAACACTTTCTTTGCCTCGTGTGATCCAAGAGCTCAGCCCAGGAGAAGATCCTCCCATCTCAGGGTGTCCAGTCAACGTTGATGTGTTCTTCTAGCAGCTTCAACATGACGTCCCACCATCTCCAGATCCCGCCATCCCCGCATCCCTCCACGCCTGTTAGCAGAGGGTCCATGCCCAAAACCCATCAGTGTCCAGGAGCCACAACCACCATGCTGGAAGGACTCTGACCATGGTCATAGACAACCCTCTACCAAAGAGCTGCTGTGTTTCTCACCACACGTGTCCTGTTCCAGGACCCAAACTGCCTGGCACCGACATCAGAAAACATAGAGAGAGACGCAACTGCTTCTGCTCATCTCTGGCTCCAAGTATGTACCTGCACTTTTGCTCCTGGAAGTCTAGCATGGACCAAAAGCAGCTTGCCAGGAGATAGGAGATGAAGGGAAGTGGTGGAGTCCCTTGAACACCATCCCTGGAGGTGCTCAGGGACATGGTTTAGTGCTCATGGTGGCAATGAGTTGACAGTTGGACTGGATGATCTTGGAGGTCTTTTCCAACCTTAATGATGCTGTGATTCTGTGAAGGGACAGTCCTGGGATCTCCACAGCATGAAGGTGGCTGGAGACAGCAGATATTTACTGCCTTTCTGCTCCACCTGGCCTCTGAGATCTTCCTCCTGCCTGGAGATGGCTTTAGTTTTCATACATCAGCCATCGCCCCCCGACAGATCCATCACCCTGTGCTTTGGGAATCTGCAGAGGACTCAGGACTGTCCCACCCCAGGAGCTGTTGCAGCAGCCACCAGCAGCATCACAGCCATGTCAGGCTGTGGCCCTTGGGGGTCAGAAATCCATGGTTGTCCCCACGCAGGACCTCGTGGGCAGGTTCAGCGGCAGCGTTACGGGACACTGGCTGGCACCTCAGGCAGGGCTCTCCAGCCCACAGAGCCTCAGGGACCTGACCTGCTGTGGTGGGACAGGGCTGAAAGGTGTCTTAGATGCACACCAAAGTGCTGGGCAAGAGCTCCTGGAAGGCTGCAGGGACCCACAGGTGGAAGATGTTGGGCAATGGGCTGATTTGCATATTTAGATGCGTTTTTAAAGCTTTTCCTATTAACTGATCATTGCATCACTGAGCAGGCACCTGAGGGAGCAGAGAAACACCCGCTCCAGCACAGCTCCAGCCCCTCAACACAGAATCACTGAGGTTGGAAAAGACCTCTAAGATCATCCAGTCCAACCATCAACTCATCACCACCATGGCCACTAAACCATGTCCTTGAGTGCTGCACCTCCACACAGGAACCCTCAGCCCGGCCGTTCCCTTCTCCCCACCCCACCACCACGGGGTTTGCAGTGCAGCTGGTTCCTCAGAGATCTCCACTTTGGGGTGTTGTGTCTCGGTGCAGCTGGAACCCCAGCAGCACAGCACCCATCTCACCACTGCCCTCCCTCCTCCAGACATGGGAACGGAGAGAAACCAACCCCGTGAGACCTTCCCACCACTTCCTGGCACGTTGGGTTTCCTCCAGCGAATCTCAGGCTCCGTTACCAGCCCAGCCTCGGGGCTCGGTTTTGTCTCTCCTGCCGTAGGTCCACCCTGAACCGAGCCCATTTCGAAGGTCAGTGAACTTGGACATAGAGATATTTGCTAAGCCAACATCTCCAGCTGTTCCCCATGGAGCGATGAGCGGAGCAGACCCTGAAGCCAGGCTACAGGCTGCCACCTTTTGGCAGAACCAAAAAGATTTCACATGATTTTTTTTAATTAATTTGGGATTTAATGTTAATAAAATTAATTGCAATTAGAGAGTGACCCCCTAAGCTAAGTCTAATCCTTACCAGGCTTCTTGTTGTTGTTGTTGTTTGGGGGTTTTTTGGGGTTTTTTTTTTCCAAAAGCCCAACCAGAATAACAGGGCTCAGGCACAGCAGGAGTTAAAACAGCGAGTGGTGAAGGTGAGGAGCTGTGAAGGACCTTGGCCAGCAGTTCCACCACCAAATCTCACCAGGAAAAAAACCCAATTTACAGGTAATTCCAACCAGCTGACACCAAAGCAAAGTTCAGGGAGAAGATCTGTCACAGGGTCCTGCTGCACCTCCCGAGTGGAAAATGACGTGTTGGCTGAGCTGATGGTGCTGTGGGCACGCACACAGGTGGTGGAAAAGCAGATCCTCTCCCCACAAACAGCTTCTGCTCCTCTCACCTACCAGGTCTCAGGACATCAGCGTGAAAATGGGGAATGAGCTGCTGCCAGCCTGACCCAGCACCAGCCCCATCCTTGGAGGGGATGGAGAGCTGGGGGGGTGCTGAGCAGGACCACCTCAGCGCCCTGCTGGAGCTCAGCATCTGCCCCAGCTTCCTGGGGTGGCAGAGCATCCCTCTGAAACCCCAGCTGTGACCCACCAAAGGTGGCTGTGAGTTCTCCAGAAAGACACTTTGGTGCAGCGTGGACACCCTTTGTGCCAGGCTGCCCCAAATCTACTCACGCCACGGCCAAAGCGTGGGTGCTGGTGGCATCTCAGTGGGTGACAGAACCCAGTCTGGTCCTCTTCACAGTAACCCCATACCTGTAGGACAGGTAGTGCCCCCAATGATCTCAGAACAATTAATTACCAGCAGGATGAAGCCTATTGCACTGACAGACCAGCGTGCCTCAGGCTCTGTGCCCACCCATGGCAGCCACATGTCCCCTGCTGAGCTCCATCACCTCCACCTCTGGCTCTTACACAGGGTGGGGGATCTCCAGCAGTGAAAAGGGCTGAAGAAGGTACCAGCTGCAGATCTGGAGACCCTGATGTTGCTGTTGCCTCTGGGCGAGGCGTGCTGAGCCCGAAGGGGGGCATGGAAGTGCAGCTCTAGATTTCAAGGTCCATTGGTCTTGGACCACCAACCAACCCAGGACCTTGCTTTGCTCTTTGGTGCAATTTTGCACCAAGCCACAGGCAAGTCCATCTCTAATCTCAACCTTTTCTCTTTGTGGGATGTATTGGGGATTTTTTAGGGTGGTTTTGGAGTGAATTCAGTAAATGACATTAAGCTGGAGGCCAAAGCTGATGCTGCACAAGGCACAGAGGCTCTGGCTGCGGCTGCAGCTGCCTCCAGGTCTGGGCAGATGGTA
This sequence comes from Caprimulgus europaeus, assembly GCA_907165065.1. The sequence continues at coordinate 16,120,238 of OU015540.1, read as the reverse complement.
GCAGGCAAGGGGACAGAATTTGTGACAAGTGCCAGGTCCTTCACAAGGTCCCATGCTCCTCTCCATCACCAGGACTCAGCACTGTGCACCATCACACGTGGTCCTGCCAGTGCCAGTGCCCACACCACGCCTGTCGGGTGCTGCTGGCACTTGGTGACATCTCACCCATCCCAGGGACCTCTGCCCAACAGCTCCTGACCCTGCCACATGTTGGCTCAGCCACTCTGTTCCACACAGCCATCACAACGAGAGGTCTGCAGCAGCTCATCCCCACGCAGGAAGGCTGGGTGACATCCCCCCTCCTCCCTGTACCCCTCCAAAGCCCCACCAAACCTTGCCTTGGCCTCGGGCTGCCTTCCCCAGGTGTGTGTGGGTGCAGGAGAGCAGGGTGGGCATCCTCACCATGGTGGAAGGATGCAGCTGCTCTGTGCTCCTCCGTGCTCAGCTCGTTATCCCCAGAGCTTTGCTTCCTCCTTGCCGAGATGCTCAAGTTGAAGGTAGAAATGGAAGTGACTCCAGCTGGTGGCCCCTTCCCCTGGGGGACACGTGGAGGTGTTGGGACCCAGTGGCTGGGGTGATGCTCCAGGCAGCACCTGGAGAAGGTGGGTCAGGCTCCCCCAGCTGCCCACCACCACCACTGTTTCCAACCTGGTGGCTTTTTCTGTCTTTCAGTGTGCTCCTCACCCCTTCCTGCACCGTGGGTCTCGCTCGATCTTCCTTCCTGTCAGCGCAGGGCGGCCGCCTATGCAAATCAGCGGGAGTTATCTGCTGAAAACCAGCGGGTGTGGTAACCACCCTCAGCCTGTGACCACTGCCTGTCCTGGCAGGATGCTCGGTGCACAGACAACTCCCCAACCACAGCTGCTTTCTCCCAGGAGAACCATCAAACCAGGCTGACCAACATCCACATTGCACCAGATTCCTTTGAGGCAAAGCCACGAGCTCATCCCAGGCTGGGAGAGCCGAGAGGTTTTGCTGTGGCACCCCCTGGCCAGCAGGGAACGCTGGGGAGATCCCATGGAAGAGGCTGGTGTGACAGCAGCTCCTCTCTTTGCTGGGCAACATTTCCATGAGTACATTCAAGTTCGATCTTGAAAGAGCAGAATAAAGGGGCAGGAATAAACTCCTCTTCCTCCCAAGCCTCTTTTCTGAAGGTTATGTAGATGAGGTGCTCAGGGACATGGTTTAGGGGTGAACTTGGCAGCGTTGGGTTTATGGTTGGACTTGATGGTCTTAAAGGTCTTTTCCAACCACAACAATTCTACAGTTTATCTGGAGTTTCTCCCTAAAGGTGGATGGCATGGCACCAAGGAGCACTGCATCCACACCTGAGGAGCCAGAGCTGCTGGCAGCAGCGGGACCAGCAGGATCAACCCTCCCCAGCTCCGCTCCAACAAGTGGGGTTGATCGTTATTTTGCATTTTTGTTCTACAAAAACCTTAATTTGTGACTCCTACAACAGGTTTTTGCTGGTGTTTAGGTCAATCATGAATTCTGAGCTGCTGGGCAGAGAGGTCCCTGAAGGCAGGTGGGCAGGGTGACACGGCAGCATTGAGATCCAAGGTAAATAAATGGGATTTCTGTGAGTCCTGGGGCAGAGCAGCAGTGCCCAGGGAAGGGGAGGAACCACATGTCACCCAAATCATGGGATGATCACACATCATGGTGGGGTTTGCTGCCTGCTTTGTGCCCAGCAGCTTGTTTTTCTGGCCAAAAGCTCCCACTGATGTTAGAGTAAGCAGAAGTCAGTGATGAAAACAGGTGAAAATTGCACATCCCGTTAGGAGAGCTGCCCTGGTGGGGTCTGCTTCTATCTAGCAGGTGGTTCTAATGAACCTGCATCTAAATCTATAATTGCAGTGTCCTGGTTTCACTGGGACAGAGCTAATTTTCTTCTCAGTAGCTGGAATAGCTGTGTCTTGGTTTCAGTGTGGGATTTGGTGAGAGGAAGATGTTGACAATATACTGATGTTTTCACTTGTTACTAAGAAAATCAAGGACGTTCCAAATTGCCACGTTTTGTTGGTCTGTGGGTGCAGAAGACACTCGGGGGGAGCGTAGTGAATTAGCAAACCCTAATTGGCACGTGGATACCCCGATGGGACATTCCATACCACAGAACCTCATGGTCAGTACCTCAGTGAGGGTTGGCTGGATCTCGGGGACCCATCGGGCTCTTTCTCTTCAGGGATTGCAGTTTTGGTTTCGGGAGTGTCTCTGCTCTGGGATTGCTACCCAGGACCGGGGCTGGGCATCGGTCAGCGGGTGGTGAGGAGTTGCACTGTGCCTCGCTCACGTGTATATTCATTATTACTGCTATTATAATGATTATTTTGATTTAAATTTTATATTAATTATTAATTTGTTTTTATCTCGGCCCATGAGTTCTCTCACTTTTACCCTCTGATTCTCTCCTCCATTTCCCAGACAGGGGAGAGTGAGCGAGCAGCTGTGTGGTGTTTGACTGCTCTCCAGGCTCAACCACCACCTCCACACACATCTTTCCCTTCACCAAGTCTGGATGAGAGGTTGTCAATGACTGATGGAGGAGATGAAGTGACAATGGTGGAGGAGACGAGATGGCGATGGTGGAAGAGATGAGATGATGACAGTGGAGAAGACAAGGTGATGGCGGAGATGAGATGATGATGGTGGAGATGATGGTGGCTGATGGAGCTCTCAAGATGGAGAACTGGTGTGGGACAGGGTGGGCTCACAGCCAGATCATTTGCATGTGGTGAACTGTATTTGGGGAGGAGAGATGGGGGCAAGCAGGAGCTTGGACCTCCAGCCACAGCTCTGGGCTGTGTGTCCCTGAGGGATTGCTCTCTGACAGCCCTAGGGCTGTGCCTGGTGAGGGGCTGGAACCTTTCCTCTCCCCAGTGTGAGGTCTGTTGGTGACTCCCCACCCTGGCAGGAGGCTGGTTTCAAGAGGGGGTGGCATCTGGGAAGTCCCACCAGTCACGTTCCTGATGAGCTGTAGCTAAAGATCCTTCACACCAAAGATGCTTGTGCAGAAGCCCCAGTCGGGGCTGTACCTCCTGCTTTCACAATTAGTAATTTATGTTAATTAACACATCTGAATTATTTATTTGCCAGTTTATATGACGTGTCCCTCAGGTATCTTCCAGGCTGTTTCCTTGATCCAAACCCAACTTTCCCAACGTGCCGAGTTCAGCCTGTGGGGTTCCCAGCAGGATGTGGATGAGCCTGACCCGTCTCTGGGCCAGCACAGCACTTGCTGGGTGTTCTCCAACCGGCCCAGCGAAGCTCCTGAGATGCCCCAGGACCCTCAGGAACGGTTAGAAACCCCCCCGAGATGATTGTGTTCGTTGTGACCGGCCCGGGGTGCTCGGCCAGGGGGTGATGGGGACCAATCCCCGAGCTCAGCCCTACGCAGAACCCGTTCTCCCGGGGATAACGAACCGTCCCGTCTCGGGATGGAGCAGAGGGAAGCTCCGTTGGGAACACCCGCGTTTCCACACCACGGACCCGTGGGAAAGGCGGTACCGGGGACCCACACCGTCTGCTTTGGCAGCTCGGGGGGCTGCGGGGCCCCGGGGTGGAGGGGACGCGACCCCTCCCCGGCCCTCCCGGGGGTTACTCGGCTGCTCTCCCGCATTTTAAGCGGCCGGTGACCGAGAACGGAGGGAGAAGCTCGGCCGGTGATGAGCGACCGACCCCCGGTATCCCGAGGGGGGTGGGCGGGGCCGGGGGCGGAGCGGAGAGGACAGGTGAGGCCCGCCCCGCCGGACAGAGCCGAGCAGAGTCGGGTCGAAGTGACCAGAGCCGAGCGGAGTCCAACAGAATCGGGTCCAGCCGAGCGGAGCTGAACGAAACCGGGTCGGACCCATTGGAGTCGGGCTGAGCTGAGGTGAGGGGTCTCGCGCCGCTGTGAGGGGACGCGGCCCCGCGCCGCCCCGACCCCCCCGACACCGGCGATGGGTCCCCGCGGCCGCCCCGTTCCTTCCCCGCCCGTGCCCGGGGAAGCCCGGCCGAGCCGGGGGCTGAGCCGCGGTCTCTCTGCTTCTCCCCCCGGCAGAGCCCCGGGCCCGCCCGCGCTGCCTCATGGCTGGGAAGAAACTGATCGTCGTGTTCGGGGCAACCGGTGAGTGCTCGGGGAAAGGCCCGGCCCCTGCCCGGGGGTGCTGCCGGGGCTGCGGGAGAGCCGGGGCTGCCGGGCTGTGGCCCAGGACAGTGGGAAGGGCGAGGGATGGGCAACAGGGACCTGGGGAGGGGAGAGAGGGGCTGGGAGGGGGGAGAGAGGGAAGTTGGGGAAGGGAGAGAGGGGAGCTGGGGAGGGGGGAGAGGGGTGGCAGGTGGGAGAGAGGCTTTGGACCCTGCAACAAAGGGCAGAGGCATCAGTAACTCCCAGACCAGCCAGGCTCTGGGGTCCTGGGGAGGTTCAGGGGGTCTGGAAAGCACCTGCCTGGCTGGAGCAGGCAGTGGGACTGGCAGGAGGATGGGTTGGAGGGACTTGGTCCCTGTGCCACAGGGAGAACGTGGGGTCAGGCAGCTCCATCTCACAGTCCCAGCTGGTCCCAGTTGGTCCCAGTTCCCTCCATGAGCAGGGCCCTGTGGGAAGCTGGGGCTCTGACCAGCGCTGCACCCACAGGGGCCCAGGGGGGCTGCGTGGCCCGGGCTCTGCTAGCAGATGGGACCTTCAAGGTCCGCGCGGTGACGCGGAGCCCCATGAAGAAGGAGGCCGAGGAGCTGAAGCAGAGGGGAGCGGAGGTTGTGAAGGCGGATCAGGACGACGAGCGATCGCTGGAGCTGGCCTTGGCGGGAGCTTACGGAGCCTTTATTGTAACCAACTTCTGGGAGCACAACAGCAAAGAGAAAGAAATTGCACAGGTACCAGAGTTTGCTTTCACTGGGACCACACGTGGAACGGCCTGGGATGGGGGGGATCAAGGTGACAACTGTGTGGCATCAGGGTGGGGGTCATGGGACAGCTCCTAGCGCAGCCTTGCCAGCCCTGATGGTTCAAGTGGCCAGTCCAGAGAGGTCCTGAGGCCTCACAAACAAACCAGGTCCCAATTTTTACAAAGCCAGAACTTGTTCCCTGTTCCCTTGCAGTCGTGTGGCTCCAGGATCCGGTGCCTTCAGGATCCGGTGGCTCCAGGATCTGGTGCCTTCAGGGAGCTGTTAAATGCCACACGACTTGGCATGGTGGAGAGCACCACCCGGGAGTCAGAGTAGCAGGAGTGGGAGGACTCAGCTCTGCAGAGCTTTTGTGGGGCTGAGCCAGGACTGTCCCTGCCTGCAGTCCTGTAGTTCTCTGCATCTGCAGCTTTGGGGCCAAAATGTGCTGTGGTATCAGAAATGCTGGGGCCTGCCCCAAGGGCGGTGTTCACCCCAGGACAGGTTTTGCAAGGTGGCATGATTGCCATGCCTGCATGGCAGCGAACAGAAGATATGTTAGGGCAGGTATGTTGGCCCTGGCAGATCCTTAGGGCTGGTGTTTGTGCTTGGTGGAGGAGCTAGCACCAAAGCTGGAGGGTGTGTGGCCTTTCTAAGGTAGGATGGTGTAAGCAGAGGACTCGGCTCCACCTGGGCAACTCAGAGGGCTCACTGGCTCTGCTCAGCCCTGGTTCCAGCTGAGGGCTGGGGGTGCCAGATGCTGAGGACCTTGCTCAGCTGGTGTGTGTTGGATCCTGCCCAGTGCAACAAAGGGAAAGGGGGGGGTGATGGGGATAATGAGAGCCCCTGCATGCCCCATTCCTCTCTTCACCCCTCACCCAGGGCAAGCGGCTTGCTGAGCTGTCGAAGCGCCTGGGTCTGCGCCACGTGGTGTACAGCGGCCTGGAGAACGTGAAGCAGCTGACAGGGGGGCAGCTGGAGGTGCTCCACTTCGATGGCAAAGGTGTGGTGCAGGAGTACTTCCAGAACATCGGTGTTCCCACCACGACCATCCGACTGCCCTTCTACTTCGAGAACTTCCTCTCCATCTTCAAGCCACAGAAGGTCCCGCAAAGAGATGCCTTTGTCCTGGGTAAGACGGGACCTCTTGCTCTCCAGAGGCTCACTGAGGGGTGGGGGAACCACCAGGGCTGCAGACTCCTGGGGTAAAGAAGCCTGTGCCAGCTTGACCACAGTGAGTTGCAGTTGTGTTATGGTCCTTCAGAGCTGTTTGGTGGCCTGCAAGAATCCCAGACTGGTGGGGTTGGAAGGGACCTCAGGAGATCATCCAGCCCAACCCCCCTGCCAGAGCAGGTTCCCTACACCAGGTTGCACAGGAAAGTGTCCAGGTGGGTTTGAACATCTCCAGAGATGGAGACTCCACACCCTCTCTGGGCAGCCTGGCCCAGGGCTCCGGCACCCTCACAGGGAAGAAGTTTTTCCTTCAGTTTCTCTGGAACTTCTGGTGTTCCAGTTTGTGCCCATTGCCCCTTGTCCTGTCACTGGGCACCACCGAGAAGAGCCCGGTCCCACCCATGTGGCCCCCACACTTCAGACATTTATAGACACTGAAATAAGTGAGACTCTGTGGTGCTCAGGGCTGCTCTGCAGATCCCAGAGTGTCTCTGGATCCTCCAGCTCCCTGCAGTTGGGATGCTGGAGGTCAGATGTGGGGCTGCAGATCCAGGTGAGTCCCAGTGCTGCTCTGGCCATTCCCAGTCTCTCAGCTCAGCCCTGCAGGTGCCCTCATGGCTGGCCACGCTGGTGGGAGCTCTGGGCTCTCCCTCACCTCGTGCTCAGAGGCTGGGTGCTGAAAACTCCTCCTGTCCCTCCTTGGAGCCGGGCTCCCTCAGGCAGGGCTGTGCTCTGACTGGGGTCAATCTCTCCCGTACAGCGCTGCCCATGGGGGATGTCCCCATGGATGGGATGGCAGTGGAGGACATGGGGCCCGTTGTGCTGTGCCTGCTGAAGTCCCCAGAGGAGTACATAGGCCAAGTGATCGGGCTGAGCACGGGCAAGCTCACCGAGGCAGAGTACGCCGCTGTCCTCTCCCAGCAGACGGGCAAGACCGTGGAAGCCAGCAAGGTAGGAAGCATCCCCTGGGGTACAGGATGCTCTTGAGGTGGGAGGAAGCTGCTCAGGGCCCTGCAGCCCATCTTGAGGGGATAGTGGGGCGGTGGGTGGGTGATCCTTGCACCTTCCCAACAGCTGGGTGCTCCACAGATCCCTGCCCAGGCCAAGCTGCTCGGGTGGGCAGCCCTGCTTGGCAGCAGCAGAGGAGCAGCGCCCTCCTCCTTCCCAGTGGGTCTGGGACAGTGGGGGGCCCTGGACAGGCACTGAGCACAGACAGCAGCAGCAAAACCAGTGCTGTGCTGCCCCAGCAGCGAGGCAGGGAGCTGCCAGGGTGGAGGGCCCTCGTAGCTCCATCTGCAGACTTGGCACAACCTGGTGCTGGTGTCCAGGATCGGTCCTGCTGCCCCTGCGTGGGGCTGGCACCAAAATAGCCCTGTCACTATTGTCACAGGGGCCACTCGTGCTCATGGAGCCTGTGGGTGTGCCTGGGCAGGTCTGTGCCTGGCTCTGAGGAGTAACTGAAGGGAGAGGTCTCCAGCAGAGCCAGGGGCTGGGCATTTGCTGACAGGGCTGGGCACCTCTGCTGCGAGCCCCTCCCTGCAGCGGGTCTTCCCCGAGGGCTTTGCTGTGTCACCCTTACAGTGCTGGCCTCGCCCCTTGTCACTTCTAATGGACCAGGGGCGTGGTGGCTCTCTCTGCTTTGGGAACAGAGCTGTTTCAGCAGAAACGAACACCTCTGCTGCTCTCTGCAGGCTCTGCTCTCCCAGGGACAAATAAGCAGCTCTCTTCTTCCCAGGGCAGCAGCGCAGGAGCTCAGTGATCCACCCTTTGATTCGGGCAGGGAAGGCAAGTGCTGGGTGCCAGGTGGCAACCTGGTTGCTTGGGCTCTCCAGAGCCCCCCTGGACCCTCCAAGCCTGTGTTTCTGGCCCCCTCAGCCACGGCTCATACCCGAAAGGGTCCCTCACAGCTGCTCCAGGCTTCTGCTGCTGCCGAGAGCGGGTTGTGTACCCCAGCCCACACCCCGGCCAGCTGTGTGCCAGAGCTGGGCGCTGGCCCCTCGGCAGGTTGGGCTGTTCCCTGCCAGGCAGGGCTGTGTGGTGCTCAGCAGCACTGCCCTGCAAGTTGCTGTGGCTTTGGGGGACAGTCCTGTCCTGTCCTGGCTCAGGACAGATCCAGAACGAGCTCCTCAGCATCTGTGCAGTGTGATGTCCCCACCACCACCACCACCCTGACCACTTCTCACGCTGCACCTGGAGGAAGGGTGGACTGGGAGGAGCTCCTGGGTCAGCGCTGACCAGGGGACAGGGGTCTGTGTCATCCCACCTGCCACCAGCGTGCTCTGGCAAAGCCTTTCCTCCACCTTGCCCTCACGCTGCAGGGCTGCTGCTTCCTTCACACAGCCCCAGCCAAAGCAGCTCGCAGAGCGGCAGAGCCCTCCTCAGCAGTGGAAATAACACGGTGGGCTGCTCTAACACAGCCTTCTCCAGCTTCCCTGCGTGGGCTGAGGGAAATGCCCCAGCAGCCTCTAACAAATACCACTATTTTCCCCCCAATTCTTTTTGCAGCTCTCCCCAGAGGAGTATGAGCGAGGCGGCTCCCCCGGGGCCCAGGAAATGGCTGCGATGTTCCGCTTCTACGCCCTGAAGCCAGACCGAAACGTGGAGCTGACCATGAAACTCAACCCCAAGGCTCGCACCTTCCCTCAGTGGGTGGCAGACAACAAGGCCTCCTTCTGACCCTGCCCTCCCTCCTCTTCCACACAAGCTTCTGCAGCGGGACCTGGCCAAGGAGGTGAGCTGTGCTGAGCCACACTGCCTCCCCGCAAGCGCCCTGGGGAAAGGCTGACCCTGCCAGAGCTGGGAAGAGCTTTGGGCCATGTGTGTGCTCCAGGGCTCACCTGCTGCTTGGCTGAGGCTGTTGAGACCAGCACAACTCGAAAGGTGTACAGCTGCAGGTGAGGGAAGCGCTACCTTTGCACAGGATCTTTAGGGAGGTGTTTGTTTAGTGATTCTGGTGTTTTCACAGCTCTAGGGTGGTGGTGGTGGTGGTGGCTTGTTTTCCCAGGATCACCCTCCTTCCTAGGCAGCTCTGAGCATGCAGCACAGCTCCCCAAAGGGCAGTGCCTTCGCTGCAGCCACTGCAGGTACCCACAGACAGCACTGCTGCAAAGAGAAAACACTGGGGGTTGTCCAGGGAGAGGGAGACCAGCACACCTATGCTGTGTGATGTGAAAGCTGAGATGTTCCTCCTTGTCAGCCAGCCCTCAGCTGTGGCCTGGCCTTTGCTCTCCTGGAGCTCATTTCCATTGCTGCCCCTGTCATGAGTTGAGTAAAACCTTTGTAAGACTGTCCCAACCTCAGGATTTAAGACTCATTTAAAAAACTCCTTCCCCCACAGCACCATCTGCTCAGATAAGAGCTCTGGGATTTGGCAGTCTCTGCCTGGGCTTAAAGTCAATCACAGCCAGCAGAGAGACCCAGCCCTACCTTCATTCCTGTTACCAGGGGAGGGCAGGGGGGTGACAGACAAGGCAGCGAGGCACAGCACGTGTTAAATAGCTTTATGAAGTCAATCTTATTTACATGGATACAGAATCACTTTACAGACAGTTGGAGCAGGAGGCAACACGTGCTTTATTTCAGCAACTGAAGAAGGACAAGACTAGGCCGTGTCCTTGCTTACCTGGTCATTAGTAGGTGGGCTGATGGCACCTGCAGGGTTTAACTAACAACAGCAGGCTACAGGAACCATGAACATACTCACTGCAAGAGCTCCACTCCACCTCTGAGCAGTGATCCCCTTCACTTGCATTCTCACACATGTAGGAACAAGGACTCTTTGACCAATCATTTATGCTATGGCTGTTGTGCTAATGTAATAAAAGACTTTGTCCCAAACTGGCAAAGGGCTTGATGAGAAACTTGTACCCACGCAGAAGCGACGGCGTTTGGTGTTGGAATTGTAGTTAATTTGGGGAGGGAAACCTGAGGCCAAGTGCAGATTCCATCACTGCTCTTTGTGCAGGAAATCAGCAGGACTAAGAAACCCCAGGGAGACTTCCCACTCAGAGATGTGCAGGACAGCTAGGAGGGCTGTGGTGATGACAGGGTTAAAACTCACTGACCCACCAAGTCTCCTGGGAGATAAGTGGTGAGAAGTTCACCAAGCACATGGAGCATTCAGGAGAGCACCTGAGTGAGCAGCAGCCATCTGGAGAACTCCATACAGCAAACTGCTCCACTCTGGGCTGGAAGGACAATTTTTATTTCTCATTTCCACTGGTTTGGATTCTAAATAATCTTTTCAGCTTTAATTTTTTACCAAAGAAGCTTCCAGCAGCAGTGGGGACCGTGGAATAACCTCAGGAGAGAGCTGCACTTCCGCAAAGCCGGCGCTTCCTTCACTCCCAGTTCCCAGGACGGTGTGGGTGGGTTTTGTATCCCGATGATTGTTGGTGCCTCAGTGGTTTGTAGCCTCTCCAGCTGGGATCCTCTCTGTGCTGTTTCTGACATCCTTCACTCTCCAGCTCTCCTGCTGCCAGAAAGATCCATCCCCAGCTCCAAAGACGATCCGCTGTGCCTGGCTCTTAGTTTCCAGTAGAACGCTTCCCTGCGGTTGAAGCAAGAGAAAAGCTGATCATTTCCTGACCAAATCAGCCCAAGGCCCACACAGCCCCTGCAGCCCCCTCTGCCTGACCTGCTGTCACGCTTTGTCAGCCACAAAGGTGACACAAAGCCCCTGGAACTCAAGACACCAGGTCCTGCCGTAGCTGATTACAAGCACACAGCGCTCCTTCACAGCCACCAACACCGACTCAGTGGCACCCAGAGCTACCACACTGTGCTCACTTGTGTGAGGAGGCTTTGCTGTGCCTTACAAAGGACTGATTCCTTCCTGGTGCTGTGAGCTCGTGGTAAGGGTGAGTCCAGCCCGAGCGTACCGGCACCGGGGGCTCTGCAGGCCCAGCAGCCCGGGCTCTGCCGTGGCAGCAGAACGGCCTGGTCCCAGCTTTACCAGCTAATGGGTGCTCTGAATCACGTACAGTCACTGGGTGGACAAGGAAGCAGAGCTGCAGGGGAGGCCAGCAACCTCCCCAGTGTTTTTGCTGCAGCTACACTGCAATGTAGTCCCTGGCTTTTGCTCCAGGTCGCAGGGGACAGCTAGGGCTGTTCCCAGCAGTGGCTGGAAGGCCTGAGGCTCAGTGAGAAGCAATGCTGTGCTTTTGCTGCTTCTACCTCCCCAGAAGTGCAAATTCCACTTGGTGTGGGGGGGGAAAAAAATGACAATAAAACACAAGAGGCCTCCTACCTCGGATGGGGTGTCAGGAGCTAAACATTTTCTTAAGTTTGGAGAGGAATCCCTCCTTGTTCTCCTCAGCCTCAGGCCTATCCCCGCCTGCGTCAGCGCTAGCCGTGGCCCTGCCACCTGGACACAAACAGCAAAGGGCTGCAGTCAGATACATCCCCCACCAGTAGCCAGCACCCCTGACAAAGTGGGAGGGTTCTTTTTTAGATGGGGAATGGTCAAGGCAGCTGGTTTTGCCAGCATCATCACATACAGCAAGCCATGGTACTGGGCCACTTGCCATGAAAGCGCTGGAAAGCCTGGACCCCAGCAGTGGAAGAGAAGAGCATAAGCCCAGGTAACTCCATTCCCTCTCCCCTGTGCTCCACTGGCAAGGGAATTCTCATGCTGCACAATCCAGTCAGGGACCCCACTTTGAAAACAAGAGCTTGGAGTTGAGAGTGTGCCACTAAAAACAAGTTGTCAGCTTCACCACAGCCAGCCATGAGTTTACAGAGGGGAAAAGAAAGCTGTATTGGTGAACCCTGGAACCATCAGTCTTCCTGTTTCACAGTGGTGTCATGACCCTTCAGAGCAGAGCAGTCTGAATCCACAGCAGGAGCCTGCCTCATGTAATTCTGATGCAATGCTCAGACACACAGGATCAAGGAGAAAATAAACTCAGGCTACAAGTATTTCGTAACCAGTGTCCGGATAAGGAATCTTTCTGGCAGCAACAAGCGTAATTCGCCTGTATAGCCAGGTCCCAAGAAGTTGTTTGTTTCCTAGAAGTGGCTACAGCAAGAACAAAGGAGACCTCTTTGCTAATCTGCTTTTTCTCCAGTAAAACCATCAATAACAAGATCCCCACATCCCCCTCGAGCTCTCTCTGCACACAGAGAACACAAAGTCCAGTGCTCCCCGTCCTGCCCCAGCTGCCTGCCCAGCTCAGACTGATGCAATGGCAGGAAACACCGAGGCCTCCATCCACTCAGGGTCTTTCTGCTTCCCAGAGCAAGGACACCCTGCCAGCAACAGCCTGTCTTGACCCTGCAAGCTACTGGTGTTGTTTTTAATCCACCTTGCTGCATAATTGTGGTAAAAACTGGCAGGTTTGCTTTTTAAAAATTATGTTTGGAGAATATTTTTTTTTCCCTTTGGCACATAAATGTCTTTAAAAAGCTGGGATGAAAGTTTTGTGTTTAGAGATCTCTCCCCTTCTCCCCAAGGCTGACCTGTCATGGTTACCCTCAGTGGGACAAACAAACCTTCTGCATTATGGAAGCACTATGAAACATAACATTGGGGAGTATTTGGCAGATCCTGCCTTCCAATATCCTCAATACAGCCTATATTCCTCAGGCCTTGGCAGGTATAGCAGAGAGAACCCAAGCTCTTGGGATCATTTAGCAGCTTTGAAAGACTCTCCCCTTTGCCTAGCTGTCTGCAGTCATAAATGCCCTTTTTTGTTTCAAACATAGAAAGGAATCCCAATCTCACCAGCTTGAGGTTTGCTGTTCCAATACAAGCAAAGAAAAAATTGTTTCCCAGTAGTGCAAGACAAAGCTCTTGCCTTCCTGTCCTACCACATGTTTTTTCTTCAGCTGCTCTTGCTGCCAGCTACCTCACCACTGAAACTGAAACCATGTAATTGCTGGACCCAAATTTTTAATCTGGAGCTGAAAGACAAAGCTCCCAGCTGGCTTCACTCCCTCCATCCCACTGGATGCTGCCTGGAGCCACCACAGAACATTCCTATCCCAGATTCCTCCCTGTGCACAGAGCAGGGCTTAGAGCAGCCCCCATAGCACTGCTCCCCTTCAGCTTCTGAGGAGAAATGTCCCCACTGCCACCAGGAGCACAAGGGATTAGCTCACACCAAAAGCTGGCAAGAAGCACCTTCTCTTTTTTTTAATCTCTGCTACTAAGACAAGTTACTTCTGGCCCAGGGGCAGAGGCAGGGAGCAGAAGACATTCATCACCACCGTGGGACTCAGCCCAACGTGTCAGGACCTCGGAGTATCTCAATACCCTCTCTCTGTTCGTGCACAGATTTCTCCAGTGAGTATTTGAGTAAAGCTTTCTGGGGAGAGGCTGCCTCCTTGCTTTGTGCTGCAGCCTGTTAACATCATCCTAAAGCTATTTCCAATAACACACGCTTGGCAGGTGGTGCTGACACGCTGGCTCAAGGTGACCTTGGCTCACCTTCCTCCCCAGGAAGCGCTGTGCACTCCCACACCAGCTCCAGGAGGAAGGAGCACCGATTCCCCCCGCTCACCTGACGCTGTGTTTGTGACCCCGTTCACCGTGCCGTCCACATCGGCCTCGTCCTCGGCGTAGCTCATCATTAGGGCTCTCTGGCGATCCGTCAGCCGCCTGCAGGCCCAAGACAGAGGTGGTGGTTACATCTTTAGGGACAGATGTATCTACAACCCCCCAAAACCTCCTCCAGCAGCAGGCAGCTACTGGAAGAAGAAGATTAATACAAGTGGCATCTGCTGCAACTCCCTACAGCACTCTTAAACGGTAAAGAATAAGCCTCAGTGGAAGAGAAGAGGAATGACCCACTGCATTTCACCAAACTGCAGGGGAAAAACAAAGTAAGTGCTGAGAACCCTGTGGAGCTGCAACAGAACACACATCTGGTGGGGAGACCTCAGGAAATGAACTCCCTTGCCAAGTGCAGCAATACAACCTAAAATGTTTCCTTCACCACAGGAGCAGAGGGTGGCCAAGCAGGACCTGCCAGGGATTCCAGTTGCTTTAAGCTGTAGGTGTGAGAGCACAGATGCATTATAAGCCAGAACACTGAATTTAAGTAACTGGAATCCAGACAGAATCACAGAGAGCCAGGCAAATACCCAGGTGAAGAACTACTTGGGTATTTACAGGGTTTAGGATTTTCAGAGCTGAGTTGCCAAATGATATTATTATTAAAACCAAAGAAAAGTCTACCTCCCATTAGAATTAAAAGCAGAGTGAGACATTAATGAACTTGCTAAAGGATCAGTAAGGAATTTCACACCACCTTTCTGAAGATTTTGGTTTTTGCCAAAAAAGTTCAAGATGTCACCAAAGCCTGGCATTAGCTCTACTTACTGAGGAACTTTAATCTTGATGTGAATGTAGTGGTCTCCGTAGCCGTAGCTGTTAACCTTGGGAATGCCCTTCCCACTCATCCGAATTCTCTGGTCTGGCTGAATACCAGGGGGTATCTGTGAACAGAGGGGTCAGGTTTGTCACTCTAGTTTAACCATTTCTATAGCAATTACACTAAATGCCTACAATAATTAATTACTCCAGCAAGTTTTAAAGGAGGATGGGGAGATCTGGTACATTTGTGCACCTGGACAAACTCAGAAGCTGAGTAATGATGTAAAAGCTTTTGAAGGAACAAGTCAAGAACCTCACACAGTCTGTAGACCTCGGATGAGATTTGTCCAGCAATCCACCCAGCCCTTCCTTACACAGTGACAGGAAAGGAGGAGTGAGCAAGCAGGTCACAAACTTCTTGACACTTAATTCTGAATCAGTTGGGAACACCATACTGGCAGACTGAGGAGATTTGCACCATTTTTGCAGCAAAGGAGGTGTCTCCGGTGTCCCACATGGATTTATGGCCAAGCTCTTCCACATACCGGTACTTACTGTGATATTGATTGTCTCGTACAAGCCTTGACACCGGGCTGTGCCTCCCAGAACAGCCTGTGCTATTGAAATAAGGAGGTCTGAGTGGATATCTGCTCCGTTTCTTCTGAACACAGAACTTTTCTGAACCTAAAAGGCAGAGAGTTCCAGAGAAGTGAGCACACCACCCCAAAGTTCTCATGGTGAACTGCTCTGAAGGTTCTCAGAAGAAAATGTATCAGAATGCTGGAGTCAAACCCGTTACCATCCACAGACTGCACGGCTCAGAAGTGTAAGTTAATGAATGTTCATTTAGGAAAAAAACAGATCTTGACATAACTTAATTACCCAGAGGCTTAGGAGGATCCTGCTTCCTAGCTCAGCAACTCCCTGCCCTAATCCCATTTGATAATTTGTCAGTGGCAGTGTGATTCTGCAGAGACAGAGGAGACACTGCCTTGTCCAGTACCCTGAACAGAAGAGAGGAGGGAGACCAGCACCTCTGCAGTGGCCTCACAAGCTGGAAGAGAATTAAATCCTCCTGCACCACAAAAAAGGTGCTGAAAAAAGTTTCCTCCTGACAGAGATGCAGATTTCAGGGTAACTACAGGAGATGAGGGCCCTGGCTACAAAACATGTGCAAATCGGGACTCAACGCGCGGCTGCGAAAGGACACTGGAGCAGGCAGCCCCTCACGGGCGTTCAGCAGCCCTCCTCCGTGCTCCCACCACCACCAGCAGACAGCTCCTTCCCATTTCCAAGACTCAAGGCATCAAGAACCTCCTCTGCATTTGGATGCAGGCTACCAGCAGGGCCTTGTCCTGGAACAGACTTCATGAGCAGACTTAGCGTTGCACCGCTCGTTACAATGCAGATCCGCTATCTCCCAAAGTTCACGTGGCTCGTGTTACCTCAGCTGTCTCAAAGGATCACTGCTCCCTCCTCCTCCTCCTCTGTCCCCCATTCAGTCAGACTTCCCAGGCAGTAGCAAAGGGAACAAGCAACCAACTTAAAGAATGCAAACAGCCAGCACTGTAAGGATACGTACCCGGAACGTGATGAAGATTTCTTTCTTCCCCACAGGCATCCGAACTGTCTGCCCATCCTCCACACCTGCAATCAGATGTGACCTTGCATTATAATCCACATTACTTGAGTATCTACAGCCTTTCCCTTCAGATCTCTTGCCATCCCTTAAATCCAGCCACCACAGCAGCACCTGCACATCCAGGAGCACGAGGCACAAGATGCACCAGTGGGCAGCACAGTGACGCTCTCCACAGGAGCTGAGCCCAAAGGAAGGAGGTGTCAGCACACGTTTGTACCCCTGGGGTGATGGCTACAGGCCAAGCAGGCTCCTTACTTTGATCCCTCACAGAATTCTTTAGGGAAATGCATCAGATGAAGGAGCACTGGGCAGCCTGCACAAGCTGCAGGGAAATTACAGGCTGCTCACCCAGGGTGATCTGAAAGAAGCAAGTCTTCAGCCCCACCACTCATTTTATCCTCTTCGGTGAGGAAGGCCATCAGCACTCTCTTCTGAGACAAGCTTTTCAGATTCCCACCCTGCCCTCAAGCTTCATCATGGACAAATGAAAGAGCCAAGGTAACAAAACCTTTTCCTAGAATCCCAGAGTGGTTTGGGCTGGAAGGGACCTTAAAGCCCATCCAGTGCCAACCCCCCTGCCAGCAGCAGGGACACCTTCCACTAGACCAGGTTGCTCAAAGCCTCATCCAACCTGGCCTGGAACACTTCCAGGGAGGAGCAGCCACAGCTTCTCTGGCCAACCTGGGCCAGGGTCTCGCCACCCTCACAGCAAAGAATTTCTTCCTCACACCTCATCTCCATCTCCCCTCTTCCAGTTTCAAGCCATCACCCCTTGTTCTGTCATTAACTGCCCTTATAAAAAGGGCAAAAAAACCTTTTGAGTTTCAACTCTTCAAAAGCTGCCTGGAAGGATCCATGCAAGAACCAAACCCTCAGCTCAGAAAAGGCAACACAAACATTTATATCCATGGCCAGAAAGTTCATCTCATTACTGACCCCTGCAACTGACAAACCATCAATCTCCTTTGCTCTTAAGGTAAATTCTCTGCAGCAAAAATTCTTGCGTTGCTCTCACACTCGTACCTGGCAGGGACGAGCCGTGCTCTGGAGGCAAGCGCCTCGCTGTTGGCCAAGTGGAAGCATAATAACTGGAATAACTAGAGTTAGTTAAGAGAGAGCAGCACACAAGGACAGCACTAACCAGCTGGCACAGGAACCATCACTGTCTTCCTCTGCTTGGTTTGCCCCGTTCCTCGGCACACGACACACGGCGTTGTTATGATGGAACCGCGACCGCCGCATCGCCGGCACGTGGATCGCATGACGAAAGGGCCGGTGTTTATCGTCTCCTGGTGAAGAAAACACAGATCAGACAAACATTCAGTACCAAGGTGGTGCTTTTCACTTCCACAAAACACTACCAGGGACCTGCTCAGCACAGCAGAGTCCCTCTCGCTGCACAGGTGACCTGACAGGACAGCGATGTCCTTGAGCAAGGGGGGGAGCAGAAAACTGGCTCAGAAATCCAAAGGGGATGCGGCTTGTGAGAAGCTGGATCAGATTCAACTGCCATCACATCCCAATTCCCACTGAAAACCACCACTGTGAGCATCATCTCATGGCCAGGGGAAGGGAAACACAAGGCTTTCCACCTCTAGGAACAAAGCTCTTTATGGTGCTGTTTCACAAAGAACTGCAAACGTCTGTATTTTGAGGAATCCAAGGACAATCCACGCCTGGAGACTCAGCTATGGACTGAACTGTGAGAGCCACCCTCTGGATTGAAGCATGTGAGGAAATGGTGGGAAGAGCTCGCAGTCTCCTCTGACCAACTACACCAGTTCTGACCAGAAAGAGGCCCTGGTCACAGACTGGTTGCTGGTACCCATTTTGATATGTGGAAATTGAAAGCCTGAAGCTCAATAATAGAATCACAGCCTGGTCTGGGTGGGAAGGGACCTTTCAAGGCCATCCAGTCCACCCCCCTGCAGTGAGCAGGGACATCTTCAACCAGATCAGGTCGCTCAGAGCCCTGTCCAACCTGACCTTGAATGTTTCCAGGGGCTTCTACCACCTCTCTGGGCAACCTGGGCCAGGGTTTCACCACCCTCAGTGCAAAAAATCTCCTTCTATTCAGTCTAATTCTCCCCTCTTTTAGTGTAAAACTATTTCCCCTTGTCCTATCACTACAGGCCCTGCTAAAAAGTCTGTCCCCATCTTTCTTACAGGTCCCCACCAAGTACTGGAAGGCTGCAATAAGATCTCCCCAGAGTTTCTCTTCTCCAGGCTGAACAACCTCAACTCTCTCAGCCTCTCCTCACAGCAGAGGTGTTCATTACTTACTCTAAGTAGGATGCATCTTCTTATTTCATGATTACCCTGAGGCTATCATCACCTCCCTCCTCCCTCCATTCAAAGCATCCCATTTAATGCCCAAGTAATTTCAGAACTGTTACATGATGTAAATCCTGTTTGCTGGGTGTACCAGAGCAGATGAGCTAGCCCTGCAGGCTACTGCTTTTAGCTGGGCACAGCACTTTAATACAAAGAAAATCCCCCCGGTGCCTATGAACATCACGTCCACATTAACTCAGCTTCACCCAAGATAAGCTGGTGATTGTAGTGAGGATTTCTGACTGCAGAAGGGCCTGACTTGCCCCAACAAGGAAAAACAGAGCAGAACCCATGTCTCCCAAAGCACTCACCATGCCAGTGCCGTTGCAGTAGTGGCAGCGCTGCGCTTTGGTACCAGGTTCGTGTCCTTTACCGTGGCATCGCTCGCAGGAGTCGTTGATGTTCACCACAATCTCCTTGTTAACACCTTTTGCAGCTTGGGTGAATGTCAGTTCCATGATATACTGTACAGGAAACAGGGACATGGATCTACAGCTGAGGTGTGATGAGGTTTTAAGCAGATTGAAATTGTTTTAGGCCAAATATCAAACAATGCTTTAAATATGTCCAGGTAATAGATGGGGGGAGAAGCAGATGGATGCACAACTCATTTGGAAGGGTTTGCCTCAGTTAAGGAAGGAATAATCTGCCCCACATAAATAAAAAGGGGTAGAAAAGGACAGCAGACATTACAGGAATGATTACACCAGCCTGACAAGCAGCTGTGTAGCAGAAAAGAGATTTAAAAGTCAAAAAGAAGTAAAAATAAAAGTGGTTTTTTTTAAAAAAAATCAAGTGTTTTTCTGCCTTCAGGAAAACCCTTCCTATTTCTAAAGGTTCTGTTTAATAACAGGAATGCAGCAACAGGTGAGGGTGAGGACTTTCAATCCCAATGACAGTACCTGCTTTTCCTCCATAAACTCCCTCCTTACCAAGGGAAGTCATCAGCAAAGATGACTGCACAAAATAGGAAATTCTGTTTCTAATAAAAAGGTCATTTTTAGTGCAGCCAGAAGGACCAAATACCGAGCATTTCTGAAGGCAGCACATGAACCAACACTGTCAATACCTGAAAGAGCATTTAGCTGCAGCACAGACACGGGTTTGGTTTTATTATGGGCTCCACTGCAAAGTTAAACCAATTAAGTTGCAAAACAAAGCCAATTAAGCAGTCAAACCTAAGGCTGGAAGGCTTGTTTTATAGTTCAAAAGGTATTTTGTGGTTTGTAGCATTACAGTTCAAAGCAGACGTATGTAAATCCATGTACAGCACAGACAATGCCTCTACAAGGGTGGAATTCCTTGGCGGCACCAACTGGTGTCAGTAAACACCAGAAGGAGCAGCTGAAAATGTTATTTATTTATTATATATAATAATAAATATATTGCTATGTATTTATTATTATAAATGATAATTTTATTATTTATTTTATTATATATTGTTTATTATTTAATCAAAGATTAATATTGAATATTAAATGAATATTACTAAATTAAATATTATTTATTATATTAAATTCATTCAGAAAAAAATATTCTATGTGGAGAGATGGAGAATGTATCTACACAGCTTATTAAAAATACATGACTCTCCCACCCATACAATGGGACACACATACTGGTGTTCCCATGAACAAATTCTTTGCTGAGCTCACTCCCTCACTAAGAGCCACCTGTGACAGACAGGAGTCGTCCTCCACCCTTTCAGCTTCTCACTTCTCATTTTCATTTCATTACTCAGAAAATAAACACACTTTATACCTCCTGTGGCTGGTCAAAGACATTCTGAAAATCACCGAAAGGGGATCCTGAAAACTCTCCAAAGATTTTTCTGAAAAGCTCTTCGGGATCGATGGACGGACCCGTGCTCCAGTACTGCCGCCCAGCGCCGGCCCCCGCCGCGCCCGGGTCGAAACTGGCCGTGCCGTACGCGTCGTACTGCTTCCGCTTCACTTCATCGCTCAGCACCTTGGAGGGGGGGAAAAGGAGGATGTCATGGAGACACTGCACAGACCCCGAGCAGCCAGAGAGCCTGCACCTGCACAGGAGTGGCTCTGGGGGGAATTCAAGGTGTTATCACCACAAACCCCGTTCTCAACCCCTCCTGTCACCGGGAGGGCTGGCCCAGCTCTCGGGAGCGCAGGAATTACTGACGAGCTGCTTCTCCCCTGGTATCTCTCAGCTTGTCATCAGGAAAAGGACACAAATCTGACTGAGTCATCACAAGTGAGAATATTTGATCATTTGATCACGTTCTCTGTTTGATCATGAATGTGAAAGCTGGTGATAAGAGCGCTGGGGTGAATTTGAAAACCCACGGGAGTAAAAAATTAACACAACGGGAATTCTGACCAAGCTGAAGAGCAGAAGAAACGGGGCTGGGGTGCAGCACACCAGGAGGTGCTTTTCTCTCAAAGAGCTACTAACTGCTCTTTTTAACTCTTCTTAACAAAAAAAACAACGGGGTTTTTTTGTTAGTTTATTGAAGCTGACCACGAATTCCACCGCAGTGACCACAGCATCCCAGCCAAGTCACTCACTGGTCAGAAAGAGCCCAAATTCAAGCAGCCTAAAACATATCCTGCAAAATCAGATATTGGGCATCAGTAATTTCCTGGAGCCACTGTTGGGGCAGAGAAATTCACGCCTGAAGTGTAAGAAATGAAGAAACAGCCGTGGTCTGACAGGAAATGCATGCAGGGAGAAATGTTTTGCCCCATCTACCCTCCAATCTTTCCTCCTTTTCACGGCAATAAAATCGTGTGTATTACCTCATAGGCTTCTGCCAGCTGAGAGAACTTCTCTTTAGCTTTGGGGTCATCCTTATTGGTATCAGGGTGGTATTTCTTTGCCAGCTAAACAACAAAAACCAAGCTATTAGAGACAGGCAGAAGTCATCTCCTGTAATGTGTCTCTTTGGGGACTGGACTGGACGATCTCTCGAGGTCCCCTCCAACCCCTGACATTCTGTGATCTCGCGTATGCGGCGTAGCGATGCGTCAGGCGAGGCTTGGCGCTCACTCTCTGTGTTTTAGGGAACCAAAAGCCTTCATTTTCTATCACCCCAATATAAGGAACTGCAGAAGCTGCTGCAGAATCTCTCAGCAACGTCCTGGATTGCTCTGGGAAGAGACCGGGCTCACGCTGCTGTGGGAGAGATCCCCAAACGTGCTGAGCTCTCCCACCACCGCCTGCCCTTCCCTCCAGTGGCTCCACACACCGCATCTCGAAGGGCTTCTTGCCGTATGACAGGGGCTGTGGGCTAGCTACAGGCCCTCGGCCACGGCCCGGTGGCCACCCCCCTGGCCCGGTAGGGTCCCCCCCACCCGGTAGGGACCCCCGGTATGTGTGTGTCCCCCCTCCCCGGACGTGCCTGGTAGTAGGCCTTCTTGATCTCCTTCTGGGAGGCGGTGCGGGGCACCCCCAGCACCTGGTAATAGTCCTCCTTGGCGCGGGCCGCGGCGCTGCTGTGGAAGGAGGCGGCGGCGGCGGCAGCGCGCTTCGTCCCTGCGGGAGAGGAGGGCAGAGGGACCGGGGTGAGGGTCACGGTGAGGGCCGCGCCGGCGCCGCCAAGGGCGGGAGGCGGGACCAGGCCGGGGGAAGGGGCCCGGTCCCCGCCCGGCCCCCAAATGACAACCCGCGGTTCGCAGCCGCCCCCCGCCCCGGCCCGTAGAGGCCCCACCGCCCCCGGCCCCGCTCACCCGCGGCGCAGAGCCCGGCGCACAGCGGCAGGAGGCGGCGGGCGGCGCGGGGAGGCGGCGGGACGCTGAGCCCCCGGAGGAGCCAGACGAGCGGCAGCCGCCCCTCCCTCGGCCCGCGGCTCCGGGCGGCGGCAGCAACTCCGAGCCAGCGCGAGCAGCCCGCGGCCGCCATCTTGGCCCGCGCGCAGCGCTGCGCCTGCGCCACTAGCGGCACGCGCTGGCGGCGGCGGACACAACGCGCCTGCGCAGTAACCCCGCGCCGGTACCGGGCGCGTTGCGCGTGCGCGGTGCGGCACCGCGGTGCTGTCGGCCCGGGCCCGGGCCTGGGCTGAGCAGGGAGGGGACCGGCGTGGGGGGAGCACCGGGAGAACCGGTGCCGGCCAGGGGACGGCACCAGCTCCCTGCGGAGAGCCCCGCGGGAGCCGAGCGGCAGGCGGGGCCCTGCTCAGGATGAGCCTGTCTCCGTGGGGCGGTGCGGGCCAGCCGGGCCCGCTGCGGCCTCCGCTCCAGCGGGGCTCGGCCGGCTTTGAGCAGCTTCCCGAGGGCTGGGAGAGCTCCGCTCCCTCCCCGGGGCTGTTCTCCCGTCTTGGGGGGTGACCAGAGAACGGGAATAAAGGCGGTTCCGAGCGCAGAGCGGCCGCGCTGGCACATCGCCCGTGCCGAGGGCAGGGAGTTTCCCCCGGAGAGGAGGAGACCCCGCGGCCAGCGCCGCTCTGTCCGGTACTGGGGCTGGTGCCTTTGCACAGCCCTCGGCAGAGGTTGGGCGCTGCGGGGAGTGGGAGGAGATGGCAGCAAGGCCGAGTGACAAGGGGACAGTGTCAGCTCCTGTCCGCTGTCACCGCGCACACACACACTCGTGTCACAGCCCAGGCGGGGGCGGAAGGACAGCCGGGCTCCAGCGGGTGTGGGGGACACGGCAGCCAGGCCCGGTGGGCTCGGTGGCCCGGGTCCAGCCCTCTCCCCCCTCCGCAGCAGCTGTCTGCACACAATGGTTTCTGTTCTCCGCCGGCTGCCAGGCCGAGGAGGGGACGAGGCCACCGAGCCCACGCAGCTGGAAGTCCCCCGCTGTCCCCGTCCCCTCCGCCCGCAGCCCCAGGACCAGCTGCTCTCCCCGGGAGGACGGGGGGTCACAGCCCGGGTGCCCGCGGGTGGGCGACCCTCGCTCCGGTGACCCCGAACCCCCGGCGGGAGGCAGGGGAGGGGCAGCGGCTCCCCGGGACCGTCCCAGAGCCTCCCGCCCCCGGGGGTCCCTGCCCCGCTGACGGTGCCGCCGCCAGGTCGCTGCGCCGGGGACAGCCCAGAGGGGCGGGGCTAAGCGACAAGGGCGTGGCCGGGGGCGGGGTCCCGGGGAGGGCGTGGCCGCCGGCGGCCCCGGGGCGGGCGGAGCGGAGCGGCACGGCTGGGCTGGGCTCGGTGCAGCCGGAGCACCATGAACCGCTTCAAGGCATCCAAGTTCCGGCACACCGAGGCCCGGTTGCCCCGCAGGGAGGTGAGCGCCGCGGGACACCCCTCGCCATCCGGTACCGGGGGGTGCGGGGGTGGCGGGGCCGGGGCTGCCGGCGGGCAGGACCAGGACCAGGACCAGGACCAGCCCCGCAGCAGCTCGGCGGGGCCGCCCCGGTGATGCGCGGCTCCGCGTCCCGCTGCTGCGGCACCGCCGGTGTGGCGGGGCTGTGCCCGGGTTCCCCGCCCGGTGCCTGGCCCTCGTGCGGCAGCATCGCCCGGGCGGCCCCTCCTCGGCACCCACCGCCTCCCGTCCCGGTGTCCGCGGAGGCTCCGTGCCACGGGGCTCCCTGCAGCGGGGAACCCCAGCCCTGTAGCGGCTGTGCAGCCCTGGGGCTGGGAGCTGCCTCGGTGCCGCTGGCTCGGGGTACCCGGGCCATGGTGGCAGGAGCCGGGCTGGGCGTGGGCGGTTGCCCCCGGTTCATGGTGGCTTTTCCGTGCGGGTGGGGAAACGTGAACCCTGAGTGTGAAACGCTGGGCCCCGTCCCTGCCACCCCGTCCCTGCCACCTGCTCCTGCCACCCCGTCCCTGCCATCCCGTCCCTGCCACCCTGTCCCTGCCACCTGCTCCTGCCTCTGCCCCATGAATAACCGGCCCCAAGCTTGGCGAGCGTCGTGATCCATCTCAGCACGTGAAGAGGTGCTGGTCAGGGCTGGGCTGTGCTGGGTGAGCCGTGCTGGGGAGCGTTACCAGGACGTGCTGCACTTCCAGGGCATCCCCGAGCTGGGTGCCCTTCACCTGGCGTCTCCGCAGCACCGTGGCGGTGAGCGAGGCCATGGTGGAGGTGGGTGGTGGGATCCTGCCTGGGTGACTCCCAGCTGTGGGGCAGAGGGGAGCTGGCACGGCTGGAGGTCCAGGGACGGTCCCACATGGGGAAGGGACAGCGTGGACCGGTTGTGGGGTGCAGCCTGCTCTGGTTACCAGTCATGCTGGGGTGACATGTAGGTGTGGGAAGCTGGTACCCTTCGGCATAGACCATCTGGCCAGAAGTGGAGGGCTCAGGCTGGAAAGGAATTGGTGCTAAAAATTATTGTGTCTTGCTGCCTTTGAAAAGAAGTTGGTGGCCTCTGGGGTCACCAAAGTGTTTGTCTCCCAGCTTTTGGACATCAGCACTCTCTTTCCCTGTAACTTCCTGGCCAAGCCATCCTTGTGCCAGCCTGGCCCACCTCACATGCCTCTGCAGACCCAGTGAGCACCCAAAACATTCCCCTGAGCTTCAGCTGCAGGAGGGGACATGGTGGCCCCTGCCATTGTGCCCAGCCTTGAGCCTCCCACTGTCCCCACAGCATGCCAGCCTTGGTGTATCTGCAGAGAGGGTGGCAGGTCCCCAAAATCTCCACTGGTCGAGTGTTTGGCTGCAAACCTTGGGCACTGCCAGCAGCCGGCCCAGGGAGTGTGTCCATGTGGTGTGGGTGTTGGGACATCTGGCCATGGCGGGGTTATGGCATCTTCTAGGCAGGGATGTCCCTGTCACCACTCCCCTGGTGTTGGTTGCCATGGTGGGGGAGCTCTGGGACACCGAGGGACAGCATGCTCTCACCCTCATGTGTGGGAAGGCGTCTGCTCTGCCTCCAGCAGCCCACGCCAGGCTCAGCACATGGGAGGTGGCCTTTCCGAGAGACATTTCCCATCCAGGCGTGAAACGTGTCCCCGAGGCCACGTCACCCAGCTCTGCGGGGCAGGAGGTGGGAGATGGACATCTCATCTCCAAACCCATCTCGGGTGTCACAGCAGGAAACACTGTTCGTGTCCCTGGCAGAGCAGAGCAGCTTGTTTACGGAGGTGAAGGCAGCTGCTTGACCTGGCCGGATCAGGAAGTGCAGTGTAAACACAAGGGAGCACATCTGAGTCGCTTCTCCCCTTCAGGCAGCGTCTGCAGGGCTCTGCTGAAAGCAGAGGCACCCTGAAAGCTTGCTGGTTGCTTTGGGGAGGTTGCCAGGGTGGTGGCATATGCTTTACTGGCCACCCTGGCACACTGTGGCAAGGAGCAGTTCCCCAAGGGCTCCCGTCTGTGTGCGAGGATGTTGCGGGGCCGGGATGGACCATCTCAGCGATTCCTCTGCAAAACCTCACTGCGGGGGTCCTCTGTGGTACCCCTGGATGCTGGGGGCTAAATGTGGCTTGTGACCGCCCTCAGCAAGGGACCAGTGCAGGGTGACAGGGCACAGACTGTGGGACTCTTCCTCCCGGGTCTTGATCACCCTCCAGACCTGTTCCCCATCCCCGCTGCAGCCCCCAGCCCGCTGGGTGCGGGGAGAGGACCCTCCCTTCGGCAGGAGAAGGGTTAACAGATCTACCACGAGCAGGCTGCTGTGACAAGGACCAGAGGAAGTGCTGCAGGAACTGCTGCTCGCTGTCAGGCTCAAAAGGAAGCTGTGCAAGAAGAGGAAACCCGGGGCTCGGTTCTTTTGGGGTTGTGTGTGCAGCTCCCTTCCCTGCAAAGGGCTCTGCCCTGCATCTGCTGCTCTGGACATGGTGCAGGCATGGGGGGAGCTGTAAAACACCCGCCTGTGCTCCAGGGTTGGACTTGGCCCTGGGTGTGCCGGGAAGCTCCTGGTCCTGGTGGCCACTTGAGGCCGGGTGTCAGTGTCACCTGGAGCGGGTCTGGCTGGCGCAGGGGGTCCCGGTGCAGTGCTCGGCCGTGGAAACACTGCTGGAGGGGTTTATCTGCCACAGCCTGGCCTCGTGGTGCTTTGTAGCCCAAGAGCCTTTGTCCCATCCCAAATTCCCTGACATCAGTTTATCACAAAGTCCTCTGAGCCCTTCCCACCATGGCAGAGCCCAGGGCTGGGACAGCTTTGGGGAGAGGCAGCGCTGGGGGCGGGGATGCTCCTGTTCATAGAATCCCAGACTGGTTTGGGTTGGAAGGGACCTTCAAGCTCATCCAGTCCCAACCCCCCTGCCAGCAGCAGGGACACCTTCCACTAGACCAGGTTGCTCAAAGCCTCATCCAACCCGGCCGAGAACACTTCCAGGGAGGAGCAGCCACAGCTTCTCTGGCCAACCTGGGCCAGTGTCTCACCACCCTCACACCAAAGAATTTCTTCCTCACATCTCATCTCCATCTCCCCTCTGCCAGTTTCAAGCCATCACCCCTTGTTCTGTCACTCCCTGCCTTCCTGGAGCCCCTTCAGGTACTGGGAGGCCACTAGAAGGTCTCCCTGGAGCCTTCTCTTCTCCAGGCTGAACAGCCCCAACTCTCTCAGCCTGTCCTCACAGCAGAGCTGCTCCAGCCCTTTGTTCCTGGCAAAGCTGGCCCCGAAGCCCCCAGCCCCGGTGAGGGGCTGTGCTTTGGTGCAGGGCCCATGAGCAGCCACGTTGCCCCAGCTCTCCCAGAAGTTGAGGCCCTGGGACGACTCAGCTGGTGTCGGGAGCCTCGGGCAGTGCCAGGTCCATCGGCGTGGGAGCTCCGTTGGGCTGAGGGTCTCCAGCGATGCTGTGCCGATGTTCCGTGATCCGGCCGTGGCGTCGGGCTCCTCTGGAACAGAGCCAGCTCTTGACATGGGTTTTCCCTCTCCCTCCCAGGCCTGGATCGGGGGTATCCGGGCTGGCTCCGTCCCGTCCTGCGGGAGCCACGTGAAGGCCAGCTGCCACTGGATCGCCTTCAATGCCGAGGCGGCGGGTGAGGCACGAGGGGAGGGGTGCTGAGCAGCGCTGGGACGGGGGGTGGATTTACCTCTCTGGTCCCTTGGGGGCTTGGTGCTGGGTCAGCCCCACAGATCCCAGGAAGCATGAGGGTGAGTGGAGGATGCTTCCCTCGAGTTCCCCCAAAGGTGCTGATGGTCCCACACCTCTTGGCTTGCACTGCAAAGCTGGGTGGCCCCACTGTGTCCCAGGCTGGGGGTGGGTCCTGGGAGCATCATATGAGTGGTGGGCAGGCTGGTGACCTGCTCCCGTGTCCTCTCCTGCAGGTGTGCTGGGCATTGTGCCGCTGGAGTGCGAGGATGGAGGCAAGAGGAGCGTGTCTCAGCTCTGCTGCCACTCAGGTGAGCTGGGTGTCTGCTGACCCTGGTCCGTGCTTCTGCCACACTCTGCACCGGGGCACTGAGAATTCGGGTGCCACTTCCTACCTCTGCAGGAGGCATTTGGCCCAGCGTGGGGTGCGTGGAGGGGCTTGGGTGCTGAGTCCCAGCCCAAGATGCTGTGTTGGGCTGTTTCCCAGGCAAGGAGGAGCTGCTGGAGTCCCCAGGGACCATCACCCACGGGCAGGGTGACCCTGAGTGCGAGGCACAAGCTGACTGCAGCCACATTGCCCACGCAGGGCTCTGCCAGGCTGGGCTTTTGCTAAGGAGCTAAATTCATCCATGTCCCTTCATCTCTCGAGCTGCAGCAAGGTCTGGACACGTAGCTCTTGCTCACGCTCTTGCTCTAGCACACCCTTCCCTTGTTACTCATTGCACACCCTGAAGTTCCCAGTACACCCAGTGCCAGGCTGGGGATGGCATTGCCGCGGGTGTACCCGGCTCCAGTGACAGGAGGAACAGGACAGACTGGTGGCCACGTGGCCCTGAGCAGCTCTGGTGTGGGCAGAGCGAGTGCTGCAGGAGAAGAGGCGCTGGCAGCGGTGCCACAGACAGAGGAGCACATGCTGCGGGGATGGAGGGCTCTGCCTCCTGCCCGGGCATGGGGATGGAGTGTTGGGGAGCCCGGGGTACCCCCCTCCTGCTGCTGGAGCAGCAGAACCAGCCTGAGGGCACTGACCACTCATTTCCTCCCAAAAATTGCACCAGAATAGCAAGAAGGGAGCTGGTCCAGCGCCACCTTCCTGCCTGCAGTGCCTTGGCATCGGTGCCGTACGGCGCAGCGTGCCCGACTGGTCCTGCTTCCGCCACAGCGCGGGGCCGGGCACGGGGAGCTGCACCGTGATCACAAGTGGGGCAGTGTGATCTGCTGCTGCTGGGGTGTGCTGGAGGGGTGCCTGGGGAGCGCTGGAGGGGTGCTTGGGTGCCCGGGGGGTGCTGGAGGGATGCATGGGTGCCCAGGGAGTGCTAGAGGGGTGCCTGGGTGCCCAGGGAGCACTGGAGGGGTGTACAAGAAGTGTTGGAGGGGTGTATGGGTGCCCGGGGAGTGCTGGAGGGGTGCCCAGGGAGTGCTGGAGGGGTGCCTGGGGAGTGCTGCAGGGGTGCCTGGGGAGCGCCAGAGAGGTGCACAAGCAGTGCTGGAGGGGTGCACAGGGAGCAGGCGCAATGTTAACAGCTTCCTAATGAGCTTTGGCACGAGCCCTTTGAAGCCAGCCGTGCCAGAACAACACCCCCAAAGCGGGGAAAGGATTTTTCTCTCCTCCCGGGGCCGAGGCAGCCGGGTGAGCCGCTCGCTTTTCCTGCCTCCGGGGCCTGGCTCTCCTCAGCCTCCTGGAAGCGGGAAAGTACACAGTGACCTACTTTCCCGAGCGTGCCAAACGCATCCGAGGGGCTGCGGTGGGTGGTGCCAGCCGTTCTCCTCGGGGCCGTGAGGAGTGTCCGTGCCGCCGGCGTGCCGAGCCGGGGCGTTACAAAGGGAGCCTTGTTACCAGCACGGCCCCAGCTGGCCACGGGCTCGTTCTCCAGCGTCTCAGCCAGCACAGACACCCTTGGTGCTTCTCCTGTGCCTGCTGGGGATGTCTGTCCTGAAACCAGAGCCAAATCTGGGTGGCAATGGGTTAGGTGCAATCGTGTGGTGCCACCCTTCAGAGCTCCTGACGCTGCCAAAGGGGTGCGGGACCCTGATGGGCAGTGTGGGGAGGCTCAGGCTCTCCCAGCAAAGCTGAGCTGCTCCAAAACACCTCGGTGGGGCTGGGTCAGACCCTGGCTGCCAGCACCTGCCTGCACGTGTGTGTGTGTGTGTGTGTGTGTGTGTGTGTGTGTGTGTGTGTGTGTGTGTGTGTGAAGAGTCTGAGGCTGGGGAAGAGCAGAGACGGGCAGGCACGGTGTCAGCAGGGGCGAGGACAAACCTCTGCCCTTCTCCTTCCAGATGTGGTGACGGACTTTGACTTCTCACCCTTTGATCAGCTCCTGCTGGCTACGGGCTCTGCTGACGGGACGGTGAGTGGTCAGTGCCAGGGGTCCCAAGGGGGGACTCTGTGTCCCCCAGCGTGTCTCTGAGGTTCCCTGTAGAGCCTGGAGGGATGGAGATGGAGTGTTGGGAATAAGGGAAGCCTGGGGAGAAGGGTGCCAGCCTTGGGGAGCAGCGTGGGACCTCCCCAGGTTGTGGGGAACAGGGCAGATGGTGTCACCCAGGGATCAGCCCTCTCCCACCTGGGATGCCCACAGCTCTGATCCCAACGAGCTGGGCTGAGGGGTCACCTGGTGTCCTCGGGGACCACAGCCTGGAAAAGCAGCAAGCCCAGGTCTGGCACTGCTGGCACCCAGCCAGGTCCGGCTCACCTGCCCGGGGACTGACCCACCTCTCCCTGGGGCTGCAGGTGAAGGTTTGGCGCCTGCCCGAGCACAGCCAGGACATGCCCGATGGCGCGGGGCTGACCCTGGGGCCCGGGGGTGGCCCGGTGGACATGCTGCAGTTCCACCCCACGGCGGACGCCGTCCTGGCCAGCGGCGCGGGGAAGCGAGTCACCATCTGGGACCTGGGGCAGCAGCAACCGCTGACAGGTAGGCATGGCCGTGCCAGCTCCTGCCCACAACGCCCATCACCCTGCCACTGGGCTCAAGCCACGGGCTCCAGTCCAGGCCTCGGTGTCACCAACCAGGCAGCACGGGTGGCTTTTTGGGCAGGGAGCACCACAGCCCCTCGTGTGTGTGCATGGGCTCCGCTCTGCCCCGGGCAGTGGTGTAGAAGGCTCCTGTGCTGCCCAGGGTGTCTGTGGCAGCTTTGCTGGTGATCCCCTGGGGTGACAGGTCCCTCTCCCTGTGTGTCCCAATGTGTGTGGGTGCTATGGGCTGTCATTGACCAGCCTTGCCCAGACCTTGGCTAACCCCGGGGATGAGGAGTTGGGCAGCAGCGCAGGGGTTGAGTGTCCTGGAGCTTTCCCAGGGCTCCTGCCCTTCGGGTCGAGCTGCCAGCAGCATGGGGACACTCCTTGCATGGTCCCAGTGTGTCCTATCCCCTGCTCTGGCTGCCACTGGCCCGTCAGAAAGGCCGGATCATTCCCCCTGGGAAGCTGACGGGTGGGAGAGCGATGGCTCCTGCCCATCCGCCTGCCTCGCCCGCGGGACGGACCCCGCGTGGTCGCGGTCCTGAGCCGGCTCTCCTCCCGCAGCGCTGGACTCCCACGGGGACCAGCTGCAGAGCCTGACCTGGAAGCGAGACGGCCGCCTCCTCGGCACCTCCTGCAAGGTGAGCGCAGCCATGGCTGCTCCCGGGGGGCACGCGGTGACCTCGTTTTGGGGAGAAAAGGGCAAAAATAGGGTAAGCGAGTGGTGACGGAGCCAAGGAGGACGGGAGCACTAGATGGCGCCTGCTGCTCGCTGCCCGCGCGCTGCCGGGCGCGCAAGCGCGTGGGTGCGGGCGATTGCACGCGGTTGCGTGCAAGCCATGCGTGGAGGGCAAGCGTGCAGGCTGAGTGAGTGTGCAAGCCAGCCGAGCACGCAGGCTGAGCGAGCCATCTCCCCTCCTTGCTCAGCATGCAGGCCAAGCAAGCTGCCAAGTCCCCTGCCCATGCACGGGGTCGAGTGAGCAGGACCAAGCGTGCAAGCCCAGCTGAGTGTGCACACCAAGCTCGCAGGCTGGGCGAGCACTCAGCCCCACTGTGCCGAGGGCACGGGTGACCCAAGATGGAACATGGGGGCTGGCCAAGCGTGCTGGGTGAGCAGTTGGAGCCCCACACCAAGCGAGCAGGCTGAGCATGGAGGCTAAGAGCCCGAGACATGCTGTAGGGTGTGGGTCAGCCCCCGAGTCATGCCCCGTGGGCCCCCAGGGCTGGCAGCATTGCTGTGCCATGTGGGTCTGGCCAGCACAGTGTGTGCTCCCCAGATAGTCCCCCCGACCCCAGGCCACCTCCCTGCTGCCTCTGCAGCCTCTTCCGAGGGGCAGCCCACACCCCATTTGGCTGTGGGGTGCTGGGCAGGGCGGGGCTCACTCCCCTTCCCCCAAGATGCTGGGGAGCGCTGGCAGGATGGCATCCAGGAGGTCAGGATCCAGCCCTGGCTCTGCTTTGGGGGCTCCCTCCTTCTCTGGGAGCAGTTTTGGGGGCGTTGGGTGAGGCTGTGGGGGTACTCGCGGTGTGGGGCAGGACCCAGAGGATGCTGTGTGCCCGTGGGGTGGGAGCAGCGATGGGCAGGAAGGAGGGGGGCTGCTCGCTCCAGCCTTCTGCCTCATGCAGCCCGACATCCCGCCGGCCCCGGGGTCCTTAACCCTCCTCTGTTTTCTTTTTATCTCAACAGGACAAGAAACTGCGGATCTTTGACCCCCGATCCAGCCCGGCTGCCTCCCAGGTACCGTCCCTCCTGCGTGTGCTGGGTGACGCGGTGCAGGCAGCTCTGCCTGCCCCAGGGTGGGTGGGCTTGGTGCCCCATACTCTCCCAGCCCTGGCACAGCTTGGGAATGACAACGTGGCAGCATTGGGCTGAGGGCAGGGGGAGCGGGCAGCCTCCTCCTGCTCCGGTGCTCCGGTCCCCTGCGGGCAGCGGTCCCAAGCCCCGTGGGTGCGAGGGCTGTGAGCTCCCGGGCTCTGCGCCGCCATACAGGAGCCAAGAGAAAGGCTCTCGGGGATGAGGACCTGCCAAGGGTGAGGGCTGGGTGGCTGGATCCGCACAGCTCAGCAAATAACAGCGATTAGGAAATAAGTCGAGGACTTAAGCCTTGACGTCGAGTTTAAGCAGCCTCTCATTTGAGGTTTCCTGTGGCTTGGGGGCTCTGGCTGCTGGCGGCCGCTATCCCTCGCTGCAGGAGAGGCTGGAAGCCTTTGGGAGGGGAGGGATGCAGCGGAGAGCCGGGTGGGATGGCTGCAGCAGGCTCTGCTGCTGCTTGTGCCTCTCCTGCCTCCGGCGTGCCCGTGGTGCTGGGGAAGCCAATGACCTGTGGTGCTTGTGCTCGGGCACGGCCGTAACCCCGGCACTGATCGGAGGGAGCCAGTGTTCCGGTGCACCGGGACTGTCCCGCCGCTGGCTGCCCCGTGTGAGCTGGGGGGCTGAGCCCCTGGGTGCTTTCTGTGGGTACAAGTGATGCTCTGAGCCTTCAGTTTGCCTTATAAATACCTGCCCACAATATATAAAGAAATACACCCCCACAATATATAAATACACCCCCATAATATATAAATAAATACACCCCCACAACATATAAATTATAAATACACCCCACAATATATAAATTATAAATACACCCCCACAACACACAACATATAAATTATAAATACACCCCCACAATATATAAATCCAAACCCAACAGTTACACATGCACATGAGTCCTCCAGTGGTCCCCGTGATGCTCCCCTGCTCCAGGTGCTGCTCAGTGTGGCTGGAAGGTGCTGGTCTCTGCTCCCCAATTCATCCCACACCTATCCACCCACAGCCCCAGGCTCCTGTCCCCACAGCCCCAGGCTCCTGTCCCCACAACCCCCCCCCCACTTCTCCCCTTGCCAGACCTGTGGGTCTGTGTCACGACGTTCCGGTGAAGCTGTGAGCGCGGTGGGTTGGAGCCAAGTCTCCTGGGGAGGGTGGATTCTGTCTTGCTGAGCTCTTAAAAATAACGTGTGAGTGATGGTGGCTGTTGGAAGCAGGCAGCTCGCTTCCCTCCGCCGCCGTCTGATCCAGCCCCGGGGCCGGCTCTCGAGCTTTGCCAAGAGAAATATGCACCTTCGAGCGCTGCCGCGGCCCGAACCCCGGCCGGCTGAGGAGTGATGGAGATGTTTAGTCTTGGAGAAGTACAGTGCTGAAGGGGAAAACTTTAAAATGCCATAAATCCACTGGAAGTTTGCACAGGGCTTGCTTAGCCAAGAGGAATAACACTCCTGTGTTTGGTTTTTTTCTCTCTTTTTTCCCCCCCTCCCCGGTTGTTGGAGGGCCGGGTGATTTGGGAAAGCTCCTTCTCTCGGCCGGGGCCAGCGCGGGTGATGCCGGGGTCGCCGTGCGGTGCCAGCACCTCGTGAGCTCCCGCCTTTGAAGTGTCCCGGGTGTTTTTTCTGCAGAGGTGAGCGGTGTGATGGGTTTTCCAGCTGGGCTGGCCCCTGTGTCACCGCGGGCTGGGTTTCCTCCCCAGCAGGCGAAGGGCTCGGCACCGCCGCCGGCTCACCCCGCTCCCTTGGCGGCACACGGTGGAGGGCTGGCTCCTGCGGCTGCTTCTCTCAATTTGCCAAACCTGCCTCGTTAAAATGCTCCTTTTTATTAGAGCAGGGGAAAAGGATGAGAGGGAGGTAAAACCAGAGCCTGGGGAGCGGGAAGGAGAGGTTGCCAGCACGGTGCCTGATCAGGTGCCCCCGATCTGCTGTTGGGGTCTGGCAGATGCAGCACGCACAGGGCTGGGGACCAAGGATGGATGGCGAGCTGCCGGCCAGGCTGGCACGCTGCCCGCGCCCCCCAGCCGTGCCCTGGAGGGGGTCTGACCCCCCCAATCCTGCCTACGTCCGTTGCAGCTATTTTGAGCGTGTCCCAGCAGCGGGCAGGACCGTGTGACGCAGTGACAGCGGCGTGGCCGGGGTCTGGCTGACCCCAGAGGGTGCCTGGTGCCCAAGGCCACCGTGTCCCTCGGGAGAGCAGTGGCCTCATCCTGCTGGACCCTCAGCCCCTCATTGCTGTGTCTGGGCTGGAGCAGGGATGTGTGACCCAGCAGCCCCTCTGTGAGCATTAGGGCTGGGCTTGCACCCCGTTGTGCCTTCCTGGGCCCCTTAAACTCGCCTTGGAGATGCCAGGGCCACCCTTTTGCTGCAGCAGGTCCTGGCTGGGTCCGGGTCCGAGTGCTGCTGTTCCTCTGGCCATGTGGTCCAGAAGTGTGAGGGTAGGGGTGAGACTGAGATAGGACCAGGAAAAAGCCATCAGGAGTGCAGTTAGGAAGGGACCAGCAAGTGGAGTGGTTCTGCTTTTTCAAGGTGGAGTATTTTATTTTTTTCTAGAAGTGTGGAGCCTTCCTTTAAAGGAAATGACAAATATTAAATTTGTTTTAAAACAAATATATATTTTTTTTGCAAAAGAAGTTCCTCCTCTTTCAGATAAGAGAAAACCTTTCATTTCTTTGCGCTTGAGCACTTGTTTTCTGTAAGCTCCAGGCTGGGTTTCAGTGATGTGTTTCTTGTACTTGTTGCCACTCGGTTCTCTCTGGGGTTTGGTCACTGGCTGTTGGAGTGGTGAGACCTGATCACTGCTCCCTCCCTTGAGTGCTCCAGAGTAGTGGAGCCTCTTCCCTCTCCTGCTACTTCACACAAGATGGATTTTGATGGTGACCAGGCCATAAATGTGCCCTGGGCTCAGAGTCCCATCCTCTGCCTTGTCCCCTCCCCAGGCCACGCTGCCCCAGCCATAACCCACCCTCCCCTCCCACGGGTGCCCCTGGTCACCCTCCTTGCCTTGACCCTCTCCCTGGAAGCGAGTCACATCCTCTCCCTCCTGGCTTCATCTCTGCCGGGACTCGGCACTTCTCACCCCCAAACATCCTCCCTGCCCCTTTCCCTCGGGCCGTGCTCTGGGGGTGCATCGTGCACCAGCTGTGCCAGGCAGGCGTGGGGGTACAGGGCAGGGGGACAGGGTGCTGAGCTGGGGGTCAGAGCACTGGGAGAGTCCCCAGACCCCAGGTGGGTCACCAGGACCAGCGCAGGGCAGCAGTTTGGGTACAGTGTGGGGTACTGAGGTGGGGTCTCTGCTTGCCTGCTCCCCCAGCCACCCTCTCCTCTGGGTCCTGGCCAGCCCGGGGTCCCCAGGCTGAGTCCCCAAGCTGTCAAGGACAGGACAGGGATGCAGTGCCCTGCCTGCACACATGGGACAGGGTCTCACCTGACCTCTGAAGCCGTGCTCTCCAAAGCAAGGTGGACTTGGCAATCTGGGAGGGGTCAGGGAGAAAATATGAGACTTTCAGCTGTGCCTGCGTCTCATCTCTACATCAAAAAATATTCATTTCTTGGGGATTTATCCTCCAAAATATTTACTGATGGGGCTGTCAGTACTGATAGGGCATCATCCCCTTGGTGGATGATGAAACCTTCCCCTTTAAGCTGAAAGAGGGGAGGTTTAGATGAGATATTAGGAAGAAATGGTTTGGTGTGAGGGTGGTGAGACCCTGGCCCAGGTTGGCCAGAGAAGCTGTGGCTGCTCCTCCCTGGAAGTGTTCTCGGCCAGGTTGGATGAGGCTTTGAGCAACCTGGTCTGGTGGAAGGTGTCCCTGCTGCTGGCAGGGGGGTTGGGACTGGATGGGCTTTAAGGTCCCTTCAACCCAAACCAGTCTGGGATTCTGTGATGTGTGATCAAAAGCACTTGGAAATGCTGCTGTGAAGAAGGGACCTGGCTTGTTGGGGCAGAAACCTGTTTTGGTTTCTATGTTTACATGGGGGGGACCGTTCCATGCTGCATGGCCAGCGTTACCACAGGCCAGCTGGTGCCCTGCTTTGGTGTGCCAGAGCTGTGTCCCCTGCACACAGCATCACCGTGTCCCCCGCACACAGCACCACCATGATCCCCGCACACAGCACCACCGTGTCCCCTGCACACAGCACCACTGTGTCCCCTGCACACAGCATCACCATGACCCCTGCACACAGCACCACCATGACCCCTGCACACAGCACCACCGTGTCCCCTGCACACAGCACCACTGTGTCCCCTGCACACAGCACCACCATGATCCCCGCACACAGCATCACCATGACCCCCAAACACAGCGTCACCATGACCCCCACACACAGCGTCACCGTGTCGCCTGCACACAGCATCACCGTGTACCCCGCACTCAGCATCGGCTCGGGCCGGCAGCATGCAGAGCCCAGGGGCCGCATCCCACCCCCGCACACAGCAACGCGCTCGAGCGAGGGTCTGCACGCATCTGGCCAGCACCTGGCTCCCATTACAGACCAGGACGGGCGCCGGCCATGCCGGGCTGCGGGGCCGCTGCTGAGCGTGGCCAGTGTGGGGCGGGGAGGAGCCGGCTGCGTTCTCACGAGAAACTTCCCCCGCCGACGTTTGGGCAGGACCGGGGGCGAGGGAACGTCACCGCGCGCCGGGTGAGCGCACGCTGCTGCTCACGTTTTAATGAGCTCTGATTTAATGAGTGGGATTGGAGCTGAGGGTGGCTGGGGACAACTGGGAGAGTGTCCCCGTGGGTTTGGCCCCACTGTGGCTTTGTCCCCCCACCTCATGGGCTGTGTCAGGGTCAGAGCTCGGTGTTGGGGAGCACTCGGGGATCGCAGTGGCTGTCCTGTCTCCCCGAGGCTGGGGGTGCCCCACCTCTGCCTGCAGCCCCAGGGGTGGAAGAGGGACTCCAGCTCCTCTCCCAAGCTGTGGCCACCATCCCATGAGCCACATCAGCCCCCGCCGCATTGGGAGAGCACAGCAGGGAGCAGGTCTCTGTGGGCAGTGTGGCCGTGGTGGCAGGGCGATGCCGTGGCAAGGTCGAGATCCAGGCTGGGGTGACCCAGCCATGCCCATAGCCAGGTCCCCACAGACCCCAGCGTGTCACCTCTGCCCAGGATGCTGCTGTCAGCCCAGGGCCGGTTGGGGACCACTCACTGAGGGAAAGAGCATCAGGACATGGAGAGACTTTTCGCCTTCTTCCCCCCGACCCCATCAGCGCGGTATCCCACGCCAGGGTCACCCCGGGGGTACCTGACTCCCAGCCTCGGCAGCGGCTTCCTCCGGGCTGGGGGAAGGTCCACAGCATCCCACATTCCCAAGGAGACCGTGGGAAGCTTTGAAAAAGTTGGCCTGGCTCTGGGCTGCCTATTTATAGCTCCGCGCGCTCGGCGCTCTCATGCTTCTGTTCCCCAGCGTAGCTGCACGGGACTGTTTATATTTCCTCTGCTCTGCTTCCCCCTCGGCCGTCCTTCACAGGAATGCCGCTGGTATGGCAGACATGGGGAAGTCCAGGAGGATTTGGGATGAGCCCACAGCATCATGAGGGATGCGGGGGCACCCACTTGCCCTCACCTGGGTGCCCTTCCCGCTCACCGGCTCGGCAGGGTGCAGGCACCAGGGCACGGGTCGGTGCCGCACATACCTGGGGCTGGGGCTCCAGCACGGCATTTCGGGAGCCCCCCAGCTCTCAACACCCTCGTAGTCAAGTGGGCAAAGGGGTTTTGGGGATTGAAGAACAGCCTCATAGCAGAGCTTGTGGGGCTAGTGACTGCAAGAGGAGAAGAGACGTGGGAGAGGAGGGATGGGTGCAGATGGGTGTGGATGGGTGCAGATGGGTGCTGCACAGCCCACGTGGCCCTGCTTCCATCCCAGCCCCATGCCAGAGTATCCGTGCTGAGGTGGGAGCCCCCGCAGCCGTGGTGCTGTCCCAGTGGGAGCCCACTCGGTGTCCTGCCCTTGCTGGGCCAGCAGCACCCTCCAGGACGTGGCTTTGGCCTCGCTGAGGGCAGGAGGGGCTGGATGGAGGTGGGGGGCTGCACTGGCAGTGAGGTGGGAGAGGCAGAGTCTGCTCAGTGCTGACGGTGCCCAGCTCCCTGGGGCTGGCCTGGGACAGGCTGCTCTGCTCTCCTGGCCACCTCTGGAATCACCATGATTTTGAATTGGAGGGAGATCAGTCAGTTCTTGTGCCAGGAGGAGGATGTGGTGCTGTGGTGGACCCCCTGGCTCCCCAGGAAGCTGTTCCTCCTGCCCCTGCAGCCTCATGGTGTTTGGAGGGAGCGATGGCTTCCCCCACCTGCACAGACCCGTCCTTTGGTATGGGATGGAGGTGTCTGTCTCCACAGCCTGCTGCAGGGCCCTGGCCTGGGGAACCCCTCCTGCCCCAGTGCCTGCTGGCAAAGGGACGGCTCAGCCTGGCTCTGGTGCCTCCTGCACCCACGCGGGTCCCTCCACTGGGGTCACTTCCCACTGGAGTCAGATGCTGGTGTCCTGCTGTGGTGGTCATGCCCACAGTTTGCCAGCCATGCATATGGTCTGCTGGCCATGCCCGTGGTCTGCTGGCCATGCCCACAGTTTGCCAGCCTTGCCCATGGTCCACTGGCCACACCAGGCTGAGCTGTCCTGGCCCCTGCCAGCCACAGAGCCCCTGCCACAGGCAGAGCTGTAACCCCCCCGCTGCCGCCTGCCCATCCAGCCCCACGGCTCTGCCCCGGGCTCCCCATCCCCGCTCTCCCTGCCCTGTGTCCCGGCTGAGGGTGGCGCTCCCCGCAGAGGCAGGGATCGCCCCGGGAATGGCCCCGGCACCGGAGCAGCGTTTGCTTTGTGTCGGGCTCTCCCGAAGGCGGCCGCTCCCTGCGGGCAGCTGTTACCGGCTCACCCGGCCCCACCGCGGCATCGCTGCCAACAGCTGCATCCGACACGGCGGCCCCACTCCCCGGCGCTGGCCCCCCGCAGCCCCCCGCATCCCGCAGCCGAGTGCTCCGGGGCGGCACAGGGAGCGGGGCTGGGGACCCCGGGGGTCTCGGTGCCATACCCCAGCCCGTGCTGGGAGGGATGGGTTGAGCTGGGGAGATGGATGGTGCTAGGGAACCTTCCCCATGCAGCCGATCCGGCTCGGAGGAGGGAGCACAAGCTCCCCCCAGCCTGGGCTGCCTCAAACCAGCTGGGCTGGACCCGCACAATGGGCTGGAGGAGGCTGGGCTGCCTGGGCGCTGGCGTGGCCGTGGAGCTGGGAGGCCTCCTTGGCTCCTCGCCTGCCAGCCCGGAGCTGGTGGGCTCCTCAGCCTGCCGGGGGAACGAGCAGCTCGGGAGGGATCCCCATCCCTCAGGCTGTGGCTGTTCCCCTGCTCCAGGGACATAGGGACACCCCAGCTGGGTGCCAGGGTCCCTGCCCAGCTCTGCCAGCCCAGGACCCACAGCAGCCCCACAGCCACCCTGGGACTCTCCACCGACCAAACCATCAGTGCCAGGTCACACCGCCCCGTCCCTGCCAAACCCCTCAGCACCAGGGGAGAGGACACAGGGACACCCCGCGTCCTCGCTGCCATCCCCATGGGATGGAACTCATGCAGAGAACATGGCCCCGTGCCACAGCTGGCACAACGTGGGCTGGGAGTGACAGTGGCATCGTCCTGCCCTCTGCCAGCTGTGCCGCCGGCCCCGGGGGCTGCCCCCCGCCGCAGTGTCCCGGGGTGCGGTGCTGGGCGGTGCGGGAGCCAGCGGAGCCGGCATGGGCGGCGATTGAATCTCCAGCTGTTGGGTTTTGGCTGCCGCAGCCGCACGGCTCAGGTGCAGAAGTGATCTCGCTGCCGATGAACTGTCTGGCCCCAGCTCCTGGGGTTTCCATCCCTCTTGGCACCCATCCTGGGATGTGTTCCCTTCTCCAGGCCCTTCTCCCTGCCAGGAGCCGGCTCCCATGCCAGCGTGTTGGAGGTGGGGGACGGGCCCCTCCTGCCCCACATCCTGCTGCCATGGCTGGGAGCACCGGGCTGGGCTTGGCCAGCGCTGCCTCTTCCAAATGAGCCACACTGGCCGGCCAGCGCTGTTTGTGCTGGCAAGGAGGCTGGTGTGCCGGAGCCAGGGGGAGGACGAGCTTGGCACGGTGAGCCTTCTCCTGCCCCGGAGAGCAGGCATCCCGCTGGGGCCGGCAGCTGGGACAGGAGGTGGCAGCTCTTGGTGGTGGGGCTTCTCTGGCAGGAGATACAGCACCTCTGTGCACCCTTGCCAGGTGGCTGCAAGGACAGAGCCTCACTGGTGGCCACAGCATGGTCATGGCCAGTGGTGCACAGTGCTCACACCGAGGGGGATGCAGCTCATGGGACACGGCACCTCTGACATCCCCATGTGCCAGCGCAGGGCTGCAGACACGTGGGCACCCTCCTGTGCCCTCCCTGTCCCTCCTGCCCCACGCCGGGTCCCCCCCAGCCTGTGCAGAGGTTCAGCTGGGTTCAGCTCTGGCAGAGCTCTCCGCTTCTCCGTGCCAGCTCTGAAATCGTCTGCAGTCTGTGATGGGCACTTGGTAAACGAGAGCGAGGAGGTGGCGAGCGCTGCCTGCGCTGTGGGCAACCACAGGACCCATTGGGGGGCCACATGGGAGCCCACAGGCAGCTGCCACCAGCCCCGTGGCAATTTGTCCCCTCCAGTCCTCGGCAGAGTGGCACCAGGGTCTGGGGGGAGGACCGAGCTGGGGTCAATGGGCAGGTTGAGGCAGTGGCGTGGGCTGGGGGGTCCTGGCCCCACAGGGAGCCCAGGGGAGAGGCAGCGTGGGGCTGCAGGGGGTCGGGCCGGGGGGGCGCGGCCGGGCTCAGTTGCCGTATGTCTCGGTAGCACCCGGACACGCGCTGGGGCCCCAGCTCCTGCAGCCGGGATTCCGCACGGATCGAGAGCCCAGGGAGGCAGCCAGGGAAGTAAGTCCCTGTGACCCCGCCATGGCTGCAGGCCACGCTCTTGTCATGTCTGCTGGCATGGAGCAGCTTCCTCATGGCACACCAGCCCCCAAGTCCCTTTGCTGGGCATGGGGAGAGCCCCGGGGGGCCAGGGAGCTGTCCCGTGCCCCCTCACGCTCATGTCACCTGCTGTCACCCTCTGCTCCTCGCCGGGAGCCAGGCCAGCCACTCCACAAAGCAACCAGGCCAGCACTGGCACCGGCACAGGGTGGGGGCTCAGGACTGTCACCGCTTGCAGGCTGTCCCCACCGCACTGTCACCATGGGCACCTCTCAGCAGGGCTGGGAGCCAGCGCTCAGCTCCACGTGCTCAGCCCTGGAGCCACCGCCGGTGAAGCACACGTCCCCCGCCGCAGCGTGCCCGGTGCGGCTGGCAGTGATGCTGACAGCCGTGTCCCCTGTGCCTTGCAGAGTGTCCCAGGCCACGAGCACAACAAGGACTCCCGGCTGCTCTGGATGGGCTCCAGCGATTGCCTCATCTCCGTTGGGTTCAGCCAGGTATGGTCCTCACCAGGAAGGCAGCCCCGGTGGTACGGGGATGTCCAGCCCTGTGCTGGGGGCCAAGGTGCTTTTTTGGGTGGCTTGTCCCCCATGAAAGCAGGAGGTCCCCTCGCTGGGGATGGAGGGAGGCTGGCTGGAGAGGGAGGTGGTGCCATGGGGCCAGTGCCCACTGACGCCGTGTCTGTGCCCCTGCAGATGCGGGAGCGGGAGGTGAAGCTGTGGGACACACGGAGGTTCAGCGGGGCGATGCTCACCGTGGCGCTGGACACCTCTCCCGGGTAGGGACGGGGACTCGCC
This sequence comes from Caprimulgus europaeus, assembly GCA_907165065.1. The sequence continues at coordinate 16,078,540 of OU015540.1, read as the reverse complement.
GTGGGGCGGGAGGGCAGGTGGTGGGGACATGGGGTGACACAGTGAGGACACCATGGTCAGAGAGCTGTGGGGAGGGCAGTGGCAGAGCAGGAGGCGGCTGAGAGCTCCTGGCACCAGCATTGCTCAGCCACGAAGCTGGGGACAAGGTTGGGGACTGTGTGGCTGCATCCCCCGCACCATTTGGGTGGGATGGGAGGATGATGGCAGTGCTGGCGATGGCACGGAGGTGTCCCCAGCAGTGCTGGGGCGGGATGACTGCTCCGTGGTGCTGTGGTGGGTGGTGGCACTGCTGGGGACAGCACTGGCAGTGTCTGAGTGGCCGCTAGCCCCGCGGGCGTGTGCACCAGGGCGGCACGACAAGATGCTGCGGGTGACCGAATCCCTTTGGCGCTGCCCGTGCACCGGAGCGGCTTGTCCCCAACCCCCCGCTCGTGGTGGAGCTTTGTGCCGTGGCAGCCAGCCGTGGCTGCGCTGGCGGCAGGGCCGTGCTCCCCAGGCGTCCCTTGCGGATGTGGAAGAGGAGTTTTTGTCACTGTGAGGGGTCAGCGCCCCTTGTCAAGGCACAATGGAGCCGTCTCCTGTCTGCGGGGCACCGCCGAGGTGAGGAACACTCCAGTTAGACCTGGCCTGGACGCTCCCACGCTGCCCAGCTGGCGTCATGGTGTGGGTGAGGACATGGGAGGAGGAGGAGGCAGTGCCTTCATCCCATCAGGGTGATGGGGGTTTGGGGCAAGGTCCTTGCTGGGCTGCACTGGAAGCCACCAGCTCTCCCCAGAGCTGCTGGCAAAGCACAGGGGCACCGGGACCCCTCGCTGCACGCCAGGCTGGCTCTGTGGTGGACCGGGATGCCGGAGCAGGCTGGGTGGTCAGCAGCCACCGAGTGCCAATCTGGGGCCTCTGGCAAGGAGCTGAGTGAGCCGTGACAGTGGGGCTGCCCTGCTGGCATCTGCCGTGCCAAGGTGTCAGCTCTGAGCCAGCGCTGGCAGCAGCCAGGACTGACAGGAGGGGAGAGGACTGGCTGTGGGCATGGCGGGGAGGTGCTGGCACGGTGGGCAGGGGAGCAGCCCCGGGTGGGAGCAGGCAGGGATGCTGGTGGAGCATCCCTCACCCTCCTGTGAGCTGTCGGGGTGAGCCGCTCGCAGCTCTCCCACTCCCCAGCTCTGCTGGCACAATGGACAAAGGCAGCCATGGCATTGCCACGTCCGGCCTCGGTGACCTGCCATCATTAGTGTCCAGAGTGAACACTCCCAAGGGAGGCTGGAGCACACAGCATGCTGCGAGGGGACGCTTTGGGGTCCCTTATTGCTGCTGCTGGAGAATCCAGTGGGAATAACCCCAAATCCTGCTGTTTCTGGCACCCCATGTGCATGGGCCCCTCTGCCGGCGTGGGGCCGGGGCGAGCCAGCCCGGCTAAATTGGATGCAGCCGCCGGGCCGGGCTCAGCCCCTCTGCGCGGGCTGGAGTTATTTTGGCTGCCGGGTTTATCGGCCGCCAGGAATGCGGCTGGCGGGCGCTGCCTGCGCCTCACGCTGGAGCTCGGCCGGCTTGCGGCTGCGTGGCGGGGCGATACGGAGAGGGGCTGGGGGTGGCGGGGGCGAGCGGGACCCCCCCCGTGCTGGGGCGGGGTGGTGAGGAGCAGGAGGTGGGGTTTTTTTAGGCAGCCGTGCCGGGGCTGGACACGCTTCCAGCCCCAACCGCCCCCCTTCCCCCTTAAATGTGGGGAGATGACAAATGATGGAGGGGGTTTGGGCTGGCTCCCAGCTGAGCCATCCCGATGTGGGGCTGGTGGGGTGTGATGCTCGGGAACCCCGAAGGGTTTGGGGGTCACTGGGTCCCCCCGAGGCAGTGCCCCAACCAGGGAGCCACAGGCTGGGGTCAGGCTCAGTGCAGGAGGTGCTGGGTGCTGCTGCTCCCAGGAGGGCGATTCAGCACCCTGGGGTGGTGGAGCAGCCGTGGGGTTGGGGTTGGGGTGGTGGAGCTCCAGTGTGGCTGTAGGTGCCCGGCGTGGGGCACTGAGGGATGCCTGGCAGCGTGGCGGTGCCGGCTGTGCCGTGAGCCGTGTGCGGGGCACTGAGGGGTGCCCGGCAGCGTGGCGGTGCCGGCCGTGCCATGAGCTGTGCGTGGGGCACTGAGGGGTGCCCGGCAGCGTGGCGGTGCCGGCTGTGCTGTGAGCCGTGCGCAGGTCTCTGGGTGCAGCAGCAGCAGCTCGTTGAGGGTTTTTGAGGAAGTAATCAGTGGGCGGGCAGGAAGCTCATACCATTCATTACTGACGCCGGGCCGGCAGGAAGGCCAGCCTGCGTCCCCACCGCGTCCCCACCATGTCCCCACCATGCCCTGCTGTGGGTACCCACACCCGCCAAACTGGCACCACCATCCTGGCTCCCTGTGGCTCCCCAAAGCGGGGCCAAGGCGGGGGACACCCCCATCGTGCCCACTCCGATGCCCACAGCTGCACTGAACCCCACGGGGTGTCTGTGCCCCTGCCCAGCATCTACAGGGGAAGAGGACAGAGAGTGGGGGGCACCAGCACCATTCACCTCCACATCAGCCAGTGCATTTTGGGGGTCCCCCATCCCAAATCCTGAGCACGTGAGAGCTTTGTCACCATGTAAAGCTCATTTTTGAAGCACCGCGGCTGTGCCGGGGCTATGCTCAGGAGCTGCCGCCCCCACCCACCAATGCCCAGACCCCCGAGGGAGCTGGTAGGAGACACGGGTGACCCCAGTCCCTCTCCACCTTCAGGTACCCTTCCACTCGGGCTGTCTCACCCCCGATCCCCGTTAATTGGCTCAAGGAGCAGCGGGGCCGGGGCTGGGGCCGGGGCCGGGAAGGGGCCTCGGCGGGTCATTGCTGCCCTAAATTGTAACCAGCCCCGGCGGGGTTGTGTTACCGGCTCTGACTGGGGGGGAAGCAACCAGACCCCACTGCTGTGCCCCTGGCAGCCAGCACAGCGCTGTCACCACGCCAGGGACAGTGAGAACAGCACCTCCCTTGTGTCACCATGTCTTTTGTTGTCCCAAATATGTCCCCAGAGTGGCCGAGAGTGCCTCCTGCCTGCGCTGTGGCCACCTCAGGGCTGGGGCTGGGTTGGTGGCGCTGAGGTGACCAGGTCTGCAAAGGTCCCGGGGAGCTGTGTCCCCACGGCGTGTGCAACGGGGCAGGACGGTGGTGGGAGCCGAGCGATGGAGGTGGCTGGATCTCCATCAACCTTCATGGTGCAAAGTCCACCAGAGTCAGGAGGTGCCGGAGCCAGGACCTGCCTGTGGTGGGGAGCCGGCACAGCAGGATGTTTGCAGAGGGATTTGGGGCTGTTTGGCTCCCAAAGGGCTGGAGCAGGACCTGGAGGAACATGGGTGGTTCCCCAGGGACACTCAGCCGTGGCCCTTGCCCCATGAGACAGCTCGTGGGGACCTTCTTGCAGCCCTGGCACCTCCTGGCTCCAGTCCTTATGGCCCCATCAAGGCATGTGTCCCCACCGTCACCCTGCCACCTCCCCTTGGTCACCACCCATAACAGGACCTGTGCCCCACCGCCCTGTGCAGTTTTTCTTGGAACTTAGCAGCAATTTTGGGCCATGCTGGGTGTTTTGAAGGTCTCTGACAACACCCACCCCAGCTGTCAGGTCTTGGTGGCAGGACAGGCCCATCCCTGTCCCCATCCCCCTGCCTCGGGGGGGTCCCTGTGCTGGCTGTTGCCATCAGTGGGGAAGGGGCTTTTCCTGCTGCTCCCGCTTGGCCACCAACCTCAGACCCGAGGAGCAGGGAGAGGCCACCCCATCAGGTGCTCCATGAGTTCTTCCTGGCAGCGCGTGGGGCCGTGGGACAGGCCAGGGAAGTGGGGTGGGGACCCCAGCACCCAGGGAGCATGTGCCCCCGTGGGGACCTGGGGGACCCAGGGGACCTGGTTTTGGTTTCCATGGGGCCATGCCCAGGGCTGGGGGTGTTTTTCTGGTGGCCAGAGATTTGTGGCCATGGGGTTGTGTGGGGCAGTGGGACTCACCCTGGTGAAGCCGGCAGCTCCTTCCTTTGGGGCTCCCCACTGAGTCCCCCCATCCTGCCGGTGGCTCCTGGCCGGGGCTCTGGGTTACTGGCCCCGCTGCATCGCCCAGCGAGAGGGATGAGGTTTTTTTGGGTTGATTTCAGGGGGTTTTGCAATCCCTCCCCAGCGCTGATTCAGCTCAGAGGAATTAGCAGCACCGCACCATGTGCCGCTCGAGCCGCTCCTGGCGCCCGTTGGGGCTGGCAGCGGCCGGGGGGACTTTTGTGCTGGGGTTCAGGGGCTGGAAGGGCAAATTTTGGGCACTGCCAAGCTCCTGCAGAGCCACCCCGAAAACCTCAGCCCAGGGCTTCCCGGCTGCACCGCACCTGCCAAAACCGAGCCCCCCGCTTTGCTCCTGCTGTGCCAGGCCAGGCTGGGTGGCATCTCCACCGCAGACGCGGTCACTTCAGAGCTGCTGGAAGTCCCCCAGGAGCAACGGGACCTGCTGAGGGGTCGTGGGGGTCCCCAGCACCCACCTGGCACGTGGGGGGACCCTGCAAACCTCCAGCTCATTGCAAGGGGGGGAAAATAGCTTTGTGAGGGGGAGGGCACGGCATGAAAGCCAAGCGGCAGGAGGGAAAGCACGGGGCCAGGAGGGACAGGGCTGGGGTCCCTGTGGGGTCCCTGTGGCTGGTCACGGTGAGGCGACACGCAGGGGCCGACCCTGTGCCCGGGTGGGCTCGGGGGGCCGCGGCAGCAGCCGGTCAGAGGCTCCCGGCGCGAGGCCACAGCTCCACCGGGGACTTTTTCTTCTTTCCTCCTCGCGGGGCTGGAAAATATACAAAGCTCGCAGTGAAAATATTTACACAGCAGCAATTTTGGGAGGAATTTGGGATGTTAATTTGAAAAATCTGTGGGGAAAGGACCACAATGGGCCCTTTGAGCGGGCGAGCGTGGCCATCACACCGACCCGCCCGCGTCGACGAGGGGCCCCTCCTGCCGCTGCGCCGGCCCTAATGGGAGCCAGCCCTGCCGGAAGCCCACCTGGGAGCCGGGGGGGCCACGCCAGACAGCCCCCATCGTCACCCTGCACCCCTAATTGCATCCAGAGCCGCTCCCTCCCACCCTCAGCCCCGGGCAAGCGGGACCGGGGGGGCTGGCAGGGTCAAGGCCGTGTCCTGCGGCAGAGCGGTGCCTCCCGAAGAGCCGCCAGCCCCAGCGCGGCCATCGGCTCGCGCGGCACAGCGGTGACCCTGGGCTCTGCTGGCGGCTCCAGCCCGCCTTCCCTCCTTCTCTCCAAATCAAACATACCTCAGCGGGCAGGGCCCCAACCTGGAAAATTCCAGCTCGAAAGATAAAGGATTGGAAAACGATTAAAACCAGAGGGTTGGAGCAGAAACCACTTGGCAGCGGGAACCTGCCGAGCGCCGGCTCCCAGCCCTCCCCGCCGCGGCCAGCGCATGAAACCGGCTGTTCCCGAGGCCGGGGGCTCACCGTGGGGGCCCTGAGCCCCGGCTCTGGCTGCAGCCCCTGGTTTGGGGGGGGAACTGAGTGGGCTGACACTCATCACGGGCACTTTAGGGGCATCCCAGGGGGTAAAGCCCCAGGCAGCCCCTCGGTCATGGAGGTTGGGCTGGGCTGTTTGTCCGGCAGCTGGCCCCGGAGCCATCTGGCAGGCGGGGAGGGATGAAGTAAGGCTGGAGGATGATGCGCAGGGCAGGGGCTGATTCGAAACCCGTGGCCTCTGTTTTGGGAACACCTCCCTCCCTCCCCTCAGCGCCCGCAGTGGGGGGCAGCACCGTGGGGGCGAAGCCGCCCCATAACCACCGCCCAAAACTGGGAAAACATCCCCCTCCCAGCGCCCTGACTCATCCCGGCACTCGCCAACAACAACGGCACCTTCCCGCTCCTCGGCGGGGGACTCGCCGCGCTGCCCACGCCGCTGCCCGCAGCCCTGCCCACGCACCGGGGCGCGACGGGCAGCGCCCGTGAGAGTGCTCAGGGCTGCACAGAGCTTTGCATTGTTGTTCTTTTAATTTTTTTTTCTTTTTTCTTTTTTCTTTTTTTTTTACAAAAAAAAAAGACACCCTTCTGGTCTGCCTTACAAAAGAGATGTACACAAACCTGGCCTTAAAAAACAAAAAAGGTTTCCCAGAAGAAATGGGAAATAACCGTGTATAAATATTCTCTCCAAGTTCTTAAAGCTTCAATTCCCGGTTCGCCTGCTCGGCGTTTCCTTCGGCCCGGGGGCTCCCGAGGGTCCCAGCACCTCGGCCAGGCCTTATTGCTCACATCAGCTTCCAGGGAGTTGAGAGTCACGGGCTGTGGCTCTGCTAAAGGACCCTTGTTACCAGCACGTGGATGTCCCTTAGCCGAGTCACCGGAGCAGACTTTGTTTTTAGCAGTAGCTAAAAAAAAGCCCACCCAAACCCCAAATTAAAAACCCAAACCCTCTCTTTCTTTCGCTACCCACATTCTATGGAGAGTCACAGAAATCAAGGCACTGAGCAGTAAAATTAGTGTCTCCTCCTGAAGCGCAGCAGCCTCTCGGAAATTGCACGTTACGGGTTTGGGGCTTTTCTGCCTGAATTCAGTTAACTCCTCGCCGTTCCTCTCCCCGGAGGGACACGCCGGGGTGCTGCCGGTGGAGCTCAACCCTCGTCCATCTGGGGTCCCCTCGGCCAGCAGCCCCGTCCAGCTTGGCTCAGAAGTAGGAGGGTTTGAGCCCCGGGGTGTTGTTGTTGCTGGGGTAGTGCGACTGCATGAGCGGGACCTCGCACTCGGAGCCGCCGGAAAGCATCGCCGCCTCCGGCACCTTGCAGCCGTGGCTGCTCAAATCCCCATTTTCCAGGCAGGCTTTGACCCCTTCCAGCTCCAGCGGGCTGGTGTCCACCCCAGCGCCGGCGGGCGCCTTGGCCCGGCGATGCCGCCGGTAGTAGGTGGCGGCGGTCACCACCACCACCAGCAGCAGCGCGGCAGCCAGCGCGGGGACGATCATCAGGGTGAGGTTGCTGTCCTTGCTCTGGGTGACGGGCGAGTGCTGCTGGTGGCTCAGTGGCAAGGTCTGTGCCTCGGCACAGTGCTCCTCCTTGGAGCCCTTCTCCCCCAGGGGCCCGATGCAGACGCGGTAGGTGCTGTTGGGTTTCAGCGCCCTCACCGTGTACTCGGAGAGCGAAGCCGGCAACCGCAGCATCACCGGCCGCTTGTCCGGCCCCGAGAGGTTTCGGTAGCTCAGGCGGATGCCCTTCAGCTGCGCTCTGGACTGGATGTAGTTCTGCAAGTCCACTTTGAGGGAGGTGCTGCTGACCTGAGCGATGCTGATCCGCCGGCTGGGCGGGGGGGGCTGCGTGGCCGGGACCGGCGTCGTCCCCCTCGCCTCCACCTCGCAGTACGCCCCGGTGAAACCCTCCGGGCACAGGCACTGCAGGTGGTTCTGGGCACCCAGGTGGCAGGTGCCACCGTTCAGACACGTGCGAGGGGGACAGATGGGTGGTGGGGAGCTGGTGGGGGCTAGGGGGCCGCTGAAGGGAACCTGTGTGGAGCTGCCCTGGGGGGTCCTGGCCACCGGGGTGGGAGCAGCGGTGCTGGGCTGCGGCGCTGGGCGGGTGCTGGTGGGTAGCGGGGCGGGCGGCGGCAGCGTGGTGGTGCGGGGGGTGGTGGAGGGGGTGGTGGTGGTGGTGGTGGTGGGGCAGCCGAAGTCGGCGTACTGCAGGTGGTGGAGGAGCTTGCCGGAGTTTTTTGGGGGGAAGTGGCAGCGCGTCTCCTCGGGGCGCCGGAGGACCACGCCGCTGGCATTCACCCACTGCACCAGCCAGCTCATCTGGCAGATGCAGTTGAAGGGGTTGCCAGCGGCTGTCACGGCCCTTAGCCTGGGGAAGAAGCTGGAGAAATCCCGAGGGATGGTGTTGATGTTGAGGTTGCTGATGTCCAGCTCCTGGAGGTTGTGAAGGTTGTGGAAGTCCTCCGCCGGCAGCTGGGAGATGCGGGCGTTGCCAGCCAGGCTGAGCTTGGTGAGGCTCCCCAGGCGCCGCAGCACCGGTGGGACGCGCTCCAGCAGGTTGTCAGAGATGTCCAGCTCGTGGAGGTTGTTCTGGGTCTGGAAGAGCTCCTCGTTTAAGCTCGTCAGGCCCAGTCCCGCGATTTTTAGGGACTCGATGTTGACAGCGTGGAAGGCCCCTGGTGCAATGATAGGGATCTTGTTCCAGCTGATGTCCAGCAGCAGGAGGTTGGGCAGGTCGAGGGGGGGCACGACCCAGAGCTGGTTGTTCTGCAGCTTCAGCTCCAGCAGGTTCTCCAGCGTGTCGAAGGCGGCGGCATGGATGTGCTGGATCCTGTTCCTCTGGAGGTAGAGCCGCTCCAGCAGCCGCAGCCCGTGGAAGGTCTCGTTGGTGATCTCCTGCAGCTGGTTGGAGGACAGGTCCAAGTTGACGAGCTCTGTCAGGGGCTGGAAGATGTTTTTCTGGATGCTGGTGATCTTATTTTGTGAGAGGTCCAGGAGCTGGAGGGCGGGCAGGCCCGCAAAGCTGTCCTCGCTGAGTGTCGTGATGCCGTTCTCAAAGACGTAGAGGGAGAGGGTGTTGGGGGGCAGCCCCCGGGGCACGGTCTGGCCCCGTCTGGCTGCGCAGAGGATGGTCTTGGGGTCCTGGCACTGGCAGCCTGGGGGACATGCCCCAGCCAGCTCCTCGGTGGCCAAGAGAAGCAGCGTGCAAAGGATCAGCTGGTTCATGGTGTCAGCTCTGTGGGAGAGAGAAACCCAGCTGAGGTGAGGGGCCAGGCCCTGCCGGGGCAGGGAACCCGGCTGGTGGGGCTGTGGGGTGCTGCAGACTCCCCCCCCGCTACCCCTGCACCACTGCTGGGGTGTGAGAGCCATGTCCCTGTGCCCTGCCCAGGACCCTCTGGCCCCAGAGGGACCACAGAGGGGAAGGGAAGCAGGGAAGTCCCCACCATGCTCCTGCCTCCTCCATGCTGCTCCAGGCTGGGACAGAGCTGGTGAGAGCCAAGGGGGATGTGGGGTCCCCATGATCTCCCCTTCCCTGGACCCCCAAGATTGAGGGACGTGGTACCTGTGTGTGCCCCAGGCTCTACCATCAGACATGTCCCACCAGCTTTGGTCTTGGCTCCATCTCTGGTGGGGCACCATGACCCCCTGTAGGGCCCATACCCTCCCACTGCTCTTGGCGGGGGGCAAATCAAACATGGGGGGCACAGAGAGAGCTGGGGAGGGGGTGAGCTGGGCTTAACCCCCTGCTTGTGCTGCTGTCCCAGCAGCTGCACCCATGGGGTTTGCTCCCCCCCGGGGATGGGGACACCCAGGGGTGGCCTGGGCACAAGCTGTGGGGCTGAAGGAGCTGGCTGCTCCCCTGCCCCACGGGTCCCTCTGTGTCCCACAGAGCCAGCTGTGTCCCCACAGAGTCCCAGGGCTCCTACTCGCCCATGAGCTGGCTCCTGTCCCCTGGGGACCGCAGGTCACCTTGCTGCTCCCCTTCCTGACAGCCCTCTGGGGACCCAGCACAGCACCCTGGGCTGCGTCCTCGTCCCTCTGGCACGGGGCTGGAGGGGAGGACACTCTGGGGCTGTAACCAGCCCTGCTCCAGCCCCTCACAGGTGATGTCCTTGCTCTGGAGGTTGTTGCCTTGTCCCATCTCTCAACCCTGTTTTTCAACCCTTTTAATGACTCTCCTAATTAGCGCGGGTGGCAGTGGGACCTGGAGCTGGGGACCTGCTGTCTCCTGTCATCACATCTCAGGGCCATGTGGAGGTGGCAGAGTGGGGTCCTTGGGCAGGGGAGGGGCAAACCCCACCAGGATACCAGGGGTAGGGGTATCACCAGCACCCTGCCCTGCCAGCCCCTTCCCCAGCCCCGGTGTCACCTTGTCCCCTGCTCAGAGCAGGTCGTGGCTCCCGGCAAACTCCCCTCCTGCGGTTTGCAAGGGGCTGGTGCTGTGTGCGGGGGGCTGCCAGGTCACACAGCACCACGTGCCACTGCCCCTCCGCTCTGGGGGGCCCTGTCCCCTGTAGGGACACCACATCCTGCACCAGGAGGGTCTGGCCCCGTGCTGTGTGTCCCCCCCAGGTATGTCCCCAGCCAGCGCAGCCCCCCATGCCGCAGAGGCACCAGAGATCACCGGCTCAGGGTTAACGCGATGGCCGGCCGTGTCCTCGTGTCTTCCCCACATGGTCCCCCCCAGGGTGGGGTGCATCTGAGGGTGGGGTGCACCCACGAGCTGGGCAGGGTCACCACAGCCGCCTGAGTCACTTGGCTCAACCGGCCCTGCCCCGCTGTGACCCGTGCCGTCAGCCCCTTGACACCGGGGAGGAGCTGTGCTGCATCCAGGGGTGTCATTGTCACCAAGTCCCCTCCCTGGCACCCCCAGCTGAGCCCCCAGCCCCCTCACTGATGCTGCTGACGGGTGCCACCACACCCCTTCATCACAGCCAAGCCCTCGGTGCCGCTCACAGCACCAAGCAGAGCCAAAACACCATCACGGAGTCCTTGCAAAGCACTTTTTGGGGGCTAAGGGAGCCAGGGACAGACCCAGCACCCCTGACCACCGTGCCAGCCCTCGAGGGGCAGCTGGGGGGTGCTGGGTGACCGGCAGAGCCCCTGGGCGCAGGGTGCTGGGCTTGGGCGCGGTGGTGCCGCCACACCAGAGCGGGCGGGTGGGCATCGCCGGAGCGGGGCCGGGCCAGAGCGGCCGGGTGGGCATCGCCGGAGCGGGGCCGGGCCGGGTGGGCATCGCCAGAGCAGGGCCAGGCTGGGTGGGCATCGCCAGAGCAGGGCCGGGCTGGGTGGGCATCGCCAGAGCAGGGCCGGGCCAGAGTGGCCGGGTGGGCATTGCCAGAGCGGGGCCGGGCCGGAGTGGCCGGGTGGGCATCACCGGAGCGGGGCCGGGCCGGGTGGGCATCGCCAGAACGGGGCCAGGCCAGAGTGGCCGGGTGGGCATCGCCGGAGCGGGGCCGGGCCAGAGTGGCCAGGTGGGCATCGCCAGAACGGGGCCAGGCCAGAGTGGCCGGGTGGGCATCGCTGGAGCGGGGCCAGGCCAGAGCGGCCGGGTGGGCATTGCCGGAGCGGGGCTGGGCCGGAGTGGCTGGGTGGGCATTGCCGGAGCGGGGCCGGGTGGGCATCGCCGGAGCAGGGCCAGGCCTGCGGGAGCCTGGCGAGGCCGGGGCTGGTTTTGCAATGCCAGGGTCGAGTTTCGCTGACGTGTCCCGTGCTGTAACCAGCTGCTGACTCCAAGTCTCTTTCTTTCTTTCTCTCTCTCTCGTCCCTTTAATTACCCTGGCATTTCCTCCTCGCCTGCCAGGCTCTCTGCTCCGGGCAGGTTTGTCCGGCCGGGCCATGGCCACACATCCCCGCCTCGCCAGCAGCGATGGTCGCTCCACCCGCACGCCTCCTCTGTCACCTCTCCCTCGGCATCACCCCGCTCCGCCGGCACACGCCAGCGTCCCGCCCGCGCTCTGATGCTATTCCAAGGCAGCGAGGGGTTAATCTGGCCCAGGCTCACCCCTCTGAAACAGGGGAACGGCCTCCCCACATCCCAGGGGGTCCCCAAGGGTGGAGAGGGGGCCCCGGTTCTGCCGGAGGTGTTAGGACCGCCCTGCCAGCGGCCTGCTGCTGCCTTGGCTGGGCTCCCCCGCGCCTGCACCGCAGATATTTGCCGAATTATTCATATTTTCCGGCTGTGGAGAGAATCTGGGCTCAGATTCCCCCAGTCCCAGCTCAGCCTTTCCCTGCCAGCCTACTGGGGTGGGAGCAGCGTGTCCCCCCCTCCTGCCTGCAGCCCCTCGGGCCATCCCGTTGTGCTGCCTGCCCAGGGCGAGGGACACGGCTGGGGACACGCCACTGTGCACCCACCGTGTGTTTTAAGGACGAGCCTGATGCTGTTCCCACACTGCAGGGTGACACCTGCACAGGAAGGGCCAGAGGAGCCCTCCCGGGGTCCCTGTCCTTCCCTGCCACTCGGGGACGTGGCCATTCTCCCCAGGGAACCCAGCACAGCCAGGATGTCCCTTCCCATTCCCACACCAGCGAGCAAGGCCCCACCGCTGAACAAAGCCACCGTTGTTGGCGGCAGGCTGTCTCCTCAACCGGTGGGCACCGGCACAGGCAGGACAGGGGCCCTGCACGAAGCCAGGCCCTGGGCTCTGTCCCTGTCACCACAGGGAGGGACACGGTACCTTCGCCGAGCAGGACGCAGGCGCTGCTCCCCTCCCTCACGCCCCCCAAAACAAGCCCATGTCAGCACGTGCCCCCTCCTGAGACCCAGCCGGGCCGGGGGTGGGGGGATGCAGAATTAAACCCTTAATCCTCCTCCCCTTCAGCCCACTCTGCGCCACCGCAGCTCCCACCTCCTCCCGGGCTCCCCTCCCGATTTAATTAAGTTTCCGCAGCAGCCCCGGAGGAATGCAGGCCTGGTTATTGCATTCCCCAGGGTGCTCGCCGGCCCCTCGGTCCCGCTCCTGCCCCTTTGACCCGACCGCGCTCCCCGGCTCAGGTGCCGGTAAGGAGAAAAACCAGCAGAGCCGCTTTACCGGCAGCCAAACCGCCTCCGGAGGAGCCCGAACGCCGGCGGAGGTTGGGAGGAGGTCGGTGAAGCTGCCACGCGTGGCCCCGGCAGATTCCTACGGCGTGACTGGGGTGACCGCGGCTGTCCCCGAGCGTTTCCTCCTGCCGCGTCCCGCCGGCAGAGCCAGCCGGGCAGGCAACGCTTGCGTCAGGGCCACCCGACGAGGCCACCCGGCCTTGGCGTGGCGCGGGGGAAAATAGTAATTAGTGTGATCCTTGATGGCGGCACTGCCCAGTGCCGTGTGGGCAGCGGCACAGCCCTGGCTGCTGGGTTAGGCCAGTCTGGCCACCTCAGTCCCAACAGGATGAGACCTGTCGGGTTGGGGCACATCGGGAGGAGTGGGGTGTGTGGGGGGACACAAGTTGGGGGTTTCAGTTGGGAAGAGGAGTTTTGGAACTGGAGCATCTCTGCAGGGATGCGCTGGCTCTCGTGGCAGCTGCCAGCCTGGGAGGGAGCCAGGCATGGGAAGGGACACTCACCCTATGGTGGCATAAGGTGGCACCCAGAGAGGGTGACAGGGGCCAGCACCCCCAAAGAAACGCTGGGTGACAATGAAGCTGGTGACAGGAGAGGCAGAGTGGGGTATCCCCGCCGGCTGACGGCCAGGCTGGACAGTGGCCCTGCTGGCACCCATCCCTCTGTGCCAGCTGCCAGGGAAACCCTCGCCGGCACTGCCCGGGGATCCTGCTCGGCCCCACAGCGGGTCAGCGACCCAGGATGCTGGTCCCCGAGGACAGGCAAGGCGAGGGCAGCCAAACCCCACCCCAGCCGAGCCCTCCACTGAGGAGGGTGGTGGTGGACATGGCTGCCAGCGGCTCCCACCTCTGCCTGACCCCAAAGGACCAGCCCTGGGATGGGGCTGCATGGGATGGGTGCAGGACCATGCTGGTCCCATGGGGGTCCTTCTGCTGGCAGGGTGGGTCACAGCCACCCAGCCAGGGCTGGAGGGAGCCGGGCTCCACACTGGCCCCAGCCCCAGCTCCCTCCTCCCCCGTGATGGGAGCAGCAGCAGGCCCGGGTCCCCAGGCCAGACCCTGGCACATCCCATGGCAGGACAGGCAGGGACAGGGGACCTGGGGCCCAGCACGCCACAGTGCCATCACCCCGGCTTGGCCGAGACCCTGTCACCAGCCCCGGTGGGGGACGGCCGGGTGTCCCCGGCTCAGCCAAGGCCTCGGGGGGAGCAGGACATGCCGACTCCCAGCCGAGGCCCGGAGCGGGGCGCTGGCCGCGGGTGCCCTGCCTGCAGCCGAACCTGGGTGACACCGTGTCACCGGGGAGGGCAGCGAGCCCTGGCTGCCCCGTGTCCCGGCCGAGGCCCCCCCCGCTGCCCAGCACAGCCCCCTCCCGCCAGCGGGCCGCCGCCCCACGAGCCCCCGGCCCGGTGGCGATGGGAGGGCCGGGGCAGCAGCGCCTGAGGACGCGGGACTCACCGGGGCCGGGCGGGGCGGAGCTGAGCGGGCCGTGGGGGGCGGGCGGGCGCTCGGTCAGTCCATGGCAGCAGCAGCCCGGAGCTGCGGACGGGCGCTCCCCTCTCTGGCGGCTCTGGGACCGGGGGGCGGCTTTAAAACCGCGGGGGGCGGAGCCAGCCCTCCCGCCGCCTCGCCATTGGCTGGGCGGGACCGGGGAGGAGGGGTGGGGCACGGCCGCCCCGAAGGCCCCGCCCCCTGCGCACCTGGGGCCCGGCAGGGGGCGGGACCCCCCGGACCCCCGGGATCCCCCGGGGACCCCCCGGGACCCCCGGCAGCGGCAGGAGCCCCCAGGGCCCCACAGTCACAGGGACCCCCGGGACCACAAGGAGCCCCAGAACCCTCCAGGCTCCCGGAGGTACTTGAGATGTTGGCATCCCCGGTGTGTATGCATGTAGGTGTAGGGGCAGTTATAGGGGCAGGTACAGGGGCACGTATAGGGAGAGGTATAGGGACACATATAGGGGCAGGTATCTCCCTCATACCCCCACCATCCACATGACCCCTGGCACCTCCAGCACCCCCTGACACCCCTGGTCACACCAGGGGCTGGGCATCCCTGGCAGCCCCAGGGACCCCCATATCCAGGGTAACCAGGGACCCCAGCACCCACGGGCCTCATGGCCCCCATGTCCCCGGCATCTGCAGAGCCCCTGCCACCCTCTGGCTGGGGGACAGGGGGGCAGTGGGTGCCCTCGCAGTGCCACTCCCACCCCCGCGTGACAGCAGAGCTGTGCCGAGTGCCACAGGACAACACTCCCTACTCAGCACCACGAGGACGGCACGAGCCAGGCACCCAGGGTGCCCTTGTCCCAACTCTGGGCTCTGGGGGTGGCAGCAGTGCTGGTGACAGTGACCACAGCCCCACAGGGAACCCCAGTGCATGCCATGGCTGCCCCGGTGGCATTTGCCTACCTTGTGTCAACAGTCCCAGGGCAGGACAGAGCTGTGCCAGCCACGGCTGTCCCTTGTGCCATCCCGTGGTAGCACTGGGGTGTCCCTGCCGTGGGGACCTGCTGGGGTGGGGGCACAGCATGGCTTTAGTTTCATCCTATTTCCTCAGAGCCACACGGTGTAAAACACCGGCACAGTACGGCCTGGCACGGGTACAGCCACCGAAATGCCAACCGAAAGTAACAGATTGTCCCTTTGTCCTCTGCCTGCGGAGCTCCCTCCTCCAGGTGACCCTGCTGAGGTCACCACTGTCCCCTCCAGCCACCGAATATTGCCCTGGTCGTGGTCCCCTCCAGCCACCAAGCATCCCCCATCCACGGTCCCCTCTGGCCATCGAGCGTGTCCTGACCACTGTCCCCTCCTGCCACCAAGCATCCCTCAGCCGTGGTCCCCTCTGGCCATTGAGCATGTCCTGACCACTGTCCCCTCCTGCCACCAAATGTCCCCCATCCACGGTCCCCTGCGGCCATCGAGCGTGTCCTGACCACAGTCCCCTCCAGCCACCGAGCAGCCCTGGCCACAGGCTGGCATGGGGTGCAGGACAAGGAGCAGGGACACGCTCCACCTGGCACAGCCCCGGCCACGGGGCGCTCCCGGGGCTGGCTGGCACGGCGGTGCCGGGTGAGGCAGGCGGGGTGCCGGGGTGTGCCACGCGCCTGCACCCAACTGGCCCAGCCGGCCCAGCCAGCCCCGGGGCTCCCCTGTGGGTGCCGGTGGCTTCCCCGAGCGGGGCTGGGTGCCATCGCTGGGTGCAGGGCACAGGGCTGGCAGCGGGATGCCCCGTGCCCGGGCACAGGTTCGTGGCAGGTGCCACATGGAAGCAGATGGCAGTGACAGCGGTGCCATCGTGTCACCCCGGGGTGGGACAGTGGGGATGGTGCCGTGGGGAGCAGTCAGCCAGGGGAGCAGCTCAGCACCCAGGGCACCTCCCGCCATGGGCAGGGCCCGATCCTGCCCCACGGGATGGGGTTTGGGGGTGGCACCAGTGGTGGGGGGGTGCAGGATCCAGCCCCACGGCTGTCAGGGTGCTGTGTGATGGGTGCCCCTGGCTCAGCACCCTCCGTCCCTTGCAGGGCGGCCATCCCACTGTATGACACCGACACCGGGCTGCTGGTGCTGGCGGGGAAGGTGAGGGCCCACGGCAGCGGGGTGCAGCGGGGTGCAGCAGGCTGTGGTGGGGTGCAGCAGGGCATAGCGGGGTGCAGGGGGATGCAGTGAGGTGCAGCAGGGAGCATGTGGGGTGTAGGAGGATGCAGGGGGGTGTGGCGGGGTGCAGGGGGATGCATGTGGGTGCAGGAGGGTGTAGTGAGGTGTAGGTGGGTGCACTGGGGTGCAGGAGGGTGTAGTGAGGTGTAGGTGGGTGCACTGGGGTGCAGGAGGGTGTAGTGAGGTGTAGGTGGGTGCAGTGGGGTGCAGGAGGGTGTAGCAAGGTGTGTGTGGGTGCGGAGGGGTGCAGGAGGGAGTATGGAGGTGCAGCAAGGTGCATGTGGGTGCAGGAGGCTGCAGTGGGGTGCAGGAGGATGTAGCGAGGTGCAGCGGGGTACATATGGGTGCAGTGGGGTGCAGCAGGGTGTGGGGGGTTGCTCCCCACAACCCCACTCATGCCCCATGTCCCCTCCACCTTCTTTCCAGGGAGAAAACCTCCTGTACTGCTTTGAGGTGGCACCCGCGCAGCCGGCGCTCACCCAGGGTAAGCAGGACATGTCCCGAGCCCCGGGGGCCTCACCCCACCCGTGCTGCCTGCCCCACAGCCATCCTGCCCCACAGCCATCCTGCCCCACGGCCACCCTGCCCCATGGCCACCCTGCCCCACGGCCACCTTGCCCCACGGCCACCTTGCCCCACGGCCACCCTGCCCATCCCACAGTGACCCAGTGCCGGACGGAGGGCAGCACGCGGGGCCTGGCAGCCGTGCCACGCCTGGCCCTGGATGTCATGGCCTGCGAGGTGCTCCGCGTCCTGCAGCTCACCGACACCGCCCTCGTCCCTGTCACCTACCTGGTGCCACGCAAGGTAACGGGGGGGCTGCGGGTGGCACTGCGTCACGGGTGTCATGGGTGCCACCTCAGTGGCACTGGGTGACAAAAGGCACCTGGGCGTGGGGGGACGCTGGTCCCCAGGCAAAGGGAAGCAGGAGAGGAGGGAAACCTGGGTGCTGGGTGCTGAAATCTGGGTGCTGATGGTGGGTAAGGGAGCAGGAGAGTGGGTGCTGGGTGCTGGAGGGGGAAATCTGGGTGCTGGGTGCTGAAATCTGGGTGCTGATGGTGGGTAAGGGAGCAGGAGAGTGGGTGCTGGGTGCTGGAGGGGGAAATCTGGGTGCTGGAGGCTGAAATCTGGGTGCTGATGGTGGGTAAGGGAGCAGGAGAGTGGGTGCTGGGTGCTGGAGGGGGAAACCTGGGTGCTGGAGGCTGAAATCTGGGTGCTGATGGTGGGTAAGGGAAGCTGGGTTTGCTGGGTGCTGGATCTGGGAAGCTGGGTGCTGCGTGCAAGATGCTGGGTGCTGGAGAGTGGATCCTGACAGATGGGTGCTGCCTGCTGGGTGCTGTTGTGCAGTGGGTGCTGGGTGCCACATCCTGAATACTGGGTGCTTAAAGCATTTGAAATGTGGGTGCTGGGGAGCAGAATCTGGGTGCTGAAGGCAGGATCCTGGGTGCCAGATCCTGAATGCTGGGTGCTTCAAGCTGAAGGATGGGTGCTGGAAGGGAAGGTGCTGGATGATGGAAGCTGGGTGCTGTTTTGGAGGCTGGGTGCTGTTTTGGAGGCTGGCTGCCTTCATGGGTGCATGAGGCACCCAGCACCGGGCACTGTCTGACACCTACAGCTTCAGCACACAGCTCATGGGGATGGGGCTCTGCAGCTGGAGGGGCTGGGGTGCCCTGGGGTGCCCAGGGGTGCCCAGGGGTGCCTGAGGGTGCCCCAGACCAGCTGGCAGCAAGCTGGGGGCTGTCAGGTTTTGGGGACACCCACCTCCCCTGTCCCCTCTCCTGCAGTCTGTCCAGGACTTCCACGAGGATCTCTTCCCCGACTGCACCGGGACGCTGCCAGCCACCGGTGCCCAGGCCTGGTGGGCAGGGGACAGCCAGCAGGTCAGTGTCACCCAAGGGGGTGTCCTCACTGGTGGCATTGCCCAGGGCTGCCACTGCCACCTGCCCACCGCTCTGCCTGCCAGCAGGTGAGGAAGGTGAGCCTGCACCCCGCACGGAGACCCACGGAGACCTTCACCTCCCCTGTCATCGCCTGCACCACCGGCCCCACCGACACCGACCGGAGCGTGAGCACGGGGCACGGGGGAGCGTGCTGAGGGGTCACAGGGTCCCCACTGCCCCTGTCCTGCAGGGCAGGGGAGGGCTGGGATGCCAGCACCCCCTGCCCACCTGCTCTCTCTCCCATAGGAGGGCAGTGGCTACTCCTCGCCATCCTCACTGGCCTCACCGGGCAGCGCTGCCACCTCCCTCTCGGCCAGCACCGGCCCCTCCAGCGGCTTCGCCAGCAGCCCCAGCCAGAAGTCACTGCAGAGCATTTTGGGTGAGCGGGCGGCAGGGTGGGCTCAGCATCAGGGTGGGAATTGGGGTTCTCACCCATCCCCTGCCCGTGCCAGGGCCCAGCTCCCGCTTCCGGCACGCGCAGGGCAGGGTGCTGCACCGCGACACCCACCTCACCAACCTGCGAGGGCTCAGCCTCACCACGCCGGGCGAGTGCGACGGCTTCTGCGCCAACCAGCAGCGCGTCGCCCTGCCCCTGCTCTCCGCCGGCGGCCAGATCGCCATCCTCGAGGTACCCGCGCGGCGTGGCACGGCGGCTGCCATGGCACCGGGGGGTGCAGTGTGGGTGAGCCCCTGGCTCTCTCCCGCAGCTCTCCAAGCCCGGCCGTCTCCCCGACGCGGCGGTGCCCACCATCCAGAACGGCACAGCGGTGGCCGACCTCTGCTGGGACCCCTTTGACCCGCGGCGCCTCGCTGTCGGTACGTGTGCCACCCCCGGGGGACAGGCACTGGGCTGGCACCAGGCACACCAGGTCACCACACTAACCATTGCCCACCCATTCTGGTGCCACAGCGGGGGAAGACGCCAAGATCCGGCTGTGGAGGATCCCTGAGGGAGGGCTACAGGAGACGCTGCAGGAGCCCGAAGCTGTCCTCCGAGGTGAGGGGCGCCTGCGGAGGCACTGGGGGACAAACCAGCCCAGCGGTGTCCCCGTCCTGGCGCAGGTGGGGACAGTCACACACCGCTCAATCTTACCAGGACACACAGAGAAGATCTACTCCATCCGCTTCCACCCCCTGGCATCTGATCTCCTGGTTTCCTCCTCCTACGACATGACGGTGCGGATCTGGGAGCTGGGCGCCGGGCGGGAAGCCTTGTGCCTGCAGGGACACACTGATCAGGTAAGGGATGGCACATCTGGGGACACCTGAGGGGCGCGTTTGGCCAGGCAGGGGACATTGAGGGACAAACACAACATCCATCTCCCCAGATCTTCAGCCTGGCTTGGAGCCCTGATGGGAGGAAGCTGGCGACGGTGAGCAAAGACGGGAGGTTACGGCTCTACGAGCCCCGGCGCAGCCCTCAGCCTCAACAGGTACGATCAGAGAGGTGGGGACAGGCTGGGGAGCTGGGGGTGTGGGCAGGTACCCGTGGGCAGGGGACACCTGCCCGCACCCCCAGCTCTCTCGGAGCAGACAGGGTGACCTTGTCCCCACGCAGGAGGGTCCAGGTCCTGAGGGGGGTCGCGGAGCACGGCTGGTTTGGGTCTGCGGTGGCGACTACCTCCTGGTGTCCGGCTTTGATAGGTAAAGAGGGGAACACACACCAGGGCAGGGGTCCCCCGGGGGGGACACTGTGCCCCCCTCCCTCATTGTCACTTCCCCGCAGCCGCAGCGAGAGGAGGATTCTCCTGTACCGGGCGCAGGCTCTGCCTGAGGGACCCTTGTCTGTCCTTGGCCTCGACGTGGCCCCATCCACCCTCCTGCCCTTCTACGATGAGGATACCAGCGTTGTCTTCCTCACCGGCAAGGTGAGGGTTTGGCCCCCTCAAAAACTGGAGGGGCCACCTGCCTACAGCACCCCAACAGTGCAGAGGGACCCCCCTTCTCACTTCATCCCCAGGGTGACACCAGAGTCTTCCTCTACGAGGTGACGCCCGAGCCCCCTTATTTCCTCGAGTGCAACAGCTTCACCTCTAACGAACCCCACAAGGTAAAGGGGGGGCCTGCCAGGGCCGTGCTGCCTGTCCCTGACCCCATTACCTGTCCCTGACCCCAATGCCTGTCCCTGACCCCATTGCCTGTCCCTGACCCCATTGCCTGTCCCTGACCCCCCTGCCTGTCCCTGACCCTCCTGCCTGTCCCTGACCCCCTTACCTGTCCCTGACCCCATTACCTGTTCCTGACCCCACTGCCTGTCCCTGACCCCCTGCCTGTCCCTGACCCCCATTGCCTGTCCCTGACACCCCTGCCTGTCCCTGACCCCCCTGCCTGTGCTGCCAGACCCACAGCAGACCCCACTCATGCTTCTGCCCCACCAGGGCTTCGTCTTCCTGCCCAAAACGGTGTGTGAGGTGCGAGAGGTGGAGTTTGCCCGGGCGCTGCGCCTCGGGCAGAGCACCCTCGAGCCGGTGGCTTTCCACGTGCCACGCGTCAAGGTACGTGGTGGGGGCCTGGCTGTGGTTTGGGGGGGCTATAGGAGGCAGAAGACTCCCCCTGAGCACCCCTTTCCCCTGCAGAAGGAGTATTTCCAGGACGATATCTATTCGCCAACCCGTGTCTGGTGGGAGCCGGCGCTCAGCGGCAGCGCCTGGCTGGCCGGGGAGGACGGGCAGCAGCGCCGAGCCAGCCTGCGGCCGGCCGACATGACACCAGGTGGGGCGAAGGGGCAGGGGAGAGCCCCGGGCCCACGGGGATGGGTGGGAGTGTGGGGGGGTGTGTGAGCCATGGGGCCCCTGCCCCACATCGATGCCTTCCTGCCCCACATCGATGCCTTCCTGCCCCACGGCGCCGCCGCTCTCCCAGTGAGCGAAGCCCCCAAAGAGGCTCCAGCACGGAAGTTCGTCCCGGCGTCCGTGTACCTGGAGGAGAAGTCTGACGAGCAGAAGAAGGAGGAGGTGGGTGCCCCTGAGACCACCCTGCTGTGGGGCTGGGGGCCATGTCCTGTGCCCCACAGCTCTGCCCTGTGCCCCACAGCTCTGCTCCAGGCCCCACAGCTCTGCCCCGGGCCCCACAGCTCTGCTCCAGGCCCCACAGCTCTGCCCCGTGCCCCACGGCTCTGCCCGGGGCCCCACAGCTCTTCCCTGTGCCCCACGGCTCTGCCGTGTGCCCCACAGCTCTGCCCCACAGCTCTGCCCCGTGCCCCACGGCTCTGCCCCGTGCCCCACGGCTCTGCCCCGAGCCCCACGGCTCTGCCTTCCCTCCCTGCAGCTCCTGAGCGCCATGGTGGCCCGGCTGGGCAACCGGGATGACCCGCTGCCCCAGGACTCCTTCGAGGGGGTGGACGAGGACGAGTGGGTAAGTGTCGGGGCGGAGGAAGGTGGAGGACCCCGGGGCCGGTCCCGCCCCGCCGTGTCCGTCACCGCCGCCCCGGGGCCTCCCTCTCTCAGGACTAGGTCAGACCCCGGCACCTCCCCATCGCTACGAGGAGCACGGCGGGGACCGGGCAGGGAGGAGGAGGAAGCAGCGGAGAAGGATGAGGCGGCGGCGGGGCCCGGCCGGGCTGAGGGCAGAGGCCGCAGGGCCGAGTCCCGAACCAGACCAGGCAGCACTGCTGGACCCCGCGCCCGCCGCGGGCAGGCCCCGCTATTAAAGCCGCTGCACCAGCCCCCGTGTCCTGCCGTGATTCGGGGCCGGGGCGGGGAGCCGGGGGCTGGGGCACAGACACACACCAGGCACCGCTACCGGGGACAAGGCCGCACCCTGGGCCTCGCCTGCCCCGGTGCGCATGCGCAGCGCAGCGCAGCCCCACCAGTCAGCGGCGAGACCTCCGGGGCGGCGGGGCCGCCAGGGGGTGCTGTGCTCCGGGAGGAGGAGCGGGACGGTCTATCCCGCTCACTGCCGCCTTCTCTGTGGCCGCTGCGCCCTTCGCTCTCTGACCCCGTGACCGCCGGGGGCGGAAGCGGTGGCGGCGACATGGTGAGAGGGGACGGGGGAGGCGGCGGGACCGGGACCGGGAGCGGGACCGGGACGGGGCCGGGCAGGGCTCGGGGCGGGGGACAGGGCCCAGGAGAGGGGACAGGGCCCGGGGAGGCGGAGGCCTGGGCTGGACAGGACCGTGAGAGGGGTGACAGGACCCGGGGAGACGCGAGAGCTGGTTCTGGGGTGTCAGGGCCCAGGGAGAGGGGACAGGGCTGGGCCCCGGGGTGACAGGAGCCAGGGAGGGGCCAGGGCCAGGCCCCGGGGGGCTGTGCAGGGCTCGGGGGGTGGGAGGGGACACAGGAGCCGGCCGGGGCCAGGACGCGGGGCGGCTGTGACAGCAGAGTGTCCCCGCAGGCCAAGTACCTGGCGCAGATCATCCTGGTGGGGGCCCAGGTGGTGGGACGGGCCTTCATGCGGGCGCTGCGCCAGGAGTTCGCAGGTAGGAGCCGAGCTGCTGCCCCGGGGCTGGGGTCCCGCTGTCCTCACAGACCGTCCCCGCAGGGCTGGGCACCTCGCGGCATCCCCAGCCCTGCCCGGGGCTCTGCCACACCCCCCGCGGCACCCCGGGGGTGCTGACACGTGTCAGGATTGTCTCAGGGTGACATCCCCAGCCCATGCCTGGCACTGCTGCCAGGCTCCCAGCCCTCCCCTCAGCCCTGAAGGGCACAGTGGGATGGTCCCTGGGACGTGACAGCCCTGGGCTGTGTCCTTCCACAGCCCTGGCTCGCTGTGGGTGCCACCAGCACACGGGTGTGTGTGTCCCTGGGGTCCAGGGACCTTGTCTGGGTGACCCCCACATGCTAGAGGTGGGTGGAACTGGGATGTGAGCCCCGCAGAGCTTGTGCCTGGTCCCCAACCCCAGGGTGGGGGGTCCCTGGGGTGGGTCTCACCCCCTGGGTGTCTCTGGGCAGCGAGCCGTGCGGCAGCGGATGCACGAGGGCGCTCGGAGAGGCCCCAGTCGGCCGCTGCCTCCCGCATCACTGGCATCAGCCTCCAGGAAGCTCAGCAGATCCTCAACGTCTCCAACCTCAACCCAGAGGAGATCCAGAAGGTAGAGACTCCCAGGGAGCCGCAGAGAGCCCCGCACGGGGCGGCACCGGGGTGGTGACGGGTCCCCGCGGGGAGTGGGGGCTGCTCGGGGATGGGGGGGGCAGAGGAGGGGAACCTGATGGGATCTTCTCTTGGGCAGAACTACGACCACTTGTTCAAGGTGAACGACAAGGCGGTGGGAGGCTCCTTCTACCTGCAGTCCAAGGTGAGCAAAGGGTCCCTGGAACCTTCCCCTGCCTGCCATTCGGGAGAGGCAGAGCCTGGGCCTCCCTGTGGGTGAGGCAGGGAGGGGAAGGAAGGGGCAGCACTGTCCCTCCATTGTCACCCTGCCACCCTGTCCCCGTGTCCCGCAGGTGGTGAGAGCCAAGGAGCGGCTGGACGAGGAGCTCCGCATCCAGGCCAAGGACGAGAAGGAGAAGGGCTGGAAAGCCGAGACGTGACTCCTGCTGTCCCCACGCCCCCTGTCCCTCCCCCTTAACTTATAGGTAGCCAATAAATGCCGTGTCCTGCAGCGCCTGGCCTGGCTGCTCCGCGCCCCAGGGAGGGAGAGGGGACCCGCCTGCCTCTGCCCGCTGCCCCGCGGGGATCGGCCAGGCTGGGTTCTGCCCTGGGGAGGAGGAGGGAGGTGGCCGGGGTGTCCCCAGGGCACATCGGGGGTTGCCAGGGCTGGGGTGGCACCTGAGGAGGCTGTGGGAGCTGTTTTCCTGGTGGGTTTGGACGCTCTTGGCCTGAGTTCACAGATCCCTCTGGCTCTGCGCCACGGGAGCGCCAGGAGCTCTGTGCCATCACCCTTTTCCCACAGCAGGACCGCTGCTGGGTCAGGCCGTGGTGGTGGGGGGCAGCAGGGTGGGGACACGCTGGGCTGTCCCCTGCCACGGCTCATCCTGCAGACCCTGGCAGGGCTTCACCAGCACTGAGGCTGCGTGACCAGGAGCGCAGGGACCCGCCGGGGGGGGTCAGGCAGAGCCAGCCGTGCCCCCCAGATCACACACATCACCCCTCTGTCCCCTGGCTTTGTCCCCACCTCGGGCTGAGCGTGACCCTGGTCACCATCGTGGAGTGAAACAGCAACTGAATTCAACTTCACTTTATTGTTTTCTTAATAAACTTCCTCTCTCCTGGAGGAATGTAGTGTTATAGTCGTTAGCTTATCTCTTACCTCTGCAGTCCTGACACGCTACGCTAACAGCGATGGAGCCCAACAGGAGGGAAATCAAAACAACCCAGAAACTACGAGAGAAAAGGCACTTCGAGACCGTTAAAATACTGCTGTCCTGGAATGTGCAACAACCAACGGACGAAGGAGCGGGGAGACGTACACCGTACACCGGCCGGGGCGGCCTGGTCCATGGCCCGCGGCCACACTGGGGCCCCCGGAGGGGGAGGGCAGGGAGACCGGCTCCCCGCGGGGCGTGCGGGGCTGGGGGCTCCTTCCAGCGGGGAGGGGGCAGGATTGGGGAGACCCCCACCCTGGTTTGGAGGAAGCCGTGGGTGGGGGTCCTGCCTGGCAGCGGGGGGTACATGGGACCCCCCACCCCGGCACAGGCTCCGGGCTCCCACCCTGCCCACCTCAGCGCTGCCACGGCGCCCGGGGGGCTCTGGGGGACCTGGCTGGCGGGGGCCCCCGGTGTGGGGTGTCACGCCAGCCGGTGCCAAGGTGCCGCCGGCAGCGGCCCCCCGGTGCCTGGAGCCCTGCCCGCGCTGCCCGCTGCCCGTGTGCGCTGGCGGTGCGTGGTGAGGGATGAATGTAGCTAAACAGAGCGGCTCTGCGCCGGCGCGGCGAGCGGCACACGCGGCCGTGTGCCTTGTCACAGGGAGGGCCGGGGAGGCGGCGGAGGGACGAGGGCGGCTGCAGAGCGGGAGGGACGCGGGTGGGCACCGGGCCGGCGTGTGCCCAGCCAGCTGGGCCTGGCACGGCAGGGACCGCGGGGCCGTGACCACGGCGCTGCCCGCAGTCGTTGCCGGCCAAGGTGGCATCAGACAGCACGGCCAGGCACAGCTCGAGGCTGCGGGAGCTGGCAGTCCCCAAGCTGTCACCCCGCTGTCCCCACGGTGGGATGCTGCAGCCCCGCCACGCTGGGGGCCTTGGGCATGGAGACGCTGAGTCGGTGGCAGCGGATGAGCCCAACTGGGGCCCCGTCAGAGCTGGGGGCTGGTTGAGAAATAAATAGCGGCGTCTCCAGCGGCCCAGGCCGGGGGGGAGCGTGGGGACCCCCCGTACCCCCGGGGTGCTCCCGGCGCGGGGCTGCGGCTGGCTCCGGCCGCCCAGGGATTATTGCTTTTCTCAGAAGAGTCCGTTCTTCTTTCGTGACGGTTACAAGCGCGAGCGAGGCCCCGCCGGGGCTGGGGGGTCTACAGGGGGCAGGGGGGAGAGGGGGGTGATCCCCCCCCAACTCCCGGGGAGCGGGATCTGCCCACCGGGCCGGTGACTGGCCCCGGGCATCGTCGGACCCCTCAATTGACAGCGGCGGGTTTGAGCAGCAGGGAGCCGGGGGGGATGAGCACCCAGCCGGGGGGCAACGCCTCGGGGCTGCCCCCAGACCCCACACCAGCCGAGAGGTCGAGCACGGCCCCCGGCAGCAGCGCCAGGCTCTCAGGAGGGACCCGCGGCCGCCCCGGCTCCGTCCGTTCGCCCCTCTCCTTACGGCTCTCCGGCCCCTTCCCCGCCTTGAGTGGCCGCCCCTCGGCCCCGCTGCCCTTCTCCCCCTCGGCCTTGGCCCCGCCGGCCAGCAGCGACATGACGGGCAGCCCCAGCCCCGCCGCGAAGGGCGAGGGCAGCAGCGGGCTCTTGGCCAAGTTCAAGGGGCCACCGTTGAGGGGTAGGACGGGGCCGGGCAGGGCGGGGAGGGCACCGGCAGCCCCACAACCCAGGGCGCTGAGGTCAAGCGGTGCCGGTGCCAACGGGATGGGCAACGCCGGCAACCCCGGGGGAGCGAAGAGGGCGGCGGGGTTGGGGATCACCAGCTGCGCCCCGTTGACGTAGGGCACCTCCGAAGCCAGGGGTGTTTTGGGAGGTGGATGGACCTTGAGCATCTCTGGGTGTTCGGGAGAAACGAAGTGGCCGTGGGCTTTGATGTGCTTGCGGAGGGAGCTGGGGTCGGTGTAGCGCTTGTGGCAGCCCGGCATCTTGCAGGAGTAGGGCTTCTCCACGTAGTGCGTGCGGGTGTGCTTGAAGCGGTCGCTGGAGTTGGAGTAACGCTTGTTGCAGCCTTCGTAGGGGCAGATGTAGGGCTTCTCACCTGCAGGATCACAGAATCCCAGCATGGTGGGGTTGGAAGGGACCTCAGGAGATCATCCAGTCCAACCCCCCTGCCAAAGCAGGTTCCCTACAGCAGGTTGCACAGGAAAGTGTCCAGGTGGGTTTGAACATCTCCAGAGATGGAGACTCCACACCCTCTCTGGGCAGCCTGGCCCAGGGCTCCGGCACCCTCACAGTGAAGAAGTTTTTCCTTAAGTTTGCCTGGAACTTGCAGTGTCCCAGTTTGTGCCCATTGCCCCTTGTCCTGTCACTGGGCACCACCAAAAACGAGCCCAACCCCATCCATTTGGCCCCCACCCTTCAGATATTGACAGACATTGATCAGATCCCCTCTCAGGCTGCTCCTCTCCAGGCTGAACAGTCCCAGCTCTCTCAGCCTCTCCTCACACAGGAGATGCTCCAGGCCCCTCATCATCTCTGTGGCCTCCACTGGACTCTCTCCAGAAGATCCCTGTCCCTCTTGAACTGGGGAGCCCAGAACTGGACACAGGACTCCAGATGTGGCCACACCAGGGCACAGCAGAGGGGGAGGAGAACCTGCTGGCCACGCTCTGTTTAATGCCCCCCAGGACACTGTTGGCCTTCGTGGCCACAGGACACACTGCTGGCTCATGGCCACCCTGCTGCCCACCAGCACACCCAGGTCCTTTTCCTCAGAGCTCCTCTCCAGCAGGGATGTCACGGTGCCAGGTCTGCTGGGGGCACAGCCAGCCCCCCCAGGTCCCCTGTGCGTGTCCCCACTCTCCCGGCCGGCGCTGACCTGTGTGTGAGCGGTTGTGGATTTTCAGGTTCTCCAGGCGGGAGAAGCTCTTGTTGCAGGTGGGGCAGCGATGTGGCTTCTCGTTGGTGTGCGTCCGGATGTGGATCAGCATCTTGTACCTGCGGGGATCAGGAGAGGGGACATCACAGGGGGTCACCCTTGCCCCCCAGGGTATCTCCTTGCCCTATGGGGTGAGGGGACAGGGACATCCAGGGCACCATGGTCATCACAGCCAGAGGGATGGATGGATGGATGGATGGATGGATGGATGGATGGATGGATGGATGGATGGATGGAGACCTTTCCCTGCACAGCCCCCAGTGCTGAGCTCCTGCCCCCCACCAGCAACTCAGAGCAGCCACCCAGGGACCCCACAGCCCCCCCCAGAGCTCCCCCCGTGCCCACCTGGCGTTGAAGCCCCTGCCGTGGCGGGCGCAGCCCTCCCAGTGGCAGCAATACCCGGCGTCCTTCTCGGGTTTGACGTGGAAGTCGTTGACGTGGTCCACCAGGTCTTGCAGGAGGTCAAAGAACTGGTTGCACTGGGGACAGGAGGCTGGGGGTGAGGATGGGGTGGGCACGAGGGGGCTGAGACCCCCACTAGGGCCAGCCCCTGCCCCCCACCCACCCCCAGCTCCCACCCGTACCCCGTACACAGCAGCACCAGCATCTGGGGAGATGGAAATGGCCCTTTGCATGACCCCCCCCAGCCCCATATCATCCCCCCAGCATCCCTGCATGGCCCCCAGCTCCCCATCGCCCCTCCTCCAGCCCCACATTGCCCCCCAAAAGCCGCACAGAGCTCTGCCATGGCCTTCCAGCCCCATATCTCCTCCCCAGCCCCAAAATGCCCCTGCCTGGCCCCCCTATTCCCCCCAATCCTTTCAATGTCCCAGCCTGGTCTCCTGGCCCTTTATCACCCCCCCCAGCCCCATAACACATCTGCACAACCCCCCCACTCCCCCTACCTGGCCCCCCAGCTCCCCATCAACCCCTCCTCCAGCCCTCAGCTGTCCCTGCTCATCCTCCCCCCAGTCCCACATCTCACCCCCCCAAGCCCCATAGAGCTCTGCCACATCCTTCCAGCCCCACATCTCCTCCCCAGCCCCAAAATGCCCCTCTGTGCCCCCCCCACTCCCCATTCCAATGTCCCTCTGTGGTCTCCGAGCCCCCTACCACCACCCTGAGCCCCACAAAACTTCTACACGTCCTGTCCCACCCTGCCCCCCCCAGCGCCATAACCCCCCATCCCTCCCCACTGACCTTGGACCAGCGGCAGACGAGCTGCTTGGGCAGGGGCAGCTCGGGGGGGAGACGTTTCTCCTTGCTGGGGGGCAGGAAGGCGGCGGGGGGCAGGTGCAGGGCCCCCCCTGTCCCCAGGGGCAGGAAGAACTGGAAGGAGCTGGGGAGGCCATCGATGTAGCGCAGGGACTGGAAATCCTGGAGCAGAGCCGGAACGGGGGGCGATGGGGGAGAGAGCCAAACTGGATGGAGCCCCCCCAGGGACCCCAGAACCCCCCTTGAGACCCCCAGAACCCCCCCCCAAGACCCCAGAACCCCCCAGAGACCCCCAGAGCCCCCAGAACCTCCCCCCCGAGACTCCCAGAGCCCCCAGAACCTCCCCAAGACCCCCAGGCACCCCATCCCCAGGGGCCACCTCGAGGATGTCACTGGGGTCGGGGGGCACGGAGGGGCTGGGTGGCCGGGGGGACCGCTGACCCCAGGGTGTGTGTACACAGCAGGGGAAGCGTCACCAACACCGGCAGTGCCGGGCACGTCGCCGAGGTTGGGAGCACTGTCCCTGGCACTGTCCCCACCGTTGGGGACACCTCGGGGCGGGGGGGAATGTCCATACTTACGTGGGGGGTGAGGGGGCCGGGGAAGTCCCCGCTGCCCTGGCGCTCGGGGGACAGCGAGGCGCTGCCAGCTGGTGAGTCCCCACCGGAGCGGGGCGAGAGGCTGAGATCCACCACCGGCATGGCGGGAAACCGCCCGTCCCGCGGCTCCACCAGCCGGGAGTGTGCCAGGAGGCCGGGGGACGGCGAGGCCGGCGGGGGACGGCGAACCCCACGGCTGCCCCCTCGGCCATCCCCGGCCGGCGGGGCATCCGGGCGCGGGGGGGCGCGGGGTCGGGCACCCGGGGGACCCCGCTTCTCCCGGGCGGCTCGCAGCTTGGAGATGCTCAGCTTGAGGTCCAGCGGCTCCTCCAGCGAATGCATGGTGCCGGGACGGGCGCTGCAGGGGGACAACCGGGGGTCACCAGTGGGATGGGGGACACTGGTGCCACCCAAAGCATCATCCCAGCCTGTCCCCGCGGTGACGACCGTCTCTGCTCTGGGCCTCAAGCGTGTGCTGACAGTCACGGCGCTGGCACGAGGACGGTGCTGTCCCTTCCGGCCACCCTGCCGCGGCCCCCGCTCGCAGCGGGCAAAGGGCACAGCACGGCACCATGACCCCCCCCCATGGCCCCACGGTGTCCCCAGCGTGTCCTCTCCATGTCACCAACCCCCAGGGTCAGCACAGCCCCTTGGCCGATTACCAAACCCCGCCGGGATTGCCAAATCCCCCCGGGCACCGGCAGCCTTGGAGCTGTGGTGTCCCTGTTCTGCGCCCCTGTCCGTCTGTTCGTCTGTCCGTCCCCACGGGCCTGACCCTGCAAGGCCTTTCCCAGCGGCAGAGGAGGGCGGTGGCGGTGGCCACCAGCCCGGCGGTGACCCGGGCGGCCGAGCCCGCTGGCCCCAGCCCCGGAGGCGGCAGAGCTTCCTCCCCCGCCGGGGCCCCTTCCCCGCCGGCCAACGCCGGGGCCGGGCAGGGGCTGCGGGCTGTACGGCACGGCACGGCGCGGCACAGCATGGCACGGCGCGGCATGGCAGGGCTGCTGCCTGCAAGCACCTCCTGCTTCCCATGACATGGCGGGGAGACCCCGACTCCCCCTTGCCACTGTCCCCAGGGTGACAGTTCCGCAGTGCCAGCCCACCCCGCAGCCCCACCCCTGTGTCCCCCTAAAACTGCCGCCCCCACGGCTCGGCCGCCACACAGCCGGGGTGCAGCTGAGAACGGATAGCTCGGTGCAGCAGTGAACGCTGATCCGGTCCCCCCCGGCTGTGTGTGTCCCACCCCCGCCCCGGCCCCCCGCATCGCCCAGGGCAGGGTGGGGGTGGCCGAGGGGCCGTGTCGGGGGGAGAAAGGGGGCACAGCGCACCCAGCACACGTGGCAGGGGGGGCTCCCCCCCATCCCCACCCCACCCCGCCCCAGGGGGCCCGGCCCCCGCCCTGCCCCGCCGGCGGGGCCCCCCTGCGCTGGCGGGGGTCCAGCCCGGCTCAGACGCTGAGGAATGTGGAGGAGCCGCGGGGGGCGCGGGGCCCGGCTGTGGGGCAGGGGACCCCCCCGCTTGTACCCTCCCCCCCCACAGCAGCAGTGCCCCTGTCCTGGCTGTGGGGCCGGCCCCATGGGGGGTCCCTGTCCCAAGTTCCCATGGTGGGAGGAGCTGCCCCATAGCGAGCTCCCTTGCCCTGTGCGGGGGGGGACATCTCCCTGAGCCCGCCATGGCCACGGGACCTGCCCCATAGCTGGGTCTCTGCCCTCCAGTGGAGGACCCTCCCCGATGCCCCCCACCCACCCCCGCTGTGGGGCCTGCCCCATAGCAGGGTCCCATCCCTTGTGGCTGAGCCACCCTCCTGAGCCCCCATAGCCATGGGTCCTGCCCCTCAGCAGAGTCCCTGCCCTCCACGGGGTCCTCACCCTGCACCCCACAGCACAGCCTGCCCCGTAGGGGGTCCCCACCCCGAGCCCCCCATGGCTCTCAGGCTCCAGCCACCCCCTGTGTGCCCCACAGCCTGGTGACACAGCTCGAGGACAGACGGGCGGGGGGGCAGGACCCCCAGCTGAGGAACGGGTCAGGGCCCCACAGCCCCCGGGAGATGGGGGTCCCACAGAGGGGCTGGGCGAGGCATCGGAGCTGGTCCCGCCGTGGCGGCCACATCCCCGGGTCCCCAGAGGATGGAGCTGGGGGGGTCGCGGGGCGGGCGGTGCAGGGTGGGAGGCCACGGGTGGGGCGGGTGGGAAAGGGGCCTCCAGCCGCTGACGCCACGGCTCGGAGCGCGGCCGCGGGCAGCTGCCAAACCACGCGGCCTCGCCGCCGCCGGCGCTCCTGGGAACCGGCCCCGCTCGCGGCCGGGGCACACGGGGCCTCGCGGGACGGGGACGAGCCCCGCGGGGGTTGGCCGGACGCCCTTGGCCACCCCAGCACCTGCGGCCCCCGCGCCAGGCCCCTGCCCGCTCCCCACATGGCCTCTCCCACCCACACCAGGCGCTGCCAGCCCAGCTCCGGCCCCGCTTCCCCTCCAGCCACGCCAGTTCAAACCAGTCCGGCGCGGCGCTGGGCCCAGGGCCTTCCCAGTATGGGTGGGGGCTGCTGGGATGAAGCCCAGGCACAGGGGGAAGCCCCCCCCCAGCTCCACCAGCCAGGCTGGGGACCCCCTGTCCCCCACACTGCCCAATCATAAGGCAGGGCATGGGCACCCGGGGTGACCCTGGTGCAGCTGGCAGTGCCAGGTCTCTGGGACACCCCACTGCTGGCACGGCTGGGGTGTCCCGTCCCCTCGTCCCCAGCTGCGGCACAGACCCCACCAGGAATAGCACGGGGGGCCGCGGGACAGAGACTTCCCAGCAGCACGGTGGGCTCGGGGATGGTGGCAGCGAAGGATGCCAGCACCGGGCCCGTGTTGCCCTGGGAGGGGACAGTGACCCCGGGGCTTGGCGAGCCGGGAGAGATGCCAGCGCTGCGGGCAGGCAGGGCTCAGCCCCGGCGCTGGCGGCACTTGGCAGGGCTGGCAGCAGCGGGCTGGCACCGCCACGGAGGTCGGGCAGCCCTGGGAGCCCCCCGTGCCAGGGCGCTGGTGGGGCTGGAGGGGGGGGATTGTCTGAGTCTGCACCACCACCGCTGCCTGGGTCACTGTCCCCACGGCTGCTGGAAGGACACAAGCCACCACGCAACCCACTGTCCCTTTTTAACCCACTGCAGACAGTGCTGGCATTGCCACTCCTCACCGGAGCCCACTGGTGCCTGCCAGGGCTGGGGGGAACCATGTCCTGCTGGTGGCTCTAGCTTGTCACTGTCCCTCCAGCACTCACTGCCCCACAGGCTGATGGCAGCCCCCAAAAGTGTCCCCAGGGGTGGCCATGGCTCTGTCACCTGGTCCCCGAGCCAAGGCCAGTGCTGTGGTCCCCACTTCCGGGCATGGGGTAGCTGTGGGGACCCCGCCGCCCCCGCCGCGCCCCTCCCCCCCCCCCCGGGAGCAGCCTCACGGTGGTGCCACCGGCAGCACACACCCTGCCACCTCTGCATGGGGACACGGTCAGGCAGTGTGGGGGGCAAGAGTGGGGCTAGTCCCTGGTCACCCAGCAGACTAGAGCCTGGGCAGCAGCGTGGGCCTGGGCTGGGGGATGTGGGGACCCCGTGCTGGGGGGACGTGGTGACAGCAGGGTGACACAAAGGCACAGGGAGGGAGGTGGCCGCTTGTAAGGGAGTTTCTCCCCGTGGGGCAGGGGACGAGCCCCTGCAGCAGCGCTGGGGGACATGGGGGACAATTTGTGGCAGCCCTTGGCCCCCGCTGCTGGCACCTCGGGGTGGGGGGGTCACCCCGGCCGGGCCACTAAGGTTCCCCCAAACTCCCCCGTGCTGGCCCCCAAACCCACCTCGGCCACCCCACACCGCGGGACCGGCAGCCCCCGGCAATGCGGACAGGCAGTAGCACCAGATGGACGGGGCTGCCTCGCGACCCCCTTCCCTACGATGGGGACACCGGTGGGTCCCCGAGCAGAGCCACCGCGCACGTCCCCGTCCGCGGCCAAGGTCAGGACACCCGCCCCGGGAGCGGGAGGGGGGAGACGGCGAGTGACGGCCACCACCCTCCCCCCAACCCGCCCCGGCAGTGGCTGGGCAGTGGGGAGGTCCCCTCAGTGCACCCCCCAGCCACCCACCCTGTGTCCCCCGGGGAGCCCCGCGCCTTCTCCCTCAGCCCCCCCACCCCGTGCCCCTGGGCTGCAGCGGGGACACGTTCCCCCCCACCGCCGATCCCCCTCCCCACGGCGGGGGGCTGCAGGTGCCGAGCCAAGGGCCCCTCCGCACCCCCGAGGCAGGGTCCCGGAGCTCCCTGGGGCGGGGAACGGGCTTCCCGGGAGGGTGTCCCCCCCTCTGCGGTGGCAGCATCCTCCTCCTCTTCCTCGTCTCACCCCCCCGCCCCGCAGCGGCGCGACAAAGCGCCGGTCCCCGGTGCGCGACCGTACCTGCGGCGGGGACTCAGCAGCGGCGGCGGCGGCGGGCGGGTTGCGGGGCGGGGAGCGGGGCTTGGCGGAGCGGACCCCCCCGCTGCCGGGCCGCCGGGCCGCTCCGCCACATCTGCAGGGGCTGGGGGCGGGGGCGGCGGCGGCGCTCGGCCCCCCCCCTCCCTCCCCGCTCCCCCGGGCGGCGGCGGCGGCGGAGGGCGGCGGCGGGGCGGGGGCTCTGCCCGCCCTGATTTATGGCCGCCCCGCACCGACCGGCCCGGCCCCGGCGGCGGCGGCGGCGGCAGCGGGCGGGAGTTGGGCGGGGGCCGGGGCGGCCCCTCCCCGCCGTGGGGGGCACCAGGGGGGCACGGCGGGGGGTGACACCGGCCCCGTGGGGGGGGGGGGGTGCACTGACACTCGGGGACACCCCCCACCCCCGCGCAAGGTGACCCCGGCGCTGCGGCAGAGCCAGGCCCCCCCCCCCGGGTGTGTCCGAGTGTCCCCCCGGGGACGTGGCGGGGCGGAGGGGTGACCCCCGGCGGCAGCGGCGCAGGAAGCGGGGGCGGCGCCCACCGGGCCCTCCCCCCGCACCGGGGCCGCTCGGGGACAGCGCGCGGGGGGGGGGGGTGTCACACCGGGGGGGGGGGGATCCCCCTCCCCGCAGAAGCGGCGCCGCCCGCCCGCCGCGTGACGTCACAGAGCGCGGCTGGCGTCACGCCTGGCGGGGGCCTCCGCATGACGTCACCCCCGGGGGGGTTGTCCCGGGGCCGCGGCTCCTTCCGGCGGCAGGATGTGGCGGGGCCGCCCGGATGCTGCAGCCCTCACCGGGGGGGGGAACTCCCTGCCCGGGGCCCGCGGGGGGGGGCGATGGCCCGTGCGGGTGGCCGGGGACACGCCCCGCCCGGGGCAGCTGCTGTGTCCCCAACGGCCCCGCCACCAAACAGGGGAACACGAGGGGGAGCAGCGCTGTCCCACGCGGGTGGCCGAAGTCACACCCCACCCCTGTGGTTTTTTTGAGGGGGGGGCAGCTGCTTGTGTCCCCAGCGGCCCCACCACCAAACAGGGGAACACGAGGGGGAGCAGCGCTGTCCCACGCGGGTGGCCAAAGTCACACCCCACCCGTGGTTTTTTTTGCGGGGGGGGGGGGGGGAGGGCAGCTGGTGTGTCCCCAACGGCCCGACCACCACCAAATGGGGGGGACATGGGGGGGGCAGCACTGTCTCGCGCAGGTGGCTGAAGCCACCCCCCACCCGTGTTTTTTTGCGGGGGGAGCTGCCGTGTCCCCCCGCAGTGACCTCCTCTTCCGTGGGCTGGTGGCTGTGGAGCAGCTGCCACCACTTTTCTATCCTTTATTTCCTTTTCTGAGTTTTTTTTCCCCCAAAATCAAACGGGGGGGTGAACCCCCATGTCTTTGCCCTCCAAAAAAAATGGAACCAGGCTGAGCTGTGTCTTGAGGGGGTGTGTCCCGTGGAGGGGTTCGCTGTCACCCATGACAGTGGTGGCCCCAGTGGGGACAGGGTGGCTGGGTGTACCTGGCCTGGCTTCCCCTTGGGCCACCAGCCCCCCTTCACCGGTCCCCAGCGTCACCCCACTGACCCCATCCCAAAGTGCTCCCAGATGGGGGGGGTCAGATCCTGCCCCCCCGGGGTGCCAGGCCACCTCCGTGACCCCCCTGTGCCCTGGGTGGCTCATCATGTCCCCATGCTGGTGGCCTTGGCCCCACACAGACAGTGCTGGGGGGGCTTTGGATGGGGGGGGTGGGGGTCACCTGTCTCCCCCCAGGGCCTGTGGGGTCCCTGAGATCCCCCATAGCCCCTGCCAGCCCCCCACAGCTCCTGCCACCCCCACTGCCCGCCTTGTGACCCCCCCCATCAGCCCTTCTCTGTCCCCAGCAGGGCCTGGCAGCCCCCACTTCCCCCCACCCCGGGGCACTGCATCCCCTCCTCTGCCCCACAGCGTGCCCCAGAGCCTGGCCCTGCCCCATGGGGGTGCTTGGGGGGCAGGGGATGGGGGCTGCCAGGGGCTGGGGGGGTCGCAGTGGTGGCAGGGGCCATGAGGGCTGATGGGTGGGTCTGGGGGCTGGCAGGGGGACACAGGGAATGGAATGAGATCAGCTGGGGTAGAACAGGATGGGACAAGATAGGATGGAGATAGGACAAGGCAGGATGGGATGGGATGGGATGGGATGGGATGGGATGGGATGGGATGGGATGGGATGGGATGGGATGGGGACAGGATCAGATGAAGTTGGATAGGATGAAACAGGGTGACATGGGGACAGAATAGGATGGGGTGGGGACAAGACAGGTCAGGATAGGATGGGATGGCATAGGATAGAATCCCAGAGTGGTTTGGGTTGGAAGGGACCTTAAAGCTCATCCAGTCCCAACCCCCCTGCCAGCAGCAGGGACACCTTCCACTAGACCAGGTTGCTCAAAGCCTCATCCAACCTGTCCCAGAACACTTCCAGGGAGGAGCAGCCACAGCTTCTCTGGCCAACCTGGGCCAGGGTCTCACCACCCTCACACCAAAGAATTTCTTCCTCACGCTCCATCTCCCCTCTGCCAGTTTCAAGCCATCACCCCTTGTTCTGTCACTCCCTGCCCTTGGCCAAAGTCCCTCCCCAGCCTTCCTGTAGGTCCCTGGGATAGGATAGATGGGATGGGGCTAAGGCAGGATAGGATGGGGATAGGACAGGACGGGATGGGACAGGATTAGATGAGGTTGGACAGGATGGGATGGGATGTGGACAGGACAGGATGGCACAGGATGGGATCAGAACAAGACAGGTCAGGATACGATCAGATGGGATGGGATAGGATGAGGTAAGAAGTGATGGGGACAAGACAGGTCAGGATGGGATGGGATAGGGCTAGAGCAGGTTGGGGTGGGATGGGATGAGGTGGGATGGGATGGGATGAGGATAGGATGTGATGGAGACAATACAGATAACACTAGGGTGAGATGGGACTGGATAGGGTAGGGTAGGGTAGGATAGGATCAGATGGGAACAGGGCCGGATGGGATGGGACACGGTCAGAACAGGATGAGATAGGATAGGATGAGGATGGGATAGGGATAGGGATAAGACAGGTCAGGATGGGATAGGACAGGATGGGGTAGAGTGGGATAGAATGGGGTTAGGACTGGATGGGATAGGATGAGATGGAGACAGGACAGGTCAGGATAGGATAGGGTAGGATGGGATAGGGATAGGATAGGATGGGAGGGACAAGAGAGGTCAGGATGGGATGGGGTTGGGGAAGGATGGGATGGGATGAGGTGGGATGGGGACAGGACAGGTCAGGATAGGGTAGGATTGGATAGGGTAGGATTGAATGGGGACAGGGCTGGATGGGATAGGGACAGGAGAGGACATGATAGGGACAGGATAGGACACGATAGGGACAGGACAGGGCTGGCTGGGATAGGGACAGGATCGGATGGGATAGGATAGGATTGGATGGGGACAGGTCAGGATGGGACAGAATAGGACACGATAGGGACAGGACAGGGCTGGCTGGGATAGAGACAGAGGGGTCAGGCTGGGCTGGGCTGGGGCAGGATGGGCTGGGGCCCGGGCAGGTCAGTGTGGGGCGGGAGCGGAGCCCCCATCCCCGCGGGGCGGTGCGGTCCGGTCCCCCCCTCCCCGCTCCTCCTTTGTTTACATGGGCCGGTGGCTGCGGAGGCGGCGCCGCCGGGGGCGGGGGGAGGCGGCGGCGGCGGCGGGCGGGAGCCGCCGCGCTCGCACCAGCTGTTTCCCGCCTTGAGCCGCAGGCAGAGGCCGCCGGAGCCGGAGCCGGGGCCGGAGCCGGGCCCGCCGCCCCCCGCCCACCCCGTGCCCCCCGGCATGGAGTACTTCATGGTGCCGGCCCAGAAGGTGCCCTCGCTGCAGCACTTCAGGAAATCCGAGAAGGAGGTCATCGGCGGGCTCTGCAGGTGGGGGCGCGGGGGGGCGGCCTGGGGAGGGGGGCAAAAGCACTAAAAAATGGCGTTTTGGGGTGTTTTTTTTTGGGGGGGGGAGTTGCCGGTGTGAGGGGAAGGTGGGGGGGGAAGCGCGGCGCGGCCGCCCCAGCCCCACCGCCCGCACGTGCTCCGGCCGCGCACATGGGGCGCCGCGCGCGCCGGAGGGGGGAGGCGCCGCCCCCCCGCTCCCCCTTACACACACAGACAGGAGCGGGGGTGGGGGGCGCTGGGTGAGGGGGTGCGGGGGTGTTTAGGGGAGGGGGGCTCGGGGGGGTCCGCCGGGAGGGGGGGGGGGG
The DNA here is from genome assembly GCA_907165065.1 of Caprimulgus europaeus. Next base: position 16,040,852 of record OU015540.1, on the reverse strand, counting down.
GGGGGTGTTTACCGCCGGGCCTGGCCGTGACTCTGCAGCCCTCCCGGAGGAGGCGGGCCGGGCCGGGGCTGCCGGGACATGTAGTGCGGGGAGCGGCGGCACAAAGCGCGGCGGGGGCAGCCGGGACCCCCCCGTGTCCGTGTGTTCCCCCTTCCCCCGGCCCCCCCCACACGCACAGAGCGGGCGGGGATCGGGCTGGGGCTGCGGGCGGGCCCCGCCACACGCGTGGGGCCGGTACAGGCCCCGCGGGGCCACGCGGAGCGGCCCTGGCGCTCCGGTACCCGAGGGGAGGGCACAGGATCCGACCCCTCCTCGCGCCCTGAGCCCCCCGTGGGGCAGCCCCAGCCCACAACCCCCCACCGAGACCAGCCCTGCCCCACAGGGGCCCGTGGCCCTGCCCCACGTGGGAGGTGGCACATCCCGGTGATGCTGGGTGGGGGGGGCACACCTGAGACCCCCGGGGGGCGCGGCTGTGGGGCAGGAGCCCGGGGCGTTGGGGTGGCTTCACCGGGGTCCCCCGGGTTAGTCACTGCGGGTGGCTGTGGCCCAGCGTGGGCCCGTGGCCCCGGGTAGGAGGGAAACAGTTTGGGGCAGGGGAAGGTGGCTGTGCTGGCCAGGGCTGGGGGGCTGCACAGCCCCACACCTGCCCCCGGCGTGGGCAGAGATCTGGGGGGGCCTCGCTGCCAGTGCACCGCCCTGAGCTACGGGACACCCTGCCTGGAGCTCCCGGAGCTTGGGGACAAGCCTGGGGACACCCTGCCTGCGAGCTTGGGGACAAGCCTGGGGACACCCTGCCTGTGAGTTTGGGGACACCTTGCATGCAAGCTTGGGGATGAGCTTGGGGCCACCCTGCCTTTGAGCTCCAGGAACTTGGGGACACCCTGTGTGTGAGTGTGGGGACAAGCTTGGGGATACCCTGCCTTTAAGCCTGAGGACACCCTGCCTGTGAGCTTGGGGATGAGCTTAGGGATAACCTGCCCCTGAGCTTGGGTACACCCTGCCTGGGTGCCTGCCTGGGTGCTCAGGGTGCTTGGGTACACCCTGCCTGGGTGCTCAGGGTGCTTGAGGACGCCCTGCCTGGGTGCTCAGGAGCTTGGGGACACCCTGCCTGTGAGCTCAAGGTGCTCAAGGACACCCTGCTCATGTACGTGGGTGTACTCTGCCCATACACTCAGGGTCACCCTGCCTGCAAGCCTGGGGACACCCTGCCCATGACCCCAGGGAGCCTGGGGACACCCTGCCCATGACCTCAGGGAGCTTGGGGACACCCTGCCCACCCGCCCTGGTTGCAGGCAGCAGCGGGCAGAGCGGGCAGCAGCCCGCCGAGCCCCCAGCCTCCTCGCCAGGCAGCAGCAGTGGCTCCGACACCCCCCTGGGTTTGTTCCCCTCGAGCTCCAGGCGAGTGTGACGTCCCTGCCAGGCTGTGCCAGGGGCTGCTGTCCTGCCCTGCACCAAATTCTACTCACCCAGCCCAAACCCCACGGCACCAGCACCAGCAGTGGGCCAGGGGCTTCTCTCCTGTGCCCAGGCTCTGTTGGGTGCCACCCGCTCCCCTGCCTCTGTCCTGCCCCATCTCTGGCGGTGCTGGGTGCCAGGCTGGCTTCGGAATCCAGAGGATTTTTTTCCTCCTTTCCATATTTCGCTGTCGCTTCTCAGGTCTCTTCCCAGGAAGAGCAGCTGGGGCAGGTTGCGGGAGCTCTGCCGCCGAGGAAGCAGGCTCTTCCTCCTTCCCCGCTCTGCAAGGAACCGCTTCCGCGCTGCCCAGCCCCGGGCCCCTCCGTCCCATTCCCCTGGCGTGGCCACGGCTGGTGGCCCGACCTCCCGGAGGGGTGCTCCAGCCACCTCCCTGGTCCCACCAGGCATCACTGCAGGGACACGGGAGACACACCCTGCCCATGTGTAGGGACGATGTCCCTAAGACCTGCCAGGGTTTGGGGTGTTCTGGGGACAAGTCTGGGGCTGGTTTTAGGCTGGAGCAGGGAGGCAGGTGACGGTCACTGTCGGATGGGAGCCCTGTGCCATGGTCCCTGTGCCACGGTCCTGCCACAGGCAGCTCTTGTTCCACATGGCAGATGGCTGCTCCCCATGAGTGGGGCAGACCCCCCAGGCCCCATCCCAGCTCCGCACCCCCCGGGACACCCATTGGGAGCTACATGGGAGGGATCCGGTGCGGTGGGTGCTCAGCACCCAGTACCAGCCTGCACTGGGACACTGCCTCAGCAACTGGGCCAGATGTCTTCCCATCCCCTCTGGGCTGAGCTGGGATCCATCCTCATCCCTCTGGGATGTGCTGGGATCCTTCTTTATCCCATTGGGATGAGCTGGGATCCTTCTTTATCCCATTGGGATGAGCTGGGATCTTTTCCCATCCCTCTGGGATGCGCTAGGATCCTTCCACATCCCCTTGGGCTGAGCTGGGATCCTTCTGCATCCCTCCAGGATGATCTGGGATCCTTTCCCATCCCTCCCAGGCTGAGCTGGGATCCTTCTGTGTCCCCTCTGGGCTGAGCTGGGATTTTCTCACATCCCTTTAGGATGAGCTGGGATCCTTCTCTAGCCCATTGGGCTGAGCTGGGATCCTTCTCTATCTCCTTGGGATGCACTGGGATCTTTCCCCATTCCCCTTGGGCTGAGCTGGGATCCTTCCCCATCCCTCCAGGATGAGCTGGGACCTTTCCCTGTCCTCGTGTACCCTGGAAGAATCGTGGTGTGCTCTGCAGTCATGAGAGGTGATGGGTGGCGGGGAGCCTCGGGCGCTGCCAGGACACACGGCGGTGCTTTGCCACTTCCACCCCTGGGCTCCCAAACCCCCGTGGTTCCTCCTCAGCCTCGCTGGGACGGCAGGACACTGGGCTTTGCTTTCCAGCTGGGTGCTGGCGAGGTGCTGGGTGGGACAGTCCCATGTCCCCGTCCCGGCGCCGTGGGGCACCTGGGCGGGAGGCCGAAGCCCGTGTGTCTTATCTCGCCTTGCGCCGGCAGCCTGGCCCGTGTGTTTGGTCTTTGGTGCCTCAGCATCCCCGGCGCCGGCTGCCTCGCTGGGTGCTGGCGGGTGCTGGGTGCTGACCGGAGGTGAAATGGCCGGTGGCGTGGCAAGGGCTGCTGGTCACGTTGGTTTGGTGTGGTGGCCAGTGATGGCAACGGCTCTCTTGGCTTATTAATTGCCGGTGATGGCCACTGCCTGGCAGACTGGCCATCCCCGCCACCCAAAACCCTTGCTGAGGTTTGGTCACCCCACTCCTGGGCTCAGGGAAGAAGCGAGGTGTGGATGAAGAAGCTGGACCCCCACAGCAGTGGGCTTTGCTCGGGGGGAGATCAGTGCCCTGGACCCATGGGTGTTGGCCTTGGCTGGCCAAAGCCCTCCCCGCCACCGTCCCTGCTCACTGCCGGTGGCGTTGCCGGCTCTGGGAGGCATTTCCCGGCCCATCTGCGGGGCGAGGGCGCGGGGGGCGAGGAGGCGGTGGCAGGAAGCAGGCAGGAGCTGCGGCTTGGGGTGGGACGGGGGCTTCTCTGCTGGGAGCTGTCATCTGGAAGCCATCAGCGGGGCGGGAGGCAGGGAGCCGCCTTCCCGGGGCCACACACGCCGGCTGGCCCCGTGGGGACGCAGCCGCCCAACCCGCAGCCTCCCTCGCCCACCCGGGGGTCCCGCCGGGGGTCCATCGTTCCATCAGTGCATCCCCCAGAGCTGTGGACACGGGGCTGGAGAAACCCACCCACCCACTTCTGTGCTTACCAGTGCCGCAGCCATCGTCCCCTCTGTGTTTCCCGTCCCTTTGCTGGCTTGGAGTCCTCATTGCAAAGCAAGAGGGGACACAGTGGGGGTGAGCCAGTGGCAGAGGTGCAGCCCCCTCCTCCCTGACCCCGTGCCCCTCTCACAGCTTGGCTAACATCCCCCTGACTCCGGAGACCCAGCGGGACCAGGAGCGGCGGATACGCAGGGAAATCGCCAACAGCAACGAGCGGCGGCGGATGCAGAGCATCAATGCTGGCTTCCAGTCTCTGAAAACCCTCATTCCACACACGGACGGGGAGAAGCTCAGCAAGGTGAGCGGGATGTCACCTGGGGCGGGGCGGGATGTCACCTGGGGCGGGGCGGGATGTCACCTGGGACGCTGCGGGATGTCACCTGGGACGCTGCGGGACGCAGACACCGGTCCTGCACGTGGAGGTGTTTGGTGTCTGTCGCTTACAGGGCTTGTTCCGTTAATTCACACAATCCCAGCACTGCCTGGATGGGAAAAGCCCTTTAAGATCATCGAGTCCCACCATGAACCCAACACTGACCAGTCCCCACTGACCCATGTCCCTCAGCACTGTGTCTACACGACTCTTCAATCCCTCCAGGGATGGGGACTCCACCACTGCCCTGGGCAACCCCTTCCAATGCCTCAGAACCCTTTCAGCAAAGAAATTCTTCCTCACATCCCATCTCAACTGCCCTGGGCACAACTGGAGCCCATTTCCTCTTGTCCTGTCCCTTGTTCCTTGGTTGAACAGACCCACCCCCACCTCTCTGCACCCTCCTGTCAGGGACTTGGACAGAGCCAGAAGGTCTCCCCTCAGCCTCCTTTTCTTCAGGCTGGGAAACCTGGGGAGGTTTCCTTAGTGAGAGTGGGTGTGTGTGGCAATCCTGGTGTCCCAGCGTGGGCTGGGTGTGTGTGACAGCACCCCACGCCCCGGGAGCAGGGTGGCATGTGCCCAGGTGACAAGGTGGCCCCTCTGCAGAGGGGAGTGGGATAAGGAGGCAGCACTCAACAGCCAGTTGGGTTCCTGAGGTGGGTGAACTGGATTGTTCACCATGGTGGAAATCCCAGGGGTGCAGCAGACCCTGGATGAAGACTCTGGGGTGGGCAAGGAGCAGTGCTGTGGTCTCCTGGGCAGGAAGGGGGCTTGGGGGGACGCCAGACTCAGCGTGTCCCTCCTGGCTCTCCTGCAGGCAGCCATCCTCCAGCAGACGGCCGAGTACATCTTCTCCCTGGAGCAGGAGAAGACTCGGCTACTGCAGCAGAACACCCAGCTCAAGCGGTTCATCCAGGTAATGCCCTGGGGATGGGATGGGGCTGGAGGGGATGGGACAGTCCTGGCTGGCCAGGGAAGGGACATCATCGCCATTCCTTGGGGTCAGGGCGAGACCCCCTGCCCTCCTAAGCCGGGGATGGAGATGTTTGCAGCCTCCTGGCAGGGCAGGGAGCTCTGGTCAAGCCAGCATCCCTTACGTGGCAGGGGGAGAAGGGCTGGGGTCCCAGTTAGGGTGTCAGGGTGCAGCCCGGTGGCAGCTCCAGCTCTGGGCTGGCTGGGTTGAACTGCCCACGGTGTGAGAAGCAGGTTTGCAGAAGGCTGGGGGGCTGAGGACCAGGGGGTGGGCATGCACAGGGTGCCCGCCCCCAGGCTGTGCCACCCTTTGTGATGAAGCCATCAACCCCGTGTCCTGCCTGTGTCCCCAGGGAGCCCCTTCCCTGCAGGGAGCTGTGTTGGGGGGAGGCTGAGGGCGTGGTGGATGGTGGGGGGAGAGCATCAGGGCTGGTCCCTGTCCCCTCACACTGCGTCCCCATGGCAGGAGTTCAGCGGCTCCTCCCCAAAACGGCGACGGGCGGAGGACAAGGACGAGGGGATCGGCTCGCCGGACATCTGGGAGGACGAGAAGGCCGAGGACCTGCGGCGGGAGATGATCGAGCTCCGGCAGCAGCTGGACAAGGAGCGCTCGGTCCGCATGATGCTGGAGGAGCAGGTGAGGCCGCGGGGCCGGGGCTGGATCCGCCGCCCATGCACGGGGCAGACTCGCCCTCTAGCGGGCTCTGCCACGGGGACACCGGCACGGGGACACCGGCAGGGCCACCGGCTCGCGGGTCATCTGCTCTGGCCACCTCCACTCCATGCTCCATGCTCAGCTGTGGGCGCCCCGGCTCTGTGACGTCCACCCCACGGGGACCGTGCCTGGCTGGGGTCAGGGGGTGCTGTGCTGGGAGCAGGTTGGGGTCCCCACTGACACTGGGGCTCTCTGGGCCGGCAGGTTCGCTCCCTGGAGGCCCACATGTACCCCGAGAAGCTGAAGGTGATCGCTCAGCAGGTGCAGCTCCAGCAGCAGCAGGAGCAGGTGAGGTTGCTGCACCAGGAGAAGCTCGAGCGTGAGCAGCAGATCCGAACCCAGGTGAGTGTGCGGGCGCTGTCCCAGCCCACCTTGGCCGTAGCCCACCCGTGGGGACACCCCAGTGGCCTCCCACCCCCTAAATGATGCAGCTGGGGTGGTGAAATACAGGGGGTCAGGGCGGTTCAGTGATGTTCTTGGCACCTCCTGTCCCTTAGGGCTGGCTGGGACGGACAGTGGTGTCCCAGCAGAGCTCTCGCCGTCGGGGAATTGGGAAAGGGTCTCCCATGGCCTCCCCAGCACTTGGGAGGGGCTGTGTTTGCAGGCATGACATGTTTTAGGGGAGGATTGTGGCTTGGGCCGTGCTGTGGTGGCTTCTGAGTCACTGTTCCTTGGTGTGGAGGACTACATGCAGGGAAGGTGGCTTGGTGGTGGGCAGGGGTTCAGCTTGGCACTCATGAGCCTGCACCTTTCCAAGGCTGTGCCAGGAGGTGCTGGATGTGGCTGTCCCCAGCTCGCCATGGCACTGTGTCCCTCCTGGCTAGGTTGTCCCCACCAGGCATGAGTGAGCTCTGCTCCAGCTCCCAGCGGGCACATTTCCTCACCCTTGAAGGGGCATCCATCCCATCTGCGGGTGATGCCAGCAGGCGTGACCGCCAGCGGTTGGTGTGGGTTGTGCTCCCCATGCTGGAGCGGTGGTTTGCAGCGATGAGGAGTTCATCCCCATCTCTGGGGGGGTTCACCTCTCTCTGGATGACTCCCACAGAGTTTTGGGGACCCCCAAACTGCTCCCTGCCACCTGCCAGGCTGGGAAAGAGGAGCAGGCGAGCTGGCAGGTGGCACTGCCATGGCAGGACTGCGGGGACAGGAGCCTTCAGCCTGTTCCCCCGGCACAGTCGGGTTTCCTGACAGTGGGGGGAGCCTTAGGCCAGCCTAGTGCAGCGAGAGGAGGGGTGCTGGCACCCTGTCCTTGATCACCACTGCCCTCGGGCTCAGCCCAGGGACACCCCTGTCTGCAGAGCTTCAAAGGGAGTGAGAGGAACCAGCTTCCTCCCTCCTGGGGCTTCTGCAGAGCTGCGTCCCCCCCGGGATCCCGGCTGACCACCTCCTGGGGAGGTTCAGCCTATTTTTAGGTGACCTCTCTGTAGCCTCCTGCTTGGGAGGATCTTCCCATCCGCTGTTTTAACGCGGCTCCGAAGGGTGCGGCGTGTTCCCAGCCCCGCAGGTCGGGGCGAGGGGAGGGCGAGGGCTGGCACTTGCCTCTGCCAACTTAAAAACCTCAGTCTTTTCCCCTTTGGGATATGGGGAATCCTTCATGTGCTGCCCTGCCAAAGGGAAGGGGATGGCAGCTTTCAGCTGGTGTCCCCTCCTGGCCATCCAGGATGGGTGAACTGGAGCAGCTGAGCTTCTGCTTCAGTTTTTGTGGGCTCTGGAAGGAATTTGGGCTCCACAAACACAAACACTGCTCTCCCCATCGCCCCTGTGCCCGGTGCTGATCAGAGGTTTTGTTTCTCTCTGCAGCTCCTGCCATCACATGCTCCCCCAGCGCCCACCCACCACCCCACCGTGATCGTTCCAGCGCCACCTCCCTCCCATCACGTCACCGTGGTCACCGTGGGCCCGTCCTCGGTCATCAACACAGTCTCCACGTCCCGGCAAAACCTGGACACCATTGTTCAGGTAAGGGGAGGACAGCGGCGGGGTGGGATTTGAGGGGTCCCTACCCACCCTGGGTGCATTGGAGAGTTGGGGGGTGATGTCCTGATGGCCAGTGGTTGCCCCTGGCAGGCGATCCAGCACATCGAGGGGACACAGGAGAAGCAGCTGCAGGAAGAGGAGCAGAGACGCGCGGTCATCGTGACGCCGGCGCGCGCCTGCCCCGAGCCCTCCACCTCCGACACCGCCTCCGACACCGAGGGCAACGACAGTGACTCCATGGACCAGAGCAAAGAGGAGCCCTCGGGGGACGGGGAGCTGCCCTGACACCCCCCCGGCCAGCAGCGGGGGAGGGGAGCCGGGGGGGGGGGAAACGTCAGAGAATATGCTGAAATTTTTAAAAAATACAAGGCGATTTGGGTCTCTTTTATGACCTTTTTCCAATACTGTAAAGCAGGCAAAGGGCACCCTTCAGCTCCGGGGGGGGACACGGGCACTCGAGGGCAGCCACAGCGGGGTGTGGGGGGGCTCAGGGGGTGGTGGGGGGGGTGTTGGGGATGGGGGAGTCACGGCCCCCCACCCCATTTTATCAACCCCCCGTGCTGCCCCCCGGGGAACCCTGCCAAGCCGGCAGCAGCCCCGGTGTTCCCGATGGCATTCCCTTGGGACAGGGCCTTCGGGTGGGATCTTAATTTGGGTTTTTTTTTTTCCTCTTTTGTGGTTTGTTTATTACTTTATTTTTTTGGGTTTTTTTTTAATTAAATGTTCGTTTTTAAGCAGGGGGGAGATGCCAAGTGACACAGCAGCAGACACAGGATGGGCACCCCCCACCCTTGTTTTGGGGTCCAATCAGCCCCACCACAGCTCCCACACCCTGTGTAGGGCAGGGAAAACCCCCTTGGAGAGTAAAAGAATCCCGGGATGATGCCATCGGAGCACAGGCAGGAGGGCTGGCACGTGCCACCCCCTCCTGGCATTTCCAACAGCCACCTCCTTGGCACGGGGGGTGGCAGTTTGGGGGCTGATTTTCCACCCCTGTCCCCCTCCCCTCATCCTGCTCCCATCCCTCCTTTAAGCACTTAACCTGGTTGGCGGGGTCTGTCCGCTCCAAAGAGCTTTTCTGTTTGGTGATTGTGTCGCCTGGGTCTGTCATGGTGGGTTGGGGGGGGTCCCCATTTTCTGTGTGTGTGTCCCCCACCCCACCTCACCCCCCCTGCCCCTCCCTGCCCCCCCCTGCCCCCCCCTGCCCAGCTGTAGGGTTTTAGGCCAGTCGTGTGTAGAGCCTCGGTGGTATTTGGTAGGTTCCCCCCTCCCCAGCTGCAGCTGTTTCTCGGTTCCTTTCCCTTAATTTTGTTTTGTTTTGTTTTGTTTTTGTAATTTTTTTTACGATTTTCAGGTCTTTGTGTTGATTGAGAAGCTATTCTATTTTGTTAAGAAAGTGGAAAAAAAAAAAAGAGGCTCGTGCCTTTGTAAAGAAACAAAATAAAGTTTGTACTTGGTTTTTTAGAAGCTCCGTCCTGGCTTTAATGTTTGTGTGGGGCAGGGGGAGGGAATGGGGACAGGGACACTGGTCCCTCTGGGGCAACTGGGGCTTGTGGGGAGGGCAGGGGAGGGGGAATCACAGGTGGGGAGTGGGCAGGAGGGTGCTGGCCCTGGCCAGGTTGTTTAAAGGCTCAGCCCTGGTCACAGGTGCTATGAACACGTCAGGGCTCAGCTCACCATTGAGGTGAGGGGGTGGGGCTGGGACTGGTTTTAGTGAGGGGGGGTTCTGAGGGGGGCTGGGGTCAGGCTTTGTGTCCCCCTGCCCTGGGGATGGCACCTGTGGTGTCCCAGGTTGGGGGTGTCCCCATGACTTAGTGGGGCACCTGTCTCTCCCTGTGGCTCTCCATGGGGCTGCCAGCCTGCCCCATGGCTCTGTTGGGTGGGGAGCACCCACCCCTCCATGGTGTTTTGAGGGGGGGGCACCCATCTTTTCCCATGAGGCACCCACCTCTCAGCATCCCCCACAGCTGTGGCCTCTCCCTCCGTGGCTCCCAGCCAGGGGCTGGCTCCTGCCATTGTCCCCTCCCTGCCACCCCCATCGCGGGGCCGGGGGCTCCCACACTTGCAGGAACAGTCGGGCTTGTGGGGGATTTCCTCCCAGTTTGGCCCCTTCCCCAAGAAAAAGCTGAGCCCCCCCAAAAGTGGCTCCTCCAGCAGTGTAGCCCCGGGGCCACTCTGCCACGGCCAGGCCTTGGGGACAGTGCTGGGTGGCTGTCCCCTACAAGTGAGGGTGACAGGAGCTGGTCACCCTGTGCCTCCAGCCGCTGCCATCTGCCATGCCATGCTGCTGGTGACGATGGGGACATTCCCAGGGTGGAGAGGACGTGTCCCCTTGTTTCTGGGGTGTCTGGCATTGGAGTTGGTGACCTGTGGTGGCTTGAGGCAAATCAGCCCAAGATGTGGTGCCCGGGGACACCTGCCTTTGGGGACACTGCAGTGCCATGGTGCTTGGCTCCTTCCCTCCATGAAATCCTGCTCCAGCCAAAACGGGGCTGCAGGAGCTCAGGGTGACCCATGGAGATCCGTGACCCCATGCCAGCAGGATGCTGTGACAGGGACGGTGACCCCCACATGGGCAGTGCCACCCCAGCCACCCCCATGCCAGGAGATGCCCCGTGCCCTCAGATCCCTGATACGAGCCTTGCTCCATGCTGCAGCGCTGCCACCACGTCCTGTCCCTGTCCCTTGTCCCCATCCCCAGGGCCCCCTGGGAGCGCACAAGCGGTGGCGGCAGCATCTGTGCTGGCGATGGGGGCAGCTGCCTGCCCTGCCCCGCGCCCGCCGTATAAATAGAGGCAGCGAGCGGCGGGGAGCTCCTGGCAGCCACCATGAAGGGCCTCAACCTGCTCTGCTGCTGCGTGGCCTCGCTCCTGCTCCTCGGCACCGCAGGTACGGCCGCTCGCCGGGCTGGGGGTCCCCGTGGGGCTGGGGGTGTCTGCAGGGCTGGGGGTGTCTGCAGGGCTGGGGGTGTCTGCAAAGCTGCAGGGTCCCTATGGGGCTGTGCGTCCCCATGGGGCTGTGGGTCCCCATGGGGTTGTGGGGTCCCTATGGGGCTGTGGGTGTCTGCAGTGGTGTGGGGTCCTCATGGGGCTGTGGATTCCTATGGGGCTGTGGGTCCCCATGGGGCTGTGGGTGTCTGCAAGGCTGTGGGGTCCCTATAGGGCTGTGGGTCCCCGTGGGGCTGTGGTTGTCTGCAAGGCTGTGGGGTCCCCATGGGGCTGTGGATCCCTATGGGGTTGTGGGTCCCCATGAGGCTGTGGGTCTCCAAAGAGACTGTGGGTCTCCATGGGGCTGCAGGTGTCTGTGGGGCCATGGGTGTCTATGGGCTGTAGGTGACCAGTGGGGCTGGGGGCACCCATGGGGTGGCAGGTGCCTGTGAGGCTGTGGGTGCCTGTGGGGCTGGGGGCACCTGTGGGGCTGTGGGTGCCTATGGGGCTGTGAGTGCTCATGGGGCTGTGGGTGCCCGTGGGGCTGTGGGTGCCAATGGGGCTGCCGGTGCTGGTAGGGCTGTGGGTGCCCGTGGGGCTGTGGGTGCTGGTGAGGCTCTGGGGTGCCTGGTGAGCCCAGCCTGCAGCCCAGGGCTGGGTGGGTGACAGAGGCAGGATGGGGTGGCAGGGGTACAGCCACCCGGGCTCCCCTGCTGCTCTGCCAGGGCTGCAGAGTCACCCCAAAATGTCCAGGGAAACACAGCGGGGGCTGTGGCCATGACGGGGTGCGGGCTGGGGTCCCCCATCCAGAGCCAGAGTGGGCGCAGGGGCTGTGCTGCTGCCAAGGTGCCCAGGGTCAGTGTCACCCATGGGTGCTGAGGTGACTCAGTTTTGGGCTGCGGGGACTTTTTGGGGCTGCCATGGCTGTGGGGCACCCTGTAGTCACAGCAGGATGGGGTGGGCTGTTCACCCTGGCGGGGTCCCCCTCCCACCCAAGGACCTGCCAAGCCAGGCAGCACTCTGGGTGACCCCCCAGACCCCTTTTCCCGAGCTGTCCCCTGCCGCTGAGCACCCCTGTCCCCAGCCGGGCGTCCCCTGGGGCCACGCGGTGGGGTGGCACCGCCGGTACCCTTGCTTGCCCTTGAGTTAATTTGGGCTGGTTCTCTGCCTGGCCGGGCTCCGGCGGCTGCGCCTGCCGGCAGAGGGGCAGCTAAGTATGGAAACAGCCGTGTAAGGGGACACTGTGCTCCCTGCAGCCACCCCGGCCCCCCCGGCCACCGGCCCCCCCTGCCCCGTGTGGCCGCGGCCCCGCGCGCGGGCACCCGCAGCTGCCGCCTTCCAGCACCCGGCACCCCCGACCCACCGAGTTTTGGCCTTTTAAGGACATCTTGGGCCATTCTTGTGAATCAAAGGGGTTTGGGGCCAGTGATGCACCCTGCCAGTGGTGGGGTGACCCCTGTGGGGCCATGGGTGGGGTCTGGGGATGGGAGGAATGGAAAGGTCCTCTACGAGCACGGCTGGTGGCTGGTGCCACTGGGCTGGTGGTCCCATGGGACTTGTTCCCATGGTGGACAACCAGTGGTTCGGCTCTTGGCTGGTGCTGAGGCTGGCATGGCCGAGCCGTGGCAGCCCCCAGCGAGGGGTGATGCTGGGGTGATGCCGTTGGGCCAGGCAGGGCGGTTGGTGCCCCATCACCTGCACCCTGCGCAGCCCAGCACCGGGATCCCCCGTCTCGGAGGAGGCTCTGGGGCTGGGAGGTACATTGGGGTCTGCAGCCCCAGAGCCAGCTCCGAGGGGCAGCTGGAGCCCCCCAAGTCTCCACCCCTGGCACCTTCTGCTTTTCAGGGGGTCTCCTATTTCACCCTGTCCTGTAGGTTTGGGAAAAGCATACAGATGGCACATCTCCTGCCCGTGGTTTGCTCCACAGGGACCCGTGGGGTTGGCAAGATGAGTTTTGCTTTTCCATTGGCACCAAGCTGGGCTCTGGGACCCAGGCTGCTTTGGGGTGCAGGGGGTGTCTCGGGGGGTTGTCTTCTCATATTTGGCCCTTGTCTTCCCATTCAACCCTGCGTTGGTGAGGAGAAGGAAGGGGAAGCGCAGCGGGGAACTGGGGGCTTCAGCAGTGCATTGTGGAGGGTGCAGCCCTCAGGGCAAGGGCAGGGGTTGGGGTGGCTCCTCCACGCGCCGGGGCACGGCCGGGTTAACCATCCCAACCTCCACCTTGGAACAAAAAAGAGCAAAAGCTGCTCTTTTTTGTGGGTGATGGCTGAGCGTGGATGTGGAGGGTCACCACGGGACATGGCAGAGTGGATGCAAGAGTTTGCTTGAGCCCAGCGGGGTTTCTGGCCACGTTGTCCCTCCCAGGAGGGAGGATGGGGACACATGGGGCTGTGACACACTGGATCCCCCCTCCAGTGCTGATGTCCCTGGCTGGGAGAAACAACTGGGTCCCCGGGGTGCCCATGGCTGGCTGTCAGGGTGCAGAGTCCCCTGGCTCCCTGGCCGAGGCACTGTCCCCTCTGCCACGCACTGCAGCACTGGGACACTGCCAGGGTCACAGCGCCCGGAGGGTTTGGTGACACCTGGGGCCACCAGGACCCTGTCACCACCCCAAAGACCAGGGGGTGGGAAGGGCCCTGTGCCCATGCTCACGCAGCCCTGGACAAAACAGCTCATGGCCCATGTGAGTGGGGCTGGCAAAGCTCCCTGGAGTGGCCAGGAGCCCCATGGGCCAGCACCCACCGCAGGGCTGGGCGATGGCTCAGGGTGAGGGTGTTCCTCTGCTGTTCCATCCCTGCTCCTGCCCAGGAGGTCTCCTTCTCCCCACGCTCACACCTCAGGCAGAGCCTGGCCATCCTTTCCAGGCTGGGTGGCCATGGCAAGTCCTCATGGCCACAAGGAATGGGCCACGGGGATGGTGGCGGGGAAGTGCCCAGCCACTGTGCTCAGCAGCTTCTCCCTGGGGAGCCCCTGGGCCCCCCCAAGCCACCATGAGTTAGAGTGGGAGGGCTGCTCCCAGCTGTGCCGTCACCACCTCCAAGGTGGGCGAGGAGTCAAGGAAAGCCCTGGCATGCTGACGTCCTCCTGCAGTGAGCACAGAGGGCACGACAGGGCTGGCACACACCTCCTGGTGACAGCAACTGCAGGCCACCACCCCTGGGACTCCTCACCCGGCTTCAGAGGTGTCACCTTGGGATGGGCTCTGTCACCATGTCCTGGGGTGTTTCCCATCATCCAGGACATGTCAACTTGAGGTGGGTTCTATCACCCAGGACATGTCACCTCAGGGTGGGCTCCACCTCCCAGGACAGCACATCTTGGGGTAGCTTCTACCACCTGGGTTGTGTCACCTCAGGTGGGCTCAGGGCCCAGGACAGAGCACCCATGGGTGATCTCTAGCTCTGCTAATCCTAGACTCCCCACCCTGACCACCCCAGACAAATGCCCCCCAGGGTAATAAGCTCTGTGTCCCTGTGACACCCCACTGGACTCACTGCCACCCAGCATTGGCACAACCACTGCCATTGGGTGCTATGGCCACACTGAGGCAAGGGGCTTGGGTGCCACAGTCACCTACATCCCTGTCACATCACTGGTACCTCACCTGGAGGAGATCCCGGCCCCTGTGGGTTCCCCAATGCTCCCAAACTGTTGGCTGAGCAAAGCAAGGCAGATATTGGGCAGATTGGCTGCGCTGTGACACCCTCTCCCATCAGCCACCCTTGGCCCAGTGTGTAGGTGACAACCAGGCAGGACAGTCAGGACATCTCACTCGGTGGCACAGGGGCACCGGCGTGGGGCTGGGAGGGCTGTGCTGCACCCAGGGCCAGCGCTCAGTGGGCTGGTGTCCCCACGTCCTCGCCGTGTCCCCACTCATCACGTCCCCAGCCCCATGTGGGCACCATCTCCCAGCGCTGAAACCGTTTGGGTTTGTTGGTGCCGGGACCCCAGCCTGGTCGGTGGGTCCAGGGGGTGACCAAACAGCTCAGAAAACGCCGGTCCCCAGGCGGTGCGGGATGGCAGCGGGTGCTGGTGCCTTGGCAGGGCTCTGCCGGGCTATTTTCAGCCCAGGGGACATTTCCCGTGTAAGCGATAGCCTGAGGAAGCCGCTGAGCTCGTGTGCCGGTGGGGGCTGCTGGAGGGGCCGGGGAGTCTCCGCTTGGGCACCCCGAGCCAGGCCGGGGTGTTGGCAGCAGCAGCAGCAGCAGTGTGGCCCTGGTGCCAGTCGGGTGCGTGGCTTGACCCTGGCCCCCTCCCCGCTCGTGGGGTACGCTGTGGGAACGGGCTCGGAGTTGCACGGCCCCGTCCTGCTGCTGGGGGTACAGCTGAGACCCCCCCAGGCTGGGTACCCCTGCTTGGCACAGTGTCTCTGCCATGGATTTGAGGATCTTGTGGGACAACAGATTAAAACCTAGGGTGACAAGTCCAAGGGTTCTCCCTGTCCTGCCCAGGTGATCAGGAATCCTTGGGATGACCAAAGAAGAGGGATGGGGTGTCTGCACTGGGGAAGACTGAGCGGGTGGAGGACACCCCTTGAGGAAGCCCTGGGGTGGGTTGGTGGGGTCTCCCATCACTGGAGGTCTGGGACAGGACCAATGTGATCTCGCAGAAGTCCCCTCTCTGGTGGAAGGGGCTCCTCCAGCCCCAGCCATGGCACAGCACTTCCCTCAGGTCCCTCAGCATCCCCCCGGGCTGCAGACCCCCGGCACATCTGCCTGCGCTGAGACACACGCGGTCTCCTCCGTGTCTGCTCACTTGCAGACCCAGACCTCCCCCAGCCAGGGCATCGTGGCCGCTTTATCTTCCACCGCTCTGAACTTCCCATCTTCTGCAAGTCAGGAGTTCAGGTTTTCTTCTAAATCCTTAGGGTGGGCACCCTGTGAGGAGACAGTAAAAAAACCCCCCCTCCACAGAAGTGATTCCCTCTTTTCATCTCTATATTTAGAAAGCTCCAAGCCTGGTTTTAATCCCTTTGGTGTGTCCTGGTGAGGATTCTTTACCCTTCCTTAATCAAACTATCATGCAGCTCTGGTTGACTATAGAAATCAAATCAATTTCTTCTTTTTTTCAACTACACTTATAATCTCCTCCACAAATGAGGCCAAGTCAGCCTGACAAAGCTGTTCCCTGTACCCCGCTGAGCTCTGCATGGAAAAACCAGCAAAGATTTGTTTCTTCCTGGTCCTTGGGATCACAAAGCCTCTGGGATGGGATGCTCTAGCTTGGTGTCCTGGTTTTTGGGGTGCATGAGGATTTGGAGAGCCAACCTCATCCTTGGTCACCTTTGATCTGTGTCCTCTGGGCTTCTTGAGCCTCTTGGGACACTTTCCTGTCGCGCTGGGTGGGGTTATTGGACTGGCTCACCCCAAATCTGTGCTGGAGCCGGGCTCCTGCCTGTCCCAGTGCCTGTGGTGCCAGCCTGGCCATTGGAGCTGCCAAAAGGGGAATGAAACACTGGGCACTTCTTCCACAGGTGGTGCTGGGATGGCACCAAGTGGGAAACTGAGGCACGGGAAGAGCTGGGAAGAGGTGTCATCCTCTGCTGCACTCCAGCCGAGCACCCAGGGGTGGGTGTGCAAGGCTGGAGCACCCAGGCCTGAGCCTGGGTGAGGGGCATAGCCCCCACTTTGAGCTCCCCCAGCCCAGCCTCCCGCCTGGGAAGGGTGACTGGTGGCATAAAGGTCAGGCTTGCGGGGCTAATCCTATTTCCAGCAGCCAAGGCTGCTGGCTGGCAGCAGCACGGAGCACTGTAATCCCCGGGGGCTGCACCCCTGACCAGGCAGACCCCGACCTTGCAGCTGGGGTGGGCAGGGGCCAACCATCGGCAAGGGCAGGGCCAAGTGGCTCCTTTGGGTCCAGCCACGTCCCGTGAGGTTTTAAAGGGCTTTGACAGAACAAAGCCCAGCCTTCAGGCTTCTTTCAGCCTTGCCTTGCCCTGAAAAGGAAGGACAGAGAGGTTTGGGGTGCAAGCTCCCCCCAAAACCCCATTGGAGGGAGAAGGGGAGAGCAGGACTTGCAGGAGCCAGTGGATAACTCCCCTGTGCAGCGCAGGGGCCGGGAGCCGGTCAGGGGGTGTGTGAAAAGCCATCCCCGTGCTCTGTGCATCGCCGGCCCCACGCTCGGGGCTCCTATTTCTGCTGGAGGGGGAGAGTGTCCCTCCCAGGACCACCTGTGCCCATCTGTCCCTCCAAGCTGTCCCCTGCCCCGGCACTCCTCTGGGGATGGCCTTCCCAAAGGATCCATTTTGGAGCTGGGACATTGCCGTTCCGTACAGCCCCGTGCTGGGATGGAGGGGACACTGTGACAGGGTGACATTGAGCCCCCAGGAGCCATCCCCATCCTTTCCACACGGGCTTTTCCCGGGTGTAAACCAGTGCTGGCATCCAGTGGCACTCATGTCCCTGCCATGAGCTCTCCGACCCCAGGGCTGTGCCCCACGGTGCTGTCACTGCTGGGAAAGGGTCCCCTGGCAGCTCACAGCCCTCCCAGTCCCCGCAGATGGGTGTGGGATTTGGGGCGGGCAGGGACAGGGAAGCTGGGGACCCTCTGGGAGGTCATGTCCCCAAGGGGAGTGGGACAAGGGCTCCTCTCCGATGCCACCCGACCGCTTGGCACAATGCAGGGCGCGAACAAGGGGAGCCCCGGTGTCACTTTACAACGTGGCTGTCCCCACTCCCTCCCGGGGCCCACGGGGACCCACAGGATGGGCCCCAGGTGTGGACGTCACCCTTGGCTGGCAGTGGGGTGAGGGGCTGGGGCCAGCGGCCAAGGGGGCTGGTGCTTCGCTGTCCGCGCCCCACGGAGCTGCTGCTGCTCCTGCTGATCCCCTGTACAGTTGCTGGGACGTATTTTTAGTCCCCGGCGGCGGCGCAGGGGGTGTTAAGCCCGTAACCTTCGTCCCATTTAGCTGCTCATCGGCCGGCCATCTGCAGATCAGCACAATTTGCCATGGGATGGATTTGGAGACCATGTAGGGGAAACAGAAGGGAGAAGGGGATGGAGAGGGGAGAGGGAATTTATGTAAGACCTTGAAGGTCACAGGAAATAAAGCCCGTGAGCAGCACACCGGCAGGAACGTCCCAGTTGGAGCCTCTGGGAATATTCCCCTTCTCCCACAGAGGATGGCTCATGGTGGGTGCTGGGGTTGCTTTTGTGCCTGGTCTTGGCAGGTGACAGCACTTCTGTCCCCCTGTGTTGGGTCAAAGACCCTGGACAAAGCTCCTGGGATGTGCAGGTTCTCCTCTGCCTGGTCCTGCTCGCCCCCTACACACCTGGACCCTCCCCAAACACCCATCCAAGGAGCCATGCTCCCCTCCCAGCCCTCCAGGTCACTGGCTATTTTGAGGCCAAGCTGGGAATATCCCTGTCCCCATCAGCCAAGGGGACCCTCAGGAGACCCAGGCTGGTCTCTAGGACACCGGGGCCAGGCAGAGGCACACTGGTCCCCGGCCACCCAGGGCTTTGCAGGTCAGATGTAGCACATTCCCCTTCAAGCGTCTCCTGGCAGGCTGGGCACCCTGAGGGGTCCCAGGGGTCCCGTGGGAAGGTGACCCAAAGGAAAGGAGTGCTCTGGGTGGCAGGGGGGTGGGTGGGAGTTGCCCACAGCCTGTCTCCCTCCAGCTGGGAGCTGAATTGGGAGCCCAGAGGCACCTGCGAGCCACGTGCCAGCGGAGGACGGGGGAGGTCAGCGAGGGCAGAGCAAGGGTGACCCACGCATCCGGTTTCGGCAGGGCGAGGGGCCGCGGTGACGGCGGCAGCTCCACCCTGCCAGGCTGCACATGAGAGCCACTGGAAACCCTGGCAGGCCGAGGTGCTGCTGGCACGGCTCGTCCCCTGGCGTGAGCCCGCCGCTGCCACCAGGCTCCTGGCTAAGACCACCACCAGCACCAGCACAGATTGAGATGCAACCACCTGCCTGGCATCGCTGGCCATGGCAAACTGGCTCGAGTGGTCTGGGGCTGGCACCGCACCGATGCTGGCTCAGCTCCTCCTGTGCTTGGCTACCACCACCCCATGTGGCCATGCCCAGCAAGCCCCAGCACCACGGCTTTGCCGAGGACAGTGAGGCTCTGCAGGACACACACAGCCCCACGGCTCCCTGGCATGGATGTGGCACAGGAGCTGGAGGAGAGGGGCTGCCTGTGCCCAGTGCTGCCCGCTCTCCTCCCCGCAGCCTGGGTGGAGGTGGCATTTTTTCCTGGTTGGCATCTGCTTACCAGCTGGAGCACAAAGGAATTATTTTCCTCTGAAATGTTTCCCTGGTATGCAGGCATTGGACGTTTCGGGGGATTATTTAGACTAGCAGCAACTGTTGGTAACAGAGACAGTATAGCTGGTGAGCTTTTATTTTTGGCACCCGTTGACTAATGTGAAATTGCAGTTGGAGGCCTATGGAAAATACGGATGGCTTCTCCCAGGCCACAGAACAAACTCATTGTGTCCCCGCCAGCCGCACGGCGCGGCAAATGCTTTCCTAGTGAAGGGATGCTCACAATAAATAGCTCCCAAGCCCTGCTGCGGGGTCAGGCCCTGCCTGTGCCTGCCTGCCTGCGGGAAGGCAGGGTCCTGCACAGGGGAGCCCCTCGCCCCTTCTTCCCCCTCGCCCCTTCCTCCTCCTCGCCAGCCACCCGCCATGGCCGGTGCGATGCTCTCCTGAGGCAGGGCTGGGGAAGGACCCTTTTAACCTGCCAAGTACCCGTGGCCCCTTGAGCTACGCTTTTTGTTATCCTTTTCCCCTCATTTTTTAGGGCTGCTTTGCCACTTTCCTGCAGTGCTTTGGGGCGGGTGGCAGCCACGGCCCCAGGCAGCCATGGCCGGCTCAGCCATAGGAGCTGCTGCTAGCATCGGCTTTGCCCCCCCACAAACACCTCTTTGCCCCCCCACAAACACCTCTTTGCCCCCCCACAAACACCTCTTTGCCCCCCCACAAACACCTCTTTGCCCCCTCACAAACACCTCTTTGCACCCAGCTTCTTGCGACAGGGACAGAAAGTTGAGGGAAGAGTTTAAACCTCTTGGTGACAGCCACAAATCCTCCCTCAGGGTCCCCCCGGTGCTGACAGGGGGCCGGTGGGTGCCCCGGTAGCCACGTGCCAGCGCGGGTAAGACTGACTGAGCTCTTCTCATCGTTTAGAGCCGCACGCCCCCGGCACGGACCATGTCGGCGGTGCTGCCGAGAGCCCTTTGCCAGCCTCAGAGCCCAGGCTGGCGGAGAAGGACGGCAGCCCTGAGGAGGACCAAGATGGCGGACCCGCCAACACCTCCTTGCCTAGCACCGCTGAGGAGGGACGCGGAGAGGGGGAGGAAGAGCCGGCGGGTGGCCTGAGCGGGGACCTGGGGCCAGGGGACAGACGGCCAGAGGACACTGCCATGGAGAAGGGCCAGGAGAGGCCCAGCGAGGCACAGGGCCCAGGGGAGGACGCCATGTCAGGCAGCCCTGAGGCAGCGCACCATGAAGGGGATGGCGGGGCCGGCCCACAAGATGGCTTCCGTGCTCGGGAGGATGAGGAGCCCAGCACTGAGAAAGCAGCTTCTGAGGAGCAAGGGCAGCCTGGGGAAGAGAAAATGGAGGAGCCAAGAGCAGTGTCTGCTCCTGAGGAGGGAGAGGAAGGGGGCGAGCAGAGCTCAGAGGAAGATAACGAGCAGGGGGAGTCTGAGGAAGAGTCCAAGGAAGAGGGAGAGTCTAAGGAGGAGGGAGAGTCTGAGGAGGAGGGAGAGTCTGAGGAAGATGGTGCCGGGCAAGCAGGGCCAGAAAATGGAGCTGAAGGGAGTAACAAGGAAGCGACTGGTGCTTCTGGCAAAAAAAGACATGGCAAACCAGCAGCTGCTGGCAAGGGAGAAGACAGGGATGGTCCTGCCAGCTGCCATCACCCACCCTGTGGAGATGCAGCAGAAGACCCACCAGCAGTGGTGAAAAACCCCCCAGCAGCAGTGGAAAAGACCCCAGGAGCAGAAGACCCACCAGCAGTGGTGAAAAACCCCCCAGCAGCAGTGGAAAAGACCCCAGGAGCAGAAGACCCACCAGCAGTGGTGAAAAACCCCCCAGCAGCAGAAGACCCACCAGCAGTAGAAGACCCACCAGCAGTGGTAGAAAAACCACTGTCAGCGGTGGAAGAACCACCAGCAGCAGAAGACCCACCAGCAGTGGTGGAAAAACCACTGTCAGTGGTGAAAGAACCGCCAGCAGCAGAAGACCCACCAGCAGTGGTGGAAAACCCCCCAGCAGCAGAAGACCCCCCTGCAGACAAGGCGTCGCTGGCAGAAACTGAGAGCCAACCTGGCCACAGCACCCACCCAGCTGCCGCCGAGCTCCGGCACAGCCAGATAGGTTGGAGTCTTTTCTTGTCGGTGTGCTGTAGCAGCCAGAGTGACCTACTATCAACCCCTGGTGAAGCTGAGCTTGGCACATTAAACCGCGCCTAGTGCATGGCCATCTCCTAACGCTTGTGCTTCCCGCGCCTGCCCCTAACCGCTGCACGGCTGGGCCGGCTGCGGGCGGCGAGGGCACAGGCAGGAGCCCGCAGACCGGATGGTGGCAATACCAAAGCTGGCCAATGTTTCCCTCCCTGCACTTTAAGCCCATGATTTCTCCTCTGGGCTGTGGACATGGATAAGATTTTTAATACCCAGGCCCCCCCCTTTCAGCACCCACAAACCTCTACCTTCAAAGTCCTCCAGACCCCCAGTTTTCTTGGGGTAAGGGCAGGATGTTGCCCAGGCTGGTGGGTCTCTTCTCCACCAGCCCTTGCCTCGTAGGAAAGGTGCAAAGAGCTAATTCAGACTGATGAGTTGCTCTCTGGCCACAGGTGGTCAGTGAAAGGCTAGCTAAGGAAAAGGGACACCCCCCCACCATGATTTCCTAGAAAAGCTTGTGGACTTTGGCCCACGGGTTGGGCCAGCGACCTTCGGACACAGCTGAGCCTTTTTCTGCTTTCATCTGTAACATCTCAGCTCAAAAAAGCTCCTATTTTTACCGAAAGAGAAACCCAGTCTGGTCTCTGTGGCTTTACTTGGCAAGTCAAAAGGTCTTCCTCAGCCCTACACTTGGTAGACACAGCCCCAGGGTTCAGCAGTGCCCAGCTTGGCCAAGGTGTCCCCAGACCTGCCCCCAAACCCCCACTAAAGCCCAACTGGGCTCCCATTATCAAAAGTACTTGGAGCTGCACAGAGCCCTTGGTGTGCCAGCACCTCCAGGGCAAGGACACCTCTGTCTCCCTGCCCTGGGGACACTGAGGCGCCAACCCAGGCAGAGGGCAGCTGCTTCTTGCTCCCCAGGCCTGGCATGGAGACGTGGGGTCCCCAGGGCCCCAGGCAGAGAGCTTCAGCATGATCTGGGGACAGAGGTGGGAGAAGTGGGAGGGAACAACCTTGATGGCGAAGGTGAGACAGCCAGGATGGGTCAGTCTCTCAGGAGCCAGCCCCAGACTCACACACCACCGTGTCTCTGGCTCAAGGTGCAATCTTCCAGGGGAGTGGACAGCCACTGGAGGAGCCGTGGCTGCCGGGGGACACGCTGGGCTGCAGGTGCTGGTTGTGCTCACACTACACCCCAGCCCCAGGAGCCCCTTCCAGGCACATCCTTTGTATTTGCCATGAGCAACCAGCCCCTCCTTGCAGCCAAGCAGTTGCCCACAATGCTTCCCCAGCAGCCACAGCCCTGGCAACCTCCACCAAGTCTCCAGGAGCCTTCAGAGAGCATGGTGTGCCAAAGGCGATGGTGGCTGCCGAGGCACACGGCAGGTCCATGGCCTCGGGATGTGTGTGCTCCCCCATGCCCTCTCCCCAGCAGTCGCTTGTGTGAGCTCCTGTGTGGAGTCCTCAGCTCCAGCAGTAACAGATCTCCTTGTCTTTTCCTCCAGAAGAGGTTGAAGATGCCAGCGAGCCGACCAAGCGTGACCGGTCCCACTTGGAGAACACCCTCAAGCTGAACGAGGACAAACCCGCTGATGATTTCTCAGGTGAGGGGGCCTGAGCAGCACCAAGCCATGCATGCCCTGCTCCTCCAGTCCAGGCTCCTCACCATTCTGCTTCACCAAGAGCATGGATGGGATGTGCCTTCCCTAGAGTGCTTTGGTTTTAACCTTACTTCTTGTAGGCCCAGCAACACCATATCCTCAGCAGCAGCCCTTTTGCTGCTCTTGGGTTAACGTACTTCAGGTATTTTAAAGACAGCCCCAAGGGCACACAAAAATTAGGAGGGTAGAAAATGCAGATGGTGAATCAGCCCAAGCCAGCCACGCTGCTGCCCAGAGAAACCTGGGGCAGCTCCTAATAAAGGGTTTGGATTTTTATTGCAATTATTTATTTGGCTTTACTATTATAAGATTTGCTTCTGCTGGCCCCATGGGCAGTCTGGACTGTAAAGAGATAAAAGCTGCTGTGGAAAAAGCTCCTTCTTTCTTCTAGCCAGCAGCTTAAGGGCCATGCCATGAGTCCCTGGCATCATGGTGGAGGGCTTTGGGGATTATGGGTGTTGAGTGCTAAACTGCATTAACAAGAGATGCTCCCTCCATCAGCTGCCGGCACGTGCAAGACCAGCAGCAGATGGGGAAGGTGCCCATCAGGAAACATTATCAGGGAGGGGCACCAAAATGTGTGACTGGGATCAGTTTGGCCAAGATTTCAACTGTAAGCCAAGTCCCTTGATCCATGGCTGAGTCACCCTCAAGATCTGCAGGGAATGCCCAGCAGCTTACCTAGAAGGGACTCAACCAGGGTGGTGGGGTTTGCCTTTCACCCATCTGCATGCTTCTGTCCCTGCAGGAGTACTGCAGCGGCTGAGGAAGATCTACCACGCCTCCATCAAGCCCCTGGAGCAGTCCTACAGATACAACGAGCTGAGGCAGCATGAGATCACAGGTAACACCACAGGCACCGGGGTCTCCAGCACCATCAGGTCATTGGGGTGCAGATAACAGCACAGAGAGCAGACCATGGAAAGGCTCAGATAGTTCATCTTCCTTTGTAGCTTCCCAAGAAGGCCATGAACGTGCTGGGCTTAGAGGACATGCCCTAGTGAACCCAGTGGCAGGCATTCCTGCATCTGCCTTAGCCCATCTGCTGTCAGGACCATCTGTGTAGGCTGAGCCTTGAACCCTGCCTGCTTCAGGTCCTCCACCTGCTCAACATCGATGCCCTGTGCCAAGCAGAGATCACGACCCAGTGAAAACAGGCTTGGCAAGGAAGCTCTGGACCTCTCAAGGCTGGGGTTGAGCTTCCTGGGGGTGGCTGGAACTGGCATTCTTCCTGCTTGGGATGGGACACAGCCACGTGGGCAGGGTATCCCTCAAGCTCAGCAGCCCTCACTCATCCTGGGAGTTAGAGTTTCCAGCCCTTGGCAATTACAGACACATTGGATCAGGTGAGCAGGTCCCTGTGGCCACAGGCATTGGCTTGGGCTGAGCCCCAGCAGTACACATGTCCCTCCAGAAGAGGAAAGTACAGCCCTGGCCTCAAGGTGCTCACAAGCTACATGAAGCTCTTGAGACCCATGTGACACAAGCAGCCTCATTTTTCCAAGCACAAGCCCACATCAGAGGTCCCTGTTCAGTGGGGTAACTCTCCTGTGAGCCCCTGCTCAAGCCAGGTCCTGAGCCAGGGCCAGATGCCCCCGGTGCCTTGGTTGGGCAGATGAGACGCTGGAGTCCCTGCTGCCTGTGTCCCAGGGCTACATGTCCACAGCAGCCTCCTGCCAGGGTCCCTCCTTGTCCCAAAGTCCTGCCTCCCTCCCCAGATCTCCAGCCTCACACACCTGGAGCCTTGCCCTCCCTCCTGGTGAGGTAGAACCAAGATGCAGCCTTCACACAGACCTTTCTCTTGCAGCTGGACTCTGCTCCACCAGCACATACGTCCCACATTCATCTGGACAAAGCCCTGGGACACATCTCCTTAGAGCAGAACCCCTGTTTTAAAGGCACCCTCACTGCAGCCCAAACTCCTAAACCCCCGTCAGATGTGGTGTGAGCAGGCTGGAACATCTCCATGCCCAGCCAGCCCTTCTCCAGCTTAGAGCCAGTGGGAGCATGGGGGACCCACGGGGCAGAGACAGGGCTGTAGAGGCTCAGCAGCAGCCCAGGTCCTGGCACCTCAAGATGCAGAGCACCCTGGACATCACCCACCACCCACTCACAGGGGTTCTGGAGGTCTCATAAAACACAGCTCTGTGTAGCTGCCCCCTGCAGAGAGCTCCGTGTCGCTGCCTTTGTCTGCCTCGCTCTGTGCTGCCTGCCAGCAGCTGGGGACCAGGATCTGCTTGCCATGTGTGGGGGCAACTGGGGGGAGTCACAGCAACACAGCATGCTGCAGCCAGCACGGGAGGGGTGCTCCACAAACTCTCACCCCACAGCTACTGTCACCCACCCAGCGTGCTGGCTTGTCCCCTCCCTCGCACGTGCCTGGGAATGGAGCACCAGGAGCTGTAGGGTTGGCACCCCTGGGCACATCCCCATGGCCTCTTCAGCAGTGGCACCATGACAGCCATGCCCTGTCCCAGCTGTCTCCATCCTGGAGCTCACAGATTCAGCAACACCCCAACCTCCCCTCCAAGCTGCTTTGATCTGTGTTGGTGGCAGCGCAAGAAGCATCCGTGTGTGCTGTCAGCTCAACCTGGGCCACTGTTCAGGAGAACATTCAGGATTCCAGGGGCAGCTGGTGGGCTCTCAGCCTCTAACCCTCGCTTTGCTGTTCACTGCCAGCAGATGCAGCCTCCAGCCTCAGTTCCCAGCACACAATCATTTCCTTGTTCAGGATGTCCCACTCTGCCCTTCAGCCATCCCATCCCCAAGCAACCACCTCCCTACTCCCTTTTTGGGAAGAAACAAGTGTTTCTCAGGCCCCTGCTGACTTCCTCCCTCCCAGCTCCAGAGGAAACAACCACCAACCCTTGTGTTTTCCCAACACAAGACCCTCTCAAACCCAGCTGCGGAGCAGGACTCACCACAGACAGCAGCTCCTGGTGTTCCTCACAGCCTCATCTCACAACACTCCATAGCCTGCTCTGCTTCACCACGAGGAACAACCACCCTGCAGCTGACCATCTCCCAGGTCAGCTCTCAGCACAGGCACCCAGCCCACCCTGTTGTGTCCCACAGGGCACCCTCCCAGCAGTGCAGGTGCCGTCCCAGAGCTGGTCACCCATGGTCACAGCTTCCTGATCCACCAGGGAAGGGCAGATGACACTGTGTCACATTACCTGCAGCCCTTGTCTCAACCATGAAAGGCCTTGGCCTTACTCCCATCTGAGATGTTTCACCTACCACCAAACTCCTCAAGCACCACTGACACCCCAACCATACCCCAGCACACACCACCTCATCCTGGAGACCCAGAGCCCAGCAGTTTGCCTCTAGTACCCACAGAGCCAGCTTTGCCCAGTCCCTCATTAGCAGGGTCATTAGAGAAACCTGCAAATTAGTTAAAGCGTGGGCGCAGGGAGCTCCCTTGACTTTACAAGGCTGGTGAAGATATGGTGGGGCTGGGGGAGCTTTCTCAGCCACTTCCTCTGCATGGTGGCCTTGCCCTGAGTGGGTTCATCACATCGGTGGTGCCCCTGCAAGCCGGGAGATGCCCCCGATCTCTCCCGCTGTGGGAGGGGGAGGCTGGAGGGCGCAGAGCTGCTGGCTCAGCTGGCTGGGAGGAGCGGGACAGCTGGGAGAGCAGCAGGGCAGGCCTGTCATGGAATATGGGTGACCTTTGGAGGTGTAAGCCAATCTAGAGGGGTGCCGTCGCAAGCACCTTCGCCCCTCCATTACACGGCAGCCCTCCATTTTGTCTCCCTTCCCATCGGCTCTGCTCGCCCGCACCAGCCGGTGTAACCTAAGGAGTCCTGCTCCCCACAGCTCACGAAACCACCCCTAGATGAGTGTCACCTGTCCCAGGGCAGCTGTGACTGCCACCAGCAACTTCTGAACTGTTGGGGTGCATCCCAGAAAGCTCACTCCACACCCTCTGCGTGTTTAAGCCGGGCAGGTGCCATCTCCGTTTCCCTGCCTGCCGCCCTCCCGTCTCCGCTCTGCTGTCCTGCGTGGGTGTGTGCACGTCCTGGCTGCCTCCCTCTGTGCTTGGTCACAGCGGGGCCACCTTCTAGGGACTGTCCCTAGCTCAGGGGTGAGGGACTCTCCCAGTCTGGTGATGGGAAGCTTGCTGTGAAGTCATGCCAATTTGTGGTGCATGCCGGTGACCCTAATTAACTGTATACGTGCTGATTAGCATGCCTGTAGAGGGAATGACCTTCCAGTTGCCATCACCAACCACTCCAGAGCTGGATAGAAGGGTAACCACACCACTGGGGTGGTCAGGACACTTGTGGGGGTTGGTTGCTGTCCTAACCACGGCTTGTTGGGCTCCCTGTGCTCGGTGAATGTTGCTGGGGAAGGCGATAACTCGGCTATGCGGGGCAGGAGGGCTGCGGTGCTGGGCAGCTCTGCGGGGGCTGCTCCCCCAGGCCACATCCCCGCTGTGTGGGGCAGAGTGGGGTTCAGTGCTTGTCCTGGTAGCAGCAGGTCTCCTTGCTGACAGACTGTAACTCCTTCTCTCCTGCTGGGGATGTGGCTGGCACTGGCTTTTCCTGCCCACCACAAGGCCAGGGCCAAGTCTTCAGCTCCCTCCTCAGCCTGGGCTGGACCCAGGCAGCCGCGTCCCTCCTTCGACTCACGGTTCCTTTTCTCTCTCCCTGTGTCCCCTGCTAACAGCTTACCCCGGACGCACCCTGGGCTCCTCTGCCACAGGTTGGTATCGCTGCCTGCTACCTGCATGCTGCCAGCGCTGCCTGAGCTCCTCCCTGGCCTCTGCCTTTCCTCTTCACCTGCCCCAGCTGAGCAGACCCCGGTCATCAGTGTCCCACGGCACCCGCTGGAGCTGATGTTCCCAGCCCTACCAGAGCTCGTGTGTGTCTGTCCCAGGCCTGACCCTGTGTGTCTCCACCTCGCCCAGGCTTTGACACCTTTCCCTCTTGGGTTAAGACTCAAGAGGTTCCATATTCCTCTAGCGATGGTCCAAAGGAGTTTGTGGTGGACCTGCAGGATGATCTCCCACTCGTGCACGAACCAGAGGAGCCCAGCAGATAGCCCAGCCTACGAGGGACCTCTTCTCACCCCTCACCCTCCTACGTGCAGAAACTTTCCCGAATGTCCACCCTTGATCCCCCACGGCTGCAGTTTAAGCCGATGAGCCTGCAGCAGCTGTCCCAGTAACACAGGCTGGCCCCAGCGCGGCGGCCTCGGCCCCCTCGGGAGCCAGAGCTGGCTCCTCTCCCTGCCCGTCCTGCTCAGGGTGCGCTGCCAGGTCCCCTTGGAGAAACAGGAGATGGGCCATGGGCCAAGAAGCACCAGCCAACACCCAGCCCTTCCCTGGGTCTGATGCTGGGCCATGGGGACAATGTCCCTGCTGTGACACGGGGCAGGGAAATCCCATCTCCTGGCCCTCGTGTCCTACCCCCACGGCCCCCACTGCCAGATTCTGCCAAAACAAGCTCCTCCACATCGCATTCCCGGATGCAGCAGAGCTGTGCCAGCACCCAGGAGGGCCTCTGGCGCCCTGTCGTGCCGGTGTGCCAGCAGGCAGCCAGGGCTGGAGATATTTATAGCATATTTCGATAGCTGTCTTATCTGCATCTCTGGCTGCGGGCGCACACACGTGTGCGCGCGTGCTGCTCGTGTGGGCGTGCGAGCACGGCGCCGAGGCAGGAGCAGGCGGTCTGCAGCCATGTGTGGCTTGTCCCTCCCTCTGTGGGCACACGTGCCACGCAGGTACTCGTGGCTTTTCACGTGGCTTTTCACGAGGAAGCTGGCCAGCCCTCCAAGGGCTGCTGGGCAGTGTGGCCGTGCTGTAGGCACAGTGATCTGTGGTGTTTGGGGTACAGGGGTACAGGGGTGGCAGCGTGGGAAGGGCTGGGACAGTCTCCCCAGGTGTTTTAACCTTCCCAGGTGGTCTGAGGACAGAGCAAGACCTTTGTGCCTGTGGCTCAGTCTGAATAAGGAGAGGAAGGAGGTTTTGCTGTGTCCTCCACTTTGCCTTGCATCCTCAGGACAGACCTGCACTATGAGGGCTGAGCCTTGTCCTCAAGCCCAGGTACTTCTGCTGGGCCTGAGGACAAGGAGGGAGAAGACCCAGCCCAGGGTTAATCCCAGCCCCAGAGAAGCAGTGCTCCTACCCAAGGGCAGCCTGGCATTGCAAACGATTTGGAAAAACCTCTCAGAAAGCCACTGCTCTAGGGAAAAAAACCCCTTTTGGGGCATTGAAATTGCTCCTACCCCCAGAGCTGAACAGTCCCAGACAAAGACAGGCTCTGAGGAGGGAGACATGACCATCCTGGCCTTGTTTGACAGGTGCTTTGCCAGATCGCAGCCTCTCTTCACCCTGCAAACCTGGCAGCTTAGAGAAGCTGTGCTCTGAGCTGCTGTGTGTGCAGCAGAACCACAGAGGAAGGGGTGTGAGGTTTGAGGAACCTCCTGCTCAGGGACAGGGCCTGATCATGCACCAGCGAGCGACTGCTTCTGCCAAGGCCATCGGGTGTGCCTGGCTCCAGCTGGGGCGAGGTTAAACCAGGATGAGGTTGAGCTGGGAGCGAGCAGCCACAGGGTGGCTGGAGAGAGCCACCGTGGTGGAGCTGCCTCCATCCCTGCCTGCAGCTGCCAAGGACTGGCTCTTCTCCCCTGTCCCGACCATCAAGGTGACCCAAATCGGGGTCGATGTAGCAGGGACAAGTGCCAGGCCAGCACCCTCCTGGGTGGGAGATGCTCTCTGCTCTCCCAGCCCAGGGGCAGCAGCAAGGAGGACCCACGCACAGCCTCATAACCTCAGAGCTGCTGTGCTACCCGGAGAGCTGCGAGGATCCTGCACCTGGGGTGCCAGCACCCCCTTCCCAAAGCAAGGGGCAGTGATGGGCTGGATGGGTGGTCAGTGAGGCGATGTGGAGGTTGTCTGCATCGCTGCCCACGTCGCTGCCCACCTTGGCACAGCCGGGCAGAGGTGGGGACGTGAAGCCGGGGCGTGGGGGCTGCCTGCGTTCACACAGCCACGCCTGGCCGGGAACCTGTTACGAAAGAGCACACGGGGACCCGCCTCAAACCTCTGGCACAACATCACAGAGGATAACAACGATAATAATAATAATAATAGTAATCCGAAACCCAATTAATGCCGGCAAGCCAACAGGGCAGCGGCGATGGAGTGGCGCAGAGGAATGATTAATAGTGAAGGTCTGAGGTTTCAACATCTGTTTTGGTCCCACGTGAGAAGACAACACTGGATCCCTGTGGCTCGCAGGCAGTGGGCAGTGGACAGGGCTGTCCCCCTGCTTTGGGATGCAGCTGCTCTGCTTTGGGGAGGAGGGATGAGTGCACAGACCCCTGTGCCCCATGGAGAGATGTCCCCAGCCCATTCCCTTCCCCAGCGGTGACATGGTGGCCCCACAGTGGGCAGATGCAGGTGGGAGGACACCTGGCACGCTCTGCCTGACTCCTGTACCCATGGTTGGATGGGTTCGGTGTGGAGCCACCATGCAGGGCCCTCCTGCACCTTTGGGAGTGGGAGCTCAACACCATGTGGGCTTTGCAACTTCCCTGCCTTGGAGATGGATCCCTGGCCTGCTGGGAAGCTGCTGGCTCCCCACGGAGCCATGGGGTCTCTCAGCCACCACAGGGAAAATAGCTGTGCCTTGGGAGTGGGGCTGAAGGGAGGGTGCTGAGGGCAGCGTGGGTCCCCAGGGGCAGCTTCTCGCCCTGGGCCACAGGGAGGGCTCAGCTCTGGATGAGGGACAGCAGCTCCTCCAGTGGCACCCAGCCCCTCAGCACCAGGACGGACCCTCTCCCACCCTGAGTGGGATGGTGGGAAGCGCTTGAGGTCCTGCTGCCGGGCACATCCCCACCTGCACTGGACACCCCAGGGGCTGTGCTGGGCTGATGCCATGACAGGGTGGCCACAGCTTGCCCTGCTCTCTGCCATTTGCCACCACGGCTCTCCCTGCACCATTTCCTGCTCGAGTTCATCTGGCTACATCAGCGCGGTGCACAAGTGGGGACAGGGAAGGTCCCACCAACAGGAGCTCACTCATCCAGTCTTGACTTCCATTTCTGGACTGACCCGGGCTCGAGCCCACCAGCAGGCTCCTGGTGGCCCTGGGCACAGCCTGG
The DNA here is from genome assembly GCA_907165065.1 of Caprimulgus europaeus. The sequence continues at coordinate 16,010,016 of OU015540.1, read as the reverse complement.
GGACTGCTCTGGGCCAGCTCTGCTGGCTGCCTGTCCAGTGTGCTGGGGGCTGGAGGTCAGCAGTGTGGGCACAGGCTGAGTGCACGAGTCCCACTCGAGCAGGGATTGCTCCTGGGGTGGTGACTGCGTGTGCCAAGGGTGCTTCTGTGCTCCTGGACCCATCGTGTGGCATGGGGACAGGTCCTTACCTGTCACCAGCCTGTTTGAGCCCCTTAGCAAACTCCAGGACATGAAGAGTGCAGGATGGGGTCTGTAGATCCTTCTCCTCCTGCCCTTCCCCAGGCCCAAAGCGGGGCTGTTTCCCCAGCCCACCCTGCTCACACCGGGCTGGAGCCTCACACCCAGCCCTCACGTGGGCAGGGACCCTCTGCTCAGCCGGAGGGCTGGGAGCCAGGACCCAGGGCCAGGTCCCTACGAGGGTGTGGTGGAAATGCCAGGCAGGCAGCAGGCCCAAGGCTCACCCCACGCTTACCCAGCACTGTGCCATGGTGTTGCTCCTCAAACCGCGCCAGCTCCACTTGCACGAGGCATTCGCCCGGTTGCGGCATGGCCACCTCCTTCGCATGTCCCGTGCTTTGCGGTGGCTGCCTTCAAACCACGCTCCCCTCCGCAGCCAGCCCCAAACTCACTCCAGCTAAACCAGAACCAACCTGAGACAGGATTTAAAAGACCTTCAAGCCCTCCTGTAGTCTAAGAAAGGCCTCAGAGAAGGTCAGACGAGGTTCACTCTTGCTGCAGCGAGGTGGGGTCTCCTGCAGAGCATGGTGACATCCCGCTCCCGCAGACACCAGGGCCGGTCGCTGGGAGATGCCTTGGCTCGTGGATGGCTGGTGGCCCCCAAAGGGTGGCTGTTACCCTGGCAGCACCGCTGTGCCGCTCAGCTGGGATGCTCGTTACAGCCGGGAGTTAATTGCGCGGCAGCAGCGTCTATTGTTTCTTCACTTCCTCTTGTTATTTCCCCTCTCCGCAGATGGGGAGATCACTTCCAAGCCGATGGTGCTATTCCTGGGACCGTGGAGCGTCGGCAAATCCTCCATGATAAACTACCTCCTGGGGCTGGACAACACTCCCTACCAGCTCTACACAGGTACCAGGCTCCCCGCCCCCTCCCTGCCCTGCCGAGGCTGCGCTGGCACCCGCGTTCCTGCGTCCGTGCAGCCAGCGATCCCTGGCCGTGTCCCTTCTATCCCCCCTGTTATGGTGGGAGGTTGTGATCTGGTCTGTGCCACCCAGCTGTGGTGCCACATGGAGAGAGAGGTTCCTCGCTATGTTCCAGAGCCTGTTCACCCTCCCTGGGGAGGAAGTGGGCATCTCACCCCACAGCATCCCCATGAGGGCTCACCGCCTCCAACCCCGACCACAAGAGCAGTGGTCACATCACAAGGGCAACTTGCCATTGTCTTCTCCCCTTCCCACCTCACATGGAGCCAATTAATTCACCCTCCCAGGGGAAAACCCATTCCCCTTCCCTCCTCCCTGCTCCCATGGATGTCATCTCGCAGCTGAGGGCAGATGTCCATGGCCAGCTCTGCGGTGGGGTAATGAGGGCTCCTGGGAGGTGGTTCTCCAGGGCACCTTGTGCAGTCAGGCCACCTCCAGAATGACCAGTCCCCACAGAAGATAGCCCTGCTGGCATTTTCTCAAGAAGTTTGGCAAGAATTTCATGGCCCACTGCTTGCCTTCCCCAGCACCTCTTGGCTCCCCAGCCAGTCCCAGGCCAGGCCTGTCATGTCCATTGCCCAGCATGATTTCACAGCTCTGCTGCTCCTCTCATTGCTGTGCAGGGGCAGAACCCACCACCTCCGAATTCACTGTCATCATGCACGGCCCCAAGCTGAAGACCATCGAGGGCATTGTGATGGCTGCAGACAGCGCCCGCTCCTTCTCACCCCTGGAGAAGTTTGGGCAGAACTTCTTGGAGAAGCTGATAGGGATTGAGGTGCCCCACAAACTGCTGGAGCGAGTCACCTTCGTGGACACGCCGGGCATCATCGAAAACCGCAAGCAGCAAGAGCGAGGTAGGGGTTTACTGGGTTCATCTGAGGGACACCAGAAGAGATGTTGTGAGGATGTGAGACTGCAAAGATGGCTGAAGCACAACGGGGAAGAGCCTTAGGGCAAAAAAGGGGTCTTGCACTGGGGGGGGATGGCAACCTTTGCCTGCCCATGGCTGTGGCAGCAGCAGCTGGGGAACATACGCGACTGTCATCGGCCAGAGCAGCCGCCTCTGCTGTTTGGAGGTGTGACAGTCAGGTGTTTCCTGGGGACTCCCTGAGCTGTTGATGGGATGACTCGGCTCAGCATCTAATGCACCATTTGTTGTTGCTTTGCTTTCTTCACCCACTTGGCACCCACTGGGGAAAGCCATGATGTGGCCAATATCTGCTCACGGGAGCAGCAGGGATCTGTGGCCAGCAGCAGGGAGAAGGAAGGTTTGGAGGTGAGGCTGAGGGAGACACGCAGTCACAGGCCCAGACACACAGGGATGGGTTTTCATGCCAAGAAACTCTCAAGTGTTTTTAGCACATGAGAAACAGGTTCTGGGCTGCACGGGAAGCCCGATGTGTCTCACACCCCATCCAACCCAGCCAGCGTGTGAGGCGTGGCAGGACCCAGCTTCATCTGTCCCTTGACCTGGAGGGACTCATCCTGTGCTGGCCATTTCTGTTGGATGTCTCTCTTTCCTCTCCTCAAGGTTACCCATTCAACGATGTGTGCCAGTGGTTCATTGACAGAGCCGATCTCATCTTCGTGGTCTTTGACCCTACGAAGCTGGACGTGGGCTTGGAGCTGGAGATGCTGTTTCGCCAGCTGAAGGGCCGCGAGTCTCAGATCCGAATTATCTTGAACAAAGCCGACAGCCTGGCAACCCAGGAGCTGATGAGAGTCTACGGGGCCTTATTCTGGAGCCTGGCTCCTCTCATCAACGTCACGGAGCCACCCAGGGTGTACGTTAGCTCCTTCTGGCCCCACGAGTACCAGCCGGACACCCACAGAGACCTGTTCCTCAAAGAAGAGATATCGCTCCTGGAAGATCTCAACCAGGTGATTGAGAACAGGATGGAGAATAAGATCGCCTTCATACGCCAGCACGCCATCCGGGTGCGCATCCACGCCCTCTTGGTCGATCGCTATCTCCAGACCTACAAGGACAAAATGACCTTCTTTAGCGATGGAGAACTGGTGTTCAGGGACATTGTGGAAGATCCTGACAAGTTCTTTATCTTTAAGTCCATTCTGGCAAAGACCAATGTCAGCAAATTTGACCTCCCCAACCGTGAAGCTTACAAGGACTTCTTTGGCATCAACCCCATCACCAGTTTTAAGCTGCTGTCTCAGCAGTGCTCGTACATGGGAGGGTGTTTCCTGGAGAAGATTGAGAAGGCCATCACTCGGGAGCTTCCCGACCTCTTGGGCAGCATCGGCTTGGGGAAGAAGCCCAACGTCCTCTCCTGCGACATCACCGGCTGTGGCGAGACCCCAAAGAATCGCTACAGGAAGCCCTAAGGTTCTGTCAGACGTCACAGAACGGTTCCTCCACGTGTTCCTACCGATGAATGAGCTTATGTCTTATCTGTCCAAGAAGCCGTGGTCTGTTAACCCTTTGAGTGCCGCACTGGCAAAGGCTACTGTACGATGAGGACTTTGAGTCATTGACACCGATGGCAGGGGAAGATGGGTGGGCATAAGAAAGAGAATAAAAACTGTGAATTCCTGACATTTTATCTTTGTTCTTTCAAGTAGAAGGCGATGTTGGAGCTGTGAGTACCAGCAACGCACGGTGAGCTAGAACTGTAGCTGCTTCTTCACTGGTGCCGAGTGCATGCACAGGAGTTTCAGCCTCTGCATCCCTGAAGCCAGCAGGGAGCGAGAACGAGGGCACGGCGTGAGAGCGCAGGGGAGAGTGGTGACACACCAACCCGGGGCATCACCAGGAGCCCTGGGGCAAAGCCCTGGGCAAGGAAAGAGAGGCCAGGTCCCAGCTGTTGTTTTCAGACGCAAACATCCCACAAATCTCGGCAAATATTGATCTTGTTTTTCTTTCCAAGACTTTCAGGTTGCCTGGTGAAGTTCTCCTTTCACTTAACAGCTGAGTTGAACTTCTGCAGCCTTCAGCAGGGTGTTCACCTGAAGAAGGGGCTTTTGCAGGGGCATCTGTGTCTCCAGACAGGTAGCCATGATGGGATTTGCAAGTCCATGTCAGAGGAGGAAGTGGGCTAGAAAGGAGCTGCCAGCACTGGCTGAGCTCTGCTGGAGGAGGAGGGCCAGCACCCCAAATCAGATGGTCCTGCAAGGAACCATGAGCAGGTTTTCCTCCCCCTGGGTCAGCACAGGGACAGGACACTTCATGCCTCCATGTGCCATTGACCTCAGAAGCCCTGCTGGCAAGCCAAGCCTGTGGCTCAGCAGGGCTCCAAGGGTTGAGGGTCTGGAAGTTTGACCTTGTTCAAGTCCATGCAGCTGTTTTCTCAGTCAGACCCCCGTGGTCATGCACTCAGTGGAGGGAGACAGGAATGGGGGGTCACTAGCCACGTCTTTTTTGCCCATCTGCTGATCTGTTCTCCCTAGGACAATCCAGGAAGGCTTCTGTGGCTTGTTCACCAAACTTCCCCTATTTCAGGCATTTGTTGGCTCATCTCTGTGCATTGGTGCTCGGTCCTAAGAGGAGAAGCAGTACAGCTTTGGAGGCACCCAAGCAGGGTCAGGTTCTCCATGGACAGCCAAACTTGAAACCTGTCAGCAAAAGCCAGGGGATTAGGGGTGGCCTCATCACTTGGCCCTCGTGGCCAGCAGGGTTGGCTGATGAGCTGAGCACAAACCAGCCAAGAGGTGGACGTTGCCCTGGATGGAGACTGGCACCTTTGAGCCCACCAACGACCTGCTGAATATCCTTTCTCCTTCCTCCTGCCAAACGACCACAGCTAGTGCTGCTCTCCAGGAAATCTCTGGAAGAGAAGGACTTACCTTTGACAGGAACAAGACGTGGAGGTGATGGCTGAGACAAGAAAAAGGCAAAAGGAATGAAAGAGGGAAAGAGAAAGTTGGGAATCAAAGGCTCTGTTGTGATGGGAAGGGTGTGAAGGACAGTGCCCTTGTCTTGACGTGCCCGATGGGACGTGAGCTAAGGCAGAAGGTCCATGGGAGCTCCACGTCCCCCTGGCACTGAGGCCAGGCACTACAAAGAGGTCCCTTTGTGTCCAGGTGAGTTTGGGGGAACGTTGCCCCAGAGACTTCCATGCTTCTTGCCTCTGCTTCGAGGTAGGATTCTACATTTGAACTAACGAAGATGAAACCCAAAAGTGTGGCCAAGCATGGGAAGGGGCATGGCTTGTGCAGAGGGATTTTGCCCGCAGTGCAGAGGGGACTGGAGGTCTGAGGGAAGTCAAGCAGAGCATCAGAGAAAGCAGCAGCCAGAAGAGCCCGCAGAGAAGTGACATGGTCGTGAGTCAGTGCCGTGAGGTCTCAGACCTGCCCCGGAGCTGCTGCCCCGCTCCACTGCTGCTCCTTCTTCTTTCTTGTACATGTTCCCGAGGCTGTCAGCGTCCCCCTGTCTCACCTGCACCTCCTCACCTCTCCCTCTCCTCTGCAAGACCAGTCTGCATGGTTTTCTCAAGAGCTATTGGAATAGAAACACTGACAGAAAGGGGCTAATATTGTCACTGCTCCTGCTGTCACACAGCCTGTCACTGTCACAGCAAGCAAAGGCCAGCAGACGTTTCTGTTCTCAAGCGCCGAATCGTGCCATCTCTTTCCTTGCTGCCCTGTCCCCCCAAAGCCCGTGGGCTCTGGGGTACCCAGGGAAAGGCCCCCCAGCCCAGGAAGGAGCTCCAGTGCTCCCTCATAGCCTTGAACCCCAAGTCACCACCGCTCTGCTCCCATCGTCATCCCCATCCCTTCTGTTCTCCTGTTCTCCTGGCTTTGTTCTCCAGCACTCGTTGCCTCCTCTCCTCCCTCTCTCTTCCCTTCAGCACCCACACGCCCTGTGCAAAGCCCTGGTGCCCACGTCCTGGACAGGGCTCCTCTGTGGCAGCCAAAGCCTTTCCCCGCTCCCGGTATCATACGTTGGGGTTGTCTCTCCAAGCCGGTGGCAGCGGTGGTCAGGGGCTGGGGCTGTTTCCTGCTCCCCGTGACCCTCGCTGACTCGGCTCCGTGCTGGCTCGGGGAGACACCGACACCTGAGATGTTTTCTCTCCCGTGGATCCAAGTGGCTGTCAGTCCCAAGAGGATTGCAGTCCCCAGCCCTGCTCTCTCCAAGCTTTCTTCAAAGAGCTCTGGAAATCTGGGAGTGGAACTGGGGAGCAGGGAGATCTTTTCCTTCTGCCCCAAATCCCCAAGCTCCCATGCCTGTGGCACCAGGGGGGTGAGCATCTCACCCGAGAGCCTTGCAGGAGGGACACAGGCCCATGTAGATGCCCGTGGTCGTGTTCATTGGGATAACACTGTCAGCTTGAACATCAGCCTGTCTAATAAAACCTGGCATTTTCCAAACACACTCCCTGGAGATGATGCTTCTGTTTCTCCTGCCGGTGTGGGGCTGGGGGGCCGAGCGGGTGCAGCTGCAGGGAGTGAGGCAGGAGCTCCCATCTCCTTCCCTGCACCCCAATCTCCTACCCACCCATGGGACCTGCCACCCACGCCTGAGCCTTTTGGTTGCTTTTTCCAACCTAGTTTCCCGTGCCAGGGGCACAAAGGGGCAAAGCGAACCCCAGCTCCTCGGCTTTGTGCTCCAGGGCAGCGTGACCCTCCCTGGTGGGACACATCCTGGCTCCCACCCGCACCAGGAGATGCTCTTTTAGCCCCGTGTGTGTGTGTGGTCTCCCTTCTCCTCCTCCTCCTCCTCCTCCTTGCCTTGCAGTGGCCCCACCACGCTGGGCACTCAGAGAGAAAAGCCCACCCTCCCCTGGGCCCAGCTCTGATTCACCCGCGGGGGCTCCGGCACAAAGCCCTGGGGAGGAGCAGGAGCCGCGGGGCTGAGTCACGGCCGCGGGCCCACGCGCCACGGCAGACACGGCGCCCCGTGACTCAGCCTCGCCCCCCTGGGCGCTGGGGTGGGGTGGATGCACGCGGGGATGCTCTGCATGGTGGCTGCTTCACCTCCCTCCAGCATCACGTTGGCATCCTGCCCTGGGGAGAGCCCCACGGGGACACCCGGGCTGAGCCCATGGGTGCTGGATGTGACCCCTGTCCTACTCCTGGTGGCCAAGGCACCCACAGCCAGGCAGGAGCTGTGCTGCAAACCAGAGCCCGTGCTCCACCTGCTCCAGGTCCACGGCAGCGGGAAGAGGATTGGGGACCATGGCAGAAAGGAGAGGGAGAGAGAGACCATGGAGGAGGGCAGAGGGTTGAGGACCATGGAAGAGGACAGGGGGTGCAGGACCACAGAGGAGGGCAGGGGGTTGAGGGCCACGGAGGAGGGCAGGAGGTCCAGTCCATGGAGGAGGGCAGAGGTTGAAGACCACAGCACAGAGCAGAGGGTCAGGGACCATGGAGAAGGACAAGGGGTTGGAGACCATGGAAGAGGACAGAGGGTACAGGACCATGGAGGAGGACAGGGGTTGGGGGACAGTGGCAAACAGTTCTCACTAGCCACCCCACAAGAGGCAGATGGAGGCACCATCCCTCTGGAGGTTGGGGCTCATGCCAGCTGTTTATGATAACCCAACTGCCTGGCCTGTCTGTCTGTCTTTCCAACTATCTGTCTTGCTCGCTCATCAAAGAAGGTTGTTCCAAGGAAGCTGGAAGAGGAGGAACGTCTCACTTGGCTACGGCTTCATTTTTCTTCCAAAGCTGCTGTAAAGATGTGAATCATGAGCTGATAACGCTCCTGGCAGAACGAACACCAGTTCCACTGGGACGTGGTGCTGGCAGCAGCTCCGCTTATCTCTTGGACAGAAAAGATGAACATTTATCTTAGAGACATCACTGGGGAAGAGCCACCAGTGCTGCTGAGATCTGGGGGTCACCAGAGCTTGCCTGTGCCCAGGGTGCTCCCACCACAGGGAGGGACCCTTGAGTGGTTTTCCCAAAGGGAAAATAAACCCTGTGGGAAGTAAGATATCGGGGCCAGGGACAATATGTTGAGTATTTTGGACCTGGTGTGATAATAAAGATGATGTGAAAAGTGTCCTGAGAGCCGAAGCTGGCTTCTCAGGGTCATGAGGGATGCTGTCAGAATCACACAGGGTCAGTCCCAAGCACAGATCCAGGCTGGGTGCAGAATGGCTGGAGAGCAGCTCTGAGAAGGACTGGGGGTGCTGGGGGAGGAAAAGCTCAACATGAGCCAGCAACGTGCTCCCTAATTTATCCAGATGTTTCTGCAGGGCCTCTGCTCTCCAGAGTGTCCACAGCTCCTCCCAGTTTGGTGTAATTGGCCAACTGGTGATTACCTCCTGGAGAGCCCTGCCCACATTTCTGGCTTTTAAGAAGTTTGAGGCTGTACCAAAGCAATGGACTCAGCAGCTCCTGGTCTAAGCAGCCTGGCTGTGAAGGTCAGACAGGACAGGACAGGGCAGGACAGGACAGGACAGGATGAAAAACTGAGTTAAAAATCAACAGACCTCAATTCAAGACAAGCTGCTGCTGAAGGAACACGGCATGTGTCTTGAGTTTGAACCAAGCCAGACAAGAAAAGGAAGCAAGAGATCCAGCTTAAGGGCAAATCCTTCATTAAGAGCTTAAATGGTCCAGATAAAACAGAACATGGCAAACATTATTTGGGTTATAATAAAATGGGATTTAATAAATACATGTTACAACCGTGAAAGGGGAATAGAATATTTTCTGTGCTCTTCCATGGAGCTGAAGCTGAGGAAGGAACTGAATTGAGGATGATAAAAGAGGAGAAATAAGCAGACAGGAAAAAGCCACCAAGCACATCAGCTGAAGATGGTGGAATATATCTATTTTTTAATACTTCCAGCCACAATTCAGCTTTGTTGCTTATTCAGGAGCAGGTTCTCCAAGCACCCAGGAGTTGAATATTAATAACTGAGATGTTTTGACTACACACATAAGACACACAATCTGCTTGTTTGTTTGTTTGCATTGGAGAAAGAGAGAGGCAATTCCAGCTCCTTGTTTTGTTTTCTGAATGTCCTAGGAAATAATTTACCAAACGAACAGACAATGTGTTGGGCAGTTGCAGGCATGTGCTGACAGGATGGGGTCACACCTAGCACAGCTGCCCCAAATGCCCTTTCAGAGGTGGCCTTTGGTAAAGAACTCATCCTAAATCTACTGAAACGTAACCTCTGAGCAGTTCCCACAGGTACAAATCACAGGGACCCACCGAAAGCTGCAACCTGGAGGAAACATTTGGTGGGAAATTACCAGAAACCTGCGATAGTTTTCTCCTGACTGTGTCCCTGAGTTCAGCACCTGCCATGAAGCATAAGGGCTGTGTGATTTTTGCTCACTGTGTGTGACTGTGGACACTCCCATTACCCAGTTCAAGGAGACTCCTCGTTTATAAAAGGATTAGGGACCCCACTCCTAAACCCTGATTGCACCTAGGCAGGAACTGCTGGATCGTATCAGTTCTCCCTCTGCAATCTTCCACTGTGTTCTCTGTGTCACTTTGTTTTGCTCCCCAACTCCCCTTTTTACCAAATATCTGCTGTTTTCTCATTACCCCAGGCCCAATATTTCTCCTGCACTGCTGAAGCTTCCACTTTCTCTTACCTCCATCAAAAGGTATTTAATGTCTTTTTTAGTCCACGAACAGCAGGACTCAGCCCTCCCTAGGTGACTTCACATTTTATTTCCATAATATAACGCAGTTGTTAGGGCAGCAACAGAGGTAAAAATGCCGAGGAGACCGATACCCATCTCTGCCACGGCGTTATCTGGTCGTGTTCTCAGCAACGTTTTCTGCCCAGCTTGTTCCCTGGAAACCTCGCTGGGTGCGTGGCAGACGCCTGCATTCACACCCAGCTTTCAACACAATTGTTTGGAAGGTGTTTGCTGCTCTTTTTGCACTCAGGGTCCATCAATAGCCCAGCAAAAGTCCTGGAAACTCAGTGAGCATCAGGCACTCCGTGGGTGTTATTAAAGTGTCCACATGCTAAAATTAATGTCATGTTTTTGTCATTTTTAAGTACTTGAGGCTGAAGCCCCAATGATATTTTTTACTGTGGTCTTTTCTTTGAGCAGTGTGAATAAAACCTGTAAGTCATAAAGTGCAGCAGGGACTGGTTTAGAGTGAAATCAGTTTTTAATCAACAGAAATGATTAAATACATCACCTAGCAGTAGGACCAGTGGGCTGTGTTGGGCCACCCCAATGTCACGACACTTAGCAGGGGTCAAATTGCCCTGTATCATTTCTTCTTGTTCCATCAAAGTCCTAATCCTACCACCACAGCAATAAATGGAAATAAGGGCTGGCTCCTGTGTTTGAAGGCAGGAGAAGTGCACTCTTTCCCAGCTTAGAGAACACAAATGTGTAGGAACCATCTTAGATACAAATGATTGATAGAATATTTTCTCAGCTCCTTCCACTTCAGGCTTGTCACATCATTGTGGAATTGCTCAGAGATATCTGCTCTGGTTGGAGCAGGAGAGGTCATCTATACTCCTAGACAGCATTGGAGTTGCAGCCACACAAGTGAAATCTCAGGTGCAGCTGAGAAGAATGTTGTCTTCTACCCTTTCTGGGGAAAAAAAAAACCTAAAAAAAAATCACAAAACATCCAATGTGACTGAGTTGGGTTATTTTTTTGAAATTATTCTGGCACCCACAGCACAGGATAACAGATTTGTGGTTAAAATACACCATGGCAGCCTGAGCCAGGGAGAGAGAGAGTGAATGTACCCAGGGATGTGGCTGGGAACGCTCTGTTCCCCTCAGAGCGAGCGCTCAGCCCAGGCAGCGATGGCTCTCACCACATCCATACCCAGCTCCGCGGCGCTCGGCGTCACCTTTCCATCGCAGATCAACCGAGACGAGGGACCAAGTCACAAAAATCCCACAGAAATTCTCTTCTCTCCCAGAAACCTGAATTTAAAAAGGGCTGGGTGCAGGCACAGCAAATGTTTCACCAAGTTTCACGTGGTGTAATTCCTTGCAGCACTTCCAACTCCCATAGCCAGGCTTTCCTGTGGATCTGCAGCAGGTTTTGCTCCCAAACCTGTGTGCGTGCACCACACGATTGTGTAAGCCTGTAACTGTGCTGGTAAATTCTCACCCCTGCCTCTTTCAGTTGAATAATCCAAAACACTAAATAGAAAATGTGTGGCAAACATCAGAAAATGGTCAGGTTGTGCATTGCAATGTTCACACCCACTGCAGAAATGATGATTTTTCACAGAATCACACAGAATATTAGGGATTGGAAGGGACCTCAAAAGATCATCTAGTCCAATCTCCCAAATTTTTCCAAATGAATCAGAGTTTTCTCCATAGTACTGCAGGAAAATCCCACAGCAAGTGTCACCCTGGGAGGAAACCTGCCTGCAAGGTTGCATGAATAGTTTAGGCTAGTTTAATTCTGAATAGTTAGACTAGTCCAGAATAATTCAGTTCTGAGAGTCTTTTTGCTGCTCTCATAAAAGAGAACTCCCTTGTCCATTAGGATCTTCCCACCTAAAATGTTCTGTGAAGACAGGATGTCCAAATGAGCGAGCTGTGAGAACAGGAAGGTTTGATTTTCTGTTCCTCTATAGTGTTGGCTGCACCAACCTTATTTTGCAGGACCAGCTAAGCTGTGATGTTATACAGGTGAAGGAGATCTTCATGGTGAGAGGGGAGGAGGTCACACTGCAGCACAGGAGGAGAACACATGGACATCCAGCCCTTCTTTTGAAGGAGATGGAGGAAAAGTTTCCAGAGCAAGTAAAAAACATCAGGACTTCCCCAAGGCAAAGGGGTTTTCTCTCCTGGCCTGGCAGTGGTTGGACATCTCACCTGCTCAGGGGGTGAAGGAGGTAACTGGTTTTTGGTTTGCTGGTTGGAATGACCTGCTCTTTCCAGAAGGCAAAGCTGGATCAGGAGGCTCTGAATGGAAGCAGCAGCAGCAGCAGGGGTTTGCTCGGAGCAGGAACAGCGTGAGAGCAGCCTGCAGCAGCGCGGCCAGAGAAACCAGGGGCGTGCACGGGAAGGTGGCACAGCACCGGCACCGGCCTGGCAGCCTCCTGAGACTTCATTTCCAACGGGTGGCCTTTGGTAGGATGCTAAAAATTACTGATGCTACATCTGCAAGATAAAACCTGAGCAGCCTGAGACGGGGAGAACGGCTGGATTAGCTCTTTATTTTGCTGCTTCTTGCCCTGACCTGGAGCCACAGAAACTCCTTCCTAATTTATATCACATAGGGACTATTTTTACACACTTTTTCACTGCCTTCTACTCATGGAAGCCCTGCTGATGACTTCACAGTGTCACTTCCCACTCTTTGACTGCGACTGTCGGTCATTTTAACCGTTTTTTGCTATTTTATGCTGTGCTATAAAGCAGAGTTACAGCACAGCAGCGAGTGACTCGACGCCCCTTTGGGAATCCTGGAGTAGCACCGCTGCAGCCCATCTCCAATCAGTGTTTTATAGCTTCTGCACTGTTTTCTTGCCATAATTTCTTAATGGTTTGAGAGTTTGCTTTAGCCTGCTTGTAGGCTGTCCCTTGTCTCCTGAATTTCAATACCCTGAGAAGCTGCAAGGGGATGGAGTGGGAGCTTGATGCTGGGCTAGTCCAGGGGACATCAACGACTGTCGCTTGGATAGTCTTTCTCCTGAGGTTTATTCTTCGGTGCTTCCACACCCAGACAGCCCCATTCACAGCAATCTTAACACTCCTATTTCAAGAAAGAAATTTTTTTCTTTTTTTAGTCCTTTTTCTTTTCTTTTTTTAAGTCCTTTTTTTTTACAGAAGCAGAATGTCACACGAGTTCCCCCACCGAGCGTTCGTAGTGATAAAAGCAGGTTCGATGCGACTGCATTTGCAGACAGCAGCGGTACTTCCTCTCTTCGGAAACAGAGCAAGTTTCTATTTCAGGCTTTGCTGACTCAAGGGTGAGGTACCCAAGCTGATTCAGCAGCTTGGCAAGCCAGGAGGACTTCTGGTTATGAATGGAATGAGCAATAAATTTCCAGTTTGTCTTCGTCTTACAGAAATGTCTGTTTGAGTGAAGCCACCTCCTGGTGGCAGACATTTTGTCCAGATAAGGGCTCTGCTCTGCTTTGCTTCCAGTGCTGGAGCCACTCGGGTGAGACAACCCTCCAGCCTGCAAGAAAAAGCCTGGTCCTCTGGGAGCCAGTGGTTCCCACTCAGCTGGCCAGGTTTTATCCTCCCTCTTGAGGTCCAAGTCACATAAAAAGTTATTCTACTGCTCACTGGTGTATTTTATCGATGCATTCCCTCTGGGATGTGAAAACATGTCAGTAATGTGAATGACCTGAACTGCAATTTCCCAAGGATGAAAACACAGAACACAACTAAAACCAACCTGGTTACCCTGAGGAAGTGAGAAGAATGCGCCACTTACTCAGCTTCCGCGGCTCCATGTGGAAAAGATGCCAAAGGTGATCCTTGTGCTTTTCTTTGATGGAAAAGTGAAATAAGCATCCTGATACTTTTCTGAATAGAAAAAGCATGGAGGAGTAACAATCCTCCCAAATGTTTTCCAATGTTTACTTGTTTGTCTGTGAACAGAGAAAGATTTTTTTTTAATCCATAACATGAGGTCTCTCACCTGGAGGTTACCAGGATTCGAAACAAAGCTCATGGCAAATCCTGCACGTGCCAGCGAGGATGCAGACACAGAAGTCTGTCAGGAGTGAGATCCTGCTCTTTATTGAGGTAAGAAGGTAGGGAATGGGGCATCTGTGCTGCCTCCCTTGCGCCTTTCTGCCTGTGGATGGACTGAACAGGTTTTAACATATTTCCCTCCAATATTTATGCTGTTTCCAGAGCCAGACAGGACAAACAGTCTCCACCCATGGCACCCATGATGCCTTTTTTTTCAGCAGCGTACAATAAAAGCCACAAACTTCTAAACAGCGTTCTCCAGCTATAAATTCCTCCTAAGCTCCTCCCCAGCCGCACCAAGGACGCCGGCATTCACACGCGCTGTCGCTGTAGCCCACAGTTCCCGTGGCAGACTCCTCTGCTCGCGAAGGCGGTTGGTGAAGTCTGGAAAAGCACCGTGTGGGTTGTCACATCTCAGATCCCCCCTCCACAGTGTTGCACAGCTCCATCAGATAAGCAGTGCAGTACAATATTGTGAATGCCAGACAAAAGCCAATCATCAGAGCTGACAACGCTGTGCCGCTGCCAGGGAAAGTGAATTCAGTTCTCTAGACGAGATAGGTGTATTTAGTGGCATGAAGTTGAAAGCCATGTGCCAGTAAGATGTGTATTCCCCCAGCCATTGCTCTGTAAAGTGTTTCCTCTGTGAAGGAAACCAGCCACAAGAGTATTTTGGAAGGGCAGTCAGAGTTCTCTGCAGGAAAACAGCACAACCCAGAACAACCAGACACTGAAATGAATCCGGGAACCAAAAGCCACACTGCGTGGTAGCTCCCAGCTCTACCAAGATGTGCTAATTGTGATTGCTAACGAAGTGACTGGGAGGAAGCATCTTCCTTAAAGGATGCTGCAAACATCACCCACGCAGATGCTGCCTTAGAGGGATACGCTGACTGTGTTATAGTCCATGGGGTTAAACTCCTCCTGGATAAAAACAAACCAGGAGGCAGAGGGAAATAACAGATTCACTTCAAACCACTTCTTGCCCTCTAAGATGAATTTTACTCACACTTCAAATAAATACAGGCATCACTGGCATGTCTTGATTACTGTTTACATGTACTTCATCTGCTTCTGGAATTCAAGGGAGAAAAATCTTCATGATAAAAGCAAAGTGAAAGCATAGAGTCCATGACATAACCCTCTAGTCTTTTGGAAGGCAGCACTAGGTCTTTCCCAGCTAGTACAGAGCTCACAAAAGAGAATAACAGATAACCCTCCTCCCTGCTGCATACACAGCATGTGCTTCCACCACTTCATAATGATGGAGGAAGCTGAGCTGGTGAGTGCTGGGTGACTGCTTCACCTGAAGATCAAAAGGAGGATCAGGATGGGAGTCAACGAGTAACAAACCTAGTGGGAGCTTCTTCAGGAGAGCGAGGATTCTGAACACTCTCGAGGTTGTGATCTGAAGTTTACCAAAGAAGAGTTTGGCCAAGTCAGATGTTTTCTTCAGTCCCATTTCGCTGTCGTTCGAACCAGTAACAAAAGCTGGGAAAGAGGAGACTACTTCATTAGGGGAGATCAAAAGCAGTCTCTGACTAGTAGCCAGACAAAATTTGGGATCATGTGGGTCCCTCAGTTAAAACTTGTGATGTAGCCAGTACCTTTGATGTGATTCTGTTTATTCCAAGAACACACAAAGTCCCGCTTTATCGAGCACAGGGGGAACGAGACACACTTCTCTCGCTCCTCAGCCCGAGCTCTGCTTCTCCTCGTCCTCCAGCCCCTGCACGCAGGTACCTCCGTGCCTGAAGCGCTGGTCTCTCCTGTGTGCACGCAGGGAAGGTGCCTACGAGCGGCCTCTCTCCTCCTGGCACACGTGAGCTCTCTCTGTGCAGCACACACGCACCCGGACCACCTCACTGCCGCACACGCACGAACCGAACGGAGGCAGATCCCGCATCTTCATGTTGGATGAAAATTGAATTAAAGCCTACCCAGGCAGGTTTCAGCAGCCAATGCCCATTTGAAGGGCCTCAACTTTTACTACACTCCAGGCAAACAGTGTTTTAATTATTCACCGCCATGCACCTGCCCTTTTTGGTCACCCTGGACCAAAGGGACTGAATGAAATCATGACTTGCTGGATACCAGAGGGAAAACTCCCATCTTCAGCTGGAGGAAAAACTTCCCTGGCATTCTTTTCAACAACATCCTGGTTTATTTAGAAATAATGAGGGCTTAAATTATTTCTTGTCCTCGTTGTCCCTCTCAATATTTTAGCTCTTTGTAGTTTCTACCCTTTTTTGGAGGGTGCAGCTGACCGAGACTGGCAGTTGAGGAAGGATGTCATGAGCAATAATAAGAAGCCAATTCAATCATAAAGCGAGGCTAAAAAATGAATGTTTGAATTTCAGTACCTTTACACCCCACAGTTCAAGTCAATCTCTACAACAAAACTCTTACAGGGTTACATGACAAAGTTAAAAAGCACAGGTAATTTTAACTTAAATTCTTTGCCATTGAGGTAAAAAACTTTTTTCCTTTTTTTCCACCAAATTTCCACTGTATCTTTGAATCCTTGGAAGTTGTCGCGCTTCTTTAATCCTCCAGATGAAATAAATTCACCCTCCTTTATGAAGTAAAAATATAACTTAAAGTACATTTAGATGAATCAATAAAGAGGTTGCAAAGAAGTCTAAGTAAATTTAGCAATTAATAGCCAAGCCCAGGAGGCCATCCTTCCTTTCCGCTGTGTCACCTCAGGGATTTCTTTCTTCCTAACAGTGCTGATGTCAGAGTGGCATGGTAAGCAGCACTCGGTATTAAATATTGATCAGCCGAGCCATTAGCTGGAACTCAAGAGATGGCTATGTCATAGCAAAAACAAAGCAATTATTACTACCGAGTGGAATTTTTTATTATAGATTGGTTTGGTATTTGAGGACATCAGGAAATACAAATTTCTTGAAAATAATAATAATAAAAATACATTTTACAGCCTGGCTACTGCACAATAAATACAATGTTTACAAAGGAAATGGAAAAAACCAAACAGGTTTTGGTTCCAGTGACTGCGTGGCCATATATTTGATATTATTATTCTTTTTAAAAGAGGATGCTTTATCGACTGCTGATGTCTTCAGAGGAGAAGGCACTCAGTGCGGGGTGGGAAGGGTGGCTGGAGCAGAGCACTTTGCTGGGCAAGGCTCACCAGGAAAACAAGTGGGATTGAGGGAAGGAGGAGGCAGAGCCGGGCCTGGCGGGCAGCACCGGACAGGCACTGGGGAGCGGGAGGAGAAGATGATGGGCCCAGGGGTCTAGGAAGCACCAGGGGAGGTTTAGAATCATAGAATCATAGAGTGTGGTGAGTTGGAAGGACCCACAAGGATGATGGAGTCCAACTCCTGTCCCTGCACAGGACAGTCCCAACATTCACACCATGTCCCTGAGGGCCTTGGCCAAATGCTGCTGGAATCTTGTCAGCCTTGGGGCCATCAGCACCTCCCTGGGGAGCCTGTGCCAGTGCTCCACCACCCTCTGCCTCAAGAACCTTTTCCTCATGGCCAACCTCCCCCTCCCCTGCCACATCTTCCTGCCATGGCCTCTGCTCCTGGCGTTGGTGGCCAGAGAGAAGAGCTCAGCGCCTGCCCCTCCTCTGCCCCTTGGGAGGAAGTTCCAGACCGCCAGGAGATCTCCTCTCAGTCTCCTCTTCTCCAGGCTGAACAACCCAAGCAACTTCAGCCTCTCCTCACACCCTTCCCCTCTAAACCCTTCCCCAATGCTGTGTCCCTCCTCTGGACACTCTCCAGGAGCTTTAGATCTTTTTTCTCCTGTGGTGCCCAAAACTGTCCCCAGTGCTGGAGGTGAGGCCGCACCAGTGCAGAGCAGAGCAGCTGGCAATGCAGTGCCTGACGCACCCCTTTGGTTTAGACTGGATGTCAGGAACAATTTCTTTACTGAAAGGGAGGTCAAGCGTTGGAACAGGCTGCCCAAGGAGGTGGTGGAGTCACCATCCCTGGAGGTGTTCAACAAACATGTAGACATGGCACTTCATGGTTTAGTGGGCATGCTGGTGTTGGGTTGATGGTTGGATTGGATGATCTCAGAGGTCTTTTCCAACCTAAATGATCCTGTGATCCCCCGTGAGCAGGAGTGAGGGCTGGGGAGTGGGGAAGAGGAGGGGAAGGAGCTGGGAGAAGTGAAGAGAGGAGAGATAGGGGCAGCTGGGAGGGAGAGATACCGGCAGGGAGGGAGCGGTGCAGGGCAGATAGCGTCCCTCAGCAACAGCCGGGGAAAGGGAGAGGACACAACCCGCCCGGCGCGCTTCCAGCGGGATGCGGAAAGCTTCAAGTGTTTGCTGAAGTGCGTGTTGTTTGCGCATGGCAAATGTCAGCCCTGACAGCCGCGGCCGTTCTCCCCCTCCCGCCCCCCGTGAACAAACACGGCCCCAAAGGCGGGAGGGACCGGCCGGGAGGGACTCGCGGCCTGAGGGGAGTGCGGCCGGGGGTGGGGGGAGTGCCCTGAGGTACCCCCCGAGGTACCCCGCGCAGTCCCGTGCGGTCCCGTCCCCGCCCGCTGCCCCACGCGGCGATAAATCGGCCCCGCTCGCGTTCCTGAGGGGAAGGGGCGCGGGCAGCAGCCGCTCCCCTCACGCTGCCAGCGGTCCGCCCGCGCCCCTCAGGCCGGGAGGAGCCGGGTGCGGGGGGGAGTGCGCGCTCCCGGCGCGGCGCCGCGCTCTATTGGCCGGCGGGGGCGCGCGCCCACAGCCCCTCCAAACACCCCCCCAGTCAGGAAGATGGTGGCAGCGGTGGCCGCCCGCGCCTAAGCGCGCCCCCGTCGCTCCTTCCCCTCCCTCCCCCGGCGGCGCGCGGGCGGGCGGGCCGGCCCCCGCCAGGGCACGGAGCTCCCCGCGGCGGCGCGGCACCACCCCGCCGGGAGCGGGAGTAGGAGCAGCCCCGCCGGGCCCCGCGGCAGGCGAGGAGGAGGCGGCCGAGGCGGGGGCTGAGGGCGCGGCAGGGGCACTCGCCCTCTCGGCTGGGCGCTGCCCGGGACGGTGGAGGGTCCGGGGCGCTGCTGACGGGTTGGGCGGAGAGGGGAGGGGACGGGAGGGCCGCGCAGGCCGGCGGGGGGCGGCCGCCGGTGCTGTCCCGGCTGGGCGGGCGAGGGAGGGAGGCGGCGCGGCGGGAGCCGGCCCCTTGGCGGCGGCCGTGAGGGGAGCGCTGCCCGGCGGGCGCGGGCAGGAAGCGGCGGCCGGCGGCGGCCGACATGGAGGAGCGGTCCCCTCCCGGCGGGGGCCCGGCCTTCTCCCTGCGGAACTGAGGGGTTCGGCGGGACTGCGGGAGCGCGGGGCCCAGCGGCGGGCGGCAGCCCCGGCCCTGCCCGGCCGGCGGAGGCGGGCGAGGCGAGGCGAGGGGACTATGCGGGGCTGCCCGCGCCCCAGCGCCCCGTGTGCCCAGCCCGGCGAGCGGCGGAACGACGCGGCGCTGCCCGGCCGCCTCACCGCGCAGGCGGCGGTGGCGGCGGGAGGACACTAGAGGCGACTCTGCCGGGAGCCCCCGGTGGTTTTTCCCAAACCGAGAGACCCAACTCCTGAGCGGGGCTCTCCGGGAGGGACTGACAACATGGCTTCCCCACCGCACCAGCAGCTGCTGCATCACCACAGCACCGAGGTGAGCTGCGACTCCAGCGGGGACAGCAACAGCGTGACGGTGAAAATCAACCCCCGGCAGCACCAGGGCTGCTCCTCTTCCAAGCACTGCAAGTACAGCATCTCCTCCAGCTGCAGCTCGGGGGAATCGGGGGGCACCCGCCGAGCCGGCGGAGGTGGCGGCGGCGGCTCTGGCCTCCGTCGGCAGAAGAAGCTGCCGCAGCTCTTCGAAAGGGCTTCTTCCAAGTGGTGGAACCCCAAGTTTGACTCCAACAACCTAGAGGAGGCTTGCATGGAGAGGTGCTTCCCACAGACCCAGCGCAGGTTTCGCTATGCCCTTTTCTACATCGGCGTGGCCTGCCTTCTCTGGGGCATCTACTTTGGCATCCACATGAGAGAGAAGCAGCTTGTTTTCATGGTGCCGGCTCTGTGCTTCCTCTTGGTATGTGTCGCCTTTTTTGTGTTCACTTTCACCAAGACGTACGCCCGCCATTACGTATGGACTTCGCTGATACTCACCCTCCTGGTTTTTGCTTTGACTCTCGCTCCGCAGTTCCAGGCTCTCAGACCTATCTCAGGAAGTGGTGACATGTCCAACCGGACTCCCCCGGCAGATCCCACAGACACTTGTCTTTCTCAAGTCGGCAGTTTTTCTATGTGTATTGAAGTGCTCTTGTTGCTTTACACAGTGATGCACTTACCCTTGTATTTAAGCTTGTTTCTGGGACTGTCGTACTCGGTCCTCTTCGAGACCTTTGGTTATCACTTCCGCGATGAGACCTGTTTCACCCCGCTCGGAGCCGGTGCAGTTTACTGGGAGCTGTTGAGTAAAGCCTTCCTGCACGTCTGCATCCACGCCATCGGTATTCACTTATTTATCATGTCCGAAGTCAGATCGAGAAGCACATTCCTGAAAGTGGGGCAATCCATCATGCATGGAAAAGACTTGGAAGTGGAAAAAGCCCTGAAAGAAAGGATGATTCACTCTGTTATGCCAAGAATAATAGCCGATGACTTAATGAAGCAGGGGGATGATGAAAGTGAAAACTCCATCAAACGTCATTCCACCTCAAGCCCCAAAAACAGGAAGAAGAAGCCCTCCATACAGAAAACCCCCATTATATTCCGTCCCTTTAAAATGCAGCAGATAGAGCAAGTGAGCATTTTGTTCGCAGATATTGTTGGCTTTACAAAAATGAGCGCAAATAAATCTGCCCACGCTCTTGTGGGACTCCTGAACGACCTCTTTGGACGTTTTGACCGTCTGTGTGAGGACACTAAATGCGAGAAGATAAGCACTTTGGGGGACTGTTACTACTGCGTAGCTGGCTGCCCGGAGCCGCGGGCAGATCACGCTTACTGCTGCATCGAGATGGGCTTGGGGATGATTAAAGCCATCGAGCAGTTTTGCCAAGAGAAGAAAGAAATGGTGAACATGAGAGTTGGTGTTCATACCGGGACAGTCCTGTGTGGCATTTTGGGAATGAGGAGATTCAAGTTCGATGTGTGGTCCAACGATGTCAATTTAGCCAATCTGATGGAGCAGCTGGGGGTGGCTGGAAAAGTCCATATTTCAGAAGCTACTGCGAAATATTTGGATGATCGTTATGAAATGGAGGATGGAAAGGTGATCGAGCGAGTTGGCCAGAGCGTGGTAGCCGACCAGTTAAAAGGTATGTGCTTTTATTTTGTGCTTGGTCTTTTTTTCTTCTTTTTTTTGTTGTTGTTTTTTTTTCTTTTAGGAGAGAATATATTTTCCCTGGTGCTTGTTTTGTGCTTGCTGACTTGCAAACTGAACACATTTTATATATAATTCTGTGTGCTGGTGATCAGAAACACCATGGGGATTATGGAATAAAAGATGCCATGGAGATAAGCGTGAAAGATCTTCTGGGGTACTCAAAATACACTTAGACTTCAAAACTCCTGAGTGCTCCTTGTGAGAGTATCGCCTCGTAGGGACGAGAAGGTTAATGTGTTTGCTGTCTGCAAGAGGTTTTTGTTATACTGTTGTGTGTCATCCTTTAATTCAGTGAGTAAACTTGTTAATTGACTTCATGTGCCATACAGAGAGCATATGTGTTTTGCAAAATTATGTATATCTGTGAAAAGTTGGGTTTGTTTGGTTTTTTTTTTGGCATTGGGAGATTGGGACTGCGAAGGCATTTGGGAAAAATGACAGCTGGATTCACAGAGAGAAACGAGAGCGCTGTCGATTTGGCAGTTTGGTAGAAGCAAGTTGTCACGGTTCGAAGTTCGGCTGGAAAAAGTTACTCAGGTGGTTGAGTGAGCTGGCAGCGGCTCTCTCGGTTCTGCAGCTTTAAGGATTTGGGGATGAAACTGCAAATTTGCCTTTTGGAAAAGAAAATGAGGAAGAAAATGAGGGATCCTTTGCTTCCCCTTATGGCTTGGCTAAGGGTACAATTTTCTTTTGTTTTTTTCTCCAGAGTGTTCATTTTGAACTGAAACCCTTGAGTGCTTTCTCGCAGCGCGTGCAGGAGGGCTGTACCAGCGGAGGCTTTAATTGTCTCTCTAGTAAAGAGCTGTGTCTCTAGTGCTGTGCCTTTGTCTGGTGGAGGTACAGCTGTCTGCAGCGCTGGGAGCCCGAGTTGGGGAGCAGACGGATCCAAAATGGGAGCAGAATATGCTGCAAACCCTTTTATGCTGTGCGAGTTTCTCCGTTATGTTTATAAACCTCCCCTGCTTTTTTTTTATCAAGTAAGCACAGAAAACAGAGTAGAAGGAACTGCAGGGGTCGTAGGACAGCGTTGGGGTGGAGGAAGGAGATATTTGTTGCAACAAACACAAAATGAGGGCAGGATGGTTGTGGAAAGGTCAGTGAGTAAGGACGGGGAGGTGGGGGGGGAGAGGATTGCAAAACAGTGGTGGCAGCGGTCACGGCAGGCCGCTCGCCTGTGGCAGGTGCTTATTTTGATGTGACACAAATACTTATTTTTGGTGAGCTAGCTGTCCACATGCATATGGCAACAGGGCTGAAACGAGAGGCTTACGGGGAGGAGAAATATCGGCAGTGACATTGGTGGCTGGAAGCCATAGAACTGAAGCAGATGCGTGTCCCTGGGCTTTGGCTTTCTGTTTAGCTCCTAAAACTACCAATTCAGTTAATTCCTTTGGAAACTGTTGACACTGATGTATTTCAGTGGAAGTGTGCTTTCAAGAAGAAAGGATCAGACATAATCTCTCTGTTCCTCTAAGCTGAATCTTGCTGTTCTGGTGAAAATAAATTGAATAGGTTGGAGAGAAACAGCCCTGCGATGTTTCCCTCTTCCGTCTGCCCTTACAGCCAGATGCAGCCTGAAGGCCGTGTTGTAGCAACAAATGAAATTAAATATTTTTGCTAAATTTATAACTGCACTCGATATCATTAATCACAAAATGACATGAACTTGTGGAGACTGATGGTACTGCTCTTAAATATTTTTTTTTATTTATTTATTAGTTTATATTTTCCAGATCCCAAGGGCACTGTGTAGAGCAGTTACACCCCATGGCAGGAGGGGTTTTGTCACGGTGTTTCTCAGACTTCTGTTCTGCCCTGGGTTACTCTTGCTAAGGGGGGGCACAGGCTGCTGTGTCCTCAGTGTGGTGGTTCAGATTTTGCAGCTTTGAATGCCTTTCCCAGCTCCTGCTTTAGCCAAGGAGCTACAGAGGAACTGAAATGCAATCTAGATAAGATGAACTATGCTTTGTGGGTTGACATTTTAGGGGTCTCTTCTGACCCTGCAACCTAGCTATGAAAGCAACGGGAGCACATGGTAAGAATTACTTTATCGAGGAATATGGGTTGGGTGGGTTTATTTTCCCTTTCCCTTTCCCTTCTATATTTTGTTGTGGAACTGTAATTAGTGTTAATTTCTAATCAGTGTCTTACATAGTTACAGAAATCCGAGTCTGTGTGGACTTTTAAACCAAGCAGACCTGTGCCATGACCACCTTCATCCCCAGGTCTGTGCCATGTGCAGTCCCCTTCCCTCCGGTGCCCAGGCCCTCGGGGGCACACGCTGGGTGCTACAGAGTTGCCCATTTTTTCCTGTTTCCTCAGAACTTTTGTTTTGCAGTCAGATTACTTGGCTGATAGCTAAATGGCATCACAAAAAAAAACCCCAAAACCCCCAAAACCAAAGGCAATGCTAAAAGCAATTCAACAGCAGTGCCACAGGCTGGTGTCTAGAGCCTGCTGCAGGGGAGGGGTCTTTTAAAGGAGCAACTCTGAGATTGAATAGAACAAACTGAGATTTCACCTCTTAATTAACTGTCCTCTGCCAAGCACCTGCTGGGTTTTGTGAACAGAGGTGCTGTTAGGAAGCTTTGCTTTACTGTTTTCCCTGGGAATTCATTGACAGTAGTGATGGAGGAGGAAGTTTGTTGTAGCTGTTTAACGATGTCGTATGTTGTACTCTTCTCAAGTATGAAAGTGCTGCGGAGATAATGGACATAAGCTTTGTTTCCCTACTGGTACTTCACTTCTCAGTGTCCTTTCAGCCTTTGGTATCTTAATGATATCCTATTTTTTACGTTGTATGTCTAGAATATTATCTCTTAATTGTCTGAGCTGCTGCAGCAGTCATAGTTGTCTTTCTGAGGCAAAGTCAACATGACCGAGTAAACTCTTTACAGAGCAAAATGGGAGGTGCTGAGGACTTGGTGTCCATGTTATGCACATCTCAAGACTTCTACCTAAGCTTAGTTCTGGACTGAGTCTTTGAATCTCTGTGGTTGGAGCACATCAAGCTGGGGTGAGTCTTCTGGGTTGGCTCACCCAGAAGGAACCCAGGTACGACTCCAGGGTGTGCCCCAGAGCGGAGTATGTAGGAGTGAATTGGGCAAACTGCTGCCGGACCGTGCTCCCCATTCCCTTTGAAATCCTAATGGAGATGGACCCTGAGTTGGCCTGGTGCTGCTCTCTTTTTTTTGGCATAGATGAGGCAAAAGTAAATTTCTCCTTCCCTGTGCTGGTTTGTGGTTCACTGACATCTTAGGATGGAAATATCTTGTCTTTCTCCTTTACTTCCTTGGCTCCTTATTGCAAGAAGTGAGGCCCTGCTATGTTCCCTCCTTTCTGACTTCTGAATGAAGTAGATGGTGCCTACAACAAACCAGCAAAGATGGCAAGCCATTGATGACCTTACAGTGGTTTTGCCTGTTTCTGATTGCTTAGGCCTCTGTTTTCACAGCACCTGGTTCCCCTTGAGCACAGGAGAGCAATGTTGTCGCAATTTTTTGAGGTCCACAAATAAACCCTACACACCAGTTCAATTATATCTTCCATAATAATTTTGTCATAGGATTGGAGCCAATTCAGTTGTTCTGTTTTCTTGCTGAGTTTCCTAGCAAATAAATTTATTGAAGACTGTGAAATGCTGGGAGTCACATAATACACATTGATATGTCCCTTCTGAACCCTGGAGTCAGAGGTCTCGGGATATAAAAAGTTCTGCTTATGGAAATATTTTTGTTTTCCTCTGTTCTTCTTGGTTGTTTGCATTTCTCTTTCTTGTTACTTAGGAGGTCACAATATTGCTATTTGCCAGCCAGCCAGCAACTCTTCCAGAAATACCAGGGTCACCAGCAGCTTTTTTTTTGAGTACTCAAAATACGTAAGCATGTTGGGGCAAGAATGCTTTCTCTGTGTTTATAGAGCACAGCACAGTGGAACCATGATTTAATTGGGGCCATTTGTATGTATGCTATATGTCCTCTCATAAGAGTCATTGTTATTAAAGTTCCTGTTAAAAGAAATGTCCTAAACTTTCCACACCAGGACAGCTTCTTGTTCAGTTTGCCTCCAGGGATGAGACTTTATGGCTGAATTTCTGTTAGAAGCCTGTGAAGATCCAGACATGCTTTTCTCTCTGATTTTGTTGTTTGCTTCATCAAGGAAAAAATGTAAGTGGATCTCATGAACCTTGTCACCTGGCTGACCCACCTGGGTCAGTGCTGGCTTCGGAGGGGAGGTCACCTTTCACAGTGCTCACTGCCTGAAAATCCACCAGTTCACCTGTGGCAACCAGCGAACTGGGGCGGCTCCTGATAAAGCCTGTCAGAGATCTGCAGCTTGCTCTATTGTCTTTCACTGTTCTCCAGTGCTTCTTTTAATATCTGCTTTACTTTTAAACTTTTTTCCTAATAAAGCAAATCAGAGTCACCGTTTTGCTCGATATTGAAACCTTTCAATGTAATTTAAGGCGATGACTTGTCCGTAAATAGCCCGGCTCTATACGTGGTGGCACCCTGCGACCGGCGGGACGCGTTTCCCTTGGCAGACCGTGGGATGCAGCTCTGCCTGGTGACTTGATACTCTGCTGCTTCTTCAGGTTTGGGTTACAGGGAACACAGCGTGGGTGTTCCTGACACACAAAAGTCTTGGAGAAGGTTGTGAAGAGAGAAGTCATTGAATTTGCCTCCCCTCTGCAGCCTGTCAGGGGAAAACCACGATTACCCTCTGACAGCAGCAAAGTCTTTCCTCCCTGCCCCGTCTTTTTGCCCTGTACCAGACCTGTGCACAGAGGACCCGTAACTGTCATGAGCTTCTGGAAGTTCCTAGGTATATGAAAGAGGAGCTGAAAGTTTTCCTTAGCCCTCTGAGCCCAGCCTGCTGGGTGTTGTGTCAATCCAGAACGCTTGTGGCAGCAGGACAGCTCTGCAGAGAGCTCTGCACAGGTTCAGCTTTGCTCTCTGCCTTGGCTCAGAGCTGCTTTAGTCTCTAGTGAGTGTTTCTGGGGTGAGTGCAGGAGGTTAGGGTGCTTGTCTTGCATCTTGCCGGCTGCTGTGCAGCTCTTCCCCTTCAACCATGGGTTTCATCATGTTCAATAAATGGAAATCTGACTTTTTGTATTTATTGAACTCATTTGTGACAGACATTCTGGATTTCATGTGTTGTGCTCTGATACTAATCTGATGGTCAGGCAACAACTGATAGATAGAACCAATGTATATTATTTTTTAAGGTGGTAGTGAAGTGAACATGTGGATTATTTCCACTTTCCCCCAAAACAAAATTCTGAGTGCTGACTGAGACAGAAAATTTTAGTGACTAGTTGGTTCATCAGCTTTACAGAATCTGACCTGTTAACTGTTGTTATTGAGGTAGTGGTTCATGATCTTATTTTCAAGTGTGAGACTGAAAATAAAATATCTTACGCAGGTTGACTTCACTCCTGTGTTTAAAAAATGAAAAGTATTCAGTGACAGATCAAGAATAATAATTAGAGGTAATTTGCATGAAGGCATATTGCCAGGAAGAAGTAAATTCAACATTGATTTAACATTTTGACGTGATCTGTAATTTTACCATGTAATAGCAAAAAGAAAAGGAGGTAAATAGTGAATGTAGTTGCTCAACCTGGTTCTTGTCAAGTCTTCACATGCTGAAGATGTGTTTCATAGCTACAAACAAAAGAAAGAACGTTGTAGGAAAGCCTGGTGATTATTGAGCTTTCCAAATATTTTACATGATGCAATGACATAACTTTTTCTGACAGAGAGCCTCTGTGTTTGTGCATTAGTACTGATCAGCTTTACTGCCAGGTAGGCTTTGTGTTCTGTTTTGTTTTGTTGTTTTTTTTCTTGGCAGGAAGGTCACAATTTCTTCACGTTTTGAGGAAGGTTTCTTCAGTTGCTCTTGGTTTTATTTGTGCAAGACCAAATAGAAAAATATCTCAATTAAAAAATGTTCCTACTTAAGCTGGTTTTATTACTTAGGGGGAAACGTGGACGTCATCTTTTGAGGCTCTGAGTTTTGATAACTTACTTTAGGGCTAATTTGATTGTTCACAGTGAGAAATATTTTCTAAGCATAGTTAGTGTCTGTGTACTGTTCTCTGCTCTGTGAGGCATGGAGTGAGTCTCCACACTTTGTTTAACAGCCTGGGCTCCAGTTTCATTTTGTTGTGTGTCCTGACACTAATTAACAAATAAGTCCAGGCAGTGTTGACAGTCTGGGGGTAAAGTGTTGCAGCTCAGTCTGTTTAAGCCCTGTGTAAGCACTGTAGAGTGAAGGAACGTTTTAAATAGACCCTAAGACATCTACATCCTGCAAGAGTTGAAGTGAGCAGGGCAGGAGTGGAGCTTTACTCTAGAACATGGGAAAGGTGAGCACTGAAATGTGGGGTCTTGTAAGATTGGAGGGACACCCTGGCTTCTGCTGCATTCAGTGATCATCATCTGCAGAGTCTTTCATTTGTGTCTCTCTCTTTGGCCACCCAGAGTATAGTGCTGCAGTGTAAAAGGGTACCCCACAAATAACAAGCCTGAGATTTCTTCTTCCCTCCTCCCATTTCTATCAGTAAATCTTCAGAGGTAGGGGAGGGACTATTTAAATGCAAGAGAATTTATTTAAATAAAAGCCTTAACACTGTGGCTTTTAGGGGAAAAAAAGATTGATGGAAAAGACAAAACCCAGTCAAAGACACGTAATTTATATTCATCTTCTGTCATGAGGAGGATGCATGATGTGAATGGGTTGTTTAAAACTCTTTTT
This sequence comes from Caprimulgus europaeus, assembly GCA_907165065.1. Next base: position 15,982,183 of record OU015540.1, on the reverse strand, counting down.
GCAGTCATTTCACAATATATACTTCACTTTTCCTCTAGCAGGCAAGGTTTATAAGAACTTACATTCACCACTTTAAAACAAAATACAGTTCCATTGGATTTCATGTTGCTGCAGATTGTCCTGAAATATTACTAAAATGAGTAAATTAAAATTATTTTCTCCCATCTAGAGTTTGGGTGTGTGCTAGCTCTCTCTTGGTCCTGAATCTCAAGCTCACTCCATCCATCCTGGCTCCGTGAGGAGAGACAGCCATTCCCCTTTCCTTACAGCTGACACTTGAAAATTCCCTGCTATTTTTAGATGATTTTCAATTTCATTTCTGTCCTTTGAAAAGAAAGAAAGAAAGGAAAAAAAAAAATTCCTAGCCTTTTAGTTTTTAACTTCCAGTGGGAGTTGCTATTGCAGAGAAGCCAGCTTAGTCAGTAGAGTCTCATTAACACCCTTAACAGGTTCTGGTTTATATAGGTGATAGCTGCTTTGTAGGAAATGGTTGGAACTCGATTTAAAACAAAGCCAGGCAGGGTTTGAGAGTGCTTCCTCCCAAGCAATAATTTGAAAACAGAAGGTGGCAGTTGGAAGAGAGGTGTGGGCTGGAGGTTGTACCCTGGTGTTACAGCTTTTTCTTGCCCCAAACGTCACCTTGGGGCGCTGGTGCTGTCTTAAGCAATAGGACATATTTGACTGGTTAACTTACCTTGCATTTGTTGGTATTGGACTGTACCAGAGATCTGTACTGCCCCTCCAAGCCAAATTATTTTAATCAAATTAATATTCTCTTTCATTTTTTCTCCCCCAAATATTTTAACCTAAAGCAATAGGCCTACTAGATACCAGGCCTTAGGGATAGATAATTTTTATGGTTCTGAAATTACTTTCTGAAGGAACAAAATGTTCTAGATATATTTCTTCAGCTAACATCCCTTGGACTCAAAATGGCCCTTAAAACTTCCTGAAAACCTTTTGGGTTTGTATTTGCTACAATAACTTAATGTGGGAATTCTTTGCAAACCAGATAAATAACAATGATTATATTGCAAGTCTTTATTTCACTGATTGCACTCACTGTTCCTCTTGTTGCACTTCTGAACTTGTTGTCTTCAACTTGATTTGATAAGTTTAGAAATCATGTTATTGTCATAAAATAACCTGACTTATAAAATCTCCAAAATTGGAACAGTGCAGAGGACCTGGTAGAATAAAGTCCTGAGCTTGCACATGGACCTTTTCTTCTGTCTGCTGGTGAACATATGCAGAAATACACAAAGGAAAATGTCTTTTGCTATCTGTGTGACATCTTGAATATCTACAATTCAAAGGACAATTTGTTTTCCTTTTGCTTTTTTTTTTTTTGTTTGTTTGTTTGTTTTTTTCCTCTTCAGCTGTCAGCTGAAGTTAACTCAAATCCACTTGTGTGGATGTCACCGTGGGCTGGAAGGTTCCTGCTGGCCCATGCAGTCCCTTAAACCAAAAGTCCTCCTGGAAAGAGAGCCTAAAAGCATCCAAATCCAGCTGTCTACAAAGACTTTCCTTCCAGTCTTGTTGATTTATTATTTATAATAGAAAAATTCCTTTTTTTTCCCTCCTGAAAAGAGAGGGAGGAAGGGAAAGTGGAAAGCAAAGCTAATTAATAATCAATAATGATGATATGTACAATTGTTTGTATGTTTTAAGAGCCAAAATGGTGGTGGCTTGGTTGACTGTGCTTAGCTGCACAATAAGCAGAAAAACCTCTATAATTGAAATCAAACATGCTGTGAAATATTGGTTCAGCCTACAGAAAACTTCTGCTTCTGATACTGGATGCAGAATTCTTTACACTCATGAGCTCAACAAGGATATCTGAGTCAGAAATGGATTCTTGTTATTTTTCAAATGTCCAGCTTTGGTGTTTAACTTGGATATAAATGCCTAGTACACAGAATAGAAGTTAATTTTACTTTTTCTTTGCAGGGTGTTATGTCAGATATGCTATTTTCAAAAGACCTCTCTGGTTAGCTCCTGCAAAGCTGTTCCCAGCAGTTCTTGGAATCAGATTCTTGCATTCTTTAGCTCTTGTTTAAGGGACACGTGGAGTCCACCCCGTGAGGTGCTGAGTGTCTTTAACCTCTGACCAACTTGGATGAAAGCACAGGAGATAAATCTCTTGGAAATGCTCAGGGCTTGACAGGCCCGGTGTTAAAGACAGGATGTAATGAGGAAATGGTCCTGGAAGAGACCAGGTACAACATTAGCTCCAAATTTCCTTTGTTTAGCAGCAAGATGCTCGGTAAGAGCTGTGTTTCCAGGAGCTCTGCCTCTGGACTGCACTGAGAGAAGAAATGGCCACAGGTTTCCAGAGAAAGATGGAGATTTGCAGTGTCACATGTGCCCACAGTGAAATTCCAGCAGCAGATAATCAGACTTTGATCCATGGCTTTTGTAACCTGTCCCATCTATTTCCAGCCTTTAAATCTTGTTTCTGATTTGATAACATTACATAGGAAAGCAAAAAGATTTCACTTGGTTTGCTTTGTCTGAGTCCCTGTTTGGGACTGACCTTGCTGCTAAGATACAGGTTATTTCTATCTCATGTGTAAATTACTAATGAGACAAAATAAATAATATTTAATGTTTTACTTGCTGCTTGGCAATGTGGCATCCACTAGAAGCAAAGAGCATTCTGAAAAATACTGCATGAGGATGAGAAAATTTATTATAAGTTGTTTCATAATCCCAATAAACCATTTAAGAGAAACACACACACACCCCATGCCTCACCCCAGCTTCTGGAATCCATCTTGATCACTAGCTGAATTTTTCTGCTGAGGATGCTAAAATAACATATATGTCCTAAGTTATGAGACATTGCTGTTGCTGGAATTTGCTGTGGATACAGAGGCAAACAAAAGGTCTTCACTGAAGTCACGTTTTCTTACCTGTGTTGGATACTTTAATGTGGTATTTGACAATAGTTTTCCACAAGTAAATCCAAAAATCTTAATCACATAAAGCTGTTGTTACTTGCTTTTTATACACACATATATATGTATATATATAGCATTTCAGTAAATACATTCAACCTTAGGATAGAAATCAGCACAGGGAAATACTCTTGAGTCACATGGAAATACTCTTGAGTTGTCTTTGCACTCTGTTTCTGAATAATCAGATACTCAAATCATGTTTGATCAGTTTGAAAAGTGCTTAGTTCTTGTAGCACAGGTGACTAGGTGTTCATTTTTTTAATTACAAGTTTTGCATAGCTATCTCTATTTAATAGGGAGCAGCACAGAACCTCCCTGTTGACAACTGAAGGTGCTGGTTCCTGAGCCCTGCTGAAGCCCCGGGACGACTGTTGTGCTCTGTTGCTCACAGATAGAGACATTTTGGTGCTGGCTCTTTGCTCTCCAGGAGCTGGTAATGATTTTGTGTTCATAATCAGGTACTGAGAGTGACTCAGACCATATGGAAGGCATTTCTGATCAGGCACAGAGTTTTCTGAGTCTTATAAAAAAAAATGCGTGCGTGATGTGGCTATATTTAAAATGTAGTGCATCTGTTAAGCATTTAATTCTTTCCAAGATTTCAGGAGGTGACAAAGTTGGAAATTGTCTTAAAATTTAGATGAAGATTTTTTTTTTCCAAGTTAGGATATTTGCCTGCTGGGCTTCTGCACTTATCAGTGCTTCTTTGAAGTAATGTATTTGATAAACACTTAAATAAACTGCATTACATATGTATTTTGGGACTTAAATGATGTTTTGACTTGTGTGAGCCCAGTATCAGCCATAGACAAGCATGCAGCCAAGATGATCATAAATTTCTGGCAGTGATTTGGCTGCTGCTGTCATGGAGAAGGCTTTGTGGTGTTAGATTGTGCTGACAGTGTGTTATTTGTCTAACCCATGTGGAGTAAAGGATTTGTTAATTCTTGCACTGCTTAGTAAGCGCAGGAGTTGGACTGTGCCCCACCAGTGTTTGGTGCAGCTTTTTAAACACCAAATCCTCCTAATTCAAGTGGCACTCTTTGTTAAAGTTTGCAGTTGGGATTGTTTCCTTTCAAAGAAGAGCTGGTTGGTTTTAATATTTAATTTATTAAATGTATTAAATCAATTTAATTATTGATTTGTGGAAATAACTTGATTGTGTGTGTGTGTGTGTGTTAGATGTGATCTTTGGGTAACAACAATCTCAGCAGGGAAATACCTAATGCTGAATTCAGGAACTGCAGTTAATATACACAGAATATGTCTATAGTTTGTCTAAATAAGACAACTTTACGTGTAGCTAATTACTTTCACAACTATAAGTAAAGCAAAATGGTGTTCTAAAAGTCCTTACTGCTCTATTTAGCCAATTCAGTATAAAATGAACACAAAGTACAAGAGTTAAAGCTATAAACATAGGCTTTGGCATGGGAAGAAGGATGGCTGGGAGGATTTATAAGAGTTTTTATTGTCCTTTCAATGCATATATAAAATTACAGCTCTGCTGCAAAGCCAGTCTTGGGGAAAATTAGCCCGTGAAGTGCAGCTGATACTAAATGGTCATGGAAAGGGTTAATCCTTTGATCTTTATGTATAGAATGAGGCACTTCTCAGCCAAGAAGTGGTGTTGAATGGGTTCTGCTCCCTGGGCTTTTCTGCTGGTGAGGTGCTGAGCCCCGGTGAGGTGCTGAGCCCCGGCGAGGTGCTGAGCCCCGGCGAGGTGCTGAGCCCCGGCGAGGTGCTGAGCCCCAGTGAGGAGCCGAGCCCCGGCGCGGTGCCGAGCCCCGGCGAGGTGCTGAGCCCCGGCGAGGTGCGCTCTGGCACGGCGCAGGCAGCAGGCGGTGAGCCAGGAACTGGAACCCCCATAACTGACTCCAGATGTGCTGCCCCGCTCCAGCGAGGACAGAAGGGGACAGCTGAGGACAGAAGGGGACAGCTGAGGACAGAAGGGGAAAGCAGCTTGAGCTGAGCGTTGGGCCCTCATCTAGGAAACCCAGCAGAGATCCCATCCCTTCTCTTGGGCTGGGAATGGCTCTGCTGGAGCTCTGGATGATGAAGGAATAGTTTTCATTTCTTGAATGTAGTTAGCTTTTTATTTTCTCCATGATGTGACTTTGCCATGTCTCATAAATTGAAGAAATTTCCCTTCCAAATGCCTTTCTTTCAAGAAAGCTTAAAACAAATGTCTTGATTGATATACTTTTGGATATTTTTATACTAATATATAGTTAAACTATAACAAATAGAGGATGAATTTTACTCTCTAGTATTTACTCTTTGTTTTTCCTTGTCAGGGGATAAAAATCTCCTGCATAGGCACAGTACAGAAGTGGGAAAGATCACCAGGTATTTGAGTAACTAGTGTGGATTAAACATAGGTTACTTGTACGTGGATGCTGTGGTAAAAGCAAGCCAAATGCTTGGTTTGCAAACTGTCTAGAGCCTCTGCCTTTGGTTTCTTAATGAATAACCCCCTCCTCTGTAGCTGTGTAGCTCACTCCTATTGTCCAGACATTTGAATGTATAATTTTTCTCACATGCCCATTCAATAATCTGCCAGAGGTGGTAACTCATCCCTGATCAAACTCCAGCTGTAGCTGTTGGCAGGTGTTCTGGTGTTTGTGTTTTGTGGTATCCCTGCTTGCTCTAATAAAGCTGCTGGAATAGTTTACTTCAGTTTCCTGTGCATGAAGTTTAACTATTGCTCATGTAAGTTGTTTTGGGGTTTTTTTATGTGAAGCTTGCCAGACACATCCTGAAAATGTGACAATGAAGCGTTGCCTGGCTGTAACAGAGATTTCTGCTGCACATTCTGCTCCGTGGCTCCTAAAAGCAGGTTTAAATCCGTAGCACTCATCCATGTGCTCACTTCCAAAGTGTGTTTGTGGTGGAATGAGGGACACAAGGTGCTGGGCTGTGCTGAGCTTGGGTAATGAGCTCATTTATTGGTAAGAAGCTGTGCTAATGCTTTGTTGACAGTGATTCCCCAAATGCTGTATTAGAGGTTTGTCCAGAAATCTAGGACTGAGTTAAATAGACTAAATAGTGAGTAATTAAAATTAGTAGTATTGTTCCATGGGATACAGGGTGTGTTGCTTAGTAATTCTGTCTTGGGCACTGTTTGTCTGCAAATACTCTTTTTTTTTCTGCTGAGATGGGAATATTTTCTCATATGCCATCACAGTCCCACATCTACTACCTGTAGTATTTTTTCCCCCACATTGTAGTAGGGGGAATATAGGGGAAAATTGTAGTTTCTCTTTTTGCAGCAGTATAAACAATTTATAAAATAATTTGAGGTCTCAAAAAGTTTAATCTGTGTCTGGACATTACAATGAGATGAAATAGGGGGATGTGGAGGTACCAGACATCTTCATTTCAAAAACAGGATGAAGAATTGCAGGTTCAGCACAGCAGCTGGAATCCCTTCCCCAGCACGGGTGGATGCAGCATTTGTAAGGACAAATATCCACTTTATTGCCTCCCTGAGCTCTCCTCCTGCACTCTGGTGTCTGCTTTGCCCTCCTGTGCTTGCAGCAGGTACTCTTTAGCAACGTTTTCCCAGTTGCTCTTTTGCATCTGTTTTGTTTAGTTTTCAGTTCCTGTGTTTGTGGTTGGAGCTGTGTTGAGCCTCCAGACTTAGAGAGGAAAAGTTGTCATGAATTGTATTTTTCAGTAGGCTTTTTTATTTTCTTCAATAGAAAACAGATAATGATTTCTCTTTCTTACTGCAGTCTTAGGGTAGTTCTAGAAGAGAGAGGATTTTTAAGTGACATTTATTTGGGAGGAAGGAAGTGATTCTTTAAAGGTCTAAATTTTCTGATGCTGCCTCTCATTTTGGGCTGTTCATGCTGTTTCCTGAAACAGAATTGAGCTTTTTGGAGGTTGGAGATGGAAAGAGCATACTGCAGCAGCAATAGTACATCCAAGATGCTTTTTTTTGTTGCTCATTTGTAATAAGCTGTCCCTAAAGTAAATTCCAAGACCTTTAAAATGTGGAGGAGCCTTTACTTGTCCCATGTGTGGAAGAATTGAATGATTCAGTAAATGTAGTATTTGGCTATTTTGAACACAGATATTACTCAGCATTAAAGTGAATGCTACTTCTGATGAGAACATGTCTCCATGTGTGGAGAAAATGGAGTTTTTGAACTATCAGTTTATATTGTACAAAAAAAAATTGACTTATTTTTAGTTGTAGCTTTATCAGCCAGGACAGCAGGGAGCCCAAGTGTGCAATAATCCATGGACATCTGCAAGGTGAGCGCTAACGGGAATGCTCACAGCACAGGTTGTTGAGTTCCCTCACGTTTGCCTTTAGAATATCCTACTGTGAGATTTGGAGCTTTAATGACTTGATTTTGAAATATATTGCAGGTTTTTTTTGTGGTTTTTTGGGGATTTTTTTTTTTGTTTTTTTTTTTAAGAAAATCTACTTAACTAAGAAGTTAGTTGAGGGGGAAAAAATGTTTTAAAAGAACCTGAAGTGAAAGGAAGATTCCTGGCTGATTTTTGGGCTGGTGAAACTAGTTCCCATGATTTTCTGAGCACAGGGATGCTGGTGCTTCTCTATTTCATGAGCTCAGACACTGGACTCTCTCTTTGGGGATTATTTTTTATTTTTGGAGGCTTCTTTACATTCTTGACTGCAGATTGTAGGGGCTGCATAGGAGTTGAATTTTCTCAGGGAAGCACAAGCTACTACCCATGATAACTTGTGTGCTTCTAAAGAAAGATCATATTTGCTGGTAGATCACTCTCCCTCCCTCCAAAAAAACCTGACAGCTGTTTTAAGGAGTTATTTTCAGGCTGGAACGTGAAACTTGGAAGAGAACCAGACTCCTTTATAAACAAACTTATCAGTTCCCCCCTCCCATTAAAAATGACTTTGTACTTTTATTTACAATTTAATGTAGTTGATCATATGTTAATGCTGTAGTTTATCTCCCCCTTTTTATTTACTTTAATATTCTTTAATATTTGTTTGCTAATAACTTAAAAGCATCAACAAGTGGAGATAGCAGTGAACTTTGTGGTGGGAGTTGTAGTAGTGTTCCCAGTGCAGTTTGCTGATGTGAAGTGTGTTGTGAAATAGGAAAGGTAGGATTTACAGATACTGGTGGTATTGTAGTTTCTAGCCATGGAGCTGAAGAGCAAAACTTACTTCTGAGCAATATCTCACATATTTTGCTGCAAGTTTCCAAGGTCCCATAGCAGCATGGTAGCTTTTCTCAAAATATTGTGGCTTATGGAAATAATTTTTCAGTATTTGTTTTCTTTGTTCTCTTGCAACTGAAGATAAGCCCAGTAGGCATTATAGCAGCAAAATATTTTAATGGGATGGAGGCTGTTAAGGGAAAAGAGTTACTTGGAAATTTTCTTTTGTATTTTTAATTACCCATTAGATTGTATCTTCTGAGAAGGAGATTAGAGAGGAATTTTGTGATGGGATTCACAAAAAGTGGGAGGCAGTAGGGCAGTGAAAAATCAAAGAGATGTTGGGTGACAGTGTGAGGAAAGAGATGATAAGAAGTTGAAATCTGTAGAAAACCAACCTAAACCACTTTGTGGGGTGTTTCTTGTTTAGTCCTTGAAGCTCATAAATTTTCCTTCAGTGGCAGAAGAAGTGTAAGGAAAAAAGATGCGACCCAAGTGGAGAGAGTCCACGAGAGAGCAACTGAGATGTGAGTAGATGTCCAGAAAAGAGCAAAGGAATTGCAGCTGGTTTAGTCTGGAGTAAAAGAGCTGGGTGGGAGAGATGTCCATGGTCTGTGGACGTGGTGAGGGCTGCCTGCAGAGAGGGAAGGAGATGGAGCGAGGAGCCCTGTGCTTCAGCTGCTGCGAAAGCACCAGGCGTGCTGGGGAGGAACAGCAACCCAGGGAGAAGTTCAGGCCCTCTCTGTAGGGGCTGTTTGGGGTGCCTGGCCTTGGGGCAGGCGAGTGCTCAGCAGTCTTTCCAGCCTTATCATTTCTTCCTCCTGTGGAGATAACTTCCCACCTTCCAGGCAGGACCAGAAAGCTGTGGGTAGGGATTGATGGCTGCTCTAACAGCTCGGCCGTGCCGCTGTCAATAAAGGTGCAGTATTGCAGCAGGATGGCATTGAAAGAATTTTAATCCTCTTTTGGAATAATTTGGCATAGAACTGTTGCTGATTTGCTGAGGGGTGGAGATTGTTGGTTTGGGCTTTTGTGGGGTGGTTTTTTTTTTTGTATCATGAACAGTCTGACTTGCCCAAGACACAGAATAAAAGAGAATTATTCAGCTTAAAGTGGATAGAGATGATTTTTTCTGTCATCAAAAGCTACATGGAGCAGTAACGCAATGCTAAAGCTATGCCTTTCCTTTCTCTGCAAGGTTAGTAGCCAGCAGGCTCAGTAGCCCATCCCACTGGTGTGTTCCCAGAGGAGCCTGGGGGCGAGCACGGATGCAGGTTTGCCCACACAAGTTGCAAAATGGTGACCCAGATGTGTGTTAAAATCCTAGTACCCATTTCTGGAATGAAAGTGCAGTGTTGGGCAGATAATTGTACACTTGCCCTACCTCCCAGTGACAGCTGCTGCACAGAGCAAGGTGCTTCACAGTTAGTGTGCATTTTATTTTATTTTATTTTATTTTATTTTATTTTATTTTATTTTATTTTATTTTATTTTATTTTATTTTATTTTATTTTATTTTATTTTATTTTATTTTATTTTATTTTATTTTATTTTATTTTATTTTTTATTTTATTTTTTATTTTATTTTTTATTTTATTTTTTATTTTATTTTTTATTTTATTTTTTATTTTATTTTATATTTTATTTTATTTTATTTTATATTTTATATTTTATATTTTATTTTATATTTTATTTTATTTTATTTTATATTTTATTTTATTTTATTTTATTTTATTTTATTTTATTAACACTAAATATCTCCTTCTCCTTACCAGAATTTTTCCTATAGGTAGAAATTCAACATGCAGCGGTATTAATGTTGATCTTGATATGCACACGTGTGTGGGTATATTAATAAATACATTATCATCATAGGATCACAGACTGGTTTGGGCTGGAAAGAACCTTAAAGCTCCTCCAGTCCCACCCCCCTGCCAGCAGCAGGGACACCTTCCACTAGACCAGGTTGCTCACAGCCTCATCCAGCCTGGCCGAGAGCACTTCCAGGGAGGAGCAGCCACAGCTTCTCTGGCCAACCTGGGCCAGTGATTCTGTTAGTTCTGGGGAAAAAACTATTGCAAACTAATGTTTTGGGGGATGGTTTTGCTTTTCATGTGGAAGCCTTTGGATGCTCCAGCTGTGTGAAATGCCGAGGTGGAAGCTGCTCCCTGGCTGTCAGAGGCAGCCGATGTCGCGGCAGGCGGAGGTGACGGCCCCGCTCAGCGTTACCCGTGCGGATCTGGCTGTTGTGTCTTCTCCTTCTGTGCTTATCTGTGTCTGCCTTGGCCAGCCGAGTCCAACCCCACCTCAGTCAGCCAGGCCTCGCTGTGCAGTGCTCTGAGGTGGGGTTTTTTGTGGGCATGATAAGTTTTTGTGATTACCAAAGTCTTTGTTGTTGGAATTTATTCCGCTCTGCTCTGCAAGCCTTGCCCTGACATTTCCAGGTCTGTTTCACTGGAAACTTCACTCAATGCTGCCTAAACTTGCAAAAACAAAGCAGACTTCACTGTTTGGAAAGGTTGTTGTGTGAGCTGTTCTTTCTCTATGTTTTCCAAATTTATATTGCAAACAGTAAGATGAAAGTGGAAAAAAAATAGGTGATTTGGGTGGAAATATGAGCTGTAAATAGTAAAAATCCATTTCCTCTTTGGCTTTGTGTAAACAAGAGCACATGTGTGTCATGAAATATTCTCAAATATTTTCTTTTCTTATTCTTTTCTTATCTGCTGGTACAGTTCTATAGGCTTGCTTATTGATAAGCAGGTAAATATCAAAGTACTCGTATCAAAGATTAAAAAATAAACTTGATTTTGTGGTTGAGACAAAGTTGGCAAGTGATGGAAACAAGATAAGTGTGTGAGAGAACATTGTCTGAGGTCAGTGAGCCTAATGACTGTATTGGTAATAATTCAGACTTAATGCCTCTCTCAGCTGTGAGGGGAGACATCAAATAATTAATGTAACACCATGTTAGCAGCTCTCTCCTTGCAGTTATCTACAGGGAGACTAAATAAAAATACCTTAGAAAAAACATGTGATTAAGATCAAAATATCCTTAAGGCAGGATCATTTCAAGGGCTGTTTTTAGGTACCTAAAACTTGAGACTTGTTTCTTTCCCCCCCCAGTCTTCAGTTTGGATTTGTGTGGTGTTTTGGTTGGATTTTTTTTTGTGGTTTTGTTTTGGTTTTAAATAAACTCTGTTTATTTTCATAATCATGAAGATTGTTGCCTTGAAGTGCTATATTTTTAAGGGCCTCAAGAAGTTTTAGGGGATGATATTGTTTATATTAATCACTTTATACCAGGGCTTTTACCTACAGATTTCTTTGCATCTGTTTTATTAATTTTTATATCTTTAATTTTCTTGTTAATTGCACAGGGCCGTGTTTAATATGGAAAGGTGGCCAGTGTACATTTTTATCCAGTGTCCCCAATAATTTTTTCTTTGAGTTTGAAACATGAATCTTTTATTTGGTTTTGTTCAAGTCTGATGTAACAGTGCCAGATCTCATTATTTAAATTTCCCATTATCACCTCCTTACAACTTAAACATTTTCTACAACATTGAACTTTCACTGGAGTTTGTCCAGGCTGTACCTTGCATTTAATTTGCAATCTGAAATCACAGTGGGAGCTGTGTCCTTAACTCACTTGGATCTATCTATCTACAGGTTGTGGAAATCAAGTTTTAAGCTCCAATTGGGGAAAAAATCCAAGTATAAATATATATATTATATATAAATGTGTTTCATTCACCTCACTGGGGCTGTGTTACTGGAAAGCAAGCTGTGTCAGCAGTTTGAAGTCCTTACTTGCTTGGTACAGCACAAGAAGCACCAGGGAGGACTGGTGGCCTGTCTCTCCTGATTGATGCAATCGGGATAAACCCAAGATTGAGTCCAATAAACTAAATCCTGTCTTTTGATGGGAAGGAGACAGGTTTTACATTTCTCCAGCAGCTGCCAAATGCAGTTTTTTTTCAGGGTTGCTGGATTGGTGTTGTTTGCTGGAGGACAAGAGGATGCCTGCCAGGCTGGTGCTCAGCTGGTGGACACCATGCGTTTCTCTGCAGGATTTTCCATTACAGGAGGTTCCCTTTGGTGTTTTGCAGTTTCCCCAGGTCCATAACCTTGAATAACTAACCAGCAAAGCTACATCCCTCCCAGTTGTGTCCAGGTTTGGTGGTGATGCTCCTCAGGCTGTATCCCTCAGTCGCTGCTGCTCACTGCCGCTCTGTTTTTCATCCCCTTTTAGCCAGCTCTCCCCCTCTCCTCTCATTAGTGTAACTTTTATTCAAATTAACTTAAGGAAACACAAGGGAAGATGAATGCATTTTAAGAGGCTGGGTCTCCTCTGCTAGCACAGTGTTTGTTGTTGGAGTTTGCCTCTGTACAGGATCCAGCTTTTGCTTTGTTTGAGGAAAGGGACAGAGGCAAGAGAGGGGTTTGTACGTAGGGGACATAACGAGGCTTTGCTGTGGTAGTGTAACACAGACAGTGTTCACGTGGCTCTGTGGTTTTTTTGCCTTCCTTTCTTCACGTGGATTAGGATTCTTGAATCACATTGGCTTCCCAATGGCCATTTGGAAAATTTGTTTTACTTCTTTAATAAAAATGTTAGAAATGTTTTCCTTCCCCAGCTCCAGCTTCTTACTTTTCCCTATGCCCCTTCCTTTCCTTCCAGTCCTTTTTCCAAGTTTCCACTCTGAGACTGAAGCTGCAAAATAAGGGTTGATTCAGTGTTCAGCACAACTGAGGGAGTGAATAGCTGAAGCGAAGGGAGTAAGTGAAGTAACGGGAGTAAGTGGTGGGGTGGGATGGTTGGAAACCGGCGCAGTGGATCTGCTCCTCCTCGGTCTGCAGCAGATCTGCTACAGGGGTTTCCCCACTTCACAGAAGCACAGGATGTTAGGGATTGGAAGGGACCTTGGAAGATCATCTAGTGCAATGACTAGATCCAGTCATCTAGTCCATTTCCTCCCATCACTTGTTTCCTTTCTTGCAGCTTTCCAGTTAAAGTGCCCATCAGAGCAGGATTCCCCAAAAAAATCAGCCAAAAACTTGACTGGAGAGGGTCATTGTCATCCTTTTAATTTTATATGGGTGGTGATCTGGAGCATTAAGCAATCTCAGTGTTGATGAATTGGCAGTGAACTTCCAGGCCATTCATTCTTCAAAACTCCTTTGAGCTGTTTTTTAATAACATGGAAATTAAAAGCTGCAAATGGCAGAGTAAGCGGCTGAGTAGCTGAGCCTGTCTCTGGTGGGCTAGGAAGCACCCATAAATCTTCACCAACCCCAGGAGTTTGGTCTACCTCTGGATTTATGGGATTTAATAGAGCAAAACAGAAAGTAAATAATACAATATCCTCTCTGGAGGATCTTTTTACACTTGAAAAGGAGTAGTAAGAAGGGAAGAACCATGGGAAGAGCAGCGCTGTGGGATGAAGCAGAGGGTGCTCACTGCCTTTCCCCTGCGCCGACCACAGCCACCAACTCTGTGGGCCATAAAAGGAAACAACATTTCTTGTCAAAATACAGCTGCCCAGCCTGTTCTCTTTCTGGGAAAAATGTCCAGTAACTCAGCTGATAGAGCCTTGGGATGTGCGGATTACAAGGATAAACATTTACTTTCTCTTAACTAGAATCGGTGGCTTTTCAGAGCCCCTAGGGCAGGGGAATAACGTAACGCTGCCGACTGATGAATGGGCACCATGTAGAGATGTAAAGCCTAGATAAAGGTTTAAAGTTCAAAACAATTTGCTTTTATCAAAAAAGTCTTTTATTTTAGCAGGAGGAATAGAGTAAACCAACTCATTCTGTACAAAAATCATGTATCTTTGAAGTAAATTCAGTTTTGGAGAAAAAGTAGCAAAGCTTTTTTTCCTCATCGCTTCATTAGAATTATTTCATAACACTTTATTGCTCAGAGAATTTAAACTTTCTATAAGCTCTTTAAATGATGCCAGAAAGTGCTCTGTTGGCATATCATGTAAACTAAGTGAGTGGAAAAGTAAATATTTAAGGCTCACATATTGAAGTATAAATAGCGGTTACTGTGTGTAATGTTTCAATTGTAAAAATATTTCTCCAGGTCTGGTAGCATGCAGCACTGCTGGTTAACGTGGTAGTGCTTTTTCAAAGTTGCATTTAGATTTGGGAAAGTATATCTAAATTTGGTCACAAATCCATCTTTGCCAGCTGTGGTGCCTCAGATCCCTTACGTGTTTGTCACTCGTCTCCTGAGAAGGTCTGAGCCGCTTGTCAGCAAACACAAATTAACAGGCAGCGAAGTTTATCATTCCCAGAGGTTTATCTGTGTTCCAGGCTGGATTTGGAACTCTCTGGCTAATCCAGAAATGAGGAAGGTGGTCAGGCAGTGGGAGCTGGCTTCATCAAATGCCACCATTGGGTCAACTCAAAGCCCAGGGCTGCGTGTGTTCCCCAGGGAGCTGCTCTGGGCGACGCTGGCCGATACTGGTCATTAATTTTCCTCATCTCAGGCATCTCACCCAGCAAACCGAGTTTGCTTTTGCTCCCTCTGATCTTTAACACTCCAGTTTTGCAAGAACACGGGGTATTTATCGTACTTTGGGTCTTGAAGTACCTTGTCCCACGGCCTCGGGTGAGGGACTCTCTGGCTTTCCCGTTCTTGTGGATTTAAGGAAGATCCCGAGTGTTGTTTTAGCGGAGTTCTTGTGTTTCTCAGTAATTATCCAAGCTTCCCTGTATCCTCTCTGTGTCATCAAGGCTGGCTGGCTTCCACTTGGGCACGAAACCAGTGGGATGGAAGCTTTTAGCATGCTTTGACGTTACACAACAGCTGTACACTACTTAAAGCTAAAGTTGAGCTCAGACTGAGCCAACCTGACATTTGAACTTCATGTTTAACATGTTTTACTTCAGAAATAATAGTACAGAGAGATGTCCCTCCAGTGAAAACCATTATTGTGGTAACAGGTAACGCTCCTGTGGGATTCAGTTGATAATCAGAGCTAAATCCGCTTTGGGAAGTCTATATTTTGTATGTAAAACATGGTTTTTACTGAAAGTTTTGTAAAAGGGAATAGTGTGAGAGATCTTTCTAAGTTTCAACTTTTCCAGCTCTTCAAATATTGGATTTAAAATGCAAAAATTCAGTCTTGGATTGCACCACAAAACACAGATACACTGGAGCCTTTCAGACCTTTCTCTTACCTTGCTGCAGCGTAGCTTGCTCAGACCAGATAATCAATTTGTCAGCGATAAGCACAGTTATAGATGTGAATTATCAAGGTCTCCATAGATGCTGCTGCTGTCTTGGTCAGCTCATGCTTTCTCTTGTTTATTCTGCCTTGCACACTGCCTGCTAATCCTGAGTCACATTTTGAAGTCATAGTTTGGAGACTCTTTCCAGGACTGCAGGCTCTCTGCTGGTGAAGCACTGTGCCACTTTCCCTTCTCTAGTAGCACCTTCTTCTGGTGGTAAGTCCTGTCCCCATGTTCTCCTCCTGAGCTGTGCCCTTCACAGCACAGTGGGATATTTGGTCGCTGCTAAGAGTCGCCCAATACACGATGAGCTTTGCACAGGGCCATCAACCCAACTTCTGTTTCCACCTCTCTGTCCTCATGATGGAATTATCTTATTTATGGTAAAAGTGTTTTCATGCCACTAGCTGGGTCCAGCAAGAGGAAATGGAGAATTATGGGCAACTGCTGCCATTTAAACGAAGTCATCTGGTTGTCACAGCGTTAGGAAAGGCAACTGGGAATGACACAAACACATCCCCAGGTAATGTGCCTAGTTATGTTATTCACTGAACTGAATTATATCAGTAATTCTTATTCAGTAAAAAATGAAATGGTTTGCAAAAGCTTTTGTGGCTGAGAAAGAAAAAATAAATCTTTTTATTTATTTGTTTATTTATTTATTGGTTGTTCAAATGCATCCAGTGAAACATGGTTCTGTATTTAGCAATAAGCACTTGCTCTGTTACTCCTGTACCTGTCATCAGGGTGATGCAGTAGCATTTTTATTATTATCCCAATATAATTTATTTAGTAACTTATTCTTTTTTATATTAGTTTTTAATCTAATATGTAATTATATAATAATGCTAATGAAAATCAAGAACGTTCTCTTAAGTGCTCTAAAAATAAACAACAAAAAAAACCTCTTTCCATGTGAACTCTGGTTTAAATAAACAAGGTAGATTGAACAGAGAGATATAGACCACAGCAGAAATAAATCTGTATTCAGGATATGAATATACTTAAATATTTTCTTTCAAAATGAGATTTTTAAAAGTACTATCTCATGTCCTATCTCATATATTTAGAAGTCTAAAAGCTTTGCTCATAATCATCAAATGCGCTGCGCTGATCGTGCGATACCGATAACTCTGAGGCTGTTTAACACTTAAAAGTCTCATCTTGCCAACTCCCCTCTGACAGATTTGTGCTCTCCTCCAGCTGCTCTGCATTTCACTCAGCCTGCTGCTACTTTGCCATCTCCCTAGGTCAGTATTTTGGTTTTTTTCTCTCTCTGGCATACCTGAGGCGACGCTTGGGAAGTGAGGTTGCTGCGCCGGCGGTGAGCTCTGGCCCTCTCTACCCTCTGGTTTTTTCTAATGATGCTTTATTTTTTTTTTAAATCACTTTTACAGACTGCTCATTTGCTATGTGTTAAACAAATTCATGTACTTTAGTCCACGTGGCTGTTTGGAAACAAGCTATCCCAACTCATTTAGATGGTAATTGTAAGCTGTACATTCATATCTCATTATATTGCAGCTTGTAAACCCTATCGGTAACGGATGAGAAATGTTCTTCGGGGAGGCTGGATGTACAGTCAGGTCTCTGAAGGGCTTTGCTTTATGCTTCTTTCCTTCCTGTTGCTAAAAAAATCAGATTTTTCTCCCTGTTGGACTGCCCATGGTCCAGCTGTTTGAAGGCTGGAGGGATACCCGTGGTGGGAATGTGAGAGCAGGCAGCAGATCCTGCCCTCGCCTCGGAGCTGCGCGCGGGCCGGCGCGCTTTGTGAGCTGGGAACCACTGATTCCTGTCACAGAATCACAGAATCACAGAGTGTCAGGGATTGGAAGGGACCTCGAAAGCTCATCCAGTCCAGTCCCCCTGCTGGAGCAGGAACACCCAGATGAGATCACACAGGAAGGTGTCCAGGTGGGTCTTGAATGTCTCCAGAGAAGGAGACTCCACACCCTCCCTGGGCAGCCTGGCCCAGGGCTCTGGCACCCTCACAGGAAAGAAGTTCCTTCTCAAATCCAAGCAGAACCTCCTGTGTTCCAGCTCACACCCATTGCCCCTTGTCCCACCATTGGACATCACTGTGAAGAGCCTGGCCCCATCCTCCTGACACTCACCCTTCAAATATTGATAAACATTAATGAGGTCCCCCCTCAGCCTCCTCTTCTCCAAGCTCAAGAGCCCCAGCTCCCTCAGCCTTTCCTCATCAGGGAGATGTTCCACTCCCTCCATCATCTTGGTGGCTCTGTGCTGGACTCTCTCCAGCAGCTCCCTGTCCTTCTTGAACTGTGGGGCCCAGAACTGGACACAATATTCCAGATGTGGCCATGAATGATACAGATTGCTGCTGTTAGCACTGTTAGCTCCCATACATCTGTGTCATTTATAAAGCTTCGGTACCAACAGGTTTTACAGATGATGTGTCAGTAATCCTTATCCTACAAAGATATCTTGAGCAAATGCTTAATTTCTTTTATTGCCCGAGAAATGCTCAATGCTCATTTATGATGCAGTTGCATTCAAGTTGAATCTTAATTTTATGTGTGTGTCACTGAACAACAGATGCTTTGGGGAGTAAAGACTCCTATAATTAGATCTGGCATATGTTTTCATGATAGGTGAAATAGTTTGCATGCTTCTAGAATAAATATTTTCTTCACCCTTTATTTATAATAATGATAAACAATTAAATGTGTTAACTCCAAGTCCAAGTGTTTAGTGTAAGCTGGGGCTTTTGGAACATGTGATTGAAAAATATTGAGTCCTTTCTAATGGCACTTTTTTGTTGTTGTTGTTTTAATACTCCAAAAAAAAAAAGAAAAAGGAAAGATCAAAGTGCAGTCTGTTCTTTCCTGCCCCTCCAGATATACAAACCAGCTGCAGAGCACAATCAGCTATTGTAGTGATATGTGCCCCAGCTCTATAAATAGATGGAAAGCTTCGAGCTTGAACTGTGCTGCTGGAGAGACCAGGGGATTTTTGCTTGGGGTTACTAAACATTCCCTTGCTTGTTTGTGGTTTAGAACCATAATTTCCTAGGCTGCTATATTCCAATTAAATTTGAATTCAAAATGATTTTACCATGAAGGCTTTGCACGACTTCACTGTTTGCAGTTTTCTCATTCCTTTTTTTTTTTTAACCTTTTTTTTTTTTTCCCCCCAAAGCACAAGAATTTCACAAGTTTCTAAAGGAAACCAATTTAAATACAAGAACTAAATTGTTTACCAAAAGAATATTGCTGTGATGTATGGCCTGAGTGGGAAGTTTATGGAAGTACAGATGAAGAGTGAGAATCTGAATCACATTTCATGACATTGTGGTCTGGACTCTCCTTCAACCTGGAAATGTGTAGTGTGGTGGTTTTTTAGAGCTTCTTGTTCTTCTGAACTGGGAAGTAGGTGGCTGCTGTGAGTACTCCCTGCCCCCCTGGGCGAGAGCAGGAAAAGCTCCGCGGCACATTTCGAGCTGGAAGAGCTGTTCCCAGGTTTTTGGTTCAATGTGCTGCATATTTTTTATTCATCGTGTTAGCTCGTCTTGGAAGAGCTGTTGGGAATGTGAAGGCTAGGGACTTGTTAGATGATGAGAGAAAAATTAGTGTCTTTGGCAGAAGGAAGGTGTTGGAGATAATTTGGGGTTTGAGTATCCAGGATGTGGTTGAAGCTGCTGCTGGCAGAGGTGATGGAGACTTGAAACTGCTCATCTCCTTCCCGAGCTCTCTCTTCCTGAAAGAGCTATTGATTCCCATTGCATTTCAGCAACATTAGCACCTCACAGTATCAGTACTGCTGTCCTGCTTTAAATTTCAATGAGGGGGAGTGATAAAAATACCCACTTGAGCATCTAAAATTGGTACTTTTCAGATGTAACCTTCAGGTGAACCCAGTCGTCTCTTGAGTCTTTCTCCTTTCAATGACAGGACTTGAAATTTGATTTATCACTGCATATCAGCAGTGATTGAGAAGGTCTTGCCCCATGTAGGCATCTCACTGAAGGTGTTTCATGAAGCTTTCAGTGCATAAATTACAATTTCAAGATATGTAGTCATCATTTTCTGAGGCCACATGAGGTTATGGTGGAAATTCCTCAGAGTGGGAATTTCTAATACACTTGATGTTAATCAGTGTTGTTTCTGAAGCAATAGCAATAGAAATGTTGAAGGAAACATGTTGAAATCTCAGCTGAAAAGGTCATTTTTTTAATAGTGTACAGGCTTCTAACATGTATTGCAGCACCCAGGGTTTCCTGAAGGTGCAGGTATGTTTATAGGGCTGCTCTTCTTAACTGTGATGATGGCTCCTGAGTGGTGTTTGCCCACAGTTTTTGTCAGTCTGACAAAATTCTTATTCATAGAATCAGTAAGGTTGCAAAAGACCTCTAAGATCATCAAGTCCAACTGTTAACCCAACACCACCATGCCCACTAATCCATGTCCTGAAGTGCCATGTCTACGCCAGGGATGGTGACTCCACCACTTCTCTGGGCAGCCTGTCCCAATGCTTGACCACTCTTTCAGGAAAGAAATGTTTCCTGATATCCCACCTAAACCTCCCCTGGCACACCTGGAGCCCATTTCCTCTTGTCCTGTCCCTTGGTCCTTGGTTGAACAGACCCACCCCCACCTCTCTGCACCCTCCTTGCAGGGACTTGGACAGAGCCAGAAGGTCTCCCCTCAGCCTCCTTTTCTCCAGGCTCGGCACCCGCAGTTCCCTCAGCCGGGAACTCAGCACACTTGTGCTCCAGACCCTTCCCCAGCTCCGCTGCCTTCTCTGGACACGCTCCAGCACCTCCAGGTCCTTCTTGGAGTCAGGGGCCCAACACTGAACCCAGCACTCGAGCTGCGGCCTCACCAGTGCCCAGGACAGGGGGGTTAATGCTGCCCTGGTCCTACTGGCCACACCAGTGCTGACCCAGGCCAGGATGCTGTTGTCCTTGGCCACCTGGACGCTCTGCTGGCTCCTGTTCAGTGGGCTGCCAACCTGAATTGATAAAATGCATCTAGTGTGACCTTTCTTTGTGAAGATTGGGGCATGAAGAGGAATGTTAAAATGAAATATGGCAGAGACTTGGAAAACCTCCTCCTCGCTGTGTATCCTTCTGCTGAATCAGTGAAAATCTGAACCCAGCAGATCTGGGAGACCCACAGAGCTTTCTCCTGTAGTGTCCTATGTGGCAGCCGTTTGGCTTCACAGGAGAACATCGGTTGTTCAGGGACTTCTGAAGGTGTCTTGCCCAAGCTCCTGCTCAAAAGAGGCTTGGTTAGAGCTGGTTGTTGGGAATCTCCCCAGCTGCAACTTTCCCTCGTTGTGTCTTGTCCTGTCCCTGTGCAGCTCTGAGAAGAGCCTGGCTCTTTCTTCTCCCTGCCCTCCTGTGAGGTAATTGCATTCTTCTCCTCTCAAAGCTGCCAAAACCCAGCTCTGTCTTTGCACATGGTGTGCTTCAGCTCCCTAATCATCGTGGTGACCCTCCCTGGTGTCACTCCACGCTGTCAGGTGTCTCTCTGGTCTGGGAAGCCCAAAACTAGACGTGGTGCTCCAAGTGCTACCTCAAGTGTGCACTGGTATGCTCTCATTGCTGACATCTCACCAAATAGCAGCCTGGTCTACTAGTCTAATTGAAGATGTCCTTGCTCACTGCAGAGGGGTTGGACAAGATGACCTTTAAAGGTCCCTTCCAACCCAAACCATTCAGTGATTCTATTGACTGCTCCCAGCATGTCATGGTGTCCCCTCAGTTTGGTATTGGCCATGAGGTCAGTGATAACAGAGAGTTGTTTTCTTACTCCAAATGAGATCTGTGAATCGAGGAGCTCCTGCTCTCTGTAGAGAGGAGGCAGCCCAAACCTGTGTACCAGCACTAGATGACAAATGACTTCATCTGAGGGGTCTCCAGTGTTTTATCTCTTCAGCTAAGAGAAAGCAGGCCATCTCTGAGGCACAGAGAATGGGGAGGGGAAGCACCAAACCCTGCTTCTGTGTTGGGACAGTTGGGAGCAGAGAGGACTCCTTTCTCCACAACCACTGTGTCTCATCTGTGTGGAGGCAAGCCTGGCAGAAGAAGCTGTGAGAGGAAAAAAATCAATCTCCTGCCTGCTTCCTGCGAATTTGACGGAGCATTTTAGCTGGTGTGCAAGGACTGGGCTCTTCTGCAGTGTGTGTTTTGGTGCAACCTGGTTCCTCCATGAGAGTTTCCAGAACGTGGCTGGAGAACTTCATCACAAAACCCCGTGTCTTCCTGCCATGCTCATTTTTTCCATGAGTTCTGACTTGGTTTCTGATGTTGTTACGGGCCCTCAGTTGAGCTCCTGAAATCACCTTGTTATCTGGAGCAAAGTGTAGCTCTTGTGCCAGTCCTCACAACAGTTCCCTCTTTGGGCTGGCAAATCTTTTCCTGGACTTGCCGTACCCTCCAGTAGATAAAGTGGCAATCAAAAAGCAACACAGGTTTCACACCAAAAAGATCAGATTCAGGCTTTGCTGAGCACAGCTACGTTTATTTTATTTTATTTTATTTTATTTTATTTTATTTTATTTTATTTTATTTTATTTTATTTTATTTTATTTTATTTTATTTTATTTTATTTTATTTTATTTTATTTTATTTTATTTTATTTTTATATATAAAATTATATTATATTTTTATATATTTTATTATTATATTTTATATATATTATTATATTATATTATATATTATTATTATATTTTTTGCTTTTTATTTTTTATTTTATTTTATTTTTTGCTTTTTTATTTTTTATTTTATTTTTTACTTTTAAATTTTTATTTTATTTTATTTTGTTTTGTTTTATTGTATTGTATTTTATTGTATTTTATATAATTTTATATTTAATTTAATTTTAATTTTTATATTTTAATATATTTATATATTTTTTATTTTTTAATTTTTTATTGTATTCTTAGTTTTTATTTTATTTTCTATTTTTTATTTTATTTTACTTCTAGACTTCTGGTCTTACTGATTTGCCTCAGAGAGAAAGTGCAGCTCCCCTGGCTGTGTGCACCACGCTGCTCCAGCTGAAAAGACAAATGCTTTGCTTGTGCTTTGGTGCTAATGGGGAGCACACTTAAAATAATCAGTTTTCTTCTAAAGTAAACAACTTTTATGCTTCTGACATAAAAGATGAAATGCACACCTCCTGTTATAAGCAGAGCTTGCTCCTTAAGATCGTGGCAGCTTCATAAATTAAAAGAAAAAATCGATATATGCTTCATATGAGAAATGATTTGTAGGGAGCACTGTGTGATTTCCACCTTCCATATCTTCCTGCTCGGAAACAGGACCCCCAGCTGGGTGTGACACCCTCAGTGGATGGCTCTGACTCCGTGGAGCCCTCCAGGAACTATTAGCAAAGTGTTTCCTTTCTCAGTTGTAATTTCATATTCTCCTGGGCCAGTTTCCCAAGTGAACTCTTGCGTGAAATCCCAGAGGCCTGGATCAGCGAGAAATTAAACCGTTCTGTCTGGGACCAGGCAGCTAACTGGACAAAAGGACACTGCACTACGGGTGTAGCACAAGAGGCTTGTTTTAGGTTGGATTTTGTGCTCTGCAGGAGGATCCTGCTGTTCACTTTGGAGTTTCATTTTCCTCAGAGACACGAATGGAGGTTTCCAGCCCAGGGAGGTGTCTGCAGTGGGACAAAAACCTGCTGGGCCTTGCTCTGCTCAGCCGAGAGCTGCAGCTCTGCGCTGGGGGTCAGCCAAGCCGCCTTTGGAAATTATTGGCTGCATAATGCAATTAATTTTGCCTTGCCCCTTTTTGGTATAACTTTTTAAAATAATAATAATAATAATAATAATAATAATAATAATAATAATAATAATAATAATAATAATAATAATAATAATAATAATAATAATAATAATAATAACAATAACAACAACAACAACAATAACAACAACAACAATAATAATAATAATAATAATATTTTATTTATTTTAATAATAAAATAATAAAAAATAATAATAAAAATAATATTTATTTTAATAATAATAATGCAATATAATAATAATATAATAATAAAATAATATTTATTATTATTATTATTATTTTATTTTATTTTATTTTATTTTATTTTATTTTATTTTTTTAATAGAAGTGATCATTCTATAAGCTCTGCTGTATTAGCAGTATATTTGCATGCTCATATATATCGTAATATACTTACAATTCTGATTTTCCTGGTGTTTCTAAGATAGCCTGTGATGATGCTTTCTAAGGGAGAAAAATCTCTTACTTCTACGTGATGCAGCATTGATGTGTCTTCCTTTATGTTAAACATTTTTGTTTAATTTTAACTGTTTTTAATAAGTAAACTTTTCTTAAACAAGTTTGTTAACAAAGCTTTTTAGATGTAATCATTTGGAAGGCTACTCTTTATTTTGACATAAAATTTTTCTATAATTTTTGTATTTCTGGTGAAGGAAGGAGAGTGTAAGAGCAACAAGAAGAACCAAGGGCAGTCAGAAGTCCACCCAGGAGGAGGGCAAAATACCCATCAAGAGTAGAGAACTCACTGTGCACAAAAATGAAGTGACAAGTGGGATTGGAGTTGATGTTTTGATGTTGGTGACAGGGAGTAAATGTGCTGAGTAACCTGTGAGCTCCCCTGTAAGCCATGCACACTGCTTAAACCCATTCTGGCATATCAGGGACTTTAATTTCATTATGTTGGTTGTTTTAATTTCAGTTTCCTTGAAGGAAGACATTACAAATTTTAACACTGTCATGTTTTCTGTGTTGAAACTTCTTACACATCTCTGAGTTCTGCAGCTGCCTTGTTCTCCTCTAGATCCACCACTGCTTCTAAACCAGCAAGAGCCAGAACTGGTTCTCTCAGGGTGATGCTAAAACGTGTCAGTAGTTGGTTAGGAAATGCTGCCTTTAGCTAAAATAGTATATCCAAGTGTGAGGGTAACAAAAAGCACATTGTCCTTCTCATTCAAACAATCTCATAGTGGTTCTTTAGATATTTCTGAGCAAAGGATTATTTGTTATCAGTTTAAAACCTCCCATTTCCTAAGATGAGTAAGCTAAAACCACGGTGATTCATCGGGTTTCCCAGAAACCTGGATCCCCTAACCTCAGGGAAAGAGAAATCCCACAAAATACTTCATTCTGCATTGAGGAATTTTGGTTTTTGAATGTTTGGATCTTCAAATAAATCATGAAAGACTTCATTAGGCAAGTGACTTGGTGGAGTTACGAAGACATTGGAGCAGGGAGATGCTCCTTCAATCCTGAGAGCGGCACAGAAGCCAGTCCAGGGCTCAGGGAAATACTTCTTAGCCTTTAGATTTCTTTTGGTTTCGCTAAGTATAGCCAAGAGCCCCTTTTTGGAGCTTGGTAGGGGAGGGGATTTTCTTTTGTTCCTGTGCTTCCACTTGGTTTTTCTGTTTTGGGGTCTATCCTTAGCTTTTTTCCACAGGTAGAGCTACAATTAAATAAATAGTTTTCACAAGAATCTTCTTCTGGAAACCTGAAATGTGGTTTTTACTTTTCCCAGTGACCTTTCTACCTTACTTCAAAGTGATTAAGAGACTCCTAATAACTCCACATCTAAATGAGAAGAGATTGAAGTTATGCAGGTACAGCACAAAGCCCCCAAAATCAAGCTGGAGGGGGGTTGATGCCCTAATTTCCATAGGTACCTGGGCCTGTTCCTGTAGGTCCTTGCAGGGCTGTGTTGTAACACCCTTCAGAGCCTTTCACGCTGTGTGTGCTCATCTCAGCGTGCTTTAATACTGTTTGAAGATGCCCAGACACTACAAGCTGGAGAGTGATGCAGGAATTTACATGGATTACAGTAAATTTTCCTAACAGAAACTTTCTTTCAATAAACCTGTGATGTGGTATAAAGAAAGCTTCCACAAGAAAAACTTTTTCACCATTCCTTTCCAAAATGTGAAGTATTTGGCATATCCCAAAACAACTTCTTCTGACATCAGTTTATCAACAGATGACTCAGGATAGTTCGCTATCTAGAATGCAAGCGTCACAGAAATGTTATTTATGTTGTATTTTGTGTAGATCCAAGGTACCTTTTCCTAGGAGACTGCCTGGGTCAGTTTACCAGCAGATGAACTGGGGGAGATCGCGGGCCAGTGCTTGTGGTTTGGGGTTTTTTTGAGAGGAGATGAGTTTCTGTAGTGAACTATCTATTTATACCAGCTCCGAGCCCACTGATTTTCACCCCAGTTGTTTTTGCATTCCAGGCACATTCCTGTACTCCCCAGTAATCACTCTCAGCCTGAGGGAAGTTTGAAATGTAATCAGCTAGTTATTAGCACAAAGTCTGAGAATGTTTTTGCAAAGGATGAAGAAATGGAATATGGGACATGAGCTGGCGGAGGAGCGGGTTGTTGGGGGCTTGCTTGGGTATGAAGCAGGCTGCTGGGTTTGGTCCAAATGTGGAGAATAATAATAGCTGATTTATGGAATATTCAAACCTTGGAACAACAGGAATGTGGATTTTTACCCACGTTGTCTGTAGGTCAAGAGAGGTTCTTCTTCCCCTCTACTCTGCCCTGGTGAGGCCACATCTGGAATATTGTGTCCAGTTCTGGGCCCCACAGTTCAAGAAGGACAGGGAGCTGCTGGAGAGAGTCCAGCACAGAGCCACCAAGATGATGAAGGGAGTGGAACATCTTCCTGATGAGGAAAGGCTGAGGGAGCTGGGGCTCTGGAGCTTGGAGAAGAGGAGGCTGAGGGGGGACCTCATTAATGTTTATCAATATCTGAAGGGTGAGTGTCAGGAGGATGGGGCCAGGCTCTTCTCAGTGATGTCCAGTGATAGGACAAGGGGCAATGGGTGTGAGCTGGAACACAGGAGGTTCTGCTTAAACTTGAGAAGGAACTTCTTTCCTGTGAGGGTGCCAGAGCCCTGGGCCAGGCTGCCCAGGGAGGGTGTGGAGTCTCCTTCTCTGGAGATGTTCAAACCCACCTGGATGCCTTCCTGTGTGATCTCATCTGGGTGTTCCTGCTCTGGCAGGGGGTTGGACTGGATGAGCTTTTGAGGTCCCTTCCAATCCCTGACATCCTGTGATTCTGTGTGATTCTGTGATTCTGTCACTTGGTGTTAGTATCTCCTTTGGTCTTAAAGCAAGGTTTAAGTGTCAGCACTGAGCAGAGACTTGTTGCTCTTAGTATGAGGATGAGCTTGTTTCAAGCACAGTAACAAGCCAAAGGAACATGTCAGCACACTTGGGTCGGGAGGATGTTTATTTAACTGTATGTCATTTAATGTCACTCACACTAGGTACAGGTAGTGATGTGATGTCATGGTGATCAGGCAAATCCCTCGAGTAACAAGTGAGAAATCTCAATATTCATTTCATCAGGCAATTTACTGGTTGGATACATGAAAGAATCCATGACATGTGTTCTGTATTTTATGGGCATGTTTCATCTAAGTTCTGGTTAATCTATCACATTATATTATTTGGTGAAGTACAAGTTGCTAAATTGGGTAGAGATGCAGCGTTTCAGTGTGTGCAGAGGACCAGAGGTAGGCTGGTTTGAGTCTTGGCATGAGATACCTGTTTGCTCCAATGTCTCCTGACCCAAGTGTTTGGCTCCTGTATGCTGGGAGCTTTTGAGTGATGGGATGAAGATCCTCAACAGCTACTCATGTGACAGAAAGTTTGTTCTCTCTACATATAGTTGGGTGGGTGGGTCATCATCCTTCGTGCCTGTTGTGTTGTCTTCTAGTAGTAAGAGATGCAGCTTACTCGACTGGACAGTGGTATAATGGGAGGGGACAGTAGATGATGTCCTGGAAGATGCCTTGTTATGTTGCTGGTGGTTTTCAGCTTGTTCTGGTTTACAGACTCCTATGAGTAGGGTGCTTGGTTTCACTTAAGAGAGTCAAAGCCAGTTCTCAGCAGGCTCAGGAGGCCACGAGGATGATGCGAGGGCTGGAGCAGCTCTGCTGTGAGGACAGGCTGAGAGAGTTGGGGCTGTTCAGCCTGGAGAAGAGAAGGCTCCGGGGAGACCTTCCAGTGGCCTCCCAGTACCTGAAGGGGCTCCAGGAAGGCTGGGGAGGGACTTTGGCCAAGGGCAGGGAGTGACAGAACAAGGGGTGATGGCTTGAAACTGGCAGAGGGGAGATGGAGATGAGATATTGGGAATAAATTCTTTGGTGTGAGGGTGGTGAGACCCTGGCCCAGGTTGGCCAGAGAAGCTGTGGCTGCTCCTCCCTGGAAGTGTTCCAGGCCAGGTTGGATGAGGCTTTGAGCAACCTGGTCTAGTGGAAGGTGTCCCTGCTGCTGGCAGGGGGGTTGGGACTGGATGAGCTTTAAGGTCCCTTCCAACCCAACCCACTCTGTGATTCTGTGATTCCACGGTGGGTTTAGTGCTGTGTCCCAGGTAAAAGGGATCCATGTTGGGGATCCAACCTGGAGTCCAAAACGGTGGCTGCTGTGTAGAGAGGAAGGGGATGGTTCATGTGTCGTGTTGGGACTAGAGGTTGTCTCCATGTTAGACGTGGAGGAGGTGGAAGGAATTTCAGAATAAACATCGTGCTGGAAATATTTCCTTTTTAACTTTGTTTGGCGACTTTCAGATTCTTTTTATTTTGGGGAGAGATTGTTTGTTTATATATTTTCCTTAAGGAGGGGAAATAAACGGAGAAGATGATAATCTCTGCTTGGGGGAGACAACAACACTCGGTAGCTGCTCTCATTCATCTTTTTTGTGTGCTAGAAACACTGCAAATACTCTGTGGTTGAAGTTTGCCAGTGAAATTAAAAGTACAGCTGTATAGTGATGAATTCTTCCGTGGTGGCTACACTTCAGGATTTCTCCTCCACCACCTTCCCAGTGTTTATACTACTGCTGTGTACTGTTATTCTGAAGTGCCTCCTGCAGCAGTTTTATTTGCATGAGTTTTCTTTTTCAGTACTGAATTAGTAACCATTTAAAACTGTCAACCACATGTAAACAAGTGGTGCATAAGTTCTGAATAACAACTTACCTGGAATGACAACTACGTGCTTGTATTGCACCAGGCCCGGCGCTGGGGGAGTTGTGAAATGACTGCAGCCAGGAGTGCAACATCATTTCTGTTCCTCTGCTTTCTTGGAGTTGGAATAAATATCTTGATGCTCCCACCAGTCCCATGGCTGGTGGTGCTGGGAGGGGGGTTGCTGGATCGCCGGGCGGTTGGAATCCGCTGGCTCCGCTCCAGACCCTCTGCCACGCGATGAGGAACAGTTTTGGAGGGTCTGTAGAAGCTGTGCCTGCTCACCATGTAGCTCTTCAGTTCTGACCACAGAGCAGCACAACTTGGATGGGGGAAAGAAAAAAAATCATCACTGTTAACTGATTTCACCGTAATAAAATGTATTTAACAAGCACTTGATGCAAACATGAGTTCTTTGAACTGTGCTGGTAGGCTCTGATGACAGGTGAGAAAATTACCATCATTTTCTCTACTTTGAAACTGATACAGAGATGTAATTTAAAAAAATAAATATCCTCTTATTTTTAATGCAAGAGTTATCTATGATATGCAAATTTATTTCTTTTGATTTGGTCCCTTCAGGACAAATATTTTATGTTCTCTGAGTATGACTTAGGCTGATCAAGTTAATGAGGCGTTATTCAGGGTAATTGCAGTGAATGTACTTGGGTAAATTTCACATTTTCTCACTGTCTGGAGAATATTTCTGTCTAATTCTTTCCAATTAAATATTTAGGTTACATGCAGGGTGCAGGGGTCATCTTTGTAAAGATGCCTCAGTGCTTGTAAACAGCTGTGGAGAAAAGCTGGCCACAGTTTGTAGTGAAGAGCAGAACAAGTGGTGAGCATTTCCTAAAGCCATACCTCCTCCAATAATTCCTTTTATGTAATTACTGCTTCCTGTGACAGGCAGAGGTGACAAGGAGCACGTGGATAGCCGACAGGAGGAAAGGGGAGATGAGGAGGGTTGGTTTTAGCAGTATGTGATGGATATTTGAAAACACACAGCTGCCCAGGGAGGTTGTGGAGTCTCCTTCTCTGGAGACATTCAGGACCCACCTGGACACCTTCCTGTGTGAACTCATCTGGGTGTTCCTGCTCCAGCAGGGGGATTGGACTGGATGAGCTTTCCAGGTCCCTTCCAATCCCTGACATTGATTCTGTGAGTTGGAGTTTTCTTTTATGTGGTCACAAAGATGCCTGAGGTGATAGATTTCCATGTTGACCTCAGTGAAAATGTGGGTGCTTGCTGTGTGTTTTCAATATTATTTGATCAATTACTTGGAAAAAAAAAAAAGAAAAAAAAGAAATTTAAAAACTGCTGATGACAGGATGATGTCTGGTTTTTATTTTACCTTTTAAATGTCAGACTGTAAAGTTTTAACAATGACCAACCACAAAAAGCTCCTCGTGCAGGGCCCACCAGCTCGTGGCCGGTTTGCACGTGGATTTGGGGTTCCTTGCCTTGCAAGGCTGCCGAGAGCAGTGCGGTTGCACGGCTCTGTGCAGGGACATAATGAGCTGTAGGATTGCCCTGGTTTCAATAAAATGCTGATTTAGCATGTCAAATCCAGCCTACCTGCATTATGCAAGAGGGAAAGAATTTGCCTGATTGTAGTCCTGTCAACACAAAGAGATTGCACCAGCGTAACAAAATAGACTTCCACGGTCTTGTTTAAATTGGTGCGTGCTCTTGTCTGGATTCTATTAAAAAAATGTTAGTACTGAGAGCCACAATAGCTCCCTCAGTCACCAAGGGATGGAGCAGGCTCTGGTTGCATCAGACTATTGTGTTTTTTATTGGAATTCCTTCGTGCCTCCTGCACGCTTGCTCTTCGGCATTTCTAAAATATCAATCAAAAAGATAAGT
This sequence comes from Caprimulgus europaeus, assembly GCA_907165065.1. The sequence continues at coordinate 15,951,971 of OU015540.1, read as the reverse complement.
GACATCTTCTTAGTCCCGAGTGAAACTTTCCTGGGTGGGATTTCTAATAAACTTCTAACTGCTTTCAATCTGGCTGGGCTTTTTTTAGTTTAAAATGAATAAATTCCCATTCCTGAGAGCCCAGAGCTGACAAAACTCTCACTAAATTCTGCCTGTCTTTAGTAGAGGCTGGTAGGACCATCCGTGGTTCCTGAGCTTTGCCAGCCAGTATGTGGGCAGAAGAAACTTTAATATATAGGATGTCTTTCTGAAATGCTTGTGGCTTTGTATAATTGTCCTGTCTAGAGGAGTGGAATTTTTCCTGAAAAATCCTCATCTCTCCATAGATCTCTGTTTTATAGTGCTGTTATTTAAATAGATTGTTTGAAGTCCTTCCCTCTGAGATATCTCCTGTGCAGTTTTCTGATCGCTTGTTTCCCTCCCACATTAAAATCTAGTTTTAAGTTGGAAACACTTTGTTTATGATAAAAGGAAGTTTATAATAAAAGGAAGTTTTGGAAGTATATGCTCCATATCCCCAAAGGATCACTGCAGATCTGGAATGTCAGAACTTCCCGTGTGTGCAGATTCACCAGGGAAACGCTGGCAGATGCCTGCCCAGGATTGAGGAGACCCTGTGGGAAGCTGCTCCCAAGGCTTCCTCCATCATCCTGCTGACTGGGTGCCGTTACCATGGCCTGGCCATGAGCAGTGATTTCATGTCAGTATGGGGGTGCACGTGCTGCAGGGGCGTTGGGAGGAGCTCCTGGGTCGCGACACGTTCTCCTGTGTCTGTTAAAATGGGGGGCGAGGCAGAAGTCAAGGTTGGTCATTGCCATAGCCATCTGGTTTTGAATTTTGAGGTACTTCCTTGTCAATTATTAAGGGGGGGAAAAAAAAAACAAATGTACATTTGCATCCTAAAAAAGAAACTGTAAGAAAATCTCTCTCTTTAATGTCTCCAGAAGACTTTACAGTGTTGTGACTATATAATTTTTCTTAAGCAGCAGAGTCCCTAGCATGCCAAACCAGGCATGTTGTATAACTAAAATGTATTTCCATCTGCTTTCCATCACTGCAGCCATGCAAAGCAGGCTCCCAGTTCACAGTGGGTGTAGTCCTGAGTGGGGCAGTGCTGGAGGGTGGCTTTGCTGGGGCTGAGCTCTCTCCATGTTCATCCCGGCTGCAGAGCATCCCTTGGCTCCTCAGCCGCTTCTTCAGCGCCGACACCTCATTCCCAACCCAGGCAGTGAAGCAAATGGTGAATTTCTGAACAGGCTGTGTTTGTAGTTAGGTTCAATTGCTGAATAATTTCATTATTCTTTAGGTATATTTTCAGAAAAGGTATTTTGTGGTAGGAATATTATCATTTCTGAAGAAGTTTGAAGCCCCTGTACAAGCCGTGCCCTTGTGTGCTTGGTTGACTCTTGTTTTGGCAGCTTCATTATTCAAAAATTTCCTTTTCTCTCATCATGCTTATTCCTTCCCAGCTGTTAAAATTAGCACAAGGGGCAAAGGAATAGTCAATAAATGTGAAAAATAATGCCAAGAAGATAACAACAGATACTTTTTCACGTGTGCAATTGCATCATGGCTTTGCTTTCACAAAGGTGTTACACAGACCAAGGCTGGAGGGGAGTTTACAGGAGGGTTGAGCAGTGTGAGTAAAAGCCAGATAGTATCTTTACCAGATAATCCCAAATATCCTAGAGCTGGAATTTGGCCCTCTTTTTACTTTCAATGTAGGAACATCATTTATCTCTTAGGTTTTGTGAGGAGTCCTTAGGACAGAGATAATCTTTATCTGCTCCACGGTACTAAATTTCCTGGACTTCAGGCTTCCCTTGTGGAGCATGCTTTTTTCCCCTGGTAGAGCTGAAAAATCCCAGGCTCATCTTTTGGATCAAACCTACTTTTTTTCTTATTAAGGTGTCAAGCTGTGAGCTGTATTGAGGAACAAAAAAAAGAGTAGAACCCAGAGAGTCATTGAAGGGACTGGGTTCGTCGGCTGTTCGCTCTCAGACCGCGGGCGGTGGCACACGGGCACAGCCCATGGAGCAGAAAGTAAACAAGGGCAGTTGTCAGCCTCAGGATGGGGATTGTTCTCGTTCATCAGCCCATCTTTTATTTTAACAGTAGAGTTTAAAAAAATAGATATAAATATATTCCTGAGCCAACAGTGGCAGCTAGAGCTTTGTGTTTTGAGCTGCGTGTGCATGCTGGATTTGCCTCGGCTTTTTTCTCTCCCATGTTTTCAGGTTTTGGGGGGATTTTTTGGTGTTTTGTTTTTAAATTAAATTGTATTTTTTGTTTTGGGTTTTGTTTGTTTGTTTTTAATCCTACACAGGTGAAAAGATAAAAGACTGAAGGAGGAATAGACCAGCAGCCTGCAACTTTCTTTCTGCAGTTTAGCCATAAATGTAGATTGTGGGTTTGGGTACAAGGTTCCCCACTTAAAACTGGCAGATGCTGAATGCCCAAATTGCACATGTGTTGTGGATCAGCATTTTTCAAGGCCACTGTTGTCTGTTAGCTGATCAAAAGGAAGCATTTTGCTAAACAAAAGATGTGTAAGACAAACAGTGGTTTTCTATAATGCAGAAGGTGCCTCGGGTTTCCCTGGCTCTTTGCAATTCATCTTTGGAGATGATGAAGATAGGATTCAGGGGTTTATTTTCTGGAGTTTCTTTTGTGTTTTCAGTCTATAAAGTTCTGTTTCTTATTATCATTGTTTCTGCTTTCCAGAGGCTTAAGATAACAAGTTGGCTCATAAATTCCCTTTCTAATTTTAGCCACAGGAAATGTTGCTCCATACATTCAAAGTGCTTTTCCAGGTAGGCTGGTTTGTTGAATCCAGGCATTTTGGGGTTGTGTGCTTTTGTTTGCCCTGAGCTGGAAGTGGTTTCTAATGGGTTGGAGGGTGGGACGTGCTTCAGGGGAAATGCAGCTTGGCAGGTTGGAGAAAATGACTTTTCTTCTTTGTAAAGTCATCCAACGTCGTCTTGCGCAGTGTGAGTGACAGACAATGCCTGTTGGGAGAAAAGACACTGGTGTGCTTTTGGTTTCCAGCTATATTGCTGGAATATCTGGTGATAAAAAGATGAAATTCAGGTCTACAGCAGGACAATTCTGAAGAGTAATTTTAGGGCTTTAAAAAAAAATCATAAACAACCAAAAAACCTAATGAAATTGTTTTACTGTCAGCTGTTTACCAGACTGATGGGGTGTATTGTGTCTGACTTGCCTCTCACTTCCACCAGTATTTTTCAAGAAGGATGGATATCATCATGTGGGGGTTTTTAGATTGTATTTACTAATATTTAAGTGTTCTGTAAGCCCCTGTGGTGTGTAATGTTGCACACAAACTATACATCCTGCAGAAAGAGGAGAAATTTGCAAGTGTTTGATATAGGGATTATAAGAATTAACATTAAAATCTTCCTTGATTGTGTGATGCCGTCTGCTGGCTTTGGCTCTGCAGGGACCACGTTGCTTTCAGGCATGAGGATGACAAGAGGAAGGGACTGTGTGGTGCAGGACACCTCTGCCCATGGTCTTCTGACAGGAGCAAGTCTGTGAAATCAGCACTGACCTGTCCTGCTGCGTTTGAGAGTCAGGTCTCGGCCGTGTGCTGAGGGAGGGGTGGTGGTTCCTTCAGGAAATCGGGTGACCTCTGCTTGGCACAGCCCCTCGGGCACGGCTGGCTTGGGAAATTGTTTCCACTCCTGGAGCATCTTGTAAACTTGCTGGAGAAGCTGCTCCTCTTCAGTCACAGATCAGGTTAGTAACTCCACATCCTGGGCTTGATGCTGTGGAGGGAGCCTGTCAGGTTCTGCCTGGAAGCTCTGCACCCTCCTCTGTCCAGCGTGGGCAAGCAGATGGTTGATCTGCCCGTGCCTCTCTGGGGAGGAAGGTGCTGCGAGCCCTAGGCCTGTTGCACAGTCCCTCAGGTTCTGGGCTGCTTCAGAGGTTCAGCAGAAATTGATTTATTTTCTTTTTTTTTAATTATTGTTATTATTTTTTCCCAGTTGCTGGCATACTTGACTGCAATTTTCTCCCCAGGCAATCTAATTACAATGCAGTCATTTCCTTGCAATTAAAAATGTGCCTAGAGGTCTTTACACACCTACATTTCTGAAAACCAAAACCCTAAAATTGAGCTTCAAAATCACAGCCCCTTCATCGAGTGGTGATGTGTAACTGCTAGAGCATTTCCACTCTCACAACCACGACGGTTCAAGTGATTGAAAGATGTTTTGCAGGGGTATTGATATTTGATTATCCTATTTTTATTTACCTGTTGCCCAGGTAAGGTCGTTCTTCTGAGCTTTGGCTTCTCTCATCATTTCTGCATGCACAAGTATTTCATCATGAAATTATTAGGAGCTTCGAGGGAGGAAAACTTTCTGAAGTTATTTCTGAAGTGTAGCAATCTGTTGACAAGTAAAGGTTGCAGGTTAGGGAAAAATAACATAGTAATAATATTAATATAATAATACTATAATTAATATATAATTATTAATATTAATTATAATATATAATTAATAATACTATAATAAATATAATAATACTATTACATGGTAATAACTATGTAAGTAATGGTCTGTATTTACATTTAAAGTTGCACATTTCTGGGCACTGCATTCAGCTTGGTTACCGGGTCCCTCTTTGAAGATGCATCAGTTGATTTGTATTAATTTAGCTATGGAGACCTTCTAAGAAAAGGATTTTGAATTTCCAATTAATCCATTTTCAGATTTACTCTCTAATTAAATCAAGTGTAAGTTTCTGTCCTTCCCTTTCTAATACCTTGCATGTTTTGGGCAGTGTTTCACGTTCACGTGGTGTGTGGTGGGCAGGGGATCCTCCGAGTCCTTGCGCACGTTGCTGGTCGGTGTCACTGGGCAGCACCGCTGGGCTCTCGGGGCTCAGCGGCCTCGCTTGGCTCTTGCTGCTTCTGAGAAAACAGTCCTCAAAAATGCACATTTGGCAACTCTTGGGTTTTAAGAATGAAGGAGAGAGTTTGCTGTTGAAAATCATTTTTAGATTAAGCAACAACTTGGATATACTAAGCACTAAAGCTCCTGGAATGATGGTATATTCCATATTATTTCTTGCATAAACATGAGTCTAGGTCAGCTGAAAAATTATTTGAGCTTTGACAAAGGAAAAAACCACAACATGGAAAAGTTAGGAGAGAGATGCAAAAAAGAAACTGCAATTAGCAGTAGTAAATACATTTCTGGTCACTTTTAAAACTGTTATTTGCCTGCCACATTACATTCCAGAAATGGCAGTTAGTAATTTATTGTACAGAGCAAGCCAGAGTCTAATGAAATTGTATAGCAACATGTTTTATTTTATGAGGAAATGTAGGTCTCCATTTCCTTTCCCTGGAGTGCCAGTGGCTGAATACCAGTATTTGCACTCCCAGATTTTTGGCAAAGTGTGAAGATGATGCCTTTAAAAGGCACAAAGAAAACTTTTTTATTGTATTTCTAAAAAGAGAAGCTGATTGATTGCAGAGAAGCATAACTCAAAAGTGAGTTACTGCTTGTCAGCTTAGGAAGAAAGGAGCTAAAGCCAGCCCTGAACTGCAAAGCTTTTTTTAGGAGCTCACTACACCACTGCTGGTTACTTAGATCAGAGCTGTATAAAATGAGTTACTAAATTATTGAAAGAAGAAGATTAAAATGACTTTCCAGCTGGAAAGTAATCCTTGCTCTCAAGTGGGAGTGACAGTCACTATTTTTCACACAACTAAAGAGTTTTTCGTGCAAATTCTGATTTTGTAAGGTAAGATACTGCAAAAAGCAAGGTTATGAAAGTAGAGCTCAATTAGTTTTGTAAATTTATCCTTAATAATTATTTGGAAAGAAATATGATTAAATTAAAGTGCGTAGCCGCTAAGGGAAATGATGGCAAGATAAATAATGAAGGAGAATTGTTAATGTAAAGCTATTTGGTAAAAGGGGCATAATTAATATAATTTGGATTTTATTACATCAATAGAAAGAGTGTTACTGGTCCCACAGAACAGAGGGCTGTGTGCTGGGAAGCAGCTGTCCTGAAAAGGAAGGTGACCTCTTAGTTAATTGCTGTTTCCCTCTACTCCAGCTAAAAAGGTGAAGCAATTCATGGGAGGAGGAACAGGAATATATCATAAGAGTGGGATTATATTGTTATTAAATAAATCAGGAAGACCATGACTGAAATATTGCTGTCATTTTTTTGGTGTCTTTTAGAATCAGTGCTGAAAAGGGTTTCAGAAGCATTTGAAGTGATTAGAGAGGTGAGAAGTACAACACATTCAGTTTGCCAGGGAGAAAGTCATTTTCCTCTCCACTATCAATAGAGGACTAAAAAGTTTCAATTCTAAACAGGTGGAGCATCAAAAATTGAAACTTCTTACCAAGGAATTGCTTGTCAGTGTTTGTATTAATCCCCCAGCTCTGGAGATCTCCTGTAGGACAAGACATCCCATCTTTAAAAGCTGCACAGAGGGATGTCCTCTGCTTATGTACGAGTCGGGATAGATGGGCATAACGGTAACTCCTGTCCTGAGGATCAATGAACTGAAGGAAAGGAAATTAATGACTTAATTAAGGACCTGAAGCACGAGACCATCTTTTCTCTCTCTTTCCCCCTGGTTCCTTCCCAGCAAGTGACATCCCACCAGTTACCTGAGATGGTTTTTCTCTGCAAACACAGTGGCAGTCCAGGATGGCAGAGTCGCTCCAGCCGGACCCGGCTCGGTAGAACCCAGTGGTGGGCAGGGAGCGGGCAGCGTGCAGGCAGGGAGCGGGCAAGGAGCAGGCAGGGTGTGGGTGGGCAGGGAGCAGGCAGGGTGTGGGTGGGCAGGGAGCAGGCAGGGAGCGGGCAGGGAGGAGACAGACAGGGAGTGGACAAGGAGCAGGCAGGGAGCGGGCAGGGAGTGGGCAGGCAGGGTGCAGGCAGACAGGGAGTGGACAAGGAGCAGGCAGGGAGCGGGCAGGGAGCAGGCAGGGAGCAGGCAGGGTGCAGGTGGGCAGGGAGCAGGCAGGGTGCAGGCGGGCAGGGAGCAGGCAGGGAGCAGGCAGGGAGCAGGCAGACAGGGAGCGGGCAGGGAGCAGACAGGGAGCAGGCAGGGAGCAGGCAGGGAGCGGGCAGGGAGACAGGGAGTGGACAAGGAGCAGGCAGGGAGCAGGCAGGGTGCAGGCGGGCAGGGAGCAGGCAGGGTGCAGGCAGGGAGCAGGCAGGGTGCAGGCAGACAGGGAGCGGGCAGGGAGCAGGCAGGGTGTAGGCAGGGAGCAGGCAGGGTGCAGGCAGGGAGCGGGCAGCACTCGGGCAGGAGCCCCGGCCTCTGCCTGCGCCCACGTTACTGAACTTCCCGTTTGCTCTGCAGCCACCGGGTTTTCCCACGCTACCAGAAGCAGGTTGAAGACTGGGATGTTTATAGACAGCCTTATTTATACTTTTGTTTATTTTTGTGTGTGCAGAGAGTAATTTATGTGTGAGTGCATGCATATTTTTTTGTTGTTGTTACTAGTATTTTTTAGTGTTTGGGATGTTTTTCTGTAAGTTCAGAGAAACACTGCTGATAAAAAAGAAAAGCTAAGTGAAGAAAGGAGCCAAGTACAGGAATTTCCTAATGCTTCTAAAATTCAATGGTAGTAGGATTAATAAACCCACTGTGGTTCTGTGGAGATCTCCTCTGTTAACTGGTTTGTCCAGAACACACTTTACAAACACCACCAGGTCAATATTCAGAATGGCTGCGTTGAAGAAAGGAGAGTTTTGGCTCAGCGTGCAGGAGCTGGTGCTCTTTATAACACTCACAGATGTTCAGAACTTGAAGACAAGTGAAGGAAATGGCTTGTGCTCTCAAAGATAAATGATGTCACTCCTTTGTTTCCCCAGGGCAGATAATACCATGTACGTTACAGTGGTATGTTGGAGGGGGGGTTGTTGTAACCAGTTCCCCATCGTTGCTTCCAAGAACCACCTCTGGAAAAAGCAGAAATGCACTGCAGGATAAAACCTGCCAGGGGACAGATTTGCTATCAGGCAGTTTGAGGTTGTCTTATTTTTCAGCATTTATTTTGAATAAGTTTAGGGGAAGGAAGTGAGTATAAGATTGAGAATGACATGAGGGGAAGAAAGGGCGAGCGTCGCGTTTATAAATGACAGTAGAAGCATCTCGTAGCACTTCCTTCATTGCTGCTTCTTGTGTTGCACCATTGCACAGCAACACCTACCAAAAACTGCACCTTCTTTGCTGGATTTTCACAGAAAATAGCAGCTCCTGCCTGTTGGCTTATTCATTTAATATTGTTACGTTACCTAATTGATTTAAACGTGCTGCGTGGCAGTGTGAATGGTTTTCACTGCGTACACCATTTGTATGGAAAATGAGGGTGGTGGTTGTGCTAATTCACACAGGAGATGTAGAAGGAGGAAGAATCCTGTTCTCATATAATATGTTTTAGTTACATTAATACAGTTCTACTGAATTAATGATCCCTGGTTTTATACTGCAATATTTCAGACTGAACGTGGGAGCTGCTTTGGGAAGTGTCACTGAGTTGCAGGGAATACTAAAGCAAATCGAATTTTCCTACTGTAAGAAGGATTTAATAACAAACAAAGCATTAGGTAGGCAATGTTAGTAAAGTTCTGTGAAGATGAAAGATTTTTACACCTCCTAGTTTTCCAAAACTTGCCAAAAACAACCTTTTGTCCTTATTTACTCTCCTGAGACCCCGACCTTGCACTCAGCTCTAGGAGTGATTCTGCAGGATGTTGGCTTTTCTGTGTCTGGTTTGAAATGACCCATTTTGAGTAACACTCCTTGTTTGGTGGATGTGGTGGGGCTGGAGAGCACGAGGAGGTAATAAAGAGAATTTGCTAATTCTTGGTGCCAAGTGTGAACCCTGCAGCCTGTGGGACCAGGCGGGTGCGAGCGGCCGGCGATGCAGAGCGGGGTGGTAGCGGCTGTGGGCTGGTGGGTTTGCCATGGGTGGGAAAGGACGAGGGGTGGAGCACTGGATTCTACTTTCCCAAACACATTTTCAGTTACTGCCATACCATAATAGCTTTTTCCCTTTTTCCTCGGTGTGGAGCTCAAACTAGAGATAATTTCACTGTATACAACAGATTGACAAAATAATTATGCTGTGCAGCACAGTAAGACAGAAAAAGTGCCTTTTCAGAAATATAAAAAACAAAGAAAATATGTTTGTTTAGAAAAAAAATAGAGAAATAATAGGAGTGGAAAAATAATCCTGTTGCTTTAAAGTAGCTTTTTAAACATGGGGGTAGGAAGCTTAATGCTCCAGCTTTTACCCCAGTAAACATATAATTGTAAGCTGATTGTGGCAAATTCCTTAAATGACAGCTCCCATCAATATCATTTTTAAAGAGACAGCCCTACATCTGGAAGCCAGCAGCTGCTCAGGATTTTATTAAACAGCATTGCCAAATAAAACCCAAGCTCTGTTAGAAACGATATTAAAGTAAAGATTGGCTGTAGTGGAACAGCTCAAACGGGCGAGCGAGTGCTGCGGGGGTTGAAGCGCGAGGGGAGAGCACCGGAGCTTTCCCAGCAGCTTTCGAGGCTGAAGTGGTCGGTGGGGATGTGGGTTTCTGTGGTTGTGGAAGTGTTCAGGAGTTTTGGGTACTGGTGGGATAAACAGACTGCAAAATTGCTGTTAGTATGGTGACCTTATTTTGATTGGAAAGGTTACAAAGTGCTGTCTGTGTTACATATTACTGGCCAAAAAAATAGGTTTATAGAATCTGATTTTGTGTCTGTAAAGGGTATGAGAGAGTGACCTTACCATAAGGAACAGAAACCTGCCCTCTTCCCAGGGCTGCAACTTGGCATATTTATTCCCAGCTTTCATCCTGCGGACGGAGGCGATGGAGCGCAGCCGATGGCTGTGACAGTCATGTGTCTGGCTGCAGCGGGGTGACAAGTATCAGAAAAAGGGAGAGGGATGATGCAGAGCTGACCCAAATAGCAAACCAGCAGCCATCCCGTGAGCGAGAGGTCGCCCGGGACGTCACGCGGGACAGCGATCTCGGGTACCGCAAAAATAACGAGGGCTTTCCAGTCCGGCGAGCTGGTGACCTCCACGCTGTGCTGTTCCCAGCCCATCAGTGCCCTTCCTTGCTGAGTGGGAGATTCCCCATGCAGTGGCAATAAAATGAACTCGTTTGAATTCAGAAAGCAGCATGATTAGTAGCTGCTTCTTAGTCTTTGTGCCTAGAAATAACCCAGAACATCAAAACACAAAGTTTCAAGGAAGTAAAATAAGCAATATTCTAAACAAAATTCAGGTCTTTTCTTTTTTGAACAGGTTTTTGATACAGCTCAGCTTGGTACCATGTGATATTTACAAGCCTGGCCTTTAATATTGGATCTGCTTTTCAATTATGCTTCAATTCATACAACAGTTGCAGAGAGCGTGTGTGGGTGTACACGAGAGAGAGATTGATTTTGTTCTGTAAAAATGTGAAGCCTGCACTAACTCTGAAAACCCATCAGAATTTCTAGCACTTAAGCGCCATTTCCTTTCTCAATGTGCTACCAGCATCAAGCAATCTTCACCACATCCCTCTGACAAATGGGGAGTGCGAGTGGAGGAACACCTGCTGGTTTTTCAGTGGAATATTAGCACAGATATCGCTGGAAAACAGGCTGGATCATTTCCAGAGTCAAAGAGTTCATGTGAGAGCTCAAATTGCAGCAGGGAAGCGAATACAGAAGCTCTTACTTCTGTTTTTTAAGTAGCACATGAATGAAAGTGGAATAAAGAAAATCCATGTCAGTCCTGGCTGTTGCTCTGTGTTAGTCTCATCAGTCCAGGACAGCAGATGTTGGACAATCTTAAGTGCCACCACTTTACACAGAGCATCTCTCTATTCCTGGTGGTTGTTCCCAACCACTGTCTCTTTTTGGTGTGCTGAATTCCCAAGCCTTCCTAATGCTTTGATAATTACTGTATTTCATATCAGAGAAGTCCAAAGAGTGTTATTTTTGTCTTTCTGTGGTTCTAACTTGATTTCTTTTTTTCCTGTAGGTCTGAAGACCTATCTGATCTCTGGTCAGAAGGTGAAGGAGCCCCACTGCAGCTGTTCACAGGCATTGCTCCCTGGCTTGGAGTCTGGAGATGGAGCCAGGATACAGGGAGCATCGGCAGCCGAGAACACCGGGGACTTGACAAAGACCCTCAAACAAGTGGAGAAACCTAAGGTGAGTTCTGGTTTCAAACCCAGCCAGCATAAACCTCAAACTGTGCAGGCCAGGGAGAGGTGTGTGGATGGGGAAGCCTTATGGGTTTGTTTACACACTGCTTTATGTGTCTGTATCTATATTTCTATATAGGGGTGTGTATATATGCACATAGGGTGACAAAAGGCAGTCTGAGGAATAAAAAATTAACAAGTAAAATGCCTCACCAATTGACCAGCAATCCCTCAAGTAAGGTGAACACTTTTTAAAGGTGATTTCAAATAAATATCTTTTTAAATATATTTCAAGACTGAGAGGTTAATACTGCTTTTGCAATGGTCTTGATTTTATGGGGGAATAAAGAATATGCTTTAAGCAGCTACTGGAACTTCTGTGTTTCTCTGCTTTTGCTGCACCCTGGTTCTGCCATTCCTCTATTGTGCACATCACTTACCTGTAAACCTTTTCAAATGAGTATATAACAGACAGCCCCACAAAAAGATAGCAGGATTGTTTGTGTGATGGGAGAAAATGAGGCTGTGAGTTTGTGTTTTATCTGCTTGTTCCAGAAACCTATATCTAGAACTGAGGGCAGTGATTTGTATGGAGTCAGCACAGAGAAATGATGACACTTTGTTATGTTCACACCTCTCACAAGATCTCTTGACAAGGAAATCTGTGAAACAATGTGTATTGCTGCAGAGCTTTGCTGTTACTCTCCAGCTCCCAGCTCAGAACAGCTTTCCCAAACAACAGATGTCTGTTCTCTGTTTTCATTTGTGCTAAGAGTTCCTTGCCCTGGGTTGCCCAAGCTGGGCACTGATGTCAGAACCACAGGTGGTCATCTGCAGGCCACCATCCTTAGACTTCAGTGTCTTTAACCTTCAGAGGATCTCCTCAGCACAGGTTTGAGATTTAGCTGACAGTTGATGGGGGGGGGAGTCTCTTTCATGCTCCATTTTTGCTGCTTGTACATTTGTTGTCTGGCACCCGAGTTGGGCACCTTTACCCTCCCTTTGTGCCTGGTTTTAAGTTTTGGAGTGCAAATGTTGGATCACAAGAGAGATCAACTGGAAGGCTGGCCCAAAGATAGGATCCAAAGTTAAGTGAGTTCCTCACAGAGCAAGCCAGGACTGTTTAACTGGAGAAGGTAGCTCTAGACATCTTTATCCTCCCCAAATTATGCACTGTGCGTGGTTTGAGTGCATCCAAGCTGCTGGTAACACTTTTCTATTCCTTCTCCCATGTAAGGAAGAATATATTTGGCATCACTCAGGCACCAGCTTTCCAGCTCTCATCTCTCAACGATGGTACTAGCAAATGAGGTAGGAACACACATCTCAGAGCAGTCAGTGGGTGTCTGTGCTGCCCACTGCGTGGCCATGCAGAGGTGCAGATGGGACAGGAGCGGGTAGGAACTCCTTTATTTTCAGTAGTGAAGGAAGAAGAATGTAGCAAGTGGAGCAGCTGCCTGTCTGTGGAGCAGAGGGGAGAGAGGAGGGATGAAAGCAGTACAAATAAGGGTGCTGTTGTGAGAGGAAGTGAGGGTGCCTTGTTAATGCCAGACAGCAAAGTAAGCTGCAACCAGAGGACCGTGGAACTTCAGCCAACTGCAGGACTGACCTGACTGCAGTTGGGATTGGATAAAATCTGTTATGTGTTAACATGTGGTACCTGCTGTTAAAATGACTCAAGTCCAAAATGAAATGTGTTTTCTAAACCATGGACTGACTGACTCTGCAGAAGGGTAGATACAGATGCACTGCTATTCCCAAGCAGCGAGTGTGCAAGGTGGAGGCATGCTGCTGGCCCCACGGCGCTTTGTTTACTGCCCTAGTCCCTGATTTTCTGCTCTGGGACCATCTTGGCTGGGTGTTAATTGCTGTTTAGATGATGAATGATGCTCTGCATGATGCTATCCAAGTAAGTGAAGGAGAAGCTAAAAGAAGCTGCATAAGGAGAGCATTGAGGACAAGTGCCAGCTCAGTTTCAGCCTTCTTGGATACCCTGCCTGCTGCTGTGCTAAAGTGACTGCAGTGAGTTCACGCTTATAGGTACCTGGTTTTATTCCTCACCATGAGCACTGTGGGTCTGGGCAGTGATTTCCTAAGCAGCCTCACAGCTCTGCAAACAGTGTGCCTGTCTTACCCCAAATACCCTGATGCTGGAGTGAATTTGGAATCACCCCGACGTCGGTCTGCTCAGCGTCCCTCTAACGTGCGCCGCTGTCCTGGTTTCAGCTGAATTAGAGCTGGGTTTCCTTTTTTTTAGTAGCTAGAATTGTGCTGTGTGTCGGAGTGCTGAAGCAATTGTGAGTGCTGAGTGCTCACAGACACGTTCTGTGGCTGTAGTTGCAGCACAGGCGTGCAGAGTGCAGCACTTGTCGCAGCACGGCTAGGCACACCCATTCCAAACTCCCCAGCACGCTTTCGAGCCTGGATGTGCACCTTCTCTCTGCTGGGTTGGCTGTTAGTGGAGTGAGTGCAGGCTGAGAAGGCTGGGTCAAGCTTTCAAGGAATATTTCATTTGCCAGCCGTGCTAGAATAGGTCTTACAGTGTTTAAAAATAAAAAAAAAAGGTATATTAAAAAAACCCCCACAAAGAATAACTGCAATTTAATCCCAGATCATGCACGATTTTTGAAAAGGACTGGATTTCTTTTTCTTTTTTACAGTTTGTTTTTTGGTGTTTTGTTGGTTTTGGTTTGTTGGTTGTTTTTTTTTTAAAACCTGCTGCTTGCTGGTAGGGTCTGGAAATAATAATTTGCAAAAGAATCATGACTTACATGCCAACTGTTTTAAATACAAAGCTGTAAACAGTGTCAGTGTAGGAGGAGATGACTCCAGCTCTGCAAAAGAGACTTAAGTAGGAGGGGCAAAATTACAGGCAAGTTGAAATATTTTTGTGTTAAAGGGAATAAGTGGCCATGTTGAATGCAAAGGATGACTTTCACATTTGGGGCTTGAACGGGTGTTAGAGCAGACAGAGGACAGTCAGGAGGGAGCATGCAACAGTAATTGATCCATGAAGGGAATTGTATGTCCTCCTCTCCTCCAGTGTATCTGTAGTTCATTTAATTGCAAACCTTGTTGCAGTATGGATATCAGTAAAATGTAGGTACATAATTAAAATGATGCTAAAACTATGAGTGAATCTGTAATAGCAACTGATTTTATTATTATTTTTTTTAATGAAAACATTGTAACCTGCTTAACTGGTTTCAGTATCTGTTTATTTTCCCTGTCATGTTCTATGAAATCCCTTGCTTGCCTGGGAATCATAAGCTGTTGTAAAAATGTTTTAATCATCTCTTGGTATGAAAACAGAAAGTCCTTGTGCTTGTCTTGGGGTTTGGAAGTGCATTAATGCATTATTCATGGTGCTGAGGTCACATACGCGCCGAGCTCGTGTGGATGTCCACAATAGAGACTGAAGTTAATGATGTGCACTTGAGTGCATGGGGTCAGTCAGATGGACTTCAGCCTCTTCTCAAACACTCAGGCTTCTTCTCTGGGATTTTTGTCTTCTGGTTTAACCCCAGGAGCTGAGTGTTTGAGCTGCTCTTGCTGATTTAATGGCAAGATCAACCAGGGAGTATTCTCTTTATTTTTTGTTAGAGGTATTTGGTTTTTATTACCATGAACTGACTTCAGCCATGGTTAAATCTACTAACTAGGAAACAGAAGGCTTGTTAGCCCATTGTCATAGTCATTTGTAAAGCCATCTAATATTGCCTTCCACAAAGTGGCCAGAGCATTCATGATATTTAGTCCTAGATTATTTTTAAACAAAACTATTTGAGAACCAACTTTATAGTTTGTTGAAGTGTGCTGGTATTTGTTCAGGCTGTCCTGGTTCAGAACTGGATGTAACTTGCTTATCTGATGCCAGGTTAGGAAACTCACTGTAATTTCAGTGCCCCAGCCTGTGTCTCTGAGGAGCAGCAGAAATGATGGTCTGCTGGCTGCTAAGAAGGCTCAGAGTTCTTGTGACAGCCTTTGAGAGGTGTTGGTGGGTGATTTAGGTGGATCAGCAGTCACGGGAGGAGTGGGCTGGGAGAAATGCTGCCCTGTAACAACCTGAAAATTAAACATGGCACGTTACTCAGTGCAACAGCAGAGATGGAAAAGGGGCTTTGTGTGAAAAGTTAATTCTGACAAGACTTACACAATGGTCTCTGAAATCTGGAGTGGACATGAAGGCAGAAGCTGTTGTGGTTTTGGACCAGGGAGAATGATAAACTACAGAGGCTTGAACAAGCCCCTCCTGAGTCCAAAATAAACAGATAAAATGCACAAGGGGTGTTGAGTTTGGGACAAAAGGCTCAAGTTGCTTGTTGGAAAATTTATTAATGTGTTTAATAAATCACCTACCACCATTTAGTATATAACATGCTGAATTTAGTATGCCATTCCCTGTGACTGGTGTCTCTGTACCCATTAGCAGACTTCTGGAAGCCTGGTAAGAGGAAACCATCCCTGGAGCAGAGGAATTGCCAGTAGGGATGAGACACGGGGTCCCTCTGCTGCAGCATCCTGCCTGTACCTCGCCAGGGCTGGAGACAAGCTTGGAGAACCCACAAGATACAGATACAGGGTTAACTCCCCTTCAGCAGATCCCATTTTAACTCTGAGGAGTCAGGTTGTTTTAAAAGCTGAAGTGTGACATGTTAAGTTGCTTCCAAAATGCAACTGTTATGAGCCCTGATGGTTTTGCTTTCCCTGTTTCCTGTGACATTTGCTGGGTGTTTGGCTTCAGCAGTGTGTGATGGCCGGAGCTCTGCTCTGCTGTCCTAGAGCATTGTAGGAAAAAGTATTTCACTTTATTAGTTTCAGATTTGGTTGCTTTCCATTTCCCTGTACTGTTCATAAGGCATCATGGTGTTTTCTGCTTTTTTTTGAGTGTTGCTGTGTTTTGTGCTGTGTCTTCACTCACAATGCCATGCACATCCTTTTGCAGGCAGGTTTTAAACAAGAAAATTGCACTTCTCTCACTAAAGAGTGTTTCCTTCTTCTCAGGGAGGTCCTTTGCTAATATGCAGTGATTACAGTAGATCTGTGAGCTTACACTAGGAAAGCTTTCCTGGATTAGATTTATCTCAGTAAACAGAAAATCTGTGATTTATTTTTGAAATGGTGCATTCTGTTCCAGGCAAATTTTGCTCCCTGCTTCCCATTCTGGAGCTTTGTTTATCTTTTAACCATGCAGCAAGTCTACAAGTGGACCAAATTATAAATTGCATCATACTGTGAGGACACCAGAACGTTCCTGGCTAAAATGTGTTTGTCTCATTGCAGCCTTGCCCTTCATGTAGTACCACCCTTGCTCCCCACTGCGATGTCAGCATAGACGAAGGAGCTATCCAAAATGGTTGTCAGGATGAGCATAAAAACAGTACGAAGGTAATTGAAGTATTTACCACTTCCCTTCTTTTCCCTCATTTCTCTGCTTCAGTTAGCTGTCTCGTTTTTGCATTGCTGTTCCTTTATTCAAGCTCTTAAGCAGCAGAATTGATTTTGATTTTGAGCAATTGCATTCTAAAATTCAGTCGAGCTGCCCTCCCCCAGATTTTCAAAATTATTACTAATTTTATGCCCTCCATTTGATACTGAGAAGGACCTAAAATTTGGACTCTTTAAATTATGCTGAGGCTACCCAAAGAAAGAGGCACAAACAACACTACCACGCTGTCCATCCCTCACACCGCTGGCTGTGTCACCTAGCCACAGTTACACCCTTGTCTCACCAATGTCTCTGTGTCATAGCTCCATGAACAGCCATTCCTGTCACACACACAGCTGAATTTCACAGCCTTTAAGTCAGTTCACATCCATTTTCTGACAGACAAATACAGTGTCTCACATATTGAGCGTGCTGCTGCCAAGCCTGCTTTCCTTGCCTGTTGCTTAGATATTCTCACTGAAACCTCCTACTTCCTCTGCTCTACCAGGCTGTGCCTGTTTGTCATCTTGTTCGTGGCCTTCGTAGCTTCTCTGCTCTGCCTGTCACCTCTCACTCCTGCCTGAATATTAGGCTCCTGCCTAAATGCAGACTGGATACCAGTGCTCCTCACCTGATTGTTATATTTTCAAATAAGTTTAATGCTTTCCCTCACTGGGGAGAATCACTTTATAAACACATCCAGACATAGCTGTCTTGGTCTTCACACCTGTCTTTGCAACCCTTCACACATCCAGAGCTAATGGAAAAACTTGCCAGCACTTACTGTGCTGAGGAGCCACCACATTAATTTGTCTTGGTCCCTCTGCTCTCTGTCTGTATTTGACCTGTTGTCTCTTATGTTTAAATTGTGAACTCAGAAGCAGGCACTGCTGTACTGGATTGAAGTGGTGTGTAACACAGTAGACCATGTTCTGTGCCAGGGTTCCTAAGAAACAGTCTAAGGAGAAAAATAAAATAATAATCCCTTCAGCTCTGGGGAAGATGGAGCAGAGTGGCCAGCAGGTACTGGTCCCAGAACAGCATGAGATCTTTAAGGCAGAAAACACTGTGGGAGGTGTGCTCAGGCTGCCAAGACGATATGCATGAGATGCTTCTTCCCCAGGCTGCCTCTGCCCACATGCCAGGGATCTCCAGGAACCGGCTGCGAGCAGAGATTTTCCTGAGGTACCAACTGCCTCGTGTCATATGTTGTCTTCATCAGGATTATCCTTTAGATTTCTTCCTACTACAGCTGTATTAGCTTCATGTGTGTTAATCAGCAAGTCCTCTAACCTTGCTTAGGAGATCTCTGCAGTGCTGAATAAAATGTCTGTGGTTTCACTGGAAGAAACGTGGTAGTGGAGACCAAATCACGTGTCCTTCCTTGGTTTGGGTTAGTTATTGCTAAATCAGAAATTGGACCAGTTAAGTGGCCATGCAGCAAGGCTGGGATGCCTGTTTAACTGAAAGCTTGAAGAACAGCTACATGCCCAGAGCTGCTGTGACATTTGACTTCCAGCTCTTCATTGAAGTCTCAGCTTTCTTGGGAAGAAGAGCCATGAGCTCCATCTACCCATCTCTGGAGTCTGTTCCCTGCACCTGGCCCTGCAGCACCCATCTCCTTGGTCTTTAATGATGTTAATGATGTTAACCACATCCTTGGACCTTTGTGAATCCCAACAGCCTCCCTGTCTCTTGATGAGAAGAAACTGTCACACTGTGCATCAAACCTCTGAGTGCTCAAAAAATCCTGTACAGCCTGTTGGTATCAGGAACCCCAGTAACACTGGAGCTAACAACATTTAATAAATAGGGATTTTCTCCTTGCACACAAGCAGTTTCACACTCTAATCCCCTCCTGTTAAGATTAGCAGAGTGGAGACAGCACAGGAAAACCTTGAGCTGACTGAAGGGAAGAATTTTCTTAGGGATTTGAGCCTTTGCCAAGGAGCTGAAGAGAAAAGGCCAAGAGAAGTCCACACTGACCTTCTCTGAAAGAGCAGAAATTTTCACTGCATTCTTCAGAAGAACTTGAAGAACAGGCAGGGAAAGCAAACAGTGCACAGGAGCCCCTGTCTTTTATTTGAGCTGCTCGGAGCAAAAATCGTGTTCTCTCAGTTACTGCTTTTCAAGTAACGACGTCTGCTGCAGGGGTGAAGAAAAGGAGAAAGGTTTTTTTACCAGAAAAAGAAAAAAGGTGATAACTATGACCTTCTTTTCTTTTTAGGCCTCAAATTGTTCTGGGAAATGCTCTGAGCATATACAATCTTTAACATAAATTGGAAAAAAACCCAACAAACAAACAAAAACCAAAAAACACCCCAAAACAGTGAAAAAACGACAACAGCAAAACAAACAATGAAGAAATTAAGACCTTTCACTTCTAGCAACTTGTTGGACAGTTCTCTTGGGTTTGCCTTTGTCAGCACTCCTCATCTCACCACCAGAGAGGTGACCCTGGCACTGCCATACAGTTAGTGCCCCATAGCCGTGTTCCCTCTGGGCAGGCTGCGATAACCTCTCCTGGTTGCAGGAGGACTTGCTGTGGAGCTGAATGCTTCCCATCAAAAGGAAACTGGTGACCTCTTGTGTGAGAAGTTCTTGTGCCTCTGGCTTGGCAGGAGAGCACCCTTCTGTCACACACAGGCACCTGCCTGGTCCAAGAGTTCTTGCTCTGCTTTTGCTGAGACACATGTTGCTGAAATCACCTTTCTCTCCTGTTGTATTCTTCAGCAAACCACTGGCAGCACACCAAGGTAACTGCTGAATTTCCTCCTCTTTGTCAGCTGCTGTCACTGGGCTGGGAACACCTGGGAGCTGCCAAAACAAGTGTTGTGAGTGGTAGAGGGGACGAGGCTGAGCATCCTTTCCTCTCCTGGCTCCCAGCACGTGGCTCTGGGGGCTCACACCTCCATCGGGGCAGCCCGCCGGGTGGGGAGCCTGCGTCCCTCCTGGGCAGGAGGAAGAGGAAGCACAGCCCACCTTCCTCCTGCGTTTCCTGTAGCTCCAGGGAACCATTCCCACACACCTGGTTATGGCTTCAGCTCTTGAGGTCTTGGCAGTGATAGGGAGCCAAGCCCAAGTGCTTTCTGACTCTTCCCTGCACATGGTGACGTTCTCCTGCTGCTCATTGTACCTTCACTGGTTGTGTCTGCACCTTTAATTAAACCTCCCTGTATTCATCTGTATTATTTGCTTTACCACACAGATACACAGGAGGCTGAATTAATTTTGCAGGGGCAGCCAGAAACCAGATATTTCTTAACTTTAATTAAGTTGATTTTACAATCTTAAGTAACATATTTCAGTGCCTGGTTTGGGTGGTGATGGATGATATTTATGGTATTTATATATGGTCATGGTGGTGGCATCCAAGAATAGTCTTCTGGAGGAGCTTGTCACTGCTTGTGCTGACTGCTGTACAGGCAGAAATGAAGACAGTTCTGTCATGAGTGGGTTTCAGGATGAGGATAAATGATATGTGATAAATGATAAGACATGGAGGGGGAAGATGAATATTCAAATTGCCAAGTTTGATATATGTTTGCATTTGTAAATGATCCTGACTGGCTGCAGTTCATTTGCATTCTAACCATAGTTAGTTGTCTAATTTTTTTGGAATTACTTCAGGGCTTATTGTTCTAGGTCAAAAAAAAAAAAAAAGGTAAAAGAAGGAACTTAAGGTTCTATCAAAACAGAAGAATTTTTGGTTAAAAGTAATTTGTGTTCTCAAATGAATGAAAGCAGAATTGATAATACTGTGTACCTAAGGTGTGTCAGAAGTTAAAAATGCTGTATTAATACAAAGGCAACATTGAAAACCAGTGAAGAAACTGTAGTTTAATTTGCAGGATATGTTTTTTGTAGGGTGATGGGCTGTTCCCACAGGAAGGAGAAAGGTGGAAGCTCGCTCTGGGAAGGCAGCAGGGCTGTAGTGGGGATGGGAAGCATCAGCAGGGGCTGGCAGAGGAAGTTGTTTCATGACCTGTGTGAGGTAGCACAGTTTATATAGGTACTTCAAAAGCTTTTCAGAAGAATCATGACCTTAAAATGAGTGAATGAAATTTGGGCTTGTGGTTGGTCTTCATTTTGTGTGTGAAAATGTACTTTGTTTTCTGCTCCCTGGAAACTTAGAATCATGGACTTGTTTTGGTTGGAAAAGACCTTTTATGATCATCCATGTCCAGCCGAAAACCCAACACTGCCAAGTCCACCACTAAACCATGTCCCTAAGCACCACATCTACACCTCTTTTAATTACATCCAGGGATGGAGACTCCACCACCTCCCTGGGCAGCCTGTTCCAGTGCTTGACAACCCTTTTGGTGAAGAAATTTTTCCTGATATCCAATCTAAACCTCTCTTGGTACATAAAAAGCAAAAAGATGACAGCTAACTGGGCATGCACCTACAGAAGGTGTGAATGATTTCAAGGCAGGTGGAATTGGGTCTTTGATGTGCTCAGGTAAAAGCTCAGTGTGTTGAGGGAAGAAGTTCTTTGAACTTTTGCTCTGTGAAGTCTCTTCTATCTACTTTCTGAACCACTAATGTTCCCCATGTGTGTTTTGCTTTCTGTCACTCAGGCTCCAGGAGGACACAGTCCAAAGACTCAAAATGGACTTTTGAGTCCTCCACAGGAAGAAAAACTCAGCAACAGCCAAACCTCTCTCTATGAAATGCTGCAAGAGAAAGGCAGATGGGGTGGGGTGAGTCTGGATCAATCAGCTCTCCTGCCTTTGAGGTTCAAAAACATCAGAGAAAAGACAGATGCTCACTTTGTGGATGTGATTAAAGAAGACAGGTAAGGAAAATGGAACTGTGCAAGGTGAAATTGTATAAAGGAGAGTAGGTGGTAACAGGGGGCTCATATCTCATGTTTGTGTGCTTTTTGTCTAATGTTAATAATTATATTTAACATACAGCATGTCATGTGTTTTCTGATCATAGTCTATATTCTGTTTAAACTACAGTAGGAACTTGATGTCAGAAACAATTCTGCTCAGGAATATGTAAAACCTGGTTTTCTGTGGTGAACAGTCAGTTCTTCAGTCAAGTCTTTGAAAAGGAAAAATACTCTTTAAATGACTTCTCATGAAGTTGAACTCTTATCTTTACATTCAGAAGTCCTCTTAGTGCACATAGTGTGTGCCTGCCTCTGCAATTAGAAGTGTAACACAAAATCTGAACCACAGAACTCATGTTTTTATGTAGCAAAAGAATAATACCTGACAACATTGTTAGACTAATACCTAGAAATCATACTGGGCTTGGAAGCAGAATTAACAGGAGTGAATTCTCTTGGACCAACCACTTACATATAGAATTTTGTAAAGTTAGCTCCTCTGTTTCAAGCAAAAAAACCTTATTTGGGTGGAGGAAAATATATTCTCTAAAATTCAGTAGCATGTGATTATTGTAAACACACAACCATATCTCCCTTATTATGGCAGTGACTTAACTGGATCAACTAAGCAGATAACTTCAGTTTGTTATTATTTATGGCTGTTCTTATTTTTGCTTCACTGCTTCCACTCAGATTAGGGTTGTTTTATCTAAATATCCTTGAAACTGTGTGTTCATACAGACTCCAGGCTTCTTGGAGCAGGGACACTGTTGTAAATGAAAACAAGACTGAAGCAGGGAGAGGTGAGAGGGGGGGACACCCCCTCTCAGTCCCTGGCCACTCACTTCTCTAGATTTTTTTTCAGATTACCTTTCTCCTGTGCCCAACTTCAGTTGAAATTTAGTTTCCTTTTTTTTTTTTTCCCTCTCCTCTCTGTGTGGTGTTTTGTTAGTGGCTGAGGATAAGTGTTTAGCTGATATTTTCAAATATTAGAAGACAGAAGGATTGGGAAAGTCCAAATATTGGTAGAAATCAGCCAGAATAAATTGGATTTTTGTTTAAAATGTAACTAGCATGCTGCAAATTTTAAGTTATAGAAGTAGCTTAATTTCTGCCTTTGGTTTGCTGAAGATGCTTAGCTCAAGCTCTTAGGTTCCTGGAGCTTTCCTCCTCCACTTACAAAATGGATAATTCTTTCTGATTCAGAAAAAGGAAAACGTAGGACCATGATTTGACATCACTCAAAGCTTAGCTTTTTTTTTTTTTGGTCTCAATTAAATATCATCATTACCATATTAAGTGGGCCATTTCTTGTTGCCACGGAGACTTCTCTGCTGAGTTCAGTTCATGTAAACATAACTTTCCAAAAATAAGCTTCTGATTAATTAGGTCTGTGCAGAATGGTTTAAGCCTACCATTTCACATTCATCCTTTTAACGTTTCTCAGTGTTGAGTTGTATGTAATAAGTCATTTAAAAAACATTCTTCATCCCCTACTGTAAAACACAGTGCTTGTCTCAATCAATTTAGTATCTGTGAGGATGTTTGAATGGGAAATTTGAGTTTTCTCAAGGAAGGGGAGATCATCTTTTTAACATCTTAAAGTGATAAGGACTTGTATGCAAAGCAGTCAAACACTTTCTCATTAAAACCCAGAGTTCAAATACAAACACAAATGCAACAAAAGGCATAGTAGAGCCAAAGCAAACTGCTCTGCAACATCAGGAATACAGAATTCCAGATACTGTTATCTGTTCATTTCTGAAAACAGTCACAAAGATTTTAAATGCAAATTTTCATTCTGTATCTGGAATAGAACAAAAATGATCTGCATTAGAACAACTTTTGGTCATTTGTGTTTGACCAATTTGGTAAATTACAAAGAACCCAAAGAATTCTTTAACTTTCTGTAGAGCTATGTAATAAAAACACTGTGTGTGTTCCTAGTGTGATGTCTTTAGCATTTACTGAAATGTAACTCAAACATCAATCTCAAAATGTGTCACCAACCAGCTGCTTTTTAGTCTGTACCCAAATCCAGCTTCCTCACAAAACCCCTTTCAATACAGAAATGCAGAAGTGCATTAGGTAATCCTGATGTGACACAGGTGCAGCTCTACCACTGTCATTCATCTGTTGAATCATCTTCTCCATGAATGAGATTCACTATCCTCCTCCTCTTCCTCATCATCTTGAAGCAGGGAGTCATCCACCAAAGATTCTTCCTGAAATTCTTCTTCATCAGGTTCAGCTTCTTCTCTTTCAACAGCTGGTGGATCAGCAACAGGCTTGGTCCTTCCCCTTGGTCACCTTACCTGGAACCCCATTTGCAGTCATAACACTGGGATCTTGCTGGTTTTCTGTTGCTGCAAAGGCAGCAGCAGCGAGGTGTGAGCTTCCCCTGGCACCAGGCAGTGATGTCCACTCTGGTGCACGGTGCTGGCGTTCTGAGCTGTGACAGATATTTGTATTTACAGGAAGTACCGAGCCCAGATAGGGTGATGAGGTGCAGAAATTAACCACGCAGGGTTTCTGTGCAGCTGGGAAGAGTTAAACATCTCCTGGGGAGGATTCAGAACCCTGTACACTGCATTAGGAACCTGCCCAGGGCTAGCTAGGAGGACTTGCTGGACACTGGTGGTATTTTTCATTTCCTAGCATCTTTCTAGAGTTCTGGGGTGTGGCTGAGAGTCTCCTGAGTGGCCGCTGGTCTCGTTGCATGCCGAGATTTCACCTTGGAGCTGTTCCCTCAGCACAGTTCCAGTTGTCTTTACAAATCACAATGAAGCCAGTGTTAGTGTGGCATGTTTGTATTATTGCAGTGTGTAAGAATCCTTTTCACAGAAGGATTTGCATCTGCTTACAACTTGATTATATATATTTGGCAAACAGTGTCTAGGTTGAGCTTTGAGTCTGGCTTTCCTGCAACCACCATAAAACCACCACGCTTTGTTCATTGTAATCTGCCTGTTACTGTGTGTTTCAAAGGAAAACTGGAGTGTAAGAGAACAAAATGTTTCAACTTCATTTCATTGGGGATACCCTCAAAGGATTCTTTAGATTTTTAGATTATTGTTTCCAAGGAAAATTACATATTCCTTAGGTTATAAAACTTTTGAAGTCCAAGAAATGAGTGCTTATGCTCTCGTCAGGTTGGCACTTACAAATGATCTCTTCAGACTTACAGAGCTGGGTCCCAGGGAGGTGTGAAGCTCCCCCAGAAGCCAGCTTCTCTGCAGCCCTTTGTCCCCACCTTGGGTCAGTTTCCTGTTTAAATACTTTTAAAATTTGTTTGTTTCTTTCATCTCCCACTTCCCAGTCTTGTTTGATTCAGGGAAATCAGGAGTCACTTGTGCTGGGGAGGCACAGTACCTGCTGGGAAGCAGATGATGTACTTGGCTGCATCCAGTCATCTGAGCTGGGATCTTCCTCTGTGAGACAGACAACTGTTGGCATGGAGCTGGACTGGCACAGTATGCCTGGCTGGCATCAGAAATGCTGCCTTCACCCTGGTTTCATCGTGTTATACCTTCTGTTTCGTGCTGCACTGGCAAACTGGAGTGTTCTTCTTACATCCTTAGACCACAGCAGCTCCAGCACATCACCACCATGCTCTGTTGAGCCTCTCTGGAGGGAGAAAGTGAATTCATTCAACAATAGGGTTTTTTAAGAAAAAGCTTACAAAATTTGTATTATAAGGTGTTCTTAGAAACATCTGAGAAAGGTAAGGGAGGGAAGGCAAGGGAGAATGAAAGAGAGAAGGGGACTCAAGAGAATGTATCCTGTCATTCCTTCAGAGTGTCCTGTTGTTTGTAATACATTGGCCAAGGCCAGAATGTTTCAAGGTTATAAAGTGTCTGCCATGTTCGTGCTTGAAGTAGTTTGTCTTCTTGAGCTTGTCTAGGAATGTGTGTTTGGTTGGTCTTGCATCTCAAGAACAAAAAAGTCCTTCCCAGATGCCATCTTGTGCTGGGGAGCTTGTACTTCCAAAAAACCTCTTTGCCAAGTATTATAAAAAATAAACAGAAAAAAAGCAAAACCAAATTCCCCTGAAAAAAAAATTCAGACACAGACTAGCTCTGTAGGATCTCTCAGCTTCTTCACCCACTTAGAGTTTGATCTCACGTGCATCTCTGGATTTTGCTTGGAGTTATCAACTCGAAATTAGCCCACCCCAGCTGTTGATCTGGTGCTGCGATTTTCAGGGTGGGAATAGCACTTGGAAAAGCAGCTGTGCCCCATTTCAGATTCTACAGCAATTTACAAAACATTTAATTCACTGTAAATGAGTGGAATTGGTTGTTTGGAAATGAAAGATGGTTCACAGCAAGTGTTCTGAAGCCTCAGATGAGGACAGCACAGAGGAGAGGGTGACAGGCTCTCCTGGCATGAGCAGGCGTGACCTTACTCTGCCATCGGGCACAAAGCACTGCCTGCTCTGGAGGTCAAGTCCTCTCAGCTCTGTGATACCTGCTAGAGAAAGAAAAGGTTTACAGATCAAGTGCCATAGAATTAGTTAGAAGGTTTCTTTCTTAAGCATCTTCCAACTAATGTAAGACTCAAAAAATGTTGTATTTTTGCTCCAGAGGGTGGGGAATAGAAAGAACTTTTTAATGATTGAGGCTTTTTTTCATGGTTGGGTTGGTTTGGTTTTTTTCCCTGCACCTGATGCTAGAAGATAAGGTGAAGGAGAGCATGAACACCCTCTGGTAGATGCTGCCTCCTGGTTCATTAGTCCCTGTGAGCTAGTTTCATTATTTGTCAGTGCTTTTGACAGTTGTGGTGATTTCAGACCTCCTGTTTCAGAAGTCACTGTAAGCTATCCATCCTCCCAGGCTCCGTTCCTCTGCAGCCTGGATTGTTAAGGGGATGTTCCCAGCTGAGTTACTGAGTTATTTCAGTCTCTTGGAGATAACAAGAAAGTGCTGTTTTCTAAATGGACAACGTTGTTGTTTTGGGTTTTTTCCTAACAGTTTGTCACTTTTGTCATCCTTGGCTTGCTTTGAACGATAGAATTCCACCTGAGACACAAATATCCCCCAGTCACACCTCCCCTAAGGTTGTGCCTCTGTAGCAGCAATTAACCTTTACTATTTGCTGGCTTATATTACAATTATCTGTAGTTGTCTGCAGTTATAGCTGTTAAGTTTCTGGAAGGACTTGTTAACCTCTTCTTGAAAATATAAAATTTTGTGCTTTCATTTTTTTTTTTAAGTATTTCCTTTGACAGAGTGAGTTAAAAAAAGCTACAGGAACTTCAGAGCCATGTGCCAGCATCCCTGTAAGCAGAAACCACAGAACAGGGAGCTCTAAAAGAGTTACAGCTGAATAAACTGATGTTGATCTCATCTTTTCTCTTTAGCCTCATGAAAGACTACTTCTTTAAACCACCTATTAACAAGCTGAGCCTGAACTTCTTGAATCAAGATTTGGAGATGGCCTACAGGACGAGCTATCAGGAAGAGGTGTGTTTCTCCTGGTGTTGATTTCCTTCTGTAATCTGTGTAACCAACTGTCTGTCATTGTTTTGAACACATCTCATTGCAGCTGATGACAAGGGTCATGAAATGTCAGATGTGATTTACTACTTGGTATTGCTCTGCAAACAGGCTCCTTTCAGCTTACTTGTCTGGTGCCATGCCCTGAGCCTAGTCCAACCTTTAGGCTGGAAGTACCTTCTCACAATCCACCAAGATACACTATTTTACCTCTCACTTGCCTTTTCTGCATTTTCAGGTTAATGTTTTAAAGCTTTAGGCAGGCCAGGGAACCATGCTAAGGTGAAAGGACCAAAAGCTACTTGCCTTCCCATCAAATATCCCAACTTTGGGAATGGTCACTTGAATTTGGTTCTTGTTCACCTCACAGCCTCCCCGCTATCCTCGTGTAACCCAAACCTCTGAACTCAAATGTCCTGAGTTCTATAAGTGTGCTGCATTCAGAGACAGGCAGTTCAAAACACTGTGTAATGGTAGGGAACAGGGAGCAAACTGCAGGGGACTTGGTGCCTTCTTCAGGATTCTGCAGAGGGTGTGAAAAGTCCTTCATGGCCTTGGGGACTGATAGTATCACGGGCTTTCCGTGTCAGTAGACATTCCTGCCTGGTTGACAGGCACTACCAAGATGTTGTAGGTTTATAGTGATGTTAGGTGTTGGTACTAACTGAGGCTGCATTTCCATGAGTAGCTGAAGAGTTGCTGCCAGAAGAGGGCAATTGCTCTCCCCTCCTTGTCCCTACTCCTCCCTGCTCCATCTGATGGCTCTGGTGCTTATCAGGCTTCCCTGCTGTGAGCCAGTTCGTTTTACTAGCCTAGCATAAAATGTTCCTTTTGTTTTTCTGTTTGGGGCTTTTTCTTTTCATGTCGGGGTCTGTTTCCTTGCTGCATTGAACCAGCAGCTCACAGAGAGGTTGGCAAGTGCCAAAGCCAGTGCCAGGTAAGTGTCCAGCAGCAGGAAGGGGAGTGGGCCCTTCCCTTCCAGCAGCGTTGGGCTGTGAGTTTGGATCGTCCATCTGGCAGAATTGCACTGTGGTAAATGTAGGTGTTGATTTCCTTTCTTCCTGCTGTGTCCTACACCTGAGGGCAGGTAGGATTGCTGCTTCTGCTGCTTGTTGCTGCCTGTTCATGGACTGCTCTCTGTTCTGGGCAGTGTTGTCACACTGTCCTTAGCCATAGCCCCTATTTGCTGGTTTTCCAGTGTTTACAAATGAAACCTAACTTACTTTTTTAATAAAGGGAAGCACAGTTGTGTTGCAGCTCAGTTTGTTCACTCTGTTCAGGAACACCATCCTCATCCTGCAGCACTCTCTTCCAGTCATATCTCTCTGAATAAAGCTCATGTAGCAACAACAGGGAGAAACTTCTCGTGGGATACAGCCTGCAAAATCTGCACAAACTATACAGAAAATAGTAAATCAAGTTTAGAAAGATTAGGAAGAGAAGCAAAGCAGTGATAGTCAAACATATACAGATTAACCTATTAGTGTGGGTCTGTAGGAAATTCATAGAAGGAGCAGGAATGTGGTCTGTGAGTTTTGTTAGTGGCAAGCTGTTAATTTGAAAATTATTATGTAAACCTCCCTGGAAAATGGGAATCTTCACACTGTAAAAGTAACTGCAGCATTGGGGCAAAAGCTGTTAAAGCCTTAATAATATTAATGTAGTACTGGTCCAAAACAACAACACCATAAATATCCTCTTGGGAGGGTGAAATGATTTATCAGCACTGCTGGTTATTTAATTGCCTCGCAGTAAACTGTTGCTGAAAGTAACTTCCCCCCCCACTGAGTTCACCTCTAATTACACAGTGCCAGCTGCACGCTGGGTTTGTGATCGTTCTCTGTGAGCAGCTCCACTTCCCAAAGCTTGCTTTGCCTGGTCTTTGTTTGGAAATTAAGGCACTACTTAACACTGGTAGGGCATCCTTAATGCTGTCACTTCAGGATACAGGGCTGCTTTCCTTAATTCAATTGATGTGATTTTTCTGTGTGGGCTAACAGGATTCTGCTGCAGTTCAGATTAAAAGGTAATTTTGGCACTGAATGGTGCTAACTGAATACATGAGTTTGCAGAGAGGTACAAATGAGTTCATTGCCCAATACTGCTGAGTGCAGAGAGTGTTCTAAGAAGCAGAAGACATTTCCAAATTTAACCAGAGTACATGACTGTAATATTCAAACCAGGCTACTGTGTGGTGATATGGGTAACATACTTTTTGGTTTTCTTGGGAACTTTCTTTCCATGGTCCCTTGGGCAGATAGAAACACTCACAAGACTGGGCTCATCTGAGTAAGCCAGGATGTGGAGCTCATGATCTAGGATTCAGCTGGACTGGCCAAAGTAGCACACAGCACAGCTGCAGGAGCACTGGGGCCAGGAGAAGATGGGGTGGGAATGGTGTGGTAAGGGGTTACAGAAGAACAGAACTTGGTGTCCTGGGCACTGATCAATGCAGATTACATAGTGTCCCAATTGCTGCTTTTAATCTGGTCTGAAAGGGAGATGTGAACTCTGCCACAGGCAACTCACTGCTTCTGTAGTGGTGTTTGGAGGGTTTTCTTAAAGAACCATTGGAGCTAACAGGTTTGTTTTAAAAACTATTATTATTTGAAATGAAAATCCTTGAAAAAAACTTTATAGCTTTGTCTGCTAGTAATTATGTGGTTTATGTTTCTTTGCATAGAATAGGCAATTTTCAAATGCTTTATTTCTGTATCATAGGATTCTGTAAAAATCACCCCAGACCCAGCAGCTGTGCTGCCAGTGCTTTTTTTTCAACACAGATTTATTCTCAGGGAACTGCAGTAGCCACTGAACTACCTCTTCTGTTCCTTGTTTCAAAACAGCCCTTACGTTGGATTAATCAAGTGGCAAAATGTTCAGTGTTCCTTTATTTGGTTTTGTGAGCTGTTGTTTATGGTACAGCAAACCAACACTGATTAATTGTCATCCCTTCCCTCAATCCCCAGGTGATAAGGAATGTTCCAGTGAAGACATTTGCCAGTGCTACCTTCAGCTCGCTCCTGGATGTGTTCCTCTCCACCACAGTCTTCCTCATACTCTCTATCACGTGTTTCCTGAAACACGGGATGGTCGCATCCCCTCCGCCACCTGCAGCGGTCGTGGTGTTCATCATTGCTGTCCTGCTAGAGGTGCTGTCCCTTGTCATCTCAATTAGGTAAATAAAGCATAAGGAAGTCTCAAAATAGCAGTGAGAACTGAAATGGTGGCTGGCTTGGGAGCCTTTGGTTTGACAGCATCCCAGGAACTCGCTTGGATAGTCTGTAATGTTTGGAGAACAGCGTTAGTGAAGCCAAATAGGCTTGCAGCAGGTCTTGTGCAAAGAGGTCTGGCTGCAGAAGCTGGAGGAGAGGAAGGTGACCCTGGTAGAGGCCACTTAAGGAAGCAGAATTTGTCCACCATGCCTGTCCCTGCTTATTATTCCTTGGGATGCCACACACAACTGGGCTAAACCCCCAAAAACACCTCTGCCTTTAAATTCGTCGTGGGTTTAATATTTAAATCGTTTGTGTTTTCTCTGTTTGACACATTACTGAAGTTCAGCATTTCCCCCAAGCCCTGGGCTGGGTGACAGTCAGCTGCTGCTCACAGAAAGGGTGACTTCCCAGGGCTGTGCTCAGCAGTGCCAGCCTGGACACTGCCTCTTCCCAGCCGGCAGCGGAGAATCCCCAATCCCTGGGTTCTGAAGTGAGTCCCTGCAAGCTCTGCACCTCCCCTGTGCCCTCAGGGGGGAGGCTTGGCTGCAGATACCTGGTATTTAACAGTGACTTCTCATTCCTGACTTGTGCCCAGTCACCCAGAGGACGTGTGTCCTGGGCTTTTAGGACACTTGCAGGCCTTACCCCGGCAGCTGTAACGAGTCGATGAGCGGTTACCGCACGGTCCCCACGTAACGTGGGGTTCCCCCAGGCACGCTGGGGTTGGTGGCAAAAGACTGGAGCTGTATATGCACCCAGTAAAGCTCATGCTCTCCTGGGTGTGTCACCTGATTTATAGATACCACATGGAACCTGTTATTAACCCAGATGATAGACCTAATAAGAAGTTGTTTGTCTGTCTGTACTTGTGAGAGCGAGGTTCCTCTGCCCTCCTCCTCCCCCGTTTTCACTGCGCTTCCTTCTGACACGTGAGCGTGTGAGGAGGGTGGTGTGGGGCAATGTGTGTCCTCACTTGTAGCTCTGCACATCTGTCAGCTATGTGGAAGTTAAAATGCTTTTGTAATTACAGGTTAGGAGTGATTCTGCTGTGGTTTCAAAAGAAACAAGAGGCTGCAGTTTTTACATTCTTATTTTGGCTTTTCAGGGTCAAGGTAAAAAACACTCAGTTGTGCTTTAGTCACTGAAGCGAGCTTGTAACTGTGCAGAGAGGTGTATGCAAGTGTGTTTGCATGAACACTGGCACTGAGGAGTAGAGGTATGTCATTTGTGAGCTGTGGCAGTGCTGTTAAGGCTAGTATTTCTTAGCAGGTGTATTTGATTGTTGCCATTTGTATAGTTTTGGAGTTTTTAGAAAATCTAGGAATTCCAAAAGCGCTAAGACCTGTACTGGGAGATGGCTGAACTGGTAGGACTGTCATTCTGGTGCGTCCTAAACTGGATTAACTGTTGCTCTGGCTTCTTTCTTGCACCAGAAATGCAATGTTTTCCCCTTTGCAGAACAGTTCCTGTTCTCTGTCTTGGGTGGGGGGAAGTTTTTTGGTCAGTTTAACGTGCTCACAGCTCCACACCAGGCAGCAGTGAGCGGGTGGTCTGGGCTTGGTGGCCATGTCATTGTATCCTTGAACTTGTTCAGCTTTGAACAGCTCAGCCACCACGTTGCAGAGGAGCTGCTTTCTGCTATCCAGATGTATTTGGAGAAAATCTATGTTCTTCCACCTTGCAGGTACCTTATCAAAATACTCCATTTTAGTATTTTTTCAATTCACTGTTATTCCCACTTGTTTTTCCAGTGCTACATTGCTGTTGCCTTTTCTTATTTTGTACATTTATTAAAAATGATTTGCTATAATCCTAGAAATTTTTATTTGTAGGGACATAAGGTTTTATTTCAATCCTGTTCTGTAGTTGGTGGTTTATGGGTTTCCTAAGGGTAAGGAAAATTGTTGTTTTCAATATGCTGTCTATCTAGTGAAGAATTTGCAAAGTGGTTTTGTCTTTCTGAGCCATGTACAGCTGGACAGAGGTGTAGCTTCACTGCAGCACTGTGCTGTTGAGAGCCATGCTCTCTGGTAGTGAGCCTGGGCCATTACCAAGGTGAGTTTAAGTGGCTTTATCCTGTTTTCTTAACACTATTTGGTTTTGCCACTGACATTTCTAATATTTGCATGAGACAATGGTGGTTTAAAGCACAAATTTTACTTTGTGAGATTGGATGCCTCATTAAAGCCAGTGAGATTTAGCAAGCACATGTTTCAGGATGACTCCTAAGTCTTAGAAGTGTATATTTTTTAATATTAATAGTTCTTTTTTCCTTAATTCAGATGAGAAAAACAGGTGGAGAAACATCTCACATAGTTGAGAACACCTGTAGCCAGCCATCAAAACTCACATAGTCCAGAAGGGATGTGTTGCTCCTTTCTTTTGGTGGGAGGGAAGTGTCTACAGATCACTCTGTATTTACTCCACAGTTACAAGCAACTGATTCTCAGGAACTTGCTACCATGGGCTCACATTCATGATCTTTCCTCTACTCATGAGGTGTAGCTTGTATTTGGCTTACCTCTGATTGTTGCATCTAAGGTAACACTTCAGTAAATCTCTTAAAATACAAGCCAGGATCATCTGAGATGTGAGTAGCTCTTACCCAGGGTACCTGCTTGAAAACAGCCTCATACTACACACCAAAAAAGAGCTGTCCTTGTAGATTGAAATCTCAGAAGCTTTCTGGTAGGTTTGCAGCTTTAAATGTAGTGGCAACAGCATATTTGGGGGGCACTTTTGTAGAAAAGGATCTGGTTTGGCTTCAAGGGTGTTGGGGTTTTATTTTAGTTTTGCAATATGTATTTACTTATAGGAAATACCTAACACATGCTTTTAGGCCACTGTGGTCTCCACAACGTGAGGCACACACTTCTGAACAATTCCCTGGAGCAGAAAGAAGAAAATGGTCTTTTTCCTCCTCAAATCCTCCTCCAAGCGAGGACTGCTCACTCTGGCCACTGGTTATGTGCAGGAATGGTGCAGAACTTCCTGTGCAGAAATGTCATCCCAAATGACAACCACAGAATACCACCAAGATACCTTCAGGGAGGAGACTGCACTACAATGCTGGGCACAATCCCAGGCTTTCAGGAAAAGGGATTATTTTAGGACCAGAAAATTCTTGCCTAAGTTTCTCATTGTATTTTCATTATCATGATGCAAAACACCCTGCTTTAAATCAGTCTAACTTTTAATTGAATCCAGGGCTCAGCCTAGGAAGTACTTGCTACAGCTCTTGTGCCCAAGACCTCTAGTCCAGCTGGAGGAGTGGGAGAGGAGAGCGCTATCACTGCCTGTACAATGAGAAATGAGTTAAAACTTTAAACTTCTAGAAGAGCAGAAGTCCTCACAGAGCAAAGCTTACAAGGGAGAAGGATGTTTTGCTTCTTCTGAAGTGTCTGTTAATAAATTACTGGAGTATTTCTAGATGAGGATCCCACTGTTCTCACAAGTGCCACTCTAAAATGAATTGTGTAAAGCTGCACACAAAGGAACGGTGCTTTGTTTGTAAGCATGTGGAAGATGTCACCTCCTGTTCTGTAAATGTAGGGCAAAGAATGTCCTCCTGCCCACTTGGAATGTGACTGCTTTGACTTTCATGAGTTCAGGTGAAGTGTCTTAAAGTCCTAAAGTTCTGCTATTTTATAAAAATACCTTGGGAAACGTCACTGGATGTGCAGCAGCCTGAGAGATTTCACTGGGGGTTCTTGGGAATGCTTCTGCAGGAACACAAAGACATCTGCCCACTATTGGAGCTCTAAATACAGGATTTTTGTTAACTAGATGCTTTTGCCATCTAATTCTTGTTCTTGAGTAAAGCTTGTTATAAATAAGTTTGTTTAAAAAAAAAAAGGGTTGTTTTTGATATCATCCCTCAGTGAAGGCTTCTGAGTGAAGAGACCAGGGCAGAACAGTGGATGTTTCAACCCTGCTCAGAAGAGTGAGAGGTGGGAGCACTTGATGAGTTGCTTCCTGAGTTCAGAAATACCTTTCTTGAGGGCAAAAATATTGTTTTCTGGATGAAGAAAGCAGGCAAGTACAATGAAACCAGTAGCCTGGGAAACCTGAGTAGCTTTGCTTGTCTGACTACACAAATTGTGCTTTGCCTGGAACTTCCACCTTCCCAGGGCTTGCTGAAGTGACACCCGCCGTCTGTCCGCAGCGAGACCCTGTGGCCAACCAGTTGGATCTTCCATTCCTAATGACCAGGAACAGAATGTTTTCCTCAACTAGAGCTTAATGAACCAGTTCTGTTAACAACATGACTGATAGGGAGTATTGATGTGAGAGAAAACAATGGATTCTGTTTGCCTTTATTTATTTCTAACATCTGTGCCTTTGGTATTTAATATCCCACCAAAGTGCTGCTATGCCAAAAGCTTTTGATTTGAACTATGGGAATTGATTTTTAAACTGCCAGTAAATAGAGAAATGATGGTAACATTCTCTGGTATCCATTAATCATTGATGTCAAAGTCACTAATTTGAACTCCAGCTTGTGTCAACATCTTGGATGCTTTAGCACTGAAGCCCCGTTGAGCTGCCCACTGACACTGCGTTATTTACTGATACTGCCCTGTAGCCATTCAATCTGTCTGCAGCTCTCATTGCTCTCTGGATTTAATGCACTTCTTCCTGCAATGGGAGGGTTGTGCTCTCTTCACAGGCTTTCACTTTTTTTTTGGTGAAGGAGGAAATTGCAATTGTTTTAATCCCAGAACGTGGAGCGTTGTGATAAATAATGAACCAAAGGGGGGAAAAAAAATCAATGCAAGAAGGTAAACACTATCAGGAGAAATGTGGTGGTGTCCTGGAATTTGCACTAGCTGTTTTTTTCAAACACACAGCTGCCTAAATAAAGAAGTGTCCTCATGGCAGGATTAACTGATCGGGTTCGCTGATGGATTTGTTGCTGTAGTTCCCATAAGGATCTGCCCTGGCTGGAGGCTTGGGGCGGGGAAATACAAAAATAAATTAAAAATAAAATTAAAGAAAGCTTTCTGCAGCGTGGAGACCCTGGTGTGAGGGTTGGGGTGAGAGACACGAGCCACACTGGGTATCTGCCACGCATGGAGCTGGGTTCTGTGCCAGCCCCCGTGGGAGGGACGGGGAGGGTCACACGGAGCGTGGGCAGAGGTGTCACCCATCTGCCCTCCGAGGGACGGACCCTGGGGCAGCACAGGGATGGGGTTCGATCCAGGAGTGCTCTGCCTTGGAACCTGACTCAGTTTCCTTTCTGACAGTCCAGCCTTGTCAGTGTTAATGGTAACTCGTAGGCTTTGGGAGAATTGAACTTTATTTTTAGAGGCATGAACTTGGGTGGCATTTGCAGAAGGACTCGATCCTGGGCTGCCTTGGCTGCCACTGGCGACAGGGAGAGTTCTGTCGTTGATGTTGGAGGCCACTGAGGTGGGGCAGAATGTAACGCTTCAGAAAACCCAGTTCTTCCTCTAGAGAGCTTTTTATTAAAAAAAAAAAAAGCTTTATATACAATTTTTTAATTTCTGTGCTTTGTTGGAAATTCTGTGATGGAATATAGCTAGAATTTTTGGTGTAAATGGAAATCCATTACACTAGGAACTGACAAATCTGTGAGCACCCTCTCGTGGGGTCTGGATGTACGACAGCGTCTTCCATCCTCTGACCCCAAATTTCTCTTTTTCTATACATATCATTTCCAGATTTTAATGTATTGAATTAAAGAAGAGCTCTTGAAGCTTCAAAAAGGTAAAAAAATTCACAGAAGTCTAGACCAGAAAATTAAAGTATCATTCATACACAATATGTATTTAAAGGTGTGGAATAAGTGTCAAATTCACATCAAGAACTTGACATTTATCCTGTTTGTGTCAGGCTTTTATCCAGCAGAACACCTTGTATTTTAGAGAACAGTGCTAAAAAATCAGTGGTAGTTTTTCTCTTTTAAAACATATGGGTAATATGGAGTAATTTGTATAATTTGAGGAGATTGTGAATTGAACATATTTAGTGTATGTTCTATTTATTATTTATTTATTTATTTATTTTTTTTAGCTGCAAGCATCTCTGTCCAAAAAAAAAAAAATAGTAATTATTTGCTGTTTGGGCTCTGCTGTAGCTCACTGTTGCAACAGCAGTTACCTGCTTTCCAGAATTATTTTCACCTGCTTTCCAGAATTATTTTTACCTCTTTTCCAGAATTTTTTTCACCTGCTTTCCAGAATTATTTTCACCTCTTTTCCAGAATTATTTTTATCTGCTTTCCAGAATTATTTTTACCTCTTTTCCAGAATTATTTTCACCTCTTTTCCAGAATTATTTTTATCTGTTTTCCAGAATTATTTTCACCTGCTTTCCAGAATTATTTTTACCTCTTTTCCAGAATTATTTTTACCTCTTTTCCAGAATTAATTTCACCTGCTTTCCAGAATTATTTTCACCTGCTTTCCAGAATAATTATTCTGATGATCTCGTACATCCACAGCAGAGTGGCTCTGGATGAAGCTAACTACACTGTGTTCCTTTTTTGTCCCTTCATAAAAATGACAAGAAGCTTGAGCAGCAGTTGCAGTTTTCTGGAGTGCCGAATGGTTCTGAGCTTTAAGAGCCGTTAATGGTTCATTAATGGTTCAGAGTTATCCCAGGGCTTGGTTTCTGCAGATAAATAGCAGTTTTCTGTGCAGTGTCCTCCAGCACCTTTACCTTCCCTTTCCATTTCACAGTTGGAAGTGCTCTCCTTCAAGCAGTGTCTCCGTTACGCTGCTCTCCAGAGCTCTTCCCCTTGGCTCCTTCAGCCCCTCTCGGGTTTGGGCTGTTGTTCCAGCAGCAGCTTGAGGCAAGAACCGTTCCTTCCCGCGCGTCGCTGCCAGCTGGCCCCCGCCGTGCTCAGCGCAACTGCTGCTCCGGTGCTGCTGCCCGCCCCGGCTGCCAGCGCCCAGCCCACGCCTCTTCCCTTCCCTAAGGAGAGGGAACAGAGCCTGACTGCAGCAGGGAAACTTCTGTTGGGGTGGTTGGAACTGGGAGAACTGGTTTTGATTGCAGTGTAATTGTCTGGAGAGTTGGGGCTGTTCAGCCTGGAGAAGAGAAGGCTCCAGGGAGACCTTCTAGTGGCCTCCCAGTACCTGAAGGGGCTCCAGGAAGGCTGGGGAGGGACTTTGGCCAAGGGCAGCGAGTGACAGAACAAGGGGTGATGGCTTGAAACTGGAAGAGGGGAGATGGAGCTGAGATGTGAGGAAGAAATTCTTTGGTGTGAGGGTGGTGAGACCCTGGCCCAGGTTGCCCAGAGAAGCTGTGGCTGCTCCTCCCTGGAAGTGTTCCAGGCCAGGTTGGATGAGGCTTTGAGCAACCTGGTCTAGTGGAAGGTGTCCCTGCTGCTGGCAGGGGGGTTGGGACTGGATGAGCTTTAAGGTCCCTTCCAACCCAAACCACTCTGGGGCTCTGTGATGTTAAGACAGGGTGGACCTGCACGGCCTTGAGGTGACTGGTCTGTGAGCAGAGCATCAGTAAAAAAAAAGTAATTTTATTTAACTTGTCAAAGCTTCCCCTCTCCCCACCTGCTTTAGGGCCAAATATTTATGAATGGAGAGATGTTCCTATGCTTCCCTTCCAGGTCAGTGAAATCTGGGGCTCAGTCTGTTCTCTCAGAGCTCACGGCCCCACTTGCTGTCCTTCCCTTTGCTCACAGCCTTTGCCGGAGCAACCAGCCAGGCGTCTCTCAGCAAAGGTGGATTATTTCCTGAGGTTACCAGCAGTGGTGATTGCTCACAGCCCAAGTGAAGGGTTTGAAGTTGTATTATCCCAGCTGAATGAGATGTGTGGGGCGATGTGCCGAGGGTAACGCCTCGCTCTGTGATTTCCTTTGTTGCAGAATGGCGTTCTTTCTGGAGGAGGTGATGACTTGCACCAAGCGTCTCCTGGAGGTGATATCTGGCTGGCTGCCTCGACATTTTTTCGGTGCAATCCTGGTTTCTCTCCCAGCTCTTGCAGTTTTTTCACACTTCACCTCTGATTTTGAAACAAATATACATGTAAGTTGTCGAACTCTTGTTTCCTAATGTGACGGTTTGGATCTAGCAGAGCTTGTTGCTTGCCTGCCGGCTTCCCCCACCTCCCTCCTGTTTTACATCTGTGTGATACAGATCTCTGGGAGGGAGAGGGGCCTTGGTGTGTGATGAAATGTCTGGTGTGTTATGCAAATCACTTGCTTATTGGAAAACTCTGATAGAAAAGAGGAGAGGGGTACCTGTAAATGCCTGCTTACATACTTTGTTGGTTTTCTTCCTTACACCAAACACTTCTGCAGGTGTTTATTCTGGATAGTGCAGGTAGCATCTCTCTGGCTTTTCATTGCATTCATTCTGCTTTTGATTTAGAGTTTGTTATCAGAGATGCTGTGTATGCTTCAAACCTTTGCATGCACCTTGGTGAATCTCAAGCACGAGAGCAGCATTAGCAGTGGGTGTTTTTTCTGTGCCGAGTTAGGTGGAGAAACTCAAAGGAGAGAGTTAGGTGGAGGAACTCCAAGGAGAGGTTCTTCACAGTAGGTAGCAATGAGTACCCTGCAGGGACAGCAGGGATGGTTAAAGGAAGGCAATAGCTGTTTATTGAAAAGGAACATAAGGAAATTGCCATATTTAGCCCAGCCACAGAAAGGTTCACAGGGGATTTGGTGTCTCCTTTAATAAAAACATTCAGAAGGGAGGAACAAGGGGTTAAATATAGAGGAGAGGGAAGAAGAGTTGAATTTAAAGGCTAACTGTAGCATAAAATCAACGCTTAAACACTGTTTGTGAGTAAACCAGACTGGAACCAGAGATGAAAGTTTGTTCCTCTGGAAGTTTCTCTCAGGTAGCACAGTGTACAGTCCATCCTTCCCAGGATCATCAGGGAATTGTGTTTCACAAAGCTCTTGCTGTTTCAGGGCTCTGGCCATAGGTAACAACCAGATCCTCATCTCCCTTCCTACCACAGTTTATTACTGAGTGTTGGGAGTGTTTGTTCCATGGGAACGTGCAGACCAGACGTTTTTTGATCCTTCCTGATGTTGTAAAGATATATTCCATGGCTATCACAGTCACAGAAGAGTGCATTTGATACTCTTTCACATCCCATGTTTAAAATCATTCTGTAGCTTTTACCTTCTGTGAGCTTTAGTTCACTATTTTTAAGCTGTAATATTTTTTTTCAGTTCAATTATGGCCTTTCTCCCTCTGACTACCAGTAAACTAATTGTAAGAGTGTTTTCCTCACCCTGAAGGGAGCTGAAAACCTTTCAATTTTTATATCATTCCATTCATCACCATCCTTGATCATCTCTCCAAACATTTAATGGTGGAAGAACCATTTTATTAGCCTATTCTCAATACCTGTTCAGATCAAGTAGTTAGTGGAAATGCTTCAGGCAGCAGCAGCAAGATGATGGTGTTCATCACCAAATGGAGAATGAACTTTGCTTTCTTTCCTCTTGCAGGTCCTCCAGAGTCGTGGGGTTGTTGGCTCACTCTCCAAGAGATGTCCCAACTCGTCTTGTGCTCAGTGTTTCAGCAATCATGGAGCTCTAGGAAATGGAGTCAATCTATAGAGGGTCAGGTAAGTGTCATCTTTTACTATGACATGGTTTTGCAAAGTTTTTTTTTTCTTCATAGCATTTTATACCCACCCTGGATATAAAATAATTAAAATCAAAATTAACAAAAACAGAAATGGAAAAAAAAAAAAAAACCAACAATAACAACAAGAAAAAAAACTTTCCAAAGCCATGCATACATAGTAAAACACAGCACGTACTGACCCTCTATAGGCTGGCTTCATGCTGGGGCATCACTTGGAGTGAGAACCAGTGCTCTGCCACTTTAGGAGACCTGAAATGGGGGAAAAAAAGTAAGTTGAAATTATGGTTTTTTTATGGACACTTCTGAAATTCCTTTTATCAATTTTTGAGTCAATTAAAAAAAAAAAAAAAGCAAACAAAAAAACAACTGTGCTTATGGTTGAAAAATGGTAACTACAGAAGGTTTTTTTTCCCATGCACTGTGTCTACATGAATCACATGCTTATTTGTTATGCTTCAGTATTGCTGAGCTGCAGTCTCTGCACTTCAGCTGTAAAGGGAATTTAAACTGAGAGGGAAAGGGAGAGGATGATCGTTTGATGCTGTGAAATGCAGTATATAGCTAGAGCAGAGCTCCATAATGCAGTTGTGGTGTCTCTGCTTTAGCTTGGATGGTCATGAATATTCTTGATAAAAGCAAAATTTGCTCATCAGCTTGAGTAGTTTGACCACTGTAAGATTGTGTCTCAGGGAGATGAAGGCATTCCAGAGAATCTGTCCATCCTGCCCTTCCTTTGCTTTATCCAGTGAAGATGTGGAAAGGGAAAGGGTTTGGGGTTGTTTTTTTTTTGAGATAGGGCGTTTGGAACAGAAAATCTAAAGTTGTCCTTTCAGATTGGCACACGTGGGGGTGTTACCGAGCATCAGCTGGCAGTGACTGGAACCTGCCTTTTGTTATCAAACTGGATTTTTCCTTTTTTGGTGCTGCCCAGTATGATGCTGTCCTCCAAGATGTGGTTTTAGGGGTAGGCAGTTTGGTGAAGTTTCTGAGGGTGAATGTGTTCCACATTTCCAATGCAGTTGGTGTCTGGTTTAAAGCAGAGCAGGTCTGAACCCAGTAACCGAGAGGAGGTTCCCATCAGTGTTTACCTTCCTTTTTAAACATTTTTTTTCTCTTTTTCTAATGAGAAGAGGCGCTGAGCTTTTTGCAAAGGTAAGCTGAAGGTGTTGAAAGTTACTGAAATAATGACTGTGTAATACAAAATACAGGGAAAATTGTGACAAACTGCCTGTGCTAAAAGTTTTCTTGCTCTTTGAAGGGGAAGACCTCCATCTTCAAGTGCTGTCTCCTGATACAGACACTGTGAGGGATCACTCACTGTGCATGTGATACAGATGGAATCAGATCCTTCTCTTTGATGTCACACATTCACTGAGGCTGGCAGTGGTGTGCAGAAGGGCTCCAGCCAGCAGGCAGCAGCTAACTCCCGCTCTCTCTCTCTGTTGCAGTACACCATGTTCATGTGTTGCGCCATTCTGATCACCATTGTGCAGTACTGTAACTTCTGCCAGCTTAGCTCCTGGATGAGATCTCTGTTGGCAACCGTAGTTGGAGCAGTGCTGCTCATTCTGCTCTACGTCTCCTTGTGCCCAGACAGGTGAGCGTCACACCTCAGCACTCAGGAACCGTGGTGTAGATGAACAGATTTGGTTTTCTCCACCAGTGAAGTGAGGATCTCATACATGGGATTTTAATGTCTACCATGAATTTCTTCAGCATCTCAAACTTAATTTTTATTTGGGAAGAGTTCTGCATTTTTTTGGAAGGATTTCAGGACAATATCTGAGGAGCCCTTTCCTGTCATCTGTTTGGAAATCACACTGTCCTCAGCTGATGTGTTTCTAGGGCACATTTATACTTATCAGACCCATGGAGTTGCCTTTCACTGTTTGTTTGAAAATCTGTTTTATTAAGAAATTTCTGAGGCTTTTGGTGGTGCCAGAGAGCCCAGTTGTTTCCCCACTCCCATCTTGGATGTATTTTTGCCCCTAGGTAGCAAGTATCTTTCTTTCACCTCTTTCCTCAAGGAGCTTTGCACTGTGGAAGGCAGGTGCTTAGATTTAATAGGATTTTAATACCCTGTCCCTTTCTCACTTTCCTGCCTTTTCAGAGGATGCTGCAAGCCAGTAACCAGAGGAATCAAGGTTATTCTGTGCAATAACCTGAAGGCTTTTCAGTTTTCCCTCTGATAAGCAATTTTCCCTATAGGAGAACTTGTTTGCAGTATTCTGCTTCTATTTTCTTGCCAGGGTAGTCAAGGGAGTCCTTCCAGCTATCCTCTCCTGTTGCCAAAGTTTTATAATCAACTTGTACTTCTCAGGGGCTTAAGAAATATCTGAGTCTTTGATGCTCTTACCACAGCATGTACTTTGCAAGGACATCTTCTGCTAAGTTTAGTTCCTGTTGAAAACCCTTCCTGTTACCCTTCTTCTTTTACCTTGCTGAACCATATGGTGAAAAACATGAAAAAACCCCAAACAAACAAACAAAAAGTGTTTGCAGATACATGTGTTGTGTGAGTATTTAGCTTTTCATCCTCCCTCCAAATATCTCCAGTGGTCTTTTTTAATCTTGACCTAATTTATATTAAAAAAAGACAAGGAGAATGAAAGTCACCCCTTAACATCTGTTTACATCTGTAATTTGGAAGTGGCTGTAAGGGTTGTAGGAAGAAAATCTTTCCCTGAGGCGGGGGGGGGAATAAAAAAGCCACAAAACTTGGAACTAGAGTCAGTTAATAAATGGTTTCTAAATCATATTAGACTAAAGAAAATCCCCTTTCTTGTCTCTCTGCAGAGCACTCAGGCAGGGAGTGCAGGACAGTTCTTCCTAGCTTCAGTAGAGGGTTGTAGCATTGATTTTCTGGATGCCTCCCCTTTCTCATCTTTGATTTGTCCCTTTGGTTTTGGTTGTCCAGGTTACCTAACTAACATTGTCCCTCCTCCAGCACATTAACTCAAAAAACTGACTTTCAACCTGTTGTTTTTTTCCCTTGTACCTGTCCTGCTTTTTGTCCCTGATGCTGAGTGTCCAACCACCAGCTTCACCAAGAACTTAGTCCCAGGTTGGGTTTTTCAGGGAAGTTTGTGAAGAGCAAACCCTTGTGTGGTGGTTTTAGCTTGGCCAGCAGCCAAACACCACGCAGTCGCTCGCTCGCTCTCCCCCAGTGGCACAGGGGAGAGAATCAGAAGGGCAAAAGTGAGAAAAAGCATAGGTTGGGATAAAAACAATTTAATAATTTAAATAACAATTAAAATAATAGTTATAATGACAGTAACAATGGAATATTCAAATGAGTGATGCCCAGTGCTGTTGCTTACCACCCACCAGCTGATGCCCAGCCTGTCCACAGCTGGTGATCCCAGAGCAGAGACAATCCCAAAACTGAAACTGCAATCCTGGAAGAGTGAGCCTGAGCAAGCCCCAGGAGAATCCTCCAAGCTTTCTGGTCAGCCCTCATTAATATACTGACCATGGTGTTGTATAGTGTGGAAAATCCATCCCATTGGCATATCCAAATGTCAGTTTGAGTCACCAATTTTAATACTCTTCCCCCTGCCCCAGCCCGTGCAGCTGCAGACTGGCACCACATGGGCAAGTTGGAAAGTCCTTCCAGTGACAGTTGAAAACATCAGTATATTATCAGCATTCTTCTCATAACAAATCCCACACTGAAACCAAAACCCAGCACTGTTCTAGCTACTGAGAAGAAAATTAGCTTCATCCTAGTGAAACCAGGACACCTTGATGCCATTTCTTGGCTCCCTGGCTGCTCTTCCACAGTTCCCCCCAAGCAGGGGTTCTTCCAGCTCAGGAATTAGTATAACTAGATGCTGTTCCACAGCAGAGGCTTTTAAAATAGGGTAATATCATGTATTTGTGGTAGGAAAAGTCTTCATACAAAGGCTTTGGCAGTCAGGGTATCGTGGTGGCTGACGTTCCCTGAGGGATTGAACAGAGCCTCTGCAGTCCCTGGCTGAGGCGTTTTGTCACAGAAGAAAATCAGAAGGTTTGGTGCCATGATTGCAACTCCTGATTCCTTCTTCAAAGACAAAATTTTAGAGCAATTTCTGTGTGTGATTACTGAACCTGCTTGTGCAGATGCTCTGTCTTAAGACTTAGTGCAGAAAGACAGACACAAAACTCAGGGTATTTCACTGCATTTCGGCTTTGTTAAGGGACTGGAAGGAGTGTTTCCCACTGGAGAGGTGGAGACCTCACTGTCATATCAGTTCTTAGCATCAGCTTTTGTGGACAGTGGTGTGAATGTTAAAGAAACATTTCTCTTCAGAAATTTTGCTCATGTAGCATATTTTTGCCTGTGGTTTGAATAGCAATGACCATTAATGGGTGAAGTCCAGGAATCATGGAATATTTTGTTATTTCATCTTTTAAAAGTGAATATTTAAAGTAATGGACAGAGCTGTTCAACTGCAGATCTGATAATGTGATTTATAGAATTGATTGTGAGCAAAAATTACACAGGTTGAGTTAGTGAGACCCCTAACTTTTGTTTGTTAATAATTACTGTTTTGTTCCTCTCTTACCATTAGTCTGGACAATATCTTTTGTCACAGTGGTGACTGCAGCTTTGTGTGGATCACAGGCAAACCCATTCTGCAGATTTCTTTACTTCTTTTTCCAAAAGTAACTAATCCTGAGAGTTGTGATACTTGATTGCAGTAGAGAAATTGTAATGCAAGTAAATACAAAAATTGATTGAACTACTTATTTTCTGTAATGGCATTTTCAATAGGCTCTATATTTATTTGAGGGTTTTTTTTGTTTTGGGGTTTGTTTTTTGTGGTTTTTCGGGGTTTTTCTTTAAATCTTTGTATTGTGTGGTCAGATAAGATGAAGGCATAACGGAGTCTGAGAGTTCTGAAATTGCTTTTCCACATTGCCAAGGTAAGATGGGATTTGTTTAACAGCTCCTCATTCCAGGCATCACCTTGACTGCGTTCTCATGGGTTGCCCTTTG
Organism: Caprimulgus europaeus; assembly: GCA_907165065.1. Next base: position 15,907,202 of record OU015540.1, on the reverse strand, counting down.
GAGGTGTTTGCAGCTCTGTGTCTGACTGTGGCTGCTTCTTGGAAGGAAAAAGTGCAGATAAGTCGTGTTCAGACAGAGTTTGTCTGATGCTGATGAAGTGTGCAGTGCAATTACTGGTCCTACATAACAGAAAAGTTCAAAGTGCTAGCTGGAATTCTGGCAGGATGCTTTGTTTATTGCTTTCACTTTCTTTCTGATACCAATGCTTTTCCGTTTCAGCTCTGTGGAAACTTCTCATCTGGATTTGGCACAGAACTTCAGGTAAGCTTTATCTGAAATTCCTGTCCTTATGTTTAGGGATAGAAACATTTTCAGTCAATTAAATGTAACAAAACTTTACATCCACAGTAACACACTTGGGAATTTAACACATTGGATCAGCAAGTTGTATTTAAGCTCCTTATGTAATTTCCTTTACAGAGGACTTGTGTGTGACCAAAAATCACCAGAGAGCTGACACTGCAGTCAGAGTTGTGTAATGCTATTTTCTTTTTCAATCTGATTTCTAGGAAATAGAACTGTGGAGGAGCTCTATGAAACAGCATCTGTTTTTCTGGTAGTAGCTGTTTTTAAAGCAAGAGCTGTACATCATGAGCTATTTCACTGGTTGATCTGCACCATTCAGAATTTGTTGAGTTGGTTGCTATTCACAGCTGGCCAGCTGAGGATTCCCTGTGGCAGAGGAACTTCAGCTGAGAAAGCTGGCTGTGAAGCCAGCTGCCTTCCCCAGGACGGGGACACGCTGGCGATGACAGTCGGGGCGCTCCCTGCCACCCTCAGCTCGCTTAGGCGGAGTAGAAAGTCCTACCAAAGAGAGCAAATGACTTTTAAACAAATAAAAACATTTTCCTGGGTTATTGATAGCCCCTTATAAATCATCCCATTAAAGATTCACTAATTATTTCAGTGCTGAATTGCTCATGGGTTTATTGCAAGCTTTGCAATACCATTTCTAAAGTGTTTTTACTGGTAATTAGTGTTAGAGAAGTGTGTGTTTGCTGAGTGCAGATTTGGGGGCAATACTGTACTTGATTGAGCTAATGACCCTGTGAGTGTGTGAGTCAGTAACTCATCTGAAGCCTGTGTTCAGGAGGTGCTGCTTTTACTGGGAGTATGTATCAAAACCAAATTACTTTTTAAAAATATCATTTCCAGGAATGCTGTGGTCCAGAGGGGCAGTAACTGTGCTTCCATGTTACGTAGTTACACACCAAGAAGACAGCACTTCCTACAGTGATTAATTATTTCTTTTTAAATATGGATTTTCCTGTTTGTATGGCTTTGAAAGTTAAAGCCAAAAGAACAGAAGTGGCTTGATTTTTTTGATTTTTTTTTTTTTTTTTGTAAGCTAAAACACTGAAGGGAATTTGTTTAAAATGCAATGTACTGAATATTAAAGCGTGGTGATGACTGAAAGTAACACCTTAGGATTAGCCTGACTTTGGATCTTTGCTGGTTTATTATTAGTTTGTGAAATCACCAAACATTTTGTGCTGCTCAGAATTACAGATGTCTTGCCCAGCGTTGACAGCAGCTTAGCAGGCTCCTGACCAGCTGCTAATAACTAGTAAATAATTCATTCTGCCTTAAATAATTGACAACCCAACCTTCCGTGCAGGGACTGTTTCTACATCATCATTTATTAGAAATATGTCAAAAATTAGCCATCAAGCATTGTTTGCATGCAAATATTTTCCTTCCAGAAATGCAGTGTATAGCTTGTAACCCCTGACAGATGAAGGTAAGAGTGGGGAAGAACCAGACTGTGCAGGTGTTCCTGCAAACAGGCACAGCTCTGAGCCTCTGATTTAAACACCAGATAGGGCAGTGACCAAAATATCTGGCTCATTAAGCATTTCCAAACTTCATTTTAAACTTTTTATGATGAGAAGTGCTAGGTTTGTATTTTGTCTGTGTGATAGTTTCACTGGGCTGGCCCTTGGCCAGTAACCAACACAGCCCAGTTCACCCACTGCCCCCCCATCCCAGGGGACAGGGGAGAGGACTGGGGGGTGAGGGTGAGGAGGCTTGTAGGGTGAGAGAAGAACATAGAAATAAAAGCATAGAAATAAAAGAAAACTTAAACTAATACTAATATTAAAATAATAATGTTGATGATTATAATAATAGTAATGAAATATGCCAATGAGTGACCCCAGGGCCATTGCTCACCACCTGCTGACCCAGAGAACGATCCCAGAGGAGCGACAATCCCGACCCGAAACCGCAATCCTGGGAAGAGCCCCTCAGGAATATTTCCAGAGTTCTTTGCAGACAGAATTTCCCCTTTTTCCTGGGAATGGACTATCAAAAATTCCCTTATCCTAGCAAGTTTTTTTGCTATTCCTGTCTCACTGAAATAAATAAATAAGAAAGGTTCCTTGCTCACCCCAGTCAGCACAAAATCTTTTCCTGTGTTCTGAGAGGGCCAAACTCATTTGTTTCTCACACCTTTAATGAGGTTATTCCCTGTTCTCGATCAAGAATTGAGGTAGTTATTAATGTTGCATGGGAAGAGAGACACTAGTAATGATGAAGTCGTAGCACAGAGTTCACCTCTGGACTGTCCACACCGTGCTCAGTACATCACAATATGGAATTTGCCTCGTTTTCCAGATAGACCAGTTCTTCAGCCCCAAAGAGATGCAACCATAAACTTTGTCTTTGAAGCAGGAGATATTTCTCATTGTCATTCACTTCCTATCTCAGAGCAGGCAGGGTGTGTCAGTGCCCAGTTTGTCACCGCTGGAGGAGGAGCAGTCACAGACCACTTGAGGTGGGAGACTGGAGCCGCTTGATGGGAGGGACGGGTTTGGTACCCACCCACTGAACGTTCTTCATCGAAAGCAGCAGTTTGATTTCCCTTTTCCACACTGTTCTGCCATTGTCTTCTTTTTCAAGATTTAGCAGGTGTGCATCCTCTTGAAACAGAGCCAGATACCCAAATCCAAATGTGGGACACTGGCTCCCAAGCAAAACGGCTTTCCAAAAATCTCTGTCAGTGGAAAGCCGTTCTCTTTGTGATTTGTGATCAAGCCAAAGGAGATTCTATCTGCAGAGCTCTCACTTGTTCCATATTCACACACAGCCTGGATGAAGATGCCAAGTTAATAGTTGGGTGTCTGTGCCAGGAAGCACTTCACCAGTTTGAGTTAAAGGAACATTGTCAGTTTAAGGTTTCAATTTGAGTGATTTTTAAAGTTAGTTTCCTGGTGCAGCACCTCATAAAAAGTAAACCTTAGAGAGATTTAGAGGTGTGTGATCCTTGCTGTTAGAGATGTGTGGGGGTTTTTTCCCTTCTTTTCATTCTAAAGGGTGATTTCTACTCATCTTTGCTAACTGACTGTGTAAGGTGATTTATAGTTCTGCAGGTCCTGTAACCTGGTCGCTGCAACATCTGGACATTGGATTTCCAAGCGAGGAAGGTGTGATTGCTCCCTCCCTCAGGCTGGCATCGTGGCTTTTTGTGCCAGTGCACCTTCTCTTTTGAGATCCTAACCCTGATTAATGAACTCAGGGCAGCTTACAAGCGAGGTGCTCATCTCCTGAGCAGATCTCTAAGGTTGTCCACCCACGTGGGAAACAAGGTCAGGCCAGTGCTTGAGGAGGAGGCTGAGAGCTGGCAGGTGCCGGCGCTTCGGGAGCGGTTCCATCTGAAAGGACAGACCCTGCGCTCAGCACGAGCCACTTCTGTAACACCACGGTTGTGGCGCTCACTTAATTCATTGAAGAGGAATTAAAGTACTTGGAGGAGTATTTTGTACAATAAACTGTAAATAAAAAGCCTTTTTAATGGCTTAAATAAATCCCTGTGGCAGGGATGTGTAATGTTGGAGCAGGTGATCTGGATCAAACTCGTACTCGCAGAGGAGTGACTTGTCATTGCTCAGGTCCTCTAGCAGATCCCTTCCCACAAGATATGGAGAACAGTGAACTGTTCTGAGCAGAACCTGAATCATGCTCCTTAACCAAGACACATTCCTCACTTTCTCCAGCCTTATTTATTCTCCAAGATCTTTTCTCTTGCTGATCCTCTCCTCATTTTGTTTTATAAGCCCATTGAACTCAGCAGATATTTTGCCACCTGCAAAGTAGGTGACAAGGTTTGTATGTCAGGAACTGTTCCCATTCTGGTTGTCATTCAGCCTTTGTCTTGGTCTCTGACTGGTCTTTCTAGGGAGAAACTGAACAGGTTCATAACAGAGGTTCTGTTGAGAAGAGTAGTTGTAAGGGAGGAAGGAAGGAGTCTTAGCACAGCAACACACCAGCAGTTACAGGAACCTGATTGTAGGGACCTGCTCTGGGACTTGGGTCCTCCTTTCGTTCTTCCCACGTGTTCTTTTTAATACCAAACCAGTAAAATGAATGCACCTTCACTTCTCCTGGGAGATGGTTATGGTTGGAAACAAAAGGAGTAATTTCCAACATAATATGTGATCTTATCTTTACTCTGAAATTCAACCTGTGAGCTCACTATTGTAAATATTTTACTTACAGGAAACGTTTTCTCCTGTACACTTACTGGGATAGAGCTGAGAGGTACAAAGACCGCAGCACATTCAAATGTTTTCAGAGATGGTGCACACTGAGCTGCTTCACAACTGTGCTGGTTTTGCTTCATCACACTTTTCTGTCAATCAGATATTTGAGAATGAACATTCAGGGAAAGAAACTGAGTCTGTAGTACTGCTCAGTTGCCAAAATGCCCGTTTCCATTTCAGAAGCAGCGTGTCCCCCGTGGATATAAAGCAACCAGCTGAACTTAGAGATGTTTTCACGTGTTACAGAAACAAATCTTGTCTTCTCTTCTTCAGCTGTTGCTACGGTTGCAGTTTGAGTTTTAACCTCTTTTGCTAACACACCTTCATAAGGGAAGTGCAGATGGACACTGAGATACAGGTTGCCTTTCTGCTTTTCAAGGAGGAGGGTTGATGTGCTGCTTTCCCTTATCAAACCATCTCTTAACTTGAAAATCTTCAGCGTGTGTCTGCTCATATCAACTCTTAAGCTTTGGCATCATTTTATAGACAAAAATGCAGTTAAGTGACTCAGAAATCGCTGCATGCCAGTCTGTCTGGGTGTAGACTTAGTTTCTAGGACTGGATAGGTGGTGTCTTCTCAGCTTAGATTGGTGTCTGCATCTCTCCAGAAAGTGGAGGTTGCAGACTGCAGATGTCTCCTCGCTAGGGGTGGTTTGGCACTGGAAGTGTGTTCCAGCAGCGCTTCCTAATCTGCACAGGCAGTCGACAAATTGTCAGAAGGGTTTGAAGTGCTGCTCTCAGTCTGAGACATGAGTTTTGGGGTTTTTTTAAATCTTGTCACTTTGAGAAATTTTCTGTCTCCACCATAAAAAGCTTTGGTGGTTCTAACACCCAGAAGATGTCCACCCAGAGCTCCGTGTTCTCCATTTCTGTGCAGTTCTCCATGAAGTGTCTTGTACAGGGTTATTTTCTTCCAAACCTTCATGTGTTCACATTAAAGATGGGCTGTGGAAGTTACTGCTCTTTGAGGAGATAAGGGAAGGGCACTAGGAGTATAAAGCAGGGGTTTATGAATATTGGAGATGATACAAAACAAGATAAATTCCACAAAACCTACACGTGCACACACCCTCCATATCCATACAGACGTGTGTGTGCATCCACGTGCCTGAACACACACACACACCACCGGCATTGTGAAGCATTTTAATAGAGTCCCAGAACCCCAGAGTGGTTTGGGTTGGAAGGGACCTTAAAGCTCATCCAGTCCCAACCCCCCTGCCAGCAGCAGGGACACCTTCCACTAGACCAGGTTGCTCAAAGCCTCATCCAACCTGGCCGAGAACACTTCCAGGGAGGAGCAGCCACAGCTTCTCTGGCCAACCTGGGCCAGGGTCTCACCACCCTCACACCAAAGATTTCTTCCTAATATCTCATCTAAACCTCCCCTCTTTCAGCTTAAAGCCATTTCCCCTTGTCCTGTCATTAACTGCCCTTATAAAACGTCCCTCCCCAGCTTTCTTGTAGCCCCTTCAGGTACTGGGAGGCCACTGGAAGTTCTCCCCGGAGCTTCTCTTCTCCAGGCTGAACAGCCCCAGCTCTCTCAGCCTGTCCTCACAGCAGAGCTGCTCCAGCCCTGGCATCATCCTCGTGGCCTCCTCTGGACTGGTTCTAACTGGTCCATGTCTCTCTTGTGTTGGGTGCTCCAGAACTGGACACAGCACTCCAGGTGGGGCCTTATGAGAGCGTTTTCATGTACATATTTCCATGTAGTGCTTTTAGTATTATTATATTTCCTCAGTAAAATCCTTCAGATAGGACTGTTGTAAAGGCTGGGCAATTCCTGTGTTGCTGAACTTGATGACATCCCTGGAGGGAAGTACTGAGTGAGTTTAAGAATGAAATTAATTCTTTAGCATCCTTAACAGCAGGTGAAGTTATCGAAGCATGTTTTATCATTTGGTATGTAACATGCACTGCCTACGCTGCTTTTTCTGGCGAGGGATTTCTGACTGTGGAGCAGAAGTGGCAGAGCCATAACTCCGTGTTTTTAAATGCACCCTTTGTGTTCTTCCCTTTCTTCTGCTTCCAGCTCCAGAAAGAGTCCGTGCAACAGCTCGGTGCCAAACGACACGAGGAGGCCGGCAGACCTGGTCGGTCAGGAAGTGATCCTGGTTTCCTTCCTGCTGCTCCTCCTGGTCTGGTTTCTGAATCGAGAGTTTGAGGTCAGTTACCGTCTCCACTACCACGGAGACGTGGAGGCTGATCTTCATCGCACCAAAATTCAGAGCATGAGGGATCAAGCTGACTGGTTGCTGAGGAATATTATCCCATACCACGTGGCTGAGCAGCTGAAGGTTTCCCAGAGCTACTCCAAAAACCACGACAGCGGCGGCGTGATCTTCGCCAGCATTGTGAACTTCAGCGAGTTCTACGAAGAGAACTACGAGGGAGGCAAGGAGTGCTACCGAGTCCTGAACGAACTCATTGGGGATTTTGATGAGCTGCTGAGCAAACCACACTACAGCAGCATTGAGAAAATCAAAACCATTGGGGCAACCTACATGGCCGCTTCGGGCCTGAACACCTCGCAGTGTCAGGACAACAACCATCCCCACGGGCATTTGCAGACCCTTTTTGAATTTGCCAAAGAGATGATGCGGGTGGTGGATGACTTCAACAACAACATGCTGTGGTTTAATTTTAAACTGAGGATTGGCTTTAACCACGGCCCCCTCACTGCTGGGGTCATTGGCACCACCAAGTTGTTGTATGACATTTGGGGTGACACTGTGAACATCGCTAGCAGAATGGACACCACTGGCGTCGAGTGTCGTATACAGGTGAGTGAGGAGAGCTACCGCATCCTAAACAAGATGGGGTATGACTTTGACTATAGGGGGACAGTCAATGTGAAGGGGAAAGGTCAGATGAAGACCTACCTTTACCCAAAATGCATGGACAACGGGATCGTGCCACATCACCAGTTGTCTATATCTCCAGACATTCGGGTTCAAGTGGATGGCAGCATTGGGCGATCTCCGACGGATGAGATTGCCAACCTGGTGCCTTCTGTACAGAATTCTGATAAGATAGCCCATGGCACAGATAACTCAGAAACCAAGGACATCCTTCCTTCAGCCAAGAAGCTCCAGAAAGATGCGGCGAGAGCAGAGGAGAGGTGTGGGTTTGGCAAAGCCGCCGAGAAGACTGACTGTGAGGAGGCGGGACCTGAGGAGGTCGACGAACTGACGAAGCTCAATATCTCTAAGAGTGTATGATGCACTGTCAGAGTTGCATGAAGTGCTCTGTCAATAGAAACACAAAGACATTTGCAATTGGCAGTTTTCTTTTTCAAGAGAGACCTTCTCAACACCTGGGTTGTACGTTTGTTTTCATTTCAGCGCCTGGTGCTGTGTGGATCACAGCTCTTCAGGGCTTGTTTTCATCCATCTCTCTCCTCCATGCCCCAAATCACATCCCGAGCTCCCCAGCTCTCTGTGCAACCATCTTACAGCTGAGTAGAGGATATTAAGTGCCTTCAGATATACTCCATTGGACTCCCTGTCAAGGTACAGAGGCCCCAAGTGAAATCATAGCTTTGGGTATTTATCTAATTTAAAAACAAAACCAACAAAAAAAAGAGCAGCTGTGGTTATATATCATTTCTATTGTTGTTTCTCACAAAACACTTCTTTTGGCTAACGCAACTCCTTGGGTTTTTTATATCTCTCTGAACAATGTTTTACTGTTATCAGACCTTTTGTATGTAAACACACAGAGAAATGTGCATGTATCTACCCTATGAGACTGACATAAAGTGCCAGTAACGTACCACAAACGAATGTCTTGGCGAGGGGGTGACTTTGCCTTGGGCTGGAGGAGGAGTTCTGCAGTGGCTCCACATTTAGTTAGCGTAGGCTGAACGACTGCTGTAGTTTTATTCTCCTTTACCAATGCTTTCTTCAACCTTAACGTGCCATGGCGTGCTTTGGATACACTTCTTTTCCATATAGCCAATGAGTTACTGAGATGTGGGAGTGGAGTGAGGGTTTGGACACCACCAGCTCTCAGGACAGGTTTCCCGAAGCAGAGGAGTGACCACGAGAGTGCTCAAGTTCAGGTCTTACCAGTCTGAAGCAGTTCCGTGTTCCTCCGTGCGCTAGCTGAACTGGTGAAGGTAGGTGGAGTTGGTGTCTCTAAGCTGGTCTGATTTGAGAGAGAAAGAGAGAGAGAGAGAGAGAAAAAAAAAACCTAAATAAATGTTTTGGGAATGCCTTTATTTATTTATTTATTTTATTCCTGGTGTTTTTTCGTTCCTTTGGGGGGTTTTTGTGTGCGCGTGCAGAAAGGATCAGGAGAGATGAATTGTTAATTGGCTTAATAAGAGTAATAAGATGGTGTTTCAGCCTCTTTGAACTACCAACCACTGTGAGGATGTTACCTAGGCAATATTTGTTTCAAAGCTGATGACACTTCTGAAGCCACCAGACGCAGTTGAGTATCCCAGCTTCCCTCTGTACTGAATCCGTGGTGCTGCACAGTATTTGTCAGGATTTTTCCCCACTCTACACTGTCCTTTTGCAGCAGGGAATAGAACAGCGTTGCTCCCTGCCTGCCACTGAAAGCAGGAATAGGGAAAAGAGTCCTTTCTAGTGAGCCAAGAAGCACAATAATGTCCCAGTCCTGCAGGTGACTCTGTGCAGGTCCCTGGGATGGAGACCTGCGGGAGCGCGGGATCCTACTTGCACGGAGGGAGCTGCAGGATGGGGCCTTCGGCTACACCCGTGTGCCCTCTGCACGCTCCCATCACCTCCTCCACTTACACTTGATGCTCTGCTTTGGATAATGTTAATTATTCAGCTATTCCAGTTCAGCTGAGTCCTTGCAACACCAAATAAAATGAAAGGGTTTTTATGCCCCTGTGTTCGTTAGCCAGGAAGGAGCTGGTGGAATGCAGTGCAGTGCAGTGCTGTCTGCACATGGGTGTGGGTTTTAATTATTTCTTTCCATCTGAACTAAAGTCAGGATTTCTTGATACTTCTTTTTATTCCCTATGTGATTTTTGGAGTTTGAGTAATAAATATATACGTTGTGAGGTTCCTGTTCAGCTATTTGAGGTCCATCTGCCCTCCACAGTCGGCACAGAGCCCTTGAAGCCTTTGTCAGGTGCACATCTGTGAGATTTCTGGATCTGGGTTAGTTAAACACGACTCTGCACACTGTCCTCACAAAAGCTGCTGGTGATGCACATCTAAATTGCATTTGATAGGAAAGTTATTTAAAATTAACCTTACTTGCTTGATTTGCCAGCACAGATAGAAACCAGGGGATCGTCATCCCCGTACCCTCCTGTCACAGGTGCTGCAGCCTGTTTGGGAGCTGTTCCTGATGAGCAACAATACCAGGTGTTATCAGTGCACAGTTTTGCAGCAGCCTTCCTTCTCCATGGATTAAAACAAGCCCCTTCCTCCCCCCTCCCTGCAGCGGGTTGCACTTCCAACTTTCAGGTAGTAGAATTCTGCACATACCTCTGGCATCTGAAGAATGTATTCTTGAAACCATTTTTGGGGCTCTCCTTTCAGTTGAGCGTGTGTCAGTAATTCCTTTTCTTATGGTAGAGGAGTTAACGTGGTCCAGGATTGTTTACATGCCTCTTAGTGTTATATAAGTCGTTCCCACCTTCCTCCCTTTCCCTTCTTTCTCCCAGTTTTCTGGATGACTCTGCCCAGCATCTCTCTCTCCCTGATCAGCCGTCTGCAATGGCAGAGTTCACTTGAGATGCTCTGGCTTCTCTCTTGCGTGAGATGCTGCACAATAACTAAACCTCCACCAGCAACAGCCCTGCAGCCGGTGAGAGCTTTGCACCCTGTGATTAAACCTGGCAGGAGGAGGTGCTGGGGTAGGGCCCTGCACCCAGAGCACCTTCCCTCTCCTTCTGGAAGCGATGCCCTGCAGAATACAAAAGCCTCATCCTCCAGCCTATAAAGTAAATAACGCTCCCGTGCCGGCGTGGTGTGGTGCTGTGGAGCATTGTCGGGTTTCTGGTAACATTAGAATACCAAAAAAAACCCCAAAACCAACCAACCAGGGCCTCTTGTTTTGTTGGTGTTAAGCAAATGAAGTGACAGAGGACAGAAGTGTCAGTGGACTCTGAAATCAAGGGCTGTTGTCTGCTCTGGGAACGGCCAGCGACGTTACTCTGCCTTAACTCTGACGCTGGGAAGAGAATCGTGAAAGTCACCAAACTGGTGGTGCCCCTGGTTACTTATTGCCACCAGGACTGCAGGTCTTTGGGAGGTTTTCCATCTCCTCTTTAGGGCAGTGTAGGAAGGAAATCAAGAAGCCAAGCTCTCTGTGTGCAGTTGGGATAGCGAGGTTTTCCCAGGAACAAGGAGCAAAGCGATATCTGTTTTCTGTTGTAAACCAGTGGGAGCTGAACCTTTACACCCCCCATACGCCTTTGAAAGGCTGTCCCAACACTCACAAAAATGACTCTGGAGGTGTTTTTTGGAGCATTGTGCAGCTCTGCATTCCCCTCTGCAGCTGTGACACGTGTGCTCTTGTGGGAGGTGGTGATCAAAGTTCATTTCATTACAATCTCTTTTGTGCTTGTTCTGTTAGTGCCAGCACGGTCCGAACGCGCTGTGAGAGGTGAGGAGTTGGCAGGTACCTGGCGGTGTCTCCTGCAAGAAGAGTCAGGGCTTTGCTGTGCTTAAGGTGTTTTAATGGTGAGAATTTAATCATTCTCCAGAGGAGTGGGCTGGGGAAGGTTGCTGAATATCTGAGCCCCGTGTTGCCTTCTGGCACAGCTCACTTGTGGGAGCTGCGCTGGAGCGCGGAGTAACGAGGAATACGCTGAATATTTGCTGCAGCGTCGTCTTAATCTGCTGCTGACACAAAAATGCTTATTTTTCTCCCAGCTACTTCAATGAGACAGATTTCTCATTCATAAACAAGTAAATGGCATTCCCATGGATTTACTTCTGGCATTTATTGTTTGGAGAAGAGCAGATTTGCCTGTTCTTTCCCAGGATTTAGGGCTGTTCCCTGGAGGTAACACGAGTGCTGTGAGCAGGACGGGACAGTGCCGCTGCCTGGCTGCAGCTCCTGCAGTGTCCTAATGCAATGTGCAGGAGGGTTTTGACGTGAGAAATGAGGGGGCTGAGGGGATGGACTGCTCAAGGGCTTTAAAAAAAAAAAGAAAAAAAGAAAAAATTGTTGATACTCTTACTTCAGGGCTAAAACACAGAGAGGCAGTGCCCAGAGCAAAAACGAAAGGAGCTATAAACCAAATGCTGTACCCATAGCAGCTCTTAGCTAGAGGAGCTTATTCTTGATGAGAGAGACAAGCTTTTAGGGTCTCGAGCAGTTTAAAATGGCTCTCTCTAACCTGTTTCTAAAATTTTAATTCTGAATACAACGAAAAGCAATGTTGCAGGGGAGCAGTTACTCACTTTGTGTCTTCATTTTGTAGCATCTCCAGAGGCTGAGAGCGCCTGAGGTTGGATATAACGTGATCAGCTATTTAACTGCACAGCTTGGAGTTAGTTTTTTGGGGGTTTTTTTGCCAAATTTGGAAACTCTGTCTGTTTTCTGCCTTCTTCCCTGCTGTGGTTCTTGTTTACTCAGTCTAGATGGGACGTGTGAGTGGTTCTTGCCTCCCTGCTCCTCACCTTTGTTAAACTGCATCTTCCGCATTGCGCAGCAGCGTTTGAGCTCTGCCACTGCCTGGTCGTGGCTTCCAGTGCTGCTTTCACTGCTGTTTGCCCCTCTCTCTATTTCCTGATATAAAGGCAGAGAGTTTACATTTGCTTTGATATCTTGGTCCGTTTGTCCGGTCACGCTGCAGCTTTCTCCTTGTGCTGTTGTTGAGCTGCTTGGCAGGAGATACAGATGAGCAGCAGGCACATGCCAGTAGTTAAATTTAAGAACTCTGTAGAAAGAAATACATTTTCCATCACACCAAAAGTGGAGAAAAAGTTTTATTACCCTGAGTTTTAACAAGCAGGCAAAGCAGGAGAGGGTAAGAAATAAAATCCAGCGCTTGCTGTCAGTGTTGGGATTTGCTGAAGCAGCGTTCCTTTAATTCCTGTTCTAGTTAAATGTTACCAAGCTGCTACAAATGCAGCAATGATTTATCAATGGGACTTTCCCAGCTGCTGAAAATGTCGCAGGGGTGGTTTGACTGTAAGTACAGAGTGATTTTCCTGTGGAAAGAGAAGCAGTCGAGGTGCAGGGATCCCCAGTGCCGTGGTGTTTGCATCTCCGTGTCCTGGCAGCTCTGAAAACCCAGCTGGGGTCTGGGAGTGATCCTGGGCCTTGGCTTACCTGGGTGGGGAGCATCAGTTTGGCCAGGAAAGTCCTTTATTCCAATGGGGTTTTTTTTCATTTTGAGTTCTCTGTACAGGCTTGGTTTGATTTTTAGGGGAGTAACCTTTAAGGGGAAAAACTGGAATTCCTGTTTGCTGTTGTTGAGACTGTCCTTGGTGGGATTCTCCAAAATCCCGTTAAAAAGTTGGGAATCGTAACCATTACACAGTAATTCCTGCCAGTGCTGTAGCTGCCCAGTATCTAGTGTGAGTGCTCCAACGGGCTGAAGATTCTTCAGTCAGGAGCTGAGAAGCTGTGAACTATTTCTGCTAAAAGACACCAGAAATGTAAGGGAGAGAGGAGAGGTGGAGGACCAGGCTCTGCAGAAGCGCAGCACGAGCAGCGCAGGGCGCAGCGGAACGACGGGTCCTGGCTCGCCGTGCAGACGGCCGCGGCACGGGAGATGCTCTGTGTGTGACACCGTGTGCTGCCAGGGCTGGAACCGGTGGGAAAAGGAGAGGGTGGGTGTGGAACGAGGCGCTGGGTTGGTTTGGAGGCTGATCTCTCACTGCCAGGTGCGATGCCTTGGCTGGCTGCTGTAGGGGAGGGTTTCTCAGGTGTGAAGCAGAGCCCTGGCTTCCCAGCAGCACATTGTCTGTGGTGGGATCAAGGAGCCTGAAAATGGGCTTATTTTTTTTTAAGTCTGCTTTGATGCCACCTTTTGGACTCTGTCTGGAGTGACAAGGAGGAGTTTTGTCAGTGAAAATTGCACATGAGGAGCTCATTGTCTTTGTCTTATTAGAGTTCATTTAAAACAATCATCAAGCTCTGAAGAGATTCAAGTAGAAAATAAAATAGAGGTGAAATATGTTTTGTCTTAACAGTGGCTCCGTTTGAGTGGTGCCATGGGGAGGAGTTCTGAGGTGCTTTATAGACGCTGGGTAAAGCTCTAGTAAAAAAAACCAATGCAAATTTTCTGTATAAAACCTTTTTCAAGTCTTTACCAGGCGAGCTAAACCTGACTTCAGCCCAGGTGAGTGCCTGGCTGTACAAAGCGCATCGAAGCGTTTGATACTGACCCTGGAGAGTCAACATTCACTTTTGAGAAAGGTTATTTTGGAAAAAATAGATGGGTGGAAGATGTTTAAAGCTTTTTCTCTTTTCCCCCTGGTACTTTATTGTAGCTGCTCAACAGTTGCTCACCTACCCAAGCCGCCCACCCGAGGCTGGCGAGGAGCAGGAGGCCGGTACCCGGCGTTTCCACGCGCGCCGCTCCGGGTGCGATACCTCTAACATCACTTTTAGCAGCTGTTTCACACGCGTCTCTGCAGGTTGGGAACGTGTTGAGGAGTCACTGTTTGTGTTTTACACATCTGGAAAGGCCCCAGCGCTGCCGTGGCGGCTTCTCACATCTCGGCCTTCACGTGGTTTGTTCTGTTCTCGCCCTGTGTTCCGGCTCACTGCAACAACACGTGTTGTGATCTCTAGACATGGCAGCGTTGGCTGCATCTGAGGAGCTGCAGAAGGTCGTGGCTGGGAACACGCACTCACAGTTTAGGTTTTGGCTCTAACCAGCGCTGCTCTGACCAATTTGTCATCTGGTGGTAGGCAGTGACACGCACTGATGTCAGAGACGAGCGTCCCAGCGGGTGACCGCTGCCAACCCCGCTGCTCACCTGTCCCCGATTTGAGCGTCGATTCTCAAATCCTCCTTGCCTGAGTCAAAACAAAGCGACTTTCTCAAGTTTTTCCTTCTTTTTTTGTCCTTAGTCACTCACATCTTCACTTGTTTCCAACTGAAGGCGTTGGCTAAATACCAGTTTGCAATTGAAAGGCAGTTTGTATCAATTCAGTGGTGAAAGATTGAAGCTCGGGACAAGGAGTGTGGTGCACCTCCAGGTGTGCCCAGAGGGGAAGTGCCTCGGTGTCTTTGAAACTTTGAGTGAGACCAGAGCTTTGTTTGTGACTATTTCTAATATTAACTGCATAATTCCATCTTGCTGTTGCCACTAGAAATTGTCCATAGGTGGGGTTTGCAGTGTTGCAGTGGTCTGCTCTGCATCGCTGCCTGAAGCAGGATTTGGCCACCGTGCCGGTACCAGCACTGTCCCACCGGCACCGTGAGACATTTCTCTTCGTGTGTCGTAGTTCAGGAGTCCAGAGCTGGCAGAGTAACCCTCTGCCCAATTTAATTTCTTCTAGTTTTCAGAGACCATGTTGAGAGAGAGAGGGATACATATATATATACATATACATATGTGCTGAGCCAGAGACTCGTTATACCCTTCTGTGCATACAGCTTTAAACTTCCAAAGTAATAAACTCTTTAAAGCCAAGAGCCTTAAGAACTCCAAACATCTGCTGAGAGACAAAACACAGTTTCACCTCTGTGCTGAATATCTGGGAATTTGCTCTGCTCCATGGTGGGTGTCTCCTCTTGGCGAGGAGGCAGCGGCAGTAGCCAAAGATGAGCAGGACCTGGGTCACCCTCACTGATTGCCCAGGAACAGGTAGACAGGCTCTCAGGAAAGTCACCTCGCTCCCCCAGGGCTGCTGTGATGGCTTTAGGGATTGCATTGCTGGGAAAAGCTCCTCCTTTCCCTGAAATGGTGTTTTTAATTGAGCATAAAACCTTGTCTTTGCTGGCAGAGGCGCTGGATTCCTCCTTTCTCACCCCCAGGGTCTTTCAGTCGTGCAGCACTGAGATGGAAAAGTCAGGGATGGAGATGACAGGAAAGCTGGGTGAGTCGGGAAGGAGCTGGATGTGCCCCTGGAGCCGGACCCGGCTGAGGGCTGGAGCTGAGGAGCCGCCGTGTCGGTCCCACAGCCGTGCCCGGGCAGCAGCGGCTGTGGCTGGCGAGTCGGACCCCGTCAGCTGGGGAGGTGCAGGGGGTCTGAGGAGGTTCGCTCGGTGGAGCTGGTCCATGGTCAGCCCGATGGCTGTCAGATGCATCTTCCCTCCTGGCCGATTGGTTTCGGGTCACGTTTTTCTGTGAGCACATTTCAGCTGGTTATCAAAGCCCGGCGCTGGATGGAGGAGCTGCCGCTCCCTGGCCATGGCCGGGCTGCGCGGTGGGCTGGGGTCGGGCTGGGCTCTGTCCCCCCTCGGCTCGTACAGTGTTACCCCAACACACGACCCTGCGCTGTGCGTGGAGAGCTGCGGTGCCCCATCACAAACAGCCTGCGAGGAGTTAGAGCTGCGGTGCCCCGTCACAAACAGCCTGCCAGGAGTTAGAGCTGCGGTGCCCCGTCACAAACAGCCTGCGAGGAGTTAGAGCTGCGGTGCCCCGTCACAAACAGCCTGCGAGGAGTTAGAGCTGCGGTGCCCCATCACAAACAGCCCGTGAGGAGTTAGAGCTGAAGTGAGGGGCTCCAGTCAGGCTTTGGTTTGCCGAGGAGCCGCCAGCCGGGCAGCGGGGCGGGCTGGGGACCCGGGTCCGGGGCGGACTCCACACCGTCTGCTGCTTCCCGTAAAAGCTGCCTCCACAGTTTCACCCCAGACTTGCACAAGCACACGTGGAGATTGTACAGAAAGTGTTAATTGGGAACCTTACTGAAATGTTACTGACTTAGGCATTAAGACATGAATTGAGAACAGTTTCCAGTTAAAAATAATTAAAGATAATTAACAAAAAGGCAAATTAAAACATTTTAGCGTCTCTGGGTTACCTGGAAATGGTTTCTTCATGGCGTCTCTGTTTTCTTTCTCTTCCCACCCCAGCAAGCCCGTGTTCCCGCCACCTTCTCCCCTCCCTGCTTGCAAAAAGAGAGAGAACCGATCTGTTTACACATCGCTGGGGGAGGCTGACGGCTTCTGCCGGGGGCTGTGCGGGGGGACGGACGGGGCTTCCTCGCAGCGGCTGCACTGTAAATATTCTGCCTTTGCTTCGTGGAGAAAACTGAAATGGAACAACGTTGTATCTGTGAAATATTAAGCTCTATGTGTATATAGATAAATATAGATATTATCTCTGCCTCGTTACCACGGCTCTGTAATCAATTGTATATGAAACTGTTCCTGTACGGCAGATCATTTCACGCTATCTTAGATGTAGAGAAGCTGAGACAGTAACTCACAAGTGATTCACAATACACTCTGTCAACTCCCAGTTGGTTTGATTTTTTATTTGTGCTCCAGCACGACTTCCAAGGCAGTCCCGTGCCACTCGCACATTGTCCTAAAGAATAATAGTTTGGAACCAAAGTTTTCTCAGCCCTTTGTTTTGGATCTGGCCTTTGACGATGTTTCTTTGATAAATCATGAAGCCACCGAGTTAATTTTTGATGAGGTGCATATTTAGAGAGCATTTGAAATGCAAAAGGAATTTGTCACATAGAGCCGCTGTGCTTTGATGTGTTGGTTGGTGGTGAATGACCTTCGTGTTCCCAGTGCCAGTTGAGAAGACGACTCCTTCTGGATTTTTCCTCAATTTAACACCACTCTGAAGTGTTGGGAAGGGGCTCAGCCCAGCCAGCAGCACCTCTGCAGCCATTCTGTTGTCACTGCTGGCTGTGGCAAGAGGTCTCAGCAGAGCTTTTCCACCCAGGGAGTTTCCTTTGGCCTAAATTGGGGATGAATTTTAAATAGTTATGTTTTTTTTCCTTTAGCAGAGAGCGTGGATGGTTTATTCTGGAATACCAGTGCCTTAGATTCTCGTAATCTCTTGGAAAGTGGAGTGAGGCATTGTTATTCTGGAGTAAGAATAACAGAAAAAGAAATGGCTGACCAGGAGTGGCTGGCTGAGAAGAGGAGCCGTAGTGATTTCAGAGTCAGAATCTGTCTGGCCAAAAGAGCTGAAGGTGTTGGGGGGCTGCAGGCAGCTCATCAGCGCAGCCCAGGGCTCAGGCTCCCACACCCCCTCCCCTCCAGAGCTCCTTTTAGCATCCCATTGTGGTTTTGTTAGGTTCAACTGGGGGAAAAAAAGACCAAAACACCCTGATGTAGCCCTGAGCCCTGGCAAGGGAAGGTTTGGACCTGGAAGTTGTGCAGTTTTCCTCTGGATCCGTGCCCAGGTGCTCTGCTCCTTCCACCCACCGATGGCCAGAGACCCGCAGCCCTCGTGTCCTGCAGCACCAAACCTTCTCCTCTTCGTGCCAACGATGGGGCCGCACGGCTGCAAACTTCTGTGCGTGTCCAACCGGACACCTGAGTCCCGGTGACTCTGATTCCCTTTCCCCCGCTCTCACTACGGGATGCAGCACACCAAGTCCTCCTGGAACTGCGGAGAGGTGGAGTCTGGTTCCTCCAAGGATGCTCATTTATTGTTTTCCCTCATATTTTAAGTAGTTTGGGTTTTTTTCCAATGGTAAGTATCAGAGCACACGTGTAATGCTTGTATGGTGCGATTGGCTCTGCAGCCAGTGGTTGTACCGTGTTCCTCGATGCCAACCCAGGTGTTTATGGCAATAGGTGTGTGTAAGCCATGCTCGAGTGTTCCTGGGTGTTTGCCTTCTGTTGTAGGACAGAACTGTTCCAGTGTTATCCAGCCGGGTTTCTATTGTAGATCGTGGTGATTGTCAACTGCCAAGGGATATTTTTTAATAAATCTTACCAAGCCATTTCAAATAAATCCAGTCCTCCTGGTTTCCTTTTCAGTTCTGCATTGTCTTCTCCCCAGGTAACCCCATGTGAAGGTTTCTTCTCTCTGTGCTTTGATTTGTGGTGAAGGACGCGTTGTACGCCAGCGTTGGGTATGTTGAAAGATGCAGCCTACGTTGGTTTAGTTTCTGTGGGGACTGTGGGTACAAGAAAAGCCCAAAGATCTGTCAGGGCTGGGTTTTGTGGTGATTCCCAAAAGGCCAGGCTGGGTGTGTTGGGATGGTGGGGGATGATGAGGCCACCCTGGAGGCTGTTGCACCTCTCCTGTCTGCCAGCGCTGCTGAGGATCCCACGCTTCACTCCCACCGCGGCAGCGGGGAGTTCTGCTGCTTTCTTCCTTCTTTATGTGACAGGATTGTCCTGGATACCTGAAAGGTGAGTGTTAACTTACCCCTTGGGTGTGGTAGCGTGGTGTGGAGGCACCCAGGCTGGTGGGTGCTCCTCAGCTGTGCAGCTCTGTGGGTCAGCTGCTTCCGAGGAGCCCCCGTCAGCCCCGGGATAGCGGTGTGAGTGCCCGCCTTGCCCCGGGATGTGCTGCCGCAGCACTCGGGGCCATCGCAGAGCCGTGGGTGGCTGGAAAATGTGTCCTCCCCCAGTTACCAGGGGTGGATTTTCAACTCCAGGAGGTGAGTACCTGAGGGTGAGTGCTGGCCTGGGCTCAGCAGGACACAGGGAGACCCTGGTGCTGTGTGAGGTGGGAGAGGAGCAGATCTGCCAGCTCCTGACCCGGTTTCCCTGGGGTATCCTTGGGGGGAATTCCCTGGGGATCCCAAAGCTCCAGCTGCTCCCCTGGTTTCCTGGGGCTGCTCCAGCTCCCTCTAGGTCTCAGCCCCACAGCCTGGCAGCCCAGCCTGAGCTGGACATTGTCTCTGCTTGAGAGGACACCCACCCACCTCGCTCTGCTGCACCATCACCGAGGCTTCCCCGAAGGAGCCTGCCAGCATTGCCAGCCCTGGACCTGTTTCGGGTGCATCACGGGTGCATCCGGCTTTCATTTTCACACCCCTTACAAAGCTTTTTCCTCCATCTCTGGGTCCAAATCTTTCTTTGAAGCAATGATATTTTCCCCTCCACTCTTCCTGGTTTCATAGCGCTTCAGCCCAGCCAAAGCCCCAGGTGATTTGTATTCCATTGCCGTGGCTGCTGAAGCACCCGCTGGTGACATCGTGCGGCGGGGACCTGCCGGGGCTCCGCTCGGCTGGGCCACAGCCGGCTTTTGTTCTCACTTGTTCATCAGTGTTTTGCTTTTGGTAACTAAATTCTTGTTGCTTTGTGGTGTGGAGCGGTAATTCTCATTTCACAGCTTTGCGGAGTTTATGGGAATTTAAGAGCTAGATGCAAATGAGCTGCATTAACATGCTTAATTATCTTATAAACCTCAGATCCATCTGTCCTGCATATGCTTTGTACTCGAGGCTTTAAGACAAGCGACCGCGTTCGGCTTGGCACGAGGCCGCGGCGAGCGGGAGCCTTTGGGGAGAGCCCGGCTCTGCCTGTGGAGGGACCAGGGTTAAATGTCATTGTTCAAAGGTCAGGTCCAAGCTGGGAGCTTGGAAATGAACTGTTAAAATGTGCAGCCAGGTGATGGGATCCTGGGAATGATTTGCTGAAAGCAAACCCTAACAAAGAAACTTCTCTGATGTGTCCAAAGAGGAGACACACTGGCAAGAGGCTCCGGGCCAGCAGCTCCCTGGCGGGTGAGAGGTTGGGGCTGGGAAGGCAGAGCCAGGAGCTTCACCCAAGGGGGTCACTGTAAAAAAGCTTTGGGCAAAGGTTTGAAGAGACCTGGCCTCGTGGTGCAGTGAAGGACTCATCCCAGCTGAGGTATCTCTAGAAGGGTTTTAAGCCTGATGATGGGTTTGCTCTCAGGGTCACCACAGAGCTTTGTGCCAGTGCTCAGGTCAGGCTCCCTCCTCTCACTCCTGGGTGCTGTTGGTGGTGCAGGAGGGCTGTGGGGTCTGGTGAAGCACCCATGGGTGCTCCATTCGGACACCAGCCAGCAAAACAGCCTGGCACATGTGCTGGTGTTGGGGTGCCGAGTGTGAATGCCAATTACTCACCACGATCTCCAGCCCCTGGCCCGGGGTGTGCAGGGGACACCTGAAGCGTGGCAGGCTGGATGGTCTCAGTGGTTCCTGGCAGAAAGCTGGGCACGTTTTGTGTGGTGTCAAAGATGCTGGGGTGACCGGGCTCCAGCGGCCGCATCCGTAACTGCAACGAGACGGCCACATCCGTAACTGCAACGAGAGGCAGCACAAGGGTGATGATCCGGCTGCAGCGAGGGGCTGAGCTCTGCTGCTGAGTGTCCCCGGGTTTTTGCCGGTGCACGGAGCAAAGCTGGAGGCAGAGGCCTGGGAGCATTGGAGAGCCCAGTGGGATCTTCTCTGAGCTGAATCTCCAGGTCCACCTGCCTGTTGTGCCAGTTAACGCTCCCACCTGGTTTTGGGAACATGGAGCACCAGAGCCTCCCTCCATGGCCGGCTCCTCTCCTGTGTGGGGAACGATTGAAATAACCCCAAACCCTGCCCATTCGCAGCCAAAGAGCCTGAACCCACTTCCCTCGGTGGCTCATGATGTGTTTTGCAATGGGGAAGCTGCAGTGCAGCGCTGGGTGCCACGAGCCGTGTCACAGCGAATGCTTTTGTTCTTATTTATTTTCAAAAATACTTCTAGGTTGCCTTGCAAATCCACAGATCTGCCAGGTAAGAGAGAGTGCAAATCCCAGACTTGTGCCAGAGCCCCCCAGGGGTTCACGGGCCCTAACGAGGGCTGAGCACAGGGAGCGGCTCCGGAGGAGAGGACAAGGTGGCTGCAGGGGCTGGGATGTGGTTGGGCGCTGGGAGTCCGGAGTGTCTTGGCAGGGAGCCACAAGCCAAGAGCAGGGCTTGGTACAAATCTCCAGCTTCTTTATAGGACAGCATTGGGTCAGAGCTGCTGCTGTCAGTGGGCTCAGCACACAGGGGTGACCCATTGGGGTGCTGCTGTGTGCACCTCACCCTCCTCTCATCCAGGAAAAGCAGTCGTGTTGCTTCTCACTGAATTGCTGTTTGCCAGGGGTGTGTTCACAGAGCTGGAGCAGAACATGGATTTGTTTTTCCAGGCCTGGGAGGGAGCGAGGACCCGTCATGCAGCAACCCCAGAGCCGCAGAGCCCTGGGGACGGGCGTCCTGCCACTGCAGTGGTGAGCCCGTGTGTCCAGCGAGCAGGGAGTGCAAGGCATAGCAAAGCGCTGACGGGGAGCTCCTTCCCCTCCCCTGCTCCTGCCAGCTCACATCATGGCAAAGACACCTTGTTCCCACAGGGGCTCAGATGACACCCCAGCCCCGGGCCTCCCCCTGTGTCCAGCCTCCCTGGTCTGAGGCCAGTGTCACTATCCAGTTACCAGCCACCCCCTTTTCCTCTAGCACAGCCGGACCTGAGGTTTAAGAGTGAGGATATTGGAAAACACAGAGCTGGCGCTCTAAAAAAATTTAAACACTGGCAAGTGATGGTGATGCTGTGTGCTTAGGAGCTGCACACTGGGCTGCTGGAGCTGGAAAGATGCTCAGCACCTGGGGAAGCACCAAAACCTCTGGTCATCTGGCACAAATAGAGATGTGGCTGCAGGGTGAGCAAATCCCAATCCCCCCACCGCGCCCGGCTCCCCTCCGGCACTGGGATCTGGGGAGGCCACGAGCCCAAACCCTCTGCAAATCCAGCTGTGGGCAATGGGGAGAGAAAACGTGGGCTTGGGACTGGTTGGTGGGCTTGGAGGCAGGTGCTCTGTGGGAGTTTTGGGGGGAGCTCAGGGATGTGCCAGGTGAGCACAGAGCCCAAGGGCCCCATGGGTTGGTGGCATTGTGGGCGATGTACAAACCTGTATCTGTATCACTTGTGGTTACAGCCCTGGAACTGCCGTGCTCCAAATCCCTCCTCCTGCAAAAAAGGGGATAAATTTTGCTTTTTCTTTTTTAGCCATAGAAAATACAAGTGAAAAGTGTCCCCCTCGTGTTGCTCCTGCCCCACAGAGCCACTGTCACACTGTGCTTACCCAGTGTGAGGCGCTGATTAGTACCCATGGGTGCCTGTGAGATCCAGCTGTGCACGGACAGCTCTGACAGGGGCCGGTCCTGCTGCTTCAGCTCCGCAGCTCCCAGCCTCTGCCTGGTGAAATCCTCCATCTCCAGTGAGAGGGGTCGCAGGGAGCCTGTGGAGAGGAGCATCCAGGTGAGGAGAGGAGTTGGTGCAATACTGGGGTGGTGCCTGGTGCCAGGAATCCCCCTGGAATGGTTTTTGGCCCTAGAGGAGCCTGGTTTGCTGACAGAGGGACCCCGCGGGGGCTGGCACTGCTGTGCCAGTGCTGAGTGGGCCCACGGGGGCATCAGGAAAGGGGAGCCAGGGCAGTGATGGGCTGAGTTTCCAGCTGAGGTCTGGTAACGTGCATCACTGGTTCTGGGATGGGTATCCAACTCCTCTTTCACTGCTGGACCCTGTTCTGTGTGTTGTGTGCTGTTTTCCTTCCTCCTGGGTACATTTTTCCAGTGCCCCTGTGCCATCTGCACATGGCAGAAGGTGGCTTCTTGCTTTCCTACCTGCTGTAAGAAAGTGTAAACACCTAAAGGACCCTTGTCACTTCCCAAAGACCAAAGATGCCGGGAAAGACCCTGCAAAGCAAAGGGATGTTAACATGCAGGAACCTGCAGCTCTCCCCTTCACCCCTGCGGGCAGCTGGGGCCAGGGTGGCTCTGGGGACACGGGGACAGGAGTGGGCTGGCAAAGGCTCGGGGCTCGGCATGTCCCGGCCTTTATCTCCCCCTAGTGCCACCCGCTCGGCTCGTTTGCTCCAGCACTGCACCGTGCACACAGGGAAAAACCAGCTCTGGGGCAGCGACGGCCCGGACTGGGAGCGCAGGGGACCGGGCACGGCCAGGAGCGTGGGGTGCAGCGTCGTGGTGGGGCAGGACCCCTGCTGCCATCAGGAGCCGTGACCTGAGTAACCCAAAACCTGGTTGAGCAAACGCCAGGCAGGGCTGGGGCATCCACCAGCAATGAGACATTCGGCATCCTGGGAGCGTATGGCTGCGGGGGTGACGGGGAGGAGAGGGAGATGATGGAGAGCAAGGGGATGAAGGCACCTTCACTTGGCTCAAAGATACCCTAAAGGTGATTATTTCTGGGCTGAAATGAGGCTGTTTCAGTGTCATGGTCAGGTGGAGGTTGAGACCTGTGCAGGCCTGAGGTTAATGGTTCATCACAGCTGTGAGGATCCTGGGGTGAAAGGAAAGGGTTGTCCCCAGTCAGTGAGGGGGCTGTAAGGCCAACCCCTGACACGTCTCTGCACCACACTGAGGGCAGCCCTGGCCCCACTGGAGCTGAGGAGCAGCCCTGGGACCTTTGGAGACAAAGACTTTACTGGTCCTGGGCCATGTGTGCACTGAATGATGTCCAGCCTCAGTGTGAGCTGTGAGGTCACACACAGCCCACTGGGGCTCCCCAGGCATCTCTGCTCTGCTGTGGTTGGTGTGTGGGTTTGTCCTCTGCCATGAGCTCCAAGCTGTCCATCTCCTGTGGGCTGAGCCAGGTAAAAGGAGGAAGAGGTTCTTCCTTGGAGGCTGGCTGGACTGTCAGCCCAGGGCAGTGAGGTGCATGGCAGGGAAATGGTTAAAAAGACACATTTGGTACCATAAAAGGGCTCTCTACAGCTTACAGTAGCAGGGGTCTACCCCACGTTTGGCTCCTCAGGGAGCATTGTGCCCCTGCCCACTGCAGGCGACACGCTGTGCTCTGCCTTGAGTGACCCGACAGCACCAGGGACTCCACACTCTGGGGTTGTCCCCAAGGTGGGGACAGAGTTTGTCCTGATTTAGTGTATTTCTGTTGCCTTTTTGGGGTGTTGAACATGTTTTAGCCCTTCTGCTCAGCTGTGGCTAGGACTGGGACCTGCATGTGGGGACAGGGACATGGGGCGGGTCGTGCTGTGTGGGGCTGTGGCATGTGGGGCTGTGTCATGCAGGGTGTGGGGCCTTGGGCTATGGGACCATCCAGTGCTGGGCGTGGGGTCCTGCTCTGCGGGGAGCGTGGAGTGCACAGGCAGCCTCTGCTCCATGGGGAGTGGGACATGGGTGATGCTGGCCCCACACCACGTGTCCCCAGTGCAAGGACCTACCCAAGCCAGGGTGTCACACAGGGCTTGTGCATGGGCCTGGCCACAAAACACCATCCTCTGCAGCATCCCTCTGCTCTCCCCCACTCCCAGGACCGGTCCCTGGGCTGTTCCCAGCAGGAATCAGCCCACAGGAGGAGTTTGCTGCACTCTTCTGGCTTTGGAAACTTTTTGACTCAGAGAATTCCTCTTTTTCAAACCTCATAGAGAGGAGTCACCCAAAGGGTTAATTGCAATGAAACCTCATGTGGTTTTCACAGCCCCCCCGGCCAGGAGGAGCTGGCAGCCCTGCACCCGGGTATTTATAGCAGGGTGAACTTTGAGCGTGTCCAGCCAACGGCCAAACCCCAGCTGGGGACACGGGGAGGCCCCGGCGGAGCTGGAGGCTGTTGGGGGTCCCAGCCTTGGGACTGCAGCAGAGCAGCAGAGACCATCTGCCACCACATCCCAGCTCCCCACGCACCCCACTGCAGAGCTGGGTGCCCCACAGCCAGGCAGCACCGGGGCACCCAGGGACCCCAGGCTGTGGGACCCCTGTGAACGCACCTGGGTGGCTGAGGACACTGGGCTAAACCTCCTTCAGCCATGGTGTGGGAGCAGAGTCCTCCTGGCTGGTGTCCTCCATTTGGGAGCAGTGTGTGCTGTCAGCAGGACGCAGAAACCTCCCCTTCTCCGTGATGAACGACAGGCAGAAGCTCCTCACGCTGCCCCAGGACAGATCTCTTCCCACCAGACCACCTGCCAGCCTGTTCACCACAACCTGGAGCAAAGCAGAGCAACATCATGTCTGGCTTCCTAGCACTGCAACAGGGCAGAGGAGGGTGGGAGGGTGGGTGGCAGGGGGTGGGAAGCCATGGAAAAAACCCTTAAAACACACAAAAATGAGGATTTGTTTGTCTTTTAACAGGTGATGGCTGTACCTGTGGAGTGACAGGCCCCACGTTAGAGGCACCAGTCCTGACTGTCAGTTGGTCCATGCAGATGTGGTTTGCAACAGAGGGGTGAGAGGCTGGAGAAGGTGCTGGGCTCACAGGCAGCCACGGCCACTCGATGGCCATGGACAACCTCACACCACGTCTTGCCACTGCCTGGTGCTGCTGAGCCCTGCACCCTGCCAAAGCCCACATCTTCAGCCCAAGGCTGACCTGCTGCTGGGGCCATCCCAAATCTGCAGCACAGCCCACAGCCATCGGATGGTCTGTCAGTGTCCTGGTCTACATGGTCATCAGTGATCTATTCAGGAGGATGGTCCTGTCAAGTGTAAGGAGAAGTGTCTCAAAGAGATGTCTGGTGCATGCTTGGATAGATGCTTCCAAACGGGCATTGACCTGAGATGGGATCAGATCTGGGAAGGTCAGATCAAGCAACATCTTCTTGCCATCGATGGAGGTGACATGTGGGCTGGCAGCCAGCTGCAGGCATGAACCAGCTGAGGAGGAGCATTATCAGCCCAAAACAACCTTCTTTCAAGGGCAGGACTGCTGGAAGCGAGCAGCATCATTCCTGAGGGTGGGCTGAGCTGCTGGCTGCTGTGCAGGACACCCACCCACCCTGCAGAGCCCTCCAGAGCTGGCACTGCAGCACAGGGGTCTCTGGAAGACCCCAGCTCTACTGATCAGTGTTTCTCCAGCAGCAGCATTGCCAAAGCTGGAGTTGGTTGGGGCAATGTATTTAGGAATGACTGAGACTGAAGCAGAGAGAAAACCAGAAAGCTCTGGTCCAGCATGCCTCCATCCATGGTGGGCTTGTGCTTTGACCACTCCGTGCTGTTGAGATCCCCTTGACTCAAAACAGAGATATTTCTTTGTGCAGAAAGGCTAGAAGAAGTGGAGATGGGCAACAAGGATGATGAAAGAAATGGAGTGGCTTCCCCCCAGGTAACAACTAGACAGGCTGGGATGCTCCATGCAGGGCAGGAGATGACAAGGGAAAGAAGACAGAAGGCAGGAAAAGCAAAGTTTTCCCCAGGTGGATCTTCATGAGGAGGTACATCACCGACACAAAGGTTATCTCCAGTCCCTTCTCCTGGCCTGAGTGTAGGACTTGCAGACATGGTTACTGGAAACCTACCCAGATCATACAGGTTTAGTTTTTTCCCCTCAAAAGCAACTGAAATATTTTGGCTGAAATTTACTTTTTTCTTGTGAGTTTTCACTGTGATTCTGGCCCCAGAAGAGAGCACTTCACCTGCCCTAGGTAATGTTTGACAGTGCTGTAAGCAAAGGAAAATTGGATCTTCTAAAAGGCAGTGTCTGGAAATCTTCATCACGGTGGACTGGCCTCATTCATCATTACAAATAGCCACAGTTTAGTACAATCACACGTCCTGGCCAGCTCTGGGGGCAAGTGCTCAAGGTTGGCTCTTTTTTCCTGAAAGCACTGACAATTTGTTTGTGGGAAAACTTATTTTACACCCTCAGGAGAATGAAATGGTGCTGCTGTTGCCCTCTGAGATGTTTTTTAGGTCCTACCCACCCCAGGAAGGTCGATAGGTGTTTGTATCAGCAGGTACAGGAGCAAGCACTGAAAT
This sequence comes from Caprimulgus europaeus, assembly GCA_907165065.1. The sequence goes on along the minus strand of OU015540.1, from coordinate 15,880,137 downwards.
GTTGGGGAAGAAAGGGGAGGAATGGTTTCGGTCTCACAGATTTCTCCATAAAATAGAAGCTAAAATCATGTCTTCAAAATAATTGAGCAAGGATACTATTTATTACAAAAGGTTGTTGGGGGGTGGAAAATAGGCTGATTTACATTTTTATAGGAAATAAAAGGAATTTTGTGGGTGACATAGCATCTTCCACTGAGAATGTCAGCATGAGATAAGTGGGCTTCAAATAAAAGAGTAACTATTTTCCCACGAGGACTGCATTCATACCAGAGAGCTTAGCCGGGCAGGAAAGCATTTTTAAAAGACATTTTTTGCTGCTCTAAAAACTACATTTTAGTAGCACAGTACATGAGGATTTACTGTGAGGATACTAATTCCCACCTTTGGGTGCAAAGGTTTGCTGGTTCAGCTGAGTTTTGGTGAAGCTTTGGGCAGCAGGGAAGCCGGACTGCCCCTGTTTTGTGGCCGTGGTGTGTTTCAGGGCAGGAGTTTCAGGGCAGGAGGAGAGTGTGATGTGCTCTTTGGGAACGAAGGGATTTCTCAGCAGCCACCAGAGCAGGCTGGAGTTTAGTGATACTTTAATTTCATTCACAACGAGTAGCCCAGTGGGGGTTTTATGCTGGTTTCAGGTTGGTGGCCCTTTGAGATCTGCTCTGCCATGCTTCAGATCCGCTGCTGTCTGGCATAACAATTCAGGTTGCTCAAAAGCAATGATTAGCATAAATGAAGGAGTGGGTGAAATGTTCATTATATTGCCTACTGTCATGTTTGTGTACCAGATTTTGTTACCATCTGTCATTTCTGTTTTCTTGTTGTTGCCAAAAGTTGTCATTCTGAATGGAGGGTGGAGACATATTTTCAAAAGCTAACAGGAGATAATTTTAGGTACTTTAGGGCTCGTATGTTCTGTGCTGGGTGTCAGCAGCCCTCATGCATCAGCCTCGCGAGCCTTCAATGCATTTCTGGGCAGTGATTTAGTTAAAGGAGTTTTTTAAAGCTGCTGGTTGCAGTCACGCAAAGGCATGAGAGTCTGAGCTCTTGTCATTTGAAAAAAAAAAAAGTCTCTGGTCCTTGAAATTGCAAAGAAAAGCTTGAAAATCAAAATGTACATTTTCTGTAATGTTAAATAAAACAGAGGATCTAAAGAAGCGGGGTGGGGGGGGTGGGGGGGTGTATATAGTGACACAGAACTGTTAAAAATCAAGCTCCTGTCTAGAAATCTGACCAAGGAAAGTGACAGCTCCGCTGTAACAGACTGTGACGTCCTCAAATTATTTCCAGAGATGGAAATGTCCCGGGGACGAGAAGCTGGACAAATTCAACCTTGAAATAAGCTGCAGCTCTCTCGCAGCGACAGTAACTGCACACTGCGACAATGTGCAAGGGGAGCGGAGCACTCACCAGAGCTTGCAGCCTTTAAAGCAGAATTAGCTCGTTTCCAACAGCACACTGGCAGTTCAGTTTGGGGAGGAATGGCTCAGCCTGCGAGCGGGGAGCTGGGAGCTGAAACGACGACGATTTCTTGCTCTGCCCTAGTGCTGCAAGATCACCCGGTCTGAGAGCTCAGTGCCCTGTGGAGCCAGGGAGGGAGAGGGATCTGGGCTGCCTGGATCATCCCCCTTCCTTTGGGCTGCACTCCGAGATCACACTGGAAGTGTTTAAACCTTCCCTGGCAGTGCCAGGGCTGTGCTGGCACCTCATCGCTTCCCGGCTCAGCCCACAGCAGCTCTGCTCTCCTGGGGGCTGCGGGGTTTTAATCTGACCCGAGGCACAGGGCTCAGTGTTCGAGTGAAATACAATGACCTGTGACCTCCAAAAATACAGAAGAGGTGATCTGTGGTTTCAGCTGGACTCAGACTTCAGGAAAATACAAAGCCAGGCAGTTTTGGGATGGTTTTTTGATGATTTGGGCACGGCCAGACAATGATCCAAATTCATAACCAAAGTTATAAAGATATCCCAGTCACGGTGGAACTCACAGTGCAGTGGGAGTGCAGAGGGTCACTGCTTGCTCAGGGAGCAGTGGGGAAGGTGGAGATGGGGCTGCCTTGGCTCTGAAAGAGGCTGGGATAATGCTGAGCATCTCTGATTGAAGGCAGGGCTCTGTCATGACAGCAACCACTTCTAGAGCAAAGGAGGAGAAGAATGAGAATGAGGCTTCTTTCCAGCAACTCTCCAGTTCATTTGGATTTGAACTCCATGTCCAGAGCCACAGACTGCCCACACACTGCTGACCCTGGCTTTGGTAGGACAAGAAGCCACCAAAGGACCAGCCCCAGGAGATCACTCAAAGAGGCCCAGGAACGGGTGTCTGGGCTCCACCACAGAGAAGTTTGCACCAGCTGCTGGAGCTACAAGAGGGTAAATGAAGTGTCATGTGGAGAGTGGGTGAAATCCACATCCCCTCTTCGCTGGATGCCTCCTAGAAGCACCCTTAACTTGTGCTGGCCTCCCAGCCTTGGCTGCCTGTCCCCGTCCTTGGACCATGGGAGGAGGCAGGACCAGGGGTGCAAAGAGTCTCGAGAGCACCATGTGCAGCTGATGTTGGTGTTGTCAACAAAACCCCAACCCAAGCACCATTGCCTGTGTCAGGGGTCAGTCCAGGCTGGTCACCTCCATAGTCCAGCCTCACATCACTGTTCTTCCCGACTGCTTCACTCTCCCCACACGTGGGCTGGGGTCACGGGGCTGCACGTGCTCCGGTGACCGGGCTCATGCTGACTCTGGTACTTTTGTGATGTTTTAAGTGATAAACTCTTCCTGGCAGAGCCTCCACCCATGCAAAATCCTGTATTTTAGGAGGTCCTTGGCTGCTTTTGTAGCATGGGTTTGAGATAACAGTTCTGCTTTAACACTTGGGTGATGTAGCTTGGCTTTCCTGGCCTGAATTCTCCCATTTGCTCTCTCCCAGAGGGGAATTTTACAAAGCTCATGAGCAAATTCCACCTGAGCATTTCAGGATGCTGCGAGCATCAGTGAAAGCTGTTGTAAAAAGGTTGGGTCTGGTTTTGTTTCACGTGTGTATTTCAGAGCTCTCAAATTCAAACCAGTCTGCTAAATTGCCCTAAATGAGCACCAAGCACCTTCTTGTGTAGGAAAGCCTGGAAGGCAGCTGAGAAGCCTTCAGATAAGCAGGGAGATGTGGACTTGGGCCACAGGGAGTGGAGCTGACCTGGCAGAGGGGCCAAACTGGTTGCTTACAAGCTGATTTGATGTGACTGTAAACTGGATCTGGTAGAGCTGAGGGACAGATCCAAGCTGTGGTAGTTTGCCAAGCACCACTTGAGGATCACGATGATGTGACCTCCAGGCTGGGTGATTCGGAGCTGATCTGGCTCCACTCCCCTGCTAAGCACAAGACTGGGATAAGCTTTAATGGCTTTTCATTTGTGGGATATGAAGAAAACCAGGAAAAAAGGGAGTTTCCTTTCTTAACACCTAATCTGCTGTCAGCTTAATAAAACAGAAAGACAAGTGACCTGGGATGATTCCAGACCTGAGCACAGCGTGCTCAGCGCGGGGCTGTGCTCATCGACAGCGACAATTTGGTGTTGTAGGAAGTAAAGCAGCGTGTAAGGTGGGACAGGTCGGTTTGAAAAGTTAATCCTGCTGTAATTAGAGACAGTGTTGTAACAGCAAAACCTTAGAGTCACAAATCAGAGGGTGAGATGACACCCAGGCCTTACAGTGTGTCAAGTCTTACAAGAATGGGACAGGAGTAATGTGCATAACAAAAATAACCCAGCCTTGTGCTTAAAGGGATGGAGCAATAACCTGAGAGAACCAGGGGAGGTTTCTCTCCCAGTCCAGCTGACAAGGTGTTTGGCCTTGAGGAACTTCAGGAGGGAAGAATATCACATCCAATCAAGGGCACAAAAGCCAAACAAATTGAAATGCATCTGGACTAACGTGTGGTGATGTGCACGTAGGTTGAAAGCGCTTCCTGACCTTTACAGGGATTGTCTCACACCCTGGAGCATGGCATTTTATTACTCTTGCCTTCTACATAATTTATCATAGAAAAAATATTATTTTGGCTATAAAATTATTCGCCTTCATTTTAAGCCCAGCAATAGTATTTAACTTTCTGATCCTTTTTGAAACTAATTTCCCCAGGCAAATCACCTACTGTGCCAAGAGGTTCCTTCGGCTTTAAATTGTCCTGCCATTAATGTCACAGAATGGGACATCACAGCTGAGAGGGTGATCATTTTTTTTGATAACCTTGAAAGCAACAGAGTAGAGCACCTCCCCAGAGTTGCTCTCACACAGGTTTTCCAGTGGAAATTATCCCAGTTTTTCCTGGGCTGATGATCACCACCACAATCTGCTTTGCTGCCCTGCTCTGATCCCCCTCACCTGAGCTAGAAGCCATAACCACAACAGTTATTTCTATTTTCACCTGATCCCATTATTTGGGCAAACACCTGGTGAAAGGTGATTTCTGCTGAAAAAGAGTTTGCAGCAAAAGCCCTCGTGCTGTGTTTGGGATAAATTCTGGACTATATCAACAAAAAGGGGCTGGGTTTGGCTCTAGCACGCTCTACGCTGAGCGCTCAGGAGATGCCGGGTGTGATTCACGCGGCTGAGGGAAGTCGATAGCAGGGGAGCGAGCGGTGTCCGAGTGGGATGCACCAGAGTCAGGCCCTACCCAAGGAGCTCTCTGGGAGAACCCCAGGGCTGGAGAAACAGTGGAGCCTTTGCACTGGCTGTTGCCTTAACAAGAAAAAATAATGAATTAGGTTGGGATCAAACTGATGTGAAAAACTCAGTGAGGGGAACTTTGGTGAAATGATGTATTTTTGGTTATTTTGTCCTTTCTAATTCCTTTTATTTTCCCAGTTTCAGAGCTACAAGCTGTTTTTTAAAGTTTTGCTCATGCAGCATGGAAATGAAATGTTTTCTTTATCAATTAATAGATCAGAAGGTTTCAGTGCTTTCCAAATTCCAAAAGCTGAAACCTCAGGAGTTTTCTGAATATTCACTGAATACCTGAACGTGCAAGAGTTGCCCACCTGCAGAAAAGTGAAGTTTTCCACAAATGTGTTATTTGCTAGAAAGAGAAGGAAAAAAGCCATCATCACCCAACTCCACCAGTCCCCCAGAAATGCTGAGAAGAAGACAAGCATTCAGTCTCTTTTCTCCTAGAAAATGCAGTTCCTAACTCCAGACCAGAGAGAGGTGTCTCTTCCTCTTGACATCTGCCACTGTAACACTCTCCTGACGTCCAGCCCCACGCCACAGCCTGCCTGGTTTGACCCCAGATCTCCTGAACCTCAGCTCCTGACCAGGAGTGCCCTCAAGAGACCACTATGTCCACCCACCCACCCCAAGGCTGTGCCTGGAGCTAGATCTTTCCTGATAGCTGCTTGGCCAATGTGCTGATGGGGACCAGACACCCCCAGCACGGCTCAGTGAGGTGCTCTTCAAGCAACGTGGGGCTGTGTCACAGCAGGTCCTGCTTTGAACCAGACTACACCAAGCTCTGAGCTCCTTTCTCCTGTGGAAGTTGCTCTTTTGTGTCTAAAAGAGGAGGAGAACCCTTGCAGTGGAGGAAGAGCGAGGCTAGAGGAACAAACAGGCAGGTAATGAATTCACCTTGTCAACCCAGCTCAATGGGCTCCCTGCCCTGATGAATATTGAAGAATTTTATACAAATTGGAACTGGTTCAACGGGACAGTTTTCCAGAGACCCAGCCCAGAAAGGCTTCCTGGTCGCTGCCGGGGGCCCTTCCCTCCATGGGAGGAGAGTGCAGTCCACAGCCTTGCTTGAAGGCTTGAGGGGGATGAGCACCCCTGTTCCTCTTCAGGGTGACCCACAGAAGTTTGGGGTGCTGTAAGCTACAGGGGTTTACACGTGTCCAGCCCCAGAACTCCTGTCACCTGGCATTTCCATGGCTGGTAGAGCCAGCAAACACTGAATTTAGGTGCCTCGGGGAATGGAGAGGGCTGAACAGAGTCTGCAGACTGGGTGGTGACAAGGTGCTCAAGACAGCAGTAGGGAAGGGAAGTCCTGTGGAGGAGACGGACGTTGTCCTCCGAGATGCTCAGCTTTGGGACACAGATTGGGGCCTGCAGAGGGACAGTGCTGCTGTGCATCTCCCTTTGGAGCTGGTCTCTGCCCCGAGCAGGCCTGTCAGATCCATGATGGTACATGATGGTGCCTGAGCAAGGACAGGGCAGCCACCTCTGAGGCTTTACCCTTCTCTGAGAACTTGGGAGAGTTAACTCTTGGAGCCTGATGCAGAAGATGAGGGACCTCTCTGCCACCTAAAACCAAAACATTTCACAGAGTTGGCTTTTAACCCAGGTGACAGAGAGGAGCTGATGCTACAGAAGAGCTTGGGGTTGCGCTCCGGGCGACTCTGGGAGTTCAAAAAATAAAGTTTTTTAACAGGTTTGAGGAGCTGAGGGCAAAGAAAAATAGTTCTGGGCTGGTGGACAAGCCAGGATTAACCCTTGACAAGGTAGGGAGAATTTTCCAGGAATTAAGCTGCTGGCAATAACCAAAGGTCTTGCACTAAAACTGTGATTGACACCAAAAGTTCCTTTAAAGAAGAGGACTGAGGCAGAGGGATGGGCAAAGGTCAGTGGAGCAGGAGCAAGAGCAGAGCCGAACTGTTGTGGCTCCCTCCAGCAGCCAGGACAATGGCAGAGCAGGGGAAAAATGCCATCAGTGTCCCCATGGCTTTGCAAAGGCTCAGCAGGATTTTGCACACTGGTGACTCACAGGATGGTGGTGACACTACAAGCTCAGGCAGAGTTTGCACAGGAACATCAGATTTTGCTGCAGCAAGAAATAAGGACTGTCAGCCAGAGTGCCAGGAGGGCATTTCCAAATGGCATCTCAGATGCTTAGGTGGAACTCACTGCACTGCTGTGAGCACTGCTACCAACAACAAAAAAAATATAAAGCTATATGCAGAGAGAGGAAAAACAGCTGAACTATGAGATTTATAGTAATTAATTTACTTCCACAAAAGAAATATGCAGGCTATCCAAGTAGGTCAATAAATGCTTGGGTCGCATTTAATCGAAAGGAGCAATACTTGGTGAGGTAAAATGCACTGAGACCTTGATCTTGTCTCTGTGATGCCCTCATGGAAAAAGCAGAGGACAGAAGTGGATGAGGAGGAATCTGAAGACACCTTTCAAGAGACAGGGAATCACCTAATCCCCCAGGATTGGGGATTGGGCACCAGCTCTGGTGAGGAGGACAAGGTGTTTCTCTGAAATATAGGTTCAGACAAGAGGTGGATTCTGTGGAGATCTTAGCAGATGGGAGTGCAAGCAGCGCTCACCGACGAAGCTCACAGCTCAGCGTGTTAACTTGGACTGCCATTCACTGGGGATTAAGCTAATGCCAAGCTGTGACCTGCAGCACCTGAAGAGCTTGCAAATGCTCCCTCCTACTGCCTGTGTAATGGGGAAGGCCAAGCCTCTGACAGAGGGACAAGGCAGAGAGCAGGGAGGTGGAAAACGCTGAAATCTTCCCATCTCACATGGCCAGAGTGTACCTGTGGGCACCTCATATTGCCATGTGCTCAGGGAAGGGATCTTTCACTGTAATCTGCAGGGAAAAAAAATAATTCATGTCTTCATTTTGGTCCATGTTGGCTGAAACAACCCCTAAACCACTAATTACAATGGCTACAAGGCAGCTGGCAGACATGAAACTCACCCAGATTACCTGAATTACTATTTTATGGATAGAAATATGATTTTCAAACTGACCTTGAGGCTGAGTGAGAGCTGGTGTCAGATGGACAAAACTGTAGCGTAGCAGAGCCCCAAGACAGACATTTTTCATAGCAGTCTAGCTCTTAAAAAATAAAGCAAATGGAGTGTTGTGTCTCAGACAAAGTGCAAACTATGATTTCTAGAGGAACAACCCAGGTTGAGAGTGTAAAGACAGATTTATACAGATTTTTTCACAATAGTTTGTCAGGCATGGCACAATTACAGGCCAACTCCAGCAAAAGGGCTTCACTTTTGGGACATAAGGAAAAAGGACCCCTCGGAGCAACAGATTTTACTATATTGATGACAGAAGACATTATATTGATGACTGTGTATTGAAGACTATGTGTTTATCCTCAACTGTTAATTCCACATCCTTACTTCTGTGTTCATTCTCACTTCTGTGACATCCACTTGTCAAATGGATGATTCTCTTACATCAGAGTTATGCTGGTAGAAAGGATGGTCTTGACAGGTGATGAGCAAGATTTTGAGCAGTTCACAGTAATGTCCATGTCTGCATCCAGTCCCCACTAGGCTCTATTCAACAAGTAGATAAGAAATGGCTTTAAAATAACAAATATGTACTGAAAAGGAAAGGAGAGTCAGGTCTGACCGGTGTTTAACAGCATTCAATGACAAGATGGCACCTATAAAACACAGCCAGTCACCTGCAGATACTTTGTTTTGCATAAAATGAAGCAAGGAGACCACCTGGGATGTTAGTTAGGCTCCATAGCCCAAGGAGCTAAGGGTTTGCAGCAGTGCCCAGACATAGAGCTAAACACAAACCAGCACTATGATTGGTGTCCCAGGGGTTACCACCACTTCCTGAACACAACAAGAATTCACACATACAATGAAAAATCAGAAGCCAGAAACAACAGTTATTTCACATCAAGTTGCTCCACAATCCCATGAGTGCAGGGTGTGTGGAACCAGACAGACATGCTTGCAGGAGGAATAGGCAGCACCTTCTGCAGCTGCCAGGAGGAGAGGAGGTAACGGGTGCTGGGCTTGTCTTTTGCCTGGGACAGCTTCACTTGGCAGCACACGGGGACAGTAAGGCAACCAGATGCTGGGACATAATGTTACCAGGAAAAACAGACTCTTATTCCCAATGCAAACTGCTCTAATGATGCCACGGTGACATGAAGTTACAGTGCAGAGCTCCTCAGAAGTTAGTCAAACATTGTTAATTGTTAATTGTTTGGCTGGAAGGTTTTGAGGTCACAAGCTATAGAAATGATACTTCCATGTTTAGGCCAGGGAAGGAAGGTCGGATCTCGGGAACTGTATCTTTAAGCAGCTTAGTTTTGGAGACAGGAAGTCTGGAAATGGGCTGCAGCAGTGCAGATTTTATTATGCAATTTCTCTTGGAACTAGTCCCTGAATAAAGGAGTTATCCATTAAGCACCTGCTTCACCGTGCCTCGCAGACGGAGTCCTCAGGAGTCCATGCAAGGGCTTAACCGTCAGCTGGGGGAGCAGGGAGCTGTGCACCGGGGTCCAGACAGGGAATCCTGGGTGCAGTCTGCAGTAGTAGGGCCTGTTTGTTTGCTATATTGTGTCTTTCAAACAGTTTCCCTTCCTCTCACAAAATCCTCCCACTCTGTTGGAGCTCATTCTCCGTTTGGCATTACCAGTGGGTGAGGCTGTTGTGCAGTACTGATACCAAAGGGTGATGGTACCCCGAGCACAGCAGTGTTATTAAGCCTTTTGGGTATGTAATCATAGCCCTGTTTCCAGGGGCAGTGGATAATGGCCAAGGTCTTCCCCTCCCTCTTGCCATTAACCCAATGCTGTTCTAATCCCATGGCAAGGGGCAACTGGGGCCATCCTAAGGGGCCATCATGCCATGAAGAAGCTGCAGGACACAGCAGTGATAGCATCCTTCTCCTCCCTTCCTGCCTGGGGATTCCCTCCAAAGCACCTCCTCCCTCTCCCACTCTATCCCCAGGACTCACAGCCCCCCTCTGATTTCACCCATGTGGCAAGTCTGGCACTTGCTGTGGGGACAAGAGGAGCTCTCCAGGCTAATGGGAGAGCCATGATTCCTTCTCTCTGCTCCCCGTTCCCAACATCGAGTAGGTAGCATTGCCCTGGCAGGCACACTGACTCACCAGCTCCTGTTACGGTGGTGATGGTGGTGGTTTCAAGGCCTCTTACTCCGTGGCTGTTCAGTCAGAGCTGCAGTATTTGTACAACATCGATGTATTGTCTAGCACCAGGTGACACAAACATCTTCCTGAAGCTAAGAGGGAGCTGAGGGACTGCTCAGGTTGTGTCCCCAGCAGCAGGTCTCCATCCTGTCTTCACACCAGAGCTGCAGAGTCATTACAGCAGCAGAGAAGGTGGTTATAAGGGGAGCAAAATGCTATGGGGGTCTCCTGGCATCAGCTGCTCCAGTAAATCCTTCATTTCCAAGACCACAAGTGATGCCATGGGCAAGGAAAGTGCAAAAAGTTATCCAAGCTGTAGATCAAAATGCACTGACCAAAGCTGAAGCAGCAGATAGCAAAGGGCATTGCTGTCCACGATTGTGCCCAACAGACAGTCTGACCAGACTTTCATCCTCAAACTCCAACAGCAAAACATTTTCCCTCAACATAAACTGGTGCAAATGCTCTATATTACAGTAAAACACTGCTGGACAAGAGATGTTGTTCCCATGTCTGGAGCCACTGTGAGACACCAAACCCTGTCCCACGCTGAACCATCCTAAAACAGATGGGAACTCACTGCTTTTGAAGGAAATTAAGGCAGGCATAACCAAAGAGCACTTACTTGTGTAACTAAAGAGTAATATAGTGATAGAAGCAGCGGCCTGTAAGAGACCTCCAGTGTGATTACAGTCAGACCTGAGCAAGGACAGGCACCATGTAAATAAATACAGAATTTGCAAGTAAATGTAATGAAATGCATGTAAATGCAGAAGTAAATGTAATGAATTCAAGTTTTGCAGTAAACAAAAGGCAGACTTGCTCTTTGCAAAAGATGTCATTATAGATCTCCTTTAAACTAATAAAATATTGCTGATTAATCCATCTCGGCTTATGTACTTCATCAACACATCCTCAGGATTGTCTGAGTGCCCTTCTCCAGCCTGTCCTCAGGTTGTGGCTGCTCTTTGGGGACATACTGACCCGTAGGTGATGCAAACAGCCCCGAGCAACCAGTTTGGGTACTGGAGTTCTGCTGCCACATTGGCAAGTCACGTCACCAGGGCTTATACGACCTGCTTCTCAGGTTGGGAACCAGTATGGAAATACATGGAAGCATATGAGCTCCAGTCCTATAAGCCTGTTTTGGGCTGGGATGTCTGTCTAGACAGGGCACAAGACATTTGTAAAGCAAGGCTGGGTTCAGCCCTGATCAGCTTGGGTCAGAGAGCTGCCCTCATGGATGGCTGTGCCGGTGAAGCCTCAACGTGGAGGCTGATGTTGTTGCCTGTGAGGGTTGGGGAGCAAGGGAAAGCTGAGCCCCCAAGGGTGCAGAAAGCAGAGGGAGAAGCCCATCGGCCAGGCCACAGCAACCCCTCGCAGGGTGTGTGTGGGTGCAGGCAGAGGCTGGCGTGAGGAGGCTGCAGGGTGCAGGGGCCGCTGCCCAGGTTTCTGCAGGAAGGCAGGAGGAGGCAGAGAACAAGGGCAGGCAAGGGGGAGCGCCGAGGGATGAGCCTGGGCAGGCAGGTGCTGGGGGGATAAGACATGGTCTCAGCGTCACCTCAAGGCCCTGGCTGCTTGTCACCCCCTGAACTCAGCCCTGGCAGGAGCAGGAGGGCACGGGCTGGCATGGCTCCCCTGGACTGTGTGAGGAGCATTGGGTCCTGCTGCGCCTCAGCTCTGAGGGCCTGGGAGCACTGAGGGGGGACTTTGGGAAGGGACACTGTGAGGAGAACATTGAGAGGGGACATTTGTGCTGGGACTGAGGGACCATGGGGGGTGACTGTGAGGAGGCTGAGGGGAAACTGAGAAGGGACAGCTGTAGCAGGACTGAGAGGGGAAACTGTGGGGGACTGAGGGGAGGATAATGTGGGGAGCAACTGTAAGAGGACTGAGGGGAGACTGTGAGGGGACACTGTGAGGGAGATGTTGAGAGGGGACATCCACAGGGTGACTGAGAAGAGAGACTGTGAGGGGTCACTGTGAGGGGAATGTTGAGAGGAGACAGCCATGGTGGGACTGAGAGACTGTGGGGAGCAACTATGAGAGGACTGAGGGGTCACTGTGAGGGGACACTGTGAGGGGGAAGTTGAGAGGGGACACTGTGAGGAGGATGTTGGGAGGAGACAGCCATAGTGCGACTGAGAGACTGTGGGGAGCAACTATGAGGGGACTGAGGGGAGACTGTGAGGGAGATGTTGAGAGGGGACACCCATGGTGGGACTGAGGGAAAACTGGAGGGGACTGAGGGGAGGATAATGTGGGGAGCGACTGTGGGAGAACTTAAGGGAAACTGAGAAGGGACACTGTGAGGGGGGTGTTGAGAAGGGACATCCATGACAGGACTGAGAGGCGAGACTGTGGGGGATGACCGTGAGGTGACTGAGGGGAAACTGTGAGGGGACGCTGTGAGCCAGGGGGGACCGTCAGGGTGCGACTGTGAGGAGACTCGAAACTAAGAAGGGACGCTGTGAGGGGCATGTTGAGAGCGGGACATCCACGGGGAGACTGTGAGGGATGTCTGTGAGGAGACTGAGGGGAGACCGAGAAGGGACACTGAGGGAGGCGTTCAGAGGGAACATCCGCGAGGGGAGTGTGAGGGGGCAGCTGTGGGGGTGCTGAGGGGAGACCCCTGACATAAGCAAGTAGGGGAGACTGAGACGAGCGACTAGGGACAACCGAGGGGGAAGCTGCGAGCTGCGAGGACGCCCAAGGGGTCTCTGAGGGAGGCGCGAGCGCACGGAGACACCGGAGGGACGCGGACCCCCGTCCCTTCATCCCTTCGCGGAGCAACTGAGGACGAGCTCGCCTCTTTCCGGCGCCGCTCGCGCCTTTCCGGCGTCGGCGGGGGCGGAGTGGGCGTGGCCGGTACGCGGTGACGCAAGGCGCAGGCCCCGCCCCGGCCCCGCCCCCATGGTCTCTGGAAAAGAGAAGAGAAAAAAAAACTTTTTTTTTTAATTGAGGAATCAACAGCCGCCATCTTGTCGCGGAGCCGGAGCGCGGCGCGAGCGGAGCGGGGCCGGGCCGGGCCGGGCCGGGGCAGCGGGGCCGCCCGCTTTGGATACGGGCAGTCTAGCGGAGCGCCGCTGAAGCGCAGAGGGTTTCGAAGCAACGGGGCAGAATCGGCCGGAGCCAGCCGACCGCCGCCGCCGGGACCGGGAGCCGCGACCGCCGCCGCGCCGCGCTCATTGTTTTGGGGCGTTTTTTGGGTGTTTTCGGGTTTTTTCCGCTTTTTTGTGGTTTTCTACATATTATTTTTTTCCCCCCCTCCCTCCTCTTTCCCCCCCACTACCTCGGCCGCGGTTCGGCCGGGGGCGGCGGGCGGGGGCCGGGGCGAACCCCCCGGTGCGGAGGGGAGGGGACGGGGCGAGGTGGAGGGGGGTGTGTGGGGCGGGGGGGCGCTATGCTCCCCCAGTGACTGACTGAGCCGCCATCCGGGCACCTCCTCAGCGGCGGCGACCGGGCGGGGGGAAGAGGCCGGGAGGAGCGAGGCCGGCAGGGAGGGGGCGCTGGGCTCTTCCCCACCCCGCCCCGAACCCTCCTCCCCTGCGGCCTGCTGCGGCGGCGGCGGCCCGGCCCGGGTATGGGGGAACGGGGGCCGCCGCCGGTCGGGCACTGAGCGGCGCTGTTGTTCGACGGTGGGTTTCCCTTTGGAAGAACGGGGAAAGAGAGCTTCACCCCCCCTTCAGATTCCACCTTCTTTAACGATTACCGGCTCGGCGGCCTTTCCTCGGACGGCCCTGCCGGTTACCATGGCGGAGAACTTACTCGACGGGCCGCCCAACCCCAAGCGAGCCAAGCTCAACTCGCCGGGCTTCTCCGCCACCGATAGCACAGGTAAGGCCTGCGGGGCGGTGCGGGGGCGGGCGGGCCTCACCGGCGGTTCCCCCCCCGCTCCTCCACCTCAGCGCTCAAAAGGGCGGTCGGGCCCGGCCGGGCCAGACCGCCCGTTTGAGCGCGGAGGTGGGGGGGGGGGAGCCGCCCGCCCTGCCTCGGTTCCCGGCGGGGGTGGGAACCGGCCTGGCGAGGTGCCGGGAAAAAGGGGGGGAAGGATCCCTCCCGGAGCGGTTGGGCCTCCTCCAGTCGAAGTTACCGGGTGGGACCCGTACGCCAAGTACCGTCCCAGCTATAAATAGCGGTTGAGGAGAGAAGGGTAAAAAAGCCTTTTGAGTTGAATTTCCTTTTCCATTTCTTTCATTATGGAGTACAACTTCGTTTTAATGGTGAAAGGATGAAGGGATCCGCTTCGGCTTGGGTGCTGGGGCTGCCCAGGTGAGCCGGGTGCGGGTAGGAAAGGAGGAAAACCCGGGCAGCAGAAACACCGACCCCCCCTGCTTCTGGAGAGGGTGGTCGGGGTTTTTGTCTATTCCTTAAAACCCACATATTGCCCCCTACTAAAAGCCCTACACAGACACTATGCCCCTGCGTGCAACATGCTACGGAATAAAAACTCCCTAATAGCATGTTAATATTTTGCCTTTTTTTCCTCCCCATTTATAACTCTGGTTTAAGGGCACTTGGCTCGTCCTGTCCTGAGCGTTTTTCCTTAAAAACCGAATAATTTGCAGATAATAATTGAAGTTGTGGGGTTGCTTTGCTTAGTGAAATGCCCAGCAGGCTGGCAGTCGCTGCGACTTGGCTGGATGTCGCGTAGTGTCTTCGGTGTGCCTTTTTTTTTTCCGATTGTAATGGCTTTGTAGGTAACAAAATACATCAAAATTGTTCATTTCCAGCACGCGCGTGCCCGTTGTAAATACGCACGTGTGTGCACAGGAGCATGTGTGCGTGTACTGACGTCTTCCAGTGTTTCAAGTGTTTTAATCACTGAGACAGTGGTTTTAGAGGAACACGAAGTGTGTTGGACTTGCATTTCTGTTTTCAGAGATTAATGAATCTTGTGGAAGGGACAGTGATAAGTTAATCATGCTGTGCCTGCTGTGTTATCGTGGACTGAAAAAATTATTACTGTAATTGAGCTGATAAATTCTGTGGATTCTTTTTGGTTTGCTTAATCAGAATAATTCGGTACTACGTATAGGGCTACAGCTTGATATATCCTCACTAGATAAAGAGGAGGGGAGCAAGGGGCCCCCCTGGCTCTTCACGTACCCCAAGTGGCAATAGGTTATAGCCAATTCAGTCCTTTTGGGGTTTTTTAATGGATTTTTTTTCTTCTCAGCCTACAAATAAATGAAACATGCCGAAAAGAAACGGTATTGAGAGTAAGAATTGGCAGAGAATACCTAGGTGAGGTCTTGCGATGGATTCCCCATGTTAATCCCTTTCGTGGAAGCAGCAGAATATCGTACGGAAGGCTGATGTGCAAGTTGCTATGAAATGCACCACAGTAACTCTGGGAAAACCCAGCTTTTCTTTAATTCTTCAGCTAGACATTTTAGATTCTGCTGGTAGCCAGTGAAAGATGTTTGAAGCGGTGTCTTTTTTTGTTTTTTTTCTCCTTTCTTTTTTGAAGTTCCCTTGGTCTGCTCTGGAATGCTTCAGTCCTAATTACGTCCTGTTCAGCCAGTTCTCTCAGTGAGCTCTGTGCAGTGCAAGATATGTAAACTCTGGCATCTGCATAAAGTTTTGCACGGCTGAGGGGGCCTTTGGTCACCAGGGATGGCAAACACCCGGTTGTGTTTTGAACTAGTAGGAGTGTGTCTGTAGCGTTGTGTTGTCATCCCGGTGTTCTTCAGGCAAAAATACCTCTCTGCTTGAGAATGCAGGTAATGTTTATGCACTTAAAAGTGCTTTTGCAAAAACAGAATCTCTTCAGGTTTCTTGCCAGCAGCTTGTTGAAACACTGCTGAGCGTTTCTGTGCGCTGTAGCAGGCAATACAAGTAGTTTGCGTAGCGATTGCTATCAAATACCTGCTCCTGAACCTAAACCAGACTGCTCCGATGCGCTGAAGCTTAAATGAAAAAGCTATGTTGCCACCTGGAAAGTTGCCTTTGTGCCCAGGAGTGCATCTGGGATAGATGGGTTTGAGGCTTGTGCCCAGAACGAGCAGTACGGTGTATTTTGGTTAACTGAGCTGTAACTGCAGACAGAACCCCGCGCTGTTGGACGCTGCGGCGTGCGTGAGCGGGACGTGCTCTGAAAGACGTCGCGTTAGGCCCGGTTGTGCAGTTCTGTTGCTGAACAGTCAGGCCTCGAGCCTGCAGATCCTCGCAGCCGAGCGTAGCGGTGCGGTGGCGAAGGGTCTGATGGCAGGCCTGATCGTTCGGCAGAGAGCAGCTGCTCACCCTTGTTTATATTTCACTGTGTGCTTTGATGCGGTGATGTTAAGCAACTGCTTTTGTCAGGGTAAATTTTAGCTGCCTTTAATCTTTCTGATAAAAATAACTCCGCAGCTTACCGGAGCAAAGTTTGTGCGACTGAAATTGTTCTGCTTATGTTCTGAAAAAGACCTTTCCTGTTAAACTTCAGCAGCTAAAGCAGATGTGGTCTCGGAGAAGGGAGTGGAGAAGAAGGGACAACAGAAACGTGTACTGTCAGCGTTGTGAAGTTTCACGGCAGTCCTGTTCTTGCAGTTGCCCCATTGCTCTTTCTGTCTGACTTGTGGATGTTAACGTAGCGTGCCGTTGCTGTGCAGTGTTGAACAAGCTGACTCCCGTGGTAAAATATCCATGGGAAAGGTTTTTTCCTTGTCTAGCCACGTAGGAGTAGTGCTTTTGTCTAATTACTGCTTTATTAGGTACATAGTATTTTTCATACCTAAGCATTTGTCTCTTCGACGTTACGAGGCGTTCTCATCTCGTGTGCTGTAGACTCAACAAGGGATTCGTACAAAAAGTGGAATTACAGTAACTTTGGTTATGGCAGTGCATTATTTTAATGTTGAATGTCCTGATTATTTTGTACGTTGCTGGCATCGGTCCTTTGGCAGAATATACAGTGAACTGGCAACGTTCTCGAGATGTTCTTGGTCTGAACTCTGCACACAGGTTGTGAAAAACGTGCCTGCGTGGAGCAGCAGCGAAGCTGGCGTTCCTCAGGTGCTCCTTCGCTGTGGTTCTGCAGGTGGCTTGGTGGTGGCCCGTGTTGCGTTGCAAGTAGTGCCTCTATCTAGATTTGGTAGTGCCTCTATCTAGATTTGTTAATGCCTCTGTATTTGTTACACACCCTGCAGCCTTCTGCTGTTAGAGGGCTCTGCTAGTTCCAGAAATGACAAATCATAATTGGGGCCACAGCAGCGGGTGTCCTTAACGGCGTTATGACTTCACGAATTCCTAAAGCAGGTGAAGTTGGAAAGAAAGTGAGATGAGCAGCTTGAAAAGTCCATTAGAGCTGGGTTTTCACCTCCTACTTTCTTGTGTGTGTGGCTTTGTTGTTTTCTTTTTGTCTCCACAACATCAGATCATAAACAGATTAAGCGGTATGGCTGCTGCTGCAAAGGCTGCAGGCTGAGGTCTCCGGTGATTCCCGTTCTCTGTGCTGCCCGGTGTGTTAGCACACAGTGTGTCAGCACTGCAGTGCCTCTGTTTCAAAGCCGGGGAAGGACCGGCCTTGTCGCACGCGCCTCTGTGCGTGCCGGGGTACGCAGATCTCTGGCGAGCTCCCAGCGAGTTACAGGACTTTGCGGGAGGGAGCTCGTGTCGATACGCAGCCGGATTTGATCTCAGACTCTCCTGCTGAACACCAGAGAAGTGTATTTCCCTGGATTTGGTTTTCAGTTTTAAAGGAGGTGGGCTACCTCTAAAACAGAGTCACTTCAGGCGAGACAGCAAGGCTTCCTAAGTTTTTGTTCACGTGCTTAACTGAGACTTCAGATGGTCTGATGTCTCGGTGATCTGAAACCAGGTTGTGTTTGTGCACATGAAAGCTTTGGTGTGTGTGTTCTAGCAGTGCTCCTTCCTGCGTAGCTGAGAAGCTTCATGGAAGCCTGTTTAATCGCTCTGCCCTTGTTTTACATGAAGTGTGCGAAGCTTTAGTGTCATTTGTGTGCTATGACAGTAGGAATCACTTTTAAGCACATGCTTTCTCCACCTCTCCCTGGAATAAGAAAAAGGGCAATTCCATTTAGTGAACAGGCTTGGATTTATAAGCAGAAAATTGGCTTCTTCAGGAAAGTTACAGGTGAAGGAGTGAGTACAGCTGTAATTATCTCACAGGAATGTCCTTTGCTTTGTGGTAGTCCTGGCATAACTAGCTGGGATGGAAAAATATGTGGTGTGATATTTCATGGCTATATTGTTTCTCAAGAGTTACCATTTACATGCAATGATGGGAGATGATGATGCCAAGCAAAAACGTTTACTTTGAGCTGTGATAAGGCTGATACAAGCTGATTTTTTTTTTTTTTTTCCCAATTTAAGTGGCTGACCTGCATAACTTTATGCCAGCAGTTGTAATCTGGGACAGGAGCTTTGTAACATTAGAGATTGGCTCATTTATTGAGAGTCTAGCACAGCAAATTCTTACTGATTCCTGAAGCACTGCTGATAGCAGGTGATTTATACTTTCTTGTTGTTTGAGTTTTTAATAGATTTTTCCAAGGAGTTTGCCACCAACCTCTGTGTGAGATGAAAAGTTACACAGATGATCTGCCAGCCTGATTTTATGTGACAGTCCTGCAGTTGTGCCCCTTCCTTTTTTGAAATTCATACTTTGAGTGAGAATTGCATATGTACTTGGGAGTTTCTCAAATTGATTCCTCCTCCTCCTCGTCAAGACTTAAAATTAACGCTGTAGATGCTGTCTGGTGCTGTGGAGTAGAGCTCCTGGAGACGCCCTGCCAGCAGCTCTGCTCGGGGGGGTCAGTCTTTGTTGGACCCCAGAGATCTCTGGATAGTTTGTGAAATGATTCCCAGTTTTCTGCTGCAGATTATTCACTTTGTATTCTCACTGAACGTTCCTCGGAGTTATAGTCCAGTGCCATTAATTATTTCAACAGCAATATGCTGTGTTTTGCTATTATATCTGCAACTTCCCATTTAAAAAATCCACCTCCTCTTGGTGTTTGTTTTTATTTGAGATTTTGCCCTCTGTTGTTACCTGCTAATAGAGAAGAACATGAACAAAAATCTCACTCTCTTAGCCAAATACTGCAGATTAATGTGAAATTGGGGTGGAGGGGGTAGTTGAAAAATAGGACTTGAAAAATCCTGGGGTTTTATTCTTATACAGTGAAAAAACATGTGGAATAGCTTAGAAATCTGACACTTGCATCTTAATTTAGTTTACACTTTCAAGAATTTTTGCTTTGTAAATCTTCCTTTTAACATACGTTATGTTTTCCATCTGTTTTCTCAGGTGCCTGAGATACAGAAAAAACCTAAATATTCTATTTGGAAAACTCTCTTTAATAAGATGTCTCAACAAATACTATCAAGTATTGTGCAGAACCATAGTGTGAATCAAAATAAAACTGAAACTTTTATTATCACTGGTAGTTTGCAATCATAACTCGGAATCTAAATCTCTTCACATACACTCTTCAAAAGCTTCACTTCGTCTTGCCTTTCCTCTTTTCTTATTCACTATTGTGAAATAAGGATCTTATTTGGAACATTAGATAAATACAGTATCTTTGATTTAAAATAACTTTGTGTGTGTGTATCTATTTTTATTTATTCATATATAAGGCTGTAAAATAATGTGCTTCTCTGAGGGTCATCTTTAATGCTAAGGGAAGTTCCTCAGGAAGAGACAGTGTTGTCAAAATGAGTTGCTCTTTCTAGGTGACGTGCCTCCCAGCCTCCCAGGTAGCTGTTATTTCGTTGCTGCTGTTGGACACCTCGGAGGCAGACCTCAGAGCCAGCTACTTTCTGTTCAACAGTGAGAAAGAAAATGGAATTTTAGATTCCAACCCCTGTCCCTGTGTGTCACACCTGAAGAGCACGAGCTTCCCTCTCGCTCTGTCTTTCCCACCGCTAGTACTTTGGTAGCTGTTGTAGTGGGTGGTGTTGATGACATAACTTCTGTGTCATCTCCTGGGTAGTTTCATCTAATGGAGCAAAGAAACGTGGAAATTACCAAGGGAATTGAATTCAGTAAGTGCTGAATGTAAATCTGTGTTGTAGTAGCTGTGAAGTTTTTTCCTAAGGTTCATAAACTCCTTTAAGGAAAGTATTAATGAGAATGATTCAGAACAACCTCATCTCACTGAAATTAGTGCTTTAAAGTAAAATAGATTTGCGAGGGCATTGGTTTTTCTGTAGTCAGTCAGTTATGCTGGGAAGCTTTTTTAGAGTGAAATATATAAAAATAATCAGTTTTAAGTACATCTGCTGTTGCTTCCTTATGTGCATTTGGTGTATTTTGTGTTGTATGTTCTTGCTCAGCTGAACTTGAGTTGCCAAGCAAATGACCCTTCACTTAGAATTTGGTATTGGAAATAGGGAGGAAAAAGTGGTATTAAGACAAAGAGCACAGAAACACACTTTTTGCAGCTGTTCCACATCCTAAAGGAGACTTTCAACTCGCCTGTTCCCTAGTAATCTTGTTCGTTTCGTAGTGTTACCTCAAGTCCATATGAATGGTGGCTATTTTAGTCTCTGCAGGCCAGGCCTGCTCTGTGTGTCTGTCACAGGAGGTGTGCAAGGGTGGGAGCTTTTGGGGAAGGGCTTGTGTGGCTGAGGGGAGCGATTGAAGCCATCCGAGCTAGGAGGCAACACTGAGCGTGGAGTTCCCTCCAGCGATGCTGCCAGTCGTGTGGGGAGGATGGAGGCTTGAACAGTTGAGAATCTGCAACACTTTGTGTTGACCCATATATTTAATAAGAAGTCTGTGGCCAGTTCAAGTTTGTTTGTCAAGATAATTCATGTCTCTCTGTGTTATCTGCTGATTTTTTTCCAGGTGTGCAGTGAGGGTGGCACAGCCCTGACATGCAGCAGTGGATCTGTCAGTTGTGTGCTCTAACTGAAGGCATGTGCATGCAAACACTGTTTTGGTACAGACTGTGTGTTTCATGCTGCCTTCAGTAAGTGCTCAGTTAATGACCAGATTCTCAGGTGATTCCTTTTTAAAGGGTCATCCTGATCTTAAATGTTTTGTCAGCTGTTAAAATAGGGCAACAGAAAAGATGCATGCATTGTGTTATGATGAGATCTCACTGCTGTTAATGTGCTCCAAGAGCCCCAAAATATTTAATCTTCATCAGGATGATCCTGTGAATGAGAAGCTGATGTTACTGATGCACTGCTCTCCCAGTCCACAGGCAGATCACTTGCCTCTTTCTTCTGTCCACATTTCTGCTCTTAGGGCAAAGAAGATTACTGAAGTTTTTTGGTCAGTTAGTGTGTGTAGCCCAGTTGCCACAATGTGACAATAGTTGTGTCCCTTGATGCTGCTGGGTAGGATTTAAAGTTATTTGCAAGAGCAGACACAGTAATAGTGTCAAAATGGGGAAGACACCTTGGGAAACAATTAAGAGGAAGAGTGGTTATGGGGGGGCTCTGTAGGACCAGAGGAAAGCAAAGTCAATCCATCGTTTGCCATCCGATGCTTCCAAGAACAGACCAGAGTGAGCACTCTTGTTGGGCTGCTTCTGCCACATGTTTTGGGGGTTACTTTGGTTTTATTCCCCTCTGGCATCTGGGAGGAGATAATAGGCTAGCTTCTTATCCAAATGCATTTTTCATATTTGTGTATTAAATTTGGTACCAGGTGCAGTTAATATGCCTTTATATACTGTTTTGGTTTTAATAGTGGAACCTTCAAGTGATCTGTGATTTTTAAATTTATTTTTTTTTAAGAAGGATAGTAGAAATAGATCTGAAAACAGGGATTATTCCTGAAAGAAGCTGCTATCTGAGGTTTTTCTGGGCCTGCAACACAGATTGTATTTTCATTATGAGCAGAGCAAAACCGAGACAACTTGGATAAGTACCGTAGAGAGGAACTTGAGGTTATGACTTTGGGATACGCAACGTGCAAGTGGAGAGAGAGGTTAGAAACTAATCTCAGTGTAATCAAGGAAGGATCTCAGTTTATAGCATTCTCTTTTCAGGGAGGTGAGGAGGAAGCCAGGGGCAGAACAGTTGGTCTTTCCTGTATCAGGTGGTAGTTGTTCTGACACACGTTGGGTGTGACACAGAGGATATATGTGTGCATTTTCCTCATCCTGACTTGTATGTCTGGTGTTCGGGCTGGTGTCAGGAGCATTTTTAAAGCTGAATCACTGATACTGGTAGTATTGTGGAAGAGTTGAGAACTGATTCTTTTTTGTTAGCTTCCTGATTTGTTTGCTTTGTGTAACAGGCTTCAGTTTTGAAAAGTCACTTAATCGCTGAAGTCTTACAGAAACGGATTGAGGGAGATTTTAGGAGCTTGAAGCTGCTTTAATTTAAGATTACCTAGATTCTAAGATGATGGTATCCCTTTTGGTTATTAAAATGCACAAAATGGACCTAATCTAATTGATTTCAGGAACTGTGTCGCTGCTTAGCTGCTTATCTGTACCCTGAATGGTGTTCATCTTCTGGAGAATCATGGTTTGCCAGAAGACAAGTTGCAAGGGAAGTGTGGTAGGGCAAACATCTCCTCCTTAATTCCCCCTATCCCTAAAATACCAGCTACAGGAAAGTGGGGGAAGGCAAGTGTTAAACCCACTTTAGAGGAAGGCTAAAAGGACAATACAGACAACTACAGACAGGTCAGCCTCCCTTCCATCACTGGGAAGATCATGGAGGAGCTGGAGTGGATTTAGAAAGGCTACCAAGGAGGTTGGGGGGCTGGAGCACTTATCCTCTGAGAAGAGGCTGAGGGGCTGGGCTACAGACCCCCTGATGTCCCTTCCAACCTGGGTGAGTGTGTGTCTGTAAGCAGGAGAGCACCGTGATCATGATTCCAATGAGTTTCCTAGAGGTGAGTACCTAGAGTGCCTAAAGGTGAGGCTTGTTTCTCTGTATTGATATATTTGAATTTTGACCATATTTGAATGAGCAAACCAGACTGTATTTCTTTCTCATCTCAAATGCAAGTAGTTCAAAAGATTGGGTAGCAATTAATTTAGTTAGATATCCAAATCTCTCATTATCTGAGCCATAACTTGTTGGGACTCATCCAGATGCCTGCATTTGGATCTCTCATTTCCCCCTCACCCCGCTCTACCCAGTTGTTAGGGTCTCCTTGGCCCAGCCAAGTCCCTCAGCACTGTTTTTCTCACCCTGGTTGTTGAACATGATGTTCTGAAAAAGCAACGCTGCTCTTCTGGAAGTCAAGGTCAAATGCACGTCAGTTTGTGATCTTTCTGTGTGTCTTGTTGGGTTAAGGTGCTAATGTAAAGTTTCCTTACTGGAAATTTAATTTTTTCTCTGAATGTGTTGTTTAATTGCTCTAAAACATTAAATGCACTAATTGTCTTTGATGAAACAATAAATGATAGAATTCCCAAACCTCGAAAGGAGGTTGGCAGGGATGTGGTGATTGCTGACTGCACCAAACAGTGTGGCTATTGAGTTGAGTTACCTGACAGTGAATTTTAGGGAATGGCTGGAGCTCTGAACTGTTGAGGCTTTGTCTGCTGGGGTCTGGCATGATTGAAAGAAGCCTTACAAAACAAAATTGGGCTCACTGAAATGTAACAGCTATGTTGGCATGAAAGAAAGGCAGGGTGCAAATACTGCTTGTGTGCTGGGACTGCAGTGTGACTTCAGTGTCTGCTCCCTGGACAGGCAGCGAAGGTTTGTGACAGGAAAACTCCCAGTGACGTTTCAAGTGGTGATTATGCCATAAAAAATGAAACTGAATTTGATGGTTCTCCTCCTGCTTGCTGGGTGATATGTTTGGTGTAAGAAAGCAGGTAAAGAAATATCTTAGAATGGTTGTCATCTCTCCAGGCTGAGCTAAAGGGGAAAAAAATAGTGACATTGAAACAAGTTAATTGATTAAATCATGTATCTGAGGAAAGTCTCCTGATAACAGTTGCAAGTAGTTGTACAAATGAAAATATTCTGCCTTAAGAACACAGCACCATTTTTTCTTCTGAGAAGGCCTGGAAGGAAGCAAGACATCTTTTTTTATTCTGGCTGCTGAAAGTGCTGTCCAGGAAGGCAGAAAACTGTGACATTTTAGCTCATAAAACTTAAATTAGGAGAGTGTGTCTCAAGTGTGATTATCTTCTCGATGTGAAAATAGCTGCTGAAAGAACACAAAATTCTCAAACTGGAAAAGGAGCCCTTTGGAGAGTGGGGGTGGTGTGGTTGCCTGGTGCTTTTCCATCCCTTCCAAAAGGCAGTTACCAGTTACCTCTGGTTTTTGGCTCTCCCTGTTGGAGGCTGCTTGGTTTCATGTAGCAGAGGCAATGAAAGGTGTGAGGCTGGGGATCGGAAGTGCTGTGTTAGAGATGAGATGCCACGAGGTGGGACTCCGCAGCCTCAGTCAGCTCTTGTGCTTTCTGAGCACTAAAATTAGACATGTGTGCCTGGGGAGTTCAGGAAATCTGTCCCTTGTAGCATAAAGACCTTTTTTCTGTTCCGGTGGTGCTTGGTGAGCGGCAGCTTTGGGAGACGGAGCAGCTACAAAGGTGGTTGGAGAGGGACTGCTCAGGGGGGGTGGGTTTGGGGCGTTGCTTCAGGTAACTGCAAAGGCACCTCCTGATTTTTACACTCTGGGCAGCTGCTCTTGGCTTTAGGAGGTACCTGAAGCATTGAGAATGGGATCAGTTCTGTCCTTTTTGTGAGGATAGGGGGCTGATATTTTCATTTTGCTACCAGTAGAAATGGGCCACATTCTTATGGCAGATTTTTATATACATACACATATACTTATTATTTTTATAACTGCCAAGACAATCTCTTATCTTTATAGGTTTGTTGCAGACATGCTCAAGTAGATTTTTGTTTTCAGTTGTATTTTATAGCTGTTGTAAAATGTGCCCTGTGTTGATGTTTTTAACATACGTGACTGATTAAAAAATAAAAGCAGGAAGATTAATCATTGCTTGAACATTTGAATACTCAGTGAATTTTTACACAGCCACTGTGCTGTTTACCTGCTGTTTATTTTCCTGCTGGCAGAACTGTAAACTTTCCATGCTTAACCTTAACATACAGCCTTCTTGCAGGAGCTGAAGAGTGGCAGGATATTGTAGGTTTTAAGAGGCAATATTCCCAAACGCTTTCCTCACTCTTTTTGTAAACTGCAAAAACATTTCCAGTCCCTGGCTCTGGCAAGACTGTTAAGAGTCCAGCCAGACAAACAAAAAAAATTTAAGCTCTTATAATCCAGCATCCCATTTTGAAATACAACTGGAAAACAATACTTGTCTTTTTTTAAACCACAGTAACATCTTCCCCCTCCACATCTTGTCACTTCTCTCCCCCTGGACCTGCGCACACACACACACACACACACACACACAGATATATCTTCTGTTCATGAAATATTAACAATTTGAGTGCAGAAGCTTGGGGAAAACACCCATTTGTGGGATTTACTAAAGTTGTCTGAACCAGCGCTGCCAACCTTGAGCTTCCCGGCGAGGCGGGGTGACGACAGCAGTTTAACGAAGGCGAAGCTCCAGCCGGCATGTGGGGACAGGGGACCCCGGCACTCAGGACTCACTTCTGGCCAGATGGGGCTTGGCAGCAAAAACCAGCAGTGGGGTTTGCATCAGAGGGAGGTTGGGGATGGGGGGAAGGTTAAAAATAGTGACGTCTTGGAAGGTAGAACCGAAACGCACAGGGTGAAACACAAATCGCAGCGGAGGGAGTGTCGGGTGGTTGTGGGGGCAAGAGGAGGGGTGAAGCCGTCACCAAAGGGAACACAGCTGAAGGTGCAGCAGGAATTTCTGTAAAAGACACCTAAAAAGGTGAACTAAACAACTGAAGGGAAAGGCAGCAAGTAAGAGAAAAACGAAACCAAAACCAATTTTAATTAACCTAGCTAATGAAATTGTTAGTTTGTTGCTTCCCTGCTTGGAAGGGAACAGGAGGTCTGTTCCTGGGCTGAGGTGTGCTGTGTCGTGGTGAACGTCAGGCAACCCTGGAAGGATTTTTCAGGGCTTGCTGACTTCAGCAGGTAATGATGGCAAAATGTAGGCCCCCTAAAGAATTAAACTTTAAAACAATGAAGCTTTTGGGATGCCCTTGTTTAGGATAATGAACTTTTGTTTCCTGTAACCTGGAAAAAAATCGCTTTGTTGCTCACTGTGAGGGACCGGGGTTTTTCAGGGTTGGCTTTGTGGAAGGCAGAATAAAGTTTTCATCCATTTTGGTTCTGTTACAGCAAAAAGTGGTTGGTTTAGATCACATCCTTGGACTGGACAGCACATGTTAGCACTTTCTGACATGTGCTGCATGTTTGAACTGATGAATTGAGGCTAGTTTGCTCACATGTTTATTAATATTGCTTATTAATTATTGTTTATTAATATGCACTTGTCCTTATGTCTTCAAATAGATAACTTTTATTTTCACCTGGAAGTACCTATACACAGTCAAGAAACTTTCTAGTTTTAGTTATTTACCAAAATAGCATTGTTACACAGACACTGCTTACCATGTGCAGTAAAATATTTTAGTGAACCTGAGTTGCTTCTTTTTAAAAAACAAAACAGAAAAACCCTGTCACTTTTTCTCAGTCTGAATATTTTAGCCAGGCAGAGCAGTTCCTTCAGGTGGCTTAATGAAGATTTGATTGATTTATTTTGCTCATCTGGAGAGCATGTGGATTACCTCTGTCAATATCAGGCATGATAAATGAGGGCTGGGCACTCAGCAATTTGAATTGTTTGAGCTGTTCAGGGATTGAGATGTGAACCTGATTCAAGAGGCATTAAGGAGAAGATGCTGAGTGCCTTTCAGGATCTTCTGAGGTAGTGCACCACGATAGAAATCAATGCCTAGAAACTGATATTGAACGTGTTTGTGTGTGAGACTGACATCAAACCAACCAAGAAGTAGTAGTTTTCTTTTGATCAGGCTTCAAAAACCTAGCTGGAAGATGTTCTTTGGCCATGTGCAAACATAAATTAGGAGGTTGAGGTGGGATTGCTGGGTGAAATGCTTTGGCTGGGGATTACACAGGAGGTCGGGGAAGGTGATGTAATCGTTCTTTTGGGAGAGTAATTAAAAAGGAAACAAAAAAAATCTCTTGATATTTCTGCTGCCTTCTTTTAGCCAAAACAGGAGAAACTGAAGAGTTAGGTGGCATGAATACGATGATCTAAGTTTAGTTTCTTAAGCTTGGGACAATGTTTTGTCAGAAGTCTTGCGAAAAACCTACTTAGAGGGCAGTGCTCTGCGCTGTGCGGTGCCTGTGCACAGGGTGTCCCACAGCTGTGCTTTCTGAAAGGCAGCTCTGGATTCATGTCGTGGGGACCCTCACTCTCTTGCTGCCATACTGGGTAAAGATAAACCTTAATGCATGTCATTGTTTAATTAGCCCAAAGTAGTGTAGATGAGTATTTTAGTTACTTGTTTGTCATGTTTTTCTCACCCGTGTTTCTGTTCTAATTTTTAGATTTTGGATCCTTGTTTGACTTGGAAAACGATCTTCCCGATGAGCTGATCCCCAATGGCGAGTTGGGCCTTTTAAACAGCAGTGGGAACCTTGTTCCAGATGCAGCTTCCAAACACAAACAACTTTCTGAACTTCTGAGGGGAGGCAGCGGCTCTTCCTTAACCCCAGGAATTGGCAATGTGAACTCGAGCAGCCCTGTCCAGCAGGGGGTTGGCAGTCAAGTCCAGGGGCAGCCAAACAGTGCTAGTATCGGTAATCTGGGTGCTATGGGTAAGAGCCCTTTAAACCAGGGAGACTCTTCTGCTTCAGGCCTGGCAAAGCAAGCAGCCAGCACCTCTGGACCTACCACACCTGCATCACAAACTCTGAACTCTCAAGCACAAAAACAAGTGGGGATGGTGACGAGCAGCCCTGCAACATCACAGACTGGACCTGGGATATGTATGAATACTAATTTCAGTCAGACACACCAGAGCCTTCTCAACAGTAATTCTGGTCACAGTTTAATGAATCAGCCTCAGCAAGGACAAGGGCAGGTAATGAATGGATCTCTTGGGGCAGCTGGAAGAGGAAGGGGAGCAGGAATGCAATATTCTGCCCCTGCCATGCAGGGGAATGCAGGCAGTGTGCTGGCAGAGACTTTAACCCAAGTATCTCCACAGATGGCTGGTCACACCGGACTGAACACAGCACAGACAGGAGCAATGACTAAAGTATGTACATATAAGTTAATATATTCTATTTGTTGCACTTGGTTTGTGTTTGTTTTTTTTCTCTATACAGGTGTTTAGAAAATAAGCAGATTCTTTTCTGGAACATAACTAAAGAATGCACTTTCTTGAGTCTGTAGTTACCTGCCTCAGTCACCAGTGATATCATGAAAGCGAGATAATTGAAACAATATTTCTTATGTAATCAGAAATGAAAGCACTTGTTGAAAAACACATCCTTGAAGTTGAAAGTTGGATAGTATCTTAGCAGGGTGAATGAGAAAAAGAGTAGTGTAATCCTGCAAAAAGGAAGCAGATGATTACTTCTGTGAAGGATCTCAATTTAACTGCCAGACAACAATATCTTCTGAAGTGATGTGAAAAATGTTACAGAAATATTTGTAGATTGAAGGGAGAGGTGTAGCAATTGGTCCTCTTGTCAAGGAGCACTGTCAGCAGCTGTGCAGTGAATGTTCTTCAAACATAGAGGAACTGTTCTGAAAACATTAAATTTCAGATGGATTGCCAAGCTGATGCAAACTCCACGAAAGGGAAGGGCAGTGACGAAGTCTCATTCAGTGGCTGTTACAGATCAGGGCAGGGAATACATGCACCTGGAAGTGTCTGCCTCTGTCTTGGGCTCTGCTCTGGTCCCTGCTTGGTACAGTAATTGCTTTTTAGTTCTTCATTTTCCAGGTGTGAGCTTGGAGAATTGTTCTGATCGCTGCTCCTCCTGTCTTTCAGTTGGAGAGCAGTGTGACTCATCTCTGTTTGTGTTGCTTTGGTCCAGTTCCTTCCTGAAATTCTGAGAGCAAACCCACCCTGTTCTGATATCAGAGATGAAAATATCTTTTTCTACATATTTTTTTCTATTCATCCATCACTAGTCATTATTGTTGTAGTTTATTATGTACGTGTTACTTCATTGATGTGTTAGGATCATGGAAAAAAATTGCCTGGCATAGAAGAAATCATATTATCTGGAGAAATGCTGACATCATTGTGGAGTACTTATCTCCAGGCTCTGAATTGGGTGAATTTGTTGTGCAGAGGGGATTGGTCTGTACAGAAAGAAATTCAGCTTACCTTTCCTTTGTTTTTCTTTGAAATGTGTGGGAAGAGTGACAAATTCTAATTATCTGACTTATTTCTATGCTTTTTTTATGGCTTTTTAAGTTCTTAGGAGTAGATTTTTCCTAGCCACTACACATTTATGTGATGAAACTAATGATTTTTTTTTAATAAATATATGAACTAACTCAAGTAGAATTACCCTAAAGCAAAGGAACTTGCCTAAGGTCTTAATCTGACAGAGGATTTCTGAACCTGGAGGCAGAGGTTCTGTGATGTCTTGATTTATTTTAAACAAACCCACCCCTGGTAAAGAATAGGCTGGCACTCAGACAAATTCCATTTTGTCAAGAACTTCAGTGTTAGTCTGATCCCAGCTGCAAATGGGATTCGCCAGCTCAGGAAGGTGACCTGGATTTTCTCAGATATCATATGTTCAAGAAGTAAAGGAGAAGTTCATCTGGACAAGGAATATGTTGCAAAATAACAGTGGAAGTGTCCCTGTTAATGCAAATCACTGTATGCAGCGCTGTGCTCAGCACTGGTGATCCATTTCCAAGAGATCAGAGCGAGATGAGTGCTTCTGGAAATCCTTAGACACAAAGTTTGGAGAAACTGAAAAGGTGGGGCTGTTTAATGACAAAGTGTAAGTGATAACATGGTGCTTCTGTGAAACACTTAAGAGAAAATGATTTTAAAGAATTTGGCAACTTGAAAAAAAAAAATAGAAAATTTGAGCAAGTGAGCTCAATATTTCATGTTTCCATTTTGGAACAAGTTACTTTCTCTCTGATTTTTCTCCTGACAAGCAGAAGCATTCTGCATTTTTGCCATTCTCTTTAATAGGCATTCAAGGATTGGCATCCTCTTCCAGTCTCTTCCCATCCCTCAATTTATTGTCCTCATATGATTGTCATCTGTGACTGTATATTATTTTTCTCTTACTGATTCTCTGTTTGTGAGGAAAGCTTTTAAGAACAGCAAGGAAACATTTCAGTGAGTTTGTCTGTTCTTCTGAAACTGAAATTTCTGCTGAAGGAGAATGTGGGTTAGTTTGTTTTTTCACCTCCTGTTCCTTGATGTTTAGCACTTAATGTATAGAGCTTAAAAGATTTGCAGAGCATCAGTAAAAGTGGTGAGGAAGCTCCTCTGCAGAATGTGCAGAACTTGACTAAAGGGAGTAAGATGTAGCTGCTGTGATGCTTGAAAAACTGTATCAGGGCTGGAAGCAAATCTTCTAGGTGGTGACTGTAGCAATATATCCTCAGGGAAAGAAAGAGGTGTGAAGTACAACTGCAGAAAAAAATATCTAAAAGAACTTTTTAAACCCAGATTTTCTTGTTAGGTTCAAAATCAGTGATGAACCTCATTCAAGTACGGCTCAGAAGCCCGTTTTTCTGAACTCAGTGTGTCTACATGCAGCATTGCACCCATGACCCTTTCTGGCTTGGGACCAGTTTTGTTGGGCAAGACCTTGCTTCCTCGATGGTTTGTTCTAATCCTTTTTCAGTAAACGACTAATCAAGAAAAGGACATTACTGTTTCTGTTTTTCTTTCTTGTGGTATGTTTTTGTAAGCATTCTTTCTACTAAGAGAAAATAAAGGGGGAAAAAAAATATCCAGGATCTGATCCTTTCACCTGCTCGCAGAAATAACTGGGATTCATTTCACCTGGAGCATCCTCAGCCAGTGTCGTTAATTTAGAGCTGAAGTTGCCATTTTCAGGCAGCTCTTGGAAGAATGGAAAGTACACCAGAAATGAGCATGGTAACTCCAACTCATGAGGCACGTGCTTGCTTCAGTTGAAGGTGACAGATCAACTTTACCCCTAACCAATTAAGAAGGGAATGAAGAGGAACTGATTCTCAGTGTTAGAGGGTGCTGACATCAAGACAAATGTTCTTTCCATTGGTTGGGAGAGATTAAAGTAAAATACTTCCTCCATCTAGAGACATGAGCAAGGGATTTAATAGATTGCATATGATCCTCCAGAAGAAGCAACCTGTCAATACAAGTTAAACAATTGCTAATAAAGTAATATTCTTGTTTTCTTGAGTGTATATTGCATGCCCTTGACAGCCTAGGATGTGTTTGGAAATAGGCAGCAGAGTAGTCTCTGAGAAGGTTTTGTGAATTTAAAGATACAGCAACTTACTGTAGCAAGGATTTGAGTTCTTCATTGGCCATGATTGTGCAGTTTGCATATTCATATTTATTTAGAGCTCCTGCTTTTATGATTTTTGACTTGTTTGAGATCATCTGGGAGCCTTTGAGGAAACCTCTCTTCTATGCTACTGTAAATAATCTGCTCCCTTCACTACTGACTCCTTTTCTGTAACTATTTGGCATTTAACTGTAGCACCATAGCGCTGTTTTCTTGGATGACACTACAAGGATGGTTTGCATTTGATTGGGTTGCAGTTCTTGAAATTTGCTTAAAAGAGCAGAAGGATTCTTTTTTGAACAATTATCACTTCGTGGGAGTAGAGGAACAGATCATCTTGTCACAGCAATTTCCAGTAGTAGCAGAATTTACCTTTTATGTTGTGTTTTTGTGTCAAGTCCATTAAGTCCAGAAAATATGTTCCAACCTTCTAGAAAATCTTTTTAAATTAATGTTGTTTAAGATTGTTGGTTGTCAAACACTTGAAGCAGTAGCAGAGCTCAGCAGATGGTCTGTTGCTTCCATAGGAATGAGCACTTGGTTGCAAGCACGTTGTGTGCCTGATGCTGTCCTGTTGCTGTGAGGGTTCATCTTCCTCAGGCGAGGGAGGTGAAGCTCTCCCATAGCTCGAGCTTGAAGTGTGTTTCTGTAGATCAGATATTACACAGTCTCTAACTGAGATGCATTCCCCTTGTCCTAGTGCTGCTATTAAAGCTTGTGGAAAATCAGAAGAAAACTTTGGGCCATTCCCATTTATTTTGTGTGGCTCTCAAGTTTGTTTTTGCACTCTGTTCGAGTTTCAGGCAATGATTCACCTCATTGGTACTTTTGCTCTTTCCTGTAAGATGCTGTAAGGTCCCACTGAGGCAAGGAGGGCTCGAGTATTTTCCTCTTTGTGTGTAACACCTACCTTTATAATCTTATAAAAGGACTTTTTCTTCAGTGACTTTCATTGCTGTATCACTCAAATAAGGATATTTTGGTACCCAGCAGCAGAAACTTGGGAAAAAAGTTGGGTGTTATGTGTGGCTGCTGATCTGTGGAAGCCATCGCTTCTAACCTGCAGTGAAACTACAGCTCACTGGGGGCTCCTTTCAGAGTCTTTTTCTCTAGAGGACTAGTAAACCTACCTCAAGGTTAGTTTTCTTTCTGACAGGTGCAGTTTAATCAAACATGTTACTGGGCTCTGTATGCCCAGTAAAAGGATGTAATTATTTGGTCAGATCTTAGACTGAATCTATAAAGAGATCAGGAGAAAATGGTTGTGTATTTTCATACCTAGTTATGAGGATTACAGCATTATTGGGTTGGGTTTTTTTAAAAAAAAATGCCTTTTCAAGATTGTGAATTTTAAGTGATCTCATTTTGAAATCTCTGAAGGAAAATATTTGTATTTATATAAGCTAGAACCTGCCTGGCAGGGAGAAGCTGATAGAAAAGCTGATCTGACTGGCACATCCTCCAATGTGGTATTTCAGGAGGTGGTCTGGGAGTAATGAGTTTAGATAGAGAGTTCAAAGTGCTGCTTGCAAATGATGAGTTTTCTTTGTTTGTGCATTTATGTATTTAACTAGAAGTTTGTACCAGTAGTAGGATTGACACCAAAATCTTACAGATTGAAAATATCACTAACTGTGCAAAAATAACTCTTCTATTATGCTGGATTTCTGCATATAAATTCAGAGCAATCTTTTCTTTTAACTGTATTGGCCTAATTAATTTGAGTAGTGCATGTTTTCAACTTTGTTTTAGTCAAAATAGCCACATGGCCAAGCATGTTGCAAGTAGGAGAAGTTTTAGATTAAAGAGGAGGAGGAACTCTTACCAGAAGTGTACTTCAGAAAACAGGAAAACCATTTTTATGTCTATCAAGAGAATAACCAATTGTCCCTTCCTCCTTTCCTTCCTCCTTTCCTTCCTCCTTTCCTTCCTCCTTTCCTTCCTCCTTTCCTTCCTCCTTTCCTTCCTCCTTTCCTTCCTCCTTTCCTTCCTCCTTTCCTTCCTCCTTTCCTTCCTCCTTTCCTTCCTCCTTTCCTTCCTCCTTTCCTTCCTCCTTTCCTTCCTCCTTTCCTTCCTCCTTTCCTTCCTCCTTTCCTTCCTCCTTTCCTTCCTCCTTTCCTTCCTCCTTTCCTTCCTCCTTTCCTTCCTCCTTTCCTTCCTCCTTTCCTTCCTCCTTTCCTTCCTCCTTTCCTTCCTCCTTTCCTTCCTCCTTTCCTTCCTCCTTTCCTTCCTCCTTTCCTTCCTCCTTTCCTTCCTCCTTTCCTTCCTCCTTTCCTTCCTCCTTTCCTTCCTCCTTTCCTTCCTCCTTTCCTTCCTCCTTTCCTTCCTCCTTTCCTTCCTCCTTTCCTTCCTCCTTTCCTTCCTCCTTTCCTTCCTCCTTTCCTTCCTCCTTTCCTTCCTCCTTTCCTTCCTCCTTTCCTTCCTCCTTTCCTTCCTCCTTTCCTTCCTCCTTTCCTTCCTCCTTTCCTTCCTCCTTTCCTTCCTCCTTTCCTTCCTCCTTTCCTTCCTCCTTTCCTTCCTCCTTTCCTCCCTCCTTTCCTTCCTCCTTTCCTTCCTCCTTTCCTTCCTCCTTTCCTTCCTCCTTTCCTTCCTCCTTTCCTTCCTCCTTTCCTTCCTCCTTTCCTTCCTCCTTTCCTTCCTCCTTTCCTTCCTCCTTTCCTTCCTCCTTTCCTTCCTCCTTTCCTTCCTCCTTTCCTCCCTCCTTTCCTCCCTCCTTTCCTCCCTCCTTTCCTTCCTCCTTTCCTCCCTCCTTTCCTCCCTCCTTTCCTCCCTCCTTTCCTCCCTCCTTTCCTCCCTCCTTTCCTCCCTCCTTTCCTCCCTCCTTTCCTCCCTCCTTTCCTCCCTCCTTTCCTCCCTCCTTTCCTCCCTCCAGAACTGAATTCTGTACTTTGTGGTTTGCACACTAGGTGTATATACAACACACGTGCCTTTGACAAGCACCTTCACACTTTTGCTCCCTGTGGTTGTTCACTGCTTGGTGTTTTGATGTTGGATATTAATCTTGAGTAAATTTAAGAAGGGAATGAACTACTCTAAAGTGCCAGGACTGTGCCACAAGCCTTCAGTTGTGTGTGCAGTTCTGTTGCTTGACTCAGTGTTTTGAGGACTCTGTGCTAAGGGAAATCTGTGGTCAGAAAAAATGAAGTATTTATTTTAGCAGATCACCCAGTTGCTATTGCTAAGTACCAGATTTAGATACGCTTGCTGATTGTGAATTAAGTCAGCTGAAGATGTTCTCATTCCTCTGTAGTTCTGTGTGTTTTAGCAAACTGCTGGTGCTGTTTGTTTCTCTGGTGACTCTCAATCTGCCTGAATTGTTCTAACACGACTTGCAGTTAATTTGCTGCTCATCCTCTTAAGTTGTCCATACTGGCTGCCAAGCTGACTGTCTCCTAGCAGACCATGCCTCTGGCAAACACAAGTAGCCAGTCCAAATTGTATTCCAAATAATGCTGCTTCCCAGTTTCAAGGGACTCTTAATAATATTGCAGACTTGACTATAATCACTTGATTCTCTGTTGAATAATTTTGTCTCCAAAACAGTGTTTTTATTGAGAAGAGAGACATGTGCTTTTATAATAATACAAACAGGAGAAGGATATAAATATATAGAAACATAACAGCAAAACTCACTGACTTGTGGTTAAAATTAAAGTGTCTGTAATGCAGTTTTGTTTGGAAACATGACTGTGCAAAGTGGTTCTCCACAGATGAGTTTACTCTGATATACCAAAGAGATTTGGTGACTTTAAAAGCTTACTTACCACAGCTATTACTCCTGGCACCTGAAATTGAGTTGTTTCCTATTTCTAGTACATGAGTTAAATTTCATTTGCAGTTGTGCAATTTCATTGAAGATCTTGGAAGTGGTAATCACTTGGCTCCTATCTTCTGCTTATGCTTAAGCAGGGACCTGGGTTCAGTTTGACTCTAGTGCTGCAAGGTAAATGTTGTAAGAAACAGAGCAGTCAGCCTTTGTGGGGATAAACCACAACCTGGATTCCAGCTCAGGCAGGTAAAAAAACCTGTCTCTATTAATTTGTGTTGGCTTATTGTCCAGCTGACAAAAATGAAATGTTTATAGAGTCATTTCAGAGTAGAATTGTGCCAATATCTTCTACTGTGGTAACACAACACAAACATTAAGGCTTTTGTCACTAACTCTAAATCATACTGGTTACCATCTTGTAATTCTTCAGTTTTTGTTGTTGGAATGGGGTTTATTTCTTAGAGTATCTGAAAGAAGGTTTTGTGGAAGTGAAACTAACACATCCACTAGTCCTTTTGGAAGGCACAGATTAAAAGCAAGATTTCCAGTGTTGTTTCAGTAGGTTTATTAAAATGACAAAATAAATTTTTAAGTCCTTAATAACAGATTTAACTGAAATGATTTATTTTTAGTTTCCAGGCAGTTTTCAGATATCTTCCTGCTGCTGTTTGTAGTTTGTTTTTTCTAATACACAGGTAAAAAATGACTCAGACATTGAGAGGGAGGAAAACCTGCCAACTTAAATGTCAGTGTGTAGAAGTTACGAAATGCCTGGTTGCTTCAGTCAGAAGGAAATGTCTTTGGTGTAGTAATTTTCTTAATAGACTCCAATCATGCATATAGATACTACTGCACAGGAGCTTTTCTGGTGATGAGATCTCTTAGCAAGTCTCAAAACTTCTCCTTACTTAAAAGATAAACTTAATATTTGTAGTTGACAGTGAGCTGTGATTATATTGTGAATCCTGTAATTGGAAGTACATACAGAAATGTGTCAAAGCACCTGATGCTGTGCTCTGAAAACTAAATGCTGATGGTCTGGTTTCTGAGAAAAAGGCAGTACAGGAAACTTGGAAAATCACATGTAGCATGATATTCCATGTCAGCCTACCTCAGGAATGGATCAGGAGTGGCGAAGCAGTGAGAGGAGGCGATTCTCCATCTGTGGAGTGAAGTACAAATGGAAAAGCTTCTACCCCCAGATAAAAAATAACAGCATGTTTGAAAGTTGCACCTTGTAAATTTTGAAATCCCCTTACTTAGCTTGGGGGTTGAAATTTCAGTACAGGAGGCTACACAGAGCATTCCCAAGTCTACTTTATAGTGGGCAAGCCAGTTTTCACCTGTATTTAAAGATTAACTTTTAAACTAGAAAAGGTGTTTCGATACACACTTTCTCCCCACATATGAAAAAAAAACCCCAAAACAACAAATTATTGACAAAATATCTAGTTTACTTTGCAGGGCTTAGTATAAGTAATACAATACTATAATAGTATTTTCCTTTCTTGCAATATTTGGAGGAAATACCTGTTGTTTTCTGTTTGGAAGGCAAAGTCCATTGGTGTGTGGCGTGGACAGACAGTTGGACTGCTGCAGCTTTGTCCCTTGCCTGTGAGTGGCACATGCTCATTCCTCCTCCCCACCCTCCTCCTCCTCCTCCCCACCACAGCAAAGAGTATTTACTCCAGAAATTGCTGTGACTGGGGAGGGAAGCGGCACACTGAGCTTCTTGGTTGTGTTTGAACTGTTTGTGTGTAATCCAAGCAGTGACTTTCATTTGAAGGCCAGAAATACTTTGTAGAATTGAGATCTAGGTGAATGAGGACTTCAGGTGGGTTTTTTTGAACTCCTGATGCTACAAGAACTACCTGTAGCATCTGGAAATGTTAGTACTCACGTGTTCTGAAGATGCTCAAGCCCCAAAGTGATGGTCAGAGTCTTTGCTGTGCGTGCATACAAATCTGCTTCAGGTTTGGCAAATAAACAGCACCCTGTGCCACAGAAGGGATTCAGTAGTGCCTTTGTTTTAGAGTGAATCATAATGAAAATACAGCACCTTAAA
Organism: Caprimulgus europaeus; assembly: GCA_907165065.1. The sequence goes on along the minus strand of OU015540.1, from coordinate 15,843,047 downwards.
TATAGGAACATCCTTGCCAAAAGGACCCATCTATGAAATAGACTTTTAGAAGAGAGTAGTAAATAGATTATTTAACAGTCTCTGAGAGATGCTGCTGGTTTGGGGTGGAAAGGTTTTGTGTTTTCAGAGTGACTGCAGCATAATGCTGTCCTGTCTGTATGGTAGCCTTGGTTTTGGTTGGGTTTTTTTTTAAGGGGATTTTTAAAAACAAATAAACAAAAAACAAGTGCCCTTTGAAACTTTTGGCAGGTGGACTAAATTAAATAACTGCCTTGACGATGGGAGGATCTTTGTACCCTGGAAATGGAAAAGAGTTGGAACACCAGGAGTCAAAGATGGGATTTCACTCTTGGAATGAGCGGTGTTTGCTTCCTTACTCTGATAGTGGGCGTTTTGGGTTAAAATCTGTTTCTGGATAACTGTGTGCAGGCTGCTTTGGGTGAGAAGTGTGTGTGTACAGGCCAGGTTTGGTCCCACTGTGACATTTTAAGCATGTGTTTAAAGACACACAGATCAGATCTTACCTTGTGTGCAGACCTGCTGAGACATCTCTTGATGGCTTCCCATGAGTTGTTAAATCTTTGAGGAGAGCAGGTTTTTACAGAAAGACTGGAGATTTTTGAGGTAGCTCTTCAAGTCAGTGTGGGGTTTCAAAATAAACAGATTTGGCTCTTCAAGTTATTTAAAAATTATTTCCACAGTGTAAATTATTTATAGTTAAGTTTCTCCTTAGTTACTGTTAATGGCAGGCTATGATATTTTTGCTGATGGTTGTTTTGAGTAAGCTATATTGATTTATTTTTTTTTTAAATGTATTTAATGTAAGCTGTAGTATAAATTTGTTTTGTGTCTATTTGATTTTATTTTTTTCTACAGTGCTGGATTGAAATAGAATAATGAGTCCTCTTAGAAACACAATCTCTCCCTTCAGTGTGTCCATTTTTCCTTTAGGATCCGTGTCTGCCAAGGAGAGTACATACTGTAAAGAAAGGAAACAGAATGCCTCTTTTCACTGCATTTTTGAGGCACCTTTCCTGTTGCTGTTACTCTGTAGAGCTACTGTTGCTTTTTCCCCACCTCTGTACAATGTCACACCACACAGGCTGCCTGGTAGTGTGTCTTTGCTCAGCCTTTGGGAGATCAATGGAAAGAATCTCTCTTAAATAGGGCTACTGTTTTTCTTACCAAAACAGTTTATTCCTTATAGCACTGAATTTTTGCAGTTTGATGTGCTTTCCTTTGACTTGGCTGTCTCCAGCCAACTGCAGGAGCTCCAGAGCTGCTGAGTTGCCAGCAGACACATCTGTAAATTCTTCTGTGGCCTGTTGGGTACATTTGGAAAGTCTCTATATCAATACAGAAAATAAAGGAAGAAGCTTGGATGTTGTGCTGAGAATTGCTATTGATTTAGAAACCTACATTTAGCTTAATGATGATGACATAGAGGAGTTGAAGGAGGCCAGGGGCGTTTGAGTTGAGATCCTGTGTTACAAGATTCTGTTTTGGTGTGGCTGTGAATGTTTCAGTACACACTGATACTTCTTGTGGAAGCAACTCATAAAGGTTTTGGCCTGTGATTATACAATCAAGTAACTGTAGAGGTGTGTCTTAACTGAATTTCAGCCTTTTAAAATCTTCTTTTTAAGTGGTGTTGATTTACTCTGGGTGTCAAAACTACATTTTATTTGTGAAACAAACCTTTGAAACAGCTTTAGTTAATTTTGTGGTTCTGGTTTACTTTCTATCCCTCCATAGTAAGAACAGTTCTTTATCTAAAGCAAGCCACTTTTTCTACTTGGCACTTATAAAAGCTCTTGAAGCAATTGGAATATGTTGATCAATTGTGGCTAATTAGCCATTAGAGGTTTGAAGTTTTTATTTGCAGAGGTCACACTCATTACAAAATAGCCCTTCTGAGCTTTATTTTGGATTTGTAAGTGATGCTCAATGCAGAATTGCTTTGGTTCTTGCTATAGTGGATTCCATTGTATCAGCACTCAAGCTTGTGCAGAATTTTGGAGACATTTTCTTTCTTTAGGCTTATATACAGTGCAAGCATATGGTTATTTTATTTTCTTTTTTCCTGGAAAAGGTTAATTTCTAGTTAAATGCATTAAAAGAGTTGGTTCTTTATATATCCAGTCATTTGTAGAGTGTTTTCTCTTTAAATTCTGTCTTTTGTACTTCAGTGATTACACAGAAATGTTTGTACATTTTTAAAGGGGGCTTGTTGCCTTGGAATACTTAAATTTGTCTTTGACCTTGGAGGAGAATTTCAAAGCTTAGTACAAGTGGTGATAAAATACCTGACTTTCTCTTAGTGGGATTTTAAAAATTTTATTTCTAGCTTTACCAAATCTTTCATCCTGTAATAAAGGATGAAGTAAATCATAATTATTCCTGGGGATTTGAGTATTTTTCTTTGTGTTAGTTACTACTGAAGAGCAAGACACTCTGAATGCTTTGTGAATCTGTTGCCATAGGCTTTTGTGACAGCAGTTGGGTTAAAGAGGTGGGAGAGGGGAGACTTCCAGACAGGACAGGCTTCCTTTGAGCGCTGCTGGCCAGGTCACCATTTAATTCTCAGAACTGATTCTTGAAATATTACTTTTTTTTTTTCCAAGGCATTCTTATTACTTATGGACTTGAAAAGTGAGTATTTTTAAATTCGTGTTTTTATCCAACTGCCAAGTCTGCAGATTGGTTTAGGTGAGGAGCTCTCACCTCAGCTGAGAGAAGAGTGATCACCACCATTCTTGCACTGAAACTGAATTCACTTTTGTGGTAACGCCTCTGGCTTTCTGCCATAAAATGATTAATCTTTTCCTTGCCTCTCCATCTGTCCCTCTGCCTTATACATTCCAAGCACCACAGTGACTTTCTTCTGGAACACGTTACTATGGGATGAAGTAGTAATTAGTAGAGACTTTTGTTTTTGTCAGTAAACAGACACAAGATGATGCCAAGCTAGCGAAGAAAGCCTGTCTTTCCCCCTGCACACATGAACGTGAATTCCTGATGCACCTATCTTTGAACACTTCTCAGAGAGCCTTAATGGGTTAGGTGGACCTTGCTTTGTGTTAGAGGTTTGTGTTTCATACCAGAGGGTGATAAGAGTCCAAAGGGCGAAGTCCTCGGCGTGTGCCCGGCCGGAGCTGGTCCTTCGTGCGGAGCGTGCAGGCGAGGCGGCCGGTTGGAGCCGTGGCACGGGGAGTGGGGAGGGATTAACTCCACGTGCTGGATGCCAGATCATAGCAGCCCTGGAACTCCCTGGATGCCAGATCATAGCAGCCCTGGAACTCATGTGTGTGAAATTATCTGGGAACCAGTGGTACAGATGGCAAAGCACAGGTCTCTGTCTCTCACTGAGATAGTGCTCTGGAAAGCAGAAATGAGCCTTTAAAAGCAGTTCTCTCCTCTTTCTCTGTTGCTTTCTAACAGTTTTAAAGCAGCTGAGTTGTTTATTAGTCTGAATTTCTGAAGTTCCTCCATTCCTTAGAGCAGATCTGCTCTTGCATTCACAATACGTTGTGTGCTTTAATTGATAACTTCTGAAGATCAGAGGCACCTGAACGCTCGATTTCCTTGTCTTGAGAGAAAGATAAGAGACATCAAAAGGAAGACAGTTAAAATTACTTAAGCCAGGCAGTGCACACCAAGGGTGACACGCTTCTTGGTAGCAAAAACATTTAGATGGATGGGAAGAGAGAAGGGGGACAAAGTGCTGAGTGTTTTAATCAAGTTTTGTGTTGAAAACCCAGATTTGAAGTATAGGTAATTTGATGACAAGGGATTTGAAGGTTTAGTCCAATAGAGGAGTGTGAAGTGACTGGTGGTGTAACAGGGGGTTTGGATGAAGCGTGTGAGATGCTGATAGCAATGGCTCTAGAAGGGTTGCTCTGTCAACCTAAGGCTGTTGATGAGAGCGTAACCCTAAAGTTACAGCTCAGGCATTCAGAAAACTGAATCATAGTTTGTAGGTGGCTTTTGTAAGGTGGAACTCGTTCTTGTCTCCTCAGCATTTAGCATGTTATTGCACCCTGGGTTGTTTCAGTGGTGCAGCAGGAGGAAGCAAGGGGAATGTCCTTCCTTGCAAGTACAAGGGATTTAGAAGGCAGAGGTAGTGAGTGACAAAGGTGTCTTACTAGAGCAATTTATCCTGTTGAACAAGGAAGCTTTCACGTACACAGTTCTTCAGTGCTACTGTTAGTCTGTGAAGATCTGGGCCTTTCATCAAAACAGATCATATCTAGGATGCCTCTCTTAATTGTGACATGCTACTCTATCTGCTGGAATAATTTAAGTTACTAATCTGAGGCTTACAGTTAAATTGGTTTTAGCTTTTGTACCATAGACTAAGTCAAGAATAATATAAGGGTAGTGGTGGCTCACTTAGAGGCTGTGTGTGTGTATTCCTGCCTATAACTGTTTTGTCAGGGGAACAATTAGGTGGGGAAAAAAGGCTCTGACCTTTCTCTTTTTCTATTGCCAAAACAGAGAGTAGCTTAACCAGTAGATCTGCTGGTGTCCTCACATTGCCTGCACCCCTCCCCAGGGGTCTTCTAAACCGTTTCCTATCCTGCTTTCAGCTCCCTCGGTGTCCTCAGATAATCCTCCTGAGGTGCTGACAGGACAAAACTGGCAATAACAGTGTCTCCTTCAGAGCCCTGGATACTGCTGGTGAACTCAGCGGTAATGGCAGCGGTCTGTGTGCCTTTTTGTTGTGGAGATGTTAATCTGAGTGGCATTGTCTACCTGTCCATCTCTCTACCCAACAATCTTAGGAACTTAATTATCTGTGGGACCTTGAACAAAAGTGGGTCCAATTGACCAGTGATTTCCAAAGTGATCAGAGATAAATTGATTTGAGGGAGGGGGAGGAGGTGTGATACTGATTATCACAGCATGGTTTCCTAAGCTAGGATACATAGCTAACAACATAACTGGTTTGTGATCCTGCAATCAGTGTTAGTCTGAAGAGGCAACTTAATTGCTGCTGGATTGAGTGAATGAATGAACTCCTCTCTTGCAGTCCACCCTGTCTCTGATCTCGTGTCTTTAGATGAGGAATCATCTGAAGTTGCCGTTAGCCGGGTTCGGTCTAACACGGCTCTGCGGGGCAGAGGAGGGCACAATAGTTGGATGCAGTTTTTGGCTTCTGTGCCTCTGCTTTCCTGGACTTTGATACTTGTCTCTGGGTTTGGTTAATGGTCTTGGCAGCTTGGTCAAGGTCTTAGGTAATTTTTGCTTCCTGAGGTAGCTTTTTCCTCTCACCTTTCTGTGTTGTCTCCAGACAAGCAGAAGGGGACGTCTGATTCCCTTTCTATCATTAGGTTCCATTTTATAAAGAATTAAGCATATAGGAATGACAGTGATCCAAAGTCAGACATAGTACCTCTGATTATAGGCCTTATGGCTTTTGTGAATTAATTCCTGTTGAGGAGAAGAAGCACACACTATTTAAATAAAAGCTTCATATAATCTTAACAATTTCAGTGGTATTTGGTCACTGACATTTTTTTTCCAATTTTGACTTTGAGGCTGTAGAGATATTTTCTTTAGGCAGCGAGAATGCTGAGAAAAAATTACACCAAAGTTAAGTTCTTACATAAAAAAAAGCTCTGCTAAATAGAAAATACTTGTGTTACCATCTTTCTGTTCCCAGCATTGGTGCTTTAGGATCACTTCAGTCCTTACCTTAATAAGATAAGCAAATTAATAAACTTACATAGTAATCTAAATAAATTGGGCTGTTAGATTGCAATTAGACTGTCTGCTGTAGCTGTGCTTTAGTCCTTTGGTTCTTGAGGCCTCTCTGAACCCTGTCACTCTTATGTGTCGTTCATGAAGAGGTAACGCAGCGCGATCGTCGGCGTTACCCCAGCGTTCACACCCAGCCACACGCATCGAGGTTCTGCTTCACGCTTGCCCAGTCGTCTTCTCGTGCCTCCTCCTGTCATCCTGAGGGCTCGAGGTGTTCTTCAAGCACTTTGCACATTCACAGCTTTCCAAGTCCAGCCAAGCTTGCCTGGATTTCTTCCTTTCTTTCTAGGACTGTTTTCTAGTTAAAAATCTAGTAGGTACTGATTTGAATATTAACGATAACTGGGTTTAGTTTACAGGGTTGGATCATAACCAGATTACTTCAGGTTTATTTTCCACTGAGCCCACGCTGCTTTGAGTTATTTGATTCTCATATCAACCCTTCAGTATTTTTTCTGCTGTCAGGCTAGTCCACATCTGGTAGCATTGTTTTGTTTTTAAATACTTGGCTAGAATAACCTTCCCCCATTTCTGTACAGAAGAGCTAGTGCTTCAAAACTTAATGAAAATCAACATTTGACTTAGAAATAAGGGGGTTTTTCTGGACTAATCCGTCTGGACCAACTAATCTTAAAAAAAATGTACATTATTAACCTTATATAGGCAGTTGTGGTGCAAGATACAAAACTAGGTGCTGCTCCTTGGCCTCTTTTTGTGCCTGTAAATGAGGATGGTTTCTCTCTTGCAAGAAAACTGATAATGAACTCAGTCTGTCCTGCCAGACCTTTTATTAAGCTTGGAAGCCCTGGTGTGAAAGGTGCATTGGGGCAGCAGAGGAGAGAGCAGAGTTTCCCAAAGGCAAGTGGGGAGCAAGAAGCAGAACTGTTCACACTTCTGTGGCTTATGGCAGCGTTTTGGAAGAGAAGATCAGAAAGGGATTGTGGATAGGAAATGGTGTGCTTGTAACAGCAAATGGGCTTTGCAGGGTGGTGTGTTGGTTGCATGTCCTGGGAGCCTCGGAGGAGTACGTGGTCATGAAGTGACTCTGACTGCTTGAATGAGAGAGCTGGCTGTAGTGGCAGAGGTGAAGGGACACTTAATAAAAACTTAGAGTAGGAGGAAAGAACAGGATTTATTTATGGCCTAGACACTTCATGTACAAAGAGGGAGTTGCTCCTTGATTCCGGGCTAGAGGAAGAAAAACTGTGGTATGTCAGCAGTGATAAAGAAGGGAGGAAAGAGTAAGCTTTAAAACAGAAGAAATAGCATAGTATGAAGATCCAGTCTGGTTCTAAGGTGTCTTTTAAATGAGACTGGTGAACTTCTCATTTCTGTCATATCAACTCTGAGTTGCACCATCAGATGAGCTATATAGATTTGGTCACAGCTGTAATATCTGTGAAACTCCAGGAACTAAAGGAAATTGAACTGCTGTTCTGCTCTGAAAATAACTAGAGAGGAAAACAAGGAGAAGTACCTCCCACACCTGCTGCTCAGAGCATTGCAGAGCAAGATGTCTTTTGTAGTCCAAGTCAGCTAAACAAAGGTTTAAAGTTTTTCTTTTTTCAGCTTGGAAGTTTGCATTCCTTGGCTTGTGAGAGTAGAGTGAAATACCCCATTTCCTACCCTCACACCGTAATAGATTCCAGTATCTTAGAGAGTTGCCATAGTGATAAAAAAGGGAACAGCATCTGCTTGTCTTTCTGGGATAGCAGAATTATTAAATTAAATGTGTCTTTTGCATTAAAGGAGAGTAGTATTATCATATTTCTGAGAAAACCTATTTTAGAGTAGAAATAATGTGTTTAAGCTGGTGTCCTGCATTAGTCATGTTACTTCTTCGGGCACTTCCAGCCTTGGTTTGGCAGTTCTCTGCTGGGGTGGTTTCTAGCACCCTGGTATCTCCCTCATTGCAGTTGATCAAACAGCTGTGTAGAAAACACCTTGCTTGTGAAAAAGTCTGTTTTCCTCCATCAGAAATCATTGCAGTTGTGACCATAAAGAACTGGGCAAGAAGCAAGAGTTGCACAAAGTTGTAACGCAGAAACACGAGTGTGAAACGTGAGCTGCCGGGGGATGAGGTGGGATGGAAGGAACCAGCCCAGGATGAAGGAGAACGTGGCCTGCAGAAAACAGTGGTTGCATCAGGTAGAGAAGGAAGGAGATGAGCTGACAGCTGAATGACCTGGTAGAGAAAGCAACATGGGAGGGAACATCCTTAACATTAGAGCAAAGTGGGAGTGGACTGCAGCACAGCCCAGGCTTTGAGAGGAGCTTTATGCTTTTGTTGTAATGGAAATTACAGCCAGCTACCATGCAGATATGTTGAAGCTTGAGTAGCCCTGTGATACACCTCCATGCCCATTCGTTGCAGGTAGAAAAAGAAACATCTTGCACTGGATTACTTTTTGCCTTCATTGCTTTGAGGAAAGCTAATTTAACAAACTAAGCAAAATAGGAGTCTCAGGGATGGCCCAGTGAGTCCCACATCAAAATCACCCTTCTCACCAGGCTGCTAACTCCCATCTTGCTGGTTTGTCTTTTTTTGATGGTTTGTAATTGCCTAGTAATCTTCCCCTGAACTAGCTAATTCAGGAGCAGAATTTTGTTTCAGAAATGCAAACACAAAGGTCTTCTGAGTATCTGCCTTCCCCCACCTGCCCCCTCATTTCACATAGGAAAAAACCTGGGGGAAGAGGCAGGAGCTGCAGCATTCAAGCTTTCCTACTTGTTTGCTGAGGAGCTACTGGTTTCAGTTTGCAGAATGAATAAGCAGTGTAAAATCTTTACTACATATTGGCTCAATCATCTGATTATATTTGCCAGTTGTTTTTTGAGATTTCAATTAGCAGTGGTTTCAATAAAGCTTTGTAGAAGGTCACCTGATGTCAGTGTTCAGATAATTAACCAGGAAACACCACTTAATGCCTTGGAAATCTTTTCAGTGGTTGATATGCAGGAGATTTGCCCGATTCTTCCTTTTCTTCCACCTCCTGTTTGTTGCCTTCCCGCTGCTGAGGAGCTGACAGTGGCTTCCCTTACTGGAGTCCCCACCTGACTGTGTTTGCTGCTGGAATAAATGCCCAGCTTCTCCTTGGGTTACCAGGAACAGCTCTGAAATGTTGTTAATTTTAAGTTTGGCAGCAGATTGTTCTGCCACTAAAACTCCTTGTCGATCCTAGCCCAGGTTGAAAACTGTTATAAATAGAGAAGAGTTCATTAGAGCAGTTCTTGTGTTGTGTTGTGTTGTGCACTCCTAGCCTCTGGAAATCAGTCCTGTTAATAAGCTCAACTCCTCTGAGGGAAAACTGAGTTAAAAAAACCTGAAACTACAAACATCTGTGAGCTTTAATAAACTTGTCTTGTGTATGGTCCCTGCTGATTTTTGGATCCATATTTACTTCAGGGCTTGCCACAGAAGAAAGAGAGGTCTTTCCACCTTTTCAGATTTTGATTTTTTCTTTTTTTTTTAAAGCTGGACATAAAATAAAAGTCTTTGGCAATTTGTTTCAGTGCAGTAATTTACAAAAATGAAGTGTAGGTTAAAGGGCATGTCTAATGTTTTACAATGTTATCAAACTATCTGCTTTTTTTTTTTCAGTTGTAAACTGGTGTAACTGTTTAGCCTTCGGTTCCTTTCACTTATTGAAGCACAGCTTTAGACAGTGAAATACTCTGTGGCAGAGAGCAAATTTAAACAAATACAAGGTTTTGAATGGAAGCTGCTCTGCTTCCAGCTTCATTTCACAGAACAGCCAAGCATTTCTTAGCTTCAATCAAGTATCTATTACTTAATAACCACCTAGGAAAGAAAAAAAAATCCTAACTTTTCAGACTTGAAAGGTTGCTTTGTTGTGGTACTGAGCTGTGATATGTTTAAAAACCAGATCTGTTGAAAAGGAAATATTAAAATATGATAAACCTGGGTGGTACCTGTTAGGATTGCAGTTCCTGGGTGCTTTGGGATGTTCTAGTGACTGAGAGTTGTAACAAACTTAAAATGAAATTTTCTCTTTAGTCTTTTGAGACCAAAATATTTTGTAATATTTTTCTTACAAATCTATTTTAAACACTTTTATTTTAGTTAAAAAAGTTAATCTTTCCTGATAGTGAAATGAGATTAAGAACACGGCTCTGTTTCTTTTATGCAGGAACTTAACTCTGGTGTAAATTTTTCATAGCATTCTTGCAGATTAAAGAAAATATCTCTTCTGCTTTTTGACAATCTGGCTGTTGAAGATTCTACCAGAGGCTTCTACCATTACATTGCCAAGCTCAGCACAGCCGTGTTGGGCAACCTCATTGTCTACCCCGAGTCTTTTCCATGTCCTCCCCGGTGGCTGAGTGTGGTCAGGTCTAAGCTGCAAGGTTTAAGAAGGACTGGTGGTTGCCAGAATAGCCAATTTATTATTCAATTAAAAAACAACAACCAAACAAAAAAACCCCAAACCCACCAAACCTGCAAGCAAATTCAGAGACTACGAGAAGAGCCAGGTCCTTCTGCAGCCAAATGGAGTTTGTAGTTGGACATTTAGACACAAGAGGAAACTGAATCAAAGCCAAACAGCTCCTGTTCCTATTTCTGGCCTCAGAAAGGTTTCAGTAGTTGGTCATGAGCTACTTTCTCAGAATCTCACTTTTAGTTTCAGAAATTTTCTTCACTGTTAATCTGATAGACCATCATGATACTAATTAAGAGCCATAGGGATCAGATGATCCTTTCTCCTACGTTGTCTGAAATAGTGGGTTGAGTGGGTAAAGTTTATTAAATACTTTACTATTAATTCTTCAGAGAAAAACTACCAAAATCTATGGTATAATAAATAATAATTTTTGAAAACCTAATTTGTTTGAACACACAGTCCTACAAAACAGACACAGAAATACAGAAAATAAAATTTGTGACTTTTGTGCCGTGAGATTGTAGCGAATACCACTTTTCTTTAAAGGCAGTCTTTGTCACTAAGCTTTTGATGCTGTTAAGCAATTCGAGTTTTTTGGTTTTAGATGCTATTTTAATTACTCAGCTTTGCTCTGGAGCACAGCACATACATGATAACCTCTTTATGTTGCCAAGGAACAGTTGTTTTGTTGGTTTTGTTGTTGTTGTTTTGGGTTTTTTTTAATGTGTATCTAGTGGATCAGATTCTTCTGTAAAGACACAACATTTTGTCTGGTGGAAGAAGCCCCGACTGTGGCAGCAGCCACTGCAGGATGCAGGCTGAGGAAATATTTCCTAATGTGAAGCTGCTTTGAGTGCGTCTGGACCAGCTGTTTGAAACCCAAGTGAACAAAGTACACTGACAAAGGGGACAAGGCACAGTCAAGTGGTGTTTACTGGACTCTGCCCAGTATGATTTACTGCTCTTAACCAGTGCTCCATCAACTGGTCCTTCAGTCTGGGTCCTGTAAGCACCAGAAAGCAATCACTGAGCCCGTCCTTGTTATGGGGCTTTTACACTCAGAAGCTGATGTGCACAGTCCCTCTTCCAGCCACGGGCATAGTCCTTCTGCATCCCTGCTGGTAAGGGAAGTGAGAAACCAGGACCATGGAAAACCAGTGTGCTGTGTAAGGATGAGGTCTGGAGAGGTCAAAGGAAGGGGAATATAGGATTTAGTGGTTCAAATAAAGACTCACTTATTGGTTGGAATTGTATTTAAGACATTCTGGCAGGTGATAGTCATCTAGAAATCTTCCCAGTGAGAGGCAGGGGGAGCACAAATGGGATCTGTCAGCTTTTATTTCCTCTGTATTTGGAGGGGGGAAGGAAGGTCCTGGTCTTAGTCATCCTCTTTGAAATAAGTAAATGGCTGATAAAATGTCTTTTCAGGACCTTTTGTCCAGTGTCATATTAACTGGTTCAAGTAATAGAGATTTCACTGCTTCTCTTGGGAGACTGTTCTTAGGCGAGGGGGCTCTTGGATGAGCAGTGTCTGTTGTCTTTACTCATTCAGGGACAGTCACATTTCTGCTCACTGTTCCTGAGGAGCTCTGGGGTGTGATCTGGTGAGGATGTCAGCTGTCGATAGTCCTTTTCTTCACGTTTTTCCTAAGTAAATAAGCATTTGCTTGATACCTCTGTGTATTCCCCTCCCTTCCCATCTAGTCTGTGTACAAAGTCATGCTTTGTGCACAGAACACACAAAATATTACAGGATTGGAGGTTTGCTTGGTTTTTGGAAGTTTTTGCAATGTTGGAAAAAGAAAATTGTATCAGTGCAGATTGGGAAGGATAATCTTGTTTTCTCCTTTGCATTTTCACAATGATTTTATAAGTTGAATTGCAAGACTTCGGTGTAAATTTGTAAAATAGTATGTTTAAAAAATTAATTTAAATTTTATTAAAGTTGAGAAATTGAGAATTTAATATTGAGCAACTTAAGCCAGAATTTGGTCTCTGTGAATGTGAAGATGGATATTTGACATATGTTTTCTTTTTTTTTCTTAATGTCCCTTGGGAAACAAGAAGATGATAATAATTCCATTCATTCTTTTCCAGATGGGAATGACAGGTAACACCAGTCCCTTTGGGCAGCCTTTCAGTCAGACTGGAGGGCAGCAGATGGGAGCTACAGGAGTGAATCCTCAGTTACCCAACAAGCCGGGCATGGCCAATAGTTTGTCTCCTTTTCCTGCCGACATCAAGAGTACTCCCGTCACCAGTGTGCCAAACATGGTGAGTTCTGCCTGCCTGTCTGCCTTACTCCTTGTGTCTTGGTGGTACCTTCTACATTTTGGGGTGATAAGGCTTCTGCAACATTACCAGGCTACTTCTCCATGGTCATTTAAACATCAGAGTTGCCCCGTGGTTGCTCACTACCGCTCTGCAGTGTGTGTAGAGAGAAGCTTGTGTACATTTTTATGCAGTAATTGCATTTTCTACGCAATCACAGTGGTTTTTTATAAGGATTACATTACATCCTTTCATTTTCTTCAGTACATTTAGTTCCAAAGCAGATGAAAATATCTTCTCTGTAAGTGCTGTTTGTAGGTTTAAATTCCTAAATCAATTAGAATGTGTTGGATACATCATAAACTTCCCTGAAACTAAATAATACCTTTCATATCCTTTGAATCTAATACAGTAAACACACCACATGCTTCTCAGTTTATATTGTGCATGACTTGCAACTCACAAGCTTATGAGAGTAGTTCTTATTAGGATACCTTGCCCAAGTTTGTAATATTCTGTTTACTAGAGTTTTCTTTATAAAGTGAAATTAAATATCCCCATTTGCCTCAGTTTGTCTGAGTGTTAATCAAACTGCTTGTGTCGTTTCTATGGAAACTGCAGCTTGTTGCATTTTATATTCTTATACATGATAGCAGTTACTATAGAAACTTGTAAAACCTTCCATAAGATGCAAATTGCTTATTTTTAAATTTAACTAGAAACCCAGCTATTTTTTGGCACAAGCAATGCTTGTCCTTCCATCAGTGAGTTGGACCTGCCTGTCACTAATAAGACAATATATGAGGAGGAACAGGATGTAATGAACTTCCTCTTTTCTCCTGATTTTTAGAGGACCACTTCCTAATTTTCTTTTAGTTACACTGTGAAATCTTTCTTTAATATCATCTGTCATTTACTGCCCATGATTATGGAAAGGGGCTGGTGACCAGGTTCAGGAAACCACTTGTACTCACACAGAATATTTGTAGAAGACAATGAGCTGCGTGACTATTCTAATTTTGGTTTTAAAATGCTTTAAGTCAGGTGTAAAGCAAAGGAATTATTGCTCAGATTCTGCAGAGAACCTGCAAATTTTCCCCAGGTGTCGTGTTCATCTCAGTGACTGGCTGATTCTGAAGCCTAATTTTGTGCTCATTTAAATGTCAGGTTTTGGGAAGCCTTCATCTTAATGTACTCCCTTACTAGTATAGGATGCAGTCCCTTCACTTGCTGTGGAGGCTTGTCTAGTGGTGGGGGAGGAAGAAAAAGAGAAATAAAAAACTTGGTTTCCTTTCTCCCATCTAGTCCAAAAGGTAGAGGAAAATAAGGCAAACTTACTTTCCCAGTATTATCAATTCTAGTTTCTTTAAAATGTCAAAAATATGAGTTGTCTTCTGAGAGGACAATCAAAACCATCTTTCTTTGTTTGTCAGCTGTCAAAAGCTTTGTATATCCAATATATCTTCTTCTCCCTCAAGCCAGTGCAGAGAGCAAGAGCCATTTCAGCAGACAGACATCTTACTGCCAAGCCAAAAGGTCTCAACCCTGCATATGGATCATGTGGTGGTTAGAGCTTGCAGTCCTGATGGAGCTGGAACTTTTATTTGTAAAAACTGAAGTTTCCATCTAAACATTTTTATTGCAAAGGCAAGAATTTAAAAGGAAATGTCAGACTTGTTAAATTTTAACCTTTACTTGGCAGCAGTGGGTATGGCAGTGTAATTATTTGATGCTAGTACATATAGGGCCATGTGCTGTTCCTTCCACAGGGTCTTTGCTTTATTTGGTGTACAATGTGAACAGTGTCCTCTGAAAGAGCATATAGTCAACATTTTGTTCTATTTTTGCTGCTCAGTGTGGAGCTGTGGGCCTTGTTGCCTGTATGTAGCAATATATTTCACTCAGACAATCTTTTCCAAATGGTCTGTTCTGTGGTGCTCATCACTGGAGCAGGAGTATACTTTGGGTTGGTCAATTTTCACAGTGCCTCTCTGAGATAAAGATGTGTTGTCCCTGTTTTAAATGTGAGGCTGAGAGGCACAAAGTAAGACTGGAAGAATCTGCTGACTCTGAACTTGAGGCTTGTAGGCTCTGGCTTGCTACAGCCATCCTTATTTCATGTGTTAAGACCTTATCTGAGGGTGAATTAACATTCCCATGGGTTAGATGTGTGCTCCCATAACTCATGGAAGTGATGTCTCTGTCTCACGTTGGACAGCTAAAATATGGCCCAAACAGCACCTCTGAAAGGGTGCAGGTGCCAGAAGCAGCTCCCCAGAGCAGAGCTGCAGTGGTTGGACTATAACACCATGCTTTCTGGCTGCAATCCCTTCTGTTTGCTACGTCCTGTGATGCTTCAGGACCGCAGAGATGGCAGTTTGATCTGATGTGTGTGGCCTTGTGCACGGTCTGCTGGAGACATGGTCTGGCCTGGTTCCTGAAGGAGAGAGGAATGAAGTGGAAAAGGGTGTAGCATTGTGTTACTGACTGTCAAAAATGAGCCTGTGGAGGAGCAGTTCAGACTCCATCTACCACAGCAAGCGAAGGACCAACTCCATCTTTTTAAAAGGACCTCCAGGGTTTTTTTGTGAGATGGTTGGAACCACATGTAGTGCTAAGCCAGCCCTCTGTACTATCCTTATCTCAAAGGGCCCTGAAAGTGCTATTCCATGTGAGAGACAAACCTGTATGAATGCAAACATGGGTTATATGTGTTATGTCTGAGACAGGAAACCAGGATGTTCAACACTCTGGTTGCCACTAAGAACATCTAAATAAGAGAAGAGGAATTAGAAAGATGCAGCCATTGTCTGAAGTCCCCTTGGTCCTGAAAAGCAAAGCATTTTTAAAATGCTCCTTTTGATCTTTTGCCTTTCTCTGTAACCTTACATGTGTGCTGCCAAAGTGACACAAGAGATGAGTATGTTTTTTAATGTACATTATTCTAAGCACCATAATGTCTGGCATCCCTGTCCCAAACACTAATTATGAGTTTTTCCACTGCCAAGCATAACCCTCATGCTGGCAACCCAGATAAATCTCTGCTGCAGCCATGGATTTTTATTTATTTAAATCCAAATTCAGGCTACCACCCTCCTAAGAACACACTCTCCCTCCTCCCAGACGCAGTGGTTCTCTGAAACATTAGTTCAGTGCATCTTCCAGCCCTGAGAAGCACATTTTGTTTAATCTCTTTCATTAGGAAAGAAGTAACAAACCTTATGGTATTAAAATGATTAAAAGGTTAACATTAATATATTAATTTTCAGTGCCAGCCAGATGGATTGATTTTGCTGTTGTAGTTTGATTTGTTTTCTTCACTATGGATCTGAGTAGCATATTAGCTATTGCTTTGTGTGACTGTTACAGACATACAACCAGTTTTCCTTACTGAAAAGGAAAGGAGGCCAGGAGCCCCTTCTTCTCGGAGTACCCGGACTTTGGGGTGTGCTGCCAGCAAGGGGAACCCCGTTAGACTTTTCCATCAGTGCTGGGTGTCCCAAGGCTGCTGAGAGATGGTTTCTCCATGCACATACCAGTATTTCTACATGGGTTAGTAGTGCCATGTGTGTGGAGTTTGGCCCCCAGACACCAGCTTGGTTTCACAGTTATCCTTGTGACCAGCAGATGGAGTTGAGAGAATATCACTTTTTGGAAGCAAAGGAAATCGTTTCTCCTCGATTCTCTCGACTTAGAATTGGAGCAGCACATCTTCTCTTGCATTTTTTTTTTCCTAATCTCTTATTAAACTACATCTCGAGTTTTCTGTTGCATTCTTCCTTGTTTCTCTGTTTCTTTTTATGTCCTTTGGATTTCTTTATTAACAGATACTGATCAAAAGAGGCTGTGGGATGAGGATGTCTTAGGTGTGCCTTGCTGCAGACCTTCTAGAGAGAGGAAGAAAGCTTTTAAACTGGAAGGCCAGGTTTAACTAGAACAAGTAGAGCTGTACCTACTTAAAATAGACAACTCTTCTTTTTTTTTTATTTTTTTTATTCTAGGGTCTAGAAATAATGTCAGTGAAAAATAATGTCACTGTGAAAAATCTCTATTGTGTCCTTACAATGAGTAAGGCTTGTTTTTCTTAACCTTTCAGTGATTTTTTTTAACTCTTTTGCAGCAAAGTCAGTGTTTTGCTGTGGGAAAGGTCTGTGTCTGTCACCCCAGAGACGTGCTGTGTGTCTGCTTGCTGCTCTCATCAGCAGTCTCCCAGTCTCTGGTGGGCTTCCTGTTTGCTGTGCTCACCTTCCCTGGGCCTGCCCTGACCTGCACCCTGAAAAGTTCTCTTTCCCAGGCATGCTCATTCTTCTTCCTCAAAAAAACTCCACCTGATTTGTAGTGGAGCAGCAACCTAGCAAACAGCTGGGGAAAGCTCTTGTCTGTATTGCTCAGCTGTGTTCTTCTAAAGGAAAAGATCTTAATAACCAGGAAACAAATCTAACAGATAATGTCCAGTGCTGGAGAAACTGGATCTGGTTTGTTCTGTCTTGGGGCAGGAGTTCATCCTGGGAACATGAACTGCTTTGAATGGTGAAACATTTTAATCTTTTGCACCATCCATAAATAATGGTGCCAGGCTGGCAAAAGCAAGCTGAAAAAAGAGGATCTGCTCTTTCCCCAGCATTCTGGCCCATGTTCCACTCTCCTGTGCTCTGTATATGAATATATGTGGTGGAGAACATCCATCACCACTTCTTACTCTCCTCCAGCAGTTGGGGTGAAGTACTCCATAGCCAGCACTCTGACAGCGTGACTTCACTTAAAACTTCTCATTTATCTCTTATCCAGATTGGTATTTTTAATGTTAATCATTCCTCAGTCTCTTTTATCACCCAGTAAATTCTATATAAAGATTTTTTTTTAAGAGTAAAATTTTGTTCACTTAATTTCCTGTATGTCAGAGCTGGACTCTGTCTGCAGATTCCTATATCAAGCTTTGTTCCTTTCTGTGTGGTGCCTACTTTTACAAGAAAAGGTAGATCATGTTTGATCTTGACAGACAATCTTGAGTGCCTTTGAATATAAACACATCAAGACATAGAGGTTTCCTGGTCATCTCAGTAAAGTAAAACTGCCAGGGAACTTTGTGACCATCCACATCCATGAAGATGAGATACTTGTGCATCTGTGCTGCCCAGAAGCACAGAAAGTTTTTGCTCTTCAGAATAGAGACAGGACAAAGCTATCTTACTGTAAGAAAATATAGTTTCCATCATTTTAGATGGTATTAAAAGCTGCTTTACACTCTAGAAGTGTTGTATTACTGTTTCTAGAAAACTGGTTAATGAAGCTACCAGCTCTGTCAGAGGTTCTAGCAGACTTTCAGCCCCTTACCTGTTTGTTCTGATTATGGTGGAGCTCAGCAGGGTAGCAGGAGAAACAAAACTCTCTTTTTTTCCCCCCTTTATCTGATCATTGAAGCATTTATTTTAATTGTGGGAGCAGAAGTGTCTAAATTTCCTGCTTCATGCACAAAACAGTGATTCAGGTGAAGCAGCAGGAAGCCTCCTGCTTGTTCTGGAGCAGAATGATTTCTGTGGTTGGTGGAGGATTTACACACCTTTGGTGTGACTGCAGCATGCTAGTGTTATCTCTGGTTTTGAACTGGTCCTGCCAACCACTGGTCTTCAAAGAAAAACTAACATTGAAGAGATCAACTTCCTCAAACAGTCAATAGTCTTAGAAGTAAAATAGGTGGTGGAAGGATCATTCATTATATTTCCAGGTTTAGGACTTTATAAGGTTGAAATAGTGACCAACATAACTCCCTAGAGCTTAAGCAATATTCTGAGTTCTTGTTTTGTGTCTACCTGCAGACACTCTCATCTGGACAGAAAACTGCTTGTTCTCCTAACTGCTGATACTCCACAATTCTGCTTTTTTGTTACTCAATCCTCAAAAAGTCCTTTTGGGTCAGGACATCTGTGCTGATACAGCTGTAGTCATGTCTGTTAACTGGTAGGGTAGTAACAACAGGAGACTTTTGGCTTGGGAAACAATTCTTTGACTGGGCTGAAAACATTGCTTCCAACAAGATTTTCTTTGGCATAGTCTCTGTATTTTTCTGCAGATTGTCTGAACTAATTGTTTCCTATTTGTGACCCAAGAACTGTTTCAGCAAACCCTGCCTGCTCTTGTGGATTTGTTCACAGAAGAAATGGAAGACTTAATTTCAGCTGCACACTCTGGAAGAATAAGTGGATGAGTTTCCCTTCACCCTCTTTCCTTTTATTGCTCTTTTTCTTGCAAACACAAGACAAACAGATGCAGTAATTCCTCTTTAAGACTTACTATAGTCATTATCAGTGGCAGAGTCCCCACCTCCTCCATCAAACAGCAGACATTGTGTTTTCTACTTGATCTTGTATACTTTGTTCTCCAGAAGAAAAACTATCTCTTTTAAAACCTGATGTGAAGGTGGCAAAGCTGAGGGCAAAGCTTCTTACTGGAGCAGTGAGAATTGTGCCAGGGAACCTTTTCATTGACCTAAGGAAATGAGTTTTGTTGCTGTTATGCTCTGTTTTGTAGGCTGTGGAATTTTCTGAGGAGTCCTTCTCAAAGGTCAAAAGTAGAGTGGGCTGCAAATGGTGTATTCTGTCACTTAAAAGGATGATTTCCCTTAAATGTACTAAGCAGGCTTTGGTTGGTAGCTCTATAGACAGCACTGAACTATTTCTTCTGTTACATGCCCAGTATAATCCTGTTCTTCCTATATTCCATTTATAAGTGGTTTTAATGGCTGATTTTCCTTGGGTAGCTTGGAAGTTGGTGAGCTTTTCTGTGGTAACCTGTATTTGCAGTGCATAATCAAAGTGATTCTTGGGACAGTTTCATGTTTGTCCCTGGGATTAATTCAGGCTGCAAATCACAGGGACTTAAGCGCTTCTGCAGTCCCATATCTGCTCTTGCTGGTGGAGTCGTTGCAGGCTGTGGATGTGTTTAATTTTGAAAATCAGGTTTCTACATTTGCTGTCCTTCAGAGGTCCAAGGAGGTAGTGGAAAAGCTTCTAAATCTGCTGAAGAAATGACATGTGGAGGAAGCTCTTTCTCTTCTGCACTGTTCTGAGTTATGTCTTAGTCTGTGGGTATCAGGCTCTGTCAGGGAAGGCTCAGGCCTTGGTACAGAGCTTGTCCATAAAGAATGGATGCTGGAAATAAACCAGAGGGTTTTACAAGCTGATGCAACCTACCATCACCTCATAGTTAATTCTGGTTCACTTCAGTAGACATAATACAACCCAGATTCAGGTGACCTTTGTGAGAAATGTGTATACATCTTACCTTGGAAATTTCCTCTGTGAAAGGAATATCAGCACTCACTGGTGAGAAGAAAGGCTGGAAAATCAGCTCTACCTTTTGCTGTGATATATGGAGACAGTCATATAATTTTGGCTGTCTTCTGCCATTGCACTTCTCTTTCTGTTGGAGACAAGAAACTAGGATTGAAGTGTAACAAACCCATAATGCAAAAATATAATATTGAATTCCACCTGAAATGTGGTAAGAGCTCGTTCCTGTTGGAATTATGATCTGTCTAATAAACAGAAGATTTTGGGTGGCTTGTTACTTAAATTATTGTTTGTAAATGTCTTTAACAGAGGAACCTCTCAGTACAGTTTTGCTGTTCCAAGATTAGAATAGAAATGTTTGTGAATGCTACAGAGACTGGCATAATAAGTTGTGGCAGAATGCTTGGCCAGTAGTCTTGTGATACTCAAATTATTATACAAGATTCAGATCAGAATGGAGACGTGCAAACATGATGCTGAACCCTCTGTTCTCTCAGTCCCAGATGCAAACCCAAGTACAACAAGTGGGGATCGTTCCAACGCAGGCGATGGCCACGGGGCCCACGGCAGACCCGGAGAAGCGCAAACTGATCCAGCAGCAGCTGGTGCTGCTGCTCCACGCTCACAAGTGCCAGAGGCGCGAGCAGGCGAACGGCGAGGTGCGGGCCTGTGCCCTCCCACACTGCCGAACCATGAAGAACGTCCTCAACCACATGACACACTGTCAGGCTGGGAAGGCCTGTCAAGGTGAGAGCACGCTGCTGAAGCTACTCTTGCAAATGAGCTGTGTAAGGTTTCTTGCTTGTTTGTCAGCAGTGTTTCTCTTCTTGTCAAGAAGATCCCTATACCTGGCATAAATGAGTGCCAAAACTGGTTCTTTAATTAAACAGCTGCTCCCTTTTTCATTACCTTTTGCCTGGTTTCCCTTTCTGATCTCTGCAGAGTTGTCAGTTTAGAAAACAGAATGCAATATTTGCCCTTTAAAAGCAGGATAGCAATGTAGTCTTGCAAGCATCACGTTCATGTTTTCATCTCCTCTGTTGTGTGAAGAGGGTGTAATTCCCAGCAAGTCTTTATCTGAGATTTTAATACTAGTTTCCTTAATTTGTTACAGCATTATTGGTGGGTCTCCAAAAATTGTAGTTGCATTTAGCTGTGTTC
The DNA here is from genome assembly GCA_907165065.1 of Caprimulgus europaeus. Next base: position 15,822,160 of record OU015540.1, on the reverse strand, counting down.
AGTTATATGTACAGCATTACTTGTAAAAGAGAAAGAATAGAGTTGCTCTAAAAAATGGGATAATTCAAAAGCAGTTAACCAAGGAGTGACCTTAATTCTATTGCTTTGCCTTGTTACAGTTGCTCATTGTGCATCTTCAAGACAAATCATTTCCCACTGGAAGAATTGTACTCGGCACGACTGTCCTGTGTGCCTTCCTTTGAAAAATGCCAGTGACAAAAGAAACCAACAACGTGAGTAGTTGTCTTACTGCTGTCACAGTGGAGTTATACTGGTAAAAACAGGTTGATTGGATGTACAGTGTGGGAATAAACTTTAATTACTTAAATACACAATAATTGAAAAGGAAAAATCTCAGATCAAGTGTGCATTCATTTTTAAAGAGTGTGGCAACTTTGAGCTGGTGTTTTATTGTGAGGCAGGTCAATAGATTCCATTTACAATGCAGTTTTGGGTGGAGGTAGGGTTTTAGGGAAGATATAAGCTATTTCATTATTTTTCTTGTTGCTAGAAACAAATCAACATGATAGTGAGAAAGAATAATAAAAATGTTTGGGAAAAAACCTATTGTGCACCAAAAGGTCTTGTCTGGGTGTCTTTATCCTTAAGTGCATTTAATGCTGATATAGACTGGAGGGTGGTTATTTTCCCTCCAAAACTCAAAAAAAATGAATGTAACACTACTTGGAGGTAAGGATTTTGTTTTCATTTTACCAAACTCCTTAGTGAACAAGGTGAGTCTTGTGTGTTAAAGTAGTAACTTGTTGCATGTGATTAGTTACGTTTGACCTTCAAATAAAGTGTTGAAAGCTTTGTTTTTTCATGAGACATGGTCTGTTTGTGCACAACATCCTTATTACACAGTTGTTATCAAAGTGCTAACAACATCTAGCACAGCAGAGTGGGGTTTTCCGATACAAGCTGCTATAGAGAAGTAGCTTGTGCAGTATTTGTTTTTACGTCATCCATGCAACTCATCACAAGAGAGGGCACTTGAGCAGAACAGTCCTTAAAAATAATGTTGTTACAAGATCAAATAGGATGCTGTTTGAATGCAGGAGAATTATAATGGATAAGTGTAGAGTTTGGCTGTGTTGTTGTTGCAGGGGAAATAACTATGAAATCTCCTGTTCAATTAATCAATCATCTAATGGTAGTAGCCATGAAAATTTGCAGCTTAGTACTCTGAGGTGCAAGGTTCTTTGTTCTGAATTATGTCTCTGAGTCATGCATGTGACACCTCCTGCTTTGTTGGAAGGTAGAAGTTGAACACTGAAAATAGTTGTTTAGATGTATTATAAAGGATACTCCTTGTGAGGCATTCAGAAACGTTTGTGAAATTATTTACATGAATATGGGATCTGAAAACACTGTGCCTGATCAGGTGAAAACTAACCTAAGCTAGATTAGTTTCAGACTTGAAGAAAATATTGACTTTCTTGGGAATAAATAGTTATAACATTGACTAAATTGAGGGGAGGAGAGGATCTGTGTGGCAGAATATGACAAGAACGTTTAGAAAGGAAAAAAGAAATGAGGAGCATAGTTACTTTCATCAGAGTGTTGTCCTCACAGAATGAACATGCAATGGTCACTGAAGACTTTGAGTCCTAGAATCTTCCTTCCTGTGCTTGTGCCTGCTGTACCATTGCTATTTCCAGTCCTGCTGTATCTGTGCTGGGCTTTCAAGTGGTTCCCTCATTGTGCCGGGCTGTGAGAAGGTTCTGCAGCATGGTGGCTTGCTCCCACCCTTCCCACGTGCAGGGGTTCACGTGCTCTTTGTAGCTATCTATTCCTACTCCTTGGGGGATTCATGCTGCAAAAGTCATAGGTTTTAGGTTACTACCATGGAGCTCTTCCTTTACAGTTCTCTTACTGCGTGTTTTAGTGTTTAGATTCTGAGCCTACCACAGTTTGAGCTACAAACTCTTGCAAACAAGCTGTTGATATATTTATAGCTTTATAGCTCTATCATAACAATTATTTTTTCTGAAGATTTGCCTTGTCATGAACATGCTTGAGCTTCTTAATTCTTCTGTTCCTGGCCTGGGCAAGTGTGTATTGTGCCATCAAACAGCTACTGGATGTGCTTCCCCTTGCAGCTCTACAGATAGTGATTAGTGTGCTGCACTCACCAGTTAGTGTGACCTGGGCCATCCTCCTGCAGTGCTTGATGTGCTTCATACCAGGATCAGGAGACTCTAGAAAAGGATTCCTGTTCAGCTGAGTGAAACTGCAGGATGGAGTTGTGATCATGGAGCTGGTATTCCCTGTATTTTTCCACGTGGGAACATTTTAAATAAAATGCAGTGAGGAAAAGGCAGGACTGAGAGAAGAGTAAATTGGAGACAACCAATCTTCATCTAGAAATGTGATTTTTGAAAAACACTGGGCCAGAAATTCCAGTGTGTGTGGACTCAGGGATGAAGGATGGGAATCTGATGAGGGAAATGGCTGAGGAAGTAGCTTATTGAGTATGGGCAGAAAAATGAAAGAAGACCTGGATGTAGAGCATTTGGGACCTGACCCTTTGTGGAGAAGGAAGGAGTACATTGGAGCACAGGGAAACATGTTCAGAAAGAGTAGCCAGCACCTTGTTCACCAGAGCCCATTTCCTGTGAAAATGGGAAATGAAATCCAGTTTGCTCGAGTCTTACTGTCAGTAACTGTAAAATCTACAAACAAAAGGTATCTCTTGTTTTTTCAAGTGCTGGAAATCACACATAATGGTGACCTCCCAGCCACCAGTTGTTCCACTGAGCCTCATGCTAGACTGTTAGCCCACAGATTAAGAAGTTCCATTCATTGACTAATACGATGCTGGGCTGTGAAGGCTTTTGGTTTAATGCTGAAATTAAATAAAAATTAAAATGTTATTGCAGAGAGGTTTAATGCTGACACTTCTGCCTTTAAGTTGCTCATAAAATCTTTACTTACCCCATGATTTGATTGATGATACAGCTTTTAATTAAATGGTCCTGTACACTTAGCTTTTGTAAACCTGCCTAATTCTGGGTGCAGGACAGGCTTGTGCTGAGGTGAGTTAAGGATAGGAGCAGAATTTGTGAGCATTTTGAGCCCCAAGAGGGCCTAGTCAGGGCAGGTCAGGAAGTCCTGGGGCTGCTGAACTTCTGCTTGTTTGAACTTTCCCTCTTAAGATACATAAACACATGTGGCTTTGGAACAGTGGGACATATGGAGCTCAGTTGTCTTTAAAGCATTTAGCATGTGTACAGTCTTGTACAGAGAGTTCTCTCCATACTTGTAGCTTCTGTCATGAGCTCATCAATGTCTAAAGCATCAGCTAATTAAAAAAAATCACAGTAGATGTTGCTTCAGGTAGCAGTGGTCTCATGTGATAACTCCTTTGTTTCAGTGCTGTATTTATTTTACTTGACTTGGTTTCTTAAGGCATCAGCCACAGAGAGGATATGGGATCAGCCACACTGTGTTTGCACTTGGATCTGTCCAATAAGGAAATTTAATTCTCTCTTCCTCTATCTGCTTCATTGACAGATTGAGATGATGTCATGCATTCATATAAAAGCAATGAACAAACAGACAAAAAAATCCCCCTCAGAATCAGATTCCTGATACTGTGAAAATACTCAATACAGTGTACTATTAGTTGAATTATGAAATACCAAATAGCCAGAGCCACTCATTTCCACATTGCAAGTGTACTGCTGGCTGGAATCACACAGTCTGGCCTCTAATAATGATCATACTCAGTTGGGAGTGTTGAAGCAACACTTGGCTGTTGACCAGCTTTAGTGAGTTTTGCCTGTATGTGCTCACAGGGGGACTTCTTGGAGATCATTGTTAGTCTTTTCAAGCTGCAAGACAAAAGAGTGGTCTTCAGACATTGTCCCCTCATGACAATGTTAGTAGTTTTATGAAGGAACTGGAGGGGTTTTTTCTATTTAGAATGGACTTGCTCTCCATGTTGTCACTTTTAAAGTGACATTCAGACTGACAACTCTGATGAATACCTTACAAATAAGTAGTGTTTGATCTGGGGCAGAACTAGAGATTTGGAAATCTAATCTTGCTGAAGTAGACTTCTCTAGAACTGGCTGGACTGTGGTTGCTAAAGCTGCTCTGACACAAGGGCTGAACGTTGCCAAAGCTCAGCCCAAAACCCTGGGCAAGGGATGGTGGGCTTCTCCGAGTCCTGCCTTAGCTTCAGTGTGAGCTTCAAGCCAAGTTTGCAGTCTGCAGAGATCAGTGCCAGCTTTTTTCCCCAGAAGAACACGAGGAATGGTAGAACTTGGCTATGGTCAGGCTAGAAGCCTTTTCCCTGATCCAGCCTTCAGGATCTCCTGTGCTGCTGCGACCATCTCCAGAGAGGTGCCTCTGATTTACAGCCAGCCCGAAAGTGTGTGGGGTTTTTTTGTTGTAACTTTTGCAGAGACATCATCCACTTTCTCTGACAAGCTGGGATTTTTATTAGCTCCTGACTTGTTGACACAACAGCCTCTGAAGCCTTTGGAATTCCAGAGTGCCACAAGTTTTGTGCTGTTTAACCTTTCTAGAGACCTGGAGCCTATTTCTTGGCTTGTGGTGTGTAAAGGCATCTTTCTCTTAGATTGTGATTCCAGTGCTATGTGCAAGTCCAACAAGAAATTCATACAGTTTGTCCTTTTTATTTATTTATTTTAATTAAACTGATAGGATCTCAGTCAGCTTCTGTCTTTGTTTTTAAGCTTGCTTGGAAATGATCAGTGAGTTCAAAAGTTATTATGAATGTGTCCACAGAGTGTAAGCCCATGTAAACCTAATTTCCATGGTAAACCCAGTGTTGAAAATACTGTGGATTGTCCCTGGGGGGAAAGAAGGATGTTTTCTGTGGGGCTGCTTCTTCTGGGGAGTGGGATCTCTGACTGCATTTTCTTGTAGCTCTTTGGCAAATGAGGTCAAATTGAATTCTCATCTGGAGAGGGAAAATGGACTCTGTAATGTGTGTATTTTCTCCTGGGTGGAAGCTGAAAGTGTGTGTATCTTTTTCAGTGATTCTCCCAGTTTCCATAGTGGGTGAGGATTTCAGAAAGCCTAGGCAATGCTGTTAAGGTCTCAGAAGGCTTATTTTCCTGATTTTCTTTTTTTTTTTTTCCCCAACCATGTGCTTCTCCTACTATTTCAGTAAAGCATCTATTGTTACCTATATTAAAAGCTATTATTGTTGCCATGTTTAGCTCACAGATGTGTAATGCACATTACATATTTAATTACATGAGGGGGAAAATGTGAAGTATGTATAACTTCTGCCAGTCTCAGTTATCAAAAAGCAATGTCTCTGTACTGAAGGATGTACTCCATGTGTCACTCACAGTGGAACGTGTTGTGGCAGCTAAAATGAGGACTGGAAATCAGATTTATTCACTTCTGGATTTAGTAAAAACAACTTTTCCCTGTTTTTTTTTTTTAATTTCCTGTCTCCAATGGAAATGACACTTCCATATATCTGTGTGGTGAGAGAGGTTGGTCAGTTGTGGTGGTCATATAGGTTAATGAATACCTAAATATTATTTATCTAAATCATTTACCAAAACCTGTGGCAGGCTCATCCCATTTCGGACTCTTCAAATTATTTTAGATGTTGTCAGTATAATCTGAAACCCATCAGGGCTTTTCATATCTCTGAATAACTTGAGTTTTAGGGTAATTTGGCCTTCAGAGGATTCATCTAGTGACTGCTTGGAATGAAAATTTCTACCAACAGATCTTCAGTGCTGTCTCTGTGTCTGAGGACACAGAGTATTTCTGCTGGACTCAGGATCTCTGTTCTGGAGCCAAATATTTTGACCTAAAATGGGATTGATGGGAAAGAGGGAAGTAGAGGATTTCTCACCCCACCTCCCCCTTAGTCTAGTGTCCCAAGCATGAAAATCCTATTTAGCATTATATTGAATCATAGAATCATAGACTCACAGAGTGGTTTGGGTTGGAAGGGACCTTAAAGCTCCTCCAGTCCCAACCCCCCTGCCAGCAGCAGGGACACCTTCCACTAGACCAGGTTGCTCAAAGCCTCATCCAACCTGGCCGAGAACACTTCCAGGGAGGAGCAGCCACAGCTTCTCTGGCCAACCTGGGCCAGGGTCTCACCACCCTCACACCAAACAATTTCTTCCTCACATCTCACCTCCATTTCCCCTCTGCCAGATTCAAGCCATCACCCCTTGTTCTGTCACTCCCTGCCCTTGGCCAAAGTCCCTCCCCAGCCTCCCTGGAGCCCCTTCAGGTACTGGGAGGCCACTGGAAGGTCTCCCTGGAGCCTTCTCTTCTCCAGGCTGAAGAGCCCCAACTCTCTCAGCCTGTCCTCACAGCAGAGCTGCTCCAGCCCTGGCATCATCCTCGTGGCCTCCTCTGGACTCATTCTAACAGGTCCAAGTCTCTCTTGTGTTGGTTGCTCCAGAACTGGACACAGCACTGCAGGTGGGGCCTTATGAGAGCAGAGTACAGGGGCAGAATCCCCTCCCTGGCCCTGCTGCCCACGCTGCTCTGGGTGCAGCCCAGGACACGGTTATTGGCTCTGTGCTGCCAGCGCACGGTGCCGCCTCATGTTGAGCTTCTCATCCACCACCACTCCCAAGTCCTTGGTGCCTATACTTTATGTATGTTACAGTAATTACGGACTTATCTGCTCCAGATTTCCAGCACTGCTCTTTTGACTGCCTGTATTCATTGCTAGGGTGAGTTCTGTCCTGTAGAATCCAACCCTTGAGTTTCCCCACTTGGCACCCTGGGTGTTGTTCTGTCCCTTGGCAGAAAGCTGTATACTGTATAACCATATGCACGTTCTGTTGATTCTTGGCATGATTTGCTTTATTATTTGTCCTCATTTATTTTCAATTTTTTTCTTATCTTTTCCTTTTTTTATAGCCCTTTTAGGGTCTCCAGCTGGTGGTATCCAAAATTCCATCGGTTCTGTTGGCACAGGGCAGCAGAATACTCCAGCACTAAGTAATCCTAATCCCATTGACCCCAGCTCCATGCAGCGAGCCTACGCTGCCCTTGGGCTGCCGTATGGCAACCAGCCTCAGACACAGCTGCAGCCACAGGTACAAGGCCAACAGCAGGCACAGCCTCAGGCTCACCAGCAGATGAGGACCATTAATGCACTGGGTAGGTGGAAAAAATACCAAGAAACTAAGGTGTTAACGTGAACTCAACTGCTGAATTTTTAGGATGGTCTAGTATTTCACTTGATCACTTTCTATTAATTAAATAAGTGTACTATTTATAAACACTGCCATTCATTTACTTTTTTAATACTAGAAAGCTTTGAACATAATTGCTTCTGCCAAATAGCTGTAGTTTTAGTTTCTTTTTTAGAAATATAGTCCATAGCTTATTGTTGTCTAAGGTGACTAGATGGAATTGCTGAAGGATTTTGGATTGTTTAACAAGTATTTCACCTGTTCCAGCAAATAATTTTGTATCAAATGCTGATTTCTTTCTGGAATTTAATTATAGTATTATCTTATTTTTAGATTATTGAACTAGTCCTAAGAGTTTATGAATTTTAAATTTCAATAGGCTAGTTTTTGTAGGAAAAAATGTTCAGACTGAGGGTAACTTCTGATTCCATAAGTAGCTACATATATGTGCCATAGCAGATATTATCATAAAAGTATTTATCTGTTTCTTTTGTTAAGCAGTTGGGTCAGTAAAGTGTAGTTTTGCCATGTTATTGTCAAATTGTGAACTGAGTACCAATAATGCTTAATTTTGTCCCAAAGGAGCCAACCAGATGAACCTTCCTGCAGGAGGAATAACAACAGACCAGCAAACTAGTCTAATTTCTGAAACTGCTCTTCCAACATCACTTGGGACAAATAAGTAATGCACACATTTTCATTCTTGCTCAATTAAACATTTATTTACATGCTTATGAATGTAAAATAAAAAAGAGCATGCTTTAAAAACTAATTGTATTGGCATGGAAATGATCAGTCACATCTGCAGCTACGCTCTTGTTTCCTGTTTCAATTCTGTATCTACCACTTTGTTCCTCCAGAGAGCACCAGAACATTTAGTAGTTTTAAATGAATTCCCAAAGGAGGAATATTTTGTATTTTTAAGTTGTGATTCTTTATCGTTCATACTGTGTCTTGCAAACTCCTGAGCTTTGCTGCTGTAGGTGTTGCAGTTTGCTGATACCAGAATTTCACTTGAAGAATGTTTGATGCAGTAGCTAGAAGTGATGAAAGGAATTAAAAATACTTCAGATATCAAACACACAACAAAACTCTGCATTCTATACTGTAACAGCCCCTTTTCTCTTTATTTTAGCCCCCTAATGAATGATGGCACAAATTCTGGCAATGTTGGAAACCTCAGCTCCATGCCAACGGCTGCACCTCCTTCTAGTACCGGGGTAAGGAAAGCATGGCATGAACATGTCACTCAGGACCTGCGCAATCATTTAGTGCATAAACTGTAAGTATTCACCAAGCCTGCATCTTTTTCCTGAAAGTTCTTTAAGGAATACTGTTCATACTGTAGTTCTACTACTAAGCTGAAAAGTTGTTGATGAGAAAGTTACCAGTAGTGGTTCTCTGACACTGGGCCACTGAGGATGAGCTGTTACCTTTAACCTTCCTCTTCAGTTTGTTCTTTGAAGTTCATTTATATTGCCAATAAATTAACTCTGCTGTAGTAAGGAAGTATTTAGACTCTAGACTGTCAAACCTCACATTTTTTCATCATTGAATTTACTTTAATCTTCTGGGAGTACTGCAATATAGATTTTTTTTAAAAAACAATTTTGATACACTTTTATATCTCTGATGTCTCATGTCCAGGTTGAACATTATAAAGCTGCATTGAATTATATTTTTTTTTCTCTGAGAATTTTTCTTTTATTCTTTCTCCTTTCTTGTAGTGTCCAAGCCATCTTCCCCACTCCTGATCCAGCAGCACTGAAGGATCGCCGCATGGAGAACTTGGTGGCTTATGCCAGGAAAGTGGAAGGAGATATGTATGAATCTGCCAACAGTAGGGTATGTTGCTTCAGTCCAGATATTCAGGATGTGTTCCAGAACAGTAGTATCACAAATCTTACCAGCATGATGAAAACCACAGAGAATCATTTCAGTGCTTCCTTGATGAGGAAAGATGTGCTTTCTGTCTGTGACAGAGTTTGTACATGATTAATGTCATACCAAGCAAATTCACCTCCCTCAGCTCCATGAAAACTAGACAGCACTGTCCTAGCCCTCTGCATTCCTCCTGGAAGTGTGCATGAAGATCAGAGTACAGCTTGCAGTTCTTCATGTTTCCTTTGATGACTTTCTCCTTTCTGGAAGTCTGTGGAAATAGTAGCTTTAAAACTTTCTTAATGCCTCTCTGCTGTTGGAGGTTTTCTCTAGGAGTCAGTGCTATTATTCTACTTTTACCTGCACTGTTGGAATTATTTCTCCTCTACTCAGCAGCACCCAGGGTGATTTGGCTAAGACATGTAGCTGTTTCACATCTCAACATAGGAAGTCAGTTTGCCTGCATTTGTCCTTGTGTATGGGAAACAAGACAGAATTCCTGTTCTTGTTCATGATTTTTTCCCTCTGACTGCAAAGAGGTGTCAGTTCAAATCTCTGTTGCTCAGTGGGAGCAAACCCCTGTTGATTGACGTGCTGAGGGTACTATTTCATTGTGACACTGTGGTAATTCTACCCTAAAGAACCATTCCCTGGAGGTTTTCATCAGGTAAAGGCACTGTTGGTAGCTAGTGAGATCTTAACTGATCAGAATCTTGAGGTTCTTTGACAAGAGTATCTAAAGAGAGTACTTAGTGCCATTTGAGGTGATAACCATCAAGACAGTAACACTTAATCTGCCCCTCTCAGACCATCTCCCAGATGGAATGCAAGTTTTATTTCCTAGAGGCAGATAAGCAGTGGCCGTGCTTGTAATGTCACCACTGTGTCAGCGTTGATCAGTGACAATATGGTATTGTCCTTGTGGCTACCAAGGTTATTTAGCAAGGAAGACTTGTGTGTGATCACCCTTGATCACCCTGGCAGCCTTAGAAAACAGCTTTAGAGAGAACAAGGCTTTCATAAATATACCTGGGTATCTAAATACCTGCTCAGTAAGGATGAGGGTAGTAGACTTATGGTTATAGAATTAAATGTCTGTATTAAATGTCTCTATGCCAGACAAATACCCAGAAGTATCTTCTCTTCACCCTTTAATACACCTGTCAGAGCCTCGTTGCCAGAAGTCTCTTTTATGGGAATTCATCTAACAAATTTGGCTCCAAGCAGCAAACTTGGAAGAAGGGAGTAGCTCAGAGTGTGTTAATGATGCCGTGTGGAATTGCATCCTTCTTTTTGAGGAGCATCCGTCCTGCTTTGACACTGAAAAACTGATTAGTATGAAGCATCATTGTAAGCAGTTTGATGTTTTAGTAGCATGTGCTCCTTGTGTACCTGTCCTTTTTTGGGAATCTTTGCAGTGTAAAAGTAGCACAATATTAAATTTACAAGTAGGAAGTTAGAGGTGAAGTGTATTGAGCAGGAGGAGGAAAGAGGCTGTAGTGCTCTTAAATTGGACAGCAGAGAGTGTCTGCACTGATGGATTTTTGAGGTATTTGGAGGAGGGAAGTAACCTAAAACCAAAGCTTTATATTGCACTGGACTTTCTTAACAAGGCTGGTGAGGAATCTTGGGTTAGTTTTCTGAAATGAACTCAATCCTTGTAATAACAAATTCTAGTTTTGATGAAAATTGGATGAGGACAAAATAATCGTGAGACAAGCGTCACTCATCCTGTGCTCCATGTGACACTGAATTTTAAGAGCATAGGTGACCCCACAAAAAGAAATGTAGTCTTGAGGGTTTGTGGGGGTTTTTTTTGCTTTTAACATGTGCACAATTTCGTGCACTTGGCAGATGTGTGTCCAGCAATTGCTGACAAGCAAAACTGTGTACTTTGCTGTGCACTGTGACTGTCTTGTTTGATCTGTTGTCAATGTGGCTTGAGTAAAATTGATTTTTCATCTTGTACAGGTGTAATGTTTAGTTGTCTGTGCCTGTGGACTATTTTTCACTGATTTCCTCTGTTTCTTTGGGGTTTTGTTTGGTTTTGTTTATTCCTTGCAGTGAGTGTCAGTAGTCAGGCTCTTGAGGAAAAGAGTGGTTCCTTTCTTTATGTAAAAATTTATCTCTCCTTAACATCTGTCTCCTGAAGTTTATTCAATGTAACTGCATTGCTGGGAACATCTTTTTATTTTGTCTGTGGATTAGTGGAAATGTTTATTATGAAAATAACATTTCAAAATCATTAACACTTAAAAAGTAAATCACAGCTTCCTGGTTTTTGTCCAAGCAACAGAGAACCTGGAGTTTTCTTTGTCTACTGATCTACTCAGAGTAGATGTGAAGGATAGGTGCCAAGCCAAGCCCCATATGTGTTTTCTGGAAGCTTTGTTTTTCCTTTTCTCTGTTAGAACAGTGATGATACTGTCTCAAATTAACAAAATTATGAAGATAAATATTTCTTGTTTAAATAGGCAGGTGTGTACATAAGGGAAAAAAAAAACAACCAACCAACCAGGTGATGGTATTCTGGTAGACTGTGTGAGTTCTGCTGCTGGCTTCTTATACTTGATGCTGAGTAATTTATTTTTTTCCCCCCTTTTTAGGATGAATACTATCATTTATTAGCAGAGAAAATCTATAAGATACAAAAGGAGCTAGAAGAGAAACGGAGGTCTCGTCTTCATAAACAAGGGATGCTGGGGAATCAGACGGCCTTACAGACCCCAGGACCTCAGCCCCCTGGTATCTCACAGGTGGCTGCTGCCATGGGCCAGGCACAGCCCGTGAGGCCGCCCAGTAAGTCCTTCTGCAGGAGGTGCTGCTGCATTTCAGCTGTAGCTCTGCACAGTTTGAGTCCTGGGGCTCATGCTAATCTCAAATTCATATTTTACATTGATTTTTGCTGACCGTTCTTCTGTTGTGTTGCAGATGGGCCTATGTCCATGCCAACCGTGCCTATAAGTCGTATGCAGGTTTCTCAAGGTATCTATTTTTTCCTCTCTAATTGCAATTTGTGGGTTCAAAATAATTGTTAGAGGGAAAAGCTGATCTTCTGGGGTTTTTTTGGAGGTGGGATAGGGGGAACTACTGAATCTCCCTTTTTTCAGCATCATTCTTTGTTGTTGCTCTGGGGCAGGAACTGTCTCAGCACAGTCTTGTCTTAAGAACTGGCAGTATGTACTCAATCCTTTGTTAGTGATTGGGAAGTAATTAAATCCTTTCAAAAAGGGAGCACAAGCAAGAATACTTTGGATGATCTCATTTAAAACACTGTCATGGTGGGGGGGAGAGGAGCATGTTGGCATGTTTTCATCAGTTCATCAGCCAGAAACACACCTATAGCTGGAAACTTAGCACGTTAATCCTAGAATCTGTAAAACTAATTATATCTTTTCTTGGTTTTGGATGCAGAGTGCATCTAAAAAAGCCCTGTAGTTTGCTCATAGCACTCATGACTTGCCATCACTGATGTAGGCTGCTGGGAGCTCGTTGGGTGGCTTTTTTCCTGACAAGTGCAAACCCATAACTTTTAAGTGCTTCAGCTTCCTCCAGAAAAGTGTTCCAAATTATTTTATTTCTTGATTTAGAGTTAGTAGTAAGTTGAAACTTGTGTTGAAATGTTCTTGAGAAGTTACAACCTTTTAAAATTCATTTAAGTAGGGAAAAAAGTTTATAGCAAGTATAGCTCCATAATTATTTATTTACACCTTTGTTCCTGAGAGACAAGTTTTGGTTTTTTGGAGAGATAAAATGTTTTGTATAAAAAGCACAACACTTGTTTAAGCATATTGCTAGCTTTTGTCCTCACTTGTGGCTAGGAGTTGCCTTCATCAATACACTATGTATTTTTATCATATTTGCTTCAACAATTTCAGTGAGGCCTGAATAAGACATTGCTGTTTCAAAGCAAATGCCTGATTTTAAGAAACCATCCTGAGGTATTATTTACACATAACATCCTGTCTCTGCAAATCATCCACACCCTACATCTTTTGCATTATTATTTTTTTTTTTAGACACTGGAAGTTGTATTTCACCCAACCTGGTATTATTCTAAGTAATTCTTGCATCTTGATTTGTCTCCTAAGCCAAGTAATTTGAACAAAGTTAAAAGAAGATGATGAAGTGTGAGGCAGTCAAACTTCAGTCATAATAAATGTTAATTTTATAATAGAGTATAAATATATAAAACCTGATGATTTGTTTCTAATGAGTTGTTTTGGGGGTGCATTTGCAGGAATGAATCAGTTTAACCCCATGTCCATAGGGAATGTACAGATGCCACAGGCACCCATGGGACCTCGAGCAGCTTCTCCAATGAACCACCCTGTACAAATGAACAACATGGGCGCCGTCCCTGCGGTTCGTACTCCTTGTTACCCAGTCCTTCTCAGAACTGATTACCTTTAGCAGTGCTAATGCTGTGCTGAAAAGGCCATGTCAGAGAGTGGTACTGGAAATTGTGGGATAATTTCATGGAAATGTATTGAGTTTGTCAGACTTTTGTTGAGGAGTTTGTTTTCAATGTCTATGTGGTTTGGTTTTGGGTTCTTTTAAATCTTTAGGTAGATGCCAGAGGTGCAGTAATCTCCACAGTCTGTGATTGTTCTTTCAGAAACTGGGTCTATGCAGTATATGAATCTTCTTTATTCCTCCATGAAACCATGTTTTTATTCTTCAGAAAAACAAAAATATTTTCAGTTTGACTGGATTATCTCCATTAGTTCAGAGAACAGAACAGAGTTTTAACACTCTTAGTAGAGTTTTTAATATTACCTGTTTAAAAATAACTTCCTCATGAATACTGTGGAACAAATGCTGAAGTTCTGTCATATGCCCTCTTCCATTTGGTTCACTGAAGCCAGTTTTCCTTGTGTTTTTTGGTCCTATCTTTCGGTTGATTACATTGAGGGTATTTTCCTTTGTCTTGCTACATAATCCTAAATGGTAATATCTTAATTTGGTTGTTAATTTTCAGATGGCAATGTCTCCTTCCCGAATGCCTCAGCCACAGAACATGATGGGAGCTCATTCCAACAACATGATGGGTCAGGCTCCCACCCAGAACCAATTCCTGCCCCAGAATCAGTTTCCAGCATCCAGTGGGGCTATGAATGTGAACAATGTGGGCATGGGTCAATCCACAGCCCAGGCTGGGGTGGCACAGGTAAAATGTACTTTCTACTACTTGAGTTATTTAGTCTTAATTATTTAGGTCATTTAGGTATGTTTATTTATGTATCTATCTATTGTTTATTGTAGTCATCCCTGACTTTGGGGGATCCTGGGTTACCTCTGCCTTCTTCATAGGCTCTTATGTAACCTCTCTACATGAGCTAACTGGGGAGCAATGCCCTGTAATTCCTGACTTAAATTCTAAAAAAATGCAGGCTGCTGAGATTTTTAGGCAGAATATCAGAAGTTAAGTTTATGGAACATTTGTAAGCATATGTTTTTGTGTTTGTGTGGACCTTAGTAGCTAAATTTAAATCAAGAATTGCAAAGTGGTTGGGGAAGATCTTTTAAAGTTTGTTTTAACCTTTCTACTTCTGAAGAGAAAATTGGGGGTTTTTTTCTCTTTAACATTTTTGTGTTACAGTAGTGGTCAGTGAAGTAGCAGCTGTGCTTATGATGCCAAAGTATATGCTTTTCCACAGAGAGGAGCTTGTTCTTTAACTCAAGAGTCCAAGTAATTTAGGTTAGTTGAGACCCCCAGAGTTCTCTAGTCCAGCCCCATCCTCAGATGAGAGATAACTTAGATCAGGTTATGAAGGGCTCTGTCGAGTCAAGTTTGGAATGTGTTCAGGACTGAGCATCTACAATTTCTTGGGCCCTGGCTGAGTTGTTTGGCCACCTTTGTGGTGACCATTTTCTTCCCAATGCACTTAGTTCAATAAAACTGACTATGTACAGGCCATATAGAAGCATGTTTTAAACCTGAAACCTCATCTGCAGGAAACTGAATTCTTTCAGATTTCTGAGAGTAAGAGGTACCTATGAGGATAAGAGTATTCCTTTTTTATCATTAGTTATCTGATGCAATCTATAGTAAAATGTATAGTTTAAATGTCTGCACATCCAGAATGCTTTATTGTCACTGCTCTGAAAAACAAATCCACAGTTTTCTGAAGCATCTGGAGTAGTCTAATTAGAATTATTTAATTTAAAAAAGAAAAACCCAAACCAAGCAAACCCCTAAGTTTTGCACTATGCAAGTATTAAATGTGTTGTACTGTCTCATAAAGCAGGGCTGCTCTAGAGTCCTGGCCTAAAATGTGTATTTGCTCAAAACCATTTGTATGCAAAGTCTGACCTTTGCCCAGCTAATGGCATGATTTGGAGATTGTCTGCCTGTGGGTTTCTGTGTTTCTCAGAGATCCTGAGGATTCCCTCTCTGTGCCAGTAGAATTAATGTAAAAAGACATGTGTGGCACATCTAGGTCTAGGAGCAAAGTCTTTGACTAAGGGCTGATGAAAACAATTGGAGAAATCAGAGTGTAGTCATTTGCAATTGCAGCTCTTGTTTATAGTTGATCTCGTGTTTGGACTTAGAGTATTCTGTGAAAGACGACTTCAGTGCTGTGATTTAAAGGACAAATGTGATTCCCAGAGTTCTGGCAGTCACATATCTATAAGAGCATCTCTCTTTCTCTAGCAGGGGCAGGTTCCCAGTGCTGCTCTTCCCAACTCCATGAACATGCTAGGACCACAGAGTGGGCAGTTACCCTGTCCACCAGTGACCCAGCCGCCTCTGCATCAGACTACACCTCCCGTGTCCACTGCCGCGGGGATGCCGCCTATCCAGCACCAAACACCCACTGGTATGACTCCTCCTCAGCCAGCAGCACCCACTCAGCCATCGACACCGGTCTCATCTTCAGGACAAACACCAACACCGACGCCGGGCTCTGTTCCAAACGCCACACAGACACAAAGCACACCTACGGGGCAGACTGCAGCACAGGCGCAAGTCACACCGCAACCCCAGACCCCAGTCCAGCCCCAGTCTGTGCCAACCCCACAGCCAGCTCAGCAACAGCCAACATCTGTGCAGGCACAGCCACCTGGCACTCCAGTAAGTACCAGCCCATTGCATTTTGTCTTGTGTAGTGGCATTCCACCAGAGTTTTCCCTATGTATAGCACCATGTCATGAATGTGTAGAGCCCATAGTTGTCAATAGTAGCTTCTACTTTAGACCATAGGGTTCATTATGGAGATGTGTAAAAATGTGTGTGTTCAGATGTTCTCAGCATTGTTTGAAGGAGGGGGGTCTATGGAATGACTTCAAACTGCTCAAAGTAAAAATGGCAGCAGTGTGCAGAAAGATGAGGCGTCACAGGCCTGATACTGTATTTGGCCTCCATCAGAATCAGTCTTTTTTCATCATGAAATTTGCATATTTTTTCTCTTTTAAGCTTTAGTCAGGATGAATGCACGTGTCAAGGAATGTACAGTGTTTTACTGGGCAGGTGTTTTCTCTGTTAAGAAGCCTCTTTGGGGCAGATTTCTTCCTTGACTTCTCTGTAAAGCAGAGTTATTAAATGTGTTATATCAAAACTTGGCTACAGTGAGCTCCTGTATCCATGTTCTGCGCTGTTTTAGAATATCATCTCATGTCTCTTTTTTGTGCTGTTCATTTTTAGTAAAGGAAAATATTTCTGTATATGCAGTGTCTTTCTTTTGTACTGTTTTTACAACAGCTATCCCAGGCAGCAGCTAGTATTGATAACAGGGTCCCTACCCCTGCCTCAGTTGCTAGTGCTGATACGAATTCCCAGCAACTAGGACCAGATGCACCAATGCTAGAAAGCAAATCAGAAGTTAAAACTGAAGAAACTGAGCCAGAGACTAGTGAGACACAAGTGGAAGCTAAGACTGAGGTAAATGAGATTCTATACAGCTTAACTGAAAGCAGTGATAGATATAAAAGCACTTAATGATGTATCTGAATTGGTGAGCTAAGGGGCGAGAGGAGGGTAGTTACTGGAAAGTAACTCTCCTGAGGAAAGCCATGGATGGAGAGTGCTTTGACAATCTCAAACTAATATTTGGATGACTCAGGTTTGGGTCGTAGATGTAACAGTACATCTCGTTGCATCCTTTCTTAAGGTGGAGGAGGATGTACAAGGATCTTCACAAACAAAAGAAGAATCAGATGGAACAGAACTGAAACAGGAGCCAATGGAAATAGAAGAGAAGAAGCCTGAAGTAAAAGTAGATGCTAAAGAGGAAGAGGAGAGCAGCACTAATGGAACCACTTCACAATCCACATCACCATCTCAGCCCCGCAAAAAAAGTATGTGCATGGAAACTGAGTTCTTCTTGTGTACTTTATTTTTGTAGCATTTGCTTTCCATGGTCTCAGTTTCTGCTGGGAGATCTCTTCTGCACATGTGTTCCAGCACATGGAGCTCTAGGAGGTCCATACTTGTGCAGTTTATTTTTGAAAGTAGCATTGCTTTAATGTTATATGAATCGCAGGTGGGAAAGCAGATCATCGTCGTCTTGATCCCAGCAGTCTTCTCACAGCTTTCAGTTCCTGCCCAGAAGTAGCAAGGCAGTATGGCAGTGATTGCTGGAGAAATTATACACATAAATCTCTCCCTGTACCTCTTGGCCAGTGCTATTTCAAGGGAGCTTAGTGTAGACAAGTGCTCTCAGTAACCAGGAATATCCATTGCTTTGCTTTTCCGTCGGAGGCTGCACACACCGCCTTCCTACTGAGTTTTAACCTTCACTTCTCTGAGAATCAGGTGCTTGAGCTCTTCTCCTGAATCTGTGTTCCTCCAAGGCTGCAACAGCCTTTAAACTTTGAAGTCCTGTGTAGTTTTCAGTGTAGTGTTCATTTGAAAGTTTTCTCCTCAGAAATAGTAGTAGTATCTTAAATTAATCTGTGGTGTTAGCACAGATTTAGGTGTGACTGAATCTTCATACTCTATTTATCCAAAAGGAAACTTGATGGCATTTCAGATCTTGAATGGACTTACATAAAATGATTGCATGCCTTGGGTTAGCAAGAAGTAAATGAATAAGATTCTTAAAGAAAACAAGCAAGAAGGAATTACTCCATTTGTAGTGCAGACTTTGTGGGAGCCTGCAAGATAAGTTTTTGGACTCAAAAATCTTTGCTTTTTAGAGGCCTCTGTCTCTTAACACGCTGGTTTTTAAGGTGACATTTTCTGTGGTTATTTTTTAGGTTTTGACCAAAGATAAGCTTTCAACATGCTGCAAATGACAAAAAAGGGAAAGTGATGATCCATTTCATTACTTTTTTCTTCTTCCTTTGCAAATGAAACTGCATATAACTGCATTAGGAGAACATTAGGGGTGCTTGCTTTCCAGGATGCGATCAAGAAATCATAAAGTTTGTACAGTTTGAATCTTGATCTCTTGTATAAGCCTTGGGTTTCATTTAATTACTAAACATAATAAATAATAAAATGCTATGAAACCCATTTTCCTGTAGATTTTATTTTCAGTTCCTAGCACAGTGGGCCAGTCAAATGAGAATGCATTGCAGGACTAACTGGCAGAACCTATTTCGAACAAAATGTAACACAGGGAGTGGAAAGCTTATTAGCATTTACAGACCAGTTCTATTCCCAGTGGAAGGAATAATTGCTGCTTGTTAGGAGTGCACTTGCAAGTAAATCGAGGCAAGTGGTTGACAGAGGAAGGTTCTTGCAGAATGAATCTGTGGAAGAGCTGCTCTATCATTCTGCTCATTCACTCTGGGTTACTATCTTATTTCCAATACCTCATTTAGTAACACAATTTTATCTTAGTAATATTGTCACTAAGTAACCACACAGCATAATACATGTGCAGCGTGGGCAGGTACAGCAGCACACACGGTTTTAAATGGTGTCATTTTCTCAGTTTGTCCAACTTTAATGGAGCATTTGTATTAAAATGCTGAATAAACCAAGAGGTGTTGGAGAGCAAATACTGTGAAATGTGCCTAAGGGTTAGATGATATTTTAAAACTACTTAGGAGACTCCTCAGGAGTTTTTCATGGGTTACAAAAGTATTGGAAATTCTTCTTCCTTCCCATGCAACCAGATTCCTGAGGTGCATCCCGCAGTAACCTGGGACGTAGCAGATGTGTCCTGCTGCCATGAAGGGGAAGGCTCACAGTTGGAAGTGCCAGGGAGTGTATGCTATAAGATAACTTAGCAAGTTGTAGCTCAATACTTTAATGTTTGAAAAGATTCATCTGGAGCCCAAAGGAGTGTTTTTCTGGGTAGAAGTGGTTTATGTTGTGGGGTTGGAATCTCATGTGTTTGTATCACCCATCCAGGTGTCCTGGGCACCGTTGGCTGGGCTGTAACCCGACTGAAGTGATGGGAAATACTGTGTGGGCTAGAGAGCAGAGCAGTACAATTCTGCTGAGATACTGGTGTGCTTGATTCCCTTACACCTGAATTTATGTAGTTTAGGCTTTTTTGGGAATTGCAGGCACCCCTTCAGCAAGGTTTGCTTCCTCATCAAGGTTTTACCTTCATACATGGGAGCAACAAAACCCTTCCACGTTCAGGGTTTGATTTTGTTTTGCTTTTTTTTCTGTGGACCTAATGTAAACAAGAAAGAAAGGTTTTTTGGTCCCTTGCCTCTTCCCTTGTCTTCTCAAAAGAAACAGTGTAATGCTCATTTGGGTAGCTCCTGTCCCCTCTTCTCTTTCTAGCTGGCTGCCTTAGCTTTACCTCCAGGATTGGCTTTACTGATTTCTTCCCTTCTTTATAAAACATAGTAATGCAAAACCTGCAAGGGCTGGGTTTGGTGGGAGCTATTCAGGTGTGTTGCCCTTAGTGTATTGAAGATGTCTTCATCTTTCTTTACAAATTTTCTCCTTAGTAAGCATAAGCAGGAGTTCCTCTGTTTGAAAGAAATAAAAATGTGTAAAGGTAAAAAAGGTGGCATTATGCTCTTCTCTGGAAGAGAACACATCATCGTGATCCAGGCAAAGGTCCCATTTTCTTTTACCACCCACACATCTAAGACAAAATGGGATAACTGGGTGCCAGCTCCTTACACAGATCTGGCTACCAGAGAACCAACAGCATTTATCTGTGGAATAGGGGGAGAACAGAAACTTTCCTTTTAAATCTGTGTATAGGGAGATCCTATGATCAAACATTCTGTTATTAGTCATATTCCTTAGAGGCAGAGCAGCTTTTTTTACTGCTAAAGGTGAAGGTAACTTTTCTTTATGTCATAAATTGAAATAATAACTGGATTTTAATTTTTATTTTTTCAAACTTCAAAATGAAAGTAGGTTGTAAACTTTATTAGGCTTTAAGGAATCTCGCAAAAGTTGTGCTGGATCTCTGTAGATTTGGTTTAAATTAAGATTGGATTTATTTTGAAAGATGCTTCAGCTTAGTAGCATGTTGTGATAGGAAAATTCTAAAAGCAGTGTCAAGCAGGTGGCCAGAATAGATTATTAAAAGGTGCTTTTTGACCTTTAAATTTCATTAAATGAAATAATTCAGATTATCAGGTTATGAATTACCTGTGCCAGAGCAAGAAGCAATAGATAACACCTTTTTTTTTCATGAATGGAATTTAATATTTCCTTCTGTTCTCAAGAACTCCATAATATAACTTGGTAGTTGTTTATAAAACTTTGAGGGTTTATGCAGTCCTCTCCCCAGTTAGAGGTAGTACACTCAAATGCTCTTACAGTTTTCATTCTAAGTTTCCAGGAGCTGCAGCATCTACAAATGGCTAAAAAATGTTGAGAACTTAATGCTTCAGAAATTTTTTGAGTAGTCTCCACTTAATTTCTTGTCTTGCTTCATTTTTGTGTGTAATTTTGGTGACTGTAACTGAGATGAAAAGACTTCCTCTCAGAAATATCACCCAAATGACAGGAAAAAAAATTAAAAAAACTTTTTAAAAATCATAGATTTCTAACTAGAAGTCCCAAAAAGCAATTTATATCTTACCAAAATACCATTTGAGTGACAAAAGCAATGATCAGCCTTGAAGGGGTCACTGTAGCCCTGTTGATTTAAGTGCTTTCAACAGAACTCCTAATTGCTCCCTTTTATTGGTATCATTCTCTTCTCAGCCAGGTAGATAAATATTAGATGCCATCCTGCTTTCCTTAGTTGTCTTTTTTCCTCAATAATAAGCATTCTTCCCTATTTAAAGACTCTGTTCCTAAGGAAATAAATGTAATTACACTGCTGAGATGTTCAAAGAGCTCTCCAAGTTATCATTATTTTTCAGAAAATGCATTGCCTTCCTTGTCCTTGTCATCCACTATTGAAAGAAACACGGCTGTTGCCATGCCACTGTTGCCAAGTGGTTATAATATTGCATGTAAATGTGGAAGTATTAACACTTTCAAAATCAATTAACAGTCCATCAGAGCAGGACTGTTTGTCTACTATGGCCAGAAAATTCCTGTGCCAGCTATCAAGACATCTGGTTGCTCTCTGTAGAGCTGGCTTTTCAGCTCTGTCCACTATGGTGGGGGTTTTTTGCTAGAAGAATCTTGGCTTGGAAATAGCAAACAAGATTAGAAGGGAGGGAAAGGAAAATGTGCTTAGTCTGTTCTCTGAAGAGCTGTGGTTCATGCACGTTGAAGCAATGGGATTAATTTGGTTCTGGTTAAGTTGGGGGGTTTTTTATGTGCTCTAGAACGTGTATCCTTACCAGCTACACTTGTTCCTATCTCCTTATGCTGGGAGTATCACCTCCTGTGATTTGAGTAAGCATAAAAGCTGTGTGGTAGCCTCTTGATTGTGAGTTTTGCCTCTAATCAACTATGCAGATCAGGAAATCCCTCTTAAGATTTTTATGTCAACGTAGTCTTTTTTTTTGATGCACAGTTTTCAAGCCTGAGGAGCTGCGCCAGGCTCTCATGCCTACCCTGGAAGCTTTGTACCGGCAGGACCCAGAGTCTCTACCTTTCAGACAGCCTGTGGATCCCCAGCTTCTAGGGATTCCAGTGAGTTGATATTAAAAACAAAATACAAAATTTGTGTTTTGTCTTTGCTCATATAAACACTTTTCTGTACAACACAGTGTGAACAGCTGACATCTTAAAGGGGTTTGCTGTGTGTGTGTCTTTGAAGGACTACTTCGACATTGTGAAGAATCCTATGGATCTTTCAACCATCAAACGTAAATTGGATACTGGGCAGTACCAAGAGCCCTGGCAGTACGTGGATGATGTCTGGCTCATGTTCAACAACGCCTGGCTTTACAACCGCAAGACTTCCAGGGTCTATAAGTTTTGCACTAAACTCGCGGAGGTGTTTGAACAAGAAATTGACCCTGTTATGCAATCGCTTGGCTACTGCTGCGGGCGCAAGGTGTGTATGCCAGGGATGGAGTTGTGTTTGTCCAAAGAGGTTAGCTTGATAAATCAGATAAAACATTAGCTTTATATACACTTTAAAAAAAATTGGAATACTGAATGAAAGGGTTGCTAAAAGTTTGGCTTTATTATGAGCATGTTGAGAGCTAAAAAGGTTAGATAGCAATTATAAGCATGCTAAGAGCTAAAAAGGGTAGATAGCATCCTTCTTGCTGCTCTTCCATTATTGTTGTTGTGTCTTTCTCCCTCAGAGAACACCTTTTTTTGGTCATAAGCAATATTAAAATGCTTTGCTTGTTTCTCAGGTCTGTTACAGTAAAGTAGGTGGTTAGAGGATCAGCTGTTTAGCTTATATAGTTAATAATTGTAATTAAATCAAGAGAGCTGTGCTAATATATTTACAGTATTTCCTGGAATTTACTGGAAAAGTGTCATAAACATAACAAAGTATTATGATATCTAGATATCTGTAAGCATCAAGTTTACCTAATAGATAGTTGATTAACATAAGATTACATTTTAAAGCTTCTTCTCTCACCCTTGTTTTGCAGTATGAGTTTTCTCCACAGACCTTGTGCTGCTACGGCAAGCAGTTGTGTACTATTCCTCGTGATGCTGCCTACTACAGTTACCAGAATAGGTGGGTCCCCAGCTTTGGTTTTCTTTTTCCTTATTCAGGAAAATGACACCTTTTGAGTTCTCTGCACATATGGAGGAAGAGATTTATTAACTTTTTCTTTCCTTTGTCAGCTAAGTCAGGAAAAAGTTGTATCTTTTACATGCTGTGCTTTTGCAAGTGACCCTTGAGTTTGATGTACTGCAGCTTGGTGCACACTGTACTTAAGTGCTTGCTATGAGCTAGGCTGTACCACACACCTCTTCAGTGGAAGTGAAGTTGTCCATGTTTTCCATGAAATGAGTGGCAGGGCTTGCTGGAGTGAGAAGGGCAGAGCTGCAGAAAGGCACTGAGAAATCACGTTGCCTTCATCTGGGAGAATTATAAAAATACACAGGTTTGCTTTCAAATTAGTTTCAGAATTTGCAAAGTATAGGGTAAAGTGGTTCATTGCCAGAGTTAACGTTCTCTCTTCCTAGTTAACACTTACTTCTATTTAAATTAAGTTTGAATTAGCATTGAAAACTGCCCAGAGACTCCTTGAAAAGCTGTGAAAACAATAGTTTCTATTATTTTTTTAATCAATATTAAGATTTGGTGTTTGTATTATTATTAAACAATGGTTATAATACTAATTTTCCATTCAGTGCTTAAACCAACAATGCTATAATAACAAAGCAAACTTAGAACTTGGCTTTGGTTTTGGTTTCTTAGATGTTGCCTCTCAAAAAATGCAGAACATAAATGGGCTAAGACACAAGCTTCCTTTTCCCTGTTTAAAACAAAGTTGTTAGCTGCTTTCCAGAGGCTTGACAGGCTGTAAGTCCCACCAGCTTTGAAGTACACAGCAGTCTGTTATCTACCTGAAGTTACAAAACTGATTCAGACAGGTGGTGCTTGCATTTCATCCCTCTCAGGGCAATCCCATCACCAAATGTGCTGTAAGATGGTGCAGGAATGTTGTGTACCACCTACCTCAGCAGCACGGGGTGGGACATGAAAACGTGTCATCTTAGGTTGAATGTTGGCTCTTAGGAGGAGTGTAAATTCACAAGCTCTCCTAAAAGGTTTTAGACAGCTGCTGTGAACTCTGGAAAAAGTCAGTCTGAAGAGAAATAAAGCAGTTAAAATTAATTACAAAATTAAAATTAAAGAGAGAGTACTTCAATACTAGAAGTGGGGAAAAAACTAACCCTTAAATACCAACTCTATGTGGTAGAATTTGAAATACTTTTCATATTATGCATCCAGGTAGTGCTGTGTCTGAAAAGAATAGCAACTTCAAAAATAATTGAAGAAGGGGTCATTTTTCGTGCAGTTAGACCTCTCCTATTTAAATTACTGTTAAATCATTTAGATTACTTGGTGGAAGGCAATGTTGGTTGCCAGCAAGAAGTGCAGGCTTGATGGGGCAGTGGGTTCCTGTGGACTCTGTGATGCAATATTTCCATTTCCTACCTGTTATAGATGTGATAGTGCATTGAGTTTAGTCTAAAAGGGGAGTTAGTCCCAGGAGGGAGGTGATTTGTCTAAGTGCCAGGAGGCCAGTAGCAGAACAAACAGGTGTAGGTTTGTGTTCATTCAGGTGTCATGAGGAAGGGTTGAGGTTTTGGGATTTGAGGTGGTTTTGAGTTGAGGTGAGGTTTTCTATTTCAGGCCAACTAAACTGAGCGATGAATGGCTTTTTTGAGTTGGATTTTTTAACAAAATATTTCTAAAGATTATATTATGTCCATATTTTTAAGTGTGCATTTGGACTATCAGATCATAGAAGGCCTTTATTCATCAGCTGTATTGCTCTAAAATAGTCAAATTAACTGTTTCATGTGACAGTGATCTTCAAATCTGAGAATTTTTTTTTTAACTGAGTAGCAAATCAGTGAAAAACAAATTCTGTGGTTCCAGCAGATCTTTAATTGCCTAAGTGCTCTTGACTTTTTCCATTTATGGAACAGACAAAATTGGATGTACTTTAAGTCCATCATGTCACATAACTAAATTACAACTAAGAATATTTAGGCACCATTGAGTAAATGAACTCTGGCACTACTGTTCAGTGATTAAAAGTTAATTATTTGGTATAGAGCTGTTTGGCTTCCATAATAAGGCAGAAATTTAGGTTAAAGCAAGTGTTCAGAAAACATACTTAATGTGTGAATATCTAGTTGAGAAAAGTGATTGGTATTTCACATCAGTACCAGCACCCAGTTACTTATTTGGAATTTCCTTTGAATGCACTTAATTACAGTTGGAAATTCACCTGTTAATGGAGAAATTGAGCATTTTCTGGACTTTGGTGTTGAACCATAACGTTACTCTCTGCTAAACAGGAATGAGTGGCCCTGAACAGTCTGCATTTGAAAAGCTTCTCATTTTTGATGTGTTGCAATAAGTACCTTCTTTGGGTTTTCTATGGCTGTTATAACTAGAATATTGTATGCTCTCTCTGGGTTTTGTTGAATATTTGTAGTGACATGTAAAAGTCAATGAATTAATTACAAGTCTGTTTCTGAGGGTTCACATTCATAATAAGTTATAGCTATTGTCTCACCCTGGTTATTTTACAGACAAATGTTCATGATCTTTAGGTGATTCATTTCCACTGTATTTCAATTTTTCTTTCCTCATTTTAATATCATGGGTTAAGGCTTGACTCCTGCTAGCGTTAGGCTTGGGTTCTGCAGCATGGGAAGTCCAGCCACCGTGCTCAACATGCTGCCAAACCAAAGGGCTCATCTCTGTGAGACTGAGCAGAGGGGGAACATCTGTGCTGGTGGAGCTGGGTGGATTTCTGCACTGTAACTTAAATCTAATAACAAAGGCAGCCTCGTTGCTCAGCTTTGAGTGCTTTGAAAGCCCATAAATTATTCTGAAAATGGATCAGAATGAACCTTTTGTGGAATTGTTTAAAAGTGGCAAAGTATTAATAGGAGCCTTGACCATGGATTTTTCTGGTTACACACTCCTGTGTTTGGGTCCTCTTTGTGTTTGTCCTTCCCAGTCTTGACTCTTAAAATGAGCAGCCTTGTTAGTAAGGAAAATGATTAGTGGGTTATTTAATTGAAGAAAAAATTAAAGAAGCACATATTAAAAAAAAAAAAAAAGGAATGGATGATATATAAAAGGATATAAAATTCTGAAGTGTTATGTTTTATTGTAAAAAAAATTATTAGACAATACTGTATGCATTTAGGGGCTTGGGGTGAGGGACAGGTGAAGTCACTGCAAATGAGATGTGCAGTGTCAGTATCCACTCCTGAAATCCTTTTGTCACATTGCTCTGTAATAACCAGCATACATTTATCATTCCCAGTGATTACAAATTAATGGAATACATGTTTTTCTCCTGGCCTTGTTCTGTTGCATTCTCAGCTCCAAAAGCCTGGGTTTTCCTGGGGAGGGTGATGTGTTAAATCCTAGTTGGGCTGACCCAGGAGAAGTCACTTTTAGTTGAGCTGGTGGTAGGCTGGCGAGCAGCCCCCGGGCAGGGAGCGTGGCATTTCAGCTCACGTGGTTGCTATCAAGGTTGCAGCTGCCCTGCTGGGAAGATGATTGTGTGGATATGTCAGTCTGGGGTGTATTAACTAGAATAAAATACACCTCTTTCCTCTGGGTGTCAGTCCCACGGTAGAGGGGAGTATTCAGTGCGCTGCTGCATTTCAGTGCTTCTTGGCTAGCAGAGGAGCTCTTGAAGCCGGAGCCAGCTGGCAGAGTTTGGAGAAGTTTTCAGGCTCTTGTGAATCAAGCTATGGTAACATGGACCTGGCTCCAGCCTGGGGAGGACACAGATTGCTCTGCAGGACATCCTTCCCCAATTGATTGAATTGAAGGACCTGCTCCTGCTTGCTTGTGCTGTGTGTCACAAGCACGTAGAAAACCTGGAGTGGTGACGTGATGGCCGGTGTGTGTCACAGGAGGAAATTCTGATCCATACGTTTCAATAAGTGCCTGTAAATGGCTTTGGTTGTCTCCAGGAAAGCCCAGCCGTGGAGATCTGTCACCTGGATTGCAGTAGTTGAAGTGAATGAGTATGTGTTTGAAGGGGCAAGCTGCCATATTTAATGTCCATCACTTGAGTTGTTGGTTCATTGTGACATTGAGTCTCGTTTGGTGCCTTTTACACTTACCATTTGTACAGCTGTAGTGTTTGAGTACTAAAACTGCCTTTTAATGTGCTGCCATTGCTGCTTATACTCTCTCACTCTTGATCCTCCATAAAGCTCCTTTATTTTGATGATCCTTTGTGGCCTTCCTGCATTTTACAGCTGTGGCCTCTCTTTGTTACCTTTGTTCATGTGTGAATTCATATCCTTTCCAAACATTTAGCCTCCTTTTTATTTTATTTTATTTTATTTTTTTAAATGACCCTGACAACTTTGGTTCCAGTTCATCTGAAACAAACAAACAAACCCACTAAAAAAAAAACCAAAAACAACCCAAAAATCTGTGTAACTTTGATTTTAGTTTTTTTCAAATGCAGATTGTATTTTCCTAGAGTTGTATTCCAATTTACTCAGCTTGGTTTGTTAAACTGCAATATTGGTTTAGCTGAGTGTAACTTGGATTGGCTCTTGGTCTGGTGACCAAAAATTGTACCTAGCCTCATGTTCAATTTGTAAAGCTTAATTCCACATCTTTAATGTACCTGATAAATATATTGTATGTATGTACAATATTTAATGTTGTTCACATATATACATATATTGTACTTATATAGATAAATGGCTGGAAACTCTGACCCATAATTGCATTTATGTTAAGTGTTTGTCTAGAGTATGGATTTGGTTTCATTTATATTAAGTAATATTAACTGAGCAATTGGTCACATTTAATCTTATAGTCAAACAACTTCTGAATTGAGTATTTTATAGATTTTTTCAATACCAAGTGTTTCTGCTTCTACAGTATTTACTGACAATCAGTAAATGCTTTCAGCATCTTTTCTGATTACTTAGATCTGTAATAAATGTGTTCTTAAAGCTTTTTGACAGGCTGCTTTTTTATTTGTACCCAAAGGGAACTCAATCAGTTGCAAGCCTGGAATCAAAGAGCATTTTTTCCCCTAAGTAATGCAAATCAAATCCAAATTCTTAAATTTGAAGTCAATACAGATGTAGCCCTTGGTAGCTACTTCATTAATCCTCCCCAAATTTTGAATTTGACCCCCGACAACTTGTTAGTAATGTGTAAAATGAGACCGAATGCTAATCTGTGCTTTGCCTTGGCTTTCTGCTCTGTGTTGTCTTGGTGTTTGCGTCTTACCTCTTATGTCTGTGCTGTTTGTTCCCTCCCCTGTTCTCTAATCCTGCCCTCCCCTCCCCTCTGTTCCTCCTCATTGTCCACACTGAACCATCAATCAACCAACAACGCCCCCCCTTTCGTCGTGGTGATCTGCCCTGCTCTGGTTGGTGGCTCCGTGCTTGGGTGGCTGTGTGTTGTGCTGGACCAGTTCACCCAAATATGGCCTTCTTGCTGACAGGTATCACTTCTGTGAGAAGTGTTTCACTGAAATCCAGGGGGAGAATGTCACCCTGGGTGATGACCCTTCCCAACCTCAAACGTAAGTCGCTTCTTTTCTTCTGCATGCTGCCTTTTTAAATGGGGGGGGATGATGTGTAGTCCTGATTTGATGGTAAAACCCTGTGGCTGGTAGTGTTTTGTGGGGAAATGTCTACTTAGCAAGAGGAGGGTTTTACAGTAACAGATGATTAACAGTTGTTACTGTGCTGGGTCTGTTAGTCTGCCCAACAATGTCACTTGTGTCCGGTTGCGCTGCTCGTAGAGTAGCCCGTAGACTGGTTGCCTTGGGTGGTGGACACTAGATAGTGTGGTTGGACTGGGGCTGGGGGGGAATGGAAGCTATGTCAATAAATGTCACTAATCCATTACCTTTTCAAACCAAAGACTTTGGCTAATCCTGATTATTGAAGCTTTTGTTCATAAAACCAATGGCTTGTCTTTAGCCTGGCCAGAAAATAAGATGCTCTAAGATTTGAGGAATACAAGCTGTTTTGGAAGGTGACTGTTTTACTGACAAGAGCTTCCCTTGTTCTTCATGAATTTAAATTTATGTATATATTGGGTGTCTCTTATTTTGCTTTTAATTTACACAGAAAGTGAAATAAGAAAAAATGTTTTCTGTGGCTTAAAATAAAATGAACTGAATTGCTTTCTTTGAATAGAAAATAAATACTGATATGCTTTCTTCTGACTTGAGGTTTGCTCATTTGCTGCAATTCAGAAAAGCATGATATTGTCTGAGCCTCTGATAGAAATGTACTACTGAGTTTTCATGTGAACTCTTTGTCTCTAGAACCATCTCTAAGGATCAGTTTGAAAAGAAGAAAAATGACACGCTAGATCCAGAGCCGTAAGTACTTGGCTGTTGGTTTTTGTGTTAATATCATCACTTTCACTTGTACTTTAGCCAGCAGTTCAGAAATTAGACAGAGAATAAAGCAACCTTCCTTTTTCCCCCTGTCCCTGCCCAAACAGGCTGCAGAATCTTTCTCTAGAGTTCATAACACAACATAGAAACTTGATGTCTGCCTTTGATATCCAGGAGGAAAATGTGAGCCTGTTTTAAGGCAGTTTCTAGTCGTGTTTCTTTGGGTGATTCCTCAGGTGTGTTCTGCACAACTGGCTGGAAATGGCCTTCTGTCACACAGAGCCTTTCACACCAAGCCCTGAGTACCTGTGTGGGAGTTCTGCCTTTTCCTCTTCTGGTTTAGCTTGATTTCTAAACCACAATTTTTCTCTTCCTGAGAGCTTAGCCCACTGAAGGAGGCAGGCATCCTCCTTCCTTGTGTCTGTTACCTTTGGGAAGTTCAGTTAAAAGGCAGGTTGAACGTTTCTTGAGTAGCACTGTGCTACTTTTTCTGCTCTCCTTAAATAGCTGAAACAGGACTTTATCTTACTGCTGCTTTGTTCTTTGGCAGTTTGTATTTTTAAGTCCTTTTGTCATCTTTGCAAAGGCTAAATAGAGCTCCTCCCCAGACCTCTGAAGGTGGACTACTGAGAAAGACCCCAGTGGATTTGGCTCCCTAACCCGTGTTGCATGGGTTGACTGGGAGAAATCTCTGACTGGGAAAATCTCTGATGGTTTTCCCATCCAAAAAAAATAATTTTGGCATCTTATTTTGATGAAAAAAAAAATACTACAGCATACCCATGTAGGCACAGACAAGCTAGGACATGTTTCCTTGGCTCAGTGATTCACAAATGACTAGTTTCTACATTTACAGTAAGTTGAGCAACCATTTAGTCAGCTTGTGGTTGTTGCAGCCATTGAAAATTAAATCTGTGGAGGTATTGTTGAGCAGAATTCTGTGAAGCTGGGAAAAACTCAGAACTCTGCTTAGAAAAGAATAGAAAGGATCCAGAAAAAGTTTTGTATGAGAGCACATTCCACATTTTTAAACAAGAACATTTTACAGTTCTCATATATATATATATATATATATGTATGTAGATCTAATATGCAAATTAGATTCATAGATGTATATCTGAAGCTCCTCTAATGAGTACTTTTTTAGCTGGCATATAAATTGAGCCTGCTGAAGTTGAGTGAGTTCTCAGCAGAGGGTTGGAAGATCCTTCTTTCGTGTTGAGTTCTGGAAAATTACTGGCCTGGTGACAGAAGTAATTGTGTGTTGTTTTTTCTTCTCAGGTTTGTTGACTGCAAAGAGTGTGGTCGGAAGATGCATCAGATTTGTGTCTTACATTATGATATTATTTGGCCTTCAGGGTAAGATGTTTGTTAGTTTTTTACCCCTTGTACAATAAGACCAATGTAGTTCATGTAATTAAGAGTTTTGCCTTTGCTCTTTAATATGCAGTCACTGCCTTTTAAAGAACTGAGTACAAAAGGACAAAGCCTTTCTAAATAAAATACATTTTTTGGTGTTTGGGGTCTCATTTCAGTATATTCAGATGAAAATGTGCATGAAACCAGCTTGTTCATATACACAGCTTTCTGTGGTTTCTTTCTAACTGCTGAGACAATGGAGGCTGGTTGGAGGTAAGTTTTTATACTACAGAACACAAATGCAGGTGTAACTGCTTGGCAGAATTAAACCAGCTCATAAAGGCTTTATGTCCCTCAGAAATGCAGAGATACAAGCTGTTCAAATCCAGAGAAAAATATATTGTACTCATTGAAATTATGACTTCAAACATTGGACTTAAGCTAGCCAGTGTTTATGCTGAGTTTTTGGCAATTTTTCTTTCTCAATAGGTTTGTCTGTGATAATTGCCTGAAGAAAACTGGTAGAACACGCAAAGAAAACAAATTCAGTGCTAAAAGTGAGTTTGATGTTTCTGTTTTTATCTTCAACTTTAATCTTCTCCCTGCCACCCCTAATGGCTTTTTTGATTGAAACTTTCAGTTGTCATGATAGATAGTACAGGAACATTTGCAAAATGGGAAGTAGTGTAGCTCAAGGCTTTAGTAGCTGTCAGAATTTTGATCAGCATTTTAAAGACCTGCTCTTTACGTGTTTGTGGTCAGTCTTGATGCTGCTTGAGATATTTGACATCTATGTCCTTATTTTTCTAAGCTTCCAATAAAAAGAGGGGGAAACAACAGGAGAAACGAGGCTGCATGCACTTTACTGGCTGTGTTTAGAGATGTTTCCAGGTAGTGCTGAAGCTGTAGTAAACTGTGGTCACCTCTGTGCCCTTCAAATGTTGTGTAGTAACAAGTTGTACTGCATTACAGGTGGACTGTGGTGCTGCCAAGTGCTAATTTGAAGAGCTTTTCTTGCTTCTGGAGTGGACTGTGGTATAAGAACTGTCCACTGGAATAAGTAACCAGTTGTACTTCATGTCCATGTTTTCTTGGAAGTGACCATTGTCATAATGTTGGTGAAATGTGCACTGAAGAGAGTGCCACAAGCTGCCAGGTCAAGTTGTCTCAGTCTCCTTAGGAATCCCTACACAGGCATTCTTTGCTTGCATGTAACATCACAGAACATAACTGGTAACTTCTACTCATACACATTTTGGGGAGGAAGTGTAGGGGCTAGCATTGGAAATGCAATGACAGTAGCATAAGGTAGAAAAATAAAGTGTGTGTGGAAAACAAGAGGGTGATTCAGACACTTGGACAACCAGAACTTGGCAGGTACACTCGATTCCTCCCTTGTCCTTCTTTGGTCCTTGGAAGTTCTGGTTATTACCTTGTCATACTGTGACTTTGCAAGCCTGAATCTTCCAAATTCTAATAAAGGAGTGGTTTTGCATTAAAAGTGACTTCTTGATAACTTTGTGTGTGGTTGATTGCATAATAAGAGATCTGAAGGAGAGTAATTTGGAGATGATAATGCTGTATGAGACATATTAGGTTACAGTAATCAAAACGGTCTCTGGAGTAACCTGATGCATGCAAGATAGTATTGTTAAAAAGATTAAAATTAGTGTCATTAAAAAGATTAAAATTGTAAGAGAACATTAAAATGATGATGTAGAAGTACAGTTTTAGATAACCATTTTGAATAGATGCCTCTCTATTATATGCTGCCTTTAAAGCATATATTGATGTAAATTGGATTAAATAAGTATGCAATTCCTTGGATGTCTACAGTTGTTCTGTGACATTGCTTAATGTTTGAGTAAGCAGCATGTAGTTTAAGGTAATCATTATGTTCTTTAGGGATGTAGACAGGAAATAAATGGAAAGGAAAAAAAAGCACCTTTATCTCCTTTTCCTTCTCCTTTCCCTGCTGTTTGGCTATCTTGTTTTCTTTTTCCCAGTATGATTTGAGTCCTGCTGCCAGCTGTAATCCACTGGTGGGCTCGGCTCTGGAGATCAGTTTTCTTTAACAGTTCTCTAGAGGAAATGCAAGAACAGGGAAGGAAAACCTGCTCTTGTTGTCAAAACCTTCCTCTTACTACTGACCTAAAAACAAATGTGAGCAATGAAAGTTTGAAACATTAACATGTTTCCTCTCCCTCTTCCTGCCCACAGAAACCTTTACTTACTGAACTGCCATCAATATTTCTATGCTCTCTGAAGCATGCTGGCACAACTGCTAATAATTAAGATAGCATGTCCCTCAGCTGCAAGCTATTGCTCAGCTGTTGTGCTAACATTGTATTCCTAATGTATATTAAGTAAAATTAACCAGTTATCTTAATCACATCACAAGTAAGTTGCATAGAGCTGACTGATAGCACGTCAGGTAGAACCTCTAAACCAGTGTACAGCTGTGAAATTCACAACTTTTGAAGTGCTTTTCTTACCAAGAAAAATCTACAAATATTCCTTAACCAGTAGCTAATGCAGAGACATTCAAAGACAAAAGATATCCTGAGAAATAAGTCACCCAGAATAGTTTCCTGACTGACAGTCACAGTAAGCCAGAAGTCTGACTTTCTTCCTCTCTGCCCAATTGCTCATCCAGTAACAAATGTCTGACCATTGCTCCTGCAACAGAACTGTGCTCAGTGGCCTGAAAGCCTTCGGTGGTGTCACCAGTTTGGATGCCTTTTTTCAAGTTCACAGTGCAGATTACATTGAGACCTGAGTTTTTATTGGAAGCACATATGTTAGATGTGGCCAAGAAACAAATCCAGTTGATTTCTTAAAGAATTTGCACCTTCTGACGTATCAAAATACGTGGCTTTTGGATCCTTTCCTTACTGTGCATGTAATCTTAATGCTGCCTATTTCTTTTATCTTCTTATCTGGTCATTTTTGTGTTTCTTTTTCAAGTCTTAATGCCTTGCAGCATAAGGGAGGAAGGATAAATCCTTTGGTTGCTTAGCATTGGAAAGATGATAAAATGAAAACACAAGACAGTAGAGTTAACTAAAATGGCTTTCTAAAAATCGTAGAGTCATAGAATAATTTTGGTTGGAAAAGGCCTTTAAGATCATCAAGTCCAACTGAAAAAATAATATACCAACTCATTAGCTGAAATGGAGATGTTTGGGTTTTTTTTTTTCTCTTTGTCTTTGGAGAAATCAACAAAACAAAATAATTTCTTCAGAAAGTATTTGTGAATTTTCTTTTAAATGCCTTGAATGTCCCCTAAAATCAATTCCCTTGTATTATATATGGAAAACCTTGTATTATATACTGGGAAACCCTGGGAAAGCCCAGTGTGTTGGAACTGATAAAGAGTGTAGTGTGTTTTTAATTTAACCTGCCTTTAGATACTGGCTCCCAGGTAAATGGTACTTAGACTGTTTAATAATTTTTAGCATAAAAAGTATTTCAGTGCAGCATTCTGTATGCAAGCTCAGTAGTCAGGAAGAAGAACCCACAGCCTTGTGTCAGTAGCCCAGTAACCACTAAAAAATGAAGCAAAGGAGAGCTGAAAACTACATGCAATTTAATAAAATGAACATGTGTAGATTGCACCATTGCTTTAGAAAAAGATAGCAGATTGACCATAAAAATGAAGTAGAAATACTAGTTGGTAAAATAAGTACAGCAGGATAAGAGAAATAGTCATAAATCTTCAAGTCAGAAGTGCACTGCTTCTGTTTTCTTAGTTTAAACCAAAAACTTCATCTTAAATCCACAATAAATTATAGAAATTCTTTGAAAACCATCACATCCTGTAATGCTACAAATCAGCTGTCCCCACAAAAGCTAATTGTAAATGGAAAGACCAAGTGAGGGGATCTGGACAATATGTGGACTTGAACTTTTAAAGACCTTTATCACTGTGCAAGAACTATTTAAGCTTTATGTGCAGATTACTGTAACTGTTCAATCTAAAAGCTCTCTTGAACAGAAGAAGCAATGAAATCTCCATTGAAGTCAAAAGGCTTTTCATTTCTGTTGATTTGCTTTGCTTTGCCTGCAAAGGTGTGGCACTGAGCCAGATCTATAAAGTGATGTAATCTCTGTCAAGTGGCCAGATCGTGGTTTTGTTAGGAGAAAACATTTGCAGTCTTCATAAAACAAGCCTGCAGATTTCAAAATGCAATGTAAAATCTGCCTTTGTTAGTTCACTTCTGAAGTAATTTTCCCACTATGGTGGTTTTAGCTTCCACATTAGGGTATGAAAACTGAAGGCTTGGGTAAAAACATGGATGGTTTTGCTTTTTTAGTTTTGGCTGCATAAATAAAAACATCAAATTTTCATATGGAGGTAAAACAAAGGGAGAAAAGCTTACCTCTATACAGAGAAGCCAGCTGAGAGACCCTACAAGCATGGTATCACCCTGAACCTAACAGTGATTTCTCCAGTATTAATGTTCCCCCCTGTCCTGTTCTCCCCCTCCATTTCTAGGGCTGCAGACTACACGTTTAGGAAACCATTTGGAAGACAGAGTAAACAAATTTCTGCGGCGACAGAATCATCCTGAAGCTGGAGAGGTTTTTGTCAGAGTAGTAGCAAGTTCAGATAAGACAGTAGAAGTTAAACCAGGAATGAAATCCAGGTTAGTTCTATTAATTACAATAAATGGGATTTTGATTTTGTTGTTGTTTATTTTGAAGTCTCCTTGCATAAATGTTGCAAAACTCTGACTATTTGCACCTTAATCCCTTTGTGCTGAAACTGAGGCGTGAGTAAGATTATGAAAGGTTAAAAAAGCAGTATCCAGTAAATGAACTCAGAGGTGACAATTGTATTTTGACTGTTTGGGGGGTGGTGCAGATGTCCTGGTTTTGGTTAGAATACTGTGAATTTGTATTACTAAACCTCGAGAGAGAGCCTGACCACATTTTGGTCAGCATTACAGAGTTCATAATTCAGTTTGGAGCAGTTGCTGAGATTCTGTTCCTTACTGTTCCTTCATTTTGTTGTGTTTTTATAAATACTTTAGCTTTCAGATGTTATTTTTAATTTGTTTCATCATAATTGAAAAGCTTAAAAGGTTTATTCTATGAAGTATTTTGGCTTTAATTCATAAGGACAGTGTTTATGTGACATCACTTCATTGTAATGCATCAGGTTTTCTACTCCACAACGTATTTAAAGGCGTGTGGTTTCTGAGGGTGCTCTTGTACTCAGTGCTTGTCTGCTCAGTTGTAATGTTAACTATATAGAAACTGAGTTTTATGGTCACAGGACTCCCTGGTTTAACACAGCTCTGACATAACCCTGTTTAACATGTGCATACATTTTTTCTAAGTTAAAATTAAGGTTGAAAAGAATTTCCTTATTCTGGTAAGACACTGGTTTAATAATTGGCTTTTTTTGTTGTTTTTTTTCCTATTCCTTCCTGTCACCTTTTCCTTCAGATTTGTGGATTCTGGTGAGATGTCAGAATCTTTCCCTTACCGTACCAAAGCTCTGTTTGCATTTGAGGAGATAGATGGAGTCGATGTGTGCTTCTTTGGCATGCATGTGCAGGAGTATGGCTCGGATTGCCCCCCTCCAAATACAAGGTACTCTTTCATTTCCATTGCACAGTGAACCTCTTGCTGCATTCACTGGACAATTACTCTCACATACAGAAGATTGGGAGATATGTTTCAATTCTGTCACACAAATAAGTCCTACTGTATGACTGCAGATGACTTTCAAGGGGAAAATCACAACAAAAATGTTAAGTTTTTGTATTCTGCATTTAATTTTGCCTCTTGATGTATATTCTTACTATCTAAAAAAAAAAAATGCTACCCATCTTTTGCTTTAGAGGACTGTTTATACCATGCTAGGATGCACTTTTAAAAGATGTTCAGCCAGACATGATTTTCTGTCCCTCTTCTCTCACCACTCCAGGCGTGTGTACATATCGTATCTAGATAGCATTCACTTCTTCCGCCCTCGTTGTCTCCGAACTGCAGTTTATCATGAAATCCTCATTGGATATTTGGAGTATGTGAAGAAACTTGGGTGAGTGAGATCTTTGTAAAGAAAGAAATCTTTTTTTCATATCTCTCCTTTATTTTGTTTTTTTTTCAATCCAGGATGCCATGTAGCTTTTCACTTGAGCTATTCTCTCATTCCTTCTGCCCTCTCTGAGATCTGTGGAACACACACCTTCTCTGCAGTGGAGAGAGAAATGTGGATTTTATCACTAAGGTGGTTTTTTCTGTTGTTAGGATTCTTAAACTGACAGTGTGTCATTCTTTTTGTCAGAGGTTTGCTTGATGTTTAAGCTTCGTTATTATATCCTGGACCTTTTCTCATCTCTTGTATAAATAGAGGGTTTTGCCTCAGCATCTTTGTTACAAAGAAAAAAGAAAAGGAAAAAAGGAGGAAAAAAAAGCGAGAGGTCTGAATTTCTATCTGTTTGAGTTAATTTTAAGGTGGTAGTCAAAATGGTTAAGGGTTTTTTTATCTTGTGTGTGAAACACAGGTATGTGACAGGACACATCTGGGCCTGTCCCCCCAGTGAAGGAGATGACTATATTTTTCATTGCCATCCACCTGATCAGAAAATACCCAAACCCAAACGTTTGCAAGAGTGGTACAAGAAGATGCTGGACAAGGCCTTTGCTGAGAGAATCATTCATGACTACAAGGTTTGCTACTGTTTACTTCCTGAATTAATTTTATGGGCTTTTCATTTGACAGCAGCTAATATTTTTTGCTAAGACACAGAACTGTGGTAGTGTTGTACAAGGGGTTTTATTCTCAGCTAGTGTCTTCATTTTCTTAGATTTTCTGGAAGTTCTGCCTGAAAATGCCTTAGTTTTGGTTTCTGCATTAAGACAAGTGTACAAAAGCCTACCTTCACTTACTTGCCTGTCACTGCAGTCTTGTAGGCAAGGGAGTATGTGGCTTGTTAAGGTTTATAGAAATTGTTTGCTCCTGGTGATTCAGGAGGATCAGGTGGAATACTGGACCTCACTAGTGTGAACTCAGAACAGCTGCTTCTTCTCTTGAATTGAGAAAGGTTTATTTTCATAACTGAAGAATATCACACATGTACCCAAGAAAATCAATTAAAGATGGCAAAGGTAGTATTTGCCACTCCTTACCTGCCAAAATTTACAAGAATTTCTTAATGGTAGTAACAGTGCTGGGAAAAAAATGATGTTTTGATTGTAAGTGACAGTTAGAAAATGTGTGGAATTGAACAGCATATAGCAAGCATTGTTATTGATCCAGGGTAGAAAAGAGCTGGAAAATTGGTATCCCTCCTAGTAAGGTGGTCTTGAAATGAATCCAGAGAAGATGTGCTTGTTAAACACAGTGCACTTTAAAAACCACCTCCAGCCCAACTGTGTGAAATACCAGATCCTTTCCAGAACCTGTTCTCAGTGGTCCCCAGTCTTTCTGGGCAGGTGACCCACAGAGCTTCAGCCAGCGGTCAGCGAGGGACGCAGGCTGTGCACTGGTCCCCTCCCACAGCCACACTTTAATAGTAATGGTTGGCTGGTGCATTCAGCAATTCTTCCTGCATTTATCAGGCTTATTGTGTACACAATGCAGAGCCCAGACACGTGTGTTGAAGCTCTCCTAGAGAGTCTTGTTCCTTTTACAGTGCTTATTTACTTCCAAATTTGTAGGGGAAAGGGCTGGATGGGACAGATTTGCTGTCACTAGAACAGTCCCTGCTCTTGTCCAGGAGCAGTGTAGGAAAAGCTACGTGGTGTAGGCTTCGTTTTTAATTGGTGTAGTTACCAGGGAGAGGGTTGTTATGTTTTCCAGGGGTATCTTGGTCTCTCCATCATGTCAGGAGCATGAACTGATTGCACGAGGGAGGTTTGGGAGAGCCTCAGCAGCTGTCCTAAGATAGAACAGGGAGTGGGCTCTTACCAGTATTGCCAGGCCAGTTTTTGAGCTGCACCCAGAAAAGGAAGTCTGCCAGGAGTGGGCCATGGGCTGATGAGTGCAGCACTGGACCATGTCTCTGGTTCTCTTCTCTATCCTAAGTGGTCTTCATGTATTTATTCTTGGTATTGTGTGCTACGTTTAACAGGACATCTTCAAACAAGCAACTGAGGACAGGCTGACAAGTGCCAAGGAGCTGCCGTACTTTGAAGGTGATTTCTGGCCCAATGTGCTGGAAGAAAGCATTAAGGAGCTGGAGCAAGAGGAGGAGGAAAGGAAAAAGGAAGAAAGCACTGCAGCTAGTGAAACAACAGAGGTGAGTTAACTTCACGTGCTGTATTTGCTTCTGGCTTACAAAAGAGACTTTAATAAATTGGAGAGTTTGCATCCAGTAAGCTAGAAAAGGTCATTCACATCAGATGTTAAATCAGGCTTCCCTTTAGCTGCACTTATTTCTTCTTGGATAACAAATAGACTGATGGCTTGTTATTTCTTTTTTTCATGGAGTCAGAAGTCAGTTACATCAGTTCAGCACCTCTGTTCTCAGAGGTGTGTTAAGCTACTTTTGGGTTGCATCATGACTGCTACATTTCCTTACAGTCATTTGACTGAGCTTCTGGTTCACACCTTTGCAGACCACCTTCAGTATTTGCATTTTGAAAGGTGCTGTCTGTTTTTCAAAGCTCAATTAAATTTTGCTGTTATTTAAGCAAAGGTACTTGTAGTTGTTTGCAGCAGTGGAGGGGGCTGAAATTAAAAGTATTTATTGCAAGCTTTGCATTGGTGTGAAATGTTGATCCTGATGGTGGTATTCCTACACCAGCATTTTTTCTCTGTGTATTTAAAAACAAACAAACAAAAAAATTACTTTCTCAAGGTCTTGGCCAGAATTTTATTACTCATTTTTATTTCTGTCTTGATTGTATCTGTATCTAAATGGTCTTAGCACTTTTATACTGTCCCTTCTGCTTGTGATTTGCAGCAAGGTGCTTTGGAAATAAATATAGTAAGAAAATTTGAAGTGTAACAGCTTGAGGTGGAACAAGAACTTTAACTGGGGAGGGACTGAGTTCACTGAGATGCTGTGACAGTTTGCATACAATATATATTACATGTGATTGATGTGGAGTGAGACACCTTAATCCTTCAATTTAATCATGTCAGAAAGTTCTTTCTATTAAACCCTAGCAGCTCCTTCAAAGCTAATAGAGCTTCTTGCTCTGGTTTTTATGGAACCATAAAGGTAATAATTCTCACCTTGCTCCTTCTGAATGCAACTTTTAATATTGAAATATTTCAACAAGCATAGCAATATAAAAAGAACCGAAAGACAAGGCTTGGAATTCAAGTTGCAGTTGTCTTTTGCTAACAGTATCACTTTCAATAAATCATAGCATGCCTTTCCAGTGAACACACCAGTGTAAACTCTACATCTAAGAGAGGAAAAAAGGTGTTTTAAATTAAAAGCCCAAAACAGCTAACTGTGGAACTCATGCAAGTTGTCTGCCTAAAGTGAGAAGATGCAGCCTTGGCTGTTACATCCCTACATTCCCACCTAGTGCCACTGATGTTCTTGGTGGAGCAAGGAGACAAAATCTGCATCCACGTTGCTGAACGTGTCATCCAGGAGTGCAACTAAACCCATAACAGTGTGGTCTTTGCCACTTGGCTGAGAAAAAGGAGTGAAATTAAAAACTTGAGAACTTCTCCTGTGCAGTCACCTGAACTCGTGTTGCTTTATGGAGGAAGCTTTGGGGAGGGACTTTCTATAAGGGCAGTTAATGACAGAACAAGGGGAAATGGCTTTAATCTGGAAGAGGGGAGGTTTAGATGAGATGTGAGGAAGAAATTCTTTGGTGTGAGGGTGATGAGACACTGGCCCAGGTTGCCCAGAGAAGCTGTGGCTGCTCCTCCCTGGAAGTGTTCTCAGCCAGGTTGGATGAGACTTTGAGCAACCTGGTCTAGTGGAAGGTGTCCCTGCTGCTGGCAGGGGGGTTGGGACTGGATGAGCTTGAAGGTCCCTTCCAGCCCAACCCACTCTGGGATCTGTGCTAGCAATGGGGAATCTCCACACATAGAAACACTTGATGAATCTTTGCAGTTTGCCTTGTATTGAGATGGTGCAGAATGTGTCCATCTTCTCCTAAATTCTTAGTCCTAAACTTTGTGTGTGTGGAGAGAGAGTTGCTTAAAAGTCAACATGTGCTGCAAGTATTGGTTAGAAGAGAGTCTGAGGAGGTGGTAAATACCCTGAAGCTCTTGAAAAGACTCAGAAGGGACAAGGCTCAGCGAGTACCGGTGCCATCAGCGTTTCTGGCCAACCTGCCTGAATCTGGTGAATGCTTTATCAAAATGAAGAGATACAAAACCAACCTTACAACTTCTTAAAACATTTTGGAATGGCTTTGTGCCATGAACCAACTATAACCTCGTTAAAGGTGGAGTAGAAAGAAAACTTAAAGTTATACTGTCAGCTAAATTTCAATCTATTCTTCCTTTTAAATCCTAAAATCTATGTTGATGCTTTAGAAAGGCTGGGCAGAGGACTTGCCCTAATTCCATAGGGGATAGAAAATTTGAGGGAAGGCAGTTAAGATAGGAACATACAATAGCTCATTTCTGAATACCTTCAAATCATTGAGAGCTCTCTCTGGTTTCCCTTAAATTGGGATAATTTTAATTTCCAAACAGGTTTAGTCAAAAAGTCAATAAAATCAGTTACAGAAAAACCAGGATGGGATTGAATTTCTAGCTAAGCCTAATTAATGGAGTGGAAGGATGGCAACAGTCTATATATAGAAATGCTTCCTTTAGTTGGAATATTTTTGTTTTCTCTGAATAAATGTGCTTGTGGATAAGCCCCGTGTTTGCTTGTACATGGTGTTCGTGAAACTCTCTTGCATGTGTGTGTGTGTATGTATATATATATATATATATATATATGAGGGTATTTCAGTAGCTTATTTTTAGTATTCTGATAACCAACATTCTAGCAGTTAGAGAGGGGATTTTCACTGTGTGGCGAGCTCCCTGCTGAGGGCTTGGGTTTTTATTTTTCAAGGACACAAGAAGTCTAAACGTGATTTCTGTTTTCACAGGTGATGTAAATAGCATCATCTGCTATTTCTTGCTCTTTCCTTACATCTAGTGTTCAGTATGTGGTCACTGTGGTCTGTGTGGTAACTTCAACACAAGTGGAAGTTTTGGGTTGTTGGTTTTTTTCTTGGAGTTGCATATGCAGCAGTAAGTCTTCAGGATGTAGAATAATGTGTTTTGTTAGTTTCAAATCCTGCATGTTCTTATCTATGGCCTAGCCCTAAATTTGTTCAATCAAAACAAACAAACAATTAAATCAATGCTTGAGCCAAGTATGTGAATCCCCAAATGCACAACAAAGTGCAATACTGCATTTCTGGAAATTTTTTTAACTTCATTTTATTTGTAGCTCATATTATCATCACATATCTGTAAGATTTTGTAACACAAGCAGTGGAAGCTGAAGTACAGTGTTAGAGAAGGAAAAAAAACAAGTTTAAGATGTGAATTATTTAATGTATATGCATACTTTAAAAATCTATTTTTAAACAGTGTTTGAATTTCTTTGCCTGCCAGTTTGGCTTTTGGTTTTTCCTGGAAGATAGGATATATTTAAAGCAGTATGGCTGATCTGTGGGCCTTG
The DNA here is from genome assembly GCA_907165065.1 of Caprimulgus europaeus. Next base: position 15,779,802 of record OU015540.1, on the reverse strand, counting down.
GAACAAAGTTCTGTTATTGACAGGAAAAGTGTTTCACTGTGAGCTACCCTGGATGGGAGAGAGCTCTCTGAAGTGTCACATCTTCCCTGTTCCTTCATTGCAGGGAAGCCAGGGCGACAGCAAAAACGCCAAGAAAAAGAACAACAAAAAAACCAACAAGAATAAGAGCAGCATCAGCAGAGCTAACAAGAAGAAACCCAGCATGCCAAACGTGTCCAATGATCTGTCCCAGAAGCTGTATGCCACCATGGAGAAGCACAAAGAGGTACTGTCAAAATACGTTGTGTAAAGAGAAGGTTTTATTGCTGTGAATCCAGGCACAGTGATAGTCAGAACTGACAAATCAGGAGGAGTACAGCTTGGGATTGCACTAGGATTTTTTTCTGTTGTGTAACAACATATTGGAAGAGATTAGCCTAAACTAAGCTAATGAGATAACATTTGTAGGATGCCATTACTGCCACAGAACACGAGCTTTTTCCTGCAAGATTATCTAACCTCATTGATTTTATTTTATTTTTTTCCCTATTTATCTGCAGGTCTTTTTTGTGATTCATTTACATGCTGGGCCTGTAATTAACACTCTGCCTCCCATTGTGGACCCTGATCCATTACTTAGCTGTGATTTGATGGATGGGCGAGATGCCTTCCTCACCTTGGCCAGAGATAAGCACTGGGAGTTCTCCTCGCTACGCCGATCCAAGTGGTCCACGCTCTGCATGCTGGTAGAACTGCACACTCAAGGGCAGGATCGCTTCGTCTACACGTGCAACGAGTGCAAACATCACGTGGAAACAAGGTGGCATTGCACTGTCTGTGAGGTAGGTGTCTGTCACCAGAGATTTCTGCTCTCCCTTGCCCTGCAGCCAAGCTTGATTTTCTTTTCTTTTCTTTTTTTTATATTGCCCAAAGTTCCTCCAAATTAAGCCTATCCTGATATAAAAGGGCTGCTAAGCCTTAAGGGAGGGTGACTGCCACAGTTGGTATATCTTCTTCTAGAATAAATGCCTTTAGTTTCTTGACATGGAAGACCTCAGCACTCTGAAATGGCTGCTGCTGTGTCATTTATCCAACTGTGGCTCCTCTGCATAGACAGGTTTTTAACTTAATACTAAAGAAGTTTAGGACTGGGTGGTGGGGTGTGACTGCATCAGACTAGTCTGAATGAGCAGGGCACTCTCACCCACATTAAATGGATGTCCACAAGAGAAGTTAGGAGGTCCTTGCAGAAGAAGTTACCTTTCTGCAGGGCAGCTTCTGTTCCGCTTTGTACGTGGTTCTTCATGTCACAAGGAGTGCAGCCAGGCGCGTGTCCAGGCTGCTGCCAGGCTGGGTGAGGAGGTTGCAACAGCTCTTCAGCACTGACTCTTCAGCCCAGCTTTAGTGGCTCCCTGCCCTTCAGATCAGCCCAAATAATTCCTTCCTCACCTGGCTCAATGCTTTTAATGACTAACCCTTTAACAGCGCAGAGCACTTCCCCTGAACTATGCTAGAGAGCAATTAAGCGTGGAGTGACACGGGTGGACTCGAGGAGAAGGCAATCTCCAGAGGGCTGGTGATGACCTCTGGCTGGAGCTGAACCAAAAAAAAAATGTTGAATAAGTGCAGCCTATTTTTTACACAGCAAGTTATTGCCAGGTCTGTGGTGGAAGAGTCTTAATTAATCCCTCAGAGGAGAGCGATGAACAGGGCTTCATGAGGCAAGACTGCAGGAGGGGGATCGTAGACTCTAGGGGAATTCAGTGGTGGAAGGAGGGTCTGGCCTTGAGGTTTCTTCTGGGTACTTCTGAACAAGAGGCTGCCCTTCCTCCAGCAAAAAAGGGCAGGGCAGTGAAAAGGTGGGTGTTTGGGCAGGTTTTCAGATCAGTGTCTGTCTTAGTGTGAAACTTGCACTTCATTTGGGGTCATTTTAGAGATTAACAAAAAAAACCCCATATTTCAGGGTGGTAATTACTAGTAATTACAATAAGAATGGGTAAATGGAGAGCCAAATGCCATTTTTGATGCAGTGACTGTAGGTTTATCTTCCTAGCAAAGAAGGTTTTGGCTTTCCTTACGTAGGTACCCCAATAGACCTCACAGAAAAGTAAACGGTTCCTGTCATCAAAAGGGAAAAACAAAAAATCCCAAATCCTGCAGGACTCTCATGTAATGAAGAGACAATTACAGCCCCTCTTTGCATTGTTACCCATCACAGCCAAGACCTGTGACTGCAGACGTGCTTTGCAGAGGCTGTTGACGTGGCTTCTGCCCTCAGCTGCCCAGCACTCCCTGCCCCAAAGGTGCACTCCCACCGTCGTGGTGGCTCCACAGCCTGTGCAGCCGCTTCTCCACCTCAGGGTACGGGATGTAAATTGAAACGGGCAGCTCTTCACAGCACCTGGCTGTTGTCCTGCTTTTCTTCTGTGTCTTTGTACCCACTGAAACCCAAAGTGTCCTTCCACACCAGGCTCCTGGTGCTCATCTATCACCACTCTTCTGCTCTTTTGCTCTATAGTTGGTGCTCTGTAGACAACTGAACTCTGGGTTTTCTTTCCTTTCAGGACTACGACCTCTGCATTAACTGCTACAACACTAAGAGCCATGACCACAAGATGGTTAAGTGGGGCCTGGGTCTGGATGACGAGAGCAACAGCCAAGGAGAGCAACAGTCAAAGAGCCCCCAGGAGTCGCGACGACTGAGCATCCAGCGCTGCATTCAGTCCCTGGTCCACGCCTGTCAGTGCCGCAATGCAAACTGCTCGCTGCCATCCTGCCAGAAGATGAAACGGGTTGTCCAGCACACCAAGGGCTGCAAGCGCAAGACCAACGGCGGCTGTCCGGTGTGCAAACAGCTCATAGCTCTTTGCTGCTACCATGCCAAACACTGCCAAGAGAACAAATGCCCTGTGCCATTCTGTCTCAATATCAAACACAAGCTTCGACAGCAGCAGATCCAGCACCGCCTGCAGCAGGCGCAGCTCATGCGCAGAAGGATGGCTACCATGAACACCCGAAACGTGCCTCAGCAAAGTTTGCCTTCTCCTACCTCAGCAACGCCTGGTACCCCCACACAGCAGCCAAGTACACCGCAAACACCACAGCCTCCTCCCCAGCCCCAGCCTTCCCCTGTAAGTATGTCACCGGCTGGCTTCCCCAGCGTGTCGAGAACTCAGCCCCCCACTACTGTTTCGACAGGAAAACCCGCAAACCCGGTTTCTGCGCCTCCGCCTCCGGCTCAGCCTCCGCCGGCCGCGGTGGAAGCGGCTCGGCAGATTGAGAGAGAAGCTGCCCAGCAGCAGCAGCAGCTCTACAGGGTCAACAACATTAACAATGGTTTGCCTCCTGGTCGCCCAGGACTCGTAAACCCGACGGTGGGTTCAGTGAACCAGATGCAGCCAGTCAGCATGAATGTACCCCGGCCCAACCCCGTCAGCGGTCCAGTGATGTCCAACATGCAGCCTGGACAGTGGCAGTCGCCCCCGATGCCGCAGCAGCAGCCCATGCAGCCGGGAATGGCCAGGCCGGTTATGCCAATGGCGACGCCGCAAGCGGTGGCTGGGCCGCGGATGCCGGGCGTGCAGCAGCCGCCACGCAGCATCCCCCCGAATGCACTTCAGGACTTACTGAGGACCTTGAAATCACCGAGTTCTCCGCAGCAGCAACAGCAGGTTCTTAATATCCTTAAATCCAACCCTCAGCTTATGGCAGCTTTTATAAAGCAGAGAACAGCCAAATACGTGGCTAACCAGCCCGGGATGCAGCCGCAAGCGGGTATCCAGCCCCAGCCTGGGATGCAGCAGCCGCAGACCGGCATGCAGCAGCCGAGCATGCACGCTCAGGCAGGATTGCAGAACATGAACGCGATGCAAGCGGGAGTGCAGAGACCCAGCGTTCCTCCCCAGCAGCAGGGGATAGGAGCTATGAACCCCCAGGGACAAGCGATAAATATCATGAACCCCGGCCACAACCCCAGCATGGCAAACATGAGTCCGCAGTACAGAGAGATACTGAGGCGGCAACTGCTGCAGCAGCAGCAGCAACAGCAGCAGCAGCAGCAGCAAGGAGGGGCTGGCATGGCAGGAGGGATGGCAGGACACAACCAGTTCCAGCAGCCCCAGGGACCGGGAGGGTACCCTCAAGCCATGCAGCAGCAGCGGATGCAGCAGCATATATCGATCCAGGGAGGTTCCATGGGACAGATGGCTCAGATGGGACAGCTGAACCAGATGGGCCAGCCTGGCATGGGGGCAGATGGCACTCCCAACATCCAGCAAGCCCTGCAGCAGCGGATCCTGCAACAGCAGCAGATGAAACAGCAGATAGGGTCCCCCGGGCAGCCAAACCCCATGAGCCCACAGCAGCACATGCTCTCAGGACAAGCGCAGGCGTCTCATCTCCCTGGCCAGCAGATCACCACCTCCCTCAGCAACCAGGTGCGGTCCCCAGCACCCGTTCAGTCTCCCCGTCCCCAATCCCAGCCACCACATTCCAGCCCGTCACCCCGGATACAGCCCCAGCCGTCGCCTCACCACGTCTCTCCCCAGACTGGTTCCCCCCACCCAGGACTCGCAGTCACTATGGCTAGCTCCATGGATCAGGGACACTTGGGCAACCCAGAACAGAGTGCAATGCTTCCACAACTAAACACCCCCAGCAGGAGTGCGTTGTCTAACGAGTTGTCTCTGGTCGGTGACACCACCGGGGACACACTAGAAAAGTTTGTGGAGGGTTTGTAGCATTATGGGAGCATCACTTCCTTGGTTTTGGTTTTTTTGTTGGGTTTTTTTGTTGGTTTTTTTTTTTTTCTTTCTTTCCTTTCATGTTCTTGGACATTTTGTACTGAAAATTCAGCCATCCGGGTTGTTTTGAATCCTAGGTGGAACTGCTGGAACATGGAAGAATGAATTGCTGTTTAAAAAAAAAAAATTTTAAAAATAAAAAAAAAAAGAGAAAAAACAATACAAAGAATCTATTTTTTTGTTAAAGCCAGGCGGTTAAAATATCTGGTCTCTTTTGTGGGGTTTTTTTTTTTTGGTTTTTATTTTTTTGTTGCTGTTGACTCATACCTTTTTTTTTTTTTTAATGGGGAAAACAAACAAGTTCATTATATTCATATTTTTTATTTGTATTTTCAAGACTTTAAACATTTGAGTTTAAAAGAAGAAGAAGAGAAAAAAAAAAAAATAATATTCAGAAACTGTTTCCTGAAATAATGCAACATTATAATGTATCCTGGTAACTCTGACACGTTGCAGGAAGATTTTTTTTTTTATTATTATTATTATTTTTTTTTCTATAGTGAACTCTGCAGGCGTTTGAAGTATTACCCCTGGAAAGATAGGAATTGACTCTTGCACACAAAACCACACATTGGCCAATGCCAAAATCTTTGTCTTGCAGATGTAGAAATTGTTGCTTTGTTTCTCTGATAAAACTGGTTTTTAGATGAAAATAGGGATGATCACTCTTAGACCGTGCGATTTTGAATAGAGAAGAAGCATTCTTTTCTTTCTTTCTTCTGTGTGAAACTTGAAATGAGGAAAAGCAATTCTAGTGTAAATCATGCAAGCGCTATAATAACTATAAATAAGAAAATCCAAGAAGATTCAATCACTGTATAGAATGGTAAAAAAAAAAAACAAAAAAAAAACCTAAAAAAAAAAAAATCTCATTTCTTACTTATAATATCATATTGTTAAATAAACTGTGTGCAACAGACAAAAAGGGTGGTCCTTCTTGACTTCATGTACATGGTATTAACACTTAGTGTTTGGGTTTTTTGTTATGAAAATGCTGTTTTCAACATTGTATTTGGACTATGCATGTCTTTTTTCCATTGTATATAAAGTATTGCTTAAAATTGATATAAATTACTGAAGTTTTTAACATGTATTCTGTTCTTTAAAATCCATGTAAGAATGTTTAAGGTTTTTATTTATTTATATAATTTTTTTTTTCTCTCTTTTTTTTTTTGGATCATGTTCTTTGTAAGACATGGCTATGAATATTCACTCATTACCCAGAGCAGCCCCAGGCAGCGATAGGAGTGGCACTTGGAGGTTCTACCACACCCTTTAGTGATTGTTTCCTTCTCAGGGGCGGGAGAGGAGAAGGGGAATGGTTCCCATCTATGGAATATTTGCAGGTGTTCATCCTTAAGGGTTAACTGGAATAAATTATTAATAGCCGTTGCTTTTTTAAAACAACAAAAACCAAACTGCATTAATTTAGAGAAGGATCACCAATGAAAGGAGCATAGAGAGTATTGAGTTAATTCTAGGCTAATTTATTTAGTCTACAGTAAAATATGAACCTATTGACTTTAACACTATTTTTCTGCTGTTAACTCTGAGTCTAGATTTGAGGGTTTTCTGTGGAATAAAAAATAACAAATCATGTCCATGTTCCCTTTAATATCCTGTCACCACGCCCTCATCTTCCTGGGATCCTTGCCCCTCCTCCCCCACCCAAGGAATTACTTTCTTGGAGTTAAAAAAAGTCGAGGGAAACTTTCCCAGGGTAGGTGTGAGCTAAGCCCATGACTTACCTGAAATCCCATCCCCCAGACCCGGAGCCTGCTGGCTGACGTGCCGCTGGGCCAGGATTTGCAGCAAACCCAGCGCGGTCCTGGCCGGGCGCTGCCGGGGAGCACCGGCCACACTTGGCTCTTCCCGTTAAGTTCCCAGTTCCTCCAGCTGTATGTTTTATGGGAATGATGTTGGGGAGGACAGGGGGAGAAGAACAAACCTTTTATCTCAACTTTTGTCCCCAAACTGTGGAAATAGTAGCGCACAGCGGCGCTGCGTTGTTCTTTTTAACTGTAGAGGGTCTCTGCTTCAAACTTTTCTTGCAAACTTTTAACTTTTTTTTTCATCACCATTGGATTCATCTGCCCACACAACTGTCTTCAGCAATTCAAGATGTCAAAATTTGGGGCTGGGGTGAGGTCAGTGAACGCTAACCCAAAGCTTGTCCAAAAGAAATGGCTGTAAAGGAGGGGAAAAAAAAAAGGAAAAAAAAAAAAAGCTGGAAAGCCCTGATGCTGTGTCTCATGCTGTGTACTTAAAAAGAGGAAAAATACTATATTTGTGATCAAAAAAGAAGAAACTTGAAATGTGCTGGTGTTTCTAATAAAAGCTGGTAAAACTGCTTGGATTGAAGGATGGTTCCACTGGGCTGGTGCCCGCTAGGATCAGCGAAGCCCAATGCTCAGGGTCAGGAGAGCTGCCCTCGATCTCACCAGTGCCTTTAGGTAGGGGCCGTTCCAGAAACGGTGGCACCACCTCTGGATTTGGATGAGCCAAGTCCTGTTTGGAGCACAGAGAGGTGATGTGGCTCTGGGCTGCAGCTCACTTGGGTTCCTGCTCCTGGGGATGAGTGGAAAAAAAAAAACAACCTGATGGGAAGCAAATACCAGAATATTTTAAAGTACAACCTGAAGTATCAGGAGCAGAGAGCAAGGGACAGATCTAGATCTGATGGTCCCAGCTCACTGGAGCAGTTGCTGTGGATAAGAGCAGGTGTTTTACCAGGGAGAGAAGGGAAGGGCAAAGCTGAAGTTAAAGAGGTGAGGGGCTGGGCTCGGTGTCCAGCCCCCACAGTCAGGGGGGCTTCACTCCAGCCTCCTTGATGAGAAATTCGGTGTATCTGAGGACAGGACAAGCAGCTGGTCCTTCAGGTCCTTGTCTGGGTTTTGTTGGGGGAGGCCCTGGCAATAAGGAACAGCATCCTAGAAACAGGCCCTGGAGATGGGTGCAGGACCTCTATCACCACGGGGGCTGGCTAAGACCTTCCCCCTTACTGAGTTCTGGAGGGATAGAAGGTGCTCAAATGTGAACAATGTGGTTCTCTGCTCTTTCCTTTGTCCACTGTGCTCCGCTCTCTGCTGCTGCCTCTCCTGACTTCTGCTACCGCCGCAGGCTGTCAGCACATTTCTTCTTGCTGCAGACACCCCAGCTGAGGTTCACCTTTTTGGTTGCTCATCACTGTCCCACCAGGCCAGCGATCGATCTCCCCACAACACTTGTGGAAGCAATTCCTGCTCTGCTCTTCCACCTGGATGGTGGGGGCGAGGGTGTGACTGCAGCAGTGGAGCTCTCCTGCCAGGGGTGCAGCTGGTGCCAAGAAGTTGGGGACAGTGACCCCGTCACTCGCCGTGCCTGATGCCAGAAGCAGTACGTGTCCGTAGCTGTAGCAGCATGAAGTTCCTTCACGTTGGTGGCAGTGTCCAGCAGGAAGTGAAAGCAGTTAATGGTGTACGAGGTGATCTGGGTGTGCACCAGGTGCTTCTTCCAAAGCAAATGACAGCTGATGGGTTTTCTCAGTGCAGTGAGGATCCAGCAGCCCCTGTGGTGCTGAGGAACCGTGGCAGAGCGTGCAGGTTGCTCTTCAGGGGCCATCTGTCCTCCCCTGCGCTTCTCCACAGCTGGGGAGTTAAAATGGGGAGCGGGGTGATCTCTGCCACCCCCGGCGTGCTGCCCGGGCAGCGACTGAGGCTGGTGCCAACTGATGGACAGTTGCCATGAGCCTGAGGAGCGGGGAGGGTCTGTACCAGATCCCCTGCAGCCCCCCACGCCTCCCCTGCAGGAACACGCTCTACAGCTCAGCAGTCACCCAGGCAGGAGGGTGACACAGTGGAAGGTGAGTCAGGAGGAGGGTTCAGGTGAATCACAGCAGGTACAGGAGCTCTGGTACGGTGTCACGGCAGAGCACTGTGCTGTGGGGTCAGCCGGTGGTAGCAATGAAGGCAGCAGGAGGAGGGAAGGGTTTGAAAGAGGCTCGGACGTCCTTTTGGTTTTGGCTGCAGCACAGGGAATCTTGGGGTTGGTTCCAGGCAGAAACATAGCCCAGCAGAAGGGCGCTGGAGTGATGCAAAAGCTCCTGCTGGGTTTGTTGCACCTAATCCATAGCATCCAGCACTGCACGAACCCCGCTGCCTGTGTGTTCCTTAGGTGCAAACCTCCAGAGCAGCACGAGGAGCAGCACAGTCCCCAGGATGAGTTGCAGGTAGGAGTGAATGACGGAGCTGTCCGTGCTGGGTGGCCGCGGTCCCTCCTGAAGGCTCGTGTCTCCTCGGGAAGTGGTCGCTGCTCACTGAAGTGAGACCTGCCCTATCCTTATTTCCAGCCGTGGCGTTCGCCGAGGCCGGGCTCTGCTCCCACGCACGACCCAAACCCGGCTCTCGGCAGGGCCGCGTCTCCCCCCTCACCCCCAGCCCATCCCCGGCCTCTCCCCAGGGCCTCGGCCCTTTCGCTCTCCCTGATCTACGCTCGCAGCAGCCCCAGGGAATCGGAAATTTCGGGACACGAGATATTAAGCAACTTGCCCGAAGTCGAGCAGAAGGGCCCGGCCAAGGAGTGGCACACGGGGCTGCCCAGGGGCTGCTCCCGCCCGGTGCAGCCGCCCCTCAGCCCGCTCCGTGGGGAGCCGCGGTGTGCCGTGCTCATAGCCCAGCTCCTACCGCGGGGAACGGGCCCCCCGCAGCACATCGCGGGTCACCGACTGGGGGGTGTCCGCACGGTTAGGGCCGTGACCCGTACAGGGCTTCCCGGTGTACCAAGTCCTGTGGGCAGAAGAAACACGAAGGGACTGAAGCCATCAGGGCAGCGAAGGGCCGGCGGCCCAGCCCGGGGCCCCGGCGCCCAGAGGTACAACCTCGGTCCCCAGACGGAGGGAGCCCCGGCACCCCCCGGCACGGGCGGGGACCCGCAGTGCCGGTGCTGAGGGGGCACAGCCTGAGGGCTCGGGGTGGGAAAGGGCGGCGGTGGAACCGGGGCCGCGGGGGCTCGGCAGGCAGCGGCGGATGAGTGGGACCGCGCGGGACCGGCGGGAAGGGACCGTGGGGAGGGAGAGGCGGTGGCGGCGGGTGGGGGGGGCAGCGCCACGGGCTGGAGCCCGGGACAGACCCGGCACCGCCGCCGCAGCAGGAACGGCGGGAGCGTGACGCGCGTGCGCGCGCCTCACGTGGCGCCCTCAGGAGAGAGAGAAAGCCCGCGCGCCCCGTCCCGTGACATCATCGGCAGGCGCCGGAGCGGCGCAGCGGGAGGAGGGTGCGCGCGGCATGGCGGCGGCAGCGGCGCGGCGGGGGCGGTACCTGGCGGCTCTGCTGCGCCCCAGGGCCGGGGCCGGGCCGCGGGTTCCCGCAGGTGAGCTGGGGCGGCCCCGCCGCGCCGTTACCCCGCCGTTACCGGGCGGCTGCGAGTCTCTGCGGAGCCTCGGCGGGAGGAGGGTGGGCCCGCGGTGGCGGGCGCGTCCTTGGGGATGTCGGGAGCGGCCCCCGGGCCCGTCAGTGCCCAGCAGCGTGGCCTCACCCGCCGCGGCTGCAGAGCGGGTACGGAGGGCGGCCGGGATGCGGCGAACCGGAGCGGCCGCTCTCCCGCTAAATGGCGGCGGACGGTTGGTGCCCGACCCGCTGCTGGGAGGCGAGTTCGTGTGGGGTCGTACGCGGTGGGTGTGTCACCTGCTCGGGGTCCCCTGCGGGCTCGTATCTATAGACTGTGCGGGTCATACAGCGTGTGCGGGGCCCTGTCCTGGCTCATAGCGTTTGTAGAGCACGTCCCGGTTCCTGTCCTGGCTCGTGCAGTGTGTGCAGGTCATGCAGCGTGGTCAGGTTCAGGCCACAGAGCACGCTGAAGCCCCTTTCCTGGCTCATATAGTGTATATAGCATGTCCAGGTCCATCTGCTGGCTTGTACAGGCCATATAGCACCTTCAGGCCGTATAGCACCTTCAGGCCATATAGCACGTTGAGGTTCAGGCCATATAGCACGTTCAGGTTCCTTTCCTGGCTCATATAGGGTGTGTGGCATGTCCAGGACCATCTGCAGGCTCACAGAGCATGTCTAGCATGTCCAGGTTCATTTTCTGATTCATATATCTCATACAGCATGTCCAGGTTCATCCACTGCCTCGTACAGGATGTGTGGCATGTTTGGATCGTATAACTTGTTCATATCCTGGCTCACACAGGGGTATGGCACGTCCAGGTTCCTCCTCTGGCTCCTGTAGAGTCTGCAGCATGTTCAGGACCACTGGGCAGGGGGAGGGAGCCGATGGCAGCAGCGTCCCTGTTCTCTGGCCCTTTCGGTACCGGATAACCCGAGAGAGGAGCCAGAGGGGTGTGTGTTTCCCAGGGGTGTGCTCACGATTTCACCTGAGAGCCCTGGCAAGGTTGAGGGCTGAGGAAATCCAAACCCTGAGGTCTTGATTATGGGATGTATTTGTCTTCTCGAGGCTGTAGTGCACAGGTCTGGAAATGTGCTTGTGGGTTGTGATGAGCTGAGGCCTGAGAAGCTCCCTGCACATCTTCTCTCTCCCAGTGTTTCCTCATCTGCTGTCTGGCTCCTGACGGGCAGATCTGTAAGCTGTCGGTGTGGTCTGTGGTTTCCCTGCGGGTTACGAAGAGAAAATGTGACAGAGGAAATGGGGTGACAAACAGGGCCGCTCTCAGGGTCAGATGGTTGGATTTATTGTGCCATCAAGTGCCACTTTGGTGTTTCTGGGCGACTCAGTTCTTCCACCACGGAAATCCCCGGTGTCTTGTCAGCCTCCGTGCTGGAGGAGGGGGCCCTGTGCCTCCGCGGGGTCAGACGTGCTCCAGCAGAGCCTGAGTTTTATTCCTTTACCCCTCATTCCTGTCCTCTGGGGGGAAAACAGTGAGGAGAAGCTGTGTGGGGAGGAGATGACGAAGGAGGAGCAGGAGGTGATGTCCTTTCACTGGTGGAGATCCCTGACTGCAGGGATAGTTGTCCCGTCCCTTCGGCCGTGTGAAGCTGGCACCGTTTTCTCTTGGCTCTCCCAAGGCTGGAGCTGGTGCACAGTTTTTTGGGAGAAGCGTTGGTGTGAGTGGATCACTGAGGGACTCCTGTCTCCCTAGGTCCATACAGGGTTTGGTGCCCAGCTAGAAAGCCCTTTCTTCTCATGAGATCTGAGCTGGCAGCATCTCAGTGCTGGTGCTCGTCTTTGCGGGAGCACCCTCAGGCTTGTGGCTGCACAGCCATGGAGCTGTTATGGTAATTTCTGCTGACCTAAATTCTCCTCTTTGTTTTGAGCTGCTGACTGCTTTGTGCTCCATTTCCCACCCTGAATTTCTGACTGACATCCAGCTTGGCTATGTGCTCGCTGCCGTCCTTCCCCAGCAGAGGCTGTGTGTTTCCCGGGGGGCTGGCTGGGTTCAGGAATCACTGAGGTATCCTGGTGCCTGGGTTGGAAGGAGCCCCTGAGACCAAGGGTCATGGAATCCCAGACTGGGTTGGGCTGGAAGGGAACTTAAAACTCATCCAGTCCCAACCCCCCTGCCAGCAGCAGGGACACCTTCCACTAGACCAGGTTGCTCAAAGCCTCATCCAGCCTGGCCGAGAACACTTCCAGGGAGGAGCAGCCACAGCTTCTCTGGCCAACCTGGGCCAGGGTCTCACCACCCTCACACCAAACAACTTCTTCCTCACATCTCAGCTCCATCTCCCCTCTGCCACTTTCAAGCCATCACCCCTTGTTCTGTCACTCCCTGCCCTTGGCCAAAGTCCCTCCCCAGCCTTCCTGGAGCCCCCTCAGGTACTGGGAGGCCACTGGAAGGTCTCCCTGGAGCCTTCTCTTCTCCAGGCTGAACAGCCCCAACTCTCTCAGCCTGTCCTCACAGCAGAGCTGCTCCAGCCCTGGCACCATCCTCGTGGCCTCCTCTGGGCTGGTTCTAACTGGTCCATGTCTCTCTTGTGTTGGGGGCTCAGAACTGGACACAGCACTCCAGGTGGGGCTGTCTCTTCTCCATGGTGTGTTCTTCATGCAGGGCTGCTCTGTGGTCATATGTACAGGGTCACTTAGGATCCAACTGGAAGCTGGGGAGTAACGTGGGTATCTGCTGTCTGGTGCGGTGCAGTGGGGCAGTGATGCCAGTAGGGAGGTACTGGAGTGTGGTGAAGCTCAGCCTTTGATTAACTTGATATAAAAAGATTTGATTTACCCCCGCACATCGCAGCGCTCAACCAGAGCAAGAGCCGCCCCTTCCTCCTCTCTTGCTCCTAGGAATTTGTTTCCCAGGCTGATTCTGTGTTCCTGCACCCTGTTAACTCCACAGACACTTTCTCAATAGCTTTTGTGCACCCATAATTGTGGGTTTCTATCCAGAATTGCCTGGAGCCTTCCCAGCGCTGGCCAGGCAAGGGCTCTGCCAGAGACAGACGCGCTGAGGACGCTGCAGCTTGTGTTTAATGAGCCTCGTCTCTACCTGGCACAGGACAGGCTGGTAATTAAGGATGATAAGACCAAACATTACACAAATCCAAAAATAATTTTGGAATGGATTGGTGCTGATTTATTATTGTGCTTTAGAGGTAGAAAAAAACCCATGAATACATCAGAAGTTATAAATAGCTGTATTGTCTAGAGTCAGCTGGTGATTGTGGGCTGAGGGAGTGACCTGTGTGGTGGCTCCAGGGCCTCGCTGCTTGGGGATCTGATGGTAGAAGGTGCCTTAAGGTTGGCACGGAGCTGCTGCTGATCTGCTGCTCTTCTGGATCCTGGAGTCAGGGAGGGAGCAACAGCCCCTCTTTTATTTCTGCTGGTTGGGAAATATGTGTGTGTGCATATGTACAGGGGCAGGTTTTTCAGAGTATCCTACACCATCAGGCATAAACTGAGCATAAAATATGTAAAACCCTGTGTAAATACACAAATAAAACACATGGAGCCTGGGCTGACCCAGGCCCCTCCTCTGGAGCTCCACAGGCAGGACAGCCACACGGGGAGTTCTCTGCTGCTCTCCAGGCAGTCCCCTGGGCTGGTTTCTCTGTTGCTTTCTCAGATGAGCCCAACAAATGAAAAATAAAGAACATGTCCTGTGATAATGCAGCAGAACTGGTTGTGACGCAGAGAGCAAACAGTTATGTGTGTGGGAGGTGTTCAGATGCCTTAAAAACTATTTGTGGGCTCTTTTCTTTAAGGGCAGAATGACTGGGGAGTAATTCAAGCTTCTGGCTGGAGAAGTGCATCTTGATTCAAAGCTTTCTGTGAGGAGGAGGAAGAATGATGACTGAGAGCCTGCTCGAGGATGAGGGGCAGGACCCCCTGTTAAGGCTCAGGGGTTTGTGCTCATCTGATCTGGAGTGAGTGGGAGCCCAGCCTGATGGTCTGGAGGAGCAAGACCTGTTCTCAATGACCAGACTGGCTGTGGTACCTGCTAAGGTGGGCAGGAGGGTTGCAGAGAGCTTGTGAAGGGAGCCTGAGACCTCCCAAGATGAGCTGCAGGGTGACAAGGGACGTTGGCTGGGAAGCTGGTTTCACTCACAGGCTGTGACAAGGTGGAGGAAGGTCGAGGAGGGAGCTGGGCTCTCCCAGCACGTCAGTGGGACTGGAGGGCCATGGACAGCCAAAGAAACTGTTTGCAGGGAGGTCACTGGTACGCTGAAGGGCCTCTCACCCTGCCAGTGGTTCTCAGTTCAGGCTTTGGGTGGTTTTGTACCCATTTGTCTAAAGAAAGGGCACGTTGACAACGTGCCTCTTGCAGGCCTGGGGTGCAGGGTTTGTCCCCTTTCCTTGCCTGATGAAACACCTCGCAAGCACAGAGTGAGTCGTAAGGAAAGCCCAGGCTTGTCACTGCTTCCAGCCACTTCTGGTGCTTCTGCAGATTGTCCCTGCTCTGCCCAGGCCATCCTGGTCTCTCCTTTGCCTCCAACACAGCCCCATTGGTTTATGTTTGTGGTAAGGTTGGAGAAGACCAGCTCACCACCCGTTCCCAGCACAGCTGCATGTTCAGATCATGCAATCATGGAATCATTTAGGTTGGAAAAGACCTTTAAGATCATCGAGTCTGATGGTATCCACACACTCTGGGCTCTTACTCTGGCACAGGCTGTTCTTGCTGCAATTCAGAAGTCACACCAAGAACTGGCTTTGGACAGAGCTCTGCAGTGCTGGAAACGGTGTTTTTGCAGCCAGGTTTGGCTTTGATTCATCCCCCGACAGAAGGAAGATTGTTGGGTTCACCTGGGCACTGGGGAAGGAGGAGAACTGGGAATCCCAGTCCTTAACAGGGCTCCTGCCAGGTCCTGACTTGTCTTGTGTTCCCTGTTGATTGCTGTGATGACAAGTGGCTTTGCTGCTCACCCTTGAGCTGGCTTTGTGGGAGGATGTAACCCTGTGCTCAGACCGTCAGGAGCCAAAGATTTATTGCCATGAAGGAACTGCTGATAGGGGCCAGAGTGGGCTGGCTGGAGCTGGTCTCGGATATGGGGGTGAGCTGCTTGTGAAGGAGCTGGCAGGAGGAAAGGGAGCAGGAGGAACAGACCCTGGTGCCTGGAGGCTGCCTTGCTTGCACTGGGTTTTTGTGTTTCCATCGGTGGTGATGTGGGAGTTGGAACATCAGTGAAAGACAGCGGCCTTCAGCTTGGCCAGGTGACGGCAGTGGAAGCTGCAGGCTGCCTCTTCCTCACCACCTCATCATTGTGAAAGCTACAAATTGTCATCTTCTGGCTGGAAATTGAATTCAGAAGATACAGTCTAAAGTAGCAACTTGTCCTTCTTAGGCAGCAAAGAGTGCTGGAAGGAAGTGGTGTTTGGTTGTGAGGGAACTCCAGTCTTGCTTGGACAGAGTAACTCCATGTGGGATTGCTTGTGTGGAACCTGTAAAGAGTGTTCCAGCTGCTGCTGATCCTTGTGATTTACACTGAAATATCTTGAATTGTGTCTTTTAGCAAGAGGAGCAGCATGTCTCCAAAGACAGCTCCTCCATCGTGGGAGCCTCCGGTACAACGTTCCTGCCAGCAGCTTTTCTGCTGTCCAGATGTACAGCACACAGCCAGCAGAGAGCAAGGAGGAGGAGCCCCTGCACACCATCATCAGCAACACGGAGAACGTGAAAGGTGGGCACCAGCGTGCTGGGGGAGCGCTCTTGGGGTGCAGGCAGACCCAGCTCAGTGTCTGGGTGTAACTGTGCCCCAACTACAGGGCTGAGCCCTCTGCAGGAGTGCTTCTGCCTCTGGAGGGGGTGCAGGTCTTGGTCATCCCATCCTAGCTGGCAGTTTGAGTCTGTTTTGTACCATCTCCCCCCCAAAACTGGGATGTGCAGATCAGAGTGGCCTTTGCTGAGAAATGAGGCCATCAAGGCTGCAGGAAGAAGTTGCATCTGTAGATGTAGCCAGGCAGTTGATGGTGATGGATCTATGTAAAGGCTCCACTGGCACTAGAATTTGCCTAAAAAGGGAATTTTTGTCCCAGAAGCAAGCTGTGCCTGCCCAGGTCATTGCTGTGGATCACGGAGGTCTAATGAGTGGCCTCAACCTTTTAGTTTAGAATTAATTGCTCTGCACATCTCCAGGGAGAGGTGCTTTAAAGCAAAGTCACGTGAGTTATTCAAGCACAGAAATAGCATCTTCACTCCGTGCTCTCATGGCTTTTCTGGCAGGTACTTTTGAGACTGCCAGGCTGTGAAGCTCCCAGTGGGGTTGGTGCACTGCTCCTGCTGCTGTCCACGCCCCAGCTTCTGCCCTGTCACCGGGGAATGTCACTCCTCGCCAGCAAGACGTGGCAGAGGTGGTGTGTGACCCTTGGTTTCCCCATGTTGCTTCAGGGTTCTGTAATGCCTCTAGCAGGAGAAATGCTATTTTTAAAAGGCCAAGGCTGTTCTTTCAGCTGGGATGTGTTGCAGTGTTATTCTTTCAGAGGAAAATTCTCTTTCTGGGCACAGGTACCTGCCCACAGAGGTGGCTGCACGTGTGTGCTCCCTCGCTGCTCCACAGAGACCTTGGAGAATCTGCCTTCTTCTGCTTAAGGCTCTGAGTGTTGTTGGGCATGAGAAAAGCTCCCTGGCTGTAGAAGCTCTTGGAGCAGGGCATGTGCAGATGGCTTGCTTGAAGATCAAGTCAAGGAAGAGTATGAAATGTGGGCTGTAAAGCACAGGAAACACTTGAGGGAGCGGTTGGGGGTTGCATGGAGTCATGCTTTAGGAGGAAGTGGAACCACCTTCCACTTCTCATTTACTGATTGCTCTGCAGCCCAGACATGGTGACCTGTGTGCTGTACCACAGACTGGGACTGCCTTGAGGTTTGTGTGCCAGGACTTGAGGTGCAGAGCCCGAGTGTCTGCCTGGCAGAGTGTGCTGCCTCACAGGGTGTGTAAACACCACCTTTGTTGTCATCTTGGTGGAGGCCACAGCTACCTGTGTCCCATCCTGCTTCAGTCTTTTACTCCTGGGAAGCTGAGGCACATGGTAGGACTGCAGTTTTGTCTTCCTTCCCAAGAGGACCCTGGTGAAGTGCCTTAAAGGTGTGTCTGTGATTTTATTCTAGGTGCAGCCTCTAAACATGAGTTTCAGGCTGAAACGAAGAAACTGCTGGACATTGTTGCCCGTTCCCTGTACTCGGAGAAGGAGGTGAGGCACCCACTGCTTACTGGTAGATCTTCTGTTGGCAAAGCCCTCTCTCTGTCAAGGGGTACATCCAAAGCAGCTGAGCTGGGACAATACCTGCTCAGTTTCCCAGCAAGTCCTGTGCTGTTCACATGCCATGCTTTTTTGAATGATGTTTTCTTAAGACACCTTGAAAATGTGTTTCCAAACCAATGTGTAGGTGTGGCCAGGTGACTCTGTGAGCTCAGAGCCTCTGCACTTTGAGTTCAGACAAACTGTTCTCCTGGCAGATAATGGGGAACCACAGTTCCTTTTCTAACGAGCTGGGCATCAGTTTGAGTAGGCAGTGAGCTCCCAGGTCTCTGGGAGTCCTGTGCAGTGACCAAGGCCAGGCTGCAGCGTCAGGTCGTGTCTCGTCCCCAGGTCTTTATCCGGGAGCTGATCTCCAACGGCAGCGATGCGCTGGAGAAGCTGCGTCATCGGCTGATGGCAGAGGGGAAGGAACTGCCAGAGATGGAGATCCATCTGCAGACAGACAGTGGAAAGGGAACCATCACCATCCAGGTACCTCCCTTTGGTGACAGGAGAGCGTTATTCCCTG
Organism: Caprimulgus europaeus; assembly: GCA_907165065.1. The sequence continues at coordinate 15,761,881 of OU015540.1, read as the reverse complement.
CTGCTCTCATCAGGGCCTTTGTCCCATGCAGGATCAGTGGAAGCTGAGCGGCAGCACAGTCCTGTGGATTCCCAAGCCTGCCTGGAAAAGTGCTCTGTGCTCAGCTGGGCCCTGGTTCATGAGGCTGTAACCTCAACATTTCATGAGAAACCACCAATTTATCTGCTCCCCACTCTTCCCCATAGAAAAATTTGCTGCTCCTTCCTTCTCTATTAGGAACTACCAGTAACTTTTCTCCCAGTACCTTGCCTGGTGCACTTCCCACGTTGTGTGCACATTTCTTACTAGTGGAAGAGTTCAGAGTCTGGTTTCATCCTGACTTTTGGGAAGGAATTCTGCCACTTCCTTAAGTCTGAGGTGTTACATGGTAGCTCACAGACCTTCCCTCTCACCTCAGTTGCTGGTAGGTGCTGGGTGGTGAGAAGAACCTCTTGTTGCTTATTGTCTCCATCTCCCCCTGCTCCAGGACAGGCACAGTCCAGCTGACGCTGAGGCTCTGCCCTAATGTACAGGTGGGACTATAGGTTGCAGCAGTACCACAGCATTTGTCTGTCCTCCTTTCTGCAGCCCTGGTTTTGATGGTTCCCTACTGGTGACAAAATGTTTGGCAGGAGGAGGGGGGTGCTCAGTGTAAGCCTGCTCACCTGTGGGCCTCAGTGGTGAGAGAAGGTGGAGCTGGTCCTTCTCTCTCTACTCTGATTGCTCTTGTTGGTGACTGTTGTCCAGGATGGAAGGCTGAGGCTCAGTTTTGATGTTTTCTTGGCAAACTTAATGCAAAGGAGGCAAACTGGTAACTTTCCTTGTGGACCAGTGTCAGCCATGAGAGTGTAGCTGTGGACTGTGCTCAGGAGAGTGGAAATGAGGCAGACAGCAGCGTGTGAGTGCAGGTCCAGGGGAGATGTGGCACAAACAGAGCACACAATCTGATATTTTTCTCATGGGACAAAAGCACTTGCTCTTTCAGGCTGCTCAGTTACTCCACACTTCTGTTTCTTTGCAGAGCAAGCAGCTGTGGTTGCTATGGGGAAGTTACTGATTGTCAGTGGGCAACACTTATCATCAACCCAAAGGTTTTCAAACTGTAATGCAGAGGCTTTGCTGTCCCTGTCCCTCCTGACTATTGCATTTTTCTGGCTGCTGTGTAGCACCAGTTCTTTAACAAGCTCTCACTTGGCCCCAGGCAGGCTGGCATTCCACAGCTGTCCTCTCCCTTTTGAGACTGTGGTGGACTTTGACTTCATCAAGACATCCTTACAACTGTGACTGAGGAAGGTGTCTCCTCCTTTGGCAGTTAGGTTGAGGCCTATTTGCCCACCTTGCAGAGGGGGTGCATTTGACATCATACCCAATTAGATGTGTTAGGGAGTGGCCTTTTTATAACCCCTACCCGGCTGCCTCTGCATCTCTAATGTGACTAAATGGGTCTTAACCAGGAGGCTGTGAACTGCAGCAGTTCTGTGCTGTGAGAAGGGAGCTGCTCCAATCTCTTTTAATAGGTTTGCCTTCTCAGTAGTACCTAAAGCTCCTTACCTCCAGTGAAGGGTTTATTTATAACCTCTGGAAGAAACATGGCTGCATAGAATGGTTCCTTTGAACAACCCTCATTCAGAACATTTCCCCACCTTTCAGGAATGCAAAGGTGCAAGAAAACTTGCCTGTATTGATTGAGGCAGAGGCAGACCTGTCCCTTATTTGCTGTTTTATTTTCTGTACCTAGTAGGACCCACCAAAACAGAGGTAGCAGGTCCCTCATGTGTGGTCTGTAGCAATGGTAACCTCAATTTTTTATTTATTTTTATTTTATTTTCTAGATCCCGTTGTCTCACTTTGACCCCTGGGTCCTTCTCAGATCTTTGTGCTGCTTTTGGCCCTTTGACCTGCTAAATCTGCTCATGGCAGGGGGGTTGGAACTGGACTATCTTTAAGGTCCTTTCCAACCCTAACCATCTGTGATTTTATGGTTCTATAAATCTCTCCCCTGCCCTTCCAAGCCCTGTAGCATCTCTTTGTGTCTCACCAGTTGAGAAAAGACAGGTCTGTCACGTGTGACGGCCTCTGTTACAGTTGTGGTCCTGGAGGGGATTATCTAGCTCTAGTGAAGGGCTATGTTTGTCTCTGTGTAGTGACTGCAGTTCTGCTTATTTCTCTGCCAGAGCTGAATTTCAGTCATAAGCGTAGCAAGACTCAGAATTTGAATAGGATGTCCTCACCCGGGGGTGTCCTACCTAAGCATTGCCCAGTGCTGTATCTGCTGAGAGAACATTCATTGTCTAGCCCCCTGGATTACACCACCTCAGTTCCTTCACCACAGTCCTGTTGTTTTAGCAAATTGCACTGTTTCCTCCTCCACCCCTTTGAAAACTGCCTGGTTCTGTTTCTAGGACAGCTCCATCTGGTAGCAGCTACAGCCTGCAAGGTCACATCTCTTAAGAAAATCCACTTGAAAACGTTAGGGGGGTGTTTTCAGTGAGGACAGATCTGCAGAGCTCTGCAGTTCTGTGTGCTAAGGCTTTATAAGCATGTTTTTGGATTCTTTGAGGTGGGAACAGAGGACTCCTTCCTGACCCCAAAGCCCTGTGACCACAGAGCTCTCCTTCAGCACCTGCACGATGCTCCTGTGGTGCAGTCGGTGTTGCTCCACAGCTCTGCTGTACTGCTGTGTCTGGTTGTGGTGGTTTGGGTGACCCTGTGTTTGTGTGAGCTCGGGTGCTGGAGCTCTGCTCCTCGCTGGCACTTGATTCAGGGCTAGGACAGTGCTAGCAGTTCAGGGGAAATTGTTTGAAATGTCTACAGAGCTGATAGCTGCTGCTGCTGGGTGAGGGAACGTGGCTGCTGGTTTAACATGTCAGTTCTCTTTGCTGGGCTTTCTTCTCACTGTTGCAGTCATCCAAAATCAGGGTCTGTGAAGCCACAAAACAACAAGTTTGCTGTGTTTGGGAGGAGTTAAAATGACTGCAAACACCGCTCCTCCCTGTATCACTGAGCACACCTCTCCTGGCTCACCAGTTACAGTCTGCAACAAGGACTGCGCTGTCCTGAGGCTCTGAGAAGGAACTGAGATGTTTGGGTTTTCACAGTTCAATGCAGATGCACCTGCATGTCCACCAAAGCTTGGTGCAGGTGGGGAGCTGGTCCCCCTCCACGCTGGGCCATGTCCTGGCAGCCACCCTGTGCTGCCAGGCTGCAGCAGAGAGAGGGTTACGTCCTTCGCTGTGTGCAGCACTGCAGCATCCGCCTGCTGCTTGGGCTTGAGGACGCAGGGGAGCAGGAGGTGGACACTAATGCAGGTGGAGATGGAGGGTTAAAGCCTGGACAAGCCTCAGGTGGAATTAAGCTCTACAGAAATGTGCCACTTATTGCAGGGATGGGTTAGAGCTTCCAGTTTTTGCACCATCTTTAACAAATACCAGGGAACCAGACATACAAACGCTTCTCAAACACATCCCTAACCTGCAGCTTAGGGAAGGAAATGCAGAAGCTTTTCTTTTTGTCCTCTTCATGCCAGAATAAGAGGATGTCACATTTAAAAATGGGAAATTCAGAGTGGATAAAAGGAAGTATTGTTCTAAACAGCAGGTATTTAGACCTGGATGGGTGGAGGCTGAGCCTGTAGCAATGCTCTGCATTGTTGAAAATAGCATTAACACAGGGTATTGGAAAGGAAGGGAAACCTCAGGCTCTCTGCTTTGGACAATTTCCATGTACCAGGCCAAGATCACCTGTATCTGTATCCATCAGATTATTGTGCCTCTTCTTGAGCTGGGTGCTGCTGCAGATGTCATATTGGTTCTAAACCAGAACGCTGCTCCAGTGGGGCTGCTGCCCTGGCCTTGTGAACTTTAAACAAAGTATTTAAATAACAAGGGGCACACTTGCTAATCAGGCATTTGGGGATTTTATTAGCTTATCAGCTGGTGAAAGCAGTGTGTCCTTATTTTATAATGTAGGCAGTGTTCTGATGCCCTGTTGAGATTTTTCATGGCAAATAATAAGTGTTTTAAGTGTTTGTTTTGCAACAAAGCAAAGTGCAAGGCACAGCAGCTCAGACAGGTACCTCTAACTGCAAGCATCCTTCAGATGCAGCTGTGGCAAAGGCAGCAGTTAATGGTTAGTTAATGGATTGTTTGGTGTAATGAGGCTCCACAATACCTGCAATTGGACTCAGGTAATGAGCGAAGCTGTTCCATTACCCAGGTTCTTGTTTAGCAGCTAAATGAAGCAATTTGTTGATTTAAACTAGATTTGTTGCTGTAATTATGTGCAGTTTGGTTCTGCTTTCTCAAAAAGCATGATAGGGATCCAAGAGCTGTGAACTGATGTGGTGAGACAGATAGTGGGGCTGAAGGTGCTCGTTTAAAGACAGATGTCCTCAGGGCTGCGGAGCAAACAGGAGGGTTTCGTGGTGGCAGCCCTGAGGTGCTGTGTGCCCAGTGGTTTCCCACACAGAAGGGTCTCTGCAAACATCCAGCACCCACAGCACAAGGGTTAGAACAAAGGGCAGAGAAAGCACAAGGGTCCCGTGCTGTTCAGGAGCAGGTTTTGTATCTGGGAGGTCTCCCCACACCAAAAAGGTGCTAAAATCAATATTTGGCTGCTGTGCCATCAGGGGAAATGTTACTTAGTTTAGAAATGTGGTTCAACAAGTGTGGCCATGGAGCCTGTCTGGTCCCTCAGAAGATGGGGTGATGGTCTGTAGCCTGTTGTGTCCTTGCAGAAGGACAGGGCTGTAGGGGGGATGGTTCATGAGGAGGCTCTTTGCACCCTAAGAAGTCCCAGAAGGGAAATTCAACCAGATGAGTAGATAATTGTTCTGCTGAGTAACAGAAGGGCTTCTGTAATTAACCTTCAGCTAATGACATGTCAGTGCACTGAACTCTGTTTCATGGTGCTTGGTTTCTCTAAGCTGTGGAAGAAGCATTTGGCCCTTTGAATTCTGAACACATCCATCACATCTTGTTATTTGTGAAGCCCCACGTACAACTGGCTTTGTGCTTTTCCAAATAACTCTGCTGTGGCTGTTTTCAGCCTGATGACACTTTCCTTGCAGACTGAAGGGAAGGCTTGAAACTGTCTGCAAAGGAAGAAAAGTTGTAATGTTGATGGAGCAACAGCAGTCCTTGCCGGTGTGCTGTCCGATCGTGGGTAGAAGGTGTTGTGATGACACCGTGGTTCCTGGTGAAGATGCCTGGAAGTCCCTCCAGCTCCTTGGGCTTCATGGAGCTCGTGCTGCCAGAGCTTGCATGGGCCCAGCCCCAGGCAGGCTGTTGGTGGTCAGGTTCACTTGTTTCTCATAGCTGAAGAGGGGCTGCTCTGCAGAAGCCCAGCTCCCATCTCTCCGCCGCGTTCCCCGGAGCAGCACCATCTGGTGAAGCGAGCCGAGCAGCGCAGGGCCAGGCACAGGGGACGCTGCCAGAGCCCTTTCAGTCGTGATGGTGTTTTCATCCTAACCCACCCAGGTGTTTCCCTGCAGGAGGACACCTCTGCTCTGCCAGGACATTCAGCCAGCCACCCAAAATGACGCTTCCCGCTCTCCCCGGTGGCGGCTGGGCGCTGCGGGGGGAGCAGACGGGTTTGAGCCGTGCTCTCTTTGTTCTTTGCCATCCACCCTCGTCAGACTCGTCTCCAGGAATTGTCATTAAGCATTTTGCAATGAGTTTGGCAGGGAGTTTGGAGTTCAATAGCCAAATAAATTCATGGGATAGGGATATATATATTTTGTTTGAACATACTGGAATTTGGGAATGACATGCTGTGCTATAAATAGGAGTGGATCAGAGGAGTTAAGAGTTCTGTTCAGGGTCTGGCATGAACAAAACCTGAACCAGATGCTGAAAACTTTGCTTTCTGGCTTTTTCTTCCCTGGGGGAAGGGACCATGTCAGATTCCTGAGACTTTGCCATACCCTGTTTGTTTTTCCTGGCTTTTCATCTCCCACTATTGAGATCTTACTGGGCATCATCTCTCTTCTCAGCCAAGACTACTGACTGGCCTTACCTTATTTAATCAAGGGGAAGGTGTTGCTGTGCCATGACACGTGGGGATGCAGAAAAGTGTCTTACCCACGTGGCCCCTCACTCAGTAACCGCACGAGTTGACGACAGTTTGATCCTTCAGTGGAGTTAAACACTAGATTCAGAAATATGCACTGCCATTAACATGCCCACTGAATGCCCCACATGGGTGCTAGAGGTGTGCCGTGCCACATCTCACTCTGGCATTTCACCTCCAAGCCATCCAGCAGCAGCCAGTTCCACTCTAGCTCATTCTGCTGACTCCTGCCCACCAGATCCCACCGCTCTGTTAATGACACTGGGAGCGTGTCAGCTCCTGGATGTGCAGGCTGCTGTGGTGACCATGCTCCCAGGTACTCCAGTGGAGCTCAACTCCTCGCCCCAACAAGAATCTCCTTTCACCTGGCTAATTTTCATGCTGCTGCTGCCTTATGGAGTGGCTCAGAGAACCCAAAAGGGATGTTTGTCAGGTAGGGAAGCTGCTGGCATTTGGGAGGAAGGTTTTCAGAAGTGGCATCCTGGAGGGCATCAGCCTGCACTTTGCTTCTGTGGAAGATGTGTGTGGAGCGAGTCTGAACATACACTGGACTACAGAGTGGGAGAGATCTTTGTTGGGGTCCTGTGTGAGAGCGTGGCTGTTTCTAGCTGGGGTTTGCTGTTATCCATGTTGCCTTGGGGTCATGCAAATGTGTTGTGGCAACAAATGAAGTTGCAGCCTAGTCTGAGGCTTGCTGCAGCCTTTTTTGGGTGGTGCTGCAGGGTCTGCTGCCTGAGAGGCATGTGCTGGCAGCAGGGAATTAGTTATCTGCATGCCAGTCTAGATTAAAGTGGGGAAGACAACAAGCCATGTACCTTTGAAGCCTGGACAGAGCGTGGTGAGGTGTGGCTGGTGTGCTGTATATATTCCTGTGGGCACTGCAGTACCCTGCTCTTGGACTCAGGGACATGGACATTGGCAGCTTCACACTCAGGTCTTGTGGAGCACAACGTGAGGGGGAGAGGAGGAAGGAAAAGACAGTAGATGGAGATCAGAGAACGTGGTGCTTGTAGACAAGGGTCTGCATTACCTAGGAGTTAAGGGATTCACTGCTCTGCCACTGATTCCTGGTGTGAGCTCATCAGTTCCCTGTCTGTGGATTTGAAATAAGCTGCTTCCCACTGCTCCTCAGCTCCACTTTGGACCTGTTCAGGAATGGAAACTGTCTCTGTACGTGCACAGCACCTGGCACAGTGGGGCTGTGACTGGGCTGAGGTCTCCTTCCAGCTCTGTCATTCTCTGTGTTTCTAGAGGAGTGTAGAAACCAGCCTGTCTTGGCATGGTTTTGTTTTCTCTCAACAAAAGGCTTGAGCCTCTGAACTTTCTGGTGGTTTACAGCCGCAAGGCAGCTGTGGCTGCCCCTTTGGAGCTGTGTGGCTTTTGAGTCTGCTGTCCCAACCATGTGCAGCTGGAGCCACAGCAGGATGTCTGCTGTTGTATTTACTGCTCAGCTGGCTGGGAGAGACTGGCAGTCAGAGGCAGAAGTTGCTCAAGTGCTGGTTGCTAAAGCAATGCTTCTCTACTGATATTTCAGCTACAACTGCTGTTTCTTTTCAGGACACAGGTATTGGGATGACCCAGGAGGAGCTGGTTTCTAACCTTGGCACCATTGCTCGATCAGGCTCAAAGGTAACTGGGGATGAGGCACTCCTTCTCCCCCGTTAGAAAAGTCTTCTCCAATTACAGTCCCTTTTGTTCTCCCAGTCATTTCTCATTCTGTTTCATCCCTTGGCCCCCAGCCCAGCTGTGAAATTACACCCCCCTTGGTACTCTCCCCTCTACCTGTGGAGTTTTGTAGCTCTTAATGGTCTCTGCCGTGTGCTGTGGGAGGCCAGTGGTGCCCAGGCAGCACTAATGGGCCCTGTGTGTAATGCTGCTGCACCTGGCTGCCCTCACTGCCAACAGCAAATGCCTTCCTCCCCAAGCCACTGTTATAAAGGGGACAGACTCAATCAGCATTCACCCTGTGTCCAGGAGGGCAGCAGCTATGTCCTCACACTGGCAAGTTGTTAAATATATATCTATAGCTATATATATATATATATATATATATATATATATATATATATATATATATATATATATATATATACATGTGTATGTATGTACCTTCTGGAGTCACCATTTTAAGCTTTCATGCTCCCAATTGACTGAGCCCTCACTTGGTTTCCTTTAGTGCTCGTGGCAGTGAGTGTAGCCCTGAGCAATGCTCCCCTTTTCCAGAGGTGCAGTCCCTCTGGGAGAACCCCTTTTCCTCAAGCACCCTCCTCAAAGCTCTGATGCAGAGGTATGAGATGGGGGTACGGGACTGCCAGGGTTGTGGTACCTGGCGTGGGGCTGCATCAGTGCTCAGAGGAGCCCAGCTGGAGGATGGGTTGCAGCCTCCCAGTGGTATCTGAAGTCACTGCACACTGGCTCATGTCTCCTTTGTTCCTCCAGGCTTTTCTAGATGCCCTGCAGAACCAGGCTGAAGCCAGTAGTAAAATCATTGGCCAGTTTGGAGTAGGTTTCTACTCAGCTTTCATGGTGGCTGATAAAGTGGAGGTGTTCTCACAGTCTGCAGAGCCGGGGAGCCCAGGCTACCACTGGTCTTCAGATGGGTAAGGCTGCAGAATGGGATGGAAAAGTGGCAGGGCTGTGTCCAGACCAGGCATGGACTGAAAGCTGTGCAAAGCAAGACAGGGCTTGTGTGGTCTTTCATGACCGGGTTTAGATCCTGCTCAGATTATACCTGGTAACACAGTGTGGCCCAATGTGCCAGGGTGAGAACCAGAGGGACAAACTTGGTTTGCTGTGGACAAAGAGAGTACTTGTCCCTCCTGTTCCTTCCCCACTGGCAAGCAATCATCTTAGTAGGGCCTCAAACTGGAGAGACAAATGTAATCTCTTGGGTTTAGTCATTCTGTGGGTTTTTGCTCGAGGGCACCTGCAGGAGGCTGGGCTCATGCAGGGCTGTGGCTCTGTGCACAGGTGCTCTCCCTGGGTCAGTGCTCTCACCACTGGTTGATCCCACGTGGCATTCAGTTAGCAGTAGGGTAGGAATGGTCAGCAAGAATGGGCTGTCTTCAGCAGAGCACAGCTGCTTTTCATTGTAACCAGTCAGGGCATACTCCAGCAGAGGCAGGAATGGGGCCCACAAACAGGTCAAGAGTGGTCAAGGGAGAAGGCAGGGGCCTGGGTGTTATGGTCACTGTAGGGAATGTAGGAGGGGAGTTGAAGGCTGGACCCACACAACCTAAAATGTATTTGAAGTTTGTTTCCTTTTCAGTAGAGACTGCTGGTGTCTTTGCAGAGCAGTGTGTCCTGGGTCTGGAGTCTCTAGGGAAGACAGACACATGTTTTGTGGGGGCTTCTCACAGAGAACATTCAGGCACTCAAGATTTTTTGCCTTTTCCTCTTGGTGCTGAAGTATTGTGTGTGCTCTTAGTCTAATACAATATTTTTATGTCCCATCATGGATGTATCTGAGGCACAAGCTGACACAAGGTCTGTTTCTAATCCTAGTTCAGGGATGTTTGAGATTGCAGAAGCATCTGGTGTCAGAGCTGGGACCAAGATTATTATACATCTCAAAGAAGACTGCAAGGAGTTTGCAAACGAAGGTCGAGTCAAGGGTGAGTAGGGGAGGGAAATGCTGTTGGCTGCTGGGGGCTGTGTGAAGTCTGTTGCTGCCCCTTGAGTGGGAGGTGAAGTTACAGCCTTTTTCCTCTCCTGCCACACCTGCTGTTACTGAAGAAATTCTCATTCTGTTGTTTTCCCAAATGTGACTCCTCTATGTCTTGTTTCCATTCCAGAGGTGGTGACAAAATACAGCAACTTCATCAGCTTCCCACTGTATCTCAATGGGAGAAGAATTAACACATTACAGGTGAGCAGGAGGGCCACAGGCAGGTCACTCCTGGACAAGAACCATGGTCATCCTCCACTGGAGACAGGAAACACAATAAAGCCTCTGCTGTCCCTGGGAATCAGGGGAGCATTGTCCAGGATACCACAGGCCCTGTAGGGATCAGATAACTAGAACAAAAGGAGACAACCCAGCAGAAGTCATGTTGTTTGTTGGAGAGAATTCTTGCAGATTAGCAAAGCAGTTTTTATTTATAGATATCTTCTGGATTTCCCCTTCATCAGAATGATTATCTCAATGCTTTATAAAACTTATTTTAACTGTTTAAGCCAGGTGACATGTTAGTGATGTGGGGACTGCTCACATTGCTGGTGTGCTGACACTTCTTGCTGCAGTTCTCTGTCCTTCAGCATGAGGTAGCCAGTCCCAGTGAATGTCCCTGGTTTTTGTAGTGGCTCAGCTCACAGCCTGATTTTCTTCCCAGCTCTTAGCTGAGCACTGCTTGGTGCTGGCATTTTCTGACCACTAAAAATCATATAGCAGCCAGATCTGTTTTAGTCAGAAGTTCTTGGTCCAATTGCAGGAATCACCTAGGTGAAATTAATTGTCTTTAAATCAAGAATCTATGAATCATTTTCCTCCAGCATCTCCTTTTCTGGTTTAAAGCTTCCTCACCTAAGAGAACAGGGAAAGAGCATGTGTGTGGGTTTTTTTGTTTCCTGGAATGTGGCACTGAATGCACAGACTTTCAAGACTATTTAAATATATTTTATGGTTGGACTTGATGATCTTGAAGGTCTTTTCCAACCCCTGTGATTCTGTGGTTCTATCATGTTAATCTATCAAAGATCCTGTAATTGGTGTTATTAGTAACTGATATTTATTTGGATTCCAGCATAATAGTGTTTCTGTTCCAAAGGCTTTCTAGCTGTTTCCTTTAAATTACAAACCCAGAAATAGATTTAGACAGCTGTTTGCTCTTTCTACCTGACAGTCAATAGAAGAGACTCTCTAGAGGAGAGCAGTACGAGAGCAAGGGGTGAAATGCCCTTAATAGAGTCGCGTACTTTTATCTTCTTATCGGAAAGTCTGTTTTCCCTTGGGATACAGCAACAGCTTTATTCTCATTATGTTCCCATTTCAGTCCTTTTCTTTATCCAGGATCTTGTTCTTGTGTTTTTCTGCCCATCAGTTCACTGTAAACAGAGCCACAGTTAGATCCCTGGTGTGGGTTTTCCTAGATAAGCTCTTGACTGCTTGCCACGAAGCTGACAGTGTGGAGTGAGAGGCTTTTCCAGTCTAACTGTGATACCAGCTACAAGTAAGCCTCTGGGAAAGCAGCACTTTACCTAACAACTGCTCCTGTAAAGCACCTTAGTGCCCAGTTGAGTCTGTAATCCTACCTGTGATCCTGCAAACCCTCCAGGACACCTGTGTGTGCTGGAAATGTTATCAAGCTACTTGTGGAATAAAGCTTTGAGGCAGAAGCAGCTTTATGGAGTATGGCATCATGGCAGGGCTAGCCAGAGCCCTAAATCCCCTGGACTGGTGGGTAGAGGGTGAGCTGGATGTTTGTAGTGATAGCTCCTGTCACTCATTAGGGCTCAAGAGTGGCAGCGAGTGTAGTGGGCTCCACCTGGCTGGAAACATGAGATTCTTAGTTGAGTCCTCATGCTTGTTAAATGGGCAGAGCTTCCCACACCTTTGGTACATGCTGGTCTTTTGCTGAGATACTGAAAACTTCAGTGTGGTGTGAGCAGGGGCTGAATGCTCCAGAAAGTGTTGGGGGGTTTAGAGCAGCAGTAGGTGGAGAGAACATGGCCATGGGGAAGGACCTGGTCTGGAGCTCATGACTTCTAACTCACATGTTGATGTGTGAAATGGTGCTGCTGAAGCACTGTCTGACCCTGCAGCAGGGATGGCCAAGTGGTCACAAAGCCTCTTCTGAACTGTTCCACAAGAAATCAGCAGCAAACAGGCAATCCAGGAGTTGCTTCACAAGCGTTCAGGTGACCTTGTGGTGGGATAGTGACCCTCATCAGGGAGGCAGATGTAAACTTTCACTTTTCTTTTACTTGCTGGCCAGGCACTGAGATGCTGGACTAGGACTGACAGTCAGCTGGGCTGTGGTAACTGCCCAGGATGCTCTTGGCCAGCAGCAGGTGTGAGGCAATGGATGTTAGCCAAGTCCCTCTTGTTTTGGGCTCAAAAAAGCTGCCTTCTACATGTTGCAAAATAAAAGTGCCTCTATGAGAGGTGACCTGAGATCAGCTGAGGGGCAGGAATTTGTTAGTCTGTGGTAATGGGCCTGAACTGTAACACATCCCCCTGCCCTCAAGTGTCTGCTTGAGAGATCATACGCTCATACTTCCTTTCTCCAGCGCCCTGGAGGGAAAGCGTGACTCTGAAAGAAGAGCCCTGTGCTGTGAGGCCACAGGTCTTCAGAGCTGCTGGGAACTCATCTCCTTGCTCCTCCACAGGCACTGTGGATGCTGGAGCCCAAGGACATTGGTGAGTGGCAGCACGAGGAGTTCTACCGCTTCATAGCGCAGGCTTACGACAAGCCCCGCTACGTCCTGCACTACAAGGCCGACGCCCCCCTCAACATCCGCAGCATCTTCTACGTGCCCGAGCAGGTCCGTGTCCCTCTGCCCAGGGAATGGTGGGACATCTGCCCAGGGAATGGTGGGACATCTGCCCAGCTGCTCTGAAGAGGAGGGAATAGGAGAGCTCCTGAGGGAAAGGAGGCAGCAGAATTCCAGGGAGGATTATCCAGTCTGTCATCTCTGCAGTGGGCTGGGTGCCACAGGATCGTTGTGGGGGTACTGAGCCATGACAGGAGTGGGGAGATGGATCGGATGGGTCTCTAGGAGACAGCCAAGATTTCATCTCTCTTTGGATTCAGCACTGGTAGAGAAGACCACAGTGTGGTCACCTGGCACAGCCACAGAGATACCACAGCGTAGCGTGCAGCTGGGCACCCTGCACAGTGCTGGTGCTTCCCTTCTCTCTGTTGTTCCTGCAGAAGCCATCCATGTTCGACATCAGCAGGGAAATGGGCTCCAGCGTTGCCCTCTACAGCCGCAAAATTCTCATCCAGACCAAAGCTGCAGACATCCTGCCCAAGTGGCTGCGTTTCCTTAGAGGTGTGTGCTGGGGCCAGCAGTGGCAGGGCTGTGGCTTCCACAGGGTGAGGCAAGGGGCTGCCTGCCAGAGCCTGGCACTCGTGTTTGCCTCACTGCTCAAGCCTTGCTCTGTGTTCCAGGTGTTGTGGACAGTGAGGATATACCCCTGAACCTCAGCAGGGAGCTGCTGCAGGAGAGTGCCCTTATCAGGTAAGCAAGAGGTAGATCTTGTGGGCTGCCAAGGCTCTTCCAGGTTCTTGCTGGTTGAGGAGGGAACATTGTGGGATAGTTAGAGGGGCTTGGAGGGACCTGGCACATAAGCTGCAGCATTTCCATCCTTGGGAATTTCTGTGGTCTATAAAGTGAGTTGTTTCTCAGCCATGCTGGTCACATCTCAAGACGTGGGAGCAGTGTCCTGTGTCATACAAACTGCTGCCACCTGCTTGGGCCATGTGCCCCTCATGCCCTAGGCTGCCTTTCAGTGTCTCTGGTCTACAGCAGGAACAGGGGATTTGCTAATTAAAGCATCTGGTCTGCCCCACCAAGTCGTTTGGAAAACAAAGGCAAGCAGTAAGTCGGCTGTCAGCGCTAGGAAGCTGGGCTGTACTCTGTGTCACCGTCATTTCTGTGTAGACCTTCAAAGAGCACCTTGTGCCTCTTATCTCCAGACTTCTTCAAAGCTCTGCTGTGCTCACACAGGCATTTGTCAGAAGCTGAGTGCCAGCCAGCAGAGGTGCTGAGGCCCAGCAGAGCTGACTGCCACAGGCCAGTCTTCTCTAAGAAACCCGTAGGAAAAACCAAAGCCAGATCTTTCTCACTCTTTGTCCTTCTGGTTCCAGTTCACTGGGGAGTTGGCAGTTCCTGCCATTGTTGGAACTGGAGGGAAGGATAAGAGTGGGCTTTTACTCCTTAGCATTGGTGCTGTTGTTAGGTTTGATGGCTAACTTTGTGTCCTACAGCTGGTAAATGCCTTACTAGGGTCACCAAATTAACCCTGTCACTTGACAGTGGACTTTCAGGCCTTCAGAGGGAGTTCCTCCAGTTGTAACCCTTTTATAGCTGCTTCCTTCCCATGTTTCAGGGGAGCTGTGGGAGTGAGAGAGATGCCCTGTGCACAGCTGGTTATGTTCTGCAGGATTGCTGAGTGACTGAAGATTTTGAGCTTCAGCAGTACATTTCTATCACAGCCCTAGCTTTGTCTCCAGCTCAAGAGCTGCTCTCAACTGAGATACAAAGAACAGACATGGAGCCATGAGGGAAAGGAGGCAGTGGGCTCTTGAGTTTCTTCTTTGTCCTCATATTTGCCAATGTGTCACTGAAACACTGCATAGGGAGAGGGATGTTCACCTGAAATCTCTTGTCTTGGTCTAGCAGCCATCTTTAAAAAGGCTTGTTCCTGCTGCAGGAAGCTCCGAGATGTTTTGCAGAAGAGGTTGATCAAGTTCTTTATTGACCAGAGCAAGAAGGACCCTGAGAAATATGCCAAATTCTTTGAGGACTATGGAGTATTCATGAGAGAGGGGATTGTCACGATAGCAGAGCAGGATGTCAAGGTACCAAGAGTCCTGAAGCACTGCAGCTGGTGGGCAAGAGTATTGGCTCCTACTGTGACCTGGGATGAGGGGGCTGCTACTTCTCTGTGAATCTTACAGGCTCATAACTTGTGTTCCTGGGTCTAACAAGACCCACATGTTCTCTGGTGCCCTAACTCTCACTCTTTCTCACTGGGTGCTGCTTCCCACTTAACTGGGGACACTGCAGTCTGTACCCACCCTGTTGCCAGCCCTCCGTGATGCAACAGCAGCTACAACAGGCCATCAAGTAGGGCTTTCTCCCTACTGCTGTCCTCTGCCTGGATTCCCATTTCCAGGAGTTCTTGACCTACATCCTGTCTAGGTCACTTTTCTGCCTCCTTAATATCTGGGGCAGGAAAGGAGGGACTGGGGATCCCCTGAGGTTTTGGCAGGGCTGCACACAGGCCTGCCTGATACACAGGGATGTCTTGGGGCTGGGAGTGGTCAGGCAGAGCTGTAGTTGCCTGCCCTCAGCTCACAGGAGCTCATTTCTTGCAGGAGGACATAGCAAAGCTGCTGCGTTACGAGTCGTCGGCCCTGCCCGCCGGCCAGCTGACCAGCCTGGCTGACTACGCCTCCCGCATGAGGGCCGGGAGCAGAAACATCTTCTACCTGTGCGCGCCCAGCCGGCACCTGGCCGAGCACTCGCCCTACTTCGAGGCCATGAAGAGGAAGGACATGGAGGTGGGTGAGCAGTGTGCCGTGGCCAGGGGAACACCCTGAGCTACTACATCAGTGGTCAGGGCTCCCTGGGATCTCAGAGCTGAGCAGGGTGGTGCAGCCTGTGACAGACCCAGCGCTGTGGTGTCATCGCCCGGGCTCCCTCTGTCTCCCTGCGGCACAGGGCCAGGCGGGGCCTGTCACACGCTGTGTGCAGGGGGGTCAGTACTTGTGCACACATCTCGGTCTGACATCTCTTTAATACCTTCACTGAACCCCAGAGCAGGAGCTGCTGTGCAGGGCTGGTGCCTGTGTGTGTCCTCTGCAGGCAGGTGGCCCTTTCAGGACTGGAGTCAGCGCTGGTTCTTGCTTTCCATGGAGCAGCAGGACTTGTTCACCTGCCACCCATGGTACAAAGTCCTCCAAGGGTTTGCTTTCGTTCGGGGCCCTGAGCGATAGTCACCGTGGGGCTGAGCCTCCTGGTTTCCCTTGTGATGTTCTTGCTGTTTGGTGCAGAGTTGCCTTGGGAAGGAGGACATGCCATTACATCCCAAACACTGTGGTGGTGTCCCTTTTTTGGCACAGGTCCTGTTCTGCTATGAGCAATTTGATGAGCTGACACTCTTGCACCTTCGGGAGTTTGACAAGAAGAAGCTGATCTCGGTGGAGACAGATATTGTTGTTGATCACTATAAGGAAGAGAAGTTTGAGGAGACCCGCCCAGGTATCCCTGGCCCTTCCTGCTGCATGCAGTCCTGTTCCTTTCTGTCCTGCCGTTTTCATCTCCTGAGGCAACTCACAGTTCTTGCAGATCCCTTTCATCCCACGTTATCTGAGTTTAAGTGATTTGCTAATTTAAGGAGGTGGAATGTCATATGTGGAGTTGCCATGGTTTGAGTTTTAACAGCACGCACACACCTGGTGCCCTGACAGAGGCAGGCAGGCGTTGGCAGGGCATGAACCTGCTCTCTCTGGGTATCACATGGTCTGGGGTGAGGGAATATACACAGGTGTGTGCTGAGCAGTGCTGCTTCCCCATTTCCACAAGAGAATGGATACATGGAAGCATGTGTACTGTCTGTTGGCACACTATAGGTGCTTGCTCAGATGTGCCCTCTTTCCCCTGCCAGCTGCAGAACGTCTGACAGAGAAAGAGGCTGGGGATCTGATGGCCTGGATGAGAAATGCCTTGGGCTCTCGAGTCACTGAGGTTAAGGTAGGTATGTTGTGTGTGAGCACAGGAGATCCATGGAGGTAATAATCTAGGGAAACCCAGATGGTGGTTGATTGGGGATCTGCTGCCACAGATCTTTCTTTAGATGCTGAGAAATGATTCTTCTCCGTGGCTCCTTTCTGTAAATGATACGAAGGCTGGCGTCTGTCATTCTGATGTCAGTGTGGCAGCAGCAGAACTACATCTTAATGTGTGATGAGCAAAGCCTGTTTTACTGGTTCCTCATGGTCCAGGTTACCAGAAGAACAGGCTGGTGACTGTCTTGCCTGTGGACCAGTGGGGCCATTTGGACCCCCAGCTTTCCTACTGGTTTAGGCAGCTCCTGTGGGGTTGGGATGAATCATGCCAGGGGGTTGGTGTGGATCTGTGCTGAGGAGACCCCGAGTCCTTGAACATCTGTCACCTCTAACCCCTGTGCACTGTCCTCTCAGCACTGATGGCTGTTTTTGCCCCAGGAGACGACACGGCTGGACACCCACCCTGCCATGATCACCGTGCTCGAGATGGGGGCTGCCCGCCACTTCCTTCGCATGCAGCAGCTGGCCAAGACCCAAGAGGAGCGTGCCCAGCTCCTGCAGCCCACCCTGGAGATCAACACAGGGTAAGGGGGAGCAGTGCCAGTGCTGAGCCTGCCTGGGGCACTGCAGGCTTGCTGGGTGGAGGCAGAGAAGAGGCAACATAAGGCTCCCAATTAGCAGAGCCCTCCTGATTAAGTGCAGTGTGTGCCACAGTGCCTTGGTCCGTGAGGCTGCATGGCACAGGTGACATGAGCCACCTGCACACACTGTGCCCCGCCCTCTGAGGACCATGGGGGTTATAGGGACAGGATGGGAGAGAAGAGAGGAGCCCCCAGAACAGGAGCAAGGAAGCTGGAGCTATTTTGGCCTTTAGGTAGAACCCTTTTTGTCCCATCTTGGCTTAGCTGCTCATGCTGGAAATAAACTTCTCATTGTGTCCAAAAACACCAAGTCTCAGTGTTGATCTCTCTCACTCTTACAGGCATGCTCTGATTAAGAAGCTTAACGAGCTGAAGGACACTCAGCCTGATCTGGCCCAGCTGTTACTTGATCAGGTGAGAGCCAGACCTTCTCCAGAAGTGGCACCATCCTCCCCAGACCCAGCTCACAGAGCATGTGTGACAGGGTGAAGCCCTTGTAGTGGGCAGGAATAATATCCTTCTGTGGTCTCCACTCTGGGTGTTTCTGGTACTCATGGCCCGTGTGTTTTCCTACCAGCAGACATGCTTGGTCTCAGCATGCAAGTCCTGGAGAGCAAAATTCACTTCCTCCTCAGCTCCCATGCAGCTCACTCCTGCTGTTTATTTAATGCTTTCTTCTCTTTTTCAGATTTATGAGAATGCCATGATAGCAGCAGGACTGAATGAGGATCCCAGGCCAATGGTGAGCCGGCTGAATGAACTCCTCACCAGAATCCTGGAGAAGAACTGACCCTCAGAAGACTGATGGATGAACTCGGTGCTGATGCTGCTTTCTTCCAGTGCAGTCACTCTGTCAGCTATTGCAGCTTCTGCTTGCAGGCACTGTGCAGCGAGGGGTTTGTGTGGCAGAGGGCCAGGGAGAATGCAGGGGACTTCCAACCCTCACTGCACAGGGAGGAGCTGGTTGTAATGATTAGATCATGTGTCATCAACCTGTTCAAAGTGCAGTGTTCTTAGTGGGAACAAAATCCAGAGGTTGCTGTTAAAACAGTGTGCCCAAATTTCTGACACAAGCCCAGAGAGCCTCGTTTCATTCTGTTTCTAGAAATGGCCTTTCCCAAAACAGATGTTGGTAGCAGGATTCCCAGTTAGTCTGTGAATACCCCATCCCCTGAATCCCTGTGCACCACTGTGCTGCAAACAAGCACTGACAGAATGAATTAATTTAAGAAACCTCCACCTCTGACCAGGCAGGAGGAGTTTGCTGGTGTGGAGAGATTGCTGCCATTAGCAGACACAGATACTGTTCATGGGACACGGCAGTACAATCCCATGGCAGAAGAGATCACCAAGCTGCTGGATAATTGAGTTCATCCTGGTCTTGCTGTGGAGAAAGGGAAGTAACTGGGAAACAGCTTCCCAGCATGTGGTTTTCTGGAGAGTCTCCGGGGTTTTTGCCTCCTCTGTGGGATAAACTGCATGTCTAGCCAATCTGTATTTATGATAAATAAACTTCTCTTCTTTTCCAGACCTCTCTGCTCTTCTCTCTTCCTCTTACTGTATTGGCCTTTGTGTCTTCTATCTGGTGATTTGTTGGTTTGTCTCTCTTCAGATGCTGCTTGGTTCTTCAAGGCATCAGGTGGGAAGAGAAAACAGTCAGTAGTAGCAAAGAGTGTGGAGGGAAGACAGGAGAATCTGCAGCTGTGAACCCTGTTAGCCTTGTCTTTGCAAGTGGAGTGTAGCCCTCTGAAACCTTTCTGAGGAGCAGTGGCCATTGAACAGCAGAGACCTCGGTAACAGAAAGTGCTGCCCTGCATTTCCCTCTGCAGGGCTGGTTCACACCATGGAAAGTGCTTTACAAGGATTCTCTCCTGCTCAGTGGGGGCTCCCAGGCAGCTGTGGTATTTGTTTAGTTTATCTTTAAATTGCCAGATTAAGATTCTGGAACTGGATTGGGATAAGGATGCTCTGCTGGACAGGACAACCTCCAGCTCTTCAAGCTGAAGGAAGCCTGGCTGTGCAAGGAGGGATGAAAAGGGTCTGCTGCTGGGGCACCATTTTAGAAGCTTTATTAACATCACCTAAAATTTCATTTTTATTCAGATGCAGAAGAGGAACTAAGCTGACAGTTTAGAGGGTGGCGAGAAGAACAAGGAGCCACTTTCTACATCCCTAGGGTCGCTGTGTAGCTCAGCTAGAGACCACAGGTCTTGATCCAGCTCCTGGTAAGATACAGATAGCAGGTTTGGATTATGCTGGGATTCCTTGATTGTGTGGTAACAAAATACCCTTGAATTGTCCATATGTGAGATGAGAAGAGTAAGCTGGCAGCTAAGCTGGTGCAGGTGAGCATGCATAAGGTTTTGCTCCTGGAAGTAGACAACTTTTTGGAGTCCAGCTACACACTTTGGAGACTGGGAAGCATTCCTGTCTCCCAAGTAGGTAAATGGAACAGTGTAAAGCATGACTTGTTTCAACGTGATGGGGAAAGGGAGGCACGGGGAGCTGGTGAGAACCTGGTGTTTCACTTTCTGCACAACCTCAGAACATGCTGTGCAAGCAGAGAAAGCTCACGTGGATCTGGCATCAGAACTCCAGTGCTGTTTGTAGTGGTGAAGCTGTGGTTGTGCTCTTCCAGCTCCCATCCTCTCCACTCAGGTACTGAATTACCCATCCTCAAATGCATTGTATCACCAAGCAGTTTCCATCCAGCTTGTGCTCTTCCTGCAGCAAGAGTAGTGCCTCCTGATTTTTCTCGCATATTGAGGTGAACCAAAAGGGTGCAGCATGTGGGAATGGTGCTGTGAAGTGTCCAGCATAGGCTGGTTGTGTCCTGTCCTTCTGCACTTGCTCTACCAGATTTCCCCATGGGCTGGAATTAGGGATCTCCAAACTGGAAGAATCTCATGGAGCTTATTTGGTTTCCTGGCTGTAAGCAATGCTGAACCCTGCTTTGTGCAAAAAAATTGATTTATCAGGTTTGATTTTTACTGGGACCTGATTAACTGCTGCCTGTCTTTTTTTTCTTGTTGTTTTGGGGTTTTGGTTTTCTTTTTGGTCATTTTTCTCCAAGTCAGACTTTGTGTGCTGACAAACTGTTGGTGATAAACAATGTGGCCTTCACTCCTGCTCTGCCCAGGCTCATGGACTGTGGAGTCAAACCTATATCCTCCAGGGCAGAAGATGGAAAATATTTATAGGCAGTGAAATCCAGTTTGAAAGGACATTCCTGAGACTTTGTGCTTTTAAACTTGGACAGAATCCTTCTCACATCTGGCTGAGGACCTTGAAACTGGACCGGCCCATGAAGTAGTTCACTGGGCCAGATTGAGAACAGAGTTTTCTCTCGTCCAGACTTCCTGCTGAGACTATCGAGAGTGTCTTGGGTGGGCTCCAGGTCTATGATTTATGGACAAACCACAAGCCAGGAATCTGCAATCTAAGCTCCTTGAGCAGCAACTGTTTAAAACATTATGGGAAGAAATGACCACTCTTTCCAAAAGAAGAAAACTTGGGAGCAATTAATAATGTTTAGCACTTCTGTAGTGCCTCACCATTGTGAATTAATCCTCCCACTCTCTTTGTCAGCTAAGTCAGAATTATTCTTACTGCATAAACAAGGTCTGCACCAAGCTTAGATAAATTTCCCTAAGAAACAGTGAATCTGAGTTACAGACACAGCCCAGGGCTTGAGAATCTCAGCACAAAGTGAAGCAAACCTCCAGGACCCGGAGGCATAAAGACAAGTACTGCTGGGTTTGGATGAGGTGATCAGCACAATGTAACAGCAACTTCAGGAGCATCTCTGCCCAATTCCCTGCTCATTTGGAAATTCTTCCCAGGGCAGTTCTGGGTCTGCCTGAACCTTATCCAGTGACATCATGTGTTTTCCCAGTAACTGCCACATTCAAAAATTCCTGGGATTTCAGAGGCGACCTGGAAGCTTGGCCACTTACTGAAATGATCCTGTGTGAAGTCCTTCCCAGCTGGTTGTCTCCCTTATTGCTTGGGAAGAGCATGGCATACTAAAATCTAGCTTGCTGTATTTCTCAGCCCAGAACAGTTCACCTCCTGGAGCAGGTTGAACACAAGTTTTCCTTTTCTTTCATCAGCAGGAAGCTTTTCTTCCAGAAAAAAAAAAGGAGAGAGTAATTTGTTCTCCCTCTGCAATGAGAATCATCTTTTGTTTCTTCTTTACACTTAAGCTCCATCTCCTCTAGACCACTTGTGGCTGCAGCACAGTCCAGGCCAAGAGGGAAGTTTCTCTGCCTGGATGGTCATTTTCCTGCTCTCACCCATGCCAGCAGGTGCTCCTTGATGCTGTCTCCCACTGTCAGACCTGCAGCCCCTTCTAGCAAGAATTTTATCTCAAGCCACAAGCCCATTCCCATCACACTCCTCTGGAAACAGTCTGGCATGTGAACAGGCAGGAATGGGTAAAAAAAGTCTGCTGCAAGTCCTGGTTGAAGTGGAATGGTTGGCAGGAGAGCAAGGACCAAAGGCTTCTGTAAGTACTTAAATGTGTGAGGACTCCTGCTGGCCTCATTGCTGTTAATCTGTTTACAGCAGCAGGAAGGATGAGGCATTGGTAAAAGAAGCAGAGTTTCCTCTTCTTTTTAAATTTATATGGCAAGAGGTGTTGTGATGGATTGTCCCTTAAACATCTGTCCAGCGTTATTCTAAGTGTCAAGGTACGGTCTGCAAGGGCTGTGAGGTCAGGTAAAAGCAGTTAACAAAAGCAGTCTGGGAAGCCAAGCAAAGCTGGGTCCTCCCTTTGCAACCCAAATAAATGAGGAGCAATTGGGGTTCAAACCTGATCCAGAAGTGCATCAGTAACTAAATCCTTAATGGAACTGTCCCAGATTAAGCCCTTAGAAACTCGGGAAGCCCGAGCTGTGACAGGAGGCAGAGGGAGATTCAACTTGAGTTTTGTTTTACTGGTGTGTCTCAATCTCTGGACTTGTTCTGTCTGAAGTGGTTTAGCAGATATTTAAAAAAATCCCAAGTGTTCTCAGTGATCTTGCAATATGCTTCCAGAAATCAAAGGATATGGCTTATTTATTGTTTTTTTTAGTCAGGCATAGTATTTTTAATGTGGTTAGAGATTCTTAGCATGTGTTTAATGCCCAGTGCCCTTCCTGAATGATGGGGATTCTTCTTGGAAGTTGTATTTGATTTCACCTCCCAGGAGAACGAGACAAACTTTGGTTTATAACGAGTTAATCTGACGTGCATGCTCTCTAGCTCGTGCTGCGTGCCTTACTGAATGGAAACATGCAGATTTTTCTGGCAGGCTCACAGGAGGAGATGGATATGTTGGCATGCACCAGCCCAAAATTCACACTTCAGAGAAAAAACAAACAAACCCAACCTGCTCTTGAGGAAAGTGCTCCATTGTTGCTTGTTTTGTCTTTTCAAGAGACTCAGTGTGCTGAGTATTGTGCTGAGCTCTGTCACCCAGCATGGCCAAAACCCATGAGCAGGGCTGATTAACACAATAAATTAATGCAAAACCTAAATTTTACTCATTGGAATTGGCCCCCGTGGCTGCTTCTCTGATCGCTGCTGACCTGGATTGAATCAATTTGTATCAAAAGCTTTAAAAAATTAATCTGGAGCTGCCAAAGAGCCACCAGCATTTTGCTGAGACAGGAGGTTTTGTGTATTGATGTGCAAGTGCAGATGGACTGAGCTTGCTCTCCAGTGGGGATCGTTGACTGGAGAAAAGGAGGCTGAGGGGAGACCTTCTGGCTCTGCCCAACTCCCTGCAAGGAGGGTGGAGAGAGGTGGGGGTGGCTCTGTTCAAGGAACAAGGGACAGGACAAGAGGAAATGGCCTCCAGTTGTGCCCAGGGCAGTTGAGGTTGGATGTGAGGAAGAATTTCTTTGCTGAAAGGGTTCTGAGGCATTGGAAGGGGTTGCCCAGGGCAGCGGTGGAGTCCCCATCCCTGGTGGGATTTAACAGACAGGTAGATGAGGTGCTGAGGGACATGGGTTAGAGGTGGCATTGGCAGTGTTGGGTTTATAGTTGGACTCAGTGATCTTAAAGCTCTTTTCCAACCACTAGGATTCTGTGAGGTCTTAGCACAGAGCAGTGGATCTGGCCATCAGACTGAGCAGAAATACAGGTTTTGAGAAATGCTGACTGTAGCATACTGGGGATAAATGTGTGTATGTGTATATAATATGTAATGTGTATATTCATGGCTATAAACAGATTTACATATTCACTATAAACACCACTGCGCAGTGAACTCAAGCACAGTTTTTTTTAAGAACATTTTAGTATTGGCAATAGTGTCCACAAGTTCCAAAATGGTTGTTTTCTGCAGAGACAGCTCAAAGCCAAAGTGTGATAGTAAATATTCTGTCTTTTGCAAGGTGTAGCTGAAGTGTTGCTATTTCAGGGACCTGCCTGTGCCTATACAGTTGTGATTCCTGGGACAGTACCATTAGTGTGCATCAAATTAAGCCAAGCTTTCCACACTAGCATCTAAAGCACTGAGGCCCTATGCCAGCCCTGATCCAGACCAGTTCCCTGGTGGGGAGAAATAATGAGTTATGGAAAAATTGCTAGCACAAGTCCAGTAGGTCTACATGGAGTGTCAGATAGTCTGCCTCTGATGAGCTGCCTGATTCTGGGGGAGCTGCTTCTCCTCTCTTAGGCCTGTAGCTGCGGCTGTGTCTTCTAGCTGATGTTAGAACGAGTCCAGAGGAGGCCACGAGGATGATGCCAGGGCTGGAGCAGCTCTGCTGTGAGGACAGGCTGAGAGAGTTGGGGCTGTTCAGCCTGGAGAAGAGAAGGCTCCAGGGAGACCTTCCAGTGGCCTCCCAGTACCTGAAGGGGCTCCAGAAAGGCTGGGGAGGGATTTTTCATAAGGGCAGTTAATGACAGGACAAGGGGAAATGGCTTTGAACTGGAAGAGGGGAGGTTTAGATGAGATATTAGGAAGAAATTGTTTGGTGTGAGGGTGGTGAGACCCTGGCCCAGGTTGGCCAGAGAAGCTGTGGCTGCTCCTCCCTGGAAGTGTTCTCGGCCAGGTTGGATGAGGCTTTGAGCAACCTGGTCTAGTGGAAGGTGTCCCTGCTGCTGGCAGGGGGTTGGGACTGGATGAGCTTTAAGGTCCCTTCCAACCCAGACCAGTCTGGGTTCTATGTTGGGCACAAACAGCGAATGGAGCCTGTAGCAGCAGCCCCGTCCTCGCTGCCTTTAGGAACGGCTGGTGAGAGGCCTTGAAACGTCCCGTGACAGAGACCCCTCTGGTGGCCGGTGTGTCCTGGTACCTGATGGTGCTTTTGGACCCGTCTGCATTGGAAATACCACAGTTCCCTTGGCTCTTTTCCATGCAGGGTTTTAACAGGCTGCCTTTACACACACCAGTGAAGCTCAGGGTGTTTGTGCTCCTCACGTTGAGCTTCAAAGGATTCAAGTGATGAAAAAGCAGATGCTTGTGCGTGTTACGTTTCACATTTCTCAGGTGCACGTTGGCACTTCAGCACTTTTGGAGTAGAAAATTGCATTTGACTACATGAAATGCAGTAGAAGAGCTGGAGGCTGCAGCATTGCCTGGGAGTTGCTATGGTCTGGCTGAAGACCAGCACGTTTGCTGTGTTCAATGTCCCTTCGAAGGCTGATGGGCAGTTTCCTCAACTGCAGATGCGTGACGGGGTTTGCAGGCTGCCCAGCACCTTGTGCAGATTTCCCTCTGAGTCCTCCTGGTTCTTCTTTTAAATATTTGGTGCTTTCTAATTCAGTTTGCTTTTAGAGGATTGTGCAACAAAAAGTTCCCGTGCCTTGGCTTGGTCCTTCCTGTGGAACCACCGCGGTGTCTCCGTGCACCATAACCCCGCTGTTTCTCAGTGTTTGTCCGGCGTGCGCTCGCAAGTTCTTGCAACTCTTCAGAGTGCTTCTAATTCCCATAAGTGTAGCAACTTGAGAAAGAATGTGAATAAATGAGCAGAAGTGTTGAAAGACACAAACCAAAGGATTTCTTCATATCGGTTTTGGGTTCTCTCATGCTGACATGGGCACGTTGCATCTCCAGGGGAGAGTCACTGCGGAAAATACACCCATCCGTCTCGCCAAAATAACCAGGGGCACTGATTCTTTGCTTCAACTTCAAGGGTTTCCAGATAAAATTGTTTGAATTTAGCATGGGTTAAAAATGAAATTGCTTTGCTGGGAATGAAAAAGCGTGGTGCCTCAGGAAGTTGTTCCATTTTAAAAGGTTTAGTTAATTTGTTTTCTCCAAGCTTTCTGAACAGGCAGTGCTGGGACAGTGTCAGTTTCTTTCGGTGATGTCAGACTATGGATCAAGATAAAATTATGGAAAAATAAATGTTATGTGTAAAGGAGCCGTCATATGGTTTACAGTTAGGAGCAGTGGTTTGTGTTTGTCAGGAAAATGTGTATCCTGATGTTTTTGAGCTAATAGGAGTGCCAGCCACAGCGTGGTCTGTGTGCCACTAAACCTCTGCCCTCTGCCTCTTGGCCTGTTCAGGACTGATGCCCAGGGGTGATTTTTGGTTCTTGCTGCACCACTGAGAAATAAAAACCTGATTTCAATACAAAACATGCATCCAAAATGCAGTGTATGACCCCCATGCACACCTACTGCAGCTCAGGTGGTTTTACACCTGCAGGTCCTTGGCCACAATTAACTAGGGATTTGGAGGAAATGCTTGTTGATCCCAATTCCAAATTAATACCCAGTATTATATAATATTATTATAATATTCACTGAGGCTCAGAGACTGAAAAAATGGCATCCCAGGGGGTAAGAAGTACAAAAGAAACAACGCTCGCTCTTTTGACAGATGTAAAAGCTGTAAAAGCTTGAGCTATGCGACTGCTCGCCATGAAACGTCACTATTGCCATTAATTTCCAGATGAGCAGCACAGCGTTGGGTCTGACCCCACAGCGTTGGGTCTGACCCCACAGCGTTGGGTCTGACCCCACAGCGTTGGGTCTGACCCCACAGCGTTGGGTCTGACCCCACAGCGTTGGGTCTGACCCCACAGCGTTGGGTCTGACCCCACAGCGTTACTGATACAACAGGCTGTGGCTGCAGCTCTGCAAACGTGCACTTTAGGTTTTAAATGTGAAGATGAGTGACTTTTAATGATAGTTCCTTGCTTATAGCAGGTGGTGTTTATTTATCTGCTCATTTACAATGGATATTTTTTGATGTGTTAAGTATTTATATGGACTTGAATCCTTTAGAGGCGCTGGTAAGCAAGGCCGTGCCCTACACCCTCCTCTCTCGGTGGTGTTTTTTCCAGACCAGGTGTTATTCACATGAGTTACACTCCGAGCTCAGACTCTCATCAAACGCTGCAGCATTTTTCGTTCCCTCTGGGCTGAAGCCCTGAGGCGGCGGGAGGCGGCCGGTCCCGCCGCCGCTTCCCCTGGAGCACGGTCGCCCCCGGTGGCCGCTGGGCCGCCCGCCTAAGGAGGTACCGCCCAACGCCGCAGCCTGCCCGGAGGAGGCTCCCGGGCCGTTCCCGAGGAGCGGGGAGCGCTCCGGGTCGCCTCCGTCCCCCGCTGACAAACCGAGCGGCCACCGCCGGGCCCGGCCCAGGGGGCAACGACAATGGCGACCTGAGGGGGGAGCATCACCATAGCAACCAATGGCGGGAAGCTCGTGCGCCTGCGCCGCGAGGGTGCGGCCCTCGCCCCCGTGCGCATGCGCGGCCCCCGCGGCGGGACGCTGACAGCAGCCTGGCGCATGCGCACCCTGCCCGTCGCGGGGAGAGGGAGACGGTTGGTGCCCCGCGCATGCGCTCCGGCTGGGCAGCGGGGCTCCCCGCCGTGGCGGCGGGGCGCGAGGAGCAGCGGGAGCGCGTGCCGCGGCGGAGAGGTGAGCGGCGGGCGGAGGTGCCGCCGGCGGCGCGGGCGGGGCAGCCGTCTCCCACCAGCGGGCGGGCAAGCGCGTCCCGGCGGCGGGCGGGCGGGCGGCGTGACGTCATGACGCCGGCGCCATCAGCGCGGCGCGGCGCCACCTGCTGGCGGGGAGGTGGTTGTGTGGCCCCCTGTGGCTGGCGTCATCCCCAAGATGTGACGTCAGTGGTGGGACGTCATCACTCTGAGGAGCGGGAGGACGGTCCCTCGTGTGCGGCTCAGGCGCGAGGCCCTGGGCCTGGTCGCCACAGGCCTCCCTGGCGCGGCCGGGGCCGAGGTGGGCGCGGGTGTCGGCCCTCAGGGCTGGTGACGGTGGCCGCAGGGACCTTAGGGTCCGTCAGGGGGGCTCGGGCGGGGTTCGGGTGGGCGCTGTGGCGGTTGGGTGGGGTGAGGCTCCATCCTTGACGGTAACGTGGCACCAGCAGGAAGAACGGAGCGATAAAGCAAAGGCAAGGCGCTCGGCGCGGGGCCTGGCTGTGGGGGCGCCGGGGTTCAGGTGTTGGCTGCCAGGAGGATTCACTCCAATCTTTGTTGAGTGCGTCCGGTCTGAAGCGAACTTCTCCCCAGCCATGGTTCAGGGAGAGCAGTTCTGAGGAGTCTGGCAGCTGCTTCATGGAGCAACGTGGAATTTTATCTTTCTTTTCCAGACTGGGAGGCACACGAGGAGTGAGCCTGCCTGGAGGGGAAGCTGGGTGTCGGCTGTTGTACTGACAGCACTTTGTCTCTGAGCCTGCAGACACACAGGTGCTTCTTTTAACCATCCTGTTTTTAAATAAAGCCATAATTATGCACTTGCTGAGCAACACCAAATAGTATTTGTACCTAATTGTGTGACTTTAGTAAAGCCCAAAGGCAGTAACATTGACTGATGCTCGGTCTGTTGGCTTCTGTCTCAGACACCACAGGCTGGGTACAGTCACTGTTTTAACTACAGAAAAAGACCCTTGTGTGGTTGGCTTTCCTACCTACTTAAGATCCTATTCTTTGTCTCCCTCCTGGTCCCTCCTCTCTCCTTTCATTTTGCTCTTTGGGATAAAACAGTTTTCTGGGTAGCCAGAAGTCATTTTATTGATTGACACTATATGGATGTGTCAGGGGCAGACTGGAAGCAGAAAGAGAATTTGAAACAAAAAATGGACCTTAAGTTCTTTTGAGCATTTGCTGCTCCCACTGGGTCAATTTGCATTACAGACTTTTTCCAAATAAACTGTCAAATGGTAGAAAATAGCAATTTAAACAGGATGTTTGACACAATATTATATCCTAGTGAAACTCAAACTGTGCTTCAGGGTCCTCAGTTGAATTCAGGGCCCTTGTCCAGAGCTTCTAGAAAGAATTTTCCTGAAAGCTGAACAGAGAAATTGACATTGTTGGCTGAGAGCTGAGGTTGTAGTCCTCTCTGGAAAGTACACATTTATGCATCCCTGAGATCCTTGGTACGACACCAGAGTTTCTCAGAGCACTCACAACAAGTCTATAGGTAACCATGTATTTGGATATTGAGAAGGCAAAGAAACAAAGGTAATAAAAGGAGAAGATATTTTAATAGAAAGAAATTTTAAAATGTATTTTCAGGACAGTAAAGTGTTTGTGGTGGGTGCTGGAGTGTGGAAATGTCATAAAGCAACATAGCCACAAAGCAGTGTGTTGTGGATTTTACTGGAAGTTTCCATGTGATTTTTAGCTGAGATGAGAGCAAGTTATTAATTGTTATGAATGAAGGAAGTGTTAGTGTGAAAGATTCATATCATTAAATCACCTGTAGAAATCCGTGGTGAGTTTGGTCAGCTTTTCAAAGCAAGCATCTTTCTGTTTTAGAGAATGGAGGGAAATGGAGATACTGAGTTAAAATTCCCTTTGTATTTGGCTTTTGTGATGGCAGGCTTCAACAGAATCACAAATCAGAAGCTACAATTTTTTGGAAGAAATAATATCAGTAGAACTTCCATTTGTTTAAGTGAAGATGCCCTTTAGAATAAATGTCTTTGGTGAGAAATGGCTTGAGTATTTAACATTAAAGTGTTCTTATTTCTCTTTATATTCACTTTTTCATTGATTATTCATTTTATTTTCTTGCTGTAATGTTGATTACTCTGTTCTTGAGCTTCACAATGATGGAGTTGTCTGCCACAGAGAAAATTATCTGTATGGGAGTGGAGTCAGACACCTGGGCTGAGGTTGTGGTGTGGTCAGTGTGGAGGGATGATGTGCTGGTGATGCTGGGACAGGGAGGCAGGTTGGAGCAGTGCCCTTCCTAAGCTGTGTGCCACAGGGTCACGTGCATCCTCTGGATTGAATCATGCTGGAGGTTCACTGGGAGAGTTTCACCCCTCTGAAGGAAATGGAACCTTTTTACTGTCACAGTATGTGGATCAACACAGCCACAGGCTGGCACGGGGACGAGCCGTTGTTCTGGCATCTGTCCGGGCTCCGAGCTCCTTTGTGGTCCTTTGGGTGGATGGGCCCATCCCAGAGCGATGGCTTCGTGCTGGTCCACCAGGTGATCTGCATCCTTCTGTCTGCCATCAGCACTATCCATCAGTTCCTTTCTCTGCATCATAGAATGGTTTGGGCTAGAAGGGACCTTAAAGCTCATCCAGTCCCAACCCCCCTGCCAGCAGCAGGGACACCTTCCACTAGACCAGGTTGCTCAAAGCCTCATCCAACCTGGCCGAGAACACTTCCAGGGAGGAGCAGCCACAGCTTCTCTGGCCAACCTGGGCCAGTGTCTCACCACCCTCACACCAAAGAATTTCTTCCTAATATCTCATCTAAACCTCCTCTCTTCCAGTTTAGAGCCATTTCCCCTTGCTCTGTCATTAACTGGTCCCTCCCCAGCCTTCCTGGAGCCCCTTCAGGTACTGGGAGGCCACTGGAAGGTCTCCCCGGAGCCTTCTCTTCTCCAGGCTGAACAGCCCCAACTCTCTCAGCCTGTCCTCACAGCAGAGCTGCTCCAGCCCTGGCATCATCCTCGTGGCCTCCTCTGGACTGGCTCCAGTAGCTCCATGTCCTTGTGCTGTTGGTGGCCCCAGCACTGGAGGCAGCACTGCAGGGGGGGTCTCAGGAGAGTGGAGCAGAGGGGCAGAATCCCCTCCCTGGCCCTGCTGCCCAAGCTGCTCTGGGTGCAGCCCAGGACACGGTTATGGGCTCTGTGCTGCCAGCGCACGGTGCTGCCTCATGTTGAGCTTCTCCTCCCCCAGAACTCCCAGGTCCTTCTCTTCAGAGCTGGCCTCAAGCCACTCCCTGCCCAGCCATCAGCTGGGTCAGTGGTGGGTGTGTCTCTCCCAACTCATTTCCTAGGTCTGGGTGTTAGAAAACAAGATAGGCAGAGAGTTAATCGCTGTGCTAGAAACATATGTGCTGATGACTGCTCTTTGCAGTTGCATTTTGAAACCTATCTGGCTCCATGTTAATAATTTTAAATGTGTTGTGTTGATTTGGTAAGATTTTAATTAACCATTTTGTCCCTTGATACTTCTTTAATGGTTGACAAAAGAATGACACCACTGTTAGCACCCAGAGGTCTCATTAGGCAGCTATTAGCTTAGCATGGGAGAGCTGGGATTTCATAGAGCTGTGGATTCTGATTAATTTTATTGGCCATCTTTATTAATCAGTTCCCACATAAGCCAGTTCTTCAGCTGCCTGGCACTGATCTCATTCTCAAAGGTGGGTGTTTACTTCCCTAATTGTCTTTTTTGAAAAATCACAGTGACTTCTGCTTGCAAATGACCCCACTCTGCTGGCAGAAATACCTGCAGTGGCTGCTGTTCCGTGCACGCTGGGTTGCTGTTACAAGAGGCTACTTTCATCAACATTATGGGATGGATTTTATAAGAATATGTAGTATTCTCAGTATAAACAGTTCTACAGTTTGTTTTATGATGATCTAGTGGCCTCAATAGGTTTTTCTTTTTGGTTTTGATGTACACCAAAAAGATCTTTTTGAAAGTCCTTAACTTTTCTAACCAGAAAACTAATCTTCTGTAATTTTATCTCCTTCTCATTTTAATACAATTCATTCTTTATATTCAGTGCTGTCCAATTCCCTTGGCAGGAAGTTATTTATGTGTTTATTTTTATTATTACTCTGATTACTTTTCTCTCTCTGAAAACCAAATGAGGTTTTAATCAGTATTAATCTCTTTATTGATTTTTGGGGCCTCTAGTGAAATGTTGTTATTCAGTCCTTAATTCTCAATTACATTTTTCTGTTTAAATGAATAATTTTTTGTTGTTTTCAGTCACATCACATAAGCATTGTTGAAACCCCAGCTGCAGATATTCCTGATTTGTGTGCTGCTGTGTTTGCATAGGAGCCATTGAGCATTTGCACCTGAGCAACCGTTAGCTTTTATTTTCATGTTCACTTCCCCTTTATCCTTCCACAGGAGGCATAGAGTGGAAATCCTCTCTTTCAGTGAGTGCTTTATAAAGGAAGGTTAGTTTCTACAGCATTTGAAAGGTGGAAGGGCATTTTGTCATGTAAGTAGTGGTTTAAATTCATGTCTGGAATGCACTGGGGTTTTTCCTGGCTGTGAAATGCTTTGCCATAGGTACAGGGTGCTCGCAGGGGGAGGTGCAGTCTGTGAGGGGAACGTGAGCGTTGCACTCTGATGGGATATCAGGTGGTGGAAGTGGGGAGTGTCAGGTGGACATTGGTACTGGTCATTGCTGGGATTGCTTGTTAGAGTCTGCCTGTGATTTCCCTTGCTGTTATTTCCCTGCTCATATAGACTTCAGTTAATTTGTCATTGCCTATTTTCCACATCTGGTTTTGTTATCCTCTTCTGGCACAGGAAAGCTGGCAGAGACCAGGACAAGAAGGTTGGTACCTGACTTTGAATTCCTGTTCTGCACTTAGATTTGTTCTCTCCTCATAGACCAGGACCTGCTCTTTTCAGTGTTAATGTTTCTGTACTTCCACAAACACAGAGACCTTGCACTGTACAGGTCTAGTGTTGTGTCTTTGTAGAGCAGTGGCTGTGATAAAGGAGTTGGTTAGTGCAGGAATAGGCTCTGGTGAGGAGAGTCTCTAGAAGTATGGAGGATAATATGCTCTTTTAGAAGTTACACTGTTGACATGCAGGTTCTTCTCCATCAGGAACCTGTAGGATGATATTTTGTTACAGGATTTGGTCTAATCCCTAGGGAGCACCTTCTGGTGTGGTTTCTGGAACAAACACCACAGACATTCTTTCCCTTTGCAGTATTTGGACTGGCTTGATTGAAAGTTTTGCTACCAACCTTCAGATCTTCAGGCCACAGCTTTCAGAAAGGGGGAAGGGAATGGGGCAATAAAACTTCCAGTGCCAGAGGAGCATCCCATCATCCTGTCTGCTGTCAGCACTCTCTAATTAGCAGCCTGGGTTCACACAGGCCGTGACAATTAACTCATTTATGAAGATTGAGGTGATATCAATCACTTTGATCTCATTCTTTGACTTTCCCTTCTGGCCAGCCTGTCAGGACCACTCCTGTGTTGATCTTTGTGGTGGAAGAAGTGGGAGAAGGTGTTCCTGCCAAGAAAGGTGCCACCCTTCCTGCAGCAACCCACTCTGCCTGGCACACAGACACAGCCTCCCTCCAGGTCCCTCTGTGGTGGCCATGGGTGTTGTGGGGTCAGTGCTGTGTCCTCCTGGAGCCAGTTAGGAACACAGCTGCCCATTAGGCTGTTTCCCTGGTGGAGTTGGGGGAGAAGATCTCTCTGCACCAGGGGGGTGATTTGTACTTTCACCACAAGGAAATGTTGTGTGTGAAAAACATCTCAGCTTACTTTCTACCTCACTTTCTAGTGTTAAATAATCCTAGTTCTCCTAATATTCCTTGTGAAACCCAGGAAATTGCTCCCAGGGTAGCATGGCACTTCCCTTTTTTGAAGGTCCAGAGCCAGGCTTTCGTTAAAGATGAGTAGTTGAGGAGGATGTGTACTGAGGCACCACTGCAGGGCTTGGGAGGGGAGAAGGTATCTGCTGGGTACAAGTTGTTGAGGCCAACCTAGCCTTGATCTGCACTTCCTAACCATAATGATGACATATTCTTGGAGACTGAAATGGCAGGAGAATTGTTCCTGGAGCAAACAGACAGTTTAAAGCAGCAAGTGAGCAGGCCCAGATGTTGTATATTTGAGAGCTCAGAAGAGAGAGTGTCAAGTGGTTGGACTGCTGGTAGAAATATGCTTTCAGTTGTTAAAAGAGAAGCTGCTCTTGAAAGATGGGAGGCTAGCAGATGTTTTACCTGTTATTTTTCTTTTTTAAGAGGATTCTATGATGGAACCAAGTAATTACAAGGCAGTAAGCCTTTTATATGCACCTATTAAACTGGTGGAAATGATCATCAGGTTATTTGTAGGTGTCTGTCTTTATTTTTAACCTGATAGCATCTTATCAGCATGGTAGCCTGGTTTCTGCAGCAGACTGTCTCTCAGTTGTCTAATGGAGTGGTTTGAGTTTGTCAACAAATCAGGAAATAAAGAATAGATTGATGTAGCTTGCTCAAAAATCCTTTAAAAAGGGGGAAGAAATAAAGAATTATTGTGAAAGGTAAATGATCTGAGAGAGGAAACTGGCTGACAGGTAGCAAGAGCATCCAAGGTTTCATTCTGAGTCCACCTCAGCATGTGCCTGATGGTCCCACTGGGCAGTGACAGAGCTTTTTCAGCTCAGTGGAGATCAGAGGTGGTTCCAGCAGGCTCTGAGCTGCAGGTAACACAGTGGATCATAAACTTCAGTGTGGAGGAGTGTAAAGTAGAGCATGGAGGTGGAAAAAGAGATAAATCATCTGGAACACCTTGATACCAGCTACTGAAAGAGCCCTGGGCCTCGCTGATCAGGTAGAACCTTTGCTCAACGAGCAGGTGCTGTCAGAACAAAGCAAAGAAGAGGTTGGGATCTGCCAGGCCTGGATGGGGAAGGAATGGGAACAATATAAAACTTCTTCAGCAGCAGCAAGCTGCTGTTTGCAGTACTGGTCAGAGCATCTCAGGAAAACTAATGGAGAGTGAAGGAGGTTCAGGGAATGCTGATGGAGATGGTGAGGGGCCAGGAAAGGTTCTCCTAGGAAAAGGGAAAAGACTGGAACTCTTTATTTTAAAGAACAGACACTGGAGAATGTGGTACATCTAATTTAATAAAACACTGAGTGGTCTAAAGAGAGTGGATTCAGTGCTTCTGTCCTCCTCATCTCAGCAGCAGAAGTGCAAAGGAAGCAAACAGAGCTGATGAAAAGGGATGTTTTCTCCTGTAATTTTTCAGTTGAAGCAGGGAACTCAATTCAGTAGATGCCTGTGAGCCTAAAAATAACAGGATCAAAACCATGAGGGTGTTAGGGGCTGGAAGGTTATGATAGTAACAGTGATGGATTTCTGTAAGAATTAACTGTTGTGCTTCTGCTTTAAAGAAAGTTACCAGGAAACAAAATTAGTCCCAGATGGCAAAAGCAAGGATGGACTGTTTGTAGGATCATAGAGAACTCGGGCTGGAAGTGACCTGGGGTTGTCTCTAGTCCACTGTGCTGCTCAAGCAGGGTCAGCTGTGGTCAGAGCAGGTTCCTCAGGGCTTTGTCCCATCTCTCTGACCTGTTCTGCCTTCTGGAGGGCTCTGGGCTCTTTCTGCAGCGGCTGCAGTGCTGCTCAGTGCTGGGGACACGCTGCTGGGCTGAGCAGGACCTGAGCAATGCATCTCCCTCACCTGCACGTTCCAGGTACACAGTCAATGGCAGTGGCAGAACTTCACACCATTAGAGCATGTGCTGTTGCTGTCTCCTTCCCCCTGCAGCTTGGAACTCGAGGAAGAAGAGCAGTCAGTACAAAATACACTAAACCCAACCTTTTCCTTCCAGGTTCCATCTTTCTTTCTTACTGCTCCTGCTTTGTACCATTTACTGATCCACATGTACTTGAAGGGCACAGCTGGGCTATAGATTTGGCATCTTAAGGAATAGGTGAGTGCTACTGTTTGTTTTATTTGACCAGCTTTTTGATTTGTTGCATCCTAAAGTCTTCCAAAAAGGAAATAAATTATATTCAAGCCATTATTTTTTGAGCCCTAAAACTGCTGCCAAAGCTGGCTCTTAGGTACAGCAATAGCAGCAGCAGCAGAAATACTGAGATGTTGAACAGGGCAGGAGCCTGTAAATATATGTCTGGAAAGGGAGGAGTAAGACAGATAAATTCTCAGTTAGTTTTGCATCATTTGTAGGTCTGACTTGGTCTACCTGGAACACTGAACATTGATTGCAAACACAAAAGTGCTGATCTGTTTTAAAGTTTAATATCAGGAACTCACCATAAATAATATGACAGTACAGATGTGTCTGTGAGAGGGATTTAAAGCCGTGGAGGATGTGAGATTCTGTTTTTCTCCACATGCTGTCTCCTACTTAGAGGCAAATGGTCAATTTACAACGATAACCACACCAAGAGTCTATCCAGGAAAATTAAATTTATGAACTGGCTACGTCAAACTTCAGTTTCTCTCGAACAGGAAATGACTCCAAGATTCACAGCAAAATCCTCTGCTGGGTTGGGAGCTTGAGTTTAAAATAAATAAATCCATTAACATCTGTAATGGCTTATAGGAAAGGCTGAGCCCTGGAAGTGTGTGACCAGCATTCCTCAGCCTCGCGTGGCTGCAGCCAAGCCGCTTCAGAAAACAATCTCCCATGTGTTTTTCCTGCTTTTTGAGTCTTTCTGTGCCCAGAGCTTTGCTGGAGAAACTGAACCACAGCTGCTGCCCTTCCAAATGAAACACTGCGGTTGAGGCTTGAAAGAAATAGGTTTGGGGAGCAATCTAAAACCTCTGGTAAAATAGCCAGAACCATTGTGAACTCAGGAGTAGGAAGAAGAGGACAATCAAAATGTCTAAGAATAGAGATCTAGTTTTAATGTTGCCTGGGAGTTGATGGCATTTCCATCTGGACATTGTACCCAGCGCTGTTCCAAGTAATCTCTAGCTAGTGCTGCTGTTCTTACTGTAGCTGAAAAGATTAAGAAACTCATTTTAAAATACCATTTGTTTAATCTATTTACCTTGTATATTTGACAGCACTTTGTGAAGCGTGGTCAGTGCCATGGTTTTTTGAGTACCCAGAGGAAGAGTTCAGTATTAGCAGGAGAGCTAATCCTGAATGTGAGCAGCCACAGAGGTAAGAGGAGAGGAAGGATGAAGATGTTTGATAGAGTTGTTCTCAGACTTGTCCCAGAAACCCTTCTGAAATGTCAGAAACTGCCTTTATTTACTTCTCAAAATGAGGTTGGGCTCTCCTCTGTAAAGCTGCAGTGTCACAAAGCAGAATTTTATACTCTGGAATAGCTGCTTGGTCTAAAGGACTTTTTTTTCTCCCCTGCTGCATTCCCTGGTCTTGTGTTATATAAATATAAGTATGAATGTATGTAAAAAAAAAGGATGGTTTCAAATCCTGAGCTGCAGGACAAAAGCCTACCCAGTATCAGGTACCTGTTTTGAACGCTTTCCTCTTTCCTAATGTGGCTTGTGCAAGTCTAGTACAATCATAGGGGTAGTGTTTTGGGTCAAAAAGTGCTTTTTCTGCTCTTAGAGTTTTATACAAATTCCCTCCTCCTTCAAAGTTCTACCCCAGCCCTGTCCCACACTGCATCTGCATACAGCATCCTACATAACCACTTCTTTTATTTAATTCCTTTTTTTAAGGGCTTTATTAAGTGCCTTTCTGAAACCCTGTAGCATATCATGAAGATCCTACACGTGCTCTGCACAAACTGAGGTGCTTAAGTTACGGTCTAGAGACCTCTGAAGAACCAGCTTGTGAAAGCAAGTGGGGTCCTTGGAGGGAGAATGTGCTCTGCTACGTGGCTGTGAATTCAGTGTGGAAGAATGAACTGTCAGAACAGCACAGGACTGCCCACTTTGTTGACCTCACTGAAGTGTGGAGAATGGAGATTTCTGAGGTGGTGGAAGGGAATTGGTGAGAATTGCAGGTCACAGAGGATGCAAACCTGAAGTGACTCTGGTATCTCCCCTGCCTTCCAGTCCTCACAGTGTTACTGGAACCTGCAGGCCAATGGATGAGCAGGACAATGATTTTAAAGAGTTGTGGGCAAATCTTTTGGGTAGAGCGAAGAAAAAAGCTGGGGAAGCTGAGACAGCGAAGAGGGCTCAGAACAGGTCAAAGAGCACTGCAGCAAGAAGCAGACTAAGAAGAGGCAAAGCTGCTGCTAAGAGCCAAAACCATCATCACTTACCAGCAGTGAGGGAAACAAACTTGCCTCAAGATTTGGGTCCAAAGGAACAAACGTTGGTGCACAAAGATGATGGTGACGCTGGGGCCTGTAGTAGCAGTGAGGCTGCACAAGAGGATGGAAGGAGAAACCCTTTCCCAGCCAGCCAGCCGGGTGCAGTGGCCAGTGAGTGTAGCCAGAGGGCTCTGACAGGTGAGTGAACTGAAACCTTCCAAACAGAAAATGGGCTGGGAATGAACAAACTCTGTAGTTCAGTAGAGCTCTTCAGAATTCCACCTAGAGGGGACACAGAGCAGCATCGATTGCAGCAGGCTTCCAGCTTGTGTCTCCATCTGCACTTAGCCACTTGGGCTTATCCAGGAGTTTAACCTCAGGAGTGTATTCTGTGCTACAGGCAGGCAGAAGATGTCCTTCAGTAAGGTGAAGCCTTGGTACAAAGTCATTATTCAGTGTTTTTTGCAATATCAGAACTGAGAATTACAGCCTCAAATCATCTAGAAGCAAGTTTAGAATATATCAAGGTACCTTTTCACCCAGGGCATCGTTGTATGTGAAATGTATTGCTGCTGGATGTTGTCAAGGCCAAAAATCTGACTGAGTTAAGGAAGGTGTTGCATTAATTCATAAAGAATTAGTCCTTCAGTGGTTATTAAACATGATGGCCAGAATGCAGTCACCAGTGCAGGAAGTCCTTAACCTGGTAAATGAAGTCAGCCAGGAAAAGGGTCATTTTGCACCTCTCTGATGGTTCTTTCTTCAGTGTGTGTTCCTGACTGCCACCAGAGTGGGCTGGCCAGATCCTCGGTCCCACCTCGTGTGCTGCCCATATCCACAGGGTTCCTCAAGCAGAGCAGTGGTATGCAGAGGTGTTAGTCTGGCATTGCCTCTGCCTCTTGCTTGTTCTCACTTCTTTTTGGGAACTCAAGGTTCCCTCAGCTCAGAGCCTGAAAGTTTGAGCCACAGATAGGGTTTGGAGACCAGAGGGAAGAACAGCGGGACATTCTGTGGTGGGAATGCTGGGGAGAGCGGGGCTGTAGGGCTGCCTGGCTTGTTGTTCTCGATAGTGACCTTCAGGAAGGGCCTTCCTTAATATTCCTTCCTCTAAAAGGGATATAGAGGTTTCTAAACTCAATTGCAGCACAGAAGCCTGATAGTGTCACTGTGGTTATCGAGTATAAAGTCACATAATAGCTAAACAAATTGTTCACTTCTTCCTCCAGGCATGACTGTTGTGAAACTGAGCCTGGCTTAGGCTGCCCTCAGGGAAGGCTTCCCAGCAGCTCTCTGGGCAGCTCAGCTATGTGTTGAAAACTGACTGGTAAAGCTTGGTGTTTTCTCCCCCTCTAGTAAATACTCTGAGTGGCTGTTCCCAGACTACATTATCCTTCCTTCCTGCTACACAGCCAGGGACCTGCTCTTCACCCACCCCAAAGGTCGCCGGGCCGAAGGTGCGGGTGGCGGAGCTGGTAGTGGAGAGAATGCAGCAGTTCAAGAGAGTGGCACCTGAGCAGCTGAAACACAGCATGGATGGTGGTTTGCCAAAGTCTGGAGCCAGCAGGGATTTCCCTGATGCAAACCAGGAGCAGAACCCACCAGAGAATGGTACGTTTCTCTTGGTAGCTCTTGTATGTGTGGAAAGAGCTCTGTGGGCTGGTTTGAGCGGTTGCAGGAGATGCAGTCAGGATTCCTGGGCTTTGTTCCCAGCTGAGCCTGGTGGCTCAGTGTGCAGCACTGAATAAATCACTCCAGATC
The DNA here is from genome assembly GCA_907165065.1 of Caprimulgus europaeus. The sequence goes on along the minus strand of OU015540.1, from coordinate 15,722,866 downwards.
ACTGAGAAAACTGGCTTTCTCTATTGTTAAAGGACTACCCATACTTTTCTCTTCCTTTTTTTCTTTAAGGCTGAATTAACCTTTTGTTCAATTCCAGAGGGATAATTGTCTTCTTGGAAACAAGCTGCAATTCCAACAGGATGGGTGAACTTTGTCATCCTTCCCTTGAGGCAGTGTTAGGTAGCTGTTAGGTAAATGTGACTCTTGAGTAGCCCTCATCTTTGGTCCATCTCCAAGCACTCTACAGAAGTCATATGTTCTATGCAGATGAATTGAATTCACAGCAGTTTTACTCTGGTTTGGTTCTTTATAAGTCAAGGCCCTTTTGATTCTGCATGGACATGAAGATCTGCTGTGTTTTATATGTAATGTATAAGATCCCATGTTCTCCTCGGAGACTTTAGCCAAAACTTGCCCTTCATTTGGCTCTGATGTGATACACTGTGAACAAATAGCCACCTCCTGCTCCCAGGGCAGTGCAGTCCTGTGGTGTTTGGAGTGCAGTTTGTACATTCCCATGTGAGAGATCAAATGGGAAGATCATAGAATCCCAGACTGATTTGGGTTGGAAGGGACCTTAAAGCTCATCCAGTCCCAACCCCCCTGCCAGCAGCAGGGACACCTTCCACTAGACCAGGTTGCTCAAAGCCTCATCCAGCCTGGCCGAGAACACTTCCAGGGAGGAGCAGCCACAGCTTCTCTGGCCAGCCTGGGACAGGGTCTCACCACCCTCACACCAAAGAATTTCTTCCCAATATCTAATCTAAACCTCCTCTCTTCCAGTTTAGAGCCATTTCCCCTTGCTCTGTCATTAACTGGTCCCTCCCCAGGCTTCCTGGAGCCCCTTCAGGTACTGGGAGGCCACTGGAAGGTCTCCCTGGAGCCTTCTCTTCTCCAGGCTGAACAGCCCCAACTCTCTCAGCCTGTCCTCACAGCAGAGCTGCTCCAGCCCTGGCATCACCCTCGTGGCCTCCTCTGCACTGGCTCCAGTAGCTCCATGTCCTTGTGCTGTTGGTGGCCCCAGCACTGGAGGCAGCACTGCAGGGGGTTCTGAGGAGAGCGGAGCAGAGGGGCAGAATCCCCTCCCTGGCCCTGCTGCCCACGCTGCTCTGGGTGCAGCCCAGGACACGGTTATTGGCTCTGTGCTGCCAGCGCACGGTGCCGCCTCATGTTGAGCTTCTCATCCCCCAGCACCCCCAGTCCTTCTCTTCAGAGCTGGCCTCAAGCCACTCATGGCCCAGCCTGTATTTATGTTTGGGGTTGCCCTGACCCAGGTGCAGGACCTTGCATGTGGCCCTGTTGAACTTCATGTTCAGATGCAAGAGAAATATTGCAGTTACTTTTTACGTGTCTAGTTTAATAAGTTAATAATGAGAATGTAACAGCTCCATGCCTTTCATCCAGGATTCTTAGTTTGCTGTCTTAGATCATCTCTCCCTTCCTCACCAGAAACCCAGGATCTTCCATCCATGGAGCATGACAGTGCTCTGGCTTTGGCTCTTGAGCAGGAAGCCAAAGAGGAAGCCCTGGCAAGCCTGGAGGATGCAGGCTTGTTTTTTTGCCAGATCTGCCAGAAGGATCTCTCGGCTATGAACACAACTCGACGAGAGCAGCACGTTAACAGGTGAAAGACCAGCATGATGTGTCCTTCTTCATCCTCTCCCCCTTAACCTCACAGACTGCTCACTCAGCTGAGCCACCACAGAACATGGTGGCAGGGAATCTGCATGGTGGCACTGACCTTTGTGGTTTGAATTAGCAAGTTGTTTTAAAGCAGAGGCTGATTGTCTTGCCCTGCATATGTGAGGTAAGGCCGAAGCTGTTTTCATCAGTAGTGTGGCAGTGGAGCTGTGGTTGTAAAGTGACTATCAAAATTAATGAGGACTCACTACTGCAGATTTTGAGATCTGCCAGTTTCAGCCAACAAAGTAACGTTTCCTCTACTTTGCTAAAAATTGTTTGTCTGAGGATGTATGTCCCTGTGTGTCCAAGCTGTTTGCTGAAGGAAAGGTGGCACTGTTCAGAAAGGTGACCAACTTGCACTGCAGAGCTTTGACAAGGGGAGTAGAGAGGCTGAGGGAAGGTGTCACTGCCTTCTCTTTTGGCAGAATGTATGCAATTAAATTGAAATTAGTGCCCTTAATTTAACCATTTCCTTAGTGGTAAGTATCAATTCTGTTAATATATTATGTACAGATAGCTCTTTGTAAACTAAAAATCAGTGCTTCTCTGTTGAGAAAGTATCAGAAACAGCACATTTGAATGGTTGTAATTTCTTAATTCCAGCACTTCCAGAGGGCAAGAGTGATTTGATTTGTCTAGTCCTACATCACGTTATTGAGTGGCTCACGTTCATTACTGTTGTTTGCAGCTGCAGCTTTAGAGGTGTTATTGGTGTTTCTCTCTGCAGATACCTACTGCAGAGATTGGAGAAAAGTGATGGTGTGTCAGAAATGTTTCTTGGAAGTAAAGTGTGCTTTCTGAACTATTAAGCATATAATTGTAAAATGAGATTACAAGGTTATATTAGCCATGGATATTTTGGTAGCAGTTTCCATCACAAGAGGTAAAGCTGTAGATGGACAGATGCACTAGCACACTAGTACCCACCAGTCCTGGTGCATCAGATGAGCAGTCTGTCTACCCAGCCCTGTGTGTGTAGGCTGTGTATCACCTAATCAGGGAGTGATTTTTATAACAGGTACTGCAGATCCATGATTTCACATTTTGGAGAGGACAGAAAAAGAACCATTAATGTTTTTTAGTAATAATTAGTCTTGACTTACCAGAAATGATGAGAAGTTCATTATCCTGCACTCATGAATGCAGTGTTAATTTTGACTGGTCCCTTTTCTGTGACATAAAACACTGCCCATGTCAAGGGAGATACCTGAGTTGAAACTGTTTGCATTTTTGACACTGCATGTGGTCATGCCTACAGAAGTAGTGAGAAGAACAAGAAGTAGTCCTGTTTTGGGTGAGGAAGACATTGTTTCTCTGGTAGGGTGATTCTTTGTTAAATGGCAGTTTTTAAGTTAGCTGGAATGTTAGAGTGAATGCAGAAAGAGGGATTAGGTGATGGACATGTGATGAACAAGGTTATTACCAACACTTGCTTCTAAACAATGTCTTTTTAATATGCACCAAGGCCATAACCTCCATGTAACTGTTACATGTCATTCATCACAGTGGTGGGCACATCAGTCTTGTTTCTTTAGACCATGTTTCTCTGGCTGTTACAGATATTAGAGATGATTGTGCTTCCTTTTCCTTAATATGGTTTAAATCTTAGCATGGGCAGTTCTGAAGCCTTCAGAGGTAAGCTCTGCCACCTTCTCACAGGTGTCTGGATGAGATGGAAGAAGCACAGATGTCATCCTCCAGCAAACCCCCAGTCCCTGAATGTCCCATCTGCGGGAAGCAGTTCCAGACCCCTCAGAGCCGAGTCAGTCACCTGAAGCGCTGTGCTGTCGAGATGGAGGTTCCTCCCAAGCTGCTTCTTCAGGCAGTGCATTTGCAGACATCCACACTGGGTGATGCACCTCTTCAGTGTCCTAGGTAAGATGGTAAACACAAGATGCTGGTTGCTTTCTTTGGCCTGAGAGGCTTTGAACCTGTGCTCCTGGGTAAGGAGCAAGGCAGACTCACACTCTGGGTGAGCCCCAAGTCCAAAGAAGGTCAAGTACAGCCATGACCCAGTACCACAGGAGGAGAATGTGGTAGACAGTGAGAGAAATCATCTTGCTTTCCTTCTGAAGTGGCCAGGTGGTGGATGGCTTTAAAAGTCAGCAGGCAGGAGCAAAATGAGGAGTAAATAATCTTACAGTGGTTTGTCAGAATTACTTGTGCTGTGAAGCTGAGCGGGGTGTCTGAGCTTATTAAGCAAACCACGTAGTGCGAGTATGAAGCCTCTCCTGAGCATCTGTTGTGCCAGTGCCTCAGCTATTTGGCTTGTGGCTGGACTGGATGTGTGTGCTGGACACAGGTGTGATGTTTTGAAACGTGCTCTGTGCAGAGCTGCATCTGCTCTCCTGGATTTGAGGGGAAAGCGAGTGGTGCCTGACTGACTTTGTAGAAGGGCTCGTGAGTCCCTTTGTGCTGAGGAAAGACCATTGGCTGTTCCCTGTGGAAGAGTGGGAAAGCATTTTCTGGTGATCTTGGTTTTGCCCTGCTTCAACTTGTTTTTTCCCCTTTGGTACAAAAAAAGTGTTCCAAGTAGAGAGAGCAGATGCTTTCATCAGTGCTGTGGTCTTGTGCTTACCTCTTCAAAATAAGACTTTCTCTAAATTGCTCTAAATACCATGGGTGATAATAAATCCTTTACTCTCTGCTAGGGAAGAAGGTACTGAATAGTTTTTCATTATCCTGGATATGGGAATCCCTCTGAGCAAGCAGAGCAGCTGGTGTGGAGTGCTCAGTGTTTCTTGTCTCTGATCCAGTTGCATTAACTTGGGCTTCCTGCTGCATTCTTGTCTTTCAGCAATCAACCAAGCAGGTCAAAGCGGAAAGGCTCCTCCAAAGAGGACTCAAAAAAAATGCAGAAGAGGGCCAAAATGGAAACTAAGGATGAAGATTTGCTGGTTGCTATGGCAATGTCACGCTCTCTGTTGGAACAAGAAAAGCAAGAACAAGCAAAATCAGTTACAAATGTGAAACCAGTGGCTGCTTTGCCAATCAAATGGAAGCCAGGATCAGGTATGTGTTAAAGTGAGTTAGTGCCAAAGGCTGTGTTATTGGAGGAGTAATGAGCACAGCCTGCTCTTCACTAACACTTTCCTGTTGGGTACAGGAGGGATGACAGCCCTGTTTCTGTTTTATTTGAGCTGTCAGAGCTTCAACAATGCACAGTATCCACACACAGTCAAGAAAGGCTGCAGGATGTCCATGGGTTTTAGTGAAATCCCTTAGGAATCTCATCCTTTTTTTCACCAATTGTTTGTTTTGAATCTATAAAATATTCTTAAGATAAGCTGTTGGGTTTTGTAGACTGTGAAAGTGAAAAGAAATAACATGAAAACATTATTGTTATTTCTTCTGCAGTAGATTTTTTCCTTATTCATCCTGCTGCAACCTGGATTAATGCAGCTTTTTCAGCCTTATCTCTCCATTTTCTTTCTGCTGTGGACATGTGTGTATACCACATGCTGTTGTGCATGTGCTTTCCTATTTCATTGTGCAAAAAGGTTTAGAAAGGAAGACAACTGCCAGAGGAGAGTGCTGAGAGCTGTATAGAGGGGAGAATTCACTCTTCATGACACTGCTCAGATCTCCTGCCAATAAGTAATGCCAGTTGGAGTTGGGGTTGGGCATTGGTAAGACAAAGATAGTGAGACACAGGATTTCCAAAGGAAAGGTGCACTGTGTTCATGTGAGCTGTGGTTTGATACCATCAGTGACCAGTACAGAAGGAAAGGAGTCCTTTGTGGATTTGTTGGTGGTTTTCTCTCCCTTTTTTGCGAAGCGCTGCCATACAAGCGCTGGTCCATGGGTCTGGGAGGTGGACTGCAGGGATAGCAGTTGCTTCTGTAATGATCAGCTGTTGTAGAGATGTGACAGCTCCCAACAGGCAGCAGAGCAGTGCAAGCAGGAGTCAGGCTTTTCTGGAGGTCATTTCTCCCATAAGGGTGAAGTGAGGCTCCAGACTACCTGTGGAAATCTTCAGAGTGGTGTTGGGCTTGTAGCTGCCTTTTGGCCATCACTGATTACTGCACTTGAGGGAGCTGACATGTTGAGCTCCCCTGCCCTGTATGTTCAGCTGTTTATTTAGTTGAGTTCCTCTTCCTTTTCTTTTTAAAGAGAAAAAAGGGCGTAAAAGAGGCCCAGCTGCCCCTCCACCGTTGCTGCTCCAGGACCCGGAGAAGGTCCGCAGAAGGATCCAAGAGCGAGTGGCTATGCTGGTCGCAGCAGAGGTGGAATTCCCTCCCACCCCTCAGCTTCCCACTAGTAGGATTTTGGAGGATGAATCTGGGAAAGCAGCCTGGCTCTTGCCATTGCCCAAAACCAAGGAGTGCTTTTTATGGAATTTCAGTGCCCTGACAGGACCCTGTGACCCTGAATCATTCTACACTGCTGGATTAACCCCTCCAATTGCACCCTGGAAGCCTGTGCAGGTGGGATGCTCTTCTGTCCTTGCTCTGATATCTGTGTGTCCTGGTTCACTTGCCGTGTAATTCTATTTCCTCACTTGGTATTTAAATGAGTGATGGGCTGCCTCTGTGTACTCGCTGCTGCCCTGTTGTCCCTGGTCTTACACAGTTAGGTGTTATGATCTTGAACTTTCCTTTCTCCCTTTTGGACACAGACTGAGGCTCATGTTAGCACGTTACTCCTTGAGCATTCAGAAAACAAAACTGATGGGAACAGAGAGTCCTGAGTAAAGGGACTCCCCATCCTGCCCATTTCAGCACCAGTTTCTCCATGTTTGTAGCAGCCTGACTCTTGTTTTCCTTCTTGACCCTTTTCTCTGGTTGATTCTAGTATGAGCTTGCCCGTGTGTTGCACTCAGCAAGGATCTGGGTGAAAAGTGTAAACTGAAGACTGGTATTTGCCTTGCACAGAGGAGAAGGTGGGAGCACCTAGATTTGTAAAGTGAAGCATTTGCACTTCAGGCTCTCCCTGTGCATCCCACTGCCTCTTGGTGCATAGGAGCTTTGACTCAGTTTTCAGTTCCAGTTTCATTGTGTGTTGCACTGAGATCTCCTGCCTCTTTCCATGCTCTGTATCTCTAGAAGTGCCTACAGAAGCAGACAAAGCTATTTCAGTCTCATCACACACTTGCTCCCTGAGAAGAAGGATATCATTTCTCTTCATCATTCTTTTCTTGAAGAATTGTTTGGTGCTTTTTTCAAAAGCTACTTTGCATATATAGGTGTTTTATTTACTACTTCTTCCCTAGTCAAATCCCAGAGGTTTTCACTTGCTTATCACAGGCTGGGGCTGTACTGGAGGGGCTCCATTCTATTAAGATTTTTGACCTTTTGTTCAAGCCAAAAACTGCCAGAGAATTTTAAAAATAAAAAGTAGAAAGCCTTTAAAGTCATGGCAAGAGTGTGTTTTCCCATCTGATTCTTTCCATTCACAGAACTGGCTAAACCATTTTTACTTAGAAATAAACAAACAAAACTATTTTTATTGGGAAACAGAGACCAAACCTGGAAAATATCAGCTCCAAGGTGAAAGTTTGATTTAGTTACATATAACTGCAAAAGCATTTCAGAACTCAGAACAGAAGCACCTGGAGAGCTTCAGGGGCTGTTGCCAGGCACTCCAGCTATAAGGAAATATTTAGATATTGGAGTGGGAGCATTTCCACCATTCTTCCTCCCTGCTTGGCAATTGCCTGCACAGACGTGGTCCTGGAGAAACCTTTTCTGCATTTTCTGGTGTAGTTTCCTTTCCTCTGTTTGAAGTTGTCTTATCTCTGGAGATACCTTCATAAAATTGCAGAGAGCTTTTGCCTCAGAAGCCCTTGTACCTAGTGAATGCTCTCTAATCCTTTACTAGGTGCTTCAGAAGTACAAAGTAGAGGCTGTACTCTGAGCTCTGCAAATACATGAGAAGAGACCTGATTTATTGGTGTCTTTGTTTCCTCCTCTTTTGATCAGAACCATAAGCCAGAGAACCTTAAGCCAGTAGTGGGATCTGAGGAGCCAAAAGTATCCCAGCAAGTTCAGCCTGACCTCAGTTCTCATGAGTCCACTTGTGGAGAGGTTGGATGCCAAACTCCTGATGAATCCAAGTCAGGCCATGAAGATGGACAGCTTTTATCTCGCAGCCAGAAGGATGTCCAGACCCTCCAGGACCTGGTTGAGTTGGCTGGGGAAGGACTTACCCTCACTCAGTGGAACCTTGATGTTGACCATGTTCAGGCAGCAGAGCAGCCAGGTAAGGTCTGGCAGCTTCATGAGCCCTGTCCCTAGTCCCTTCAAGCTTCACAGAGCCTGACTTCACTGTACTGTTAGGAGAGCCCTGACAGCACCCACAGGATGTTGAACCAAGAGGTGATATTGTGGGGGGACATTTTTCTGCAGTAAGCTTTAGATACAATCAAGGTAATGTTTCTGAAATGATTCATAAATCCCAGGATTTGAGAGAACTCCTGGACAGCAAATATTAAATTTTATTTTTAAATTCCTTTAAAGATGTCAGAGTATTTTCTCCCTGGCAGGTTCAACTGCTGGGCCAAAGTGCTCATCCCAACTATTTGGACAGTCTGTTATAACAGTGCACTGTCTTTTGAGGTCTTGAGACAATCAGGTGAACAAGAAGTGCAAAAGGGATGGTTTATGTTGATATACTGATGACATAAACCTGAAATTTATCTGTACCTATACAAGGTGGAAAAAATACACCACCTAAAATTCCTCTATAGGCAACTCTCTAATGTCCCCAGTCATAGTTGCATGTGGTGCACAAGCACACATTTCAAGGTGAACAATGTCCCTTAAAATGGCCTGGCTGTTCAGCAGCACGTGCTGTGTGTCCCCTGTTCACCTGTGAAAGAGAACATGGCTGCTGAGTTCACCTGTCTGCATCTTCACTTGGGTGTAATATTCCTCAGTTCCTGTGCTAAACTGCAGCAGATGATTGTTGGTCCTATAAAACTGCTCCTGGGATCTCAGTGGAGATAGAGCTTCCTGGGGGAGGGAAATAATTATGCACAAAAATGTATATTGTGTATGTAAATGAGACCAGGTGGAGAAAAACCACTGTGCAGACACTAACGGAGCTGAACCCATTTCTGAAGCCATTAATTCTTCCTGTTCCTCCACATCCTGGTCTGTGCACTCTATAGACTACCAAAGGGCTGAGGTTGTGTGAAACTGATTTCACTGGCTGCCTGAGAGCCCTGGGGCCCACAAGCATTATGTCTAGGTTGAAATGTGGATTCAGGATGTGTTCTGCTAGGATGAGACTGTGGCATGTCCCATCCTGCTCTGTGTCCTTGTTTTTTCCCCACTGGAGGAGAACTGAGACCTGAAAGCAGAGAAGCACGATGCACTCTGCTGCAGTTCCTCCATCTGGATGATCATGGCACACACAGATCTGCAGTAGATTGGTGCTGCTCATGGCTGAATGGTACTTGGGTACCCACAGCGTGTCACAGCCCAGAGCCAAACCCTCCAGTGGAGGCAGGAGGGAGAGGCTGAGCCTTAGCTCAGTTGGGTGGATTATAGCAGCTGTCTCGGGGAGTTGTTGTGGCAAGGGCCCTGTTCTGCTGTTGCCCTGTTTCACAAAGATGTTGTATGTGATTTGTGATGTGCCTTTTCTTCTTTGAGGAACAGAACTGCCTTCCAGTGGCACTCCATGTAGTGGCTTTGTCCCCCCATCCAAGGAGAAGAGCCACCTGACGAGCAGCTGTAAAAGAGTAAGGACAACCCATTTTTTTCCACTTAAAAAAAAAATTACTTAGCACTGTTAAAAAAAAAAAAGCTCTTACCTTTGTGCAGTTCACAGAAGTATGGAATATTTCCCATTCCTCTCCATAGAAACAAAGAGGTGCTTAAGGTTCACAGTCACTCAGGAATCATCGTGGGCACAGGTGAGATCAGCACACAGGGTGGTATTTCAGTGGTGCCCATCAGCAGGCCTGTGGAGTTCTCAGTTCTTGTCCTACCTGATGAGAGAGATTATTTGAAATGACAGGTAACAGAAGGGCACTCTGTGTATAGTTTATCTAGAGAACCAAGGTAAGCAGTTGTTCTATAGCACTAAGAGTATTTAGGGGTAGGAACTAGGGATGCAGCTGTAGCACAGAATCCCAGACTGGTTTGGGTTGGAAGGGACCTTCAAGCTCCTCCAGTTCCAACCCCCCTGCCAGCAGCAGGGACACCTTCCACTAGACCAGGTTGCTCAAAGCCTCATCCAACCTGGCCCAGAACACTTCCAGGGAGGAGCAGCCACAGCTTCTCTGGCCAACCTGGGCCAGTGTCTCACCACCCTCACAGTAGGTAGTACTCTGCTTTAATGCCCAGGCTATCCAAGACATAACTGGATATGGATCCATGTCATACTGGATGCACGTCTGCATCCCAGGAAAGACAGAGCTGCCTGGTGCTTCCTCCAGGGTCACACACCCACTGCTTTGGGTGGAGCTGAATGGAGCTGTTCCTCCTCTGTCACCTTGCTCTCCACGCTGTGCCTCACAGAGGAAGAGAGAATTCTTGCAAGGACTGGCTGAGTCACACTGCATTCCCTCATTAGGCATGAAAGCCTGATAGATGATGTGGAGTGCTGTGAGGTCCATGGAAGATGAGCAGCAAAAGTTGCTCATGTGAGCTTTTGAAAGTTCTAGTATAGAGAATCCTCAGTTGTGGGAACACATATCAGAGGATCTAGCTTGAAAATCAGTGTGCTATCTGTGGTGACTAGGTGAAGAATACAGGCTTGTAAGTCACAGATGATTTTTTTATCAAGCCAGTAGTGTTCTGCAGCTCACATCTTACCCCAGATCCGCCAGCAGATGTGTAATCCCCCATAGATGTGTAATCTGTTTTCTTCAACTGAAGTGCTTATAAAAAACCTTTTAATTCATCTTCTTACGAGGGTCATCCACTTTATCTAGTGAAATTTATTATCTCTGCTTTGATAATAAATAATCATGCCATGAAAGCTAGTAGCTTTTGATGCCAGATAAATTTTGATGCCTTGAGAAAGCACTTTCATATTGTGCTAATAGAATTAAGAGACTTCTAAAAGGAGACAGTTCTGTAAGATGAGAATCTACTAAACGTGAGCATCCCAGCTACTTGTTACAGAAAGTCTGGATATTCTTTAGGGGTATTAAAATAAAATACTTAGAAGGAGCAAAATCGTGTTCTATAAGCTTCTGAGTCTGTTAAACCAGAGGTCTTTAGCAATACAGAAACTGTTCTGATATTGTTGTGGAAACTCAGTTGCTACCAGCAAAACCAGTATGATCATTTTTTCAGATTTAGTTTGATTCCACGATAGTTTTCCTGAGCAAATGAAGTGTTGCTGAAGAGTTGGATTGCGAGTAGGAGAGATGTGTGCTTTATATGAGCACAGACAGAGTGTAACCTTGTAGAGCAAACACATCCATTGCATTGGTGACATCCTCCCACCCATGCTTCAGACCCTGGTCACATCTGTGAAGTCAATCTAGCTGGCCTCCTCAGGAGAGGGAGTTGTGGTGTGTTCTCTGGCAGGAGCACATGCCCACTCCGAGCTGTCTTTGGGCCAGTACCTTTGCTTTGCACAGAGGATGGTGCAGCCAGGAGGTTTCCAGCCTTATTTACTTTTCCCATTCTTGACTCAATTTTAGCATCAGCAGGAAAGCTGTTCTGGGCTTGCTGCCTGGAATGTCGCATCAGGAGGTTGTGTTTGCTGGCTTCCTGAGGTACTGTCTTGCAGGTATCCTACCTGCCAAGAATAAGAGAGCAAGAAACATCAGATTAGTTTCCAGACTAAGCTTCCTGTCTTCTCCTTGGAGATCAGTCCACCCCACTGCCATGACATGCAGAGTCTTCTCTAGCCCACCCATGAAGGCCTGGAAGAAGTGTTCTGGTGTGTGCTGCTGTTTTGGTGCTAATTAGTGTTGGCTGCTCGCAAACGCACGCTGGAGCAAGTGGAAAGGTTGGGTTTCCATAGTCCACTGAGCTAATGTAGAAATCTGCTAATAAAATAAAAGCTGTGTTGTTACAGGTGGAGCTGCATCTCATGCAGATGTTCTCTGGAATAAAACTTCTAGTTTTTCAACTCTGCAGTAGGTTTGAAAAGCTCAAGGTCAATGATTAGCGTGTTAGCTATAAATTGGTTTCCACTGACAGTCAGAGAGCCTCTCAGCCATGAGCTGAGGGTATTTCACACTTCTCTGAAGCACTGGCCATCTCCAGAGGCACAACACTTGTCCAGAAGGATCTGAGTCTTCAGAAGATTGCCTGGGGTGGGTTCAGACTGGGAGCAGCTCCAGTGTTCATCACTGCTGTCTCTGGCAGCGTACCTCAGGCCTGACTTTACCATCACCAGGAACCAGTCACAGGTAGCTCAGTCAACCAGCCCTGCCCAAAATTCCAGCAAGGGGCTCTAGGGTGAGAATAGAAATGATGTTTCTTTTTTGTAATCGAGTGGAATTTTTCAAAGCTGCTTTCAGTGCCATGCACATCCACTCCTCTGAGCCAGACACCTACATTAGTTTTATTCTATGTGTGCCCCTGTTGCAGAGCTGCTCTTCTCCACTGCCATTGCCAGACAGTGAATGAGAGAAGAAAGGCTCGTTACCCCATCCCTGAGTCATCCTCTTTCCTTTTACTCTAATTATAGTGAATTGAGTTCAAGTCTGTCAAAGTGGAAATTACAGTTTCCTGAAAATGTGGTGGAAGGCAGCAGATCAAGAGGCCAGCTGTAGGCAGTGGCTAGACCACATCAGGAAGCGGTGCGGCGAAGATCTGAGGGAGATAATGTGCTGTCATACGAGGCAGAACAAGTCCAGTAGAATACAGGACGACTGCCCTTTCTTCACAATTGCCAGACTGTGAAAAACTGGAGGAAAACAAAGGCAGAGATGTCTGTTAGACTTGCTTCTTTGTTGTTTGGAAGACCTTAAGTTGATAATACCGATGATTATCTTCAGAAGGCAAAGGCAGTGCCTCCAGACTGGCACCCGCAGTACAGCCACGCTGACAAACCGAGTTATCCCCTCCTTATTTTTCAGGGCAATGTCTGACAGCTGGAACTGAACTTGGGTTTTCATTTTCCTTCTGTGTTCTAGTCTTCTCTCAGGCTGCTGGCTGAAGATTTCAGTGCAATGGTCAACAACCCCCACTTAAGTGATGTCCAGTTCCAGGTGGACTCTGGGGAAGTCCTCTACGCCCACATGTTTGTGTTGCACGCGCGGTGTCCGCAGGCCGTTCAACTTGTAAGTACTGCTGAGCTGCTTTCCTCCTCTGCTTCAGGGAAGCCCAGGCTGCCCACACCTACAACAAGTTAATGCTACAGAATCTGCACAGGGCACTGCTGGGCCTGATGGCCAAGTGCCTCTGGATCTGCAGTGGTTTTTCAGCTTAGGAAACCAGAATCCTGACAAAATGGTGGGAAACATGGTACCTTGTCTGGGGAAACTATGGGGAGGCAAGGATCCTTCCTTGCTTTCTGCACATGAGCAATGCTGCAAGCTTCCAAAGTGTTTTTTGCCCTTGAATTTTGTACCTGCTTTGTCTGTCTTGGTGTGTCCTGCCTGTCACCCAGACTGGGATGCATGAGTATGGAGTAGAGAGATTCTGGGAAGTACTTGAAAATAACCCACACAGAGGTTTTGTCACTCTCAGAGTTGCTTTGGAGAGAGCTGCACTGAACTGTGCCTTTTGCAAGGTTAGTGAAGTAGTTCTTGTGTTCCCAGAAGCATTTTGGGTTGAATAGTTCCCAGCTCCTATGCAGTCTCCTGTCGGGACAGTGAAAGGCAGCTGAGCCTAAGATTTGAACTCTGCTCTTTTCACAGAGCTGCTGCCAGTCTGGACAGCCAGCTCCCTAACAAAGGAAGCTTTCTTTAAAGCTGCCCTTCTGGAAACAGTGGAATTAGTTTTATCCTCCTGCATGTTGGCAGTAGTTTCCACCCAAAGTGACTCAGGCCATTTCTAAGGGGTCCATGAATGTTTGAGGAGGGGGAGCAAGTTCCTGGATGCCATACAGCAGTCTTGATGTGAAAGTTTAAGGGATCTTCTGAACTATTAGCAAATGTGCAAACTGAATTACTTTAAGAACAATTGGGTTAGCCACATTCTCTTGGTATTTCCCTGTAACTCTTGTCTGGCTTTGACATTTCCATCCACTGTTCTCATGGGCAGGAATCTGTAGTGTGGGTAGAGTTGTGGGGTTGGCTCCATGCTGTCTCTTTGATTCATGCAGAGGGTTGTTTTCCTGTAAGTCCCTACCTGCAGAAGAGCTTTTTGTGTCTATTTTCTGTGTAGGTGAGGGAGTGCTCTTCTTTGTTGAAGATTTTGGGTAATGAGAGAGTAATTAATCAGAGATTACTTTGGAGCTCGTGTTTTCTGTTGCATGGCTTCCCCTAACTTTGGGGACAGTTTCAGATAGCACAGTACGTGATTTGGCTGCAAGGGAAGTGAGACCTTACTGATCCTGGAGATGCATTTTTGCCAAAACATCAACTGTGATCAGCTTGGACCCACACAGATAATGGTCCAGCTCAGTGGAGCAGTATTTTGTACGGTGTCTCTTTTCCTGTGAGACATCAGGAGAACTCGAGTTTTGGCAGTGCATCAAGGGTAGGTAAATTCAAAACAGATCAGAGGAAGCTCGCTTGTAGAGAGGTGCAGATAACTCTGGATATTGTGCTCTGGGAAGTAATTGTATTCCAAAACTAACTGGAGAACTCCAAGACCATCTTTTATGTGTGTGAGTAAGACAAAGAGTAGTCAGATTTTCTCCAAGCTGACAGCTGTAGGGTCAGGAAGGAAATGGTCCATATGAAGCTCTGCAGAACTGGTCATTTTAGATTCCCTCTGAGGCATCAGGTCCTGGTCCCAGGATAAGACTTTGGTGAATGAAAGGAATAAGCTGATATGATGATATTGGTGTTGTCATTGCTTTACCAGCAAATGGACTTTGTTTGCTTCCCTCCTACCCCAGGTTCACAGCCAAGGCTTCTTAGCAGAGGAGGATGGGAACGCGCCGACACGCCGTGTGCTGCTGAGTGACGTGCCAGGAGAGGCAGTGTGCGCGTTCCTGCGATACCTTTATGCTGCTGATGCTGCCATCCCTGCTGGGGTGCTGCCCCAGGTGGGGGCTCTGGCTGCCAGGTTTGTATCGTGGGCATGGTTTGAATCAGCCACACAGACCCCAGCCTGTTAACTTTTATTGCAGTTTTGGTGGCTTACAAATTCCAGAGTCCTCTGCTTAAATCTGAAATGAAACTTGAACGTAGAACATCCTGCCCTCATCTTCTCCATGAGTCTCTCTTCAGGTTGTATCTGTGTGAGATTTTCTGTGGTCAGTATATGCTTAGCAGACTTTTGCCAAGAGTTTTGTCTCAGGATCTTTATTGACAGCTGATGTTGAGCATATCCTATGTGTGATTCTCAAAGCACTGCACTAGTGATGCACTTACACTCTGCAAGTGCTGTTCCTATTACTGGGTGCACAGAACGCTAACATGTTGTATCAGCCATGCTCTTGGTCATGATCCTAAGTATGCACTAAATAAAGAGCTTGAAATAGGAGCAGTTGCTGAGATATGGGCAGAAAATGGCTGGATCTTTCCAAAATGTGTGTAGAGAGGTGCCCTGTCACTCCAAAAAGCCCATGAAGCTTCCACGTGACAGACATTATCCAGCCCCAGCCATTCCATGGGGCCCTCACCAATGCAGATGGCAAAGGGCTTTTCGTTCAGTCAAAGCTGTTCAGTCTCAAACATCAAAAAGGAAGAGAGAGCCTGATGCTTTCAGATAAATGACACCTGGAAAAGGGAATTCTGAATTTTAGGAGTATCCTGGATCTTTTACTTCTTAGGAAAGCAGCAAATTCTCCTCGTGCATATTCTGGACAAGGCTCACAAGAGTGATCAGGCAGCCAAATAGTGAAGAAATACTGGAGGAGGAAAATACTAACATTGTTATTATATCCTTGCAGGTTTGGTGTGAGGGAACTGATGGCAGAGTGTGAGAACAACACTGGAGGGAGTCAGGTGTCTTCTGGAGTGGATTCAGAAGATGATCTTATCTCTGTGAGAGATGACAAAGATTGTGAGGACAGAGCTGAGAATTTCCAAGACCTCCTGAAGTCAGTGTGGGTGGGTGAAGATGAAGAAGAAGGTGTGCTGAGCTCTGAATGCCAGAAGGAAGATGACAATGGGATGGGTGAAGAGGAGCTGGAGGAAATCTATGAGTTTGCTGCAACTCAGAGAAAAATGATTCAAGGTGAAACAGAGGTGAGCGAGGGAACAGACTGCAGCAACTGCAGTGATACTGAGGCAGCCCAAGGTACAAACCAGCAAACTGAGGAGGAAGAGGTAAGGAGATCTGAATCTGCTTCAATAAGCAACAACTTCAAAGATTTAAGGGATGACACTTGTGTGGAAAGATCTAAATGTGACTCATCTGCACAAGAGAAAATGCAGAATATAAATAGGTGCAAGAGCGTGAATGCTCCGCAGACGACTTTTGTGCCTCACCACAGTGAGCCTCAGAAATGGGACACAGCATCCCATGGTGCCACTGCTAATGAAGGAGGGACTGACAGGAGATGTGAAGGTGTGAAGGATTCCAGGTCATCTCAGGTCTCACATGATGGGGCAGATCACTGTGAAAAACAGTTTCTGAGCTTCCATGGTGAGACTGATATAAATGAAAGTTATGAACGCTTGTTTTCTGCAACTCAGGGAGATTACTGTGAGCTTTCCCCAGTGAAAGAAGTTATCAGAGAATCAGGAAAGGCTCCTAGTGAAAAACATATGGGTGTTAATGATTCTCTCCTCTACAGCAAGTCACAAAAAGACCTCTCTCCACGTAGGAATGGTTTTTACAGGAGTTCTCCTCCCAAACCTTATGTGCCTCTTTTTCCTGCTGTTGGCTCCTCACCTGCATCTCCAAAATCAGACAGAAAGTTTACCAGAGAACATGTGTCAACACCAAAACAAAACAAAGAGGAAAAATCATTGCCATCTGATGAAATACCCTTTGAGAAAGCCAATGAGCTGGATACTGCGTCAAGAAACGACAACACAATTTCTCCAGCAGAGCTTCCTGACGTTGATTTAAACAAGCATATGTGTGTCCCAGTGTTGTCATCACCAGTCATCGGATCTCAGGATGCTGTAACTCAAGGGAACAAGGAGGGTGATGTTGTTGTTTTATCTTCTGATGATGAAATGGAATTACAAGAAGACAAGAAGTCTCCAGAGTCAGGCTCTGCTCTGAAGAACATGGAAATCCCTGGGCAACCAAAATGTACAAATGTGGAACAAGGTCCTGAGGTACCAAAGCCTGAACATAACTCACCAGTCACTGAAACAGAGCAAAGATCTGCCCAGGTCTCCTGTGGCATTACAGATACAGTGCATACAAGTAGTGACATAAAGATGTCCACTGAATTGCCTCTCAGCAGAGAAACAGATGCTTGTATGGAGAGCAAACAGAGTCCAAACCTGAGCCCTGAAAAAGGGCTCGGTCATGAAATGTCTTCAGGTACAGACAGCTCCTGGCTAGTGCCAGACACACCAGTTGGGAGCAAAAGCAGAAGTTCCTCTACACAGACTCAAGTCACAAGTATTAATTCTTTTAAAAGATCCAAACTCAGCACAAAGAACTTAGCAGCAGGTAATAGTAACCATGAAGTGGCTGGAAACTTAATAAAAGTTTGTGAGACAACATTGTCAGACAGACATTTACCTATGGAGACCTCAGTCAGTGAAAGGAGCCCTTCCAGCAGCCCAGCACCAGGATCTTTTTCCAAGAACTCCCCACCAGTGTCCCCAGTGGATCCAGTTCTTCTCTCCCCTGGCCACACCAACATAAAAAGCAAATGTGCCGAGATCTCATTTTTATCCAGACCTGAGCCTCTGTGCCACGAGCAGTCACTGGGAGATAAAACAAACATCAGCGTGGTTGAGGTAGAGGACAGTGAAAAGGAAATAAGCCTGCCTTCTTTGGGTAGTAGTGTCTTGCTTTGTGATGAGCCCCCCATCCCTGTTGATGACTGCTGGCATGTTGAATATCTGTCACCAGTCAGAGGGAGCAGCCAGGACTCCAGACAGGTCAGCCATGCAAGGACCAGCACTGCCAGCAGCCCCGGAGCTGGCTCGTGGCGTGACCAGTGGGAGAGCCCCGTCCCTGCGCAGGAGGTTAAGGGCAGTACCCCTCTTCGAGGAAGTCCTGTTGGCAGGAGGACAACTTTGTTCTCTCTTGAGAAGAGTCCTATTGAGGCATGTTCATCAGTGGCCAGTAGACCAAGTTACCTGAACTCCAAAATCTGGGATGACTGGAATGGAGAAGAGGAGGACAATGAATTTCCAGAGATGCTTCCTCTATCGCAGAGGTTGTCAGCTGCGGCAGGTGCCTGTCAGACAGATCCTGTGAAGACTCCTGGTGAGTGCATGTGTTGATATTGATCCATAAGAGTGTGTGTAATGATTGATTCATTGAACTAGGTTAAACTGTTTGCATTTTAAATGGTCACTGTTCACTTGAGACATTGAAATTGTCTTTTGGCCTCCTGATCTGAAGTAGTTGTCAGGGCCAGGTGCAAAGAAGGTGCAGTCATCTTCTGATGTGGGAGAGAGCATAGCTAAATGTGGGATTCCTGGAGCATAACCTCTTGGGTTTCACTCACACTTGTTCTCTGATACTGATGGTACTCCTTGCAGAAGCTACAGCACTTGGGGGGAAAAAAAACCTAACCAAGACAGAACAAAAACCAGCCTTCAGCTCGCCTGCTAGTAGATATTTGTTCCCAGTAGTAGTGGGTCTGGTGCTCTGCAGGCTTTTGCTTTTCACCCATTCATGAAGTGATGCTTGTGCTGATGTTCGTGAGGACATCAGGTGAGTGACACACTGAGTGGCACAGATGCAGAGGGTGGCCTTGTGTTGAGCCTCCCTGGGCATGGGTGACTGTCCCTGCCCGTGGGCAGGCTTCCTGCAGGCTTTCCTGCCAAGCTCTGCTGGTGCACTGTCTTGTGCTGCCTTCTGTTTGCTGGTCCTGGACCCTTGCAACAGACCTCTGCATGCCCAGCACATATCCTTGTGTGGTTCCTTCCATCTAAGACCAGTATTTTGTCTCAGAGTATCTAATTAAATATATTATTAATTATGCCTTACTAAGTGATTAGTTTAACGGGTGTGTAGAACATGATGTGTGAGACTGACTGTGCATCACAGGGTCAGTAAATTGGTGTCATTAAATCAGTATCTAACTCAGGACCCCAGCAGCTTGACTTGCTTGGGTTTCTTCTGCATCAAGTCCCTGTTATGAAATTTCCTTCCTGGGAGAAGAACCACTTTACAGAATTCAGTAAAAATGTTGGGTTTTTTTAACTGCCTTGCAAAAGTTGTCTGTTCTAACAAAGCTCTGAATGAGCTTCATATTCAGATGTGACATATGTCTTAATTTAAGCTGTTTTCTGATTTAGTCAATAAAACTCAAATATCCCAGTTTAGGAAAAAAAAAAAGTGTTGACTGTTGTGTTCAATAGGAAGCTGATTAATAAGTGAAAGAGTTTGCAGAAGAGTAGTGCTGCTTGATTATTGTATGTATCTGGCAGTGAGAGAGGAAGACACCAGCCATTTAAAGTCCTTCCTGTACTAATTCTGATCATGGTAATTCCATCTGTTGCAGAACCTTCCTGTCAGGGGAACGACAAGTCTCCTGGCACTCCCATGACACCAATGCCAGCTTACTCCCTCATGGAGACCCCGCAGCTGAAGAAGGAGTTGAGCAGGTGAGCATTACCTCCACGAGTACATCTCTTCATGAGCAGCAGCTTGCTGACAGGTAGTGTGAGAGAAACCTGGGCTGAAAGGGAAACCTTGGTGAAGCTCCAGTCAGTGTTTTTTGAGGTCATGTCACACTCTTCCCGCTGGCCACTGGACTTCCTGGCCTGAGCCCTACCTGAGCTGTGACACTGGAAGGTGCAGCGTTATTTTAACCTAAGCTCCCACCTTTCTCTTCCAGATTTGGAGTTCGTGCTCTCCCAAAACGCCAGATGGTGTTGAAGCTGAAGGAGATATTCCAGTATACTCACCAGGACGTGGACTCTGACTTTGAGGATGAAATCCCATCTTCCCAGCCTCCCTCACAGAAGTCCTCAGCCAAACGCTCTAGGCAGTCCAAGGCAGACAGGACTGCAGGTGCCAAGCGTGCCAGTGCCTCCAGGGCTGTGGGCAAAAGGAAGCGGGTTGCTACGGCTTCTTCAGTGCTCCCTGTGGGGAGAGCTGATGGTGACCTCGTTGGACCCTCTGAAACAGGCTGTGCAGCACCAAAGGAGGGAACTAAAATGACATGTCACCCAAAAGGAGCCAAAGAGCAGAAAAGCTCATCTGTGTCTCCAGAGATAGGGTCGCTGGCAGCTGATGGCGAGGAGCCAGTGCTCTCAGCATCTCAGGAGTCTGCCATTTCTTTGGTGGATGGAAGTGACATCTCTTTTGGTTCACAGAGGTAAGGGAACAAAATACTAAACAAAACAGTTAATAGTGCAGGACAGAGATTAGCTGGGAACATGGCAAACAAAGAGGTGAGTGTCCATGTGGCCTGCAGTGGCCCTGTCACCTCCTTAGGTGTGTCATTTGAAGGTCAACAACGCTCCTACAAAAGAAACAGGCTTTGGGTTTTTTTAGTCTAATTCCCAGTGGGCTGTTCTCAGAACACAAAAGTGCTTGTGGCTGTTTGTAGGCAAGGCCCAAATCTGGCATATCTGGTCTCTGCAAGTTAGAGGGACAACGAGCACTCAGGGTTGACTGAGAGCCTGCAGCTGGAGTAGGGAGAGGACAGCACAGTGCAGTAGGGCAGCAGTTGGTGCTGGGGGTCAGGAGTGAGGGATGCCAGGCAGCTCCAGGGCTGGGTGAGCAGGACCAGCGCTGTCACCTCTGGGATGGGGAAGTTTGCAGAACACATGCCATGTTCTGCTTCACTCATGCTGTGGGTGCTGGTGGGAGAGTCTGTGATCCTGGTCAAACGGGGTTGTCCACCAGGGATTTGGTGAGCTCTGGTCCTGAATTTGATGGCCTGTTCTTTCTTTGGTCTCTGGTCTACTTGATCTTGCTTTTAGTTCTTTTGTGAATGGATTTGAAGCCTGTGCTTTTGCATCTGAGGAGGAGGAAGAGGAGCTTCCAGCATCTCAGGCAGCAGCTCGGGAAGAAGAAAAGCTGGAGGCAATAAGGTGCTACATCCGTTCAAACACAGCCCTGTACCACAAGATTCTCTTTTATGAGCCAATTGAGCTGGCTGAGCTGCACACAGAGCTAAAACAGAACGGCATTAAAATTTCCAAGGCAAAGCTGCTGGACTTTTTAGATGCTCAGTGTATCACATTTACCACGGCTGGAGCCCGGAAAGAGAAGGAACAGAAAAGAAAGGGGAATAAAAAACAGAGGAGAAGATACTGAATGGAGCCCACTCCTCCATCCTGAAAACACGGAGGCCTTCCTGGGAAGCTGGAACCGCTGTTCCAGGCTGGTGCTAGCAGCGGGCTGGGATCGGTGGGTGCACTGCTCCTCCTTGTGGCCTGCTGCCCAGGTGACACGCTGGAGAACGGGTCTGAACTGAGCTCCCCTTCCCAGCCCTCTGCTCCCAATTGCACTAACTCCTCCAGTCCCTGTCCTGCCTTCAGCACACGGATCGTCTGGAGCCTCTTTTCCCCCCTCCCCCGATTTTCCTCCTGTGCCTTTTCTTTTCTTTCCATTTTTCTAACAGTTTTTAGGTCCCAAACTTTTCTTCCTGTTGGTGCTTCTGGAGGCAGGTCCCTCCCTCAGTGACACCACAACCTTTTCCCTGGCTTTCCCTGGCTTTGGGCTGTGAAACGCTTCACCCTTCAAGTTCCCGTATTCATCAGAATAACCTGCCTGCAAGAAACCAGTGCCCTTTCCCCAGTGTAAAGCACTGAATGTTTAGACCCCAATGACTTCCATCTTCATTTCTTCAGCATATGATTTGCCCTGCTGATAGTTAAAGCAGGGAGCATTGTGGAAACACAATGGCTATTGTCTGTCCCTAGTTCAATTTGCAATCTCTGGTAAAACTCTTAAATCTGTGTTTCTTAAACGGCTGTAAAACAGTGGAGGTGTTTTTCTAGTCTCTTTGTGATGGCTCCCAAAAGTGCCCTCTGACACCAGATGTCATGTGAAAGCCCATTAGATGTGAGCTAATTTTCTGTGTGTTCACTTGGATGCTGGATCTCTGTTAAAAACCATCTGCTCCACTTTCCGAGCACCATTTTACTTTGTCAGCGTAGCTTGAGTACGTCCTCACCAGAGATGGTTTTATGACAGTATTATAGTGACCACTGGATCTCTTCAGCACTTCTGATAACCTGATCTAAACCCACTTCTTTCATCAGTCTCATTTCCAGACTGGGCTGATCTCAGTTGTAAACTGAGACTCTTGCTTGGACCCTAAATTGTCGTCTTTTATGTATTTGCTTTCACATCATCTTCTGACTTTGACTGTTCTGGCAGTTCTGAGTCTGCAGAGTCTCACTCAACAAAATGGACACAACACTTCAAAAAAAGAAGCCAGATTTCTAAAATTATTTATGGATTTGGAACATACAAATATTTTTTCTACTTTTGATACAGTATATCTTTGGTTTTATTTGATTTATATTCGTGACAATAAACAATCTGTAAGGTACTGATGATAAACTCAGTAATGTCTTATGACAGACTTGAGGGGGTTCTAAGTGACAATGTTTGGTCTAGTTGAGAGCAGTAGAGTCTGCAGTGGCTGAAACCCTGAGCAGAGAAGTGGAGGAAGAGGAGGTGTCACAAGCACCCAGCAGCAAGAAGAGGTGGAATGGGAGAGATCACCTGGCAGTGAATGATGAATGGGCTGCCTGGAGAGAGACGAGCTGCCTGCACATCCCAAAGGTAAGAGGGACATGGGGGGAAGGTGTTGGGGTCTGCTGTGGGTCAGGGTCTGGTCTGGCCTTGGAGGGAAATGGGTGACCACTGAGGAACCTCCTCTGCTCTGTCAGGTGTTGCTGGGACATGTGTAATGGTTGGGGCACCTCCTGGCAAAGCCTTCTGTCACGTCTGGTGAATATTCAGGAATTGGGGATAGTTTTCTTCCCTGGGAGTCACATCATTTTTCCTCCCCCACCTTCTTGATCAAGAGCTGCCAAAGATGATTTTGCTGCGTCAAAGGGACAAGGTTTGCCTTAAGTGGCGTTCTAGGAAATGTTGTTTCCCTCAGTGCACTTGTATTTCTCTCTCAAGTACACACTTCATACCCAGAAACAGCTTCAATCCTACTTACCAGTCTTAATATGGGAAAATAAGTAAGATCCCTTCCCAGCTGTTTTGCTCTGGTTTTAGGTAAGACTTAAATTTATGATCAAAGATTTTGTAATCAGTTCTTTATTACATCTTAACCTTCCATCAATGCAGTGTCACAGTTCAGTGGACAGAAATCACAGTTGTTAAAAGAGCATTGTGTAAAAAAAAACCCTGTTTAGCATGTTAGGAAAAAAATATGAATTTTAGTCCCTGAAATGTCTTAATCTTCCTGTCTTTGTCATCATTAAACCTCATAACCAGGCAGTTTTTGCCTAATGCAGAAAGAAGATTGCAAATATCACAGCTATGCTGTCAGGGTTTGGAGGTGACTGCTTTGCAGAGCCTTGCCTCAGTGCTTCCTTGTTGCTGAAGCTGACAAAATGAAATGCCTCTTAGAATTCTAAAGCTTTTCTCACATGATGAGAAAAGGATTTAAAATCTTTTACAGCCTCCAAGACCACAAGGACATAAGCTGACATACACTGCAAATTACCTGAAAGCAATTTTTCATTTCCCTGCTCCATTTATCCATAAGCAAAGCGTTACCTTCCCAAGCTGACTCTGGTGTTGCCATCTGCCAGTGATCAGGTCTTGCCAAACAGTTCCATTTGTATATTTCTCTGTTTTCTTACCTTCCTAATGCAGGCTCATTTGTCCTGGAAAATACATTGTCATCATTTTTTATTTCCAACTGTGTAGTAACAGCTATGAAAAATATTTTGATACTTCTGTTTGTTTTAACACTTCCAAGGCTGCAGAAAAAAAAACACCAAACCTTTTCAACTAAGATATTAGTTATTTATTAAGTTAAAGAAAGGAGCAAATATGTCACTGGCATTGCACAAAGCTGCTGTCTGACCAAGATGCACCTTGTGAGCTTTGGAAAACAGTGCTTCTAAATTCTCTGTGACAATCAAATGATCCGTGGGATTGATTATGGATACTCCTCTGCAGCTGCCACCATGCTGGTTTGTGCATTGTCACATTTCCTGCCTGAAAAAAATAGTATTTAATAGGTTTATTCTGAAAAGCTGTGCTGCAGATGTTTATGTAATAACCTGCATGTAAGAAGAGAGCTGTTTTCTTACACGGGCACAGTCCTGTGTGTCCGCTTACTCCCAAAGTCACCCTGTCTCACTGGCGTTTCTTGAGTGGGTGTGATCCATCACTTGTGGTCTCTGCTATGGCCAAGACCCACAGAGGGGCCAGTTTAACTGCAAAGCATGAGAATGCTGTGCCTTCCCCTTCTGCTGGGCCAGCACAGCCCAGGGATTATGCTTACAGTGACAGCGCTTCCATAGCGAAGGGATAAATAGGAGAGCAATCCTTCAGGGGCACTGGAGCTGCTCTGGAGGTGCATTTCAGATGTGCTGGTTTGCTTTTCAGATCATTCCTGCATCACATTTCTCTCTGAGGCAGTGCATAGCTGCTTAATGAAACACAAAGTGCCTGGGAGAGGTGATGCAGCCTTCAGCAAAGACATCACTGTGGTTCAGTTGCTGTCCCCCAGAAGAGGGTTTCAGAGGTGTCTGCAGGATTTTCTACCCCAGTTCCTGGCCTCTTAATAAGCTGCTCTACTGCCCTGGCAAGTCATCACAGAATCCCAGACTGGTTTGGGTTGGAAGGGACCTTAAAGCTCATCCAGTCCCAACCCCCCTGTCATCAGCAGGGACACCTTCCACTAGACCAGGTTGCTCAAAGCCTCATCCAACCTGGCCTTCAACATTTCCAAGTCATCTTATAAGCTTTGATTACTGAGTGAGATTGCTCAGGATTTAAGCTCAAGCCTAAGCTCAGGACAAGCCCACTCCTCCTTTCTACCACCGAAGGGCCCCATCTTGGCTCTTGGGACCTGGGAGGCTCCATCAGCCTGACAGTGCCCGGGTAGGTCATCATCTCTTGGAAGGACACAGAGCCAAGGACAGATTTAGAATCACAGAATCCCAGACTGGTTTGGGTTGGAAGGGACCTTAAAGCTCATCCAGTCCCAACCCCCCTGCCAGCAGCAGGGACACCTTCCACTAGACCAGGTTGCTCAAAGCCTCATCCAACCTGGCCGAGAACACTTCCAGGGAGGAGCAGCCACAGCTTCTCTGGCCAACCTGGGCCAGGGTCTCACCACCCTCACACCAAAGAATTTCTTCCTCACATCTCATCTCCGTCTCCCCTCTGCCAGTTTCCAGCCATCACCCCTTGTTCTGTCACTCCCTGCCCTTATGAAAAGTCCCTCCCCAAGGGGCTGCTTGGGGACAAGGAGACCAGAGCTGTGCTTTGGTGTCCTCTTGACACTTTATCCTCCAGAGGAAGCTCTGGCTGCTCCCACATCTTGTTCCCTGAGCTTCTGCGAGCAAGGGTCCATCTTGCCCCCGAGGTGGGGTTTGCTCTTCGCCTGCCGCCGCTGAGCCGTCCCGGACACGCAGAGCTGGACCCATGTCCTGAGGTCCCCGGGGAGAGACCCCTCGGCTGCGGGGCGAGCATCGGGCAGCGGTGGCCTCTCAGCCAGCAGCGGGTCATCCCCGCGTGGAGAGGCCCTACCCGTGCGGAGGGAGCGGAGCCAGCACCGGGGAACCCGGCGGAGGTGAGACCGGCTCCGCCGCGGCCATTTCCAGTCGCACTCAGACGCGATGGCGCCGCCCGCCATTGGCCGCCGCCGTCACGTGAGCCGCGGGGGCCGCCGCCGCTGGGGGCCGAGCGCCGGTAACGGCCCCTGCCCCGGGACACGGCGAGGACCCCCGGCCCGGGCAGCCCCGCGGCTGCATTAATCACCCCGGGGCGGTGGGTGCTCGGAGGCAGCGGGGCTGTCAGGGCCGGCAGCCCCCGAGCCGGGGAGCTGTGGGGAGGGGGCTCCCCCCGGCAGAAGCCGCTCCACTCGGAGCCGTTAACCCCCGGCTCGTCTCACCCTCCCCGTTTGTGTTCCCGGAGCAGGACCCCCCCGGAGCCGAGCTGGAGATGATCTCCCACACGGATGGGGAGGAGGAGCTGTGGTTCTCCCGCCTCCAGGCCCGCCAGGGGAAGGCCGCTCTGCCAGGCACCTGTCCAGGTAAGGGGCCGGTGCAGCACCTGTGAGCCCGTCGGGGAGAAAAACGGCGCCAGGATCCCCAGATCCCCCCAGGATGTGGAAAAGTGGCGGTACTGGGTGGGACCAGGGTCCCTCCAGCTCTGCCCGCTGCCCCTGACAACAGGAGAGGCGGGGGGAGAGCAGCCGAGCAGAGCAGTGTCCCTGGGGGCTTTCCCAGGCGTGGGGTGTCCCATGGCCCCACAGCTCTCTCTGTATTTTCTTGTCTTCTGAAGTCATGTACGTTTTATATATATATATATGTATATGTATCCATCCATGACAGCCTGCAGCAAGGAGTTCCACAGCTCATTTCGCTGTTCTGTGAGTCGCTGCCTGCTTTGGTTTGCTTTGAAGCTGCCTTCTAGAAGTTCACTTGATGTCAGTAGCTCTTTATTTAGAACAGATGGTGTAGGACGGATCCCTCCCAGCCACCACACCACTTGTGTTGTCATAGTCCTCTGTGATATCCCCTATCAGCTGAACTTTTTCCCAGCGGAATGGGCAGTTGAGTCATCTCTGATACAGAAGCTGTTCTGTGCCGTTGGTCGTTCACATCGTGCCTCTGTATCTTCCTCCCACACTCCCCCATGCACACAGTCAGGATGTGGGGTTTGAGCAGTGGGACAGAGCTGCATTCTCTTTTATCCTCTCCTTTTTTCCCCAGCAATCACATTTGACTAGCTGGTTTGTCTGCCGGGGAGCTGGTTTTCATGTCTGCTCTGACTCCAAGGTGCTGTTCCTGAACGATAGCAAGAACTTCCTAGGCCCGTCCTGGTCTAAGTGCAGGCTGTTCCCTCTGCAGTTCTTTATGTTTACCTGCAGTGAATGTCCCCTGTCATTGCCCTGTCACCTGGTTGGTCAGTATTGTAAGGCTCTGCCACAGTTTATAGACAGCCTTTGTGTCTTGGACCCTGAATAACACAGAATCATCAGCAGATGTTTTCACCTCCTCCCCTTCCCTTACCACCTTAGTGAGGGTTGAGGGTCATTCATCCCACAGCAGCTTAGTTTCTTTATCAGTTTTGGTGAAGGACAAACATCATTTGGGAATGCCTTTGGACTCTGTATCTCCCTTTTGCTAAAACTGGTGACATCTCTGAAGAACTCCCAAGTGGTTTGTGAAGTGAGACATCTCTTTCCAAAGGCCATGCCAGCTCTTCCCCAATCTGCCCTCTTTGGCCATCTCTCCATTCATTCTCTTACTCTGATGATGTTCATTTGTTTGGTCCGTTGGGCCCCAGATTTCCCCTCAAGCCCTTTCTCTGGCATCACATCAGCCACTTTCCAGTCCCCAAACACTGAGGTGCCACAGTCAGGAGTCCAGCAGTGTTGTGGGGGCTTGGGAACAGCCCTGCTGGCTTAGACCAAAGGTCTGTGTAGCTCTGAGCCCTGTCTTAGGGATTTGGGGACTGGCCAGAACTGGATGCCAGGGAGGGGGAGAAGATAAGCATACAGGGACACCTCCCCAGCAGTATGCTGTCGTCCAGCAGCCTGAAGCTTACTTATGATGGTGGTGGTGGGTTATTTTTAATAGTTCCCACAAGATTCTTTTCTGTGAACTCTTGAATTGAGTGCTGGAGACAATTGCTAGGTCCTTCCGCTGCTGTGAGACAGGCCAGAGCATCAGCCAAAACTCCTGCTGCTGCTGGCTTCTCTTGAGGAGGAGAGACCCAGGGGTACATTAAGGTGACATTGAGGTTCTCTCCCAACATGCACACTTAATCTGCCTACCTGGAGCTTGCCTTGTAGCTGTAGTACTGGCAGTCCAGGGCACATCAGAGGTCTTAACCATCAACCCAGATTGGCACAGAACCACATTCCTCCTCTCTTGCTTATTAATTTTTCCCAGATTTGCCTTATGCTTCCAGTATTAATCCTCAGCATTGTGAACTTACTCTCCTTCCACTTAAAATACCTCCAGTGAGTTCCTCTCATCATGATTTTGATTGAACCCTTTACAGACAACTTGTCCTGGATGCCTGTGAAGATCCCTAGTAGCTCAGACGTAACAAAAATGGTTGTAGAAGTTGAGAGCTGGAGTCATGGCTGTAATCATTGTAACCCAAAGCTCAAAACTCCTGACCTTCCCAAAAAAGTACAGAACACCATAGAAGATTGATTCTCATGTGCTTTGGATTTCAAGTTCTGGGTAAAGAACCAAATTCTGTGTAAGTACCAAAGCGAGTGTGGGTGAAGGATATCGCGTTGGGCACAACAGCAAGAACACAACTTCAGTAGCTCCATTGTCTGCTCAGGAAGTCTGACATACAGGTCAAGAGCGTCACGGTGGCCTGCAGAAATGTCCTCTTCTTATCCTGTCTTTGGATATCACCTTTCTCTTTTCCTCCAGGCCTGGATGGAGGAGCTGCAGACAAATAGAAATGCCTTCATGGTGAATAGCAAAGTTCCAGTTTCTCTTCCTCTCAAGGGATGACTTTATTGAAAACTCTGTGAGGGAAGAAGTGCCATCGCTACCACACCAGACTGCCCTGAAAGGTCTCTCAGGAGCTCGCTTTGAAATCATATTGTCATGTTTTCTTATCCTGACTAGAAAGAGGAAGATTCAATATGTCTGTGTATCAGTTGGGGCTGAAATTCTAGACTCTCCTTCCCTTTATTGCATACTTGGGGTTCAGAAGTGACTCCCTTCTCCCCAGGCATGCACTTCCTTATGGCAGCTCTGCCAGACCACAGGAAGCGCCTGTGGTTTGTACCTCGGGCCCACGCTGCTGATTTGTTATGGGTTTGTTTCACAAGAGCTTTGGGAAAACCATCAAATCTTTAAGGAGGCAAATCTGGAGGTCTGAGTGATTGCAGCTTTACTCCTCAGCCTGTTCCATATTTTGGGTCCACGTAGAGTTGACAGCAAGTCATCCTTCACCCCTGGAAGTCCATATAAAGGGCTCAGCTGGAAATCTGTTCATTAAGCAGCCTGCCTTAAACCTGGATGCAGTGCCTCTCTTCGGAGGTGCACGTTGCCATTTCCACATCCCACGCACATCTCTCTGGTGTCCTTTCACCCTTCCCTGACAGAAGGGTGTGTCCCACACAGGTCCTGCCTTGGCAATTCAGCGTATAAGCCCACAAAGAGCTGCATTTCCCCACTGGCAGCAAAGGCCTCAGCATTGTTTGGGGCTGTGCTTTTGAACCTGCTGAGATGCTCATCAGACACGTCAGAGCCGTGGGTTGGAGGAGTCACTGCTCTGTGTAAATACCCTGGAAATCTGTGCAAGCTCTTTGTCTTGGAAAGGCTTTCAGCTGACCTGGAGTCTGCGCAGCAGAGACTCATACTGGTTGTGCTTCTGCAAGACTTGATGTGAAGGAGAGAGCAAGTTTGAGGGCATTGCTTGTGGCCCAGGAGCTGTTCATAACTGTTCAGCTAGCGTGACTTCCACTACCTTCATCTTCTACCTGTATCAGATCTCCTCAGTGCCTCCTCTGGAATCAGCCATGGAGGGTCTTCACCAACCACCTTTCACAGTGGATTTGTTCTGCACCCATGGAAGCACAAAGTTCCCTTTCTGCTGCTCTCAGACTGGCAAAAGCCAGGCTCCAGGTGCTCTCCATGTCTCATGCCTTAGGGCCACTGTCTCCTTTGTGCATCTTCTCTCTGGGATAGCAGCACAAGAACAGGGAGTTGCATCTGTTGCAGCCCAAGTAAGGTTCTGCTGAAGAATGCAGTTCCTTATGGCCCTTCAACTTTTTGTAACATTTCACCTTTTAGTAACATTTTTAGATACACTATCCGGGGTGAGCAGCCCTCTTTCCATCCGAGCACTGACCTTTTACCTCTGGTATGCCAATGATTTCAGTAGATTCAGGTTCTGGCAAAGCATGCAGGACTGTTTCCAGGATCCTGTGAGTGCTCTGAAAAATCTACTGTGTAGTTTGGAGGGAAATATCAGAACTTTTTATACTTGAAGTCAATCTGCTGAATTTTTAGAATTTGACCCCTTTTCATGTGTCCTGTCCAAAGTTTCCTGTCCTGCCTGTGAATTCTCTCTGGATTCTCATTTTATTGCAGCTGAAGATGGGACTGTGAGCAAGAAAGAGGAAGATGCCCACCAAGGCATCCCTGGGCCAGTGGAGCCCGAGGGTTTACTCTCAGGACTCTCCAAGGAGAAGAGTTCCCAGAGTCCTGCCCAGGACCCTGTCCTCCCACGCAGGTCAGAGAGGGTTCAGAGACCTCTGGGGAAGAGGCAAAGCCGAGTGGCGCTGCGTGGAAAAAGCTTCAGGAGGCTGCCAGATGTTACCCAGCAGAGAAATCCTTCTGTGGGGAGGCTGAGCATATGTGGGGACTGCGGGAAGAGCTTCCGGGTGAGCTCCAACCTCATCCAGCATCGGAGAATCCACACTGGAGAGAAGCCCTTCGCCTGCACCGAGTGTGGGGAGAGTTTCCGGCAGCGCTCACATCTCATCCAGCACCAGAGGATCCACACGGGGGAGAGGCCCTACGAGTGCTCCGAGTGCGGGAAGCGCTTCAGCATGAGCTCCAAGCTGATCCGCCACCAGGTGACCCACACTGGAGAGAAGCCCTACAAGTGTGCTGAGTGTGGGAAGAGCTTCTCTGCAAACTCCCAGCTCGTCCAGCACCAGCGGGTCCACACCGGGGAGAAACCCTACGCGTGCAGTGACTGCGGGAAGAGCTTCAGCGTGAGCTCAGCCCTGACCCGGCACCACCGCGTCCACACCGGGGAGAAACCCTACGAGTGCACAGAGTGTGGGAAGAGCTTCAGCCAGAGCTCCGAGCTCATGAAGCACCAGCGGGTCCACACCGGGGAGAAGCCGTACGAGTGCTCCGAGTGTGGGAAGAGCTTCACGGTGAGTTCAGCCCTGATCCAACACCGGCGGTTCCACATGGGCGAGCGTCCTTACGGCTGCACCGAGTGTGGAAAGAGCTTCACCGTGAGCTCCCACCTCATCCAGCACCGCCGCTTCCACACCGGGGAGCGCCCCTTTGAGTGCACCGAGTGCGGGAAGAGCTTCCTGTGGAGATCAGCCCTGCTCCGGCACCACCGGGTGCACACCGGGGAGAGGCCCTACGCCTGCGCTGACTGCGGGGACAGCTTTCGGCAGAGCGCCCACCTCATCCAGCACCGGCGCATCCACACCGGGGAGCGTCCCTACGCCTGTGCTGACTGTGGGAAGGGCTTCACCGTGAGCTCTGCACTCCTCCGGCACCGGCACATCCACAGGGTGGGGAGCCCTAGCAGGGGTGAGTGTAGGGAGCAGTTAGATCCCGGTATCCCACGAGCATCGCTGGGGAGCAACGCCCAGTGTCTCGCTCCGTTGGCTCCACAGGCTGCCCGGCTTGGGGAGGGGGAGAGCAAGTTCTTTTTGGGAGAAGAGTCCTAAAAGAGAGAGGAATCGGTGCAAGGAGCTGATTTTGGGGTGGGGGGAGGAGCGTGGGGTGCAGCAGGGAAGGAGGCGGTGTGCGCAGGGATAGCTCTGGGAGGGGGCCAGGAAGTCGACCTTGACCCTTTCCCTGGATGATTTCCCTGGAGGGGCTCGGGGTGGGGCTGGACGGGGCTCTGAGCACCCCGGTCTGGTTGAAGATGTCCCTGCTCACGGCCGGAGGTGGACTCGGTGGCCTGGAGAGCCGAGTTCCTGGTTCTGGGATCCGTTTGGTGCGGCTGGGGCGGCCCCGGGGGTGTCTCACAGGACACACTGCCCCTTCTCTCTGCGCACACACGTTGTATGGAGTGACCCGTGTCCGCCTGGGCAGGGCCGGAGCCCGGCGGGAGGTGCGATCAGTCCCAGACCCGCCAATAAAGCGATCGCTGCCCACCGCCATGTCCAGCGCTTCTCCATCACCCCCGCCGCGGCCGGGACACGCTGCGCAGGGGCGGGGCGGGGCCTGGCGCGACGCTGGAGGTCGCCATTGGCGGACAGCGAGGTGGGGCGGGGCCTAAAGCCGTTGTGTGACATTCCGGCAAGTCCACCAATCAGCGGCGCTTGCGCGTGCGTCGGTAGGTTCTGATTGGCCACGCTGTCCCCCCGCGTTAATAAATGCAGCGCGGCCGGGCTGGGCCTTTGTCTCGCGTCGCGGGGCAGAGGGCGGGCGGCCGGTGGCGGGTGAGTGCGCGCGGCGCGTCTCCATGGTAACGCGGCGGGGGCGGTGGGGCCGGGGGTGACGGGCGGCCCGGGCCGGTACCAGGCTGGGGACTCGGGACTCCCCGCTCCCCCACACGGGGTCTGCTCCGCCCGCCGGGAGAAGAAGGCCGCGCTCCCCGGAGCTGCCGCGGGAGGCAGCGGCCTTGACCTCCCCGCTCCCGGGAGCAGGTGGGCCCGGTACCCCGCGGCGGGGAGACCTTCGGCCGGGACACTCGACCGGGCCGTGTCCGTGCGGTCTCTGTGCGCCTCCGGCTCCGCGGCCGGGCCCGCAGCACGGCCCTGCCGTGGCTCTGTCCCCGGCCTGCGCTGCCTCTCGCCCTGTCCGCCGCAGGGAGAGCTGCCGCGGCCGGCCTGTGCGCCCTGCCCCGCGCCGGGCTGCCGGCTGGGGTCTCGGTGCCGCGGAAGGACGGGCCTCAGCACGCCGAGACCTGCTCGGGGCCCGCCTGCGAGCCGTCTGCCCGTGAGTAGCCGGTTGTCAGGCTCCCCGCATCCCGCCCTTCGGCTCCCACGGGCAGAGCAGCGGCCGAAGGGTGCCCGAGGAGCTGCCTCATCCCCGCAGCGGTTCCTGCGCGGGGTTCTTGGGGAGGGCCTGTGCAGCCCTGCGCTGGGTTCTCCCGTTGCCGCGGGGGGCACTCGGCTCTTCTTGGCCCAGTGGAGCTCTGGGAAGCGCTTGGAGGCCTCTTGCTGTCCCTGCTTCTCCATTGTTGGGTGGAACAAATGTCTTATTGAAGCCTTACAGTGCCCAGCGCTGCGTTACATCCGCCAGCCCTAAGTGCCTGTCACTGGCCCTGCTGGGGTGTCCCAGGCACATCCCACCCTGCTGGGGCAGGCAGGGCGAGCGCTGGCTGTCCCCAGAGCAAAGGCTGTTTGATCTGTTCGTGTGTCTGTCACACTGAGCTCTTCTCCCCCGCCCCAGGTCTAATCCTGACTTACCCCTTGTGCTGTGCTGAGAACAAAGGTTCCTGATGCGCTGCCCGGTGCAACGGCTGCTTCCTGAAGTGTGGAACTGGGCAAATCTGTGAGCTCACCAGTGCTTTCCCTCCTTGGTCAGTCCAAGGTGCTGGACTGCACCTCTGAGGGATGGAAGTCGTGTTTGCCTGGGCACTGTCCTAGACTTGAAGCATTACCTTGCTTCAGGCTGTGTCCAGGTGAAATCTTAAACCCACCTGGGATCAGGTAATGGAGTAACTTTGTGAGGCTCCATTTCCAGCAGCAGCTGGTGCCAGATACCTCCCCAGAGGGAGGAAGAGATGTGAAGCTCTCCTGATGCCCTTGCCAGGTGACCTCTGTGGTGACTGTCCAAGCCCCTGGCTCTGGAGCTGTGGGGTTTGTCTCCGCTGCAGCGGTGCCTGGGTAGGTCCAGCCACACTCTGCTGCTCGTTAAAGTGAGGGTGCACACTGTGTGTGGGGAGTGCCTGGAGCTGCGTGCTGGCTGAGCAGCAGACACCATCCCTGCACTGCCTGCGTGCTTGTGAACACTGAATTTCTCCTGAGGGTGTGCAAGCAAAGCCAGGACTCCCAGTCCTGCTTCCCTGCAGCAGCAGTGTCTGCTTCCTTCCAGAGGCCCAGATTGCTGGGATTGAGTGTCTTCCTACCCTGAGAACATCCTGAGTGTGGAGCTTGTTGTGGAAATGCGTGTAGGGACAAGCTAATTGCTGGCTAGATGAGATAGGGATGTTTTCTTGGAGAGTTCAAACGCTGTCATTGGGAAAGAAATGTTTGGAGTGCTGAGGTGTTCGGTGCCAAGCCTCCTCCCCACTCTCCAGCCCTGCTATCCCAACTCCTGTAGCTGTTGGATTTCTCCCAGGCAGGCTGCTCTGGGGGCACTGGGAAGGGATGTGTTTGCTCTGAACAGCAGCCAGGATGATGAAGCAAGATGACCTTCCAGGCTCTGCAATGGGAGCAGGCAGCTGCTGACCCTCCCGCTGGCTGTGTGGGACACACACAGAGCGCCCCAAGAAGCCAGGGCTTTGACCAGTGATCATGTCATGGGCTTTCAGTTGCTGGTTTGGTTTTTTTTAGTAAAAGCAACATCTCTGAGAGTTACAATACTTTTGATTTCCCCTCCTCCAGGTTCTCATACAATTTCCTACTCCTGAACAGGACAGGGGTTTGGTTTGTGCTGGCTTGTCTCTTGAATCCGTGGCTCATCAGGGAGCTGTCTGTCTGTACCAGAGGCAGTTGGGAACATTCTGAGTTTCCACATGTTCCTGTGCTGTCCTCACCTGGGGCTGGAGGACCGGTGTCACCATGCCCTGGGTGTTGCTGTAGGGATGAACACGGTGGGCTGGGCCCCTACAAAAAAACCCGGTGGGAGTTACACGTCTGAGGGGGCACCAGGGTCTTTAAATGAGTTCTTCCCGTGCTGCCCCTTTCTCCCAAGAGCAGACAGTGCTCCTGGAGCAATAACTCACTGCTGTGGTCAGTTGTGCTTCTACAACGTTGGTGACAGGTTTGGGTAAAGGCTTCTCAGACCCCGTGAGATGCCCTCAGCGTGGCGTGGAGGGCGAAGTCCTGGTGTTGGTGGGTGAGCGTGGGGCTCTGAGCCCTGGTGCAGTGGTGACCTGTGTACATCTGGCCACGGGGAGCTGCTGACTGTGGCTGCTGCTGGCTGAGTTCTGAGGTTTGATCTGGTGTGTTCCTTTGGGTTGGATTTAACATCAGCCCTCAGGGATGAGCGGGGCTGAAGCGCTGCCGGTGGCTCTGCCCTCGCCTCCCGCTCTGTGCCGCGGCCTGGCAGCGCGGGGGCAGCTCAGCTCGCCCTTGTGCCGGCACTCTGGCTCGCTGGAAGTGCAAGACAAATCAGAACCAGTTCCTCCAGTTTAAATTTGGAAGCTGCATTTCTTGGGCAGTGTCTGGCCTGAAGCAAGCTGAGCAGAAAGCTGGGTGTCATGAGAACTTGTGTGTCTGTATCAGCAGGATCTGGCTGGCTGTGCCATGGGGCAAGGAGTAGTTCCCCCTGCCCCGTGCCCATGACAGGCTCCTGGCTGAGCTCAGGCAGGTTCTTTGCCTCTTTGTTTTGGTTTCCCTTCCCCATGGTGGGCATTTCCTGGTGTTTAAAGTTGAAGCTGCCTGATGAGTGGGGGGTAGGTGCTGTTTGCTGACCTGGTGAGAAGGTCCTTGCAGTTCTAGTGGGTGATCAAATAGACAATGCAGCACCTGGGCCTGGTTTCCTCAAACACCTCTGAGCCCTTGTGCTGCTGTGCCTTTCTGCATCATCCTGCCCTAAACCCCTCTGTCCTGGGGATGGTGTACAAAGTACTACTTGAAATAAAATAATAATAATAATAACAGAAATACAAATGAGTGATGCCCAGTGCAGTTGCTCACCACCCGCTGACCTGTCCCAGCCAGCGATCCCGGAGCAGAGATGGCCCTGAAATCACAGTCCTGGAGAGTGAACCTGAGTGATTCCTGAGAGAATCCCCCATTTTCCAGTCAGCCCTGGTTA
The DNA here is from genome assembly GCA_907165065.1 of Caprimulgus europaeus. Next base: position 15,687,288 of record OU015540.1, on the reverse strand, counting down.
CTGCACTGAACACAACGGGATGGGATCTGGAATATCTCACTGCAGAGCCAAATGCCACTTCTGGGGTTTGCTAGTTACTGGGCTTCCCCCTCCCAGTCCTTTGCACTTGCAAACACGGTGACCTTGGGTGAGCAGCAGCTGAAGAACATCCTTCTCACACCAAATCCCACACTGAAGCCCAACCACAGCTGTTCCAGCTGCTGAGAACAACACTGACTCAATCCCAGTGAAACCAGGACACTGGTGAGCCCAAGGGCTGTGTGATCCCAGGGGAAACCTTCCCCCTGGTGATGTGTCCCCCAGGCTGGGTGCCCTGCCCCAGCCAGGGGCCTTGCTGTGCTGCACCCAGGGTTGGGTGCTCAGCCCCAGGGCTCCTGTGCTGGAGTGTGGAGGGCAGAGAGAGTGACTGTAAAACAGGGCTTAGAAACTGGGGGGTGAGGACCCAGAGGGCAGTTAATTTGTAACTGGTGTGAGCTGGGAGCCAGCAGCTGATGTGCTGGCCCTGTGCTGATGAGCTCAGGGAGCTCAGGGCTCCTCATCTGCTGTTCCCCCAGCCCAGCAGCGAGCCACAGCCCACCGAGGGCGACTGGACCAGGGTGGGAGGGGTGGCTCTTGTACAGGGAGTGCTCTCCAGAGAGCAGCTGAGTTCCTGGCTCATCCAGCAAGGCCTGTGGTGCTGCTCTGCACAAAGCTGATTACAGGGCCATTTTGGAGATGAGGTGGCTGGATCTCTGGGCTAACGGGGGTGTCTGGCTGCTGTAAGCCAGGTCTCTTGCTCCTGCTGCTGACTGTGCATCCTGCTACACCCAGCAGCTTGCTTTCCTTTTGCAAAAGAGAAGGGAGAACCCCATTACCTCTGGGGTTTGGAGCAAACCCTGTTAGGCAGGAGAGGAGCGGGTGAGTGGCAGCAGGAGGTCTCTGCAGCTCCCTCTGCTCAGCCCAGGAAGGGCAGAGCAGGGAAATCTGCCCCAGCTTTGGGAGTTCCTGGGTTGCAGGGAAGGGTTTTATTTCCCCTGTGAGCTGCCTGACTTCAGAGCTCAGCTGACCTCATTCACTGCAGATTTCTTCCAGGGGAGGCTTTGTACTGCTGTGGGAACAGAGTGGCTTGTTCTCCCCGACTGGAGGAGAGGTGCTTCCCTCTGCAGTTCCCCGGCTCAGAGGCTGACCCTGGCTGAGCTGTGTGGTAGCACCAGAGGGAAGCAGCTCGCTCAGGATTGCAGTGCAGGTTGCTGACGTTGAGATCTCTGTTCATCTTCACCCAGCAGCTGTCCTGAAGTGGGAAACCTACTGCAGGCTGCTGGCTGTGCTGTGCTGTGGGTCTCCTCTGAGGGTCACCATTTGTGAGCTGGGGTTAGGGTTGGGGTTCCCCTGGGGTAAGTGACCTGCACAAGCACTGCTCACCTGAAGTGCCTGTGGGAATGGCAGTGGCTGCTCCTCACAGCCCTGCCTGGTGGTGCAGCTCTGAGGTTCCTTGTGAGACAGCTCAGCATTTCATCCCCATCCCTTTGCTGAGGCAGCTTCCCTCTGAAGCTCCTCTCTGACTCTGCTTTCAGATTGTCTCCAGCACTGAGCAGCGATGCCATCGGCTATGGAGGGCTCAGAGGGGGGAGAAGAAGGGGAAATCCCCCGCTATGAGGAAACAGAAGATGACAACGTGAGGTGAGTCCTGTCTCACAACATAGCACAGAGTCTTGGGCAGGTGGGAGACCTTCCAGGTAAAGGAGAGATCTTTCTCCTCATCTGGAAAAGACTGGGGGACTCCAGTGGGTGATGAATCAAATACACACAGAGTAAAATCTGTTCAATCATCCTGCAGTGGAAGGGTCGGGATGGAGGAGCGATCTGGCTGAGCTGACAACAAGCAGTTGGGTTTTTTTTTTAGTCTCTACTATCAAGCTCTCACCTCAGAAATGCTTTGACCACTTGGCAGTTGTGTTTGTTCCTTCCTGGCCAGGGTGAGCCAGTTTTCCATGGCGTGCAGGGCAGAGTCATGTGATAACAGCTTCTTGTTTTGAAAGCTGACTCTAGAGGTGAACTCTGCTCCAGTGAGCTGCTCTCTGGCTGTGCAGAATACCCACTGCTCTAGGTGAGGATCTGTTCTTGGAGGTTAGTTTCAAAAACAACTTTAAACACATGCTCTAAAAGCCAAGGCTTCAGACTTGGAAAATGGGAAGGGTAAGAGCTTCCCAGAATACCCAGACAGGCTGGTTGACTTCTCTTCAACATGACAGGCTCAGTTTTATAAGCAGTTAATCATTTTAAGAAGTTAATAGTGCTCCCTGGCTCTCCCAGCACGTCCAGGCCTTGTCTAGCCTGTTGGCTGTGGTGTTCAGCCCCTCTAGTCTGGGGTGTTCCAAGTCTGTCTCTCTTACAGCGAACCCCAACGTGCTGCCTGCAGCAAGCCAGGCCTGAAAACTGTACCGTGCTCTCTGGCATGATTTAGTGTGAGTGTAGCTGTAGATAACGCTGCACCAAACTCCAGGTAGGGGCAGTGGCTGTGACCTAAAATCATAGTGGGTTTTTGGCTTTGTTTTAGAAAGAGAACTTGTAGAAACCTAAAAGTTTGGGCCTACAAGAAAGCTGGGGAGGGACTTTTTATAAGGGCAGTTAATGACAGAACAAGGGGCAATGGCTCTAAACTGGCAGAGGGGAGATGGAGAGGAGATGTGAGGAAGAAATTCTTTGGTGTGAGGGTGGTGAGACCCTGGCCCAGGTTGGCCAGAGAAGCTGTGGCTGCTCCTCCCTGGAAGTGTTCTCAGCCAGGCTGGATGAGGCTTTGAGCAACCTGGTCTAGTGGAAGGTGTCCCTGCTGCTGGCAGGGGGGTTGGAACTGGAGGAGCTTGAAGGTCCCTTCCAATCCAGACCATTCTATGACTCTGTAAAGCCTACAAAAGCAGTGTGACTCAGGATAAATGAGCTTTTTAAGGCTGTTCTTGCCCTGTTTTGCCATTTGGCTCTCACCTCCTCTCCTGCAGTTGATGCCCAAGTTGGAAAGGCTGGGGTCCTGCCTGGGTACACATCGCTCTCCCCTGAGCCTTCCTCCTTCTCCAGAGTGGCCAAGGAGGATCCCACCGAGGCTGCTGTGCTCTTTAGCCTGCCCCAGCGGTTGCTCTTCATACACTCGAGGCCTCCTCTTGTGACACTGTTGGGACTCACGTGCATGAGAAGCAAAAGCAGTGGTGCAGGGATCAGAGGATCCTTGGCAATTGCTCCAGCACCCTGGGCCTGAGCCCAGCCCTCCCAGAAGGGCAGGTCTGGTTGGCACGTGGGTGCCACGAGAGGGGCCTCTGGCTGTGGCCACCCTGCCCCTTCCTCCTGCTGGTGCCAGTGCCAGCCTGTGGGACTGGCCTGTGGGATCCCACCTTGAGCCTTCTCCAGACTGGGCCTGGGAGGGCAGGGAGTGGGGGGATCCCTCCAAACACAGCAGGGATAAACTCCTCACTGCGTGTGGGAGCGGGGTGAAAGGGGCTCTCCCTGTTTGCCTGCAGTCCCAGCGACCTCTCGGAGCTGCTGAAGGAGGGGACCAAGGAATCCCATGACCGCGCGGAGAACACCGAGTTTGTCAAAGAGTTCCTGAAGGGCCGGATCAAGAAGGAGCTGTTCAAGGTGAGGTCTGCAGAGCAGCTCCTCAACACACCCTGAGTGATGTGACTCTGAGGCAGAGCCCACAGCTCTGTGGGGGGGATGAGGAGGAGCCCAGTTCCTAGGTGGTACCCTCAGAACTACAGGGGGTCCCTTGTCTGGGCCCAGGGGGGAGGAGCATGCTGGCCCAGCACGTTTGGTGAGGTGGAGGTGCTGGGCTTCTGGCCACACATCTGCTGGCTGCTCAAGGCAGCTGTGGTTGCTGCAGCTACTGGTGGCATAAGCTGTTCAGGAGCGAAGTCCTGGTGAGGTGACAGCACTGACCCCATCCTCTGAAGACCAGGCTGTTCTCTGTAGGCTGCAGGCTGGATTGCTTCTCTGCTGTACAGTAGAGGTATTCTGGGGCTGAGCAGCACTGTCTGACCCTGCAGGCCCGGGCAGTCTCCTGTAGCACAAGGCTGCTGGTGCTACTTCTGCCTTTTGGATGAAGTTTCTCCCTGTCCTTGACTCTCAAGGTGGCAGGAGGCCCAGAGCACACAGCTGGCATCAGACTCCTCCCTAGCCCGTGCTCTGCAGGCTTTGTTGTTATGAACGTGGGTAGAGAAGAGCTGCTGCTCCCTCCCGTGAGGTGTCCCTGCTGTGGGCTCTCCAGGCTGCTTTTGTGTCAAGCCTGGAGGTTTCCTCCTCGATGACCCCAACTCCCTGCAGGGGGAAGCAGTCACGAGCTGTGAGGTGACTGCTGTGGCGAGCGGCTTCTCACAGGAGCTGTGCTTTGTCCCCAGCTGGCCACCGCGGCGCTTTACTTCACATACTCTGCTCTGGAGGAGGAAATGGATCGCAACAGGGACAGCCCAGCCTTTGCTCCTCTGTACTTCCCCCTAGAGCTTCACCGGCGAGAAGCGCTGGCCAAAGACCTGGAGTATTTCTATGGAGAAGACTGGGAGGAGCAGATCCAGTGTTCAGAGGCAACTCAGCAGTATGTGGACAGAATCCACCACGTGGGACAGCATGAGCCAGAGCTGCTGGTGGCTCACGCTTACACACGCTACATGGGGGACCTCTCAGGTGGCCAAGTGCTGAAGAAGGTAGCCCAGAGGGCCCTGAAGTTGCCCAGTACTGGGGAAGGGATCCAATTCTACGTGTTTGACAACGTTTCCAACGCGCAGCAGTTCAAGCAGCTCTACAGAGCGAGGATGAACGCCCTGGACTTGGACAAGAACACCAAGGAGAGGATCGTGGAAGAGGCCAACCGAGCCTTCAGGTTTAACATGCAGGTACTGACCCCTGAGCCCCTGTGGGCGGAGGTGCTGCTGCTGCTTTGGGGTCTGCACCAGGTTAATTCAGGCAGGTGGCTCATCCAGGCAGTGGTTTGGGTCTGGGACCACCAGATCCCCTCCCTCTTGGGGGAGTGGGATTCCAGTTTGAAAAGCTCTTCCACTGGCTTCTGGAGACTTGGCTGGTGTGGGGCAGGAGTTCCTCCCGTGCTCCAGCACCGCCGCTGAGCCTTTGATTGGGGCAAAATCCAGATGACTTCAGCACCAGATTCCTGTGGGCTGTGTGGCCCCGAAGCAGTGTGGGGAGCAGAGCTCTTGCACCACGCTGGTTACAATTCACCTCCTGTCTCACAGCTGACGTGTTGCCCCGTGGCTGTGAGTGTCTGCAGCCTCTTGTTCCTTCCCATGGCATCTGCCTTTGGTAAAGCCTGACTGAGCTGCCCCCCTGCCCCGGGTGGGGGGTGGACACAGTCTTAGCTACTGTGGGGAAGCTTTAATCTGTGCCTGGAGCAGGTCCTTGTGGTTTAAGCTGCTCAGAGCCTGGTGGGATGTGGTTGGCTCCTTTGGCAGGGTCTGGATGGGAACTGCCCAGAGGGGGTCTGCAGTGGGGAGGGGGTGGCAGGGTGACACGGTGTCTGTCTCACCCCTGGGTCTGACTTGATGCTCTCGGAATGGGCTGTGCCTCTGAGAGCCCTGGCATGGGCCAGATGCCACCGCCTGCGAGGAGCTCCCAGATGAGCAGCACGTGCAGGGCGGGCAGGGAGGCAGGAGGGGCTCTTGCCTGTTCCCCAGACCATTCCAGGGGCCGGATGAACGCTGCCGGCCTCCGCCTGCTTCATGCCCTCGCTGTTCCCCTGCAGGTGTTTGAGGAGCTGGACGAGGTTGGCCGGTCGCTGGCAGAAGCGGCCCAGGATGGAGGGTTTCCAGTCCACGACGGAAAGGGCGACCTGCGCAAGTGCCCCTACTACGCTGACAAACTGGGTAGGTTGTGGGCAGCCCCGGAGCTGCCACCTGTGTGGCACCACCTGTGTGGCACCACCTGTGTGGCACCAGGCTGGCAGCGCTGACACTGCTCTGTGTTCCTACAGGCGCGGCAGGAGCTGGCTGCCCCGTTCACGCCGCCGTGGCCCTGGCGAAGCAGCCCCTCGCCCAGCTGATCCTGGCGGCCTGCGTGGCCGTGGCAGCGGGAGCTGCGGCCTGGTACCTGCTGTGACGGGGAGGGACACACCCCGTCCTGCTCCAGACTGTTCCCTCGCTGCTGGGGTGAGCTGGCTGCAGGGTGGAAGTAAGGAACTGAACAGGAGCCCTGCGGGACTGCGAAGGACTCTGCACCCCCATATGCAAACGCTGTGACGTGGCGTCAGCTGAGCCGGGTCAGGATTCCGCCCCAGCGCTGCCCTGCCCGGGCTGGGGCAGCTTTAAAGCCCGAAGGTGTCGTGTCCTCTACTGGCAAAGGCTTCACGTGTTTGGCTTTTCATCTCCTTCCCTGGGGCAGTCGCTGGAGGGAGTTTCCTGCCCTGGGCTGCGACCCGAGGATGTGGCTTCAGCCCTTTCAGTGAAGAGCTCCCTGAGGAAATGGTGTTGGTGGCGCTGCAGCGGCTGAGGGTCCTGCTGGGTGCCGCAGCCCGGGGACCACGTCTGACTGGTGTTGGAGGGAGGTCCCTGGGGTGGGGACAGGACTGTGGGTGGGTGGGCGGGGGTCTGAAGGTGACGTGTATTGTGCAACACGGGCTGTTTTGGGGTTCTTCGGGATTTTTTTCGTTGTTTTGTTTTGTTTTGTTTTTCTCTGAAGCCTTGATTGGAATAAAAAGGTGCAATGCTGCAGCGGGGGAAGGCCAAGAGCCCGGCACGGGGGAATGAGGGAGCTGGGCCATGAGGTGTAGGGCTGTGTGGGGAGGCAGAAGGCTGGGGTGGGTGATGAGGAGAAGCAGAGTGGGTACAGACTCCCATGCTGGTGTCCCTGCCCTTACCCCCAGCCTGTCCCTGCTGCTCCCCCTTGGGTTTCTCCAGCTCCTGTGGGAGGGGACCCCTGTGCTGCTGAAAGGGCTCCTGCTCTGCTGGGCTGCAGAAAGGCTCAGGAGCAGTAAGGAACCTTCTGCCTTGCTCCAGCCCAGTGGGGGCTTTTCCCCTCCAGCTGAGGGGAGGGGCTGGGAAAGCTCCTGTTACCCTAGGGCCTGTGCTGCCCTGCCCTGGGAAAGGGAAGCTGCTGATCTTCTTCCAGTGCTTTGGCACTGCTGTGCCCTGCCCCCTCCCCCCATGCCATCCCCCCTCATCCTCAGCCCCCCCCACAGGGCCAGACCTGCTGTGGCTTTGGAGCAGGGGAGAAGAGATGGACACAGAGTTCAGGGTCTGTTATTTATTCTCATAAAAACACAGACTGGAGCCACAGTTCCACCTCTGAGCAAACAGCAGCGGCTGGTGCAGGCCAGGCTGGGTTTGCAGACCTGGGTACAGAGAGACCCCCCCAGCTTCGGGGGGGCCACATGCTCCAGCTTCTCGGCTTCAGGGGCTGCAGGCCAGGGGAGGGGGAGCAGGCAGAGAGAGGGTGAAAAGGCTCCCAGGTCCCCTTGCCCTCATCTGTCCCAGTGCTGCTGGCAGCTCCTCTCGCTGCCTGCTTCCCCCCTTCCCTCTGCCCCAGATCAGGTGAGCTACAAACCCCCCCCACACCCACATGCAACGAGGACCCCGAGGGTGCAGCTGCGGGGGCAGCAGGACGGTGCTGCGGGGTGCGGGGTGGGCGCCCACAGACCCTGCTGGGCTCTGCAGCGGGTGGGCGCGGGGGCTGCGGCCGGGGGGGGTGAGGGTCTGCCCGGGGGGGCTCCTTCCCCGCAGCAGGGGCTGGGAGGAGGCGCATGCAGCTGGGGCCGCTGTGGCCGCTGGTGGCTGCTGTGGCGGGACGGAGGCGCTGATCAAGGGTGCGGTGCTGCTGCCAGCCCCCTCCCCAGCCCCCCCCCGAAGGCAGCTCTGCCCCTCTTCTTGGGAAGGGGCTGTGCCTGGGGGCTGGAGGGGGCTGTGAACCACGCTGGAACCTGGCATGTGTGGCACTACCCCCCCTCTCAGGGGCCATCGAGCCACCACCATCCCTATCCTAAAAGTGCCACGGGGGCTGTGCTGCCACTCCTGTGTGCGTGGGGGGGGCTGCTTGGGTCCCCCCCTCCCCTCCTGAAGCAGCTCCCTGTTGGGGCAGCACCCCCTGTGCGCTGGGGGAGCGAGGGGTGGGCACCTCCAGCAGCTGCTGCTCCTCCTCACATTGCTCCAAGGGAGAGGGGGGGCCTCACCGGTGCCCTGGAGCCTAACAGGGTGCAGAGGGCTGGGTGCCACCCCCTGCCCCACACTTGGGCCCTGTGCCCCCCTCCCCGGTGCACTCACGGTGCCCACCCAGCCGTTCACAGCGAGGCCCAGAGCTCGGGGAAGGTGGTGGCAGCTCTGGGCAGGAGGGGGCTGGGGTCACACTCACACACGAAGCGAGGGAGCGCTGCACACGCACAGACTGGGACGGCGGCGGGAGGGGGCCGGTGTCACTGCAGCGGCTCGGGGTGCTGGTCCCGGGGTGCTGGTCCCGGGGTGCTGTTAGCACATGCGCTTGTAGGTGTAGATGTAGGCCTTGCAGTTGGGACACGTGTGTGTCACGTCCTTGAAGTCATCGAACAGGCAGGGGATCAGGCAGCAGCAGAGATCACACCTGGAGAGGGCAGAGGCAGATGCTGTGAGCGCAGGAACCTGCAGCAGCCCCTGGGCACAGCTGGGGGTGAAAGGGGGGGGGGCATGTGTGGGGCTGGCTCTGGGGTGTGGGCAGGAGAGGTGAGTACTTGCCCCCGGGAGCCAGACACGACCCCCGCCCCCCCCCCCAAGCCACCCCCCCCAAGCTGCTGCAAAGGGCAGCACCAAGCACCCAGCCCCTCGCTGCCGCTACAAGCGATTCGCTAGCGAGCGGTTGTGCACCGCAGCGGGGAGGGACAGGCTGGTGGGACACAGGGAGGGACAGGCTGGTGAGACACGGGGAGGGACAGGCTGGTAGGACATACGGGGTGGGACAGGCTGTTGGGACACACAGAGAGGGACAGGCTGGTGAGACACGGGGAGGGACAGGCTGGTAGGACATACGGGGTGGGACAGGCTGTTGGGACACAGAGAGGGACAGGCTGGTGGGACACAGGGGAAGGGACAGGCTGGTGGGACACAAGGAGGGACAGGCCGGTGGGACACAGGGAGGGACAGGCCGGTGGGACACAAGGAGGGACAGGCTGGTGGGACACAAGGAGGGACAGGCTGGTGGGACACACAGGGAGGGACAGGCTGGTGGGACACAGGGAGGGACAGGCTGGTGGGACACACGGGGAGGGACAGGCTGGTGGGATACAGAGAGGGACAGGCTGGTGGGACACACAGAGAGGGACAGGCTGGTGGGACACAGGGAGGGACAGGCTGGTGGGACACAGGGCGGGACAGGCTGGTGGGACACACAGGGAGGGACAGGCTGGTGGGACACAAGGAGGGACAGGCTGGTGGGACACATGGGGAGGGACAGGCCGGTGGGGGACAGAGAGGGACAGGCTGGTGGGACACGGGGAGGGACAGGCCGCTGGGACACACGGGGAGGGACAGGCTGGTGGGATACAGGCTGGTGGGACACAGGTGATGAGGCCTGACCCACTGCCAGCGCTGCAGCACGGGGCTGGGACCAGCGCCCATGACCGTGGCTCTCGGCAGCACGGCGGGTTCTGGGTCGGGGACAGCTCCTGCTCTGTGCCAGGCTCCACAACACACCCTCGGTGGTGGCATCTTCCCCTCCCCTGGCAGGAGCCCAGGTCTCCAGTCAGTGTCACCCCAGGAACACAGCTGCTGGCTCAGGAACACCTCAGTGCCAAGGCCCCCACTGTGCCCAACAGCCCAGCCAAGGCCACCAGCATTGGCCACAGCAATCACCGTCACCGTGGGGCAGCTGGTGACCAGGAGGCCCCGGCTCCACTTGCAGCACCTACCCGACAAAGCAGCAGAGGAAGCCAAGAAGGAAGCTCATGAGCCCGATCTCGTAGGTGATCTTGGTGGTGATGGCTTGCTGGCAGTGGGGACACACCGTCTGCACGGGGGCACCCTGGAAGATCTCTCCCTGCAGCACCGTCACGGTGGTGGCAGCCCCGGACGGGACGAGGACTGTGGCCGTGTGGCCGCCGGGAGAGGGGTAGTGGCCCGGGGCAGGGTAGTAGCCCATGTGGGGGTGAGGGCCTGGGGGTGGGTAATACCCTGCTGGGAATGACAAACGTGCGCAGGTGAACGGCGCTGCACAGGGCAGGACAGGCCAGACCCTCACTGCGGGGGTCCCACCCTCTGCCATGCCACCACCACCTCCCCCCACCCCGAGGAGCCTCGCTGCAAGCCCCAGATCCCCCTGGACCCCCCACCCCCACTCCCTGGGGCACTGGGAAACGTGCTTCTGGGGGGTCCCTCCACCATCCCCACCCCCTGCTTCCTGCCCCCCCGGGTACTCACCAGGCGGGACGTAGGGCCCAGAGGTGTCAGTGGGCATGTGGGGGGGCACGAACCCCGGCTGTGAGGGTGGCTCGTATGGGGGGGGCCCAAATTCAGGAGGGGGAATGGGAACCCCCTGGGGCTGTCCCACCACAGGGGCAACGCCATCTGAAAGGAAACGCAGAGTCAGCAGCCAGGGCAGGAGGTGGCAGATGGGGAGGTGGTGGCTTGGCTGAGGTTGTGGCACAGGGGTTGGCCCCAGCAGGGAAGGGGGACATGACCTGGGGTGGGGGACACCCCTGAAGCCTCATCCTCTGGGCCACAAGAAGCCCAGACTGACCCCACGTTACCCACAGCCACGAGCAGAGCCAGGCTTTGAGCAGGGAGCGCTTTCTGCTCTTGTCACTTCCCCCGGGACCTCCTGCCACCCCGGAGGGCAACACGGTGACAGAGGAACCAGCCCCACACCAGCCTCCCCCGCTGCAGGGTCAGGGCTGTGGGGAAGGGCCGGGGTGCTCCCAGGGAACCCCCGCTCGCTCGGCTCCTGCTGCTCAGCCACGTCCCCCGGGCCCCCCAGAGCAGCTGGGACCCCCCCGTACCTGCTGCGAGCGGTGGGCCGTGCTTCTCCTCTATCAGCGGTGCCGAGGGGCCCCCGGGGTAGGGTGGTGGAGGGTCGCTGGACATGGCTCAGGGTGGCCCTGCAGGGACAGAAGCCTTGAGAAGAGGCACTGGCCTTTGGCTGCACACAGGCACCGGCCGGAGCTGCGTGGCGCTGGGGGAAGGTGGCAGGTAACGGCGCTGGCCTCAGCCCCACCACAGCAGAGCCAAAGCCATGGCCCTGAAGCTGGACAGGCTTCAGCCCAGAGAGCAAATCCAAGGTGGCTTCCTTGGGTTTCTGCTGCCTTTCATCCTCCTGCTGGCTCCGCAGGGCTGTCCCCGTGACACCCACGCGTGGTGCAGGAGCAGCTCAGCGCCGCGGCTCTGGGTGCGCTGCCCACGTGCCGGGGCACTGTGGGGCTGGAAGCTGCTCTGCCAAGAGCCTCGGGTGCACCATGACAGAACCAAAGGTGGGGAAGAGCTGCCCACGTTGCCCACAGCCCCCAGAGAACATGCACCGCTGTGCCCCGAGGGGAGCCTGGAGCACAAACCTGAGGTGGAGGCTGCAAACCCACAGAGAGCGTCTCTAAGTACTCCCGTGGAGTGAGTCAAGGTGAGACCCTCTGTGACCAGCTGGAGCCGGTGCTGTTTCATCTGGGATAAAATTTACCTGTCCTTCCTCGCAGCGAGGAGCTCAGCGGCCTCAGCAGAGCAGAGAACAGTTCCTCTGAGCAGCGTGGTTTGGAAGCTGGCTGACCCCGCCCAACCTGCGTGGAAGGAGACAGCAAGTGAGCTACAGCCATGGAGAGGAGCTGCTGCTGCAGCCCTGCCTTGGCCAACACCCAAACCCCCTCCCCACATGTGCCCCTCCATGGAGGCACCACACACGCCCCCTCTTGCAACGGAGTGAAAACCTGGACGCTCAATATGCAAAAAATCATTGATTACATTTATGCTCCTTATATACAGCAGTTCATTAAGCTTATGCATATTCTCAAAACCCCACACTGATTGGCTCATTAATTTTCCTGAGAACTTTCTCTTTGTTATAGCAGGTGGTGGTGTTCAGTTGAGCTTACAAGGACAACAACAGATATTCCTTACTTTATGGTTATCAGCTCCCAGCTACTCCCTTCTATTTTCCCAGCTTAGTTAAGGTTGTTTTGTCTGAAGTTCTTCAGGGAAAGTAGGCATCTTGGAGACTTCACTCATGTCAAGGGCTTAATGCTGCGGCCTCAGCCATTGCAATACCCTCACTGCTTTCTGCTAAAAGCTCTGGTTGTACAAATATCTCTTAGTGACCTACAACAGCCCCCGGCCCGGGGAAACGCCCCACCAGCACGCTCTGAGCTCCAGGGAATGGCAACAACATCAGGAACCTGATTTCCCTGTTTGCTCTGGCATGGCTGTACCTGGCAGGACGTGACTAAATGGGGAAATACAAGTGAGAGGCTGCTCACTCGGGGCTTGGGGAGCTGCCATCGGGCAGGGGACACGGTGTCACTGCTGGCAGGGCCCGGGGAGCACAGCTAAGAGCAACCCTTGGGGTTTGAGCACAGCTACCCAAAGCCACCACCACATCCTTTGTCCCCAGAGGGCCAGGAGCAATGTGACCCTGCTTGTCCCGTTCCCCTTGGTCTCCTGCTCCCCTCAGCCTGCTGCGTGGATGGGGCTTTCTCAGCCGGTCCCACAGGTCCCAGCTGAGCAGGAAAACCACACCCAGGCACAAGCAGCGGCCACAAACCCCACGGGCACAGCCAGGGCAGCTCTGGACCCAAAGAACCGTGTGGAGCAGGCGCTGCTGCCGTGTCACCTGCCCCAGGTGTGACCAGCAAGGCTCCCCCGCAGCCCTGGGGAGGCACAAACCGCCTGCTCAGCCCCAGAGCTCGGGGCCGAGGGGTGCCAGAGCGGGGCAGCTCCCCACTGGGGTCACTGCTGGGGGAGGAGAGCCCTCCAGCCCCAGCACCGGTGCCACACGCTGGGTAACCACCCTGCATGGCACAGCACAGCCTGGCACAAGCTCCATGGGCACCAGGCCAGGCAGCGAGCGCTGCCCCAGCCCTGCATGGCAGGAGTGCCCAGAAAGGTGCCCGTGGGGCGCAGCCTCCTCCACCCGCGGCTGCTGGGTGCCAAGGCCTGGGCACACGCGGGAAGGACGATCCATCCCCCCCCACCTGCCTGGCTTGGCTTTGCTCCACTCCTCTTTTCCTCACGCACTCTCCCTGCCTCCCAGCTGCCTCCTGCAAGGTGCCAGCAAACCTCATCCGGCCACAGGTCCAGGGAGGAGCACCCTCACCCCATCCTGACCACGGAGCAGCACCCTGAGCTCCCCAGAGCTGAGCAAAGCCCCACCGGGCACAGGGTGTCCCCTGGGTGTCACATACATGAGTACATGTCCCCAGGATGTCCGTATTTACGGACCCATGTTTCTCCCCAGATGTCTGAAGTGCTCTGTTGCAGACACACAAGCTTGAAAGTGTAACACAAGGGTGGCTGGGGGTCACCTTCCTCCTGCTGTTCCCTACAGTTTGTTCCTTCAGAGCCAGGTGAAGCAGAGCTGGCCGAGCCGGGGGCACGGCCGAGCAGGGGGCACGGCCGAGCTGCCGTGGCACAGGCTCTACCGCAGCACAGAGCACTTCCAGGCAGAGCAAAGTGCCCCAAGTGCAGAGCACTGCAGAGCCCTCCTTCTCCTTCTCCTTCTCCTTCTCCTTCTCCTTCTCCTTCTCCTTCTCCTTCTCCTTCAGTGACCTACAAAGCTACGACTCGGGCTGCACTCTTTTGAGCTTCACTGGGGATGCAAAGAAAAGGAGGAATTATCCTCTGACAGGAGCCAACCAACCCACCCTGCACACCCAGGAGCATGGGACCTTGCTGTCCCCATGCCCAGCTGGAGCACCCCTGAGACCTGCCCTGGGGACACTGGCCAGCTGAGGAGCTTTCCTTGCCCTCGCAGGCCAGCCGAGCCCGTGGCTCTCCAGTGTAACATCTCACCTCCCATTGCCACTCAGTTCAACACTCCCCAGCCTTACTCCTCATCATCAGCTGGTGAGAACACCCAGGGGAGGAGGAGGCCAAGAGGCACTCCCAGCCCTGTGCTCCACACCCCTCAGAGGAAGCAGCAGCCCCCAGCTCAGCCCGCGGTTAACCCGGGCGCAGTGGCAGCGGGACCAGGCAGCCGCGAGGGTGACGGCCAGCGGATCCCGGAGCCGCACGGCACGGGGACGAAGGACGCTGCGGGGGCTGCAGAGCTGCTCTGCTCCCACCTGGCAGGCTCAGCCACTCCTAATGCAATGTTCTGCTTATTGAGAGAGATCTGTACAGAGCGAGCCCTTGGCTGTGTGCCCTTCCCAGGAGGAGGAGAAAGCCTGTGGGGTTTAAGCCTCTTAGGAGCTGTTTATCCTGTGACTCCTTCTATCTTCATGTGAGAAGCACAAAACCTGCCCCAGCCCACTTCCACCAGAGAGCTCCACGGGGAGCTGGAGAGCACGAGGAGCTGGAGAGCACGAGGCTTCCCCTCCAGAATCGGAATCCCCAAATTCCCTGGATGGGAAAAGCCCTTGAAGCTCATCGAGTCCAACCATGAACCCAACACTGACCAGTCCCCACTAACCCATGTCCCTCAGCACTGTGTCTACACGACTCTTCAATCCCTCCAGGGATGGGGACTCCACCACTGCCCTGGGCAACCCCTTCCAATGCCTCAGAACCCTTTCAGCAAAGAAATTCTTCCTCACATCCCATCTCAACTGCCCTGGGCACAACTTGAGGCCATTTCCTCTTGTCCTGTCCCTTGCTCCTTGGTTGAACAGACCCACCCCCACCTCTCTCCACCCTCCTTGCAGGGACTTGGACAGAGCCAGAAGGTCTCCCCTCAGCCTCCTGACGGTTTTATTTCCCCCTGCTACATCACACAGGCTCACTGCAGAAACAGTTTAGGATTCAAACCCAGCAAAAGGAGAGGTCCCCCCACCTGCCCTGCTCTCCAAATAGCTGTGTCATCAAAATAAACTGGAGTGTGGCATGCAGTGGCACTGGGAACGGGCAACACCACAGCAGGTCCCAGCTGAACACATGCTAACGTGGCATGAAAGCTCAGTGTGCTGAACAGGTGAGGCAGGAGGAGGAACAGCCCCAGGTAACTCCTGCACCACCTGGAGACCCAGAGCTTTGGTCTGTTAACGCCGTCCTGCCCAGGCAGCAGCAGCCCTGTGAGCTTCAGGCCCCTAAAATCACCAGAGTGAGGCACATCTGAGGAGAAGGGAGCAGGTCCCTGGCCAGTCCAACTCAATTTAAATGAATTAATAAGAGAGGAGGATATGACCACTTCCAGGTTTGTTGCACATCAAACAGACACAAATTTCAGTTTCCAGGCTTTGGTAAATACATCTTTAAAAGCAAAGTCAAGAGCTCTGGAGAAGCTGGGCCCCCTCCCCGAGGCCTCCTTCCTTTTAAAAAACAAACAGCGTTTTGGCCAGCACCAGGAAAGCACCAGGAAAGCTCCCTGTGTGCCACGGGCTTCCACCTGCTCCAGAACCAGGAATCACAGAATCCCAGACTGGTGGGTTTGGAAGGGACCTCAGGAGCTCATCCAGTCCAACCCCCCTGCGACAGCAGGTTCCCTACACCAGGTTGCACAGGAAAGTGTCCAGGTGGGTTTGAACATCTCCAGAGATGGAGACTCCACACCCTCTCTGGGCAGCCTGGCCCAGGGCTCCGGCACCCTCACAGGGAAGAAGTTTTTCCTTAAGTTTGTCTGGAACTTCTGGTGTCCCAGTTTGTGCCCATTGCCCCTCGTCCTGTCACTGGGCACCACCGAGAAGAGCCCGGCCCCATCCATGCGGCCCCCACACTTCAGGTATTGACAGACATTGATCAGATCCCCTCTCAGGCTGCTCCTCTCCAGGCTGAACAGTCCCAGCTCTCTCAGCCTCTCCTCACACAGGAGATGCTCCAGGCCCCTCATCATCTCTGTGGCCTCTGCTGGACTCGCTCCAGAAGATCCCTGTCCCTCTTGAACTGAGGAGCCCAAAACTGGACACAGGACTGCAGATGTGGCCTCACCAGGACAGAGTAGAGGGGGAGCAGAACCTCCCTGGACCTGCTGGCCAGATCAGGTGCTGGCAAAATGCCTTTTGACCTGTTACCCTTTACAAGGGCTTCAGGAGTAGCAAGAGGAGACAGAACTGAGGGGCAGGTAAGAGGTGGTCATACCCACCCATGACTGTGGCAATCACAACTGCCCTCCTCCACAACAGCATTTCTGAGCAGCATCTCCACAGCCCAGCCTGGCCCTGCTCTGTGTGAGACCTGTGCCACAGAGCAAGCCCGGGGTGCTGCCCTCGCCCTCGCCACACGCGTGCCCGCTCGCACACGGCTCGCAGGGACGTGGCTCAGCTCCCACTGCTGCTGGAAGCACCACACGCAATCCACAGTGGACAGCTCTTACCTTGAAAGGAAAGAGAGCAAAAATCCCTGCTGGAAAAGCAGCAGCATCAGCACTTCTGCCTGGCTTTATGCAGAACAAAAATAAATAAAAAAAAGAAAAAGGAGACGTTTTCCCTGTGAACAAGCCAAGCTTCCCCCTCAGCCTCGCCCCTTCCCATGCGCATTCGCTGCCTCCAGCCTGCAACACCACCTCCCCAGAGCCAGGAGGGAAGGAATCGACAGCAGACAGTGCTGCAGCCTCCTTCAGAAAGAGGATGGATGCCCTGGCAATCGCTGCCCAGGCAGCTGGCACCCCCTCCTTCACCCGCTGCTCAGCCTCGCAGCACCCGGTGTGGGCGAGACAGCGCGAGGGCGCGTGCCCGCAGCACCCCCGCACAGGGCGCAGGGAAAACCCCACTCAGGGCTGACCAAAAGGTCTGTTCCTTTTTGGATGGGCTCAGCTGCACTTCCCCAAGCACAAGCCCTGTGCCTCCAGCGCTGCTGCCAGGGAACACACACCCGCCGTGCCCAAACAGCCCGGCCGCTCGCTCCCACGCTTCTGCAGGCAGATCTCGGCTGCAGAAAAGCTGCCGCTTCCAGGGGGGTCAGGAGATCTTCTGGGAGAGCTCTGCTGGCAAAGCAGGACAGAAGCCATCCTTTCACACAAAGGACTGCCAGAGGAGAAGATTATTCACCATTCAGACAGCCAAAGCTCCCTGCTCTGCTCTGCAGGATGTGAATCTCTGGAGGAGCAGCCCCATCGCAGCCCTTTACCTTGGGACCTCAGCCATCCGACCTCCGCGTGCCACCGTAACCCAGCGGGAGGATCAGCACAGAGCAGGACCCTTGCTGGAAGCCAGGTGCTGTGTCCAAAGCAAGATTTCTCAGGGCATTAAATCCAAAACACAATCAGGTCACCTCCACGCCGCTGCCCAGGCTCAGCTGTCCTCAGCCAGAGGCTCAAATCACTGCTTGGCGCAGCTCCTCCGCACGGAGCTCAGGACAAACGGACACAAAATCCCCCTGCTTAGGACAAGGATGGTTTATCCAAACACCCACCAAGGGCTACGTGAGGAGGAGCCGCTTCTCAGGACCTGCTGCTGCCTCTGGGATTCTCTCCAGTGCTGCTCCCTCCAGATGGGCTGCCCAAGGGTTTGTTGGCTCTCCACACCAGGGCTGCAGAACCAGCACTGCCAAGCCCTGGGTAACCTGAGCATTTAAAGAAAAACCAGCCAGAAAGAACAGAATGAGCTGGGGTAGCTCTTTGCTCTCTGCTGGGGGCATCACACACCTGCAGAGCTCACCGCGCCGGCGGTGACATCGGGCACGAGCCAAGAGAGGATGCAAGGGAGCCTGTGAGCTACCAGTGGGGAGAGGCCATTACCCCACTGCAAAACTGAACCCCAGCCCACACACTTCTAGGGGCACCAGGGAAAGCTCAGGAGTGCACAGAGCACTCTGGACCACCAGGACAGCTGAATTCAGCCCCTAAAAGACAGTTTTCTGATCATGGAGCACGCTGGCCCTGGAAAACACACCCCCTCCCACCCAGGAGGTGCCTTCTGTTCAGACCTCACCACCGGGTGACTGGGTTGCATGAGAGAAGACGCTACAATACGTCAGGTGTTCCCATGGATGCAAAGGTGTGATTGAAAAAAGAAGTTAAAGGCAAACCTGAGTTCCTCTGCACCTTAGCAATCTGCTCCAGAGAGACTCAGATGAGAAAGAAGGATGCTGCAGGCCAAATCCCTGGGGAATCAGAGAGCTTTTCCATGACACGTTCCCTGCAGTTCACACACAGCCCAAGCTAACACTTGATAACATCCATGGGAACGCACCCAGAGAGATCAGCAGCTGCTGCCCAGAGTCCTCTGCATCTACTTAATTTTTCCCCTGAGAGGATAAATACTGCATTACATCACCCATCTGATATCTAGTTAATAATGTTAATAACATGACCTGCAATAATCTCAAGCAACTAAACCCAAGATCTACTCCAATACTGGTGTTTTAACGTAACACCAGACTTAACTGCACCACCAGACTAGTTGTTCATTCAAACAAACAAACAAACCCCAAAACAACCCAGCTCAAGAAGCTTGACAGCAAGCAGAAGTCCCAGAGGAGACGGGGCAGAAGCTCTGCAGTTCCCTGCACTGAAGACAGTCACAGCTCAGCCCTGATGGCAGCCCATACTCTTGAGAAGTTCAGAAGCAAGCGAAGGCAGAATGACCCCCCCTGCCAGTCCCTCCCACTCCAGCACTCAGGGTGCAGCCTGGAGTTTCTCCATGCACCACCCTAACTCCTCTCTAGCCCCCCAGCTCGCTGAGCTCTGCCAGACACCAGAGGCAGGTTCTGCTCTCGGTTACCCACACAAAAAGGTGTCTCCTGCTGTCAGAGTCTGCTGCCTGCCCATGTCAGTGCCACCTCCCAGCTCTCCCACAGAAAGGATGAATACTGGATGATTACTCACCATGTCTCACAGCACAACTCGGGATTTTATGGATTTCCTTCCCAAAACTATCCTAAAAATATTTTATTCCTCTATGCACCCCATTTTTTCGTGACTCCTTCATTCTACAGACGTTTCTGAGAGAAAGTCAAAGAACACAGCTCCACCATTGCTGAATCAAACTGAGATGTGTGACTTCCACTAAATAACACAGTGAGCTCCAAGGGAGGAGGAAATCAGAGTCAGAGAGGATCAGCACTTTTGTGGAGATGTAGCCACATTTCAGCTGCAGAATTAATCAGCACCCACGAGCCTATTCAGAATTCCCTTGCAGATTTTGCAACACAATGAAATAATTTCAAATACACTGGTGGTGATTCCAGATCCATTTTCCTTCCAAGTGATGTACGAAACATATGTCATGGTACTGATGTTTTCTTATCTGAGGCACAGCTCCAGCTTGCTATAGGACCAACTCCAGTCTCCAACATCATCATCATTTTCTGTCCCCACAGATATTTTTGCCCTTGTGCCAGAGAAGCTGCTGACACTTTGATTTAACAGGTACAGTGTCACCTTTGCTTTTTTTCCCCCCCTAAGGACTAGTGAGAAATGTTCTATGTCACTTAACTTCATTTAAGGCCATGGCTCACTCTGTGCAAAGAAGTGTGGTTTGGGGTTAAGCAGGAGTGTGTGTAAGGTCTGAGATCTCTCCTGAGTCCTACTGCCAACAAGGAGGACCCATGCATGTCCAGAGACACTCCTCCGTGCTGAGGCCACTCCTGTTATCACCCTCACCTTCTTGCTCCTACAGCACGACCAGACCTTCCCATTTCCAAACCAGGACCTCTCTCAGAGTGGCCCAGGACCCTGCTGGTGTGAAGCTCCCGTGGCAGTTTGACAGGAGGAGGGTATCCTGCCTTCCCCTGCTCCCAAGCCCAGGCCATCTGAGCTGCTCAAAGACAGCTGACAATGTTCCAGCTGAGAGAGGGGAAACCCCCTGGGTTAATCAACAGGCACAGAGTGTGCCCAGGGCTTGGTCACCCCCAGCAGCACCACACTGGCTCAGAGGGAGCACTGGGACGCACCCCTGAGTCAACACAGCTCCTGCTGGTCCCATTTCTCCCTCCAGCTCCAGGCAGACTTGGCCAGTCGGCACTGACTTCCCCCACCAGGGAAGTAATTGTCACTCCAAAGCATTTGGTGACTTTGGTTTCAGTTTGCAGCACCAAGCTCCTGCCAACTCCTTTGTCACCCCTTCCCCAGAACTCTGTTGCTACCTGCAGAACAAAGCCACCTAAGGAGCCGCTACGCATCTGTCCCTCAGATCACACCACAAGCTGCTTCCCCAGGAGCCTGATTTGCCACTACTGCTAGCTCAGAGGTGACACACAGCAGTCCTGCCAGGGGAGACAACAAAGACATGCAAAGCCACATCCTTAGCCTGGCTCTCTCAGTAAGCTGATCTGACAAGAACATGGACCAAGATACAAATCAGCCAGCCACGTTCAGCGAGACCTGCAGTCGGGCATGCAGAGCTGCATTCCCTTTGAAATCAACAACAGAAGAGAGATGAGGTGTCCTCATGCCTCTCCAGGCACAGCTCCAGGTACCCTCCTAGTTCTGGCACGGGTGGGACTCACCTGGATATGAGCCACACCGATTCCAGAACCGTGGACAAAACCAGCAGAAAACTTCTCACTGAAAAACCAGACATGGCAGCTGGATTCAAAGCATCCCTAACAGGCAGCAATGCCTCAAGTCTTGTTCCAAGCTGTTCTAAACCTTTTCTCTGCCTCCCTGTCAAGGCAAAACCTCAGTTTTACTGTGAAATTAAAAGCATTGCTGGTCAGAGGGTTCCAAACAGTCCTGCGGCTGGGCCACTGCTCTGGTGAAAACTCAAGCAGGTAATAAATAGCAAGATGCCCTTAGGGGAGGTAAATAGCTCAGCTGCTCTGGAGGATTCAGGACTCAAATCCTCTCCTGAGCCTGATGAAGACAGAGCAGCTCCCACTCTGCACTGGCTGGGAACTGTTTTCTCTCTCATCAGAACAGCCCAGCTCAAAACTGAGCTCCCACCACGCTCGCGCATCCTGAACCATGGCACCGAGAGGGACTCTGAAAGCCTGAGCCTGGCTAAAATAACAACACCCTGTAGCTTGATGTCATGAGCTTTGGGGGAACCTCCTCCATTCCCATCATGCAAAGATGCTCCAGGTGACATCCCTGTGGAAGAGCTACAACAAGCCCTGGAGAAGAGCTGATGTTTTAACAGCAATGGACACAGTCCCTAGCCCTGGCTTCTCTTGCTCAGACACTACGTTAAGATTGTGGAGGAGCTGAATGGTCACAGCAGAGCAGGTGGGAAGCTCAGGTTGAGCCTTCAGCACACACCCACACCTCCTGGGATAACTTCCTTATACACCATAGAGCAGAATAAAGATGCTAAGTTAATTGGAAGACAAACTGAAGACACCTTGAAGAAAAGGGCAGCAGTAGCTATTTATGCAGTGGTCAGTTAAAAACACAAGCCCAAAGGAGTCAGCAGCAGCATGGAAATCCCACCACGACGGCTCTCCTCTACTCCACGTTCTAGTCTTTGTTCCCTCATCCAACACAAGGCTCCAGCACTCCCCTTCTGCCATGCACTGGGTGACCAGGACCCCCAGGGACCACAAAAGCATCCCAGGTTGGAGAGTCACCGCCGCAGAGTGACAGCGTTGGCTTTGGCCCATGGTTTCCTCCCAAAATGATGCTGCGCTGAACCCCAGGGGCTCCTTTGCCTCTCTTAAAAAGAGTAGCCTGCTACTTATTTGCAGAAACAATCAATAAAATCCAAAGGATTGATTTTCATTCACCACCAGCCAGAAATTTAATCTCAAATGAAGAGATCACATCTATCATTGAAGCTATCTGCCGTGGGTCCCGGCGCGAGTGGATTTTCCAGCCGCAGCGAGCGGGGCTGCCTCCGTCACAACGACTAATTTATTCTCAGAAAGGCTAATTTAATCTGGCAGTGAATGTTCTCAAAGCTTCCTCACACAGAAAAGCTTTTATCTTGGTTGGCTTAACAACAATACAGCGTATCCAAAAACGTGGAGGGGTGCTAAAGAAGAACACTGCCCTTGTGTTCTGAATCCCCCAGTGCTTTTGTCTGAGAAACTTCTCTTGGTAACCACAGGCTTTGAGGAAACATAGTGCACCCCTGGGTTTTTTAAAAAGCCAACTGTGTTTTCAAGGCAAAATATACAACAGCTCAGGCTACTTCCCCCTCTCTTGTACAACTGTGTCTGAAGACAACTAAAACTCAGCAAAGAGTGTTTAATATCAGACACCACGTTCACTTCCAGCCGCCCATCTGCACAGCCAGAGCGGTGCCCAGCACGCCTGGCCCAGGGGGCACTCCCTGCCACTGGAAGGTGACTTTCCCCAGCACACACTACAGAGGAATAAACTTCAGAAGAAATTCAAAAGCCCTCTGTGTTAGGAAGCTGTGTAACTGCATTATGAAGCATTCCAGAGAGAACATCCTTCAGATTTCCAGCCTCTGCCATCCATGGGGGGACAGCAATAACTAATTAAGCTAACTCAGAAAGGTTTTTTTTCATTGTTTTTAAATTCTAGTTCATATTTTCCTCTTACTTGTGAAATTCTGCACAGAGGCAGCGTGCATCCAAAGTCACACTGAGCCATTTGAACCTGAGTGAGCTGCCTCTTAGCTCTGCACTGAGAGTCCCCGTATCCCCCGTGTCGTACGGGCACGGCACGAAGCAGCGGTCCTCACCTGGATCTCCCCTTGCCAAGCAGATCCCTGGAGAGCCAAGCACTGTCCCCTGGAATCAGAGGGGCTAAAACAAGGGGGTTTAAAGCATTACAACAGATATAGCTGTACCAGGATAACCCTCCACGCTCTTTGGAGTGGCACCATCCTCCTGCTGCAAAAGAAAAGCTGGTGCTGTGCAAGGGTCACAGCCTGGATTGTGCCTGAGAGGGCTCCTCTGGTACAAGGGCAAGAACGTGCCCCAGATGGCATCCAACAATTTAGGATGATTCAGTAATTCAGGAACAAGGGAAAACCCAAGGGAAGCAGAGTATAAAGACAGGCCAGAGGATTAAAAAAAAAACCCAAACCCAACCCACAAAAAACCAACACAACACTCCCCTTGTTCCTGCCTGTCAGGAACCGCTGTCCCAAGAATAGCCTATTCAGAAAGCAGGAAACTCAGAGAGCAGCAGGGAAGGGCTGAGTCATGGCCATTTAAAAAACAAACAACACCACCAAAAAAAAGCCACACAACAAAACAACCCAAAAGGGAAAGAGAGAAAATATGGACAGCAGCTGTTCTGGGTCTTGGAGCTATGAACAAGTCAATCCAGAACACCCCAGCCAAGCTTTATTTTTAAAAGCTCTGCAAACACATGGAGCTGCCACCAGGAGCCGTGGACCCTCCCTCTGCTCCTGGCAGGCAAATTGAGCTCCAGCTAAATTTTTGCATCAGGCACAGCTGATGGAGCTTCCCAGCAGCAGCCTCTTGGCACAGCACCCACCCGGCTGTGCACAGCTGCCAGGACACAAACTGCCCCCATTTATGCCCTGATCTTTGTTTTTATTTGTTCCTCCACAGCATTAGCATCCCAGTATCACCAAGCCTTACAGGCTGGACAAATGCTTGGCAGAAGGGAAAGCGCAGTCCATGGCAGGGATGCTGTTAGCAGATGGTGGGAGCTGTTTCCCTCACCCACCCTGGAAGGGCACGAGGTAAAGCACGACTCAGACAGGGTTCCTACAACAGATGAGCAGAAGACCAGTGCTCCCAGCTCACAGCCAGCCCCAGCACTGTCCATCCAGCCCCCAGGAAGACCAGGCTACAGTTAAGTTTTGCTCAAGTCTTCCCACGTGACAATCTTTGTTCCATGACCTAAATGAAATACATTTTACAATAATTCTTCGCAGGACAATAATCTTATTTATTCATTCACTCATAATCTAAAAGATGAGAGCTGCTCTCCAGCTGTGGGGCTCTGGGAGGAAGCACAAGGGATTTCTGAGCAGTGAGAGCTTATTTTTAATACAATCCCTCAGAAACAGGGAGGGGGCTGTATCTTTGCAATCAAATAACTGTGCTTCAAAACATGTTTGGGAAAAAAAAACCCTTCAATTCATTTTATCTTCCACTGTGAGGTTCTGTCAGATTAAAGATGGAAAGGTAAGAAGGGGGAAGACCCTTGGAGTTGGTCCCTGCAGGGAGCAGGCTGACTGTACCTGCTGTCCCCAGGTGTTGGCAGAGAACTTGTGTTCACCTGTAACGGCACCTGAGCCACCAGGGCTGGTCTTGGTAAAAGGTTCAATTGTCAAATGACGTTAAATCGGGGCTTCCTTTGTGAAGAAATGCACAGGAGCTACATCTGGGGGTGTCAGTGCTCACCAAAACAATCCTGGCTGACATCAGGAGTGAGGTGAGAAGTGTCTACACACACAACCCAACAGCAAGAGAGAGCAAGTCTCTCTGCTGTTCATTTTTACATCTGCAAAGTGCTTTTAGTCTGAAAGTGGGCTGTATTTTTGTTCTGGTTTGTTTTTTTTCAGGGAGCCAGTATAAACCATGTGAGGAGCTCAGAGAACCTAACTCACTCCTGTGCAGTGGTCAAAGGGCCTCTCCCTGCAGCCCTCACAGGTCCCCAAGTCTCCCACCACCCATCCCAGGCAGGGCAGGGCAATGTACCCCGAGAAGGCAGCTCCCAGAGACCCAACCTCTTCCCAGCACTGGGACTTGCTGGGATAACTACAACACAAGAACTTCACACACAGACCCAACCTTGACACTAACTCCCAGACAAAGAGCTCAGGGAAAGAGTCCCATAGGAAACAGGCTCTCATGGCTCAAATGTTAAGTAAAATGATTTTTCTCTGTGCTCAGGCAATGCAGAGAGTAAATAAAGATTAAATACAGGCAGAGTATGGGATGTGCATCTACCACAGCAAGATGTGATGAATGGAATTTATGATTGCAAGATGGAATAAAAGATGAAACAGGAAGTGTCTAAACTTAAAGCTAGAGTGCTCCTTTCAAAAACACATCTTCCAAAACTGTTAACAGGTAGCCAGCCTGGTAGAGCAAGGTAAAGATTTTCTTTCTAAATGCAGAGGCTGACTACCTGCCAGTATCCATCTCCCCAGTTCAGGGGAACTTCTTTCCCCCAAAGGAAGTTTTGGGGACATACACAAGAGGGAATGTCTACCTGCACACTAGTTCAGGGCAGAGAGACCACCACCACCTCAGCACAAATGCTTTATTGTCTTCAATTCTCTTAATCTGTAAGAGAACTGGGTATTATTCTATTTTGTTGTGTTTAAAAGAGGTAAAGGAAACATAAGTTACTAAGGCAGAGTTACCTTACTAATCACAATAGGTACCAGAGAAATATATTACTTAATTTGCATGGGAAGCCCCAGCTCATTGCTTCATTCCCTGATCATCTCAGGTTTTGTCATGTTTCATCAAGAGGTACAGAGTCAAATACACACAGCTGGCAGCTGTTCTTCACAGTTCCTAAGATGCCAATTACATCCCATCTTTTGGGGTTATTTCTTGTATTTTCTAACTCTAAATTCAAGCCTGCTAAGAGTTCAGGTTAAATATAGCTGCCCTAAAGCAGGGCCTCACACAGGAGATGTGTGGCATGAAGCAGCTTCGTTCCTACCCCATCCTCTGCCCAGATCCATGAGGAGCACAGGCCTGCTGTCCTCCCCAGGCTCTCAAGCAGCCTTTCTTCACCAGCACAAATACAACAAACTTTAGACTGGAACCACGAGGCAGCTCTGAATAAACGAGCCCAAAGCAAAACTCTACCAGCAGCCAAGAGTTTCCCCGAGCTTTTCATGCCAGAAGGAAAAACTGTGCTCACTCTGCCTCAGAGATTTATACTGGTGAGAAAATGGATCCTTGTTTCCAACAATGTTGTTCTGATTGTATTCCCTCTGATCAGAGGAGGAGACACATCCTGTGCAGAGCATGCAAAGATCTGACACTGCTGATGAAAATCACCCTGCTTCTCTCCAGCTGTGAGATGGATACTGAGCACTGATCGGGATCAACGGGAAAACAGCAAGGGGAATATCACATCCCAAGGCAGAAGTTGCTCATTGTGTGTTTTTTAAGTGAAAAAAAGATGCATAGACATCTGTGTTTGCAAACTGGTGTGCTGAGCTGCCTTGCTCTGGAATCTTCAGGAGAGTCCATCAGTTTCAGGCCAGAGTATTTCGCCTGCCTAACAGTTACAACAGCAGGTCCTGGAAGTAAAACCAACCAAAAACCTCCAACAATTTGCAGAACAACTGAACTTCCCACCACAAACCATCACTTTTACAGCGCTCTTCCCTTCTCCTCGATACAGCAAAAGTGATAGTTCATTATTATAATCTCCATATTATGCACATACTATTTCCTCCTCATCTCACCTGGCAGCCATCAGTGCTTTCCTCAGCTTGGTGCAAAGCTGGGTACATGTGAGCCTGCACACAGAAAAACTATCCCAGTACTGATGGCACCTTCAGCTCATGTCCAGAGCTGTGGTAACACCAGCACAAGTGAGGCACAGCCCTGCTGCAGACCCTACCAAAAACACTATTAAAAAGAATTAAAAAAACCCCAAACTTAGCTTCTTTCAATCTAGGATATTCTCTCCTGATTAAAAGATTATAAGAATTATAATCAAACCATAAGAAATCAGATGTAGGGCTTTACAACAGTACACAAACAGACACAGAACACCTAATTTCATACTTCTCTTTACCCATAAGCAAAAAAATGGCCTTGCATCAGAGCAGATCCTAGGAGTCTGCGTATCTCCTTTCAAAATCACTCATACTGGAAGATTTCTGCCTTAACCACATCCTTTAAATACAAGTATTTATCTGCTAAATTGACATCTGAATGGAAAAAAAAAAATCTCTCACATAATAAAGTTACTTTCATCCCTTCTCTCGCTGTGTTAGCGAGTAACACTGGCAACGGGAACAATTCTGCAGATGAAAACACTGTGCCAAGGACCCAGAACCCCCTAAAAACACTCAGTGTGGGTGCTGTGGGCAGGCTCCAGCCTGGCCCCTGGCTGAATGCCTTTCAGCCACAGGAGTGTGTTAGCTGCGCTCCCATCTGCCAGTCGTGCTTCACTCAGAAGAAAAGCAGCCGCCGCGCTTTGCGTCCCTGCGTGGTTTCCCAGGCGCAGAAAGCACGGCTGATTAGCAAGTGAGCTTCAAAAACATGCTCATAAACCAAAACAAGGTGCTGACAGGGACACCCTCCCTCCTCTCACAACAGCAGCTGAGACAGAGCTCCAGTCAGAGCAGAAACACGAGGAATTGAACTTCAGAACTGAATGTCAAGTGCAGGACTTGTTGAGGGAACGCAAGAAGAAACTCAGCACAGTCTTCCATCTCCTTAGGAAGGGCTCAGGTTCTGGAAGAGAAGCTCCCTCTCTGTTAACTGGCCCAGTCACACCTGTAGCAAGATCTTTTGGTACTCAGCATACAAACATCACATCCCCTCTTCCCAGCACCTCCCCGAGTGCAGCCCTGAGCAGACACAGCCACTGCAGCCCCACCACCCATGCAACAGCAGCTGGGGAGGACTCAGCACATTTGCTCCACTTGGCATCACTCAGGGGACATCTGGGGACATTGCTCCATCACCCTGCCCTTGTTACAGCCTCATCCTCCATCTGTGCTCAGGCCAAACCACCAGACAACCTTGTACTGGTTCCTAAAGTCGCTGCCTTCCCACCTCCAAGCTGGAATTCCTGAGAACAGAGCAGGCACATGGCTAAAGGCTTCGGGGATTTCCTGGGGTGTGAGGATATCACCACAACATTTACACAGGGGAGCCTTTGGGAAAGGAAAGTTTTCAGCCTGTGCTTTCAACACTGTTTAGTTCCTAAAACAAACAAGTTTGTTTAGTTCCTTAAATAAATTAATCACATACTATGGTTATATATTAAACTACGTAACACTCGCTCAAGTTTCCTCTACTGCCTGCTCCAGTCACACACCTGCAAAGCAGAAGGGCCCCCGCTGAAATGAAACCCCCATTTCAAGCACGTTGGTTGAGAGGGAACCAACAGGAGGATATCTTGCATGGTCACAGGGCGTTTCTCAGCAAGTTTGACATACAGCCCAAAACCACCATCATTATCATCTAAAACATTTCTACTTCAAAGCCTTGTGCCTGACCTAGTCTACCACCTGATATTTCAGGCTCAGCCTGGAACGTGGCAACCACCAGTCCCCTCACCAGCTCTCACTGGCGCAAGGAGATCAACTCTGAGCAACTTTTGCAGCGACACCCTGGGCCAAGAGGCACACACCTACACTTACAGCAACCCAGAGAAGTTTAACCTTGAGCGTGACTCCTGCGGACGGTCCAGAGGATGCCAGGACGGCAGTGTCCATCCCAGCCTGCCTGTTCCCATCTCCTGCAGAGCCCTGGAGCTCTTCCCAGAGTCTCAAGCTCCATCCCTCAGTTTAGCAGCATTCACAACCCCCTGTGCTTTTTACAACAGCTCCTACCCTTTAGCCACTCCAGTCCCCTTGGGAGGCAGAACCAAGATCTCACTGTTCTAATGGTTAAAGATCTCCTAGCCTCCCATGAACATTTATTCCTTGGTATTTGTCGTTGTGCTGTGCTACCCATTAGCTGAGTGAGCTCTCCTCGTTTCAAAGGGCTTGCGCTGCCAGTGTGCTGATGGACAGCATCATCCCCATCGTCGTCATTTCTCTTCCTGCTTGTCGAGACATCAGAGTTGATTTCAGCTCCTCTAAAATGGGCTCATCATTCCTGACCACCGAACGGGCAGCTCCAGCCCAGGTTCATATCTCTCCCCAGCAGGGATGACTGGAAACCCACCCACACACACACACACTCGTACCTAGGCCTCTGCCTCTTCTCCCGGGATCCGTACGGGTAACGGATCATACCTGCTCTTCCCCCAGCTGTGCCCTCCTGGCGGCTCCCAGCCGTCCTCTCGGCAGGCTGGCACCACCTCGGCGGGGCCGGAGCGCTCGCCTTACAGCGGAAAGCCTCTTCTCTCCCCAAGTACATGACCTCGCTTCCCAGCCGATTATATTTCACCCTCCGCCCGCCGCTCCAGCACATCCCGATCCTCCCGTCCCGCCCCTTCCCTGCGCTGCTCAGGGTACAAACCCGAAGCTTTTTAAGATTTTTAGCAGCACCCTGCGGCATTTTGTGGTGGCTACGGACAGCGTTAAAGCCTGGCCCGAGAGCCGGGCTGCCTGCCCCTCTGCCCAGCCCCTCTCACCGTCCGTCCCTACCTCCTCCCCGGCGGCTCCGCGGCAAAGGCTCCAGCCACGGCCGAGCACCGAGACCTTCCCTCTGCCTGGAGGAGCGCGGTCCTTCCTCAAGGAGTTACCGGGGGTTTATTTTCATTCCTCTTTTTCCTACCAGCGCCGGACGGTGCGGGACTCCTCCTGCGTGTCCCTTCGGCTCAGTGTTCCCAACGCCTCCAACCGCCCCCGCTGCCAGGAGGCCGCCGCGGCCTGCCCGGGGCTGGGGGAGCACGGGCCCCGCCGGGCCTCACTCCCTCCCCGCCGCTGCCTCCCTCACCCGGCCCCACAGCTCCCCGGGGGCCCAACCAGGCCCTGTGCCCGACCCCCGCCTCGGCCTCGTGGGGAGGGACCTACCAGCTGCCAGCTCCCGGCGGCGGCTCCGGCACCTGCCGGCTCCCGGGAGGGGCGGGGCAGGGCGGGCGGCGGGCGGTGCCGCGGCGGGGCGGGCCTGGGCCGCGCTCTCCCGGCCGGGGCTCGGGAGCAGGGGCCTGCTGTCCTCGGCGGGCCGGGCCGGGCCGGGCCGGGTGCGCGGCTGGCTCACCCCGCCGGAGCAGGGCCTGCTCCCCCCGCCGGGGCAGGGCCTACTCCCCCCGCCAGGCCGCAGCAGGCTGGGCCGGGGCCTGCTTCCCCCGCCGGGCCGCTCCAGGGAAGGGGCTGGGGCAGAACCCTGGGGCCATCTCCGGGTAACGTCCTCTGTGATGTCAGCCCCGGGTCCCCGCCAGCGTCCCCGGCCCGGGGTGCCCCTGAGGGTGGGGGGGGGCGAAGGCAGCAGCAGTATCGCGGTGAGGCTGATGGAGCGGGCGGACATGGCCTTGGGCACCGCCGCGAGGTGCTGCCCTGCACCATGTGCTGCCCTACGGTGTCCTGCCCTGGGTGGCATCCTGCCCTGCAGTGTCCCGTGATCCCCTGGCCTACACAAGCACCCCGGGCTGCGTGGGGTCCTGGCTTATGCCACACGCTGTCCTACACGAGGTACAGCTCTGGGTGGCACCCTGCCCCACACAGTGTCCTGCCCCACACAGTCCCCTGTCCTATGCAAGCACCCTGCCCCACACGGTGTCCTGGCTTGTGCCACATGTTGCCCTACACGATGTACAGCTCTGAGTGGCACCCTGCCCCACACAATGTCCTGCCCCACACAGTGTCCTGCCCCACACAGTGTCCTGCCCATGCTGTATCTTGCCCTCTCCATGACATCCACCATGACACCAGAGAGCCCAGCAAAGCACGGAGGCACCTCTCTGGCTCTGCTGGCCCCAGCTCCACTTGGGACTAATTAAAGAGCAGTATTTAACCCAGCCACTGGCCAAAGGTAGTTTCAGTCACTTCTTACCTGCCCCTGAAGCTCCATCAGTACTTGCTCTGAGATTTAGGTCTGTTGGGTCCCATCCTGCCCTGGCAAGGGTCCCCAGCTGTGCCTGGGGCCTGGCAGATCCCCCTCAGGCATCTCTTCTCTTCTCTGCCCTGCAGCACAGCGAGTGGCTGAGCTGCGGGTGACAGCAGTGCTGTCTCACTGGCAGGTTGTCCCCACGCCAAGGCAGGGTCCTGTGGAAGACATTGCCATGGCACAAGCTGAAGTCATTTGGCTGTTCAAGTTCAGACTCTGAGTGGGAAAAACAACACATAACACCAGAGCCATCCTCCCTGCTCAACCTGCACGTTGTGGCACAAGGATGAGCTGTGGTGGCTCTGTGCCCTGCTGTCATCTCCATAAGCAGCACAGGGATGGCCTGCAGCAAACCCAACGCTTCTTCATCCCTTGTGAGACCCGGCAGCCTCAAGCTGTTCCCATCTCACATGACCTTGGCTTTGAGCACAACCACAGGGCAAAAGGAAAAGGTGACAGTTCGTTGCTGGGGTGAGGAAGCTGCAGCTGGGACACGTCCACTTTGAATGTCTTAATTTCAGTTTGGGGGAGCTCCATGGCCATGGGCTGGCCAGATGTGGCCATTGCTGTGGCAGTCCCACTGGCTCCCAGAGACACCCCCAAACCCAGGTCTTTGCTGCACATCACTTGGCCTCTCTTCTGTGTTCCCCAAAGCTTGTGGGGATGCAGCATCACTGGCCAAACGTGTTCCCCAGGTCATGGACATGCTACAGGATATGCTCACCCTAAAAATCACCATCAAGGGCTTCCAGGAAGAGCTGCAGCTCCTGAAGGAAGATTTCCTCCAGGTGTGTGAGCAGAGCTGGATTGTTTGCTGGAGAGCTCTTGGCAGAGCTGCTCAGGACCTGCACAGATGGCAAAGGTGCACGCAGTGACAGGGATGAGGTCCCAAGCTCGGGCTCCCTCCCACCCCCAGGCCAAGCTGGCAGATGTGGGATCTGCCCAGGAGCCCAGGGGTTTCGGGCAGACACTGCCTGCAGCCACAGAGCCCAGCCCTGGCCTGGGCACTGCCAATCCCTGCCTGTCCCTGCTGATGCTGATATCCACCATTCCCAACCCCTGCTGATGCTGATATCCACCATTCCCAACCCCTGCAGATCCTGAACCCCTCGATGTCCCTGTTTAACAGGCTGGTCTGGAGGAGCTGTGAGAGCAGTCGGTGCAGCAGGACCAACGCAGCCACCTCTTGCAGAGCATCCCGGACCAAACGGTGAGTGGGGAGAGCCCTGGCAGCGGGGACCCCATGCCCATGTGTCCTTGTGCTCTGAAGCCCATGGAGCCCACTCCAGCTGGGATGGTGGATGTGGTCAGGTTGGGCACAGCCTTGGGGCACCTCCAACAGTACCAGCTGCTCTTCCCCCTAGAGAGAAGTGGGTATTTTGGCAGCGACAGGGTTGTCTACAAGGGGAAGCTGAGCTCACTGGCTGCCAACAGGACCATCACATGGCCAAGGACTTCCAGCAGAGGAGCAGCTCCCAGGCACTGTGTTAGCTCCAGCCAGGCCATGCAGCCACCTGAACCAGCACGTCCTGTTCACCCCACAGCAACAAAGACCCCCCCAGCCCCACTCCCACCTCGCTGTGGAGATGCACCATGCCCCCAAGTATAGCAGCCACTACATGTCCCTGTACTCATGTGAGTGCCTGCCCTGGTTGTCCCCCTGGGCCACCAGCCCCACTGTGCAGGCTCAGCCTGCTGCTGAGCGCTCCCAAGGGCACTGTGCCCTGTGCAAGGCTGTTTGTCCTCTGAGTTGCAGGTGCTGCCATGCAAAGACTGGCTCCTCAGGGGCTAGTGGGAGCTGCCATGGGTGGCAGTGGGATGACAGGCATCTGAGCCAGCCAGGGAACTGTGAAATGTCATGGGGGCCTGAAGAGGGGGCAGGTGCCCCAGGGCTGTGCTGCTTGGCCTCAGGGGACTGGTGGGGTGGGGGCATGTGCCCCCAGCAGCTGCTCATTGCAGTGGGCTAGCACCCAGGGCCATAAAGATGCTCTCTTCCATTGCCTCTCTTGTGTGGTCCTTGGACTTGCAGGGGTACATGGGGCACCCTTGGGGACTCAGCGACCAGAGCCTGACACTTTTGGACTGTGCCATGTCCCTGTGAGCTCTCTGTGTCCAGTGAAAGGTTCAGGTCTGTGGTGTGGCCCTGCATTTTCCAATCCCACAGCTCCTGGTGGCCCTGGGACAGCCACAGGCAGGCTCCCCTGCCCACCACCCAGGTCCCCACACAGCTTCACCTGTTCCATAGGCAGGTGCCTCCTTCTCTGTGTCTCCCCTGGGTAGGCTCCATGCCACACAGACTAGCCAGCCCCACTCCCAGCAGGACTCCACACTGGCCTCAATGTGCTCAGGTCCACGGCCCCAGCTGGCTCCAGATGCCACCAGCTCAGCCCAGTCCACCTTGGTGGGGCAGGACTGACCCATGCAGCTCCAGCACAAGCCCACAGAGGGAAGCTCACAAGGGCGAGCACCAGCCTGAGGCTGTACAAGAGGCAGCCTGGTTGAAACCATCGCTCCTACAATGGTTATTTTAGCAACAGAAGTAAGAAATTGAAATTAATTATTGACTGGTGAGCAGAGGGATGCGAAGGGATGGCCTCATGGGGACAGGGCTCAGCAGGGATGGTGACCTCCAAGGGACTGTCACCTGGTGAAGTGGGGATAGGAGTCAGGTCACAGCAAGACACCCAGGACCTGTGGGTCACAGAGGGAGCCCGAGGGCTTACTGCAGCCCTGCCATCAGCCTGCTGAGCTGCTGGTGGGGTCTCACACCCAGAGCTGATGTGCTGGGGCAGGGGCAGAGCTGGGCTGGCTTCTGCTGGGGCTGAGCCCTGGCATGCACCTGGCCAAAGGCAGCTAGCAGTCAGCGCACGGCTGGGACAGGGCGTTCGGAGCAGCACACACACAGCAGAGATGCAGCCAGCCCCAGTTCAGAGGCATGGCACCCACAGAGCCACTGGGAGAAAGGATCCTGAAACACCCCGTGCCCGGGCCGGCCTTCCTCGCGTCCCACCGTCGCTGCAAACGAAGCAAAGACACCGGGTTCAAAGCAGAAGAGCGTGTATTGCAAGCGGCTGCGGCGCGTCCAGAGAGACTTCCAGCCGCCAGGAGAAAAGAACAGAGGGGTTAAAACCAATCCCAATCTCTAGGGTTACACTGTGTCATGCAAACAGCCCCGGGGCAAACCCCACCCCAGGAGGGCGAGGGGAGGGAAGGGTGTGCTGGCCCAGCCGGGCCCCCCATGGCTCCCTCTGACTCCCTATCGCCCAGGCTGGGCGAGGGGCCAAGCACCTCCCGGGGAGCTGGCGTCCCCCAGCCCTGCTCACCAGCGAGCACGGCACATGCGGGGTGGGGGCTGTGGCTGAGCAGGAACAGCCCCTGCTCTTCCCCCCCCTTACAAAAAACAAGCTGTGTGGGGTGTCAGCGCCCCACCCGGTTGATGGGGGCCGAGGGAGAGGGGGAAACACTTGGGTACAACCCACTCTGCCTGGTGGGGTGGCCCAGGGGACCGTGAAGGAGGGACCTCCTCCGTAAATGTCACTTGCATGCAAACTCTGGTGTCCCAAGAGAGGAGGGGGTGCTCCCTCCCCGAGAGCCCAGGCAGAGGCCAGCACCGGTCCCGCATCCCACGCAGCCTCCCGCTGTCTCTGGGGAGCTCTGGTCAGCTCGAGGACAAGTAAAAACTACTTCAAACCAAACCCATGCAAAGGCAGCTATTTGCTCGTGTGTCTCGGCGGCTGCCAGACGCCCTGGCAGCAGAGTTCCTCTCCTCTTCGGGGAGGGAGGGGGGGAAAAAAAATATATATATATTTATAGGCAGGGGTCCCCGCCGCGTTCGCTCTCTGCCGCAGCCTCATCTCTCTGCCTCCATGGTCACGTTGGCCTTCTGTTCTGCCGTGGCCTGCTGGGAGACGGCGGCTGGCCAGCCCGCGGGCTGCGCCGGGGGGGCCGGAGTCCACATGCTCTGCTGCTGGCCGGGGGGCGAAGCCGCGGGCCAGGCGGGGTTGAAGGCCCCGTGCTGGGGCAGCGGTGGGGCTGGGGGCGGTGGAGAAGTCGCCATGGAGGCCACGGGACTGCTGCTGTTGAAGCTCTCGGAGGCTTTGAGGCGGGAGAACATGGTGAGGGCGTCAGGGAAGTTGGGCGGCGTGGCCGGCGTGTTGGCGGGAGTGCACATCTGTGGGAAGGAGACATGGAGTCAGGCGTTGGGGGGTCCTCCACCTTCTGCCCCCCACCAGGGCTCAGCACAAGACGCCTCTGTCCC
Source organism: Caprimulgus europaeus (assembly GCA_907165065.1). The sequence goes on along the minus strand of OU015540.1, from coordinate 15,652,503 downwards.
CTCTGATCCCCTGGCCCACACTGCTCGTGAGCAGCAGTTATTTAAGGCTCTGAAGATTAATGCTGTGGTGAGAGCTCCTGTCACAGGGCACAGACAGGACCCGCGGCCACGCCAGGGACCTGCTCTGCTCCATGACCTGCTGGTGCCACCCTGGGCCTGAAGCTTTCTGGCTGACACAAGGCTCAGCTCCCACCCCACAGGAGACTGGGCACACTCAGGCCCCACTGGGCACTTGCTGTGCATGCTTACTGCATGCTCCCTGCAGGCTCCAAATCTCCAACTGTCCCAGAGAGCCAAATGAGGCCACAGCAGCCAGCAAATCCCTAAAACACATCTGCCCAGGCAGATTAGGGGCTGCTGGAGTCTGGGGACAGCTGGGAGAGAGCAGAGGCAAGCAGCACCCATGCACATGCACACCCTTGTGTGTTTACACAAGTCCAGACAAGCAAACTGTCCTGGAGCCACGCTCCATGGGACAGGGGGTTGCACACTCAGTCACTCCAGCAAGTGTTTACACTGCATCCAAAGGCCCAGTGCTCCAGGATCCCCAGGCTCTCTCTGCCATGCTGGAGCTGGTCTGGACCATTTGCATCCTCCGTTGGACCATCTCTCTCTGAGTAGCAACCCCAACCCCTTTGCAGGGCTCTGAGGGCACTCCTGGACCCACTGTCCCACCATGCAGGACAGTCTATGCCACTCCCAGCTGCTGTCCAGGAAAACCTTTTCTTGGCAGGCAGCTCTGGCAGCACCCAGCCAGACCTTCTTGTTTGCACTCCTGGAGCTGTGAAGCAAGTGAGCTGGGCACCAGCAACAGCCCAAAGCGCCCGCCAGCTGGTGCTGTGCCCCAGGAGAGGTGGGAAAGCACTTACCATCTGATGGTGGTGGCTGTAGGGGATGTTTGTTTCTTGGAAAAAAGCACTGAGAGCAGTCTACAATAAAAAAAATAAAAAAGGGAAGATGATGTTACCACCAGCACACAAACTGGGCACCCACCTCATCCCTGTATGCAACAGTGGGGCTCTGCAAGGCCCCAGAGATGCTCCAAAACAGGCCCTGGGGGGCTGGATGGTGCCAACAGACCCCTTGCCCACACAGGAAAGTGCTGTGCACAGCTACTCCCACGTCCCCAGGCAGGGACCCATGCCTGCTGCCTGCCTGCACCATGGCAGGAAGGGATCACACAGATCTGGGATCCCTGTGCTCGGTGCTGGGAAGCAGCCACTGCTGGAGCAGACCCCAGCAGGCATTTCACAACCCACAGCGAGCTCCACAACTGCTGTGTGCAGGGAGAGGAGGGAAACCAAATCCAAACTCAGCAGAGGAAACCCAGTAGGAACCAGTTAGATGTGTCTCCTTAACAGGACAAGATCATGGTCACCACATCCATGCTGGGAGATCCCCAGGGCTGGGGCTGGGACTGGTAGCCCACCCCACATACCAGGGCATTTCCAATCCTGTCGCAGGTGGGGTATGGTTCCAACTGACATCATTTTGGTTAGCTTCCAGTTCAGACCAGTAATAGTCTGGTAAATATGTCACATGCCACAGGCAAACGAGAGGGCAAGGGGGCTGCAGGGAAGGAACATGGGGGGACAGACTGGCCAGGAGGGCAGACACCCAGCCCAGGAATGGGAGAAACAGAGGCAGTGGGAGCTCTGGGCTGGTGCAGGACCAGCAAAAGTGGAGCTGACTCCTGTTCTGTGCCAGGCTTTAGCCGAGTTCAGGCTAGAAAATGATGTTTTGATTCAGTTGCAGATCAGAATTCATAGAAATGTTAAGAGAAATGGTTGGGATTCAGTTCTGGCTGGAGGAAAAGCCCTCCCCACCATCACCCCCCATTCAATCCCCTCCCCAGGGGCAGCCTGGCCTGAAAGTCTGCAAGCTGGGGTGTGAGCCATGGGGCTGTGGCCAGACACTGCCACACCACTGGAGACTTTGCTCCCTTCCTGCAAGGCAGTGATTTGGGTTACCCAAGCTGCTTTAAAAGAAAATAAAATAATAAAAAAATAAAAAGGCAGAAAAACCTGGAAAAAGCAGAGTTGTACCAAACCCTGTGTGACTGCAGCAGCCACAGTCCCACCACCACACAACTCCTCATCCCAGTGCCCACAGCCACACACTCCTGTCACACCCAGGGATTAACAAGACAGCTCAGTTTACTGGTCTGATAGAAAACTCTTCTGCCCCTAAACACCCAGGCTGGCAGGCCTTGGAAAGGCAGAGGGGCTGCACTCACATTGCTGGGGAGCTGGAGAGCCAGGGCTGGCTGTTTGCAGCGGGGTTTATGCCTTCCTGGCTAAATGGGGGTAAACTATTGGCAGGAGCAGGTGGCAGCCAGGAGCAGGATCTGCAAACAATAATCCAGACCTGGGCAGGGGAAGCAATTGCTGGTGTAGAGTCTGGCAGCTTCCAGATCTCAGGGGGAGCATGATACAGCCGTGCTGGGGAGGCTCTTCGCTGTGATAACTGCATTTCTCTGGCTGTGTTTAACAACACAGTACCTGAGCCCTGCACCCAGCCAGGCTGCGACCCGAGGGCCATCGGCACCCGCAGGCAGGACCCACCCGACTTCAGTGATGGCCATAAAGCAGGAATAGGGGCTGCAGCCCCAGAGACCAGCTCTGAGCAGGCTGGCACACCTCTAGGAATCAAGGCCAAAGGAGACATGGGACAGTTCTGAGGCAGTGACACCCCCACCCCTGCGCTGCCCTTCGCAGCGAGGAGCGATGGCAACACCCACGGGCACTATCGCTCGGCCAGAAAGGACCGCGATCAGAAACAGCGAGCGGGAAGCACAGGCAGAGGTGTGGGCACAGCCAGACCCCACAAGCTGATTAAATCTGCTCTGTGCTCCTGTTCTCCAAGCAGCTTCATATCTGGGACCGTGCCATTGACAGACAGGGGCAGAGCAGGTCCCTGCTGCCCCCTGAGCTGCCCACTGATCCCTGCTGGCACCGGGATAAGAGCTGTAGCCTGGATGGAGGAAGCACTCCACCATCACAAGCCCCTCTTGACTAAAACGTTGTGTCTCCTCCCCTCCATCTGCCCATTTCCAAGCGTGGCAGAAGCAACCCTGCTGCTTGAGTCCCTCCAGCTGCAGGGAATGGCTGCCACCTCCCAAAGACCTGCAGGAGCCCCAATCCCAGTGGGAAAGAGGCCCATGCATCCATGTCCTTGGTGGCACTGGGTGCCAGGGACACACATGCTACTAAAGCTGCTGATGCTGCCTGGTCTCCAGCCAGCGTCACAAGTATGGGGGCAACTGGTGCAACAGCAAAGCCAATTAAGGCTCCTGTGCTTGAGAAGGAGCCTGAGCTGCAGCTCAGCCCTGGGCCAAAGGCCCCATCGCCCATGTCACCCTAGGTGCAAGCAGGAGCAGGGCAGCCCCACACCCACTGCCTGGCCACGCTGACAGGCAGCCAGGGCACCATGTCCTCCCCAGGATGCAGAACCAGGAGCTCCTCAGGAGGTATGTCACACAGAGATCCTACCAGGGTGCCAAGAAGTGCTTGTAGTGACCCAAACAGAGGGAGGACAGCTGCAGGGGCTGCATGGGGAGGTGACCTCAAGGAGACTTGGGTGCTGAGCAGAACAAACTGAGCCTGGAGGAACAGGACACCCCGTCCTCTGCAGCTGCTTAGATGGGACCCTGGGTGCTGTCTGACCCCTGCCCATCGCTGCCCAAGCTGTGCGTGCACCCCTTCCCAGCTGCACGTGTGAGCTGCAGCCGCTGCCAGCGCAGGGGATCGGATGCCAACAGAGGGGATCCAGCAGCAGGGATCTAGAGCAGCCCTGGAGGGACCCTGCCCTGGAGACACAAAGGAAAGGGAAATGGGCTTGATAAAACACAAATAAACCAGGAGAGGAAGTGGAAATCCAACCATGGAGACAGTGGGCAAAGCCAGACACCTGTTCCTCCTCTTGCTCCCCACACACAACCTCACTACACTGAAGAGACACCACAGGGAGCACCAGGAAAGAGGAAGGAATGGGTGGCTTTTTTTAAAGCTGATGTCTTCTTATCATTCCCAGGCAGCCCCAGGGGTAATCAGCGCATTACAAAGCCAATTAATACTCTTCTACCTGGGAAGGAGCTTGATCCCTCAGCCCAGACTGACACACTGAAATGTCTCCCTGGCAGCCTGCTGAGTTCCAGCCATGGTGGAGGTACCTGCTGAGTTCCAGCCATGGTGGAGGTACCTGCTGAGTTCCAGCCATGGTGGAGGTACCTGCTGCTCTCCCTGGCTTCTCCCAAAAAGCTGGCACCTGCAGCTCCGGAGGCCGAGTGCCAGCCCTCACCCAGAGACACTCAAGTCACTTTGTTTGGTCTGTGAGCCTCCCTCTCCCATCAGCCATGGCTCTGCTCCAGCTGCTGGAGGGCTGGGCTGGCACAGCCACCCCTGCTGGCACCCACCACAGCTGTCCCTGGAAGTGTGGCAGAGCCCACAACACTGTGAGAGCTGCACTACGCCGGGTGTGCTGTGAGACAGCCTGCCCTGGGTCCCTATGGAACAGGAGTGGAGTCATGGCAAGTGGGAGAGGTGAGCCACACGCTACCCACGAGCTGCTCTGCTCCCCAGGGATGCAAAGCAAACAGTTCTCTTGTCAAGCCCCCTGTCCTGGGGGGCTAAACCCCATCCTGGGGGGCTGAGCTCTGTCCTGAGGGGCTGATCCCCACCATGGGGGTCTGATCAGGCTCTGATCAGCTCATATCACATCGAAAGCAGCTGTATCCTCAGTGGTTCCCTGACCTCCTGCCCTGCTTGCTGTTCTGGATTGTACTCCTTCCCCCCCCAGACAAGCTCTGGGTCTGCCACAGTCAGCAGGACACAATGAACCCTCTCTGCAGCCCCCACTGCATCCTCCCCCACCAGCCCCAGCCCAGGAAAGAGGTTCCAAAACATAAGCCCAAAGCTGTCCGTGTTTCACAGCAGCCTCCCTCTCCCTCCTGCCAGTGACCCAACACCCCAGGCTCCTGCTCTGTCTGGTTGTGACAAGCAGCAAGTGGGGTGCATGTCCACGTAGCAAAGTTCCTGGGCAGGGCAGATGGATGCCAGGAGTGTCCTGGCCAGGACAGAGGCACAAAGCTGGGAGAACACAGCTCCTGCTGTCCTGCCACTGGGCCATCTAGCTCACCTCAACTGTTGGGAACATCTCTCCTCAAGGTGGTCTTACAATGACCTCAGGACTGCTCCAACTCACACCGTGCCCCTGGAGCAGCACATTGGGAGTGAATGCAGCATAAATCAGCACTGAACTTGCCTGAACTCCACCAATTTACACTCGCTGCAGATGTGGGCCAGTAAACGGGTACTGCACTAGAATAACAACAGCCCGAGAAGATGACAGGAAGAGGGGAGAGCAGGCTGGAGTCAGGAGGAGGTGACACCTCCCCAGCAGGGCTCCCTGAAGGAGCCATGCCCAGCGGCCATTTTGCACAGGGAACGATCTGACCGTTGCACCAAGAGCAGTGGGAACATGGTAACTGCTCATCGCCGTTTGTTTACAGCCCGGCTTCCTCTGAGTCATGTGAGTGCCCAGCCGGCAGCAGGCGGCTGTTTGTACTTGTGCAACTCGCAAACGGTGGCAAAAGTTCTGCAAAAAAACCCCAAAACAACACAAAAAACCCAACCTTTGGGAGGAAAAGTTAAAACTTTTTTGTCATCCGTTCCCAGCTCTTCTGTGACACGCGCAGAGGTGGTGGAAGCAGATCCCTGCCTGTCCCAGAGGGGCCACTCTCAGGCTGTATTAGTAAACAAACCCCAGAGCACGTTACACACGCCACACATCCACCACCCACGGTGCTCCCGTACTCAACGGGCACCGGGAGCACAGGGCCGGCTCGGCTCTCTGCACGTCCCTGCCCCCCCACCCACTCGCTCCCTGCCCACGCACGGCTTGGCTATGAATGCTCCTTGGCCTTTAGCATCTGGAAATCCTGTGGCTGCAGGGCGATGAGCTGCCTCCGTACCCCATCCATCCATCCAACACCGGGCACGGTCACAGAACAACCCTGGAATAACCTCGGGGAGCTGCCAGCGGCGCTCGCGCCCAGCCCGGCTGCGCCCTGTGCCGACAGAGAGAGGTGCCCTGGTCGGGGGGGGATGGATACGAACGGAACCTCCTACTCTCCAGCCTGCCTCAGACCTGCTCCTGCATCACAGAACAGACACCGCAATTACAGCGGTGCCACTGGCGTCAAACCCATCAGCTCCAGAGCAGCGAGCTGCTTGGGGGGGAAATCCTCTTTAGAGCGAGCTCTGCCTGCTGCAGCTGCCGCCTGCCCGCCCCGCTCCCTGCGCTGCGGCTCCAGGGAGCTCCGGAGGAGCCGAGCACCCAGCCGCGCTGCCCGGAGGCTGCCCACCCGCGACCCAGCCCCACGCGTGACGCTGCCGGTGTCACGGAGTATCCTGCCCGCGAGCGAGAGGAAAAGGCGTCTGGAGACAGAAGAGCTTTGACCTACACAGTCTCCTCTCCCACGGCTGCCCACTCCCCCGCACCCTCCGCGGCCGGGACGTGGGGAAGGCGGGGATGGGGTTTTGCAGCCCCACGGCCACGCGGGAGGGGCAGGGAGAAGCGCTGCCCGGCTGCCCGGAGCCGGCCGGGGAGCGGAGGGGGGAGGAGGAGGGTTCGGCGGTTCGTAGCTACGGCCCCCCCCGCTCCGCACCCACCGGATCCGCGTTTCCCCGCCCCCCGCGGGGGCAGAGCGCGCCCCACGCACGCGCCCCACGCCGACGCGCGGGGGCGGCAGCCGCGTGCCCTGCGGGAACCGGGCCGGGCCGGGCCGGGCGCATCCCAAACCCACGCGAGGATCCGCTCCGAGCGCTCGGTGGTGGCGGTGACCGGTACCGGGGCGGCGGCCTCACCTCGAACTGCCAGTGAGCCGCCTGCAGCAGCTGCTTGGCCTGGTCGGCGGCGCAGCCGGCCGCCAGCACGAACTGGTTGATCATCACCTGGTGCTTGAGCTCGTCCATGGCCCCGGCCGCCGCCACCGCGCCCAGCCCGCCGCGCCGCGCCGCCCCCCGCCCTCACGGCGCCGCCACCATGGCGGAGCCGGCGCGGCTCACGCCAATGTTTACTGGGCACTGACTCACGGCGCCCGGCGAGCCCCGCCGACGGCCGGCAGGGGCGGGGCGGGCAGGGCGGGGCGCGCGTGTGCTGCTGGGAGATGTAGTTCCCGCCAACCCCGCCGCCGCGCCGCCTCCGCCCCGCCCGGACTGCAACTCCCGGCAGCCCCCGCTTTGTTTGCGGAGCCGCCGCCGGGCGCCGGCGCGCGTTGAGTGACACGTCAAACCGACCAATCACTGCCCATAGCATGGTAGTACCTGACCGTATATGGTCAACAACGCCGCTGCCTCCAATCAGAGGGCGCTGGGGGCGGGACAGCGCTGGGGCGGGGCGGGTCACGTGGCTGGCCGGGTCCGGGGGGGGTGCGGGCGGTGTTTACAGTCGGCCGCGTGCGGTTTCCTGTTGACGTGCGGGGAGCGGCCGCGGCGCGCGGGGCCGGGGGGGGGGGGGTGAACGGCCGCAGCGGGGCCGGCGCTGCCCTTCGGCCCCGGCGGGCGGTGGTGCCCGGCCCGCGGGTAATGTTTAACCGGGGAGGGGGGTGCTCTGGGCTCGCAGCCTCCTCAGGCCGGAGCTGCCGCCGCCGCCGCCTCGCCGGGCCTGGGTTGAGCGGGGATGGCGGCTCCTGGCCCCCAGGCCTGGCTCAGAGCTCCCCGGCAGCGCTAATTAAACATGAGGGGGGTTGTCCCGTCCTCCCCACCGGCCTCCTCCCATCGCTCCCGGGCCGGAGGTGTCCCGGTGCCCCGCCAGCGTGGCTGTGGGGACCTGGCGGGAGAGCAGGGAAGGTTCTGGAAGGTGCCCGGGGGCTCTCGGCGCCATGAGAGGTTCCGTTCAAAGCGGGGCAGTGCCATAGCAGGTGAAAGCCCGCAGCCCACCTGAGGGGCAGCTGTGTTGCTGAGTACCAGGACATGACAAGCAGGCAGGGACACGTGGTTGTGTGGCCGGGAGGTAATGAAGCCAGGGAAAAGCGGGGTGAGATGGAGGGAACCTCTGGCTCTGCAGGTTTGTGAAGGTCCTTGGTCTCCTCCACCTTTCCTGAGCAATTTTGGGCTCTTTCCTTCAATTTGTGTCAAGGCTTCACCTCCCCACCAGAGGTTTGTTCACCAGCACCTCGGCGTTTCCCATACGGCTGCGGATGTTTCTGAGCCGTGAGGATTAGCAGTTGAAGCTCAGGCAGGTCGAGGGGTTTGCAACCTCACTGCTCAGACACAAACTGCCCCAGTATTGTCCAAATCTGACCAACTGGCAAGCATCTTCCACATCTCCTTTAGTGACCATGCAAAGAACTCCAGGCCTTGCAGGATGACATGGCCGAGGGGATTCCTCCTCCTCCTCCTGCTCTGTGTGTCACTGCCCAAATCAGAGCGAGCGCAGCTGTATGATGGTGGCACTGGGCTCTGTCAGGAGGTGACTGGTCTTTTTCACAAGGTTGAGACAACCCCGAAAGGGAAGTGTCAAGAGGAGATCTGTAGCCAGTGACTTGTTGTAAATATAGTTAGGAAAACAAATCTCCTGAAGGATTATTTTAATTGGGGAGAACCAGACAGTTTTAGAAACCTTGCAGTCTGATTTTTTTGAAGGGGGAAGGGTTGCAAGCCCTTTGGAGCTGGGCAGTGTTTGGGGAGGCAAAGTTCATGGGCTCACCACTCCTTCTGGGAAGGAATGGCTCTGCGTGTAGTCTCCAAGGCTCCTGAACCTTGTTGTTCTACAAGTACCCAACAAACAGAGTGAGTGACAGCACCAGGGAGGGCACAACTAAGACAAAGCAATTTGCTTCACTGGGTAATAAACCCCTGAGCAGCTGGACTTTGGCTGAGCTGCTCCAGTGAGTGGAAGGTTTGCAGGCACACATACTTCCTTGTTTACACGGGTGTGCTCGTAGCTGACCCCCGGCAGAGATGGCCAAGGAGACTCCTGAAGGGTTGGTCACAGTGTGACCAGCTGGAGAAACGTGTGTGAAATGTGTCAGAACTCCTGTTTCATCCACATTTTGCACGAAGGAGCAATGTAGTGGGTGCCAGTTTGGTGTGGGACATAGTGACAAGACTTGTGGTGACAGTGAGTGTGCAAACGAGCAGTAGGGAGCCCTGAGAAGCGGCAGAGGAGGTGGGCTCACAGCTCGCAGCTGAAGGATCTCTCCTCTGTCCTGCTGCTCCTCTCCAGGTCCTGCTGGAGAATGGATCCAGGCTCACCTTATCCTGTGTGGATTTTGTCTGGCAGGAAAAACAGCCAGGCTGGAAGGCAGGGCAGAAGCTGGGGCCTCCTCACCACCCCTGGGGCTCTGCAGGCTCCTGAGGGCAGGAGCCCTGGCCCAGTTTTGCCCTGGTCCTCCCCAGCTTGGTTGCTCTCACTCTGCACAATGATGGCACCTGGGGTTTCAGGCTCCCTCGTACCTTGTGACAGTATTTTCACCCTTTGGGGGATGTCAGGGAGGGCCTGCCACCTTCGTGGCCTTCCTCCCTTTCCATCCTCAGCATGGTGCAGGGCCCAGGGCTGGCAGCACCACACTGGGGGCAAATCCAGGAGCCTGGAGGCAAAGGGTGAAGGTGCAAAACCCACGTCTGGTGACACCACGAGGGTTTGTGGGGCCATCACCACTTCTTGCAGCCACCACAGTGCTGCAGGCTGAGGGGCTGCTGCTCCTCTGGCCCACGGGCCGTGGCTGTGGGGTTACCAGGTCCCCACGTGCAGGCTGGCAGGGCTGCCCAGCTCCCTGCCCCGCTGCCAGCAGCAGCTCCATCCCCGAGTCGCCTGCTTTCCTTCCCCTGTGCTGCTGGCAGTGGCTCCTGCGAGGGACGGAGAGGTAAGTGGTGCAATATCCTGCCTTTGTGTGTGCCAGCGCCCATGTCCCCCGGCTGGGTGGGGGTAAAGGAGCCGCCATCCACTGGAGGTGCTGCCCTTCAGCTCCACCACCCGCTCTGGGCTCCGGGGTTTGGAGCGGAAGGGCTGAGCCTGTCCCTGGCACGCTGCTGCTATTGTAGTTGTCTGTCACACACGTCTCACCGAGCAGGACCCTGGGGGAGATATTCTCCAGCAAAGGCTCCTGCCCTCCCAGATGACAATGACCCCCTCGAGGGCCCGACCGCTTCCTCCGAGCTCCGGAGAGCTGCGCAGCCCGGGAGGGGCCGTCCCGCTGGTGGAGGTTTTGCACGAACAAAAACCTCCCGCCGTGGCCGCTTCCCTGGTGCTCACAGCGCCAGCTCCCTGCTGCTTGCCGGGACTCTGGCTCTCCCCTTGGCTTCCCCGTTTAACCCGTACGCCACTGGGCTCCCAGTGAGCTGCACAGGCAGCTGCAGAGGGACGGTGGCTGCTTCTGTCCTCCCAAAAAAGCTCAAGGCACAGCTTTGGGGCAGTTGCCTGCCAAGAGAGGATGGAGCCCAGGCACCTTGTTGGGCTGGGGAAGGACAGGATGCTCTTGGTGCTCAGGACACGGGAGAGAAGGGAGAGGAACCTTCTTCTGTCCCTGCACAAATTCCCCTCCTTGCCCTGTTGCATGGTGTGAACATGGCTTTGTTTTGCCCCCATGCCCAGCTGGCTGTCAGCCATTCCCCGGGCAAAAACTGGGACACTGCAAGTTCCAGACAAACTTAAGGAAAAACTTCTTTCCTGTGAGGGTGCTGGAGCCCTGGGACAGGCTGCCCAGAGAGGGTGTGGAGTCTCCATCTCTGGAGATGTCCAAACCCACCTGGACACCTTCCTGTGCAACCTGGTGTAGGGAACCTGCTGTAGCAGGGGGGTTGCACTGGATGATCTCCTGAGGTCCCTTCCAACCCCACCATGCTGGGATTCTGTGTGATTCTGTGATTCCCAGCACGGCACTGGGCACTAAGTAGCTTCTCTGAGCTGCCTGTGCAGGTCGGCAGCAGCAGGGACACGCTCGGGGGCAGCACACATGGGCTGGGCGTTGTTTTGCTGGTCAGCAGGCTCCATTCCTCCCTCTCTGTGCAATTTCTGTCACAAGAAACCCTTGCACGGAGAGGCTGGTTGAGCAAGAGGCACCGTTGCTCCGGGTGCCAGCAGGATCCTGGGGGACAGAGCGGGCAGTGCCTGGGCAGTTATTGCCCCAGGCTGGTGTCCCCAGGGTTTGCAGGCAGGACGTGACTGGTGCTAGTTCCCTGGCTTCTCCTGGTCCTTCCCAGCCCTGTCACACCATGGGACACAGCAGAGCGAGGTCTGGTCCTGCTCTGTCCTCACCCCAGCACCCGTTTGCCCCGCAGCCCATGGCCCAGCCAGCGCAGAGTGGCTTTGCTGGGGGTGGCCATGACAACTGCAAGGGTAATAATTATCCAGGAGCACGTTTTCCCCGTGGGTTTGTTTGCTGATTCCCGCTGGGTGTGTTTTAGTTTGTGTTTACAGCCAGCAAATTCCACCCACTGCCCACTAGCACAGAACCCTCCCGTGCCTGCGTGCTCGGCTCTGTGCCGGGTCCTGTCTCTGCTCCGCACCCCAGCCCTCTCCCCGCGCTCCTCTCCTGCTCCTGAGGCTGATTTAAGGGATACTCTATGTGCCACCTCAGCTCCCTTGTGTCTCCCGGGGATCCCCAACCCCACCACTGGGAATGTGGGTCCCCTGTTCCTTGGCAGCGTGGGGCTGTCTGCAGCGTGTGTGCAGGATGGTGCCTCCCTGAACAAGCCGAGCCTGGGGGGCTCTTCCCCGCACCTCGCGGGACCTCAGCGCCCGAGGGGACAGGGCTCAGCGGTGGCACGTTGGTGGGGGCTCTTTCGTGCCTATTCCTCCACGTCACCCTCCTGCTTGTCGTGTCACGCACACGAGACAGCCTTCAGCCATTCCCCGCTCTCATGTCCGACCCTCAGACACCTCCGTCCGCTTTCCTGCGTGTGTTATCTGTGGGAGCAGGAACCCAGGAGTGGTTTCCCTGTGTGCACGCCGCGCAGTCCTGATAATCTCCGCTGGCGGTGAGCCTCAGCCAGGAGCAGGTGCCACCTCTGAGAACCAGCCCAGGTAACCCAGCTCCATGCCAAGCTTCCCGGGGGGTGTGAGGCTACCCCAGCCGGTCCCCACGGTCTGCAGGCTCCCCACACCCCCCCGTCCCGGTTACACCGCCGGTGCCGTGTCCTGGCCCCAGCAGGGAGTGGGAAGGGAAGCCGGTGGGGATGGTTGTGGTGTTGCTGCACGAAGCTCTTCTGCAGAACAACCACCACCAGGTGAATCGTTCCCTGGGCGGGGGAAAACAGCCCGGCCAGGCACCCTCAGCGTGGTTCCTTCTCCCCGCTGTGCCTTTGCGCCTTTTGCACGGTGCGTCCCTGTGCAAGGTGTGTCCTTGGGCATCCTTGTGCAAGGTAGGTGCCTGTGCAAGGTACATCCCTGTGCAAGGTGCATCCCCGTGCAAGGTACATCCCTGTGCACGGTGTGTCCTTGGGCATCTCCGTGCCAGGTACATCCCTGTGCATGGTGTGTCCCTGTGCACGGTGTGTCCTTGGGCATCTCCGTGCAAGGTGCATCCCCGTGCAAAGTGCATCCCCGTGCACGGTGTGTCCCTGTGCAAGCGGTGTCCCCGTGCAAGCTCCCAAGGGCTTCCTCATCCGAGGTGTATCCCCGGTAATCTCTGTGCACCATCCCCGTGCACGGTCCCGTCCCCATGCCGGTGCTCGCCCCGCCCCGCCCCGCCCCGCTCCGCTGCCGCCGCCCGGGACCCGCGTGGCAGCGCCCTCTGCCGGGAGAGCGCACGCCGCGCCCCGGGGGAGGCCATCGGGCGCCCCCCCCCCTCCCCGCACCGCTGTTGGTAGGCGCCGCCGCGGTGCCTGACGGGAGCGGTAGTCGCGGGGCGGGCGGACTCGCTTTCCCGGCGTGCCCCGCGCCGCTGCCGCCGCCGTGGGTGCGGGCCGCTCGCCGCCGCGCTGCTCCGCACCCCCCGGCCCGCCGCTGCCACCATGGGCTCCCTGCTCAGCCGGCGCATCGCGGGCGTGGAGGACATCGACATCCAGGCCAACTCGGCCTACCGCTACCCGCCCAAGTCCGGTGAGGGCCGCGGGGCCGCTCCCCTCAGCGCCGGGGACGGGGGAGGAGGACGGACCTTCGCCGGGCCCGGTGCCCCCCAGGCCGCCCTGAGGGGGACAGGCCTAGCAGGGGGCGGTCCCGGGGCTGCCGGGCCGCGGGGTCCCCGGGGGAAGGGGCTGTGGGGGTGGCCGGGGCCGAGCGGGGCCTGGGGCTGGGGCCGGCTGTGCGGGGGGGCCCTGCCCGCCCGATGTCGGGGCCTCCCCGTTGACGGGAGCCGGTGGGTGCATCTACTTGGGCCAGACCCGCGGTGCCCGGTTTGTCCGGGGTGTGAGGACGCGCGGGGCCGTGTGCCCTGACTCCTCAGCGGTCTGCCCGTCCCTCTGTCCGTCCGCGGCCGCCCGGCCCGGCCCGGTCGCTGCCCTTCGGTGACGGCGGTGGGTGGTGGGTGAGCAAGGCCTTGCTTCTCCGTTCTGGCACCGTGGCTGCAGCAAGTCCTCGGTGCGTGGCAAGTGGGGACCCTCCTGCTGGGAAGGGGGAAGCGCCGATGGAGTTCTGTGGGGATGTGGAAGGAAAATCGGATTTGGTGGAATATGGGATGGAAAAGTTCCCCCGTGGCCACCTCCTTCAGCTCCTGCAAATGTCGGTGGCTGTCACCCAGGAGCTGTCGGCCTGGCAGTGTGCTTGTTTACCAAAGGGAGATGTTCTGAAAACAGAGATTTGTCAGCAGTGCCACTTGTGTGGAGTTGAGAAGAGCCCGTGACTCACCTGGTCCTACGCTGCCTTTGAGATTGGCCTGGTTTAACTTGTTCAAAGAGTTTTATTTATTCTTCTCACAAAACAAGTCATCAGGGAAATTCAGAAGCTCTTTTTCTCCTACAATATCTATTCACTTACAGTTTTTTTTTTCTAAGTTTCTGTTCTGCCAGGGCTTTTCCAGGCAGGGTGAAGAGTTTGCAGAGCAGCCCTTGCTCTCCGGTAGAGGTGCAGCTGAGCTTTTTCGTTCAGGGATGTGAGTTCTGCGTGTGCCTGATGACTTGCTGGCTGTGACATCCTCAGGGCTGTGTGATGGAGGGAGCTGGATCCATTTTGTTGAGATCTCCTCAAATAGAGTCATGCCATCATTCCACTTTGTCTTGTTGCAGGTTGGCCTGCAGCCAGAATGGTGATGTGGAGGAGATGGAAGGGGGAAACCTTCCTGGAAAAATTCTTCAACTGTTCTGGCTCTCTTAGAAAATCTGCCCTGCTGGGTTTTTTGAGGGTGATGAGGACTCGTTTCTGGGGCTGCTGGGAAAGGCAGATGGCACTGCTAGGTTACAGCAGGACTCTGCGTGTCCCTGGGGTGGCTGAGGGGCTTTCCCAGTACGGGAGACTGGGTGGACATGAGCTCCCTGCTGTGCTGCATCGACGGTGCCACGGGCCCTGCTGACACTTTTCCTACAGCCTGGAGGCTGCCCTGACTTCTGGTGACACACAGACAGGATTTTTAGATATGGACTGGATTAATTATAACTCCCACGTGCCATGACCATGAAACTGCTTCTTTCAAATCATCATCCTGTTGTTTCTGGTGCTGTTGTAATTACCTGGACTAGAATTTAACGGTGTGTTGGGTTTCGTGCCTGTCACACACGTGAGGCTGCGTTTGTACGCTCACATGCACCCTGGGAGGTCACTCTGCTGACCTAGTGCTGCCAAAGAGGGTTCCATGTGTGCTGCCTCCCTTGTAAAACTGAACAGCTTTTAATTTTTGATTTAAAAAAAAAAAGAATTGATGATTAAAGAAAAACTATTGATATTTCCTTTAAAAGGCTTTGGATAGAATTAGGAGCTTGTTAATTATCTTTCTGTTGTGCTTGCTCGTGGTGTTTCTGGATGCATACTGGCTTTAGGCTAGACCTTTTCACCTTTCACAGGCTTATCTAACAAGGATCTTTGTGACTTCAGGGAGAAGAGCTGTTCAAGCTCAAGATGATTGTAGGCAGAAGAAAAGGTCCTGAACACTTCTGAGGTGGAGGTTGGAGGAAGGTCACTAAACACCAGAGCAGTAAGGTCTGCTAGGATGGTGGCCCCCCTTCCCTTTTCAGGTGGAGCGTGTTCAGAAGGACACTGTTGTTCTGGTCCTGCAGTCCCAGGTGTGTTTGTCTTGGGGCTGGAGCAATTGGCTGTGACTGGTACAAAACCTGACAGTGAAGACAGCTGGAAGGGAGTGTGTCTGGTTGTGTTTGATTGCAGGAAACAAGCTGGGAGCAGTACAAAAAGTTCTCAGGCTGAATCATTGCTAATTGTTTCTAACTTGACACTGTCGCTCTGAGCCCTGTGCTGCTCCTGGCTGGGAGAAGCCAGGTTCCCATCAGCTGTGGCAGTTTGAATGTGCACTGGAATGTTGGCCTGACACACCAGCACTCTCCTGGCTGCTCAGAGCTCACCCCTGGAAGTGCAGTGAGGGAATGTACCTGAGGTCACCTGTCCACACCAAGGGCTATCTGTCACCTTTGCGTTCCTTCCCTCTGAGTCTCTGGTTGGAGCAGATCTTGTCTGACTCTGGGTGTCTGCTCAGCTGCCGTGGCTCTGCTCAGCTGCTGCGTGTGCTTGGCATCAGTTTGAAGGATGCAGGTTTGTGTTCTGGAGCAAATATGCCACCTCACAGGAAGGCCACGTTGTGTGAGGAAATAAACACAAAAAATGCAGGGATCCTGACTGATTTAGGCACTGTGTCAGCCTGTGGAAAGGAACATGGTCACTTTGCCAGGCTGTACGAGTGACAGCACCTTGTTGAGTCACAGCTGGATGCAAACACAGTGTGAATATTCAGTTCTTGTTTATTAACTCCTGGTGTGGTTATTGCTGGGGCAGTCACATCCTCTGTGGAGGATTGAGCAGGTTGTTGTGGAATCCACCTTGGTCTTTATAAGCCAGAGCCTGTAATAAGGCATTCACAGATCATTTAGCAGGTTTTTTTGCAACCAATACCCAGTTTTATGGTTAAAACTCCTCTGAAAATGCCCTGCTTGTTTCTCCAGGGCTCTGGGTATGGATCAGCTGTGTTTCCTCTCCTGCAGCTGGGAGGGTGAGGCTGCTGAAATGCTGTAAGGTGACACCTGATTCCATCCTTTAACATCTCTTCACTGGTAGCTTTTAACGTTTCTTGCTTCCTTTTTGGAGGCTGTGCTGGCATTGCAGATGCCTGACCAGTTGGAAGGGGGTTGGAGAAGGGCACAATTTGTACAGAAGAATCAGTGCCCCCATGAAACAGGCTAAAAATGGGTAATTACAAGGAACAGTCATGATCCTCGCTGTGCTCTGTGCTTGGAGCAGTAAGACGATCCGTGTCCTCGCATGCAGTCTCCTGATGCCCCTATTGCTCTGGCAACCAGGGAGCAATGCACCAGTGTTCTCTGCAGCTCCTTCCTCAGCTCAGCTCTTGTTCCAGTGAGCTCATCTGCAGTGTGGAGCAGGGCAGGGAGCACGTGCCCTGAGATGGCTTTTCTCCTCTGGAGTAGGCTCTTGAAAGAGAATGCAGACCCTGGGCATGTCTGGAAGGAAAAAAGGTTAATAGACTCAGAAACTGGTTTGGGTGGGAAGGGACCTCAAAGCTCATCCAGTCCCAACCCCCCTGCCAGCAGCAGGGACACCTTCCACTAGACCAGGTTGCTCAAAGCCTCATCCAGCCTGGCCGAGAACACTTCCAGGGAGGAGCAGCCACAGCTTCTCTGCCCAACCTGGGCCAGGGTCTCACCACCCTCACACCAAAGAATTTCTTCCTCACATCTCATCTAAACCTCCCCTCTTCCAGTTTAGAGCCATTGCCCCTTGTCCTGTCATTAACTGCCCTTATCAAAAGTCCCTCCCCAGCTTTCTGCTCCTCTCTGAAGCTGAACTGCCTTGTTGCTTGGGAATGATGCTTTAATTAAAGAAAGAGCAATTTTAAATAGAAGAGTACCCCAAGTTCTACCCAATCTGTCACCTTCTTCTCAGCTCATGAGCCACGTGTGCCATGACAGTGTTGAGCCTGGAATATGCTCCTGTATTTCACAGGTAGCTCGCGTTCCTCACCCGCTCTGCGGAGCAGTTGTCTCTGTTTCTCCTGCTGTAGTTCTGTAGGGGCTTCAGCCCAACCCCCTGGTGACAGCCACCACTGCCTGCTGGTGACTGCTGCATTCCTGTCACAGAATCCCAGCATGGTGGGGTTGGAAGGGACCTCAGGAGATCATCCAGTCCAACCCCCCTGCCAAAGCAGGTTCCTCACAATAGGTCCTGTCCCAGCTGCTCGCAAGAACCAGACCGGAGGATTTGTGGGTTAAAAGCAGTTGCTTTTGTCACTTGTTTGTTGCTGCATTGTATTTAACCCAGCTCAGAGCCACCTTCCAGTTTGCCATGTGGTCCCTTTTGGTGGCCCAGCAGGGATGGGCCATGAGGAAGGCGAGGTGGCCTCGGCCAGCCGTGGCGCTGTGTCTAGGACGTGCTGTCAGTCTGTCCCTCGGCGTGCCGCGGTGCTCAGGGTCTGGCTGAGTAATTAAAACCAACTCAACTTCTATCACTTCCCTGTTCATTCTAAAAATGGTGAGAAGCCTAAATGGGCATCTAATTACTTTCTGTTAATTAACACTGTATGATACAGCCTTGTTTTGATGGGGCTGTGGTTGTGTTGTCGGCTCTGTGCTCCTGGCTGGTGTAGGGGTTGTGTTCCCTGCCAGATTGTCACTTGTGTGTCACATCCAGGCGTTAGGTTGGTGTGGTGGCAGGATGAGGATGCTGGGTTAGGGAGAAGTAGTTCCAACTGGAGCAGTCTGGTGCTTGATTCTGGTGCCTTTATGGTAATAACCCCCCCCCACCACCGTGTTGGACTAAATGGCGAGTGGTTTGGTGTCACCTGATGCCTTGGAGAACACTTTGGTTCCAGGTTGGTTTTGCATGGGGCAGGCTAAGGAGAGCTGGCCATTCTGGGTGTCCCAGGGGTGTTTTTCCAGCCACTGTCAAGTTTTCCACCACAATTTCTCTTACAACCACTGGTTGTACTTCACCTACCTCAGCAGTGTCACCCATTTGTGTTGTCTTTTATCTGATGTTCTCTTGTGTTTGGGACTGATTTACTCTGTGGAAGTCAAAGCCACAATTTTTCTGTGCTCTGGCATTTTTCTCCTATCCTCTCCTTCATGATTCATGTGTGATTCTTTCCCTGTAAGTGTGTTGCTGCGTTTTCCTGGAGGCTTTCTCTTTGTGGCAGCTCTGTGGAGAGCTGGGAGGAGGTTGCCTCTCCTTTGGAGCACCCACGCTTTGTTATGGTGATTCTGGAGGACACATTCTAGGTCACTTCTGGACCTGTGCTGGAGCTGATTGTTGTATCTGGAAAGGATGTGTTTCTATAATATAAATATCTGGATGCTTCTAAGCTGAGCTCAGCACTGGCTGAGCCCTCCCATCGTCACTGAAGCACTGTGCAGGGTGAGGAGAGCCTTTCCTGAAGCAGAAAGGGAAAAAAAAAGCCTTAATGGGAAAAACAGAGCCATTGATGAAAGCCCTTCCATTTCAGAGTAAACCATGCTTGCTCCTTGCTGGAGGGACTGCAAATCCTTCTGTAATGCCTCCAGAACCACTCAGATGATTAGTTGGATGATTACTGCTTCTGTAATGACTCGTTTTCAAACAGATCTGATGCTGTCTGTGTGTTGCACCTGGGGAAGCCATTGTGCTTTTGGCTCAGTCCTTGCATCATGCACATGAAAAAACACCACTCTGAAACTTCCAGGGAAGTGGCTTAGGTGGAGCCTTGGATTTTAGTTCTCTCCTAATAGTTATTTCTCTGAAATTGGAGTTCCAGAAAGTTCATACTTGAGAGTGTTTTCCCCAAGTCTTTCTAGGAAGAGGCTCCATCCCTGGGGCTCTCACACATCTGAACTGATCCAGTTTGACTTTGCAGTTCATCTGGTTAACTCTGGTTCCAAATCCCAGTGACCTGGCACGTGCTCAGTCTCCTGAAATCTGCACTGCAGTGCATCATCACCCTGAAGATGAATGAAACAAATCTGTAGTGAAGCTTTCAGAGCTGAAGATCAGTTCAGTCAGTCCCAGGGTTTATCTCTTCCAGACATCCATGTTTCTGCATTTAGAACTGTCAGTGTTATTAATGAAATTCAGCATCAAGGTGTGTGTAGTCTCCAGCAGTCCCAGGAAAGGTTTTGTGTGGTTCTCACCCTGAGATATGGGAGTGAGAGAGAGGTGGGAAGGCAAACCTTGCCCAAGAGGAGACCCTCTGGCTGTGCAGGGCTTTGCAGTGGGAGAAGCCTCGTCCTTGACTGAGCAGGTTGATGGTGTTTGTGGGACTTCACACTGGAAGGTGGAGAAAAGAGGAAGAATTAATCAGAATTGAGCAATATTGAAAAGAGCTGACTCTTACTGCTCCCCATCCCTTCTCTGGAAAACAAGTTAAAATGGAATTATCTCCACTGTAATGATTGATTCTAGTAGCACAGGGAAGGAGTGAGCTAGCAAGTATTTTCTATGTCTTATGGTCTTTTATACTTGTGAATTAAAAACTGCTCAGACCAGCTCTTCTCTGGGAAGCACTAATTTAGAGATTTTTATTCCCTTGTGTTTTGTTTTGGTTTTTTTCCCTAGGAAACTACTTTGCAAGTCACTTCTTTATGGGAGGCGAGAAGTTTGACACCCCTCACCCCGAGGGCTACCTTTTTGGGGAGAACATGGATCTAAACTTCCTGGGGAACAGACCTGTTCAGGCAAGTTCCTATGCACTGTCTGCTTTACCCTTTTGCTTCTGCCTTATTTTGGAAAGCCTTGTGTAGAGCTTGCACTAGAAGATAGCATGGAACTGAAGGACCCTCACTACTTGGGGACTGTCATTCCAGCCTGAGGAGCAGGAGCATTCCCCCACCCCGTGGCCCAGCTTGCTGGCTGACAGAGCTGTCCAGATGCAAGCAGAGTGTTTCCAAGAAGCAGTATTCACCATCCAGGGTTGTGTTCACTTAGGGCAGAAGGAAGAAATAGTAGGGGAAGACAGGCAGAGACTCAGGAGCACATATTTTGGGGACTCATTCTGATGTCCCTCTTGCATGAGACCTGCCTGCCTGAGTGAGTGTGAACCATGCTGCAGAGAGGAGAAGCCTGGGACAGTGATTCACTCACAGAGCCTGAACTTCACAGGGCTCCTGGGCACCCTGGGTGGGTTCCAGGCAGTGCTTGACAGGGCTGTTCTCTGTGTAAGCGAGGGGCCTGACTGGGTGTAGGGCAGGGCTGAGACAGATCTTAGTACCTGGTGATTGTGTTTGCTTTGTCACCTGGGTGGGCTGCTCAGAAAGTCTCTCTTCTGCTTTTGCCAGTGGAACATGGAGGTGTTTCTGGGCTCACAGATGTCGTATGAGACTGTGAAAAGCTGCTTGCTCCAGCAGTTGACTTGTTCTTTTGTTGTGAACAGGGAGAGCACTGTTGGGAGGGACAGAGGAATTTTGTGTTTTGGATCTCTCTTGTGTCTCAGAACTGCTTAAAAAGAACCAAAAAGGAGCAGAGTAGGAGCCATTTGGAGATGTGTTCAGAGTGCTGGAGAGGAAAGGGCAGAGAGCTGCTTGCTTTGCCTGATATTTTCTGAGTTGTTTCTGCAGCTTCAAAACGTGAAAATTAAAGATTGATGTCATGGTTCTCATCTTCAGAAAAGCTGTGACTGCTACTGAATTCATGCTTGTAGTGCCTGGTGGCAGCTCAGTGTCACCCCTGTTTTATAGATGGAGAAAACTGAGACAAGATCACTGTGCCTGCTCCTCCCTGGAAGTGTTCTCGGCCAGGCTGGATGAGGCTTTGAGCAACCTGGTCTAGTGGAAGGTGTCCCTGCTGCTGGCAGGGGGGTTGGGACTGGATGAGCTTTAAGGTCCCTTCCAGCCCAAACCAGTCTGGGATTCTATGTTTGAACTGGACTGGTGACCAGCACGTTGTGTCTCTCAGTTGTCCTCAGGCTGTACCATCGGTCTTCTCAGCACCACAGTTAATTACCAGGACTTTGCTGGGTAGGACAAGGGAGAACCCAGAAAGCCCTTGTGCAAGCAGGAAGTGCAGGTGAGCAACAGAATGAGGAAGGAGGGACTTCAGATGGAAATCAGTGTGGAGATAACAGTGCTGTGCAGGCGTGGGGGTGCTCACCACGTCCTCTCTGCACACGGGGCCGTGCAGGACAGCGGCTCAGAGCTGGGTGCTTCTCCTTTGCTCTGGGACTGGCAGCTGCACCCTGCTCCAACAAAAGCAGAAGATGCAGCTGTTGGCTAAACATCCCATGTGCCCATGGCTGTAAGGACTAACCTGGCAGAGTTAAATTGCTCCATGTCTGAGCCTGGATTATCCTTGCAGACATCCCAGTACTGAATTTCATCACGTTTTCAGAGGGGAGTGGGTGAGAATGCTGTGAACACAGCGGGACGTTGGCCAAATTGGTTTCAGGGAGGGAGGCTGCTGTGGTATTTAGTTTGCCTATGTAAAGGTAATGCCTTTAGGCAACTCTGATCAACCATCAAGAAAAAAAAACACTTGAACACAAAGCAGCAAAACTGCTTTTGGGATGTGGGCCAAGTTCTTGCTTTGGAGTAACTGAAGTCCTGACTGCTCTGTGTAGAGCAGGGCTGCCAGCCACAGTACTGAGCAGTCAGGGTGCAAGGAAAGTAGAGGCTGCTGCCCTGTGAATTCTCAGCTGCCCGTGGCTGTGGCACAGGATCTTCTGTGCTGTTCTCTTGTTGGTCAAGAAACAGCAAGGTTTTCCCCTCAGTCTCTGGCTAGTGCCCCACCAATACATTTCTGTGGCCTGAGGGAACAACACTGAAGGGTTGTGTCTTGGAGCTGCCCTGAAGTTCAGCTGCAGCAGCATTTCACTGCCTGCTTAGCAGTGATAAAGGAAATGGGTATAAGTGGTCCCTGGTACTTCTGCTCCATGTCAGTCACTCTCCAGCACCTAGTAAATGTGTGTTTGAAGGACCTCAGCGCTGCTGAGGCTGTGTGGTGGCACTGTTGCTGGGTACATTCAGAGTGACCTGCAGCCTGAAAGCCTGTCCCACAGCTCTGTGCCTTTGTGTCGTGCCGTTGCTGTGGCCTGGAGCACGGCTGTGTCTCCAGTCTGAGCACCTATCCAACTTGGCAGTTACCTGAGTGGGTGTTTCAGCCTCAGACTTCCCTGAGCAGATGGGAGATCCAGCAGGCAGGTCTGCAGCTATATAGGTTGCAGTGACCACAGTTGGCAGTTTCCTTTGCACTTCTTGCTGGAGACTGAACAGTACAGAGAATTACAGTTTGAAGCATTACTGACCTTTATTTAAAGGCAAATCTGTGAGAGGAAGTTCTCTTTACTGTAGAATAGGATGAGGCCCCCTATCCCCATCTCTTTCTTTTCTTTTCCAGAACATTTGCCCCATTGTTTCAGAATAAAAAGAGTTTTCCCAGGAAGCCAGGGCTTTGGCATGCTGATTAGCAGTCAAGTCACTGTTTGCATGCTGTAACACACATGAAAGAGCTGTACTTCTGCTGCTCAAGCTGGAGATGGCTTCTTCAGTGGAAATAAAAGCTTGTGAGAGCAAGGCTTTCCAGACTGAGAATTCAAGGTGTAGAAAAAGAAGAGTTTGTGAAAATGCCCTTTCTTAAAGTGCATCCTGCCAATATCAGCTATGGCTGGGCCAGAGCAGGATTTTCACCCTGAAACATGCTCGATTTATCTGTAAATAGAATTCTCTGTTCCTGTTCCTTGAGACTGTTGTACTGAGTACCCTTAAAAGTAGATGTTTCTTGGTTTGGGTAAATGGTGTGCCAGGTAACATGCTGCTACCTTTTACAGTATAATAACAGGAGAATGATTTGACTTTTTGTTCCAGTTTCCCTATGTAACTCCAGCTCCACAGGAGCCCGTGAAGACGCTGAGGAGTTTGGTGAATATCCGCAAAGACTCTCTCCGCCTTGTGAGGTACTGTTACTGCCTGAACCTTTCCTTTCATTTCCTTTGAGCCAGCAATCTGCCATCCAAAGCCAAACTGTATTGGATAAGGTTTTGGAGAAACAGCTGAATTCCAGATCCTTGTTGCTAGATATGTCCAGAGGTTTCCAGGTTCCCTTGTGATCAGAGTTTTTGGGTGGTTTATCCCTCCTTATCCCTAGACTTGAGCAGCCTGTGTTTCCAAACAGGGCAGTGGTGTATCTGTCTCTACAGGACAGGCTGCAGTGGTAACAAAACCATGAAACCATTAGCATGAAGAGAAGATATTAGTCAGGTCAGTAAACCCTGTGGACAGATTTCTTGCTGCATTCTTGTGCAAGGAGAAGCCAGAAAGTAGCTGATTCTGGTGCAAGACACAGGCTAGGAAGACTGATTGGTCTTGAGTGAAACTTCCTCAGGTTTCTCCTGCTGCCAAGGTAAAGTTTGGTCCTAGTGTGCTGCATTCATTTAGATGGCTCCTGTCCCATGTGCTGGGGTAGGAGGTCTGGATAATCATGGAGATTTGTTACCTTTTCACTCTACACTGAGATCTGAAGCAGCACTGGGTGGGTTAAACGCGGTGGCTGACGCTTGGACCTGTGGCTGCCGTTTTTCACACAGCTGGCTGAGGGACAGGGGCCCAGCATACAGTGCTGTGGTTTGGTCTGAGCCACTGGGCAGATGTCCAGGCAGAGCATTTCTCACAGATAGCTGAGTCGTTCTGCATTCTGCATTTCAGGCTGGAGTGCTGGCAGGGAACCAGCTTCAACTCTCAGCCAAGGTGGTGTAATGTGAGTAATTTGAGTCATAACCACACAAAACCCTCAGTTTGTGTTTATGTGAAAACTGAAGGTTGGGGGTTTGTTTTGTTTTGTTGTTAAAAGAGCAATACCTGTGGTTTCAAAACTGATGGGACAGGAAAAGAGAGAAGAACTTCTGAAAAAGTAACCATTGGTAAACTGCTCTGAATGCTCTCTGGCATTTTGGATAGAGAATGAAGGACTTCTCTAGGAAAAAGTCCTGCTTTCCTCCGACACTTGCTGTGGAAAGAGTATTTTGTTCTCCCTGCGAGCGTCCACATAAACAGTGTACCATGTCTCAGAAGCCAAATGGGAAATGGCTTTTTCACTGGGAGAGGCCTTGCTGTGAATGGAGGAGTTGGTGGGGTTTAGAATCATAGAATCTCCTGGTTGGAAAAGACCTCTGAGATCATCCAGTCCAACTGTACCTGTCCACTACTAAACCAGATCTCTGAGCACCCCATCTACCCATCTTTTAAACACCCCCAGGGATGGGGACTCCACCAGCTCCCTGGGCAGCCCATCCCAGTGCCTGAGAACCCTTTCAGTGCAGAAGTATTTCCTGACTTCCAACCTGTACCTCCCCTGGTGTAACTTGAGGCCATTGCCTCTTGTTCTGTCACCAGTTACCTGGGAGAGAAGGCACCACACACCTGCCTCCCCTCACCCTCCTTTCAGGGAGCTGTAATCAGCAATTAGGTGTCCCCTCAGCCTCCTCTTCTCCAGACCAAACAACCCCAGTTCCCTCAGCTGCTCTCAGAAGGTTTGTTCTCCTGTTTAGTACGTACAGTTCTGTGTTTCTGCTGTCTGTGGTTGCACATCCTGTCCCCCAAGCAGAGTGGCAGCTCTGGACTATTTGAAATGTGATGTCCATGCACCATGATGGTGTCTAGGTTTGCATCTATCGAATTCCTGGTACTTTCAGTTCTTTCTGTGCCTCATGAGCTCTCACAGGCTCTTGTGCTGCCGTTGTGTTAGTGCTGATGACAGCATTGACAACATTACTCTATTTAATTTGGTACTGATGTAGACCCAAAATGAGATTTTAATTGCCAGTCCCCAAGAGGACATTCTGTCTTGTGCTTTTCTGCTGGTCTGGCCTGGAGGCTTTTCCTTTCTCCCTCTGTGCACGTAGAGCCACTTTGTGCCCTCTCCAGCTTGGCTTATTTGCAGCCAGTGGTTGAGGCTTGTACATTCTTTCCAGAACTAGTTAAGTTTAACTTACCACCTCCCCCACCAAATAAAATTATACTGAGCTGAGTGTCTAGGTGTAAAGTAGGTTCTGATAGTAAAATCTTCACAAGGCTTTTGTTTTTCTTTGTGTTTAATTGAAAATTCATTGTTAGCCTGTGAAGAGGGTGTTGATTCATAATTTGGAGTGTAAAGTTCTATGGAGGAATATGA
Organism: Caprimulgus europaeus; assembly: GCA_907165065.1. The sequence goes on along the minus strand of OU015540.1, from coordinate 15,627,324 downwards.
GGAAATGTCCACTCTGGGCTTCCTGCCCAGCTCTGACCAGACAACATTCTGAGCTTTGCCAAATCCTGAATATTTACAGCAGCTTTGGAGAGAAGCAGCAAACCTGTGGATATTGGTGCTGAAGTTCTGGGTCTTGGACTCAGTGCGAGTGCTTGATTTCTAACAGGATGGCACTCTGGGAACATCACAGGAGGGTAACATGGGTTTTGCTGTTAACCACTAACAGAAAAAAGACTGCATCATGTCTGTCTTGTGTCCATTTTCTGGGTTTCCCTGGACTTGACACTTTATTTCAGAGCTGAAGGACCTGATGGACTGGTGCTGGCTCTTTACTCTTACCTTGAAAGCACTTCCCGCTGCGGGAGGAAGATCAATTCACAAAGCAATGTTTCATGGATGAGTTGCATCCTGGGACAGCCTCTCTGCTTCAGTGTGGGCTTTGGGCTTCAGATAGTGTCACAGAACAGAAGTGCTGAAGGAATCAGCAACTGTAGTGGTTTGGGAATGTGTCTGGAGCAGCAGCAATGTCATGGAGAGCAGTATCACCACTGAGCACCTTTGATAAGGGCCTGAGGGAGGTGGATGATGGGGACTGAGGGGAGACAGGTGAGTTGCTGTGAGTGACAGAAGGGAAATCCCTTCTCTCCCCTCTCCAGCACAGTGGGGCTGACCTTGATCCTTGGACTTGTTCATCCTGCAGTGGTGGTGGTGAGGGTGCTGGGACTGCCTGCTCTGCAGCCCTTGATAGCATTAAACTGTGTACAGATCTCTGCAGAAACCCCAAAGAGGAAAGGCTCTGTTTGATGATGATCTTCCCCCTTGAAAGTCAGTGCTGATAGAGATGTCAGCTAGTTCTTACTTCATTTAGAGCCTGCTCTAGCACTGCTGTAATACATATCTCACCATCTTAAGCCAAGCAATACTCAGCATTTATCCTGCATGTCTACTAAGTTGTTGGTCAAACTTTGTAATCTCCTCAGAGGATGAAATTGGGTTTGACTTGACCTATTTCTGTAAAATTGTCATGGCTGCTAATGATCAAAACAAAGTTAATGGTCTCTTTATCTTTTAATTCTTTAACAGACAAACAAAAAGTTCCAGCATTTCCATTGTTTTATCCAGAAGTGATGTCAGACCAGGTGGCCTCAGCTCCCTTGGTCATCCTGCTTTGCCTTTTTCATCAGTACATGGGATCAGCTATTTGTTCTCGAAGGTGGTCAGTCTCTTCTGCTCTGTGTGTGTGATGTGAAGGCTGTGTGATTAACTTGTGTGCATGAGCGAGAGGCACACCCAGCAAAGTCACTGCTTTCTAAATCTGTGCATGCACCTTTGGCCACTTCACTTCAACACTCTCTGTAGGCCTTGACTAAATGTACACTGTAAACTTCAAGTGCAGGTGGAGACAGAATTGCTCTTGAACCACCTGAACCACCTCCTTGTCTGCCAAGTCTGTTGCAAAGATGGAAGGAATGCAAAATGTGTGACGTTGGCCTTGTTGCTCCCCTGAAGTTACATCCCACCGTTCCTGCACCTTAAGGTGGAACAGGAGATGGCTCTGGCTCTCAGGGTATGCACCAAAGTAGTCCTTGCTTGTTCCTTGGTCCGGCTACCAGCTGGCATGGCTGCTTTTGCAGTCATTCCTCACCTGAACTCCTTGCTGTGTGGCAGATGACTTTCTCAACCCCCAGCACCAGGTGTGTTGCATCAGGAAGATGTGTGCACAGCCTTGCTGTGTCTGTCACCATTCAGGCACGTGTGCTTTTCCCCCTGCTCAAGTGATGCTGCTGCACTCAGACAGGGCTCTGGCTCTACTTCTTCCCAGCAGATGCAGCCTCCAGAAGCCTCCTCTGCAGGCACTGCAGTTGGTAGTGGCCCTTCAGTCGTTTCCCAGGGCAACAGATCTATTCTAGTCTAGGCTTAACCCCTTTTCTCCTGGAAGGGATGGGAGCACATTGTGAGTGCTGTCAGGGAGACACAGAGGTGAAGTTGAGAGTGGGAGGGTGATCTGGGAACCTGTATGCTGTGTGTGACTGTGCTGAGAAGACAAAACAGCCAATGGTCTGACTATTGACACGTTGCTTTTCTGTGATGAGCTCTCCCACCGTGTTACTTGGGGCTGTTACTGGTGTCTAGACCTGTGGTGGTGTTGATCTGGAACACATGGCTGTGCCAGGCAGCTCTGTTTTAATACCCACCTATGTGTGCAGTGAGTGTTGGTCTGTGGAGTAGCCTTCATTGATGCCTGCCTGGGCATTGGTTCTCCCCACCCTACTTCTTCTGGAAGAAGTGGCAAGTGGGTGGTAGCCTGGAGGTTGTGCTGCCCTTGTCCCTTGCTGCTGACAACCTTGGGTCCATGGAGGGCAGCGCAGCAAGAGGTAGTTTACAGAAGCTTATGCTGCTGCTTCCTCTGGACACCCAGCACTTGTGAGCGTATTGTTGCCTTCTGTCTTCTTGGGTCAGTCCAGCACAAAATGTTGAGGCTACCCCTGTGTTTTCTAGACACACCTGCCCTGCTGGCTAGAGTGCTTCTTGTTTATAGCCTTCAAGTGCCATGATTTTATTATGTGAATGCAAGTTGCTTGTGTGAAAATACCATAATTCTCTCTATCCTGGGTTGTACCCAGGCTGCTGCAGGTGCTCAGACTGTCAGTCCTTGGGATTTGTCTTTTTTATGCTAGCATGTTGGGTGTATTCTAGCTTGATTTGCTGTTCTGACCTAGGTGAACCTCTTGTTTGGAGCTCTCCAAGTCCTTCAGACAGGAATGCAAGTGTATACTGTAGTGATTCACTGGGGTTATGTTAGTACAAGTCTGTGTGTTAGGTATTTGATTATACCACTCTTTAAACTTTATTTTGCACCTTCTGCATTAAGTAGCTGGAGCTGAACATTTCAGTTTGTTCAGTGTGGTGTTGAGTAAAATTCATGCTGGAACCCTCTTAATTAGGCAGCAGTAATTACATCTCAGTGAACTCAGTAAATAAGGATTCCCTTGACAACTTTTAGCCTAAATGCTGGAGCTGTGCCTCGCCCATTGCTCGGTGTCCACGGAGGATGTTTAATGAGGGGAGAGGCCGAGTGACACCGCGAAGTCAGAGACGGTGCCAAGCTTTTCCTGAGTACTTTAGCTGCTTGGCTTGGACTTGGGCATCGTGACAACTAAGGTAATGCTGATAAACCAGTGAGGCTGGAGCTGGGAGCAAGTCAAGCAGTGTTGTACAGCTCTCAAAGGCAACCTGTGCATTCACCATTCCTCCACGGTGCGTGAGCTAACGGCGGTACCTGCAGTCGGGGGATTACAGTGGGGTTTAATCTACGTGTGAGAATCTACTGCCCTGCCAGTGAATCACATCCATTCTGTCTGTCACTTTGTGCTTCAAGGCAGAGTGATCTTCTCATGGTGTGTTGTGTTGGCTGCTTGTTCCAGGATCTGCTGGTCTCCCCTGGCCACTCCTGCCACGCTGGAACTCACCGCTCGTCCGTGACAGCAGCTTGCTGCCCTGGTGCTTGCTTCAGACCACCTTCTGCACCAGATTTGTCACCTGCCTTTTCCAGCACTAGGGAGAAGGAGTAATTCTGGGCAGTGGTGATCACACAGTGGGATGCAGCTGGACTGTAGCCCATAGGTCGAGTTATGACTCACCTTGATGTTAATTGAAGCAACTTCTCAACTCATTATCGTATCGGTTATCATGTGCCAGTTGTGCTGTTGGATATGTTAATTTTTGTTCATACAATAAATGTGTGCAAGCTTCAGTCATTGGCAGCATCAAAAATTTATTGATGATTTGTAATTTTAAAAATATTTGAATTTCCTGTATTTGGATGCTTTCCAATCTGAATATCATCTTCTGTGTCATACTGGAGGTGCCTTTTGTTGAGCCTCAGGAGTTTTGTGTTACAGAAACCTTGGGTTTTGCCTGTCAGGCACCATGTCATTTGCAGAATTAAAAGAATTAGGCTTTAGACTTCTCAGGTTCATGCAGGATTTCTTTAGCCCAAATACTGAGCCTAATGTGGAGCTTTAAAAGGAAGGAGAATGTTTTCTCTCCTAAGGGTTTGACATTCAAGAGTTCACTTTCTTGTCTCGTTCTGTGTCCTGGCACTGTAAGGTGAGGTGAGATCCCTCAACACCATCGTTACATCATTCACTTCAATAACTTCAGTCACATCTTGGAAGAACCTTCTTCATAGGAGAGAATGGAAATCTCCTGGGAAGCCCTGGTGGAACCCCGTGGTGCCTTGACCACCCAGAACACCTAGATTGGACCACTCTTGTCCTGATTTCCAGAATTATCTTTGAGGATATCTCATAAATATATGTTCTAATCCTCTGGCGTTGTCTTTCAGGTATAAAGATGACGTTGACAGTCCCACTGAGGAGAATGGGAAGCAGAAGGTCCTGTACAGCCTGGAGTTCACGTTTGACGCAGATGCTCGTGTTGCCATCACAATCTACTGCCAGGCTACAGAAGAGTTTGTTGGTGGCATGGCAGTGTAAGTCCTGGGCTTGTGGGCATGTGGAGGGGCACAGGAGCTCTGGGGTGATGAAACACCTCTCATGAATCACCCCTGAGGGCAGTGCTGCCACAGATGGTGGAGAGGGAAATCTCTTCTGTCTCTGTTTTATATATTCTGATAACTTTGAATATTACTTTCACTTCCCTCCCCTGCATAGCCACTATCTTTTCTTGTTCCCTTTTTGGTTTGTGTGGGGAAACCATTCTGTGTGCAACAAAGGAGGGGAAACTTACAGCTGTGTGCTTTGTCAACAAGATGTTCTGTGAAATTGAAAAACCAGCCACCCTTCCCTTGAAACACTACCTGTTTTTTTTCTAGATCATGTAACTCACTGGATTTCTGTGATCCCTGTAACAGGAGCCTCTGGGCCACCAAAGTAAAGTTCAATCTGACATTTGCATAGCATTGAGGCCCACCCAAAGCTCCTTTTGGGCTAAATGACCACCTCAAGACAGGCTGTTGTGAGATGGCTGTCGGGGAGATTTACTGCCTGAAGCCCTGTCTGTGTGTTTCCTGCCAGGTACACATCTTAGCCTCTGGCTAGCTGTAGAAAGAGTGGTCAAAATGTCATATGTGGAGACTTTCTCATATCCTGGTAGTGCATCCCTACAGATCTCAAAACCATTTCATCTAAATCAGCATGTTTAAACCATTCCAATCAACACTTCATCCCATAAAACTATGAAAAATTTTCTCTCTGTGTTAAGATCCGAGGTGTGAATTGGGTACAGGTGAGCTGTGGGTTGGTTATGGCAGGCTTCTGATGGCCATGGGACAAAGAATTCTTTTTGTTCTCTGGGTGAAGGAAGATTGAGGCTGCAGAAGCTCTTGGCTTCCTCTAGTAGAGGCTTCTGGCTGATCAGCAGCTCTCTCTGCGCATGTAGTGCTGACGGCTTCTGCAGTGGTGCTCTGGATTTGGGGGTGAACTTAGGTTTTATTGAAGGGATCTGCAGAGATTTCAGCAGGGAGAAAAATGTATGGCAAACCATAAAATGGCTTATGTGCTTTAAGTATAAACATCCCAGTAATGATCAATGACCAGTGTATTTCTAGGAGTGAGACAAGCTCCCTGCTCCCATCCAGATGTGCATTCCTCCAAACTGGAGGATATCCTGATCCAGAGTTTGTGTTTAGGCCCCTTTTCTCCTGCTGAAGCCTATGGCTGCCTTTATTTTAGGGAGGTAATAAATTCTCTCCTTTTAAGTGCTTGAAAAAGATCTCTTGACAAACTCTTGCAAACGCTTTCTATTTAGCTCCCGTTTTTCCTGAGCAGAGCTGAAGGCAGCAAAATGCCTTAGAAATTCTGATCAAGTTTCCATGTTCTGTCTCTTAGGTCCTTAGGTTTCCTGTGAATTTAGTGCTAGTGAAGGTGTTGGAATGGCAGCCTTGGAGATTGAAGTCCTCTTTTCCTAATCCAGGTACAACGTGGAGAGGTGGCCAGCGTCCCTTGTGCTGCCCTGCAGTGTTCCTTGTGTTTCACCTGAGGAGGAAAAGGGGGAAAGGGGGGAACTGAGGGTCCCTATGGCCAGGGTGGATGTATTTACATTGCCAGACTTCAGGCATGGCTTTAATCAGCACATCTTGTTTTAAATCTTGATTTTAAATCTTAATTTTAATCTTGTTTTACATGTTTACTTGTTGGTTTACCTCAAAGGAGGATTTGTTTGTCACTGGTCAGTACCAATGAAACATCTGCATTTACAACTCAGTGCAAGCTTCACATCTAACTTTGTGCTGCACTTTACAAAAGGCTTAAGTCTGTAAAGAATAGGCACATGGTTTAAAATGTATTTTTTCAGACTTCCAGTTTTGTCTTTTGTTATGTCAAAATGGCAAAAAAAAAATTATTCTGAAAAGAAAAGATTTGGATTTTTGTTTAACTGTGTATTGAACCAGGCTGTGCTGGGGTGGGAGTGCAGCTGGATCACCTGAGAGCAGTGGTGTGGTGTTCTTGTTGGTTAAACTGCTCTGTGTTGGGCTCTTAAGAGAGTGTCTTGTCAAGCTGTGCCTTGAATTGTCTAATGGAAATACTACAGTTACTGAATATAACTAACTGTGTCTGGACAGAGTGTGTTTTCAGTCTTCTGAAACTAGTAGCTCTTCTCTCAGAACTCTGTTGGTTGATTGGAAGAGGAAAACACAGTTTCTGGTTCACTTCAGAACACGTTTTACTGACATTTAATGCCATACCTTAAGCCAGTGACTGTCACCAGTGCTGTTGTCTGTTCTTTAAAGCTTATGCAGCAAACATGAACTACCTAATTGCTTTTTAAATTTAATTTGAACAATTCCTGGGTAGAGTATCTGCAAGTTAACACAACTGACAACTTGAAATATATTTTTTTTAAATAAGAGTTTTTTAATCCACCCTGTCCATGGTTCACAGAGAGATGGATCTGTATTGAGATGGCAGAGGAGAAGCCTTTGTTCCTGAACCCAACCTGCCTCTGCATGAAACCAGGATCAGTGCTCAGCAGTCATCACCTCACTAACCATACTGTGCTGCCCTGCTGGGGTGGCAGCACTCCCAAGTGCACTAAACCTTTATGTCAAAAGTCAAAGCACTCTTCTTCCACTGCTGGCTTCTAATTTAATAAATCATCATTTAATTTCCCCAAAGTACAGGAGTGATGAACTCTCTGTCTCTGCACTGGAGTTCTTGGACAATAAATGTGAGATAAGTGTTGGGGGGGCTGCAGCAGGAGCCAGGGAACCTTTTGGAAGGCATGATCCTGATTTCATGCAGATGTGTAGGTAATAAGGGCTGAGGGAAGTGAGATACAAATATAGACTTTATAAGCTGCTTTAATTCAACCCAGGCTATTTTTCCATGTGGAAGTGGCTCATGAGGCACGTCTTGGGGCTAGTGCAGCTGCCCCAAGTAGGCATCTCTGCTTCTCTGGATTTGCTGGCTGCTAGTAAAAACCTTTTGAAGCTCTAATTTCAGCTTTGCACAGCAGTTCTGGAAGGGCACTGCTATAATTACTTTGATTTATTCTTTTCAAATTCTAGTGGAAAAAAAAATAAATAAATCTGGGCTGCATTCTCAGAGCTCTGAGTGGAGTGAGTGCATTTTTAGTGCACTAATAGGAATGCAGCTTCCCCCTGCCTGGGCTGGTAGTTTTTCCTTTTTCTCAGTTTCTTTTGGTGTTAACAGCTACACTCAAGGAACAAGCATGTGCCAAAGCTGCACTGTGTATAAATTCAAAACCTCTGCTGTGTCCAGCACTTGATGGGGAGAAAGATGTTCTTCAAAACAAAACACTTCTTTTTTTTTTTTTTTCCACTCTCCTAAATTGATGCTAAATCCTAAAATGGGAGAAACTTTCTGGACTCTTGTCAAAAGCAGAAATTTTCTCCTAGTCCCCAGCCTGCAGCATGGCTCCTTGGAAGTGCTAAACAAGTTATTCTGGCTTCTCTGCTGAAACAGCCACTCACCCTGATAGTATCAGCACCCTGCTCATGTGGAACTCCTGCTAGGAGCACTGTCATGGTTGTACATTTTGGGGTGAGAGGAGGGAGGGGAGGGAAGGGAGGGGAGGGGAGGTGGCTCTCCCTGAGCACAGACATTGCTTGGTGTAGAGCCTCTGCTCTCTGAGAGTCACCACGCTCTGTGTGTCACGGACCTGCCTGTGGGATTAGCTGGGCTCCATGACCAAAGGGAATCCTTTCTCTCTGCAAGCCAGAAAGCTTCCTCCTGGAGTTCTGTGGGCTCTGCTTAAAAGCTGGTGGCTTTATCAGTATGTGCTGCCTGTCCTGGCCTGTCTCAAAGGAGCATTCAGCAGACTTCCCCAGGTAATTGTGCTGGGAGATGTGCTCAGCTGTACCATTTCCTAGCCAAGATCTCAGGAACACGTAGCTCCCAACTGCTGCCTGCCCCTTGTCCTGAGCTGCTGAACTCTGAGTGTCAGGGGGAGCTGTGTTGTCACCACTGTGGGACCCCAGTTGACTGGTAAAGTCTGGAGAAGGTGAATGTGTGGCTGTTGGTGATTGTAGAGGTGTCTTCACCTCTGCTGCCCCATGCCCAGGGAAGGTACCCAGCACTTTCTGGTGCTAGTGCAGGTGTCTGTAGAAGCCTCTTGGATGAAATGGGAATTAGTTTAAATCTAGAGGGGACTGCTGCTCTCACTTCTGAATACCTGTTGCCTGATTACTTTGTGGTGAGCCTAAAGACTCTTTAGAGTAAACTCTTTAGTTCTCACAGGTGCATAGTTCTCACTTCCAGCTGGTGCATTACCCAAGGGTGACAGAGACCAGATCTGCCTATGTCCAGAGTCTCTTCAATGACATGGAATTAGCAGTCACCTGCCTCTGAACAGCTCAAGACCCCCAATATCCTCAGTTTTATTTATTTTTCTGGTTGTGTCCATTTGCTTTGGTTTTGGAAATCGGCAAATTGTTCCACTGTGCTTCTGTTTCCCGTGGCAGACCCTGAGTGATCCTTAGCACAGTGTCTTCCCTGAGGGTCTGCTCTCAGCTTGGGTTAGTGCTGGGTGTGCTCTGGGGCAGTTGATCTGTGATCTGGCTGGTTTGGAGGCAGTGATATTTCTCAGTTTGTCCTTTCCTTTGGCTTTAGTTTCCCAGCAGCTGGGTGGAAAGCAGGGAATACCCTGGTTGTGGAAATGATCATAACAGCTTGACTGCTCACCTGTGAGGACAAGCCTTGTATTGCACAGAGTCACTCAGGCACAGCAGTACCTGTCAGCTTCAAAAATGTTCTACAAACCAAGAGAAATTTGATGTCAGAATCCATGGTGGATCTAAAATCCAGCTGGGATTTTAGACCAGAGAGCCAGCTCCGTGCCTGCGGTAGAGTTGATGGGCATGTGCAGCAAGGAAGGGTTCAGCCATCTCAGCCAAAAGGTGAAGGGTGACCAGGGTGGGCCCTGTCTCAATTGCATGAGAATCTCTGCCTTAGCATACAGGAGACACACACATGCAGATGTGTGAGTTTTACACTGGCTGCTCGCTAGTGATTGCCCATAAGCGTGTAATTTCCCCCCAGATGAAAGAGAGGACACTCTGCATTGCATGTCCACTGCAGGGCTGGCAGTGCTCCTCAGCAGCTCCTAGGCAATAGTGGAAGAGCTAACAGTTAACTTTCATCAGAGTTTCTGAAAGTTAACACAGCTGTCAACTTCAAAGAATATATATATTTTTATATGAGTTTTTTAGTCCACCCTGTCCATGGTTCACCGGGAGAGACGGATCTCTGTTCAGATGGCAGGGAAGCTCGCCTTCTCCTGCAGTAACCAGCTCATGTGTTCATACCCTTAGGTGTCTTTGGTTTAGGAGACAGGTGTGTGTTTTTGGAGCAGGCTTCAGAGATGTTCATATTCTCTTTTCGTGTGTGCTCTATGAACTCATCCTTTCCTCCTCTGGCGAAAGCCTTGGTGTGCACACGATCAGTCTGTTCCTGGAAGGGCCCCTGGGACTTTTCCAGCTGCAGGTGTCCTGCTGACTAGCAGGGAAGATTGTGCAGTGAAAACATGACAAGCAGCGGTTGTTTCCTCAGGGGTAGAAGCCAAACCAGCCCTGTAGCTGGAAGCACTTAAGACAGCCAGCTCTAAAGACATGAGCCATCCAGGCAGATCAGGAGCTAATGACAAATATGACATGAGAGGTTTGAGTTTTGCAGCCCATTGTTATGATAAAGATCTTCTCTGGACAGAAAAGGTTCTCTTCTGTATCCTAGTAGTGTTGCTAAGCTCTGTTTTCTCATTATAAAGGGAAAACACAATGAAAATGGGTCAGTCCAGCTCTGCAGTCCTTGCCCCTCTTCAGGGCTGTGCTGGTTGTGTCACTGATGCACAAGTGGCTGTTCTGGATCTGGTTTGGGGGTTTTGTTTTGTTTTTTAATCTCATTTCCTTGTTTGTTTTGCAATGTCTGTGACATTCATCCCAAACATCCCACCACAGTCCTTTAAGCTGCTGGTGGACGTGGCACTGCTGTGATGGTGGATTCTATTTGAGTAGTTGGTTCACAAAATGAAACCCAACTGAAACAGGGAGCTCGGCGCATGGCTGCTTTCACTCAGGCCTGGCACAGGAGAGACAGAGGCACTCAGCTATTCCTCGGGTTATTTCATAGCCTCTGTCTATTCAAGGCCTTTGAAAGGTGCTCTTGCTGCTTCTGGCTGTGGACTGTGGTGATTAATATGAATTCTTTGTGCAGAAAGATTTCTTCCGCGTGAAGGAATCGGAGGCAAGCGCTGGTTTTCTGCGAGGCACAAGCCTTTACGGCCAAAGCCTCCTTTGATCCGGGCAGACACCAGTCCCCAAGGGAACACTGTAGTGTGCAGAGTTCACAGGCTGGAGAGCTCAATTCTATAGATTTCACTGAGCAGACAAACTCTGTCTTTAATAAGATTTCTGGCCTTTGTGCCTCGCTGTGTAGCTGCTGTGTAAGCCGCCAGCTTTGAAGCCTGGTTGGAGTCGTGAGCGCGGTGCTCTCAGCAGTGAGCTCAGCAGCTGAAGGCAGAACTCTGCAGGTGCTGGGGTGGGATATGGGTGGCAGGGTTTCAGCTGCCTGCTAAGGTGTTTGTTTCCTCCTGGCCTGGAGTGGAAACTCAGTCCTGGGAGGAGGCAGGAGGGGAGGAGGAGACTGGCAGGGACTTAGCACCAGGTTAACCTCCAGACTCTGTGTGGGAGCCTCTCTAGGCTGGATCATGCCTAACTCTGACTGAGACCTAGGGCTGTGGCCGCCTTCTGTTTTGGTAGTTTTTCTTTTATCAGTAAAAATCACATTGAGTTGAGACATTTATTTAACTTCCCCCTTCCCTGAAAGCTGATCTGTGAGATCCTGGCCCAAAATGAAAGGGCAGTGTGCAGGTTGGGGAGAGAGGGAGGCAAGCATGCGTGCTCCACATCAAATCCTGGCCTCTTTGAACACCAGCAGAACATGACTGGCCCCCTCCTGATCACCTGTACGAGGACATGGAGGCTGCCAGGCAGTCACAGCCTGCAGCAGTGGAAGAGTTGGTTCCCGAGTACCCTCTAAAGCTCTCGTGTAACTCTGCCTTGTCCTTGGCTCACTGCAGATATCCATGCAACGTGTGCAGCTGTGAATAAAGAAAAAGGACTCTTATTTTTGTCCCCAGGTTTCTCAAAGTGCAGGCTGTCTCTCAGCTGTTACTAGGCAAAAACAGCACCTTGGGGCAACATTGCTACGTGTGCATCCTGCTTTCCTCTGCGGAATGAGGTCTGGACAGTGCTCTGCATAACTGAGGCAAGCTGGCTAGGACCCTTGCTTGGTGCTTCTTGGTCAGCAGTCCCAGTGTGCTCGTGGTAACAGGAATTGTCTGTGACTGAGGCAGCCCCAGTGCCAGGGGGAGCTGAGCACAAAGAACACAGCAGTGAAGAGATCTGCACGAGTTGGGACTGGCACACTGATGAGAACTTCCCCAGGGATGAGCGAGAGGTGGAGCCACCCAACACGTTCTTGTTGCATCTCCAGTGAACATGTAGCAACAGAAGTTTAACTCTGCTTAGCCAGAGGCTCCTGAAAGGCTCCCACTGGTGAAACAGCAGCCTTTGTGCAGGGAGAGGCAGCACATTGCTTCTCTGGTGTCCTTTATTCTTAATACCTGCTCTCTTTTTCTGTAACACATCTCCACAGCTCTACAGAGCTCTATTGTTTGCTGTAAGCCCACAGCAGCATAGGCAGGGAATAGAAGACTTCTGAATACAGCAGGTGCCAACCAAAAGGGCTGGGGATGGGTAGAGACCACTGAGACACTAATATGCAGGATACTTGCTTTGTAACAGCTTGCCAAGTTGTCCTCCCATGCAGCACGAGGAGTGTGTACGTGTGTGGTGGATCCTGTGCATCACAGATGATCAATCTCTGACAATCTGGGGTCACCAGTGCTTCCAGGGAGTTCACCAAGCTCTTGGCCTGCTGGTGCTCAGCAGCTTCGGCACTGGCTGCTGACTGGAGGTCTCCAGTGTTGTCTGAGTGTTCAGATCCAAGTCTGACAGGAGTTTTAGCAATGAGGGCTAGGCAGTTGCACAGTCTGAGGCATAAAGCTCACTTGGTTCACCTGGGGAAGCCTCCTTGATATTTTTGTTGTACTGTTCAGCTCAGAAAATCTGTGTACCTGGTTTATTTATTTTTTTAGGGGCAATGAGAGCAGCAAGTGTACGTGAGTAGTGTTCTGCCCTATCCTTGGAACAGCACTACTTGTTTTCCTCTTGTAGACTGGTTTGGGCTTCTGGTGCTGTAAGTGCAGGTCCTCTGGTTTTCCTGTCACTCACCATAGGCATGTTTGCACCCCTTTCCCAGCACTGCTGTGGTGCATGTCATCCAGGCAGTCTCTGACCTCCACTCTCCTTTGCACTTTCTTTCCAATCAGTTCCTGACTTGCTGTCACCTTAGATAAGTCACTCTTCCATCCTCTGCTTTCCCAGCTGTAGAGGGAGAATTGTGCCTCTGCAGAGCTGGGAAGCTTTGAGAGCACCACAAAAGGAGCTAGATACAGGCTTGCTCTATTCATTGTGCTTGACAACTCAGTAAATAAAACTTCACTCAATTGCTTGCTCTGTAATTCACACAGAAAAGACCTGTCATTCTGATCTGTCCCACACCATGCTTTAGATGCAGAGGATGGAGCGAGACCTTCGAGTCAAGCAGCACAGAATGGTCTTTGAGGGTAAGATGTTGTCAGAAATAACACAATGCAACTGCCTTGGCAGGAGGAGAGGAGTGCACGGGGTGAACCTGGCCTTCCTCAGTGTTGCAGAATTTACTGTGGATCTTGTGACACTTGATAAGCCTTTTGGATCCTCAGAGGGTGCAGGAAATACACGAGCTTCCCAGAGACAGGCAACAATTCCTGCCAGTGGGGAGCCTGGTTTTTCCTCCTGGGTTTGAGAGGAGTTAAAAAATATTCATCATATTCTGGTACCCAGGTTCTGACATGTTCAACTGCAAAATGCATCCTGACCGTTGTGCTTCAGGGCTGCGTGTTACAGTGCTGGTCTGAGCCCTGGGGAGCAGCCCGCTGCCTCTGGGGGCTCTGGCACTCTGGCAGCTGGTGGCTGCCAGAGCTGTAGCTCTTTGAGTGTGAAGTTTCCACAGCACCACTTAAAGCTGAGTTTCAGCTTTGAGCATGTCATCTCTCCATCACCTCTGCCATCCTCCAGCCCAGTCTGCACACCTCTAGTGTGATTCTCAGTTCTGCAGTTCTTGGTTGACTCTGCACCTTGGGCTTTTCCCACTGTTTGTGCTTCACCCACTCTGGAAGTGAGCTGCCCAGCCCTCTTGCTCCTTCCTTACAGAAACCAGAAGGCATTACCTCAGATGTAGAAGACCTTTGTATTGCCATCCCCTTCTGCTGTGCTGAGCTCCTCCACAAAGTGTAGCTAGGTCAAAGGAACTTGGAGCTTTCCAACCATTGCTTATGTACTTGGTGACTTGTACGCTGCGTCTGTGTTTCAGAACAACTGAATATGCTCAAAAGTAGAGAATCCTGTTTTTCAAGCAAGATTCTCTTTTCTTTGCCTCTGTGCACACTCTGTTAACTACTCTGTTTCACGGGGCTCTGTACTGAATTGGCCACATCAAATGCCTCTCTCTGCTCTGGCTTTGCAGGGCTGGCAGTGGTACTGCCCATATTATTCTTTGAGAAATGGAATCAGCAAAATCTGAGGAGCTAGTTGTTGGGGAATCCTGTGTGATATCCCAAGCTGAATTACAGAAAAACTCAGCCTAGAATTCCTGCTGCTAACATGACAGCTGTCCCTGGGCTGTCTGGTCCATCAAGAACAGTGGCAGTCAAGTCTGAAGAGTCAGCAAGGCTTCGAGCTCGTAGCTGTTGAGTGTGCAGTGGCTGGAGGCCAGCCCTCTCACATCTCACCATGGGAAGCTCAGTTTAGGCAGTGATGGTCAGTGTGCAGAGGAGATAACATCCCATTGTTGTGATCAGCTGTTAAAGTCTTTCCTTGGAGAGCTGGAGCTCAGCTTGTCACGTCCCTGTGCTGGGGGAGGTGGTGGTTTCTGCAGTGTGAGCCTCTTGGGCAAGGGATCTCTCACTTTCTCTTTGGTTTGTTGATATGCTCTGAACACATGGTTAGTAGCTCAGCAACAAAGGCTTTGGTGGTGAAACCAGCTTCAGATGTTCCCACCCTGCTTTGCAGTTCTCTGCCTCTGCCAGAATTGGCTTAGTGAGAGGCTGTGCACATCCAGCTCAGAAACCACCCTCCAGAAAGGGGTGGAAACTTCGTGATCCTGTTTTTCCACTGAAGGCCACTGTGAATCACCCCATCCATAGTGACAGTCAGTGGACAATGAAACATCTCTCCTGGGGCAGACAGTGCTGGGTGGGCTCTGGGTGCAGAAGATGGTGGATGGTAGCTGTGGTCCCATTCCAGAGATGTTCCTCCCAGCCTGGCAGTGCTGGTGTTTCAGTGCTGGGCCTGGAGGCAGTGGAAGAATTGTGACTTTTCTCTCAGTGACTGGTGTGAAGGACTGGTTGGTGTCTCTCTGGAGTGTTGGTGGCCCTGCAACACCTGTGGGGAAGCACATGAGGAATAGAGGAGTAAATGGGAATGGCTCTTGTTTACCAGGATGATGGTGATCCAAGCAGCATCTCTCACCGCAGAGCTGTCCCGTGGAGGCATGGGAGAGCTTTCAGCACCGTGCTGGGTTGTGTGTTGCTGCTCTGAGATCATTGCTCGTTCTTCCTGGGCTTCCTGCAGAAAATACAGCTGTGTTCTGGGCTGAGAACCAGTGTTGCTTAGGCCCTGGATTTAGTGAGCTAGCCTTTGCCAGGCTGCTGCACCCCACTGTACTCCTCTGACACCCCATGTTTCCAGGCAGGTCAGTATGGATCCAATCAGACCTTGCCTGTCTGCGCTGCTTTCCCTTCCCTGTGCTCACCTTCTTGCTTTGACCTTTCCCTTCCCTTTTTGTATCCCCACTGAATGGCTGCCAGCCCTGCCAGCTCTGCCCCTTAGAGCTGCCACTTGTGATTCCTGAATGAATGAGAGCCTAGCAGAGAGCAATCATTTGTTACAGCAAGTTTTCTTTTTCCCCCCCTTTTCTTCAGATACAGCACAAAGAACCCCTCTCTGCAGTCGGAGACGGTTCATTACAAGAGAGGGGTAAGCCAGCAATTCTCCTTGCCTTCCTTCAAGATTGATTTCTCAGAGTGGAAGGATGATGAGGTAAGTCTCTTCTCAGTGTCCCCTTCTTTCCACAACCCTGTTGTCCCAGAAGCACTGGACTCCTTTTAGTGCCATGAAGTTATGGCTGGAAGACACCTTCTCCCAGCTGCCATGGCATGTTTTGTGCATACGAGACAAAAGGGGCCCTGGGAGGAGCAGGTATGTGGGAACTTGGCAGGTAGGTCAGGCAAACAGGGAAGAAACTCAAAGAAGCAACTTTTGATATCACTGATCAGCTGGCCTCCCAACATCTGGTGTAGGAGGGAGGCTGCAGAGATTGGCACTGGAGCTCTTCCTGGAGGAACCTGCCACTCCTCAGCTTTCCTCTCTTTGCCAGCCAAAGAGCTTGTGAGAACAAATATCTGTCTTGATCTCTCTGTTTTGGTATTTTTTTTGATTTTTGTCTGTTTTGGCTGGTCCTCTAGAACAGGGATCTCCAGAGTAGGGTGCATGCAAGGCAATTCACTGGGTTCCCAAAAGAACTTCAGTAGTGCATGCATATATCTTATAAATAATAAATATACAGATATTGAGAGTAGGTGCTAACATGTTTTTACTGATGGGATGAATAGTCAAAATAGTTTGGAGATTGCTGTTCTAGAAGAGACCTGTTCTGTTTAAGGTCCACATCCTGCATTGTTCACAGTGGTGTGGGGGGATACTCTCCCTTCTGGGGCAGATTCACACTGGAGCATTAATGCTGAACAAGGGAATGCCTTCCTCCTTTTAGTTTAACCCATAACTGCAAACAGAAGAGGGCTTGGTTTTAATTAAGCTCTGTGGCTTGTACTACATAGCAAGATCTCTGGAGTCCTCTGAATTTTGGTATCTTTGTGAAATCTGAACCCAGGCAACAACTCTCTGTTCTTGAGCCTCTGAGCTTTGGCCCAAGGGCTTCCTCGGCACGTGAGGCAGGGCAGGGAGGCCCTGGTCTTTCCCCTGCTCTGTGCATAAAAGGTTTCTGATGCAGAGGAGTCAGTCTTTAGCTCCTGCTAATATATCTGTTCCTGTGGAGCCCTCTCCCAGGCCAACACTGATAGTGTTCATTTCCTGACCCAAGCCTGTATAAAAATATTGTGTATGTGAACCCTGGGAGATAACTCTATGTGTTTTAAAAAATCAACAACAAAAACCCCCCAAAAACACCCCCCCCCCCAAAAAAAAGGGAAGGAATAAAGTAATGTTTCATGTATTTGAAAGGATTGAATAGCTATTGTCTTGAAGTTACAGTTATAACCATAATCAGTCCCGTGCCTTAACAAATGCCGTGGCGGTTACCAAGAGCCTGCAGAGTCTGGTCTCCTGATGTCTTGGCTTCTCTGCCAATATATGATTTCACAAGTTCAGCCTACAAAAGCCTGGAAGAGCTGCTTTTCAATCCCTTCTGTTGTCTGAGAGAGCTGGAAAGTAGGAGCTCAGATTCTTTTCTTCTTAAAGAATTGAGAAGCTTCATTTTTACTTTTGTTCCTGCCAGCAAGGTCTTAACTCAAGTACTAAAGTCATGTCCCTTTGACAGCTTAAAGGGAGAGATGCTATGGAAAAGTAAGCTTCTAGCTCCTTTTACTTGATTCTGCTCATTTTTTGTCTCCTCTTTTTTACTGGGAGCTCTGGTTGTGAAGAAAATGTGGAACGAGCACTGCGATTTGGAAGAGTTTCTTCTC
Organism: Caprimulgus europaeus; assembly: GCA_907165065.1. Next base: position 15,609,978 of record OU015540.1, on the reverse strand, counting down.
CCATTTCAGCTCTGTGTACTTATCAGTCCTTGTCCTCTCAAAGCCAGTAAAATGCAAATGGCTAAATCCTCTTAACTGGCAGCTGAAATGCTGCACTTTTATCTGAGATAGCTGGCAGAGTGTTAGCACTCAGCTGTGTGCAATTCCATGCTTCACATTGCTTTCCAGCTTTGTTATTGGTGTTGTCCAAAAAACCCCAAATTTCCTTCAGATTTTTGCTCAGTGTAATACCTGCTTATGATGTAGTTCTTGGCTGGCCAACAAAAGGGAAAATATTATGTTAGGTTGTTATGTGGAAAGCTTTATAAAAGTTTACTTTGTTATCAGAACATGCTGGTTTGCTTGCATGTTATGGCTTGTGTTGAGACAGTTTTTTTTTCAGGTCCCTAAAAATGAATGTGAAATGATCAATACTGAGAGGTTAAATGAGATTTTTGTGTTTGCTCTGTTACTCTGTTGTTTTGGAAAGAAAATAGATTCTGGTAGTTTAAAAGAGGAATAGAATGTAAAACCATCATACAGAGGATGAAAATCAATATCCCTCAGGTTTGAAGACTAGCTAGGGCAAATCAAAAGGTCTTCCAGCACATGCTTTCTGTTTGGGACCAGGTATGTGCACTTGAATGGATGTGTGTGTGTGCAAAGCTTTGTTATGCAGCTAAGAGTCACTTCTAGAAAGCACTGTGGCAGCTGAGTGTCCCCAAAGGCACACAGCCTGCACGAGGAGTGTGCAGCCATGGCCAGAAGAGCAGCAGACTGGCAGTTCCCTCTTCCCTCTGCACCTCCCATGGAAGGCTGGTGAGCTGTTGCTGCCTGAAGCACGTGCCTGCTGCTCCTGGCAGAGGCACAGCCATGTGGCTAATGGGCTACAGCACCCTTGGCTGGTGGCTGGCAGGGTTTATTGTCTCCCAGCATACTGTTATAATTCATTTCAAGCTGTAATTCATCTGAGGAGGAACCATTTTCAACTCTGTTAAGGCCCAAGGTGAGGGTCACCTTCCCTCCAGTTGGGGTGGGTTGGGTTGTCATCCGTGCCAATGCCAATGACTGTCCTGATAGTTTATCTTTTGAGGAGCTGGCTGGAGAAAATCACACTGCAAATGCTGTTGGGGCTGTGGGAAAGTGAGGGAAGCCCCAAGGCACTACCTGAACAATGCTGCAGCTCTTTGAATTTTGCCTCAGTTTTCCCTGGAAAACTGAAAACAGACTACCTGGAGCACCACGGGGAAATGTCATCTTTTCTCTCTTGGCAAGAGATCAGACAAAATAACGAGTCAGTGATTAACCAAAACACCAGAAATCCGGTCTCTGAACTCCTTCCATTCCTGGCATAGGACAGTGTTTGTAAGTTTGCATTTTTTGTGTGTGTGTGTAAGATGCCATGGAGCTTTTGAAGTGCTTTAATGAAGTGCAGGGCAAGGGAAGAAATTGAGTCTATTTTCCTTGCACTCAAGTGAGATCTTAAACTTTCACTCTTGCCTGTTAGAAAATCAAGGACCTGAGTTTCCTAACATGCCTAGAGATGGAAATCAGTCTGGTGTTTACTTAAAGTGTAGGGTGAGCTTGAAGTTTTACAGATTTTTCTCTACATCTTCAAGAGCTTCATACAAGAGTCAGGGTTTAATCTGTGGTGTAGGGAGCCCGTGTGCTGCTGTGCTGTAGCTGGTACCTCCTACCATACATAAGCAAAACTATGGCACTAGTTATATTTTGAGAAACTTGTCCTGCTACAAATCATTTAGGAGTTTTTCAGGTTATATGAATTAGTGAGAATTAAAGAACATCTTCAATCCAAGCAGAGATCCTTTCCTGTGCTAGCCACAGCTGTGTTTAGTACCATGTCAGTATGTCTATGTTGTTGTTATTCTGACTGACTCCCTTTGAAAGTTGGTATCTGAATTTTAAATCCTCCTGCTCTGTCATGTCCTTTTGAGACCAGGGACTGGGAGCCCATCAGAAGGTGCCTTCATTCCTCTGATGTTGATGCTATCTCAGATGTTCTCTTCAGGCAAGCCTGGTGTGAATTGTCTAACCTCACCTCGTTTCTCTCCCTCAGCTGAACTTTGACTTGGATCGTGGTGTGTTCCCCGTGGTCATCCGAGCCGTGGTGGATGAAGGGGATGGTAAGCAAAGCATGGTGATGTGTTCCCTTGGTCTTCTTCTCTTTGAGGTTATGTGACTCCTTCAGGACAGGCCTCCTTCTGCAACGATGAAAACATTTTACTCATAGCAAAGGCTTGGGGAGCCTTTCCAGACTAAAAATATTTAGTCTGGAAAGTTAGTTTAGTTAAGGTGAGCACTAAGTGTTCACCTTAACTTTTCCCTGTGTTAAAAAGGCCCAGTTAACCTCAGGTTCTTACATAAAAAACATGCTCCATTTTTTTTACAGGTGTTTAGTGTTGGTGTGGTGGTTAGGAGAGCTCCTGCCTCTGCCACCAATGCCAGGCACAAACTGGAGCAAATGACTTCCTCTCTCTTTGGGTTTTGCGTTTGCAGTTTGTAAGGCAAGGAGGGAGTTGGTCTTTTCCCCTCTTTGAGGGGTAAGTTGTTTTCATAAAAGCTCTATTTAACTGTAGGGTGAGTCTTCCCCTAGGAATGGTCAGAGAAAAAAGAAAAGGATTTAAAATGCTCAGGCCATTGTTCAACCAAATGCAGCTTCATTCAGCAGTTTAAAATTCTCCTGCTTTTGCTGAAGGATGCTGAACAGTTACAATAAAACAACATAATCTTTGATGAGAAATAATATTGTTGGGAGGGACAATCAGTAGAGAAGTCCAGTAGTTTAGATTGTTACTCACCTTGGCACAGTATTTTCTTTGGGACTTTCTTTAGTACATGCTTTTAGACTCGGTGTGTTTGCACTCATTCTGGGCATCAGCAGTGAAAAGGGCACAAGAAAGTCATGTTTTCTCTAAAATTTGGGGCTGTTGTGATCAGCAGGACCAGCATTTCACTTCTGCATTTTGTCATGTTTTGTACAAAATTTAAGAATAATCAGAAAAGAGAGAAAAAAAATCCATTGTTGACTGCACTGTTTAATGCATCACTGTGCTCAGGGTCTTATGTTGTAGATATGAAAGTGTCCAGAAATTCATTGCATTATTTTACAGTCTTATAAGCAGAGTGAAATAGAACTGGATGAACCAATTTAAAGTGTGACTAACAAAGCACAGTGCAACATAAAGGAAATTACTTCTAAAGTGCATCTGTTTTTAGTGATTTCAGGCACTGTTAGTAAAATGGACATGTATGTATATTTCATTACTATAAATATAAAACACCTTCCTCTGTTTATGGAGCTTTTGGCAATGTATTTATACTTCATAGTGTTGAGCATGCCTAGAAGTACAAAAAATAGAACAGGAGGCAGCATGGGAAGTGTACATTTATGCACATACCATGCCCAGTCTTAGCCAATAGTGTACTGTCATCTGTGTTAATAACCTGGAAAGGCAATTGCTTTTAAATCCCTTCCTGGAAAGAGTATCAGCACTAAAATATGTGACACTTGAGCGAGATTTGAGGAAATTGCTGTGTATTTTGCTTCTTTTTTTAACTGATGGGACAGGAATGAGCTGGCCTGGTGTGTTTGGAGCACCTGGAAAATTACAGCTGGCCTGTAAGTGCTTGTGTTAAATAAAATTGAATGACAGATTAAAATAGCAGTCAGCGAGATGTTGGTTTGGACTGAATTCTGCCAGGAGATGTTTGCATACCTTGAGGAATGTAAGCTTGCAGTGTTAGCCCTCTCCTGTTCCTGCCAGCAGGACTGCTCTCAGGGAAAGGTACAGAAACCCTCCAGGGAGGGAGGGTGCTGCACAGAACGGGTCACACAGCTCCAGCCACACACGCTGCTCCAGTGCCAGGGGGATATGAGGGGAAGCAATGCCTGTTCTCTCTTACTTGCCTGTTCAGACTGTGGAGAGGGACCTGAATGTCATCTACTGAGTGAGCTAGAGCAGCCTTGCTCTTGGCTGGCGGTGAGGGGAGCAAGCAGATGAATTCCCACTTTTATCCCTCTTTTCTGCGTGCCTTTATGTTCCCAGATTGCCACGACCAATCTCAGTTGCCCAGCGAATCTGCAGGCGTGGACTCTCTTCTCCCACTGCTGTTCCCAGCCATGATCTTAGTGCTGTAGTCCAGTGAATGGCTCCTCTTGTTGTCTCTGCTGTTCTGGGGGTCCAAAGCAAGCTGTTGAGCTCCACTCCCGTTTAGACAACACAGGAGTTGCTTTTTTCAGCGGTTAACTTCCTGGCACACAGCTGATGTTGGTGTCTGCCAGCTCCTCTGCGTGTGCTGAGCACAGCCCGGGTACTTGTTGGTCCAGGCAGGGTGAGGTGGTTTTGTGCCTTCCCTTCCCTCAGTGACTCCTCCACAACCTCTGCCTTCCATTTCCATATGATGAGTCTGATCATAACTAAGCAAAAAAAGTCCAACTGGTTGGAGCTGAACAGAACCTTCCAGTCTTGAGGTGGAGACTGGGATTGTACCTCTGTTCTGTATTTTTGTTTGCTGAGGGAGCCATGAATGCAGTTCAGAAACCTCTGACAGCCCCTTCTCACTCAGTGCTATTAGAGTAAGAGGGAAGCCTCAAGTTTGGAAGAGGAAGCTGTGATGTTTATTTTATGTTTGGGCAAAAAAATCAGAGAACTGCACAGAGATGTTTCAGTGTGCAAAATTGGTATGAAAAATAAATTTTTTACAAGCATGTCAGATTAGAGTGAAATAAAGTGATAAGTAGTAGGGCTGGAAGTGCTGCCAACTGCTGTTAAACCAGATGGATTTATTAATCTCTGATAAATTCAGGTAATTAAAACTATGAATTTGAGGGGAGAGCAGAATCCCACTGAGCTCTTTGTTTTACTTTCCCTTTCCAACTTCTGAAAACCAAGTGGGATAGTTTGGAGCACCCCAGATAATGAAGGCATGTCTGTGGACACCCCACCACTCTTGCTCTGCAGGAGTGGGAGTTGAACCAATGTGATGACAAGATAAGAAAAGTCTGAAATTGCAAAAGCAGATGGAAGAAGAACAGGTGGTGGTTTAGAAATTGTAAATTAAATACAATTCAGCTCGTGGTAGTTTTATGCTTTTGCTGTTTTCAAGGTTTAACCAGGATTGCTCTTCCTCTTTTTGCAGTGGTGGTGGAGGTGACTGGTCATGCCCATGTTCTTCTGGCTGCATTTGAAAAGGTAAATTATTTTTGTTCCCCTCTCTGTCCCTGTCCTGGTGTATGTAAACATTTCTATGGGTCATTAGTTTGTTTTTATATAACACTTAGCACAGTGGAGTCCTGGCCTATGACTGGGGTTCCCCAGTGCTATTGTAGTACAAATAATTGCTTGCAGCAGCTCCTGTGCAGCCTGTAATTATCATTTGTAGCTGAGCTGGTCACTCAGCTAATTGTAGCTGGTGTTTCCTGTGTGTGGGGAGAGGATGTGCCTCGGTGGCTGTGGTGTTTGAGGGTGGAAGGTGTTGACCATGGCTGCTACCGTGCAGTTTTCTAGGGCCTCCTGATCGCTTTGCAGAGCCAGACCTGCTGTGTCCAGAGCCTGTTGCACCATCCTTTGGCCTTAATTTACACATAGCACCAAGCCCTTTGAAAGAATTAGGATACATCCTGCATAAAGACCTTGAGCTCCACTACTTTTCAGGGCCATGTTTGATGTAGCTGACTGCTGCCTACATGGTAAGGCTAAGCCAAGCTGTATGCACAAGCCTTGGCAACAAAATCTCTTCCTATGGTAACTGGACCTGAAAACAGTTGCAAGATCCGTAACTGCACCATATTGTGTCTGGTTGTGGTGATACTGCAAACACATATCCTGGACAACCAGTGCTTGCAGTGATGTGCCAAGATGTAGCAAGAGATGCTGGAGCAGAGCTGGGCATGTAGAAGGGAGCAGCATCATGCTGTGCTCTTAGAAATTTCCCACTTCCAGGCTGGAACCTGGACTGGTGTCTGTTTCTCAGTCTGCTTAGTTCCTGCCATGTCCCTGACCAAGCTGACAGGTCTTACTCTGTTCCTCCTAGGTGGATAATGTGGGTGGTGACAAGCTGAGTCATGGGAAGCACAGTCAGTCCTAAGGAAGCCCTGTGACTGGAAGTTGCTCTAAGTGTTCTAGGTTGTTCTTTAGTTGGACTTAGTATGTGAAGAAAATGAGTCTTCCTGTGTTAGAAAGGCTGCTCTGAACACTGGTAGGTAGTTCTACTGGTAATCAGAGATCTGTCAGAAACAAGATGGGCAGCTGCAGCACCCTGGGACTAGGGCAGGGATGTTATTCTTCTGGTTTCCTCCTCCAGCTGATCTGGAAAAAAAACCCCACACTGGAATCCCTCAGTTGTTGTTCAGCAGCACCTGGGAGAGGACAGTGTGGGCAGTGGGTCCTTGGGGAAGGCTGTAGTGTTTGGAATCCATCTGTCATCTTGGTGGGAAAGTGCTGTAGATGAAGCCCTCCTAGTCTTGCAAAATGAATGATCAGCCATTTCTGAGGAGAGAAAAATAGATTAGACCACTAACTTCCTGTGTGGTACAGCCTGATTTTGGAGTATTCCACATATGTTTGCCTTCCTCATCTGCAAGAGCCACTTGTGCTCCCCTGGCTATTGCTTTCATAGCTTTTTGGTTGTAGCTAGGTTCAGATTAGGCTTTGGATCTGATGATGTGAGTATGATTTTTACTTCCAAAGGAGTGTGTCTGGTTGCTGTTTTCCAAGTATCCAAACTTCAGTGCTGTTGCAGTAAGCCCAGCCTCTGTGGTCAGGGAGTAGAGCTCTCGTTTGGACCTGGATTTGTCCCAGCTTCTCGTTCTAGCATGGTCAGCACTGGATAACAGCACCTTACAGGAAGCAGGAAGATACACACACACTGGGAATTCATTAATGTCAGGGCAGAAGTGAAGCTTTGGAAATTTCTGTCTCCTGAGATTGGAAAGTGCTTTGAACTGCTCCAGTTTTAGAAGGAGGATTTCAAGGATTCTAGGTAAATTCCACTTACTGTGCAGAATGTTTGAGCTCTCTGGATGTGCAAAGGTGATGGCAAAATCCCTCTTCATGTTCAGGGAGATGAACGAGGTATGCAGCTAAACTGGGAACCAACTAAAGCTGGTCAGGCCTCTCCATCAGTGCTGGATTATGTCTAGTGGCCAGGTCTGAGCTCAAGGACTGAAAATGCTTCCCTTCTTTTTCTGTGTCTGTGTGCTGTGAGAGGGAGATGCTGCCTGGTGAGGCCACTTCTTACTTTTCATCTTCCGCTGAGTGCTTAAAATAAGATGAAAATCTTTCTTTTAATAAGAAGTCACAGGGCAAAGCACTTGCTGAGCATCTTCTCCTCCCTGTGTGATTAAAATATATTCCCCATTCTTAGAATAATTGCAGCTTTTGAAGGGTAGGTCCATGAATCCAGAGGAGGTCCTTGCTCATAAGCAGTGCTGCTGATCACTGTAGCATGCTCAGAGGACAGACAGACCAGCAGAGCTTGGTAACTCACTGTTTATTCGTATCTTTAAGATCAGAATAGTAACCTTGATGCTATCCATAGTCTGGCCTTGCAGCTCTTCCAAAGACAGAAACTCAGCACCCTGTGTTTGCCTGGAAAACAGGACTGTTTTGTCTTTTGGTGCAGTGTTGTTGTCCCTTCTGCTCCTTCAGCAAACAGATGCATGTCTGCAGCTATTCACAGCAGCAGGGCCTGCTGGAGTTTCCCCTAAATCTCCTTTCCTGCTCTCTAGGCTCTGGTAGAGAAGTTGGTTTGGTTCAGTTCAGTTGGCCCTTGCAAATGATGGAGAAAATAGAAATAGCATGCTGTTCCTGTCACTGGGTCTGACATGAGGTATATAGAGAATTGTTCCAGCCATGCCTGCCAGCACTGAGCAAATTACAGGCTGGAGGTGGTCACTGCAGCTCTGAAGATGGCAATGTGGAGCACACCTGACTTCTTTCTGACTGCATCCAGTGGACAAGCCTTGCTCTCAGCCTCCTGCCAGCCCCCTCCTCTCCTGGGGCTCTGGCCTGAAGGATGGCTCTATAACTGGCTGTTATTTAGGGTGTTAACAAATATCCCCTGCCAAGTCTTGCTGGACTTGCTGAAGAAGTGTTTGCACCCAATTGGAACTGCTTACAACCTGAAAGCATCCAGTGTGCCAGTGGATTTTTGTGTGTGCTCTGACTCCTTTCAGCCAGGTTTAACTTCAGCCAGGTTTAACTTCAGCCAAGTGTGTCTAGCTCTGCACTGGAGCAGACAAGGAGCTCTCCAATACCCTGTTCCACTAACTGCTGGGAATGATTGCCATTCATTCCAGCTGACCTGGGTAGATATAGGCCACCCTCCTCTTAGGTAGCAGATACCAACTCTGGTCATGAATCTGTTTTACTGTGTACACTTCAGCTATTTAATACCTTTCCTTTCTTTCCTGCTAGCACGTTGATGGCAGTTATTCTGTGAAGCCGTTGAAACAGAAGCAGATCGTAAGTACTTATTTCCCATCTACTACTTGATTAAAGACATTTACTGGTGTCCCACAGGTGCTCAACCATGCCCTGTGGGGGGTTCAGTGTTTGTTCACTGGGAGCCTGAGATCTCACCTTGGTAGCTCAGGTGTCAGGACCACAGGCAGTGAGCTGCTGGCAACCCTTGACGTTGGGTGGGTTGTTGCACAGCCGGGTGTGTGTTGGGGCAACAAATACAGCAGAATAATGGTGCAGGTCTCTGTGCTCCTCTGGGAGACAGGAACTATGTATAGATCCAGTCTTGCCTGTACATTCCTGCCTTTCTGACATGTGGTGCTTGAACACAAAACCAGCAGAGCCCCTGGACATATGACAGTACTGATGCCTCTGTGTAAGTAAATTAGGTTTGCATAAGTGAGCTGAAGTGCTGTATGCGATAGTGTGAAGCACATCTGTTCATTGACACTGCCCAATCTCCTTAGGTTCTGTGTTTTGTGGTGTGGAAGGACATCTTTGCAGGCTCCCCATGTCCTACCTGGAGGTTGAAAACTGTTAGCTTTCCACATGGATGTGTTAAGATAAAAGGGGATCATCTTCTCCCTGCACAAGCTTCCTTCTTCTGCCCATGGTATCTCTGGAGCAGCTCCAGGGACTGAGACCTTTTGGGTCATTGCCTGTCCACTACAAATACCTTGGGGCTTGAACAGTCACAGAAACAATCTTGCTTTGAAGCTGCTGTTTACCTACCAGGCTGCAGGTGTTATGAGGGGAAGGGGAGAATGGAGGCTGGCAAACAGGGAAGCGTTAGGGATCTGTAGCCCTTTCTCAGCCCAGCATGGTGGGATGCGCAGAAGCTGTGCACCGCCTCACCAAGGTTGACATTGCATCCAGTCTTGCACAGAGAGAAATACATAAGGAACTACAAACTGCTAAGATTGCCAGGAATTTCAACTTCAGAAAAGAAATGTGGTAGTAATCCTGCTGCAAGGATCAGCTTGAAATGTCTTGGAGAAAGAGATGAGATTTTGGTGGTCAATCCCTTCACCTTCAGATGTATGCTGTTTCTGCTTTAAACCTGTTGGAATTCAACTGCTTGTGATTGATGGCTAGGGTTTTCTGATCTGCATTAAAAAGCTTTTTACTACCCAGAAGGTCGTTAAGTGCTTTGATTAGACACTTTTGGCTCTAAGATGTTCCTTCCTGTCCCCAAGTCAGAAAAGAGCCACTCAACAGTACTGGTTAATCGTATGTCAAAACTGTGTTCAGTAATTCACTATCTGCCTCACCAGTGCTGTGCAGAGACTCCTGGCCTGTCCTGCAGACTTGTTCATGCCCAGTGGCACCAATATTAGCCCTCACTGACCAGAGGTTTTTCCCAGTGCTAGTGGTGAGTTGCTTCACTCCAGCCTGATGTCTCTTTAGAGCCCTGTGTGTCCCAGACTGACCTGTGCTCGCCTCCCTTTCTTAGTGCTTGATTTGGCTGTGTTGTGAGCATGATGGACCTGGGTCTCAAGAGTATTTTTAATAGAGACAGCCAGAGATTGTTCCAGAAAGAAGTCTATAGAGTGTGTGAAGGCAGGTTTGTAGTGGGAACATCCAGAAGAGCCATGCCTCTGAAGGGAGAGCTCGTGTGCCCTGCTGGAAGAGGCTGCCTGAGCGCTGAGGGAACAGAGCAGCGTGATGCAGTGGTGCCTCTTTCTCACATATTCTTCTGATCAGAGAAGAGCTTTCATGAGCTGATGAAAAGCTGCTCATTTATCTGGCTTGTGGGGTTTTGGGGGGATTTTTTTGTTGTGTTTAAACCCAGCAGTTACATGGCTGTGAGCTCTCTGAGTCAGTGTTGGGTTCCTGTGCACACGAGCGCAGTGTGTCCCGTTCTCCATTTAGCACTCTGGTCTCCCCAGATGGAGGGCTCTCTTGCTGGAAATGCTCTCTAGGGCAGTTCCCACCCTACCACAGCATGGTTAGCTGCCTCCTGCAGTGAAACAGTGTGTGCTTGTCTGTCTTTACTGGCAGAGCACATAACCTTCCCACTCAGTGTTTGGTTCTGGGTACTTTTTTATTATTGGCAGTTTGTAAAGTGTAACGCTTCTGTGTTCTCTGTCATGGCTTTTAAAATAGAGAGAAGCTCTTGCTAGAAGAACAGACAGTACCACTGAAACTGAGATAGGGTCTGCACCCATTAGAGCATAGGGCAGAGGTATAGAGTATATTTCTGCAGTATAACATTGCACATTCTTCCCCATCACTGCTTTTCATTTGCCTTCCCCTCCTTGCCATCGACAGGATTCCCAGGTACCTTTTGTGTTCATTGATCTCTAAAGCTCTTTGGGAGCAGGAAGCAGCAGCTAATGAGCTGAACTGCTTTGTTCTCTCAGCTGAGATCAGTTATAATGTATGTACCAACCTGTTTAAAGATATTCAGCATGGATGAATGCAAACAGATGGATTGTCAGAAAAACATGACCTGGACTTGGCTGGTGGCTCCTGTGTGCATCAGCTGAGGCTGTGTACAGCAGCAGAGGCCTTTGGAAGGATGATGTGGTGCGGGATGGGTTGGAGAAGCATGAAGGTGAAGGACTACATTGTACAATCACCTACTCCTTCTTTCATACTCCTACTCTTTTAGAACCTAGAGATGTTTCTGGTAAGGGCCACGTTACACTGCTTGCCCTTTTCTTACTGGGACATGAGCTTCTTGGGATTTTTAGAGGCAAGCAGATAAAACAAACACAAACTCCTGCAGTGGCTTTGATCTCTTCCTTCCTGACCTCTTCTTTGCTTTGAGCTGACCACTTCTGCACTCTTTGTTGCTCATCAAGATCCTCTGAGGAGTCAGGATGCTGTAACCAAACTCTCTTTGAAACATCAAGTTACAAAAGGACATCTCCCACATAATTGTTCCCAAACTTCCTGGGTGAGTGTGAGCCTCTGCAGAGGATTTTTGCTCAGCAGTCCCACAGCTGACCTCATTGCCATGCAATGCTGGCCTAGAACAGACTGTCTGCAAGCTGCACGCTGAGTTCAGCGGGAAGACTCTGGAATGGGTTTGTTCAAGCTGCTGTGTCCCAGCTCGGAGCGTTTCTGAACTGGCAGGCAGGCTGGATGGGACTGGCTGCTGCCTCCACCGTGGTGTGTGACCTCTGCAGCACTGAAATCCCATGGCAAGGCCATGGCTTTTCTGAGCACCTGGCTTGACAAAAGCAGAGGGGAGAGGCAAATTACACGTGGAAATGCCAAAAGCCCCTGGCAAGCTGTTGAAGCAGCAGGTTCCTGGTAGCTTAGCTTCACTGCATGGTGTCACCTGGACAGTTACTGGAGATGTCAGGAAAGTGTTCCCTTCCCCTCAGTTTGATACCTTCCACCCCCTTCACCATGTTACCTGTTACAGGTTTTGTGCAGAGGAACATGCCCTGATCAAGGGAAGCTGCTGTGTAACACCAAATCTTGGGGGACCAGTATCTTTGTGCACCCTTGCAGAGGCTGCTCCTCACAGCTCTATGAGTCTTGTGCTGTACTTGCTGAGCTGGGGAGCAGGGGAGAACACCCCACAGTGCAGAGGGGACCAGCCTTGTGGGACTTGAACCGTTGGCCTTTCTTGCCTCAGTGCTTTCATTCAGCTGCTCGGGGGAGTTTGTGGGGAGCTGACAGTGCTTGCCTGAAGGCATGGCTTCAAGGAGTGTGTCCCAGGTTTGGGGCTGTGAGTGTCTTCCACTGTGCCTAGAGCACCTTCTGCCGCCACACACCCCAATTTAGAGATGCCACCAAGGACCTGGAGGTGGTAATAAATGACACTGCCCTAATGTTGTCCCTGGAGAGTTTCTCATGCTCAGGGAGATGCTTTGTTTTGCTTCAGTAGCTTGACCTTACGCTCCCAGGTGATGAACAGGGAAGTGATGTGCAGCCACTGAAGTGCCAGTGAGGAGCTGTTGACACAGCACCTCTCCTGAGGGTGTGTTCATGGGTGAAGGTTCATCTTGGTGAAAGTTAAGCAGTGCTTCACAGAAGGGAAGGACCATGGAAGGCTGATTGCCTCTGGCTTATTTGAGCTATGGGTGCGTGATCCCTCTTCATCTCTGAGACAAGCAGAGTACTTGTTTTCTAGATGATTTTGATAGTGACAAAAGTGGTCACTTGGGCTCCCTGCTCAAACCAGATGGGATGGGCACCACTTTCTGAGCAAGGAGAGGCTTGTTCTGGCAGCTATCCTTTGCAATACTTGTTTCTGTTAATTTTTGTGTGTAGCTTTAGGGGAACTGGCTGCTGTGGGTGTAACATGGACATTCTGACACGGGGAGGGAGGGGCAGTGATCACAAAGCAGTGGTGGCAGAGCAGCTGACACTCCAACTGTTGTCTTCTCCCCTAGGTTGACCGGGTGAGCTATCTTCTTCAGGAGATCTACGGCATCGAGAACAAAAACAACCAAGAGACCAAGGTAAAGGTGCTCAGGACACTGCTGCTCCCCGAGCTGTGGGTTTCCACTTTGCACCTTCTGCTTCTGAGCTTAACTACAGGGCTTGGCAGGGCAATGTGGATGCTTCCCAGCATGACTGTCAGGTCTGTGTGCAGGCACTGAAGAAGCCCAGGGATGGCAGGTCCATGCAGTTGTAAGGCCCAAACAATCAGTGGAGTTGTGCTGAGATAACTGTAGATAGCATGAGGCTCTTGAGGATACTCCCTGGGGCTGGAATTGCTGGGAGAAGAGGATATCAATGCCCCATGGGGCAGAGCTCTGATTTTTAGGGCTTGTACAGACAGTGGGCCAGTGTCAGCTGCTGCTTTTGGTGCCCTGAGGCTGCTGGTCAGTCTAGGTGCTTTCTTGCACAGCCAAGAGTATCTTTTTTTTTCCCCCCCTCACTGATTATAAATGAACATTGCTCCCCACACTTCTCTGACCTCTTCCCTTTGGTGCCCACACCCTCACTACCTCTCTGCAGTCAAGGCAGTCGTGCTTTGTGTGTCTGTACTTTCTTTGCTCCTGGGGCTCCTTCATCATCTCCTGTTGGGGTTTTTTAGGTCTTTTTTTTGTTACTGTTTTTTTGTTTGTTTTTAAGGGAAAGGGCAGGGGGGGCTGCCTGTTCCCATAGCATGGCAGGGATCTGAGCTCTCTGGGGCTTGCCAGTGTTCACAGAGCAGCCTGCATCCCCCAGCAAGAGGGAGCACAGCATCACAAGGGATGGATGTGCAAATGCCTTAAGCAGAAACGTTGCCCATCTTTAGGCAGCAGCTTCTGCTGGATCCCAGCTCGCTGCACAGCCCCACGTGGGTTATGAGGCTGCTTTATATTTGCTTCAGCCTTCTGTAGAGCTGCCCTTTGCTGCCACCTGGGCTGCAGAGAGTACCAAGTGCTGGCCTCAGGATCAGGCCACTCTGCTGTGTGGTTGTGTGTGATTTGCAAACAGAGGAGTAGCCAAAGAGCAAGACAAGCAGGATTTTCTCTCCAAGCAATGCAGTGTCCTGCCCAAAGCATCCTGTGATCTCTATCTGCCTGTGCCTGAAGAGGGAGAAGCCTTTTCAAATATTTTTCTTGCACAGGATCTCTTTTAAGAGGATTGTTTGGGTCCCCCAGGGTCTTTTGACTCTTTTGATGCAGCAATCACACATTTGTGGCTCATCAGACAAGTGGCCTGGGGCCATTTTTGTTCTTCCCAGTATACTTAGCAAACCATATTAATGGCAAAGCAAAAAGCCTGCCCTGCCTACCTCCCAAAATAGATGAGTGTGTGTGATGAGGCAGACAGGCTTGCAGACTGTTGCTGGCACAGTCAGCAGGCTGGGTGTGGATGGGGCAGCAGCAGATGCTGTATGGTGCTCTTTACACCAAGGTTGCATGTGGTCCAGCATGTGTTAGACCTGCTGACCAAAGGGGCCTCATGAAGTGGGACCAGGTGAAGGTAGAGGGTGGCCCATGCTCGGTCATCAGTTTGGTGGGCTCTGGCATAACTTCTGTGGCATCAGTGGGGAGACTGTGGGGTTCTCTGGTGTGAGTGAACAGAGACTGTGGGGTTCTCTGGTGTGAGTGAACAGAGCTCTTGGGGTTGGAGATTGGGTTTCTCCTCCCAGCAACACCTTGCTTGGTGGCTGTAATCCAATCTGTGGGGCTCTGAGTGACTGAAAGACTGGTGTGATGCACGTCCATGTTGAATGGGTTCACACTGACCTTTGTACCAGGGTAGTTGTGAGCAGGTGAACATCTCAGGCTGCTTCTCCTGCAGCTGCATCAAAGCTTGTGCCAGGACAGGAGACTGGTGAAGATACTGTGGCAGAACCACTCACTTCATTGCTTGCTTGGAGGACCTGTGGAAACTGGACTAGATGTGGCTGGAGTACATCCTTCTGTCCAGCCCAAGGGCAGCCTGACCTGCTGCCTGCCACAGCCAGCCAGCAGCTCCTTTTGGGGCTGCTCTCTCTGTGGACATGGGGCAGAAAGGCCAAAGAGCCACTTCCCTGCTGACACTCGGAGCCACCAGGCTGGCAAGCAGGAGCTTGTTGTTGGTTCCCCTCAGCTGAGGGGATCCCTGCCTCAGAGGGGCTCCCCTCCACACACAGCCTAGCTCTGGGGAGGGACAGCTCTGTCATGAATTCACACGACAGTGCCCTGGTCTCTGAACTTCAGTGAGCTCAGAGCAGAGCTCAGAGCAGAGCCCCAAGGGGAAGGAGTGTCCATAGCAGGACTGTGTGGGCTGGAGATTGCACTCCTGAGAAACCCCCCTGAGAGCTGTGGAAAGAGGATGCCAGATCCCCCACAGACTTCTGGGTGGGGAATTTCCCCAGGCTCCAGAGTCCCCTGGGAGCTCTGCGTGGTCCTTCCCATTCCCATGCCAACATCTTGCCTCTCATTGCAGCCTTCAGATGATGAGAACAGCGACAACAGCAACGAGTGTGTGGTTTGCCTGTCAGACCTCCGGGACACCCTCATCCTGCCCTGCAGACACCTCTGTCTGTGCAACTCCTGCGCTGACACCCTGCGCTACCAGGCCAACAACTGCCCCATCTGCAGGCTGCGTGAGTATGTGCCCAGGAAACAAGGGCACCTTGCTCCTTCCTAGGCTGCTATGAAGTCAGTACAGGCTGGTTAGCCCACCCCAAACATGCTGCTGCTCTCACCAGCATCTGGAGATTCCTGACACATCAAATAACTGTTGTGAAACAGGGAAGGAGGAGAGCACGTGAGAGAATGGCCCTTTGTCTAGTGCCTCCCTGGCTATTTGCCCTCTCCCTGGGATGGAGCTGAAGGTGCAGGTGCTCTGTGCCATACCATGCAGGCAGTTCTTGTGTTTTGGTGAAGAAGATGGAAAATTCCCCCAAAGGAGGGGATGTAGAAGCTTTATCCTGAGAGTATCTGTCTGAGACAGCAGCCAGCCCCACTGGAGGGCTGTCCAAGTACTTTGCATGACTTGTTTTTTTTTTCCCTCTGACCAACTTTGACTTCACCAAGGAAGCAAAGATGAGACAACAGTCAGTTTAGTCCTTTGCTTTGCCAGGAGAGTGAGGAGGATCTGCTTAACCCCTGCATTGCTCAGCTCCAGAAAGATGGAAAAAATGAAATACCTGTTCTGACACTCAGGCAGCACTTGCTGAATTCCAGGGCCTTTCTGGAAAGCCCAGAGGCATAGGAGTCTCTTGAGAAAATGCCTGGGTTTTTGCTGGAATAGACAGATCATGTGTTTTACCCTGTACTTGGTATCTGAGGTATTTGATTGTTTCTAATTGATACTCCTCAGGAAAAGAATAAAGAGCCCAAGACAGATGTTTGGCCTGAGAAATTAAGTATAAACAGTTCAGACTTGGCAAAGATGCAGCAACCAAAAACAAGATCTTATCAGAGGAAGTGCCAGACAGCTTTGACTATAAGTAGCACAACTTAAAGCCCAGGAACACCATTATCTCATGGGTGTGCTGCAGCACAGTAGGTTGTATTTGTTTGGAAAGTTGCCCCCGTGTCAGACTTCCTGGGAATTTGCTTCTGGGGAGGGCAGAGGCAGCAAGGACAGGATGGATTTGCAGCTCTGTCCTCTGGCTCTAGGCTGATCTTGCAAGTGGCTGGGTGCAGCAAGAACTAGGGAAGTGCCTGGGCTTTTCCTTATGTATGAGCAAGTTCTTACAGCTGCACCAGAGCAGATGTCTGGCTCATTCCTATGCGCCCTTGGCACAGAGGAACTAATGATATTAAAGATCTGCAGATAGAAAATGAGACTGTGAGCAGGGGGTGGAGATCAAAGCTGTTGCTGTGGGAGGACCAAGGGATTGCTGTGCCACAGACAGGAGTTCAGCCACTGACCCTCTGTCAGCTATTGCAGAGCCTCTCCCCACCACAGTGTTGACCAGGGGGTGGAAGCTGATGGCAGGAGCGATGGTGCCTCAGCTGGACCCCAGGGCTGGGACTTGTGGGGCCTGAATGAACACAAAGTGGTTTTCCATGAGGCCCCCCCATCCTGTAGCTTGCAGTGCGCTGCTTGAGGCCGAGCTCGTGTTTTTCTTACTGTGTTGTACAATACCAGGCCTGAAGCACCTCTGTACTTGACTGTACCAGGGCAGCACTGTTCTCTGCAAGGGCTACATCTACCCAGATGGTTTTGGCCAGCAGATCTCTCCCCAGTATGGACCAGTCAACAAAGAGCCAGACCGCAGCGCTTGGCTTCGGCGTGCTCTGTGGTCCTGCTCCCCCTGCACATGGAGGGCTCTCCCATGCTGATGGTGTGGCTGCAGTGAGCTGAGGAGCTCTGGTACGTGGCTGGCACAGCTTGGTCCTGCTTGGCCATGCCATCACCTGCTGCTGTTCTCTCCTAGCCTTCCGTGCCCTGCTGCAGATCCGGGCTGTGAGGAAGAAGCCGGGGGCTCTGTCGCCGGTGTCGTTCAGCCCTGTCTTGGCGCAGAGCGTTGACCATGACGAGCACTCTGTAAGTACCTCCCAGCCCTGGGTACACAGCCTGGGTGCTGGTCTGGGCCTGAGCAGGCAGCTTGGGCGTGTACAGTTTGCTTGGCCTGATGGCTGGTGTCCCTGGGACCTCAGGAGGTGAACTCAGGCTTGGAGCAAGGTGTTCCTGAGCAGTGCAGCCTCTGTTCTCAGCCCTGCTAGAAAGCCAGGACCTCTCCTCTTGTGGATTAGTTAAAACAACTGATTTTAGCCAAGTGCCCTCCTGTCTTTTGGAGGAAACAAATCCACAGAAACCTCAGCCTGAGAAGTTTTCTTGGGGCCTGTCCCAGCAAGAAAAGTGGCAGATTCTGGGCATGGCAGAGTGGAAGCTGGGAAAATTAAGGGGGGTTACAGTTTGGCTTGCACACACATCTGTGTGGCAGCACGCTCTGGTGACGTGCCCTTTGCATTGGGGTTCCCAGCATGGGAGCAGAAAGGCCTCTTTGTGCCGACCTCCCTGAGTGATTGGGGTCTCAGCAGCCAGCTGAGTGAGCGTGGGATGGAAAGTGTGCTGGTGGCCTCAGGTCACACATCTCTGGTGCACTGAGGGCAGCAGCTCATTGTGTGAGCAGTGCTGTTGCACAGCTGGCTCTGGTGAGACACGTGAGATCAGTGAGGAGAGGACCTGCATCCAGATCATCTCACAGGCTTTCGTGGGAACAGGAGGAGACTGCCACAGAAAAAGCCTGGTTTTGTCCGTCTGTCCTCTGCAGCGTTGTAGCCCTGCTGCCTTCAGCTGGGACTAGGAGATAGGGCAGGGGAGAAACCTTGCTGTGTAGCAGAGCATGGTGTGTAGAGGAAGCAGGTGCTGTCACCTGGAGTGAGGTGAGGAGATGCTGTGTGTCCCTTTGTGTCACTAACCTCAAGAAACAACTTCTTTAAAACCTGGTTTTCTCTTGACAGTGTCCCTTTAAAGCCCCTAAAGTGGGCACTGTCTCCCTGCCCAGCAGGAAGCCTAGAAGGGAAACAGTAAGTGGCCTTGGTTGTGTTTGCCCCTGTGGCAGTTCTGTGCCAGCAGTGTCACTGCACGTGGACGTGTCGCACGCGCCAGGGCTCGCTGACACGCTGGGGCGG
Source organism: Caprimulgus europaeus (assembly GCA_907165065.1). The sequence continues at coordinate 15,591,539 of OU015540.1, read as the reverse complement.
CCCCGTGCCCCTGCACGGGCTGTGGCGCTGCCTCCACGCTGGCGGTGAGGTCCTCACACCCTGCACGGACAATCACTGACCTCCCTGGTCTGTGTGTGAAGGAATGAACAAGATGGAAGCAGCTTGCCACAGGCGTCTGATGCTGGCTCTCAAGGGCCATCCCCAGGTCCTGAGCCTGGCTGCTTTGTGGTTGGGAGCTTTGTAAGACTGTGGGCAAGCTGCTGACCCTTGGCTCACCCAAAAGCTTTGTCACTGGTCTCATCCCCTTGTCCGTTTGGTGTGGGCACATCTCATTGTGGTTTCTACCCCTGTGCTGGGAGGTAGGGGTGGACACCCTGGCACGGTTGGACCAGGTCTTGCATTCAGGGTCACTGGCTGCAATGGGCTGTTCTGCTTTTACAGGAACAGGAAGGATGGAGCTGGTTTTGTTGAGGACTCTCCGGGTTGGTGTGAGTGTGTAACTGGGGTGCTGTGCTGGGGACAGTATGAATGGCAGTTGTGAGGGACCAGGAGGTGGGAAGGGGAAAGCTGAGGGAGAACCCCTGGCCAGGAGGGGTCTGTTTGTGCATTCTGTGTGTGCTCCCATCAAATGCAGCTACAGCTGTCATCCCTGTCGAGGAGGATGCAGTTTTGTTTTGCTCAAGCCATCCTGGATGCTCAGCCTCATGAAGAACGTGGCTTGCTGCGCTTGTCAGGTCTGGAGAAGACATGAGGTTGGGTTTGGGTGATGAAGCTGTTGCAAGCTTGGTGTGACCTGGCTCTCTGCAAGCCTCCTACAGCAACTGGCAGTGCTCCTGCTGGAGCAGTGGGCTCTAGGGATAGTGTAGTGGTAGGTGTCCCAGGAGAGAGCCGTGTCTCAGGGTTGTTTAAAAGCTCAGTATCTTGCAGCGAGGGTGTTGTAGCTGTTGGCTGAGATCCTCTTCCAGCCTCTGAACTGTGCCACAGAACCTGAGCTTTCACCACAGTGAACCAAAATGAGCAGCCTTTGAACCTTCAGCTCTGTCTGCACAGCCAGGATTAAATATCCCCAACACAAGCCAGGGGGGTTTTGTCTCCCTGACTTTTCTGTGACCACAACAGCACCTCTGAGCCACCGTCTGGACATGAAATGGTTTTGTGGAGATGGCTTTTGGCCCCACCGCCTCCAGATGGCAGCAGCTCCACGCTGATTCCTTGCTCAGCTGACTTGGTGATCTTGCAGTCACCAGCTGTGATCTTCAGCACAAGCTCATAACCATCACAACACCCATGCTTTGGGTTGATGCTTGAGCCCAGGTGCCGCTCATTCTTTCCTCACCATCAGATCTAGCTCCTTCTGTGACCACAGGTGAGTCAGTTCAGCAATCATCTCACCCCAGATTAATGGCTGGGTTGGAACAAGTTGCTGGGCAGGCTCATCTGCAGCTGTGCCATTGGGAGTTCAAACACAGAGAAGCTACAGGAGTTGATGGCCAGGCTCAGCAGCAGCTCACCATCTTGGGTACAACAGAGAATCACCTCCCTGCAGACCCAGGGCTGAAACAGCTTAATTTAGGATAAGCCTGGGCTGCTGCAGTCTTGCCTCTTTGTTTGCAGCAGGCTGGGTTGAGCTGCCTGTGACCTACTGGGTTGCAGCATAAACCCCATTTATCCCCAAATCCACAGGACCTTGATGATCTGGAGAGTTTCTGGAGTAGAACCAGCGTTGGTTTAATGGCTTTGCAAGAGTCTCTTTGACTGGCAGCTTAGTGAGTTACAGAGGCAATGGGAACTGGTGAAGCTTTGCTCTCCTCCCTGCAGGGTCAGTGGTTCTGTGATCCTTTTCCTGCCCTTTAGCAGAGGTGACTGCAGAGGGACAGCGTTAGCAGCTGAGGGGACCGAGTCCATGGGAGAAGTGGAAGTGGTGTAGGCTCTCAGGACTCATCAGGCATTGGAAGGGGCTGCCCAGGGCAGTGGTGGAGTCCCCATCCCTGGAGGGATTGCAGAGTCGTGTAGACACAGTGCTGAGGGACATGGGTCAGTCATAGGGGACTGGTCAGTGTTGGGTTAGTGACTGGACTTGGATGGAAGTGTTCTCAGCCAGGTTGGATGAGGCTTTGAGCAACCTGGTCTGGTGGAAGGTGTCCCTGCTGCTGGCAGGGGGGTTGGGACTGGATGAGCTTTAAGGTCCCTCCCAACCCAGACCAGTCTGGGGTTCTGTGATAAAGGTCCTTTCCAATCCAGGCTGTTCTGGGGTTCTGTGTTCAGCTCCCAGCTGGTTCACGTGTGCTCCGCTCCTTCCATCTCTCGGTGACTCTGGTGGAGCTGTGAAACAGCTGTGTGTACCACAGCTGGAAGCAGAAGTGAGGGCTCATTGAGCTGGAAGGGTCTCTGAACCCTCAGAGGAACGTTTAGGAGAAAAAACCCAAACGTATTTCATAGCAGCTTTGTTAGGAACCTACTTCTCACCCTCACTGCCCAGCTCTGGAAAGGATGGTGGGGAGGTGCCCACCCGTGTTCCAGCTTGCTGAGATGCCCTCAAGCATCTCTCTGGAAACTTGCCTGGAGCATGGCCAGCGTGACAGCCCGGAGGGGAGCGCGTGGCTGCCGCAGGGGACGTGGCTGAGGCTCTCTGCAGAGCTGGCCATGGGGACGGGCTGCTGGGGAGTGCAGCGTGGGAGGTGCAGGGCTGGGTTGCAGTGGGACCTCCCCTTTCTAGGGGGGCTTCCAGCCTGGTGAGGGATTCTTAACCTGCCCCTCTGTTTCTCATCCACAGAGCTCTGACAACATCCCTCCAGGCTATGAGCCCATCTCCTTGCTGGAGGCGCTGAACGGCCTCCGCTCTGTCTCCCCGTCCATCCCCTCGGCTCCTCTGTATGATGAAATCAGCTACTCGGGGGTGGTGGACGGGATCCCCCCCGCCAGCCGCCCGCTCGTTGGGATGGACAGAGCTGTGGAGAGCAGCCACCAAAAGGGCAAGCGGAGCAAGTCTCCAGATAGGTCAGCGTGGGGACAGAGGGGTCCCTCCTCTTGCAGGCCCTGAAGGCTTGTGGCCAGACACACTGGGAGCTGGGAGAGGGCTCTGGCTGGTCCCATCACCAGTAGCACTGCTAGCTCACGGTTTCAGGAGGCCAGCAGGTCCTCATGCCATGAGAGAACTGGGACACTGCTCCTGTGTTCAGCCTGAGGTCACCAGCTTATGTCTAGGGCTGGCTTTGTCACCAAAAGAAGGAGGACTTTTAACAAGAAGCTTCCATCCAGACTGGGATGGACATGTCTCCTTTCCAATGCAGTTAGTCCCTCAATTTGCATTTGACATCCAAACCTTGCTGGGTTTCAGCTTTCCATGGAGTTCCCCAGGAACAAAAGAATGGGGAGAGAAGTGACCTGAATTTCAGAGCACAAAATGCTCAGTGAGATCCTTTGGTTGTTGTCTGAAGCCTCCTCTGCTGGCCCTGTGATGGAGGATGTAGATGTGGATGCTGTGGGGTGGGCAGCTGCCCTGCACGTGTCCCTGGTGGGGCTGTATGGATGGGGTCAGGCTGGGTTTGCTCCTGGCACTGCTCACTGTCCTCCAGTCCAAATTCCCCCCTGGGAAGGGAACCCCTGAAGGTGTGAGGAGCAGTGTGGGACCTGCACCTCTCGCTTTCCATGCCAAGGCAGGATTAGTCCAAGTTGTGTCACTGTGCTGGAGCTCTGCCCCGCTTGGCTCTGCCCCAGAAACGTTGCTGCTGCTGTTCCTGCAGGGCCCTGGTCACCTTGGCCCAATGGTTTGAGCTCCTGCTCGTGTGTGTTGGCTTATGGAGGAGGGACAGGGCAGGGGTGGTGACAACTTGAGCTGCTGACACCAAGTCTTCCAGAGCATGTGGTGCTCCTTGCAAATGGAGTTTCTCTTTCCACAGCACACTACGGTCTCCTTCCTCCCCCATCCACGAGGAGGATGAAGAGAAGCTCTCTGAGGACTCTGACTCGCAGCCAGTGCTGAGTGGGGGCGAGCAGGTCCTGAGAGAGAACAGCTCTCCAGAAGTAAGTGTGCTCTGCTGGGGAGAGAGCCAGGGCTCTTCTGAGGGGGCTTCTGGGACACGGGAGGTGCCTGGTGAAGGGCCATCACTTCCTCAGTGACAGGGTCAAGATGAGCTGAGCAGCCCAGAACCAACAGTCTCAGCTACCTTTATTTCCCTGGAGGGCTCCATGGGGAAGGACATTGCTGCTCCCTGTGTCCCTGACACATCTTTGGGAGCTGGGGGGTTGGAAAGCAACTTGGCTGCAGCAGAGTCAGAGCTGACCTTCCCCAGCTTCTGAGGGGAGTCCAGCACTGTTTGGGACGGGGGTGGACACTGGGCTTTGCTGGGCTCCAGCACCTGCTGCCATTGCCTGTAAGACCCCTCCACCAGAGCCCAGGGTGCCACAACGCTGATGGGTGACCCCTTGGTGTCCCTCTGGGAAGTGAGTCCCTGGCCCTGAGTGCAGCTCTCTGGAGGGAGCCAGAGCAGGAGACAAGCCCAGCAAGGGCCTCCAGCCTGCAGAAGTAACCTGTGCCATTTCTCCTTACAGAGCGTGGCGGGGGAAGAGATCGAGGAGGCCTCGTCCCTGCAGCAGGGTAGGTGCACGCTCAGCCACAGGGGTGGCCAGACCTCGTCTTGGTGTGTCCAGCTCTGCTGGGGTGGGAAGGGGACAGCTGGGGAATGGACATTGGAGTTCAGAAACCTCCAGCCCCTGAAATCCCATCTTGGAGCTGCTTGTGCTTCACCAGGTCCCTGGCACTTCCCTGGTCTCTCCTTGGAAGTGGGGAATAAAATGAACCCATCTCTTGGTTCATTTGCGAAGTGCCTCTCCTTGCTGAACGCCCCACACAAGCAGAGCTGGCCACGCCGTGGGCTGTCTCCTCGCGTGGCTGAGGGGGGGGATGGCTGTGTGCACCAGTGTGATCCTGGTGAGACCACGGGCAGGCAGGAGGTGTCCCGTGACTTTGGGATGGGCGTCCAGTGCTCAGTCGGCATCCAGAGAGCACGAGGACGGGGCGGGAGGAGGGTGCTGGGTGTGTTTTGGGGCATGAGCCTGCCCATGAACAGAGCTGGCCCCTTGGCACTGTGACCTGGGCCAGGCTGACCCGCTCTCCCGAGACCTCTGCGGGGCTGGAGGGTCCTGGGGAGCTTCCTCACGTGGAAGGTCTCAGCCCCTCCTCCTGCCGCGAGCCCCTGCGGAGCTGGGCTGGGCACTGAGGGGCTGCGCTCGGCTGGTTCTAGGGGGCCGCCCGCCCTCGGTCGAAGATGTCCTGCAGGACGGCAGCTGCGGCGAGCACCGGAGCCTGACACAGCTGGAGAGTGACCCCCCGGTAGACGTCTACCTGCCAGGTAACGGCCGCGCCGTTGGGGTCGGGGGGACGCTGCCCACCTGCGGCTCGGGTTTGTGGGGCCGGGGGTTTGCGGGGCCGGGGGTTTGAGGCCGGTGTGCCTGGCCGTGGGTGGGCTCCCCAGCCGGGGCCGTGTGCTGCAGGGATGGGACAGGGATGTGCCTGCCCGGGGCGCGGGCTCCTGCTTCACCCCCGTGGGCAGAGCGAGCTGTGGGTGAGGGGGGCTCCCACAGAGGTAACGTCCCTCCCCTTCTCTCTTCTCCCTCACCCTTTTGTCTCTGTCCTTCACCTCCTTTCTCCTCTCCGGGCTGCGGGTGCTCCGTGCACAGTTTATGTGACAGTGGCCTCCCCTGCCACCCCCCAAACCACGCTCTCAGCCGAGGGACAGGAGCCACCTGGGCTGTTTCTGGGAGGCTGAGCCTGCTTGGGGGGGCAGTGGGCACCCCTGTGCCGTGGGGCAGTGTTGGTGGAGGGCTGGGGGGTGCCGTGCTTTGGGCCCCCTCCCCGCCCCCACTGTTGTCATATCAGCCTGATTTCTGCTGTAGAGCCGCGGTCTGTGCTGGTGCCTCTCTAATGTCTCCTTCCCTCTCTGTCTGCCTTCTCCCTCCTGTCCTGGGCAGCACTGGGTCCCGATTCCTGCTCTATTGGTATAGAGGAGTGAGCTGGTACGTCTTCTCCTTCTCTCTCTGCATGGCTGTGGGGCAGCAGGACCCCTCCTGGGATGGCTGGCAGTGGGGATGGGACTGATCCTGGCCATCGGGGCAGGGGAGGAGCAGGCAGCAAAGCCAGGCAGCCTGCACTGCTGGCTCTGTCCTGGCACCAGTGTCCCTGCACCCCAGGTCCCTGCTGTCCCCCAGTGCCAGGACCCCAGGCAGGGCAGCAGAAACCCCAGCCCTGGCTTTCTGCTGGGCTCCTGGGTGAGGGCTCTGCTGCCTGGTGGGCACCGTGAACATCTGCTGGCTTCTCCCGTGCTGGTGGCAGACAGTGTGTCCCCTTTAGTGTCCCATGTCCCACCCCTGGCACTTGCTGGGCCTGTGTCTTAGCAGGGACAGAGGGGATGGAGCTTGTGGGCTCCAGCCCTGGCTCCTGGGGTCTGTGCAGGGCAGGAGCAGGGGGGTGAGGGTGATGGCTCCAGCCCCACGCTGCCCTCGGGACTGAGCTCTTCGTCTGCCTCCAGAGCTGCCACTTTTGGGGCTGAACCCCCTTCTCCTCACTCAGGTTCCTCTGACTTCACCAAGATGCTCCCCGGCCGCGGCACCGGCAGCCCCACGCAGCCCCTTCTCTTCGAGCAGACGCGACTTCACCTGGAGGACGAGCAGAGCCTCTCGTGAGCGGGACCGGACCCCCCCTGCCCTGCCGCCGGACCCCACGCCCACCCGCTCCCCCCGCCGCAGCGGGGCTGGCCGTGCTCACCGGCACGGTTACCCGACGTGCATGTTTCCCGGCGGGGGGGTCAGGGGGTGACGTCGTGTTTTTACGTGGGTTGTGGGGGGAGTTTTGGGGTTAAAATCAGCAGATGAAGGACACTACCCTTGTATATTTTGTACACACCCAGCACAGCCCTTTGCTGTCACTGCCCCTGTACATAAGCTGCTGCTGCCCCTGGCCCGCCTCAGGGCGCCCGGGCTCCATGGGGGGGGGACGGGACATGGGGGTCGGTCTGTTCGGGGTGGGTCGGGGCTGACCCCCCCCACGTGTGCCCCCCGCCCACGGAGCCCGGTGCTGCCCACGCCGTGTGCCTTGTTCTGCTTCTGCGGCGGCTGCTGGGGCGGCCGGGCCTCCCCCCACCCCCCTCGGTGTTTGTAGGAATAAACCCGTGGAGCAGCCGCGCGTGTCCGTGATTCGGGGGGGGGGGGGGGGCGGGGGAGGATCGGCTCCCGGGGCGGTGCCGGGGGCGGGCGGGCTGGGCGGATGGGGCGGGGCCAGAGGGCGGAGGGGGGCGGAATCTGAGGGGATGGGGCGGGGCCAGGGGGCGGGGCGATGCTGGCTGAGCCGTAGCCCGCCTCCTTCCCGGCATGCTCTTCGGCGCGCCCGCCCCTCAGCTTTGATCTCATTGGTCCCGCGTGGCGCAGGCCCCTGCGCGGCTCTTACCTAATATGGCGAGCGACGCGCGCAGCGTTACCCGCTCCTATTGGCCGCTCGCCGCCATTGGCCGCCCAGCCGAGGGCGGGCGCGAGGGTTGGCGGGCGCTGCCAAGCGCCCATTGGCTGCCCGGCGCGCGGCGCGCTGCTATTGGCCCTTGCGGCGGCTGGTCCCGCCCTTTCGTCGCCGTCGCGGCCGCGCGTGCGCGGAGCGGGCTCCCGGGGCGGGCGGCGAGGCGATGGCGGCCATGGGGACGATGGCGGCCATGGGCGCGCTGCCGGCGGGCGCGGGGGTGCTGCCGCCGCTACCCACGCTGGGGGTGCCGGGCGTGCCCGAGCTGAAGCCGCTGACGCGGTACGAGGCGATGCGGCTGGGCCCGGGCTGGAGCCATTCGTGCCACGCCATGCTGTACGCGCCCAACCCGGGCATGCTGTTCGGCCGCATCCCGCTGCGCTACGCCGTGCTGGTGAGGCGGCGGGCGGGGGGCTGGGGAGGGGCCGGGGCCGGGAGTAACGGGGAGCGGGCGGGGTCCTCGGGATGGGCCGGGCCGGGCTGGGTCGGGCCGCGGGCTCCGGGGGTGGAGGCGGGCCAGGGGCAGGCGGGCGGGCCCTGGCGGCGCGGCGCGGGGGCTGTGGGTGTCCGGTGGTTCCTGTGCAGGGTGGTAGCATCAGGGCTTGGCCCAGGTGGCGGCGGCCCCGAGCCCCGGGGGGCGGAGCGAACCCCCGGGACTTCCCCCGGCGCCGTGCGGCCGGGACACGGACCCGCCTCGGCTCCCGGGGCTGCGGCCAGCTCTGGGCGGCGGTGTCGGTGAACGATCCTGGATGCGCTGGAGCTGGTAGGGCCGCGCCGACGCGGCCGGGAGGGTTTCCCCGCGCTCCTCCGCCTGCGCAGAGGCCTTCCCCCCGCCCCCCCCCGGGGGCTCCGCCGGGCCCCATTAACACCGTGCGCCTCTATTGCAGATGCAGATGCGATTTGACGGACTGCTGGGCTTTCCCGGGGGGTTCGTGGATCGCCGTTACTGGTCCCTGGAGGACGGTCTGAATCGGGTGCTGGGCTTGGGTTTGGGCTGTGTGCGCCTGACGGAAGCTGACTATCTGTGCTCGCACCTGACAGAGGGGCCACACCGCGTGGTCGCGCACTTCTACGCCAGGCAGCTGACCCTGGAGGAGCTGCATACCATCGAGATCAGCGCGGTGCATTCCCGGGACCACGGGCTGGAGGTGGGACATCCAGGGAGGGGGCGTGTAGAGCTCTGAGCGTTTGGTTCCAGGGAAGATGACGCTTCCCTCCTAGGGCTGCCGGGCTGCCGTCTCTCGCAGCCCGGCGGGGGAATGCACCGCATGTAGAGCTGCCGGCGGTGGGTGCCATGCACCGGCCGCGTAGCGCTGGCGTTAGGAGGTCTGGCTGGCGGCCGGGGCCGTGTCTCGGGCTCTGAAGCTGAGTGAGCTCGAGCTCCGCGGCCTTTCCCGCTAACCGCCCGCGTAGGGAGGAGCCCCGTTTGCCCGCCCAGGCTCAGGACACGGGTGAGGTCCGTCTGGCATCTGGTGGGCATCTCCCCCCGCCCTGGACCGGAGTCGCGACCCTCGGCGCGGTGATGTGTTGCTCTAACCCCAGTTCTCCCTGGCTTGCACAGAGGCAGTGCGGGAGGCAGCCTTCCTCCTGGGGAGCGGGTCCGGCTGACGCACTGGGGTAGGGCGCGAGGGTTAGGGTGTCCCTGCGCACCCGGCCAGCGCCCGGCGGGGCTCAGCAGCTGCGTGAGCAGAGGCAGTTGGCCCTGGGCTGTGGCATTTGTGAGGGGGACACGTGGGTGAGCCGTGGTGTCCCCAGGCAGGGCAGGGTGTGGAGGGGGAAGCAGGGGTCCCCGTAGTGGCCTGGGACAGCGGGATCCCCCCCAAAGGGGCAGGAGGGGGAATGGAGCCAGGGCTGGGCTGGGCTGGGCAGGGAGAGCAGGGGCCTGGCGGGGCTCTGGGAGGGGCAGCGCAGGGGTTTCAGCCAGGCTGAGGGCAGGCAGGAGAAGAGGGCAGGGGCTGGTGCGGGAGGGAGAGGCAGGATCTGGCAGCTGGGACAGGGTGGGCCTGGGCTGTGGGCCTGCAGGTGTGGGGATGCGGATGTGGGCCTGGGCTGTGGGCCCGGGCTGTGGTCCTGGGCTGTGGGCCTGCGGGTGTGGGGATGCGGATGTGGGCCTGGGCTGTGGGCCCGGGCTGTGGTCCTGGGCTGTGGGCCTGTGGGTGTGGGGATGCGGGTGCGGGGGCAGAGGGAGGTGCGGGGAGCCTGGGGGGGGGATGGTGTTGCTGTGGCCTGTGCTGAGCTGCACCCTGGTGCCGTTGCAGGTGATGGGCATGGTCCGTGTGCCCCTGTACACCCAGAAGGACCGCATGGGCGGGCTGCCCAACTTCCTGAGCAACGCCTTCGTTGGAACCGCCAAATTCCAACTGCTCTTTGCCCTGAAGATCCTGAACATGGTGCCGGAGGAGAAGCTGGCCGAGGCGGTGGCTGCCACGCAGAAGCCGAAGAAGCCGGCCATCGACCAGGCAGCCGGGAACGTGCACGCCGCCAAGATGGCGAACGAGCTGGCCATGGCTGCGAAAACGGGCAACGAGCTGGCAGCCGGGGAGCACCAGGTGGCCGCGCACGCGGCGGCCGAGGCGGCGGAGCAGGCGGCGGTGGCTGGGCTGGAGGGCCAGGCCATGGCGGAGCAGCTGGTGGCCGTGGCGGGGGCCGAGGCGGTGGAGCAGCCGGTGGGGCTGGGGGCAGACGCCGTGGCGGAGCAGCTGGTAGCTGAGCCCATGGAGTGATGCCGCCGTGTTTGCGCTTGATTAAAAGTGGGTGAGACTAGAGACTTCCTTCTGACCTTCCGCCCCGTCTGCTGGCTGCGGTTGCTGCCCACACGATGCCGCTGCCCGGCCGGGAGGGTTTGGGTTTGAGGCAGGGGAAAGCGATGTATTTTTATGGCCATTAAACTCTAGCGAGCTTCCCAGATCCGCCCGCACAGCCCCTGCAGGGAGTTCATGCGCTTCCGTGAGGGCGCCGCAGCCTCTGAATGCCGCTTTGATTTCGGGGACGCGCTGCTGCCGCCGGGTCCCTCTTCCCGTTTTTGGTTTTTTTAAGGAACAAAAGGTGTTGTTTTTTAATTGCCCCCCGCGCTGACCTGGACGCGGCTGTGTGTGCAGCAGACACAGCTGAGAGATGGGGCTGCTGGGCAAGCACCTCTGCCAGCCCTGGGGGAAGGGCTCCCCTCCGCCAGCGGCAGCGCGGCCGGGCTCCTGCTCGGGGTGCCGGCGTGGTGTGGCATGAATTCCCTCGGGGGTGTGGGGTCCTGCTCGTGTGGGGTTCTACCTGGAGATCTGTGGGAGCAGAAAGTGGAATAAATGGCTTTGCTGAACCCTTGGCAGTCGGGATCGTTCTTGGCTGCCAGCACAGAGCTTGGGGTGGCACAGGGCTGGGGGAGTGCAGTGCCTGTCCCCTCTGCCGCAGGGCTCTGTCCCCTGCCCCTTGCTGGGCTGTCAGGGGGAGGAGCTGGAGGCGCAGGGCCCAGAGCTGCTCCTGGCAGCCCCTCAGCTGGGGGGAGCTGGGGCAGAGGGGCTGGCTCAGGGCGCTGCATCGCCACAGACCCTGGTGAAGCTTTGCCTGCTGGGTTACTCCAGGGCAGCTCATGCACCCAGGGGCTGCAGGGGAGAAGGCGACTGCAGGTGCTGGAGCGTCTCCCAGGCACTGGCTGCGTGTGGGGCGTTTGTCCATAACACAGCCACAGTGGGGCAGCCAGCGAGGAGCCCCTGCTCCAGCCTCTGTCCCTGCCCTGTCCCCCTCTGCCTGCTCCCGGCTGGTCCCTGGCCAGGAGCAGCAGCAGCATCTCCTGGCTGGAGCCACCCCAGTGCGATGACAAGGCCCTGCTGCCGCCCTGCATCGCGGCAGAGCGCAAGGTCAGGTGAAGGTGCTCGAGCAGCTGGATGGAGGCAGGGTCCTGCACAGACTGAACAACGACTCAGAAAAGAGCTGTGGTTTAATTGAAGACGTTCAGAGAGAGGCTGATGGTGGCAGCACGCTGCTCTTCAATAAATACCGGGCTGTGAGGTGGGGATGGGGCTGACTCCTCAGAGGACAGGGTGGCAGGAGGACACAGAGAAGTCACAGGTCCCCTTGGGACATGCTGAAGTGCTGCAGCAGTGGAGTTGGGTTGTGTAACGGGCAGGATAGAAAGAGAGGAGGAACCTCAGTCCCAGGCAACCAGGAAAGAAAAAAAAGATTCATTCTGGTCCAGAGAAAGCAAAAGCTGAAGAAAAGGAGGGCTGGAGTTGTTAAAGAAAATCATGTAAATGCTGCCCATGTTTCAGTGAAAGTGGATAAGCACAATAATTAAAAAAAAACAAACCCAAAACCGAGAGGTGGTGACACAAATGAGGCTGGGAGGAGGGTGCTGTGGCGAGGAGGGGTCACAGCAATCCCTGGTGTTACCTCGCCTGCCAGTGCGAGAGGAGACTGGGGACAATGGGGACAGCTAGCGCCTCCCCGACAGTGCTTTGGCCGAGCCAAGGCAGCATCAGCTCCCCCCTGGCAGCGAGGCCGGGCCAGGGAGCGCAGCCAGGGCACCCGCTGGGCTGGCTCTGCTGGGCTGGAGGCAGCCAGGCCGCCACGGTGAGCTGGGGGCAGCCAGAGCCAGGCCCAAGGAGGCAGCTGGCTCCATGGCAGGGGAGGGGGACACACAGGGACCCCTGTGTGCTCCCAGGCTGTGGTGCCACGAGCAGCTTGGCCGAGCTGTCGGCTGCACAGACCTGCCCTGCTCTTCTGCAAGCGGCTCCACCACATCACTGGTGAGCAGGAGCACACGGCCCTGCAGAGAGAACCTCGGTGGCAGCAGACCCTGAACCCACCACGTTATCTCCGTGCCCAGGCCATGTGTGGCACAGCTCCTCTCCCACCCCCTGGCACAGCTCAAACCCCAAGAGAGGTGAAGCTGTGAGCAGCAGCCCCAGCTCCTCCTGCTGTCCCCAGCCCCAGCACAGCCTCTGCCACAACACTGTGTGGCTTGAGCCCCTGCACAGTGCTGCTCGCGCTTCTAAACCAAAGGGGAACCCAGACACGGAGGGTGGAAGGAGCCCCAGAGCAAGCCCCACAGCGAGGTCAGCCCAGGCTTCACGGGGCTTGCAGGTCACTGAGGATGGCGACCGTCCCCCAGCTCTGAGCATGACTTGGCCTCCTGGAAACACTTTTTTTTTTTTCCCCTTTTGTGTCAGTCACTGAGCCCCTGAGGAGGGACCAGCACCTCCCAGCAGAACAGCCTGCTGCTGCTGCACAACAGGGTATGTGCTGGGCCCTGGATCAAGCTGCTTCCTGCAGCCTGGCCCACAGGGGAAGCTGCACACACCGGGCTCTTCTGTGCCAGAGCCACCCCCGAGCTGAGCAGCAGCATGCAGTGCCAGCCCGGTGGAGTCCCAGCCACCCTTCTTGGGCAGCTCAGCTCCTGCCCCCCGTTATTAACTCACTCCCACCTCAGGGGGTTACAGACACTGAAATGTCTGTGTGGTCAGCTGGGCTGCAGGACCTTAACGCACTCACCTTCTCCTCCAAGCCTCAGCCTGCCCTGTCCTGTCCCCTCCCCGGGCCCTGCCCACGCCTGCTGCCAGAGGTGGCACTGCCTGCTCGCACACGCCCTGCTCCAGCCGTGGCTCAGGCCTCTTCTGCACAACTCCCAGTTTCAAAATGAGAGGGGAAGGAGGAACATGGAGCTGAGCAGTGGGAGGGGCATTTGCAGTGGGACCCCAGCAGGGCACAGGGATGCCCAGCCCCGGTGCCAAGGGAGGGGACATGCAGGGGAGGAGAAGGGCTCTGCACCGCACTCCACAGGGCTCTGGCTGCAGCAGAGGTTCTCCCCCCAGCTCCCTCCCCTGCTACATTCCAACTTGGACAAAGGCAGAAAGATCTATACCATATAATATATATATTTCACTATGAAATAGCAATTTCATTCCCTGCCTTCTACTTGATGCATCCTGAATTAGATGCTGTTTTTAAGTCTGGTGGGGCCGGGCTGTTCCTCATGGGAGGCAGTCACCTTCCCTGCAAGTTACCTGCAGGAAGCACCAGCAGCTGACTCGGCAGGACACAGCCATGATCTTTGCTCCCCTCTTCCCCTCAGCCAGCTCCCACCTTCCCTTGCACCAAGGGCACAACTGTCTGTCCTGCCAGCCCAGCCTGCCAGGGTGCTTCCAGCTCATGTACATGATTGGTCAGTGCAGATTCATTAACCTCATTAAACCTCCAGCAGCCGTGGGCTGGAAGCAGCAACCGAACCCTCCTACATCAGTATAGGAACAGGAGCAAACCAGAGGGACGTGGTGGGGACAGTGCCACATGCACACAGAGCGGTGACGCGCAGGGCCCTCAGCTCCGGCACAGCCCGATGGCTCCCACGACGGGCAGGCCAGCCCGGGCAGCGCCCACGGGCTCCGGGCCACGGGGGACACCACGGGGGGTGTCAGGGCTGCAGCCCCTCAAGTGTGAAGTCTGTCAAATTTCGGCCAACCTGTGGAACAAGGAGTCCTGTCCAGGGGCCGGGTCACTGACCAAGAGCCGTCGTCACTGGAACCAGTGCAGGGCCGGATGGTTCAGGAGACGAAAGGAAGAACAATCCTGTGGACAGACAAAGAGGGCAGCTGTCAGGGCAAGCAGCTGTGACGGGTCTCTTCAAACCACTGTCCCCAGGACCTTGCTGTCAGAGACCTGCAACGGGACGGGCAGCAAATGGGTGACCAGTTACGTGCTGGGGCAAGAGCAAGGACTCGGTCACTCTGGGCCTTGCAAGCTGCTCTACAGAGCTGGGAAAAGGAGACAGACAGCAGGGACAGGCTCAATCTGCTGTCAGGCTCTGGGCTCAAGTCAACAGGAGTTCAAATTCCCTTCAAATGAAACCAACAGGAGTTTGGCCACCAGCAGTTGGAGACCCGAGCACCACGCTGGCCCAGGCACACAGCAGCTGGCCCAGGCACACAGCAGCTGGCCCAGCAGCAGAGCTGCAGCTTGGGCAGCCCTCACTCGAGCCCCTCAGCTGCCCCAGGACTGCGGGCAGAGACGGGAGCTTCCCCCCAGGTCCTTGCCTTTGCTTCTGGCGCCTCTCCCACGCGCTCACATCGTCCGGCTGTACTCGATGCCGCTCTTGGCAGAAATGCCAGACCAGGGCAGGAGGCTGCAGAGGAGGCTCTGGGCCTGGCGGTAGATCCTCTGGGGAATGGAGCAGGGGCTCAGGCTGGCCAGTGTCGACCCAATGTGCTGTAGGTAGTCAGTGGCCTCAGTTAAGGACAGTGACATTGACGCTGTGACTGAAGAAATAAACCACTCCGTGGACTCACAGTCCCTGGAGAGACCCCATGACAGTGGAAGCTGCTCTGCTCAGACAGATCTGCTCCCTTTGTTAACTGTCAGCTCCTTTCTACCAAAGCAGGTCTGCTTTGCACCATAAAAGAGGCAGCTTGGGAACACTGGCTGCAGCCTGTGTGGGAAATACCTCCTCTAAGCAGCAGGTAGATCCCTTTGCACTCTGCAGCAGGTTCCTGTGGGGATGAGTCTATCCACCTGCCTGGAGAGGTCTGGCCTGCCTAGATACACCCAGGAAAGATCAGGTTTCTTCTCCATGATCCAACAACCTGAAATAAACTCCTAAAAGTCAGTTTGAGAGCAGCCTGCTGAGATCCAGGCCGGGGCAGGGTCACAGGGGATCTGAGGCCACAGGAAGCAAGACCAAGGGCTTCTCTGCCATGGTGCTGGATAACTCCTGCACCACACAAGCCAGAGCACACCTCTCACTCTGGCTTAACACCAGCCTTTGCTATCACTGGCATCAAACTGGCTTCAGCTTAGAATTCAAGGTGCCATCCTACACTGCCTTCCTGAACTGTTCCCAGAGGAGTTGGGGGAGCCTGGGCACAAAGGTGTCGCTGTCAAACCCCTCTGACACCCTGTTCCTTCCAGCTTCTGATTAAACTCACGTCTGAGCAGGGATCAGTGCCCACATCCAGCCAGGTCATGCTTGGTTAAATTGCCATTTTCCACCCAAAGCACTGTGTGGTGTCTGCTTACTGCGTCCCACTGCTAATCAGGCTGAGGTAAAGGATATAAGATTGTCCAGGGTGGATGTCCACCGTTGATGTACAGGACGTAGGTGAAGCCATCTTTGAGGACCCCTCTGATGGAATAATAATAGGGGAGATAGTGGTGCTGTTTAAAGTCCCTGTTCTCATAGAAGTTTATTGCTGTGTTGTTCGTGGTGAGGACGTGCAGGTAGATGGCTTTGCAGTGATCCTGGGCAGTCGTTGAGATATGGTCTTTTAAACTTTCCAGCAAGAGGGAACCTGTGGAAGGGAAGAGCAGCAGAATGAGACAGTGCAGCTGCCTTCTCAGGGTCAGCACCAGAGCTTGTAGGTCCCAGCTGAGATCTCCCACACCCAGCGTCTGAGCAGTGACTGCTGCACATGCTTGAAGACCCCCAGACCCCACCCAGCTCTCACAGACCCCGGTGAGGAGTTTAACAGGACCATGCTCCATGGTTTCCATGTGAATCTCATCTCACCTATGAGCAGGTTTCACAAAACAGGCTTTATAAAGACACAAACTTCTGATTCAATAACCACAAAGCTGAGCCAGACATGGGGAAGCTGCCAGGAATGCCCATCCCCAGCCTCTCAGCTTTGGGAAAGGTCAGTGAGTCATTTTCAGTGGTATCAGTCCCATCATATTTATTTATTTTAAAGCCATTTAAACCAGCAGAATGGCAAAACAGGACTTCTCAAGCAGGTTATGGCATTGTGTCTCCTGAACTTGAGTGAAAACCTAAGAATTGGTAGGATTTTAAGATGCCCTCTAAGGCGGAGAGCTGACACAGTCTCATGCAACCGGGATTTGCTGCAGCCTCTAGTCAGCAGAAGAAACCCAAGAAGGGCACAGAGGATACTCCAGCCCTAAGAGATGAGACCTGGAGGTTCATCCAAATCCACCTCAACACAGCATGAAGGACCCAGCAGAACCTGCAAGGGAACTTCTTCCATCAGGTGTGGTAACAACAGGCTGAAGAAATAGCTTAGCTAATACAAACACCCAGGTGAGATTTATGCTGCTGTTTCACAATTCCCCCAGGATTTCAAAGCACAACAGCACTGACTTCATGGTCACTTGATGCTTGGTGGGAATTTATGTCAGCCAAGTACAAAAGACATCAACAGGAGAGCAATTTAATTTTGCTACAAGATATTCCACTCTTCTCACAGAAATCCAACTGCCCTCTGGTTTAAGAATAGCAGAGAACTAGAAACCAAAGCCAGGGAAAGAGCAGAGCTTTAGTCCTTAAAGGTATGCCTGGGGTGAAAAGCCTCCTGCAAGAAAGACCTCAGCTTCAAACACAAGCAGAAAAACTCTCAAGAAAAAAGGTCTCAGAGAAAGCAGCAGCAGGCAGCAGCTTCTTTGGTTTCTTTTGCTACAGGTGCAAGTCCAAAGGTTTGAGAGAGCACAGCAACACGCTGGCTAGATGTGATGGGTACAGGAAATACTGACACTGGAAGAAGAATGGAAGAAGAATATTCCAGCAAGATGGAGCTGGGAAAAAAATAGGATTTGGAAACTGAAAAGGGACTCAAACCAGCCAGAATTTTACCAAACAGACGACCCCTTTACAACCTTCTCTGAACATTATTCTGTGCCAGTATTTTATTCTTTGTACAGAAAATTTATCTCCAGTAGCACTTCAATGCAAGTTTTAAATCCAGTGCTCCTACTGAGGGCCCTTCTGGCCATTTCTTGATGTATCCTATCAGCTTCTACCCTTCTAAACATGACTGGGGGAGAAGGGAGGACTCAAGGGATGTTACACCTGTACTCACTGAAGAGACTCCAGATGTGCAACACTGGGTCATGCTGCCAAACCTGCCCCATTTCCTTCTGCAGATCAAAGACACAGATCATGCTTGAAATTGCACCAGAAGGGCACTTATTTGATGACAAAACACCTCGTGCTGTAAGCAGAGATAAGCCCTTCTGACTGCAGGATTTTCAAATGGCTGCAGCAGTGCTGTGTGTTGCAGCAGGCAGCCAGAGCTGACTTTATAAGCATATGACAGATTTAATCAGGTCCAAGTTACACTCTTTTTCCAGGTCCCTTTGTCTGTTTCTAAATGTTTGTTCTACCTGTTGAAGCCAAAAGGTTAAAAGCAGCTGAATGTGCTGCCTCAGGGACCAGGCTTCTGAAACCCATGAAAGACAATCACTCCAAACCCTGCTCCAGGGTGCAGTCCTAGTGCTTCACTCAGCCTCAGCAGCAGGAGCACAAGTTTTTGGTGTGCTCAGCCGTCCCCTGGGAACAAGACAGACAAAGCCTTTTGCTTTGTCCTCTTTGTAAACATCTGCACATTGTGTGTGCCTACACTGGTAAAAATATCTCAGTGCACCTGCAACAACACCAAGAAGGGGATGTGAGTGCATCACTGTCCCAACTGCTGGTACAAATCACCAACAAGCTTGTCCCAAAGGGTGCTGCAGTGAAATGGTGCAGCTCCCTCAGTCAGGCCCAGTAGCCACATGCAGCAAACGACAGCAGCAGAGTTGTCACTTAGCAGCATCTTACCTATTCCATGTTTTCTGAACTCCTTCACCACTCCAAGGCTTAGGATGTAAGCAACTTGAGTGTCCACAGGAAAATTGGAAGCTAGGATGTCTCCATCCTGAGTAGAGATATGACAAGGTATTTAGTAGGATAGCTGGGGAGGCACAGGAGAAGGCAAGAATCCTGTACTGGAACATCTCAAAACAAGGCTGTAGCAGGAAACTTCACTGAACAATCTTAGCTGAAGCTTCTGGAAAGGAAGTGGGGAGTTAAAAAAATCAAGCCTGGTCCTTAGGGGTTAGTCCTACTTTCACATCATCTGCTCAGACCCAGAACACAAATCCTTACGTTTCCTTACCACAGACATTATTTGTGGGCTGGGAGACAGAACAGATTTGCATTCTTTACCAGGAAGGACTCACAGTGCCAATTCTGGAGCTACACATCAGTGTCTAGATCAATCCAGCATCAGTTTTCATAGCCTGCACACTCCATCTGAGGTTTGTGTCAGCTGGAGATCTCAGTACTGCTGTAGAGGACAAGGAGCACGTTCTCCAGGCTCAGTCCCCTGCATCAGTGTCTGAATAAGCCCCTGGCTCCCAGCCTGGCTGGAACAAGAGCCTTTTGTTGGAGCTGCTGAAGATGCAGTTTCTGACTTTGACTAGCTCTGAGGTGAAGCCAGATAGCTGGAGTGAAGAGCCCCATGCCACTCAATGCTCTCAGTTCCTACAGATGCTCAGATTATTGTTCAATCATAACACTGATGGTCTTTTAGAAGTTCTGCACTCTCTGCATTGCCTCTGCTTCTTTTTTTTTTAATCCACTTGCCTATGCTGTGTTCTCTACACTAACTCAGTGGTCTTCTGTCTTCAGTGACCACCTCTTCTTCACCTCTCTGCTGTACTGTGTTGTCTCTCCTGGCCTCCAAGCTCTGATCTCCCTGAAGCCTGAGCTTTCTGCAGATTGGCTCTGGGTTGTGTTTGAGACAGTGACTGTGTAAATGAGGAGTTTCTGCAGGAAGTCAGAGGAGTGACTCACCCAGCACAGCTAAGGAAGTTCAGTCCTTAAGTAAGAAAGGAAGAGGTCTGTTCTCCCTCAGCTGTGCCTACCTCAGTCACCAGCAATGACCAGGCACACTGCAAACAGCCAGGTAACATTTAAATGGCCTGCCACACAGTCACCTTTGGATTACCCTTGTGTGACCTGATCTCTGCACAGCACACCAGGCAGCTGTGCTCAGGCAGCACCAAGCTCCCTGTTGAGCCCCAGCTGCCCAGCCCCAGCAGGAAGAGCCTTCGTGGTACCAGGCTGCTCAGCAGCCCACGCATCCAGACACATCCCACCACCCATGTTCCACCAGCTGGAAATCAGCATGTTCTTGGTGTCTTAAATGAACTCAGGATTGCTCTTGTAAGTGTCTGGATGGGGGAAAAAACCCCCAACCTTGTTCCATTGCAGTTAACCACAGCCAGGGGTGGACTGAGCACGGTTTAGCAGCGTACCTCTTTATGCACCTTTGTCCTGCTCTTGATCTCTGCCACTATCATACCCACGATGGAGCCTCTGTAGGTGGCTGCGAGGGAAAAGAACTTCTTGTTGGAAGTGATATCTCGGTACCATGAGTCAGGGTACCTGGGGAGGAAGCAAACACAGGAATGTTTGGGGACACAGAGCCCAAGGGAGGAGGCAGAGCTACAGCCAGCATTGTGCCGAGATGCTGCTCAAGTGGAGATGGGCAGCAAGGTGTTTAAATGCCAGTCACTGGAACTGCAGGCCCCTGTGTTTTAAAGAATAAGGGAGAGAAATTGTACAACCAAAAGGGCTGTCTCTGCAAAAACATACAGCCAAGTACCTCAGCTGTGTGTCCATCTAAAGCTCTTTCCATGCTACTGATTTAGCCTATTCCATGAAATCTGGGTTAGGAAGTTATTCACCTTTCCTCACTTAACTGCTGTACGGTACCAAGGGACACCAAACAGCTCCTGTGCCTCAAACCCATTTGGTTTCTGTCAGTTGTACCCGAGCAGCAGTGCAGGCTGCTCACGTCACGGCCTCCTGCCTCGTTAAGACAAACACATTTCCATTTTACATTCATTGCCCAGAGCTTTCCCTTCCATCTTTAGCGAGTTATTTTTAACCACAAGATCCATCTGCCCTCATCTAAGAGCGTGAGGATCTCATTAATTTGCTACACATGTGAAAAAATACTGCATATTGGTACAAAAAACCCCAAAACACATCACCAGCCTCCAGCTCTCCTCCTCCTTCTGCAGCTGCTGAAGGGAAACTAGCAGACTCTAATTTATTTCAGAGTTCAGCATGCCTTGAGTGTAAAAGAAAACTACAAATTCAAAATATTATGAATGCTTTTGTTGGTTTGTTACATTTTATGCAATTTTAACTATAATCTGCTACAACCCTCTGTTAAACCTTCTCAACAAAGCTACAGAAAAAAAAAATCCTTGAAGTCTACAGCTGTAGTTTCCCTGGATGCTTTAAGCCAGGAAGCCATCCCTGTCCTCCAGAAAAGCCCCTTGTTCCTGTGCTTCTGCAGACACGAGGATTTACCCAGTGGGGGCCTGGGGAACCAACCCAGGACAGACTCAGATCAGCTTTATGCCAGGTCTTTGCCAGAGCTCTGGGAGCAACAGTGATCCCAAGCACACAGGCAAGTGCTGTTCAGTTGGGGACTGGGACATGCAGAGGGACAGTCCCCTGGGAACAGTCGCTCTGTGTGGGTTTGGTTCAGCTCTGAGGGTGCTTTCTCGGCACACGCTCCAGAACACAACTTCCTTTCACCAGCACAGGGCCACTGTCCTTTCTCCTGGAGCTGTGCTCCTTTCCCCATCCCATGCACAGCCTTTCCCAAGAAGCTGATCCACCCCCTTAATTACAAAGCCCATTTATCCACCAAAATCTGCATACAGGAGCTTTCTGATGACTTCAGGACCCTGCAGGACAGGCAGCACAGGGCCAGTAAGAGGAACACCAGGACAGTGCAGAAAAGATTCAGAAGGTGCTGCTATCTTGGCAGCAGTCTGGGTGGCTGCAGAGCCTTTGCTCCCAGCTCTGAACTGGACCAGTGCAGGTTCATAGCATTGGTGTCATGATCCCCACCAGCTCACACCCCAAAGCAGTGACGTACTCTATTGGGAACCAGTCGCCACAGAGCTGTTTCACCGTGTCTATGTCATCGTGGCAGAGAAGACGCAGGTTGACGTCCGTAAGTGCAGTGGGAGGCACCTCCTCTGTCATTCACGCCTGCAAGGGAAGAAAGCACGTTAGGAACCATGAAGCACAGATCCTGACTCTCAGCTTCCCTCAGGCACCTGTGCAAAGGCAGCAGCAGGGTCTCAGTACCAAGTTGTTCTTCCTGGCAGAATGAGATGAAGCAAAACACAGCAACATGAACCCGAGAAGCAATCAAAGCCCCGCTGCCCACCGGGTAAGCACAGCTCACTGCTCAGGCTGAGCCCCCCCTCTGCACAGCCCGCTCCCCACGAGCACAGCCCAGTGATGCTGTGTGTGAGGGAACACAGCACCAGCATGTCCAGAAAGAGCTCAGGGTGCTGCAGTCAATAACCAGCCACGTGCCATATGTACCTTACAGTGCTCTTCAAACATCTACTCAGGATCAACACCTATTTAAAACCAAAGTGAACAAGCAGCGTAAAAAGGAAGCGGCGCTAGAAGAACGTTTATAAAGTCCTCTGGCACAACCAGAGTATGGATGCAGAGGGTTCAGCTGCTTTAAAACACTCATTTTGTGTAACTGACACTGGTGAAGTGAGATCTACTTTCATCTCCCCTCATTCCTACCTGTCACAATTTTCCAGCCCAGCAGAGAGTGTTCAAACACAGAAATCCCAGGTTCTCCTTCACCACCACCACAGGAGGTGGAATTCTGCCACAGGTTTGTGTGCAACCTGGAACCCATCAGACAGCCAACACATCGACAGGGGGAGGGACACAATTCAGGTCCTCTGCTACCTAGAGAATTCTCTGCCAGCCCTTCTCGTGTGCAGGCAGAAAGGGTGGCAGAATGCTTTCCAAAGCAGAGGACCAAGGACACTCGCCTGCAGCTCTTGACAAAGAAGAAATGGGGTGGGGTTCTCCAAGAGAGGGACCCTCCCCAGACACAGCTTTCCCCCCAGTGACTGGTCCTGCACACTTCTCTGAGAAGAGCATATCCCAGGGATTCCATGTGTTGATATGGATCACTTGTTCTTCTCCAAAGAAGCCCTTAAGAAGAATCACAGCTGTTTCACAGCCTGTTCTAAGACTGGCTGCATATTTACCGAGCAGCCCACACCTTTCACAACCAGTCCAGATGCTAGTTTCAAAACAACTTAAACACCTGGAAAACCCACAAAACCAGAACTCCCTGCTGCAGTTAAAACTAATTTCACACTCCTCGAATTAGCTCAAGCCCTCTGAGGCCAGACTCTGGCTCCACACCCTGTTGCTGCAGCGAGCACACTCTCCACCACCAGCCCCTGGTGACCCTTCAATGTGCCTCAGCTTCACCACACAGGGCCCTGAGGGAAGGAGACGTTCACCTGCTGTGGCTGAGCTGATCCACACTGCTGCTGGCTGAGGAGCTGATGCTCATCAGCGTGGACCTCAGTCCCATCCACGCACAACTCCCACCCTCGCTGGACCCGTTGCTGAGCCATTTCAGAGCAGTGACCCACCCCGAGACCATGAAGTGAAGGGAAAACAATGGTTTGGAGGTCAGAACTGCTTGGCCAAAGCTTGGGGAGCGCAAAACAGGCGTCCTGGGGGAGGAGGAGATGAGGGAGGAGCGAGCAGGCACTCACTAGAGCTGCTCTGGCCACGGTGAAGCTCCGTGCCCCGAGACATCACTTCGTTAGTGGGTATTAAGTGGCACTCAGGTGTGCAACAGCAGTGCTCTTACTGATACATTTGTGATTCTGGAGAAGTTTCAATGCTCCTGTAAGGCAACATCCCTTCTCAGTCAATCCTCACAGCATTAATAAATCAGAGATAAATGAAACAACCATGACAGAGCCTTATTTTTCATAGGATCATAGAGTGGTTTGGGCTGGAAGGGACCTTAAAGCTCATCCAGCTCCAACCCCCCTGCCATCAGCAGGGACACCTTCCACTAGACCAGGTTGCTCAAAGCCTCATCCAACCTGGCCCTGAACACTTCCAGGGAGGAGCAGCCACAGCTTCTCTGGCCAACCTGGGCCAGGGTCTCACCACCCTCACAGTGAAGAATTTCTTTCTAATATCTCATCTAAACCTCCCCTCTTTCAGCTTAAAGCCATTTTTGCTAATGAGTAGAAAAGGCAGGGGCTTGGGAGCAGCCTCAGCCAGCAGCTGCTGCAGGAGAGGCAGAGCCAGCACAGGCCGCGTTCTGGCGAGGATTAGCTCATGTTTATTTAACACTGTATTCTCAGAGAGCTAGGCAAGCATTCTGCATTATCCCACAGCTGAAGCCAGCCTCAGAAAAATAATCCAGGGCTGTTTTGCTGCACAGGATCACTCTCCCCCCCCAGATGCAGACAGCCATTTCCCAGCACCGCTGGTTTGCCCAGGACTCGCTCCCTCCGCTGCGCACTCTGTGACCCAAGCTGATGCTCTCACACCAGGAAACTCAGGACACCCACTTGGCACCACGTTTCAGGAGAGCAGACCCATGCACCTTCCTCCCTCAGGCAGGTGTTGCTGCTGCCAGAACTGTGGTCAGTGGCTGCTGTGACCAACAGAGACAAAATGCCAGGCGAGTTCATTCTCTTCATACCCAGGTGACAAGTCTCTGGCTCCACAGATATCTGGGCAGCCACCCAAGGCCCCAGCCCTGAGCCTCTGCTCAGCCTGTGGCACGCTGTGATGAGCAGAGCCACAGTCCTGAACAAAAGCCTCAGCTAGCACAGTGATGAGGGTATCATTTTTAGAGTCAGCTTGGGTTTAGAGGACAAAAGATGTGTTTGGAAGCATAAAAAAAAAATTTAAGCCAGTGCCTGTGCAAAATACAACCCCAGGAGTCACTGGAAGTTAAAAGGGTCTTGTCCTGGTTTTTAGCAGAGACAGAGCTGGGTTTCTTTTCAGTAGCTAGAACAGCCCTGTATTTTGGTTTCAGGTGGGACTTGGTTATGAGAGAAACATTGACAAATCAGAGGTAGCAAAGCTCCACTCACCGCTGCAACGCTGACAGCAGCAGCTTCTGACCTTTGAGACCAAGCGGTGGCTCCGGCCACGCGCAGTGAACTGAAGGACGGCCACAGCCTGTTCTGAAAACCCAAAGGGAAGTTACTTCATTTAACAGCTTTTTTTCCACTGTCAGTCCTTGTTCATGGGATAGCCATGGTCTGGGAAGTGGCGTGGTTAACATCATCCTCGGCCTCTCCACGCAGGAGGGCACAGGGACCTCCACCCTGGTGCTGAAATGGGAAACACTCGCCTCTGATGGTTATAAAACGAGCCAACATTTTATGCTTACGGAGGGAACGTGCAGTTAAACACTTGAAAAAGCTCTGAGGACACTCCTTTCCAAAATACCAACGTTAGCAGGGAGTAGAAATAGAAACTGAGCATTTCATTCCCTTTCCTACCTAAAACCCTGAGATCTGAACACATAAGAAGCTAATTCCAAAAAAGCACAGTGGTTTTGAGCATTCGTCTCTGCCTTGTTCTATTGAAACAAATCCAGCAAAACATCGTGGCCTTACGTGTGCTGGGCTGCTGCAGAGGAACCTGGCCAATGCTCAATACAAATACTGAGCAGTCAGGGAAGCAGGATGAAAGAAACAGTAGATACATTACTAAATAATTCTACTTAGCATGTAATTTAAAATTAAAGCACATTGCAAAGGTGTAAACTTGCTATTTAAGTATAATGTCATAAATCTTTGGCACCAATAAGCTCTAGCTTTATTTTTATCTATAGTATTTCCCAATTCTGTGTAAAAGGCAGAGGAGCCCAAGTGCTGGCTGAGACTCCAGGAAGCACCAAGGTTCTCTCTGCACAACGAGCCCACGCTGGTACTGACAGATTTCTCCCACCAGCATCTCCAGGTCCTACCATGCCAGAGAAGGTCTTGAGTTTAGGTCAGCTACCAGGTGCAGGGGCAGTTTATTTACCTGAACCAGATGCTTCACAGCTAAGAAACTTCAAGTCAGGCTTTTCTCAAGAGCAGGAAATTTTCTTTCCCTCTTAGATCTCTTGTATGGGGAAAAAAAAAGTGAGGAAAATCTACATAATACCATATTTCTAGAGAAACTGAGGAAGTCACACAGAATCAGCACTCTTCACCCAACAGGGTGTTCAAATGCAAGATAAAGCTTAATGCTTACTAGAATCTTGCAGGAAGCTGCTTAAATGAAAATGAAAATCCCTTGAGCACTTCCATACCTACAAAAGTCTGGCCAAATGATTCAACAAGTGAAGATTTCCCTTGTCTAGCACTAGCAGACATATTTTACCAATATTTCTGCCTTGTGCATCCTGCAAAAAATGAGCTGGATTTAAGCAATGAACAATCAGAAAATGCCATTTTAATGAATTTTTATTTGGACTCCAACTTCCATCCAGATAAGCTCATGAAAATCTCAAATAAAAATCTAGCAACAAACAGCACAATTTTCTGGCAGAATAAAAGCAAAGTAACCTAAGACTAAAGCTAAATGAATACCAACTACAATTGCATACATGTATAACTTCCAGTTAGGGGTGTATCGGCTTCGTATGTAGTATTCACACAAAAACCAACACAAAGGAATCTTCCTCACTTGCAGAGACAAAGCCAGACTAAAGTCCATCAAAATCTTTCACTTTCCAATTTAAAAGCTAATGGAAATAAATTCATTCTGAACAGAAAGAAGCAAACCTGCAGGAAAGAATAAAGAAAAAGAAGCACTGGCAGGCGAGTGGATTTTCATAAAGTCATGGAATCATATTATCATGGAATGGTTTGGGCTGTAAGGGACCCTAAAGCTCATCCAGTCCCACCCCCCTGCCAGCAGCAGGGACACCTTCCACTAGACCAGGCTGCTCAAAGCCTCATCCAACCTGGCCCTGAACACTTCCAGGGAGGAGCAGCCACAGCTTCTCTGGGCAACCTGGGCCAAGGTCTCACCACCCTCACACCAAAGAATTTCTTCCTAATATTTAATCTAAACCTCCCCTCTTCCAGTTTAGAGCCATTTCCCCCTGTCCTGTCATTAACTGCCCTTATGAAAAGTCCCTCCCCAGCCTTCCTGGAGCCCCTTCAGGTACTGGGAGGCCACTGGAAGGTCTCCCTGGAGCCTTCTCTTCTCCAGGCTGAACAGCCCCAACTCTCTCAGCCTGTCCTCACAGCAGAGCTGCTCCAGCCCTGGCATCATCCTTGCGGGTTCCTCTGGACTGGTTCTAACTGGTCCATGTCTCTCTTGTGTTGGGGGCTCCAGCACTGGAGGCAGCACTGCAGGTGGGGTCTCAAGAGAGTGGAGCAGAGGGGCAGAATCCCCTCCCTGGCCCTGCTGCCCACGCTGCTCTGGGTGCAGCCCAGGACACGGTTATTGGCTCTGTGCTGCCAGCGCACGGTGCCGCCTCATGTGGAGCTTCTCCTCCCCCAGCATCCCCAGTCCTTCTCTTCAGAGCTGGCCTCAAGCCACTCCTATGTGGCTTGTGCTCCTATGATTCAGAAAGTACTGTCCCAAAAGACACAGGGCCAACCACCCTGGTATGACAGGCACCTCCACCGTTCAGCAGCACAGACCCTTATTTACTCGGGCTGAAGACTTTTTTTCAAAGCACTCCGCTGCTAGATGATCAAGAAGGATTAATAGAAGGAAAAGATTCAGTTCCTGCAGACAACTACCAAGCACACCACACCAAGCCATGCTGGGCCAGGCCTGAGGGACCGCAGCAGAGGTGGCATGTGGCCCTTCCTCTGTTGTCAGGTCACGTCCCCCCGCCTGCGGCCGCGCGTTTCCACGCGGTGTTTCGGCGCTGGACACATGCACTGCAGCTGCATTTCATTTTCCATGAGCAGAGCATCTGCTCAGCACTGCCACAGACTAGCAGATAACTCCCTGTAAGATTTGTGTGCACACACAGCGGGCCAGAGCTGGATTTCCTTACACCTGGTTACCCTCACCAGAGGTTCTGCACCAAATCCTCGCTTGCAGCTTCTGTGTGGACAGTCCTCAGATCCCAGCAAGACAAGAATCCCAGGAAAAAAACCCAAAATGTCAATGATCCCTGGCATCCTCTCTCACTGGTAAATAAAGAGGATCAGACAAAGCCCAGACAGAATTTTAAGAGCTACTCAAAATGCAGGACAGGCAGATGTTAGCTGTGACCAAGCAACATGGTACTCAAGAGAGACACAGACTCTGCTATTGTCTGGGGAGCATCACCCCGAGAGCGCCAGCGCGAGGTTTTGCAGCTGTAAGGCTCTCCACCTTGTGCCATCTGGCACTGGGGATTGGATTTACATTAAACCATTCAATCTGAACCAGCCAAAGGCCTCATTCCAACAAAGCAGGGAAGATTTCCCCTCTGCCTTTCGTTTTAAGCTTGCTGTGTTTTTAGGTTACTGGTCTCGCAGGGAATGTTCCACACAGACACCCCTGGTACCAAGCTCCTTTTATTTAATACAATAAAATAGCAACTGGATTTGAAAACATCATTAATTCAGTACTAAGAATCTCAAAGAGATGCTTCTAGGACTTAGGGCAACGTTATCAAAGCAACAGGAGACACATTTCTAAAGATATTTAAATACTTGGCTTGATACCACCTAGGCACTACTTCAAGTCTGGTCATCGAAAAGAAGATGATTAAAGAAAAGAAAATAAAATTAACCATTAAAGAAAAAAAAATATAGGTTGGAAGGACCCTTTGGAGGTCATCAGATTTAACCCAACTTAGATCAGCCCAGTTCCTTTGCAGCCAAAGGCACAACTGGAGAGCTGGGGTGTGAGCTGTGCTGGCTGCTCCCACACACCCGCCTCTGCCACGCGGGCAGTGCGAGCACACCTCCACACCAGGCTTGTTACACTCCCTGTACTCCCCTGAATGCTCCTCCTCCTTCGAGGAATCCCATGCAGGTTCATTTAGGACAAGCAAGAAATAAACCCCAGAAGATGTAGTTCTCATTTCTGGTACGTTATGCAAACTGATGGAGCTTGGAGTTCAGAGTCACGAGGGGAACGGTGACCGTTTCACCTCTGTTCCTGTATCATCCACCACAGCCCAAAACTGCCACCACTTAGCTCCCTACGCCAGCAGGAGCAGGTCCTTGGAGTGAGCAAGATGTAAATGTAGGACAAAATGACTGATTTTGTGCCTTGGTCTGAAAATAATGTCATAATATGGCTGGAAACAGGCTGAGATGCTCGATGACATCACAACAGTCTCTAGTGCCCTTTGATCCAGGCATTATGTTTTTCTCTCATTTCCACCAGAACCACAAGCACTGAGCCCGGGAGCCCCTCGTGGACCCGTGCTCACCCAGGGACATGCACAAGCTCAAGACTTGGAGCTTCTCATTATTTAAACTCCTTCAGTAGAAGTTTCTTTCTGTGCACAAAGCTGCCCTCCTCAACCAGCTCTCCCCACACAATCTCCTAGGCTGATGCATCTTAAAGACACACCGTTAGTCCAGCCCGGCTCCGTGGATCCTGTTTGCCCCCATAGCACAGCACCAGCAGCACCGGGGAGGCTCTGTCACACCAGCAGCACTGGGGAGGCTCTCTCACACCAGCAGCACTGGGGAGGCTCTCTCACACCAGCAGCACCGGGGAGGCCCTCTCACACCAGCAGCACCGGGGAGGCCCTCTCACAGCACCGGCACTGGGGAGGCTCTCTCACAGCACCGGCACCGGGGAGGCTCTCTCCCAGCACCGGCACCGGGGAGGCTCTCTCACACCAGCAGCACCGGGGAGGCTCTCTCACACCAGCAGCACCGGGGAGGCTCTCTCACAGCACCAGCAGCACCGGGGAGGCTCTCTCCCAGCACCGGCGAGGCTCTCTCCCAGCACTAGCACTAGGGAGGCTCTCTCCCAGCACCAGCACTAGGGAGGCTCTCTCCCAGCACCGGCACCGGGGAGGCTCTCTCCCAGCACCGGCACCGGGGAGGCTCTCTCACACCAGCAGCACCGGGGAGGCTCTCTCACAGCACCAGCAGCACCGGGGAGGCTCTCTCACAGCACCAGCAGCACCGGGGAGGCTCTCTCACAGCACCAGCAGCACCGGGGAGGCTCTCTCACAGCACCAGCAGCACCGGGGAGGCTCTCTCACAGCACCAGCAGCACCGGGGAGGCTCTCTCACAGCACCGGCACTGGGGAGGCTCTCTCACAGCACCGGCACCGGGGAGGCTCTCTCCCAGCACCGGCACCGGGGAGGCTCTCTCACACCAGCAGCACCGGGGAGGCTCTCTCACACCAGCAGCACCGGGGAGGCTCTCTCACAGCACCAGCAGCACCGGGGAGGCTCTCTCCCAGCACCGGCGAGGCTCTCTCCCAGCACTAGCACTAGGGAGGCTCTCTCACAGCACCAGCACTAGGGAGGCTCTCTCACAGCACCAGCACCAGGGAGGCTCTCTCACAGCACCAGCACCAGGGAGGCTCTCTCACAGCACCAGCACCAGGGAGGCTCTCTCACAGCACCAGCACCAGGGAGGCTCTCTCATCAGGGACATCACTCTGGAGAAAAGAGTTTGTCAGTGCCCAAACTTTTTTCTCCAGTCAATCTGTCCAGGGCAGTGTGCCCAACCAGCACACCCTCACAGCAGAGCAGGGCAAAAACCAATAAGCTATTTACAATATATTTTTCTTGGGGAAGAATATATTGTAAAGAAAGCTGAATTTACCTCAACACCAAGGAGACTGGAGGGTAACCTTGGTTTAGATAAGACAGCTGCACTACTGACTTGTCAGGTGCCTTGAGACAATTAAGGAGAATGGCTTCCTGAGCTAGCCTGGCCAGGACGAGGAGAGCATATACATGGCTGAGCCCAAAGGATAAAATCAAGGCAATTAACAAAGTAAACTTTGAAGAAAGCAAAGGGCCTGAGCTGGCTTCAATCTGCATATTCTTTCCTGGTGACTGTGGGCACCGGGCACCAAGCACCGTGACGGTGAGCACACAGGCTGGTGACAGACATCACCTTGTATTGAGATCCACCTGTACACTGCAGCTGCTGAATTACCCTTGTGCTGCCATTTCAGTGTGTTACTGCATCACCCTGCACAATCAAAACCCCCTGTAGCCCCAAATATACCAAAAACAAGTCAATGGGATATGAAACCTTCCTTGTGTGGAATATCTAAAGGAGCCTGGCCAGAGTGTATTGGACTGGGACAGCCAGGAAGGCAGCACTGTCACACACAGCCTGGGAAAGCCGTCCTGGCACTCAGCCCTCCTCCCAAAGGCTCGCTCCACGCTGCTCAGCCAAATCATCCTCAGCTCTCAGATTCTGAGAACAGCACTCTAAGAAATGCACTTGCACCTCGCCCCCAGTTCTGCACTTCACCTCCCCTTACGCCCAGACTGAGGTAAGCACACCACAGGAATAAAAGCCAAAAATACTGAATCAGAGTAATTAACACTTTGGCCTCCTGCCAGCAAGGATCAGGATTGGAAACAGACCCCGAAAGATATTAAGAAATGAGAGGGCAAAATGTAGTTGTACCTGTGTAGGGAGCTGCAGTTATTTA
The DNA here is from genome assembly GCA_907165065.1 of Caprimulgus europaeus. The sequence goes on along the minus strand of OU015540.1, from coordinate 15,560,891 downwards.
TTTGAAATGAAAACACTTACTGTTAGTGAATCCTTTTGTACCTGTCTCTCTGATCCTCTGCACACTCGCAGTCGGACTCTCAGCCCTCCAGCAGCAGAAACGTTAACGGTTTGCATGCGAGTCGCTTGCTGGGCTCCTCTTTTACCCTCCAGCTCTGGGTATGGTACTGAAGCCACAATTTCACAAGAGCTGTTCCCTGAATAAAGAGTCTCTACAGCATACTGCAAACAGCACGGCTTCCTGCTGCCCCAGATACAGCAATTCCTTGGGGGAATGGCGAACAAGGATCTCTAAGAGGGTTTGGCTCTTAAATCTTTCATCGTTAAGACGTGGAAGAGAAAATCTGCTTTGTGACAGTAGCAGTGCAGGGAGTTAAAACCTGAGGTCACAACAGAGGCACACTTACAAGCAGCTTGCTAGAGGAGAGATCTACTCCCCTGCAAACACCAAACAGGGCAAGTTTCAAATATTCCTCCAGAAAACAAAACAAAAAACCAACCCCAAACAACTCATCCTACACGCAGGCCCGCTGCCATTGCTGAATGAGAACAAACATACACAGAAAATGTGTGTAGTGACTAAAAAACCAGCCAGCAACTCAGGCTAGGGCAGTACAAGCACTGGGAGAGGGACCTGGAGCCTGCCTCCGTTTCCCTAACTGTCCTGGTTACAGAGCAGCCACACACAGCTGGGGGTAAAACCCAGTCCCACCACTGCACCATTACAGCAGACACTAACCAGTACGCTTTTCAGTGCTACTGCAAACAAGGTGCTCTGCAAGAACATTCCCTCCCTAGCTGGCAGACAAGCACCCCAAACTCACTCCTCTCCAAGATCCTGAATTTAAAATTTGAGGCAAGGTGGCTCCTTTCCCTTTTCTTTCTCAGTGGTGGTTTCCAGCACGAGACACCCAGGTTCCACTCAGAAAACCCAGAGCTGCTGCTTCAAGCCAGTAACACATCAAATGGGCTCTGGCACAGATGTCTGCTCTCACAGCCACAGTGAGGACTTGAAAAGGAGAAATTAAACAAATTATTAAAAGCTAACACTGGAAAACTGAGCAGCTCCCATCCCTCCCTCTCTGGGAGGAGGGAAGTGTGGGCAGGGGGACGCAGTGTGAGACACGAAGCTCTTTTTGCAACACCCCACACTGAAGCCACCAGACACGCAGTGGCTGGTTACAAACCCCGGGGAGATGGGGGTGATACCACCCTAATAACAATTTTAATAGCATTTAACTTTCAAGCTTGTACAAGAGGAGCTCAGCCCAATTGATTCTTTAAAAGCATTTTAACAACAGAGGAACAAAGCACTGACAGCAGCCACCTGGAGCAGGTCCCGGCAGGGAGCTCCTGTCCATCCCCAGGGCTGCCTCCAGCCCAGCAGCCTGTGATGAGCCATCAGGAACTCTGAATCAACTCAGCAAGCCACTCCTGGGGAAGTCCCCAGGTTGGGACCTGGAATTCCTCAGGGGTTCACAGCAGCGCTGCCAGCAGAGCCAGCCTGTGCAACCACAGTTTCACCTGCCCCTGCTCACTCCACAAATTACACTGGGAGTGGCCAGGGAGGTGGGAAAGAGCCAGGAAGGGAGAGGGTGACTTCTTGGGTGGCAGGACCAGTTCACCCCAGACCATGGGCTAAGACACCAGCACTGACTCACTGACTGGCTGCCCAGACTATACTGGCCCAGCACCTCTATTTGTAACATTCTCCCTAAAAAAACCACCCCACAGGCAGATAAAGATCATCCTCACTGGGGAAGAAAGACCAAGCCATGTAAGTACCACCAGATTTCATTAGCAAAAATAAATACACACACTGTGTTAGAGGCTCCTTGAGTTCCCAGTTACAAAAGTCCTCTATTTCTGAATTCCACTGGCAGTTCCCAACACGTTAATGACACACGAGGCTGGCCCAGATCCCAAGAGGCATGTTGATACCACTGTGATTCAGGGAAAGAAATTAAAATTCAGAATGCCAGAGGTTTCCAGAGGACACTCACAGGACAGCCACTTACCAACTGCTCAGACAGGTTAACTCAAACCTGCTTTAAATACATCAAGCAGCCAGCAGAGAGAAACAGCAGGAGCAGCTGCTTCCCAGAACAAAGCGATGCACCAGAGCCACCCTGACACACTGCACTGTGTTTCTTTATTTGCTACCAGGCACAGAAATTCTAATTAAAGCACCACTTTACAAGACATAACAGAACCACTTTTTTAACTTGCAGGATAAAATAATCTATTTTAAAAGCCTGGTACCAGGCAGCACCCAGCACCACTGCTCGTGGCTAGGGTGAGACTGCTGAAGTTATCTGCTAAATGAAGAGTTCACACTCTAATTATAACATGTGGAGAGAGCCACCAGCTTTTTTTATTTTTCTTTTTAAAAAAAAAAGAACCTCACTTTTGAGAAATCTCTAGAGTTTATTCCTACAGGAAATTGATTTATTTTTTTTTTAAATACTACATACTAACACTCCCCCAAAAGCTACCAGAAGTGTCCCTCATAAAGGCTCCTTGAGGAAACTAAGCTGGACTAAGGGGAGTCTAGGGCAGATTAAAAGAAAGGAAGCAAATCCAGCAGGAATCCATAGTGAAAAGAGATTCCAGCTATCACCTGTTCAGCAGATGTATAAAAGCTAGATGGGAGAACAGATGAATAGATAGGCAACAAAAATTGATGATCCTTTGGGACAGGGCACAGATTTTCAGGACAGTAAAATCTAAAGCTGTTCACGGTTGTACAAAGCTCTCACAATGCCAAAAGATGAATAAAATGGCATTTAAAAAGGAACACAGGTTAGAGAAAGACAAACATTTCCAATTTGTGTTAACCACTGCAAGGGGAAAAAAAAAATATCCATGCTCTGACAGTGAGAGACCCCTGAGAACGAGTTTGCTGCTCAGCAGCAGTCAAGATAGGATACTGGGAATTATCAGAGGGAAAACCACACATCTAGCAAGCCTTTGACCTGAGCTAGTTACAGGTACTTAATGCCTCTCTCCATCTGTCAGTGCCAAGCCAGACACTCAGCCACCTTCACTGGTTCTCAGGAGCAGAGAACAGCTGCAGCGGTGGGCAAGGTCCAGAGGAGCTCACCACGCTCACCCAGCACAGCCTAGCTGGTACTGGGAGGTGCTGTAGGGTAACAAAGACAGGACAAACCACAACAGACACAGAGCAGGCTAACAAAGTTCAAACTCAATGTGGTAAGTGTAATTAAACAACTCTCCAGGGGAGATTAGAAATAATCTGGTGCCTATAAGAAAGAGTGGATGTGTCAGATTGCATAATTTAGCTCATGGCTGGACACAGCCATCCCCACAGCGAGGACACCTGAGTCACTCTGACAGCACATGGAAGGTCTCTGACATGGGGATAGTGCAGGTATAACCCACCACAGCATGGTCCACCACTGCCCATGGCAGCTGGAACTCTGCTGGCAAAGCCAACTGCCACCATGCCACCACGCCTGGCAGGAAGCACCGAGCCACAAAGCCTTTGGGACAACATTTAAGGCTCAGTTTGATCAGCTGCAATTAAAAACCTCATGATATACCCTGCAAAAACACTCAGCTGGCCTCCTGCTAAGAGGTGAAGCCAAGCTACTGCTCTGTCTCTGCTAAAGCTCTGCAGGCTGGTTCAAATGGACACAGCACTCCCGTGGGGCAAAGCACAGTGAAGCCAAGCTGCCGTGGTGCACGTTAGGATGGAGCCAGCCAGGGAGGTTGGTGAGCCACGACCCAGGCTGTCAGGAGGCAGAGAGCAGCTGGGAGAGCCAGAGCAGCTCCTGTGTGAGGGGAAGAGCTGGATATGGTGATGCATATTCCCAGCTCTCCCAAGGGAAATCGTGCTCCAGAGGAAGAGGAAATGGAGACGCAGCAATTAATGCTCCAGACCCCCCTGCGCTGCTGGCTGAGCCCCCAGAAACATCTCAGAACGTGCCAAGAGAAGGAATAGCCGCCAGCACAGCTGCAGGACCTCCCGTGCCTCTACCCAGGAACAGCCTGCCCCGGTAGCACCACCGCAGCCGAGCACTGGGCGGTGCCGAGCCGGCTCCCGCTGGAGTTCGGGTGATTTATAACAACCCAAACCACACAAGTTTCCACAAGTGAACACACGCATGGTTGCCCCATGAAACCCAATCAATGCAAATGCCCGTCGGACTCCACCCAGGGGACGATGCCACTGTGCTGGACGGATCACGGACCCGCATGGTGCTTCCCGGGACGGGCAGGAACACGCTCCGTGGGGCGGAAACACACCCCGCGGGGCCCGGCTGCGCTGTGTTGAACCAGGGAGTCCCGGTGCGGCCTAGAAGCGGGGGAGGGGGGGGGTGTTGCCATGACGACCTGCGTCCGGGACGGGCTTGGGCCTGTCCCGGACGCAGGTCGCCATGGCAACCCCCCCCCCCCCCCCGGGTCCTTGGCGGAAGCCCCCACCGCGCTTCCCCGCTCACCTCGGAGTGACGGCGGGCGCCGGGCGGGCGCGCCGCGGGCGGACGGGGCGGCTCAGCACATACCGGGCGGCAGAGACGAGCGAGGGACCCGCGGCCGCGGCGGACACCGGTGGGCACTTCCTTTCCCTCAGGGCACCACGCAGCAAAACGCCTCCTCATAGGCTGGTTTGCTAACACGTGACCGGCACAGGCCGCGCATGCGCAGAAGGGATTCCTCGCTCCCTGAGGCCACGTGGGCAGCACCGAGCGGAGCGTAATTAAAAGGTGCTAATTAGAGGGGAAATTTCAAATGAGCGCTGCATCCTGCTTGGGATCCAAGAGGAAGGTTGTTCACACACCTCTCCCGCAGTTCCCCCCCGTCCTACGCTGGAAGGGGCATCAGGGAGATCCATCCCATTGTCAGGGCTTGATGCTAATAATGATTAATTCTGAAATTAGAAGGCTTTAAGGGGTTTTTTCCACATCGTTGAAGCTCTACAAACTGAAATGAGATAGGATATTTCAGTTGGAATGGACTCACAATGGTCACCTAGTCCAACTACCCGACCACTTCAGGGCTGACCAAAACGTAAAACCATGTTATTATAATAACACTATTATTTACCTTCCCTTATTATTATTTACCTTCCCTTTCTAGAGAAGCGGAAACACAATTTCCTTCTCAGCTGTTTAATCCAAATCAGATTTTCCCACCTACCATCTCATCTGTCCCATTTTTGCAGCCAGCGTGCAACCAGGTCACCACAGCCACCACATCTCCTCCGGTGAGGACAAGAGCAGTGGAAGTCTTTGCAATGGAGTCACTGATGTCTCCCAAGGTCCCTTCTTTCTTGCTTTTCTTACCCAGCAGACAGGGCTCGGAGCAACACGAGGACAGAGGTGAGCTAAAGGGGCTCGGATCAGATGTTTCGCTGTGTGCAAAGCTCTGCTGCCCTTCCTGCGACACAGCCCGCCTCTGCCCATTTTTCTATCTAGCATTAACGAAACACACCAAATCTCACCCCAAAGCTTCATGAATGACTGACTGAGGTGTGTCAAGAGGAGATTTCCCAAGCCTGGAGGATGTCAGGGCACTGCAGACACAGGTCTAACGAGCTGGACCTTCTAATTGCTGTCTGAAACATACAGGGGCAGAATTATTTTATGCTTCTTAAATTGTTTCCTTTAATAGGAAGTGCTGCTTCACTCTACCTTGTGCTTCTCAAACAAACATTTGTGTTCCAAAAATATACAGTGTACACATACTCTGTAGCTATAGATACAAACATTTACATAGAAACAAGCAGGCTGCAGCAAACTAGCTGGAAAAAAATCTCACACCTTGTGTTTCTGGTCATCCTAGAGCAAGGCTAGAGCTGGGCTCCCCGTGCTGTGAGCAGGTGAGGGCTACTGAAAAATACATGACTGAGAAATATTATACCCCTGGTGTCAAAAAAATTCCCACACATTGCAGAGGTTTGGAGTTTCTGTTGCCTTTTCCCACCCCCTTTTTTTGTCCCTATGATCTGCCTGAGTATCTGCATCCCACACCAAGTGGAGTGCAGCCTGCCCCGCTGTGTCCTCTCTGCCGCCGCAGAGGTTCCCAAGACATTTTGGTTTCATCTGCAAGGCTTCCTGAAACTAAGGGGAACTGGGAATGCTCTACAGTCTGAGCCCTTCAGCGAATAGGGCGGTATGGGAACGTCATTCCTGGTATGAAGGTTTGTACGGGGTGAGCCGGGAGCGCGGGGTGAGCCGGGAGCGCGGGGTGAGCCGCGTGTGCCGGGTAGCCCAGGGGAGGAGTGTGGATGTGGGGGTAAAATCCTGGTGGCAGAGTGCCATGGGTCGGCTGCTGTACTGGACCTGAGATCACCAGCTGGAGCAGGCTGTGGAGAGAGAAACACAGACAGGAGTGAGGATTACTGAGAGAGCTTTTGGCGTGGCTCTCCCCAGCCCACAAGGGACAGCTCTAAGGACAATTCATGCAAGAGGCCAGTCATTCAATTATGCTCTTTACAGCTTCCACAAGACTTTTTTTTTCCCCCCCTTCCCCTCTTTTTAAAAAAACCCAAACCTTGGTTGCCCTTTGCAAAGAGACAAGAAGCAAAGTGCAGCTGAGCTTAGGGTCAGGTAAAACAAGCGGGGAGTTGGGGATGGGACAACTCCGGGGCAGGTTCCACGCTGTAATTTCATTTTCCCCCCTTTTATGCATCTCTTCTAATGCCAGCTGGGCAAGATCATCTCTATGGTGGGAGTCACTGAAGCCTCCTTTAGTCAAGAAGCCAGTTTGGAAGGGAAGAAGTAGCCAACACTATCTCCCACCTCGATCCTTGGGCTAAACTGTGTGTGAATAAAGGCCGACTTCCAGAAAGTAAACACAAATTTTCAGAGGAGGTTTTGTCTCAGCAGCCCCCAAATGTGTGTCTTGGAATATGCATCAAAACCAACAGAGCTGTAGAAAGGTCTCTTACTTGTTATGTGGTAGCCTGGAGCACACAGTTCTCAAGTCATCTGAAAGAGGACAGGAGACAACAATTAGGGTAAAGCAGAAATCAGAGTGACTTTCCTCCCCACTCCCCTTTCTAGGAAGGTCACAGTACTGAAAAATCTTCAGCATCCACCAACAGATCCAGAATCTCATTCTCAGGTCAAAACTTCCAAGGGAGAGAAAATGTTTCCCCATCTCATCAGTCCTCACCACAGCTTCTTGCACTTGACACTTTATTGTATGGTTGCCATTTAACCTAAGCTGCCACGTGGGAAATGCAGCTCCATTGCAGGGCAGCCCAAGGCTGGAAATCTCAATTTGCAAGATTAATAATACAAGCAAGAAGTAAATAAGATGTAGGAAATACAAGGTGTGACTCTGCCCACTGAATATGGTGTTTATGATGAGAAAGGCACCAGGTCAAAGCAAGGCAAAGCTTACCCAATACCCATTTTGTATTGTTTGGGGTTTTTTTAAACAGTGCTAGTGATAAGAAAGGGTTGAGTTTTGTGGAGTTTGGGGGTTTTTTTGTTCTGTTTTTTTGTTGTTGTTTTTTGTTGTTGTTGTTTTGTTTGGAGTTTTTGTTTTGTTTTTTCTCCCTGGAGCCTATTAACTAAAAATTGCACCTTTTTTACCATCTTAATATCTTTTCCAGAAGATTTCTTGGTAACATCTGTATGCCTCACTTCTTTGTGAGCAGCTCCCATCTCTTCCTTGGTCCCATGCAAGGAGTACTTCTTTCAACTGACTTTCAGACACTAGTGACCAGTTTGTACTTACCTCTCCAGAGCAGAACAGCTAGAACAAAGGTATTTAACAACACACCCTCTGCTATTAAGTTCTTTCAGGAATAGCTTGAGAACAAACTCCTGCCTTTGTAGCTAAACACACCCCCAAAACACTGAAATACCAGTTATTTCAGCAGCTCCTGAATTACTTGCCACTTGCAAGAGCTTGGAATGTACCAGGTGAAGAACAGGTAGGAAAAAAACACACAGTCAAAATAAGCCAACTAAAAAAATCCTCCCCATTTCTGCCTGTCCTGGTTACACTCAGAGCTATTTTATGACAGATTCTAAAGAGTAACACTGACACTGGAGCAGCAGCACTGGGTCAGGCCGGGGAAAAGCCTCAGGCACTGCTTAGGCAGCAGGGTCTGCACCAAGTGCCCAGGCTTTGGGGAGCTTTGAACCTTGTGGCCACACCAAGAATCAGCTGTTTTCAAGAGAATCTATCACCAAAACAGTGTCTGGCTGACCCTGTGCTGTCTTAAGGCACTTCCCTTCTCTGTCTCTGCAGGGCTTTTGGAAAGAACTGGTTTTGGCAACAGGAAAGTCAGACAAAAGCCACGTTAGCAGGCTTCCTGGCTGAGTTCAGCTGCAGCCATACCCACTGTAATGGGGTCTCGTTACAGGAGAGGCCCAGAAGTTCCAGATGAACAGTTTTTGTTTGCTTTTCAATCCACTGTCTAGCACACCCACCCCATGGTTTATCTACTTCACAGTCTCTCCCCCAGCAGGCAAACTTGGAGAATTCCAACTGAAGCACAATTCAACAGTGCTTTTTAAATAGCTACAAGCAATTCCTGGGGGTCAAATTTGTCCCCATGCTGGACACCTCAATATAACACCCCTGTGCACACTGCAAGGTTGAAGATAAATTCTTCAGCTCTGTGAAGCAATGCACCAGTCACCCACATCAGTGATCTGTCCTTTCCTACTCCCCATCCAGTTTATTCTTCCTGAAGTATTTGCTTCACTATCACTTCCCAAGAGCAGCAAACTGCTCCTGCTGCTGTGAACACACTGATCTTTACTCTCCTCATCCCAAAACTCCCTCTTACAACATCCACACACTGGAGGAAAATAATCCTGTGCCAGGGTCTCTGCTAGCCCCACCAATGACTTACCTCTAGTGCACAGGAGAGCTCCTGATGCCATGGCCACTTGCAGAGCCTGAGCCAGTCTGTCCAGAGCCAGTTCAATCTCTTTGGATGCATTCAGAGGATTGAGCTCGTCAGAGAGTCTGTTAATTTCCTCAACCAGTGGAACCACGTGGTCAAAGGGTACCAAGCCCAGGCGCCCGTACAGGTTCTTCTCCGTTAAATGCCCCTGGAGCATCATGAGAACCTGGAGGACACTGAGGTGCAGTTTTGAATACAGCTGGTGGCAATCTTTGTCCTCTCCTGAAGTGGAGTCCTTGGCAGTTTTGCTGGGAGGATGGCCATTGGAGAGAGAGGCTTTCTTCTGCCTTGTGTAAGCCAAAGGGGCCTTCACGCACCATCGGATCAGCCCGGTCAGCGGGGTGAGCTCCAGAAACCCCATGGGCAGGTTGGCTGCAATGGGAGTGTTCAGAAAGGTGATGAGGATCAAGCGGGGGTCGTCAAAGATCCAGGAAACGATCAACTCCAGCAGATCAGAAGGAGGGATGAGGTCATCTGAAGACAGAAAAGGTATCATTGAGTAAGCTGAGCCTTGCACTGGAGCACAGGGCTGCAGTCTTTAAGGAATCTCTTCCCACACTGTCACAGTTACAACTGCAAAACCTCCCCAACTCCTCCCCAACTCCTCCCCAACTCCTCCCCAACTCCTCCCCAACTCCTCCCCAACTCCTCCCCAACTCCTCCCCAACTCCTCCCCAACTCCTCCCCAACTCCTCCCCAACTCCTCCCCAACTCCTCCCCAACTCCTCCCCAACTCCTCCCCAACTCCTCCCCAACTCTGCTGGGTTTTTTTTTCTCAAGACACCAAAGGTAAGTGCTTGTTTGTCCCAGGGAAGACACAACCATGTGCTTGTCAACTTCACCTTCTCCACCACCAAAAGGCAACATTTATCTCCTTTCCTTCTTCTCTCATTTTCTTCTCTCCCATCCATCACCTGCTCACTTTTTCTCTGAACTCAGTCTCCATTTATCCCCTGCCACAATGGGCAAAGGAGGAGAATAAACTTGTTGGCACTTCTTTCTCCTCAGCCCAACCATTCAACTCATTTCTTTTAAGACTTACCTAAACAAGTGTGGAAAAACTATGTGGAAAAACTTAACAACACAATCACCTGACAAGTAAAGGGTTATAACCACAGAATCCCAGACTGGTTTGGGTTGGAAGGGACCTTAAAGCTCATCCAGCTCCAACCCCCCTGCCAGCAGCAGGGACACCTTCCACTAGACCAGGTTGCTCAAAGCCTCATCCAACCTGGCTGAGAACACTTCCAGGGAGGCCAAACTGCCCAGCCCAGGCAGATCAACTCTCACTCCTAGACCTGCTCAGTCACCAAGGTCCCCGTGTCCTTTGCCCTCTGTGGAGGATGTTGTCCTTTGTGTCAAGTGTTACGTGGCTGCTTCTCCTTCAGCCACTGAGTGATGATTTTTATTCTCACTCCAGTGACAAGATGAGGCAACAGCCACACTCCTGAACTGCTTCTGGCAATAATGACATGGTAACAAGCATCTTCAGAATTCCAGCAGTTAATTCTCTTGCATTACACTGCACCCCTAACTTCGAAAGGCACAGTCTGGACACACTGACCTGAGGAGAGGTCGTAGAGCGCGGTGACAGCTGTGATGAACTGGCAGCAGAAGCGAGGACTGGCACTGAATATCTGCTTCAGAGTCTGGATGGACCCTGGCACCAAGTTGCAGTAGTCATCCACCAAGGCTCGGGCCAACCTCACACAGTACACAGCGGGGGTTCGCTGCAGGGGTGGGACAGCACACAGGGAAAATGGATTAAACCCAATCACAGGAAGGGATTCTGCACTTCCACACAGTCCACTCTGAGTGAGCTTTAAAGTCCACTCTGCCTGCCCACCTCACCCAGCTGCTTCACCATTTGTTTCCACTTTCCCCAAATCCAAGCACACTTTCTCTCTCTGCACATCAAAGATCCACTTGGACAGAAATTAAATGACTATTTCACAGTATTAAAATAGATGGGGATATTTTATGTTTACAATATCTGTAATTTAAAATTTAAACCTTTTATATCAATATTTTGATTTAGAGATTTTTTTTCTATTACTACAGCAACACAGTTCTGTAGTTCAACCAGCTCAGCACCAGAACAATTAGCTGAGCAACCTCTCAGTTACACCTGACATTTTTAAGGTGGAAAAATTTTCTGCAATCCTCATGTCACTCAAGAGCCACAATCAGTGAAAAATGACACCTTCTTCTGCTAACCAGGTCACATCCCCTGCTCTCCTACCAAGGCTCCAGGTGGGAAAAGAGGGACTGCAGAGAAACTGAACTGGTCTGCTTCCTACCACCCCTCCCTCCAGTCTGCTTGTCCCCTTCTGTAGGGCAGGTGACTTCTGCACATCCCACAGAGGCAGCAGGAACAAAGATGCACTTCCCAGGCTCTGCAGTGGGGAATCTCAGTGGGAAAGGAGGAGACATGATGTCACTCATGGAAGACAGGCATAGGTATCTCAAGAGAGAGATTAGCTTCTTCTGCCCTGCACAAACTTGCACAGCAGGCACAGATTATTTCCCAAACTCAACAGTTGGTTTCTTTGGGCAATGTGACCATGAGCTGCCATGGTTTTGTCCCCTGAGTTGAGTCAAACTGATGCCTTTTGACATGCAGAGGTTGGGGAATCAATAAAACTTTCACCAACAGCAAAAAAACCCACAAATTTTCTTCTGCCAGTGCAGCTGATAAATAGATGGGCAAAAGCTCTCCCTCATGCTGGAGCAAAGGCATGGCCACAAGCACAGATGTGGGGTGAAGGCAGCTGCAGCAGCCAGCTGTGATATCAGCTTAAACCACCACGGAGGAGCAGCTGACTGCAACCAGCTGCCACTGCTGTTGGTGCCACTGCCTCAGCTCACCAGTACCCATGGCAGCACACCTGGCTCCTGCCCTCAGGCTGTCCTGCCCTCAGGCTGTCCTGCCCTCAGGCTGTCCTGCCTGCACAGAAGCTGTACCTGCAGCCAGAAGGCAGCACACTCCAGAACAGGAGTTCTGCACATAGCCACTGCCATGGAAACCAGCTTTCCCAGCAAAGCCATCCTGCTGTCATCTGCTTTGTTTCCCTGAGGGCTGAAGAGAGATGAGAAAATGATCTGCCGGACTGAATCCTTGGTTTGCTCTTGGAAATAATTGCACATGATCTCAAGGAGCTGAAGTTCCTGAAGTGAATTCAATCTCTGAAAGAAAACAAAAGCAAAGCTGCAAAATCTACTGGGGCTCTTGAAGACTCGAGAGCTGCATTGGTGAAAGGCAGGGACAGCAAAGACCGAGAGCTTCCCTCAGGTGTTAGAAACTCAGTCTCTGTGCACAGTACACATATGAAACTTCCTGAACCACTACTGCATTTACTGAGTTACACTGAAAAGCTCCAGGTTGCCTTTGAACACCTGGATACTCAAGACTGGTGCTTGCTGTACCAGCCCATGAACTGAGAGATGAGACTAATAGCAACACTAGGGTGAATAATTACTTCCTCCCTCTCCAAATAACCCTCCAAAGGGCATGGCCAGACAGCTGGGGGATCACAGCTGGGCCCAGCAGCCCACCAAGCCCCAGGCTAATGCACCCCAACATTCACCAGCAGCTGTGGTTTCTGGTTGCTGCTCTCTGGGAGGCCCCCACCTCAGCTCCAGCCCACAAAAACCCGGGTGCAGCTCAGCTGCAGCACTGTGAGCCTGTGGGGAGGGTCCTGGGACCTGGGGGCCCATCACACCTCCCTGGGGCCCTGTCTGGTCACCCAGAGTCCTGGTCAGTGCATGGGGGTCTGGCCAGCCAGACCCCTCCCTGCCAAAAAAAACCCCTCACCAGCCCCCCAGGGACCCTGCCGTGTCCTCCTAAAGCCCCACACTCCAGCAGCAGCCCCCCTGGGACCCCGTCCTGTCCATCTAAGGCCCCAGACTCCGGCCCCACCCCCAGGGCGCCTCTCTTGAGTATTTGGGGCCTCCACAGCCACTCCCTGGGGCTACGTCCGGCGTCCCAGGGCGCTGCCGGGCCTTACGATGTCAGCCCCCGGGGCCTATCCCGGGGCCTATCCCGGGGCCCTACCCCGCTCCCCCCCCCCCCGGGGCCCTACCCCGCTCCCCCCACCCCGGGGGCCGCAGCCTCCAGCAGGCCCCCACCCCCGGGGGACCCCGGCCGGTCTCTCCGGGTCCCGCCAGGCCTCACCTTGGGCGGAGCGCCGCGCTCCTTGGGCACCTGGAAGAGGAACTCCTCCAGGAGCTCGGCGGGGCCCTTGTCGACGAGGGGCAGCGGGGCGCTCTGCAGCTGGCTGCTGAAGTAGATGTCCAGGTGGTACAGCACCTCCTTGGCGGCGCTCAGCGCGTCCCGCCGCAGCAGCGAGTGCCGGATATCGCTCATGGCTCCGGCCCCGCCGAGAACGGACCCTTCTCCCTTCTCCTCCTCCCGCCGCCGCCGCCCCCCCCCGGCCCGGCGCGGCGCGGCCTCCCCCAGCGCGGCGGGAGCGGACGGGGAGCTACGGTGGCTCGCGGAGGACATAAAACAGCCACGCGCGCCCGCCGCCGGCAGCGCCCCCTGGCGGCCCCGCCCGAAACGGCGAGAGAGGAGCAGAGGAGTTGGGGCGGGGGTCGAGGGGGGAGCGCTGAGATCTGGGGCTGATCTGGGGGGTCTGGGCCTGGGGGATTGGTTCTAGGGTTGGACTTTGCAGGGTCTTGGTCTGACAGGGGCTGGCCCAGGGGGGTCTTGGCCTGGGGGGGGGGGTGGAGTTGGTCCTGGGGCTGCCTTGGGGGGTCTGGGTCTGGGGGGTCAGTCCTGGGGCTGCCTTGGGGGGCCTGGGTCTGCAGGGGTGGTCCTGGGGTTGGCCCTTGCAGGGTCTTGGTCTGAGGGGTCTTGGCCCTGGGAGGTCTTGGCCTGGAGGGGTTGATTCTGGGGCTCATCTGGGGGGTCTGGGTCTGGGCGGGCAACTGGCCCTGAGGAGATTTGAACCCTGGGGGTTGGTCCTGGGGCTGACCTGGGGGGTCTTGGCCTGGGGACCTGGTCCTGGGGTTGGACCTTGCAGGGTCTTGGTCTGACGGGGGCTGCCCTGGGGGGTCTGGGTCTGGGGGGGTTGGTGCTGGGGCTGATCTGAGGGGGCTGGACCTGGGGGTTGGTTCTGGGGCCACCTTGGGGGATCTGGATCTGGGGGTTGGTCCTGGGGCTGACCTGGGGTATCTTGTCTGGGGTAAAGCCTGTCCCTGGGGCTGGCCCTGGAGTGGGGGGCACTTGTCCCAAGGGGGGCTGGCCCCGGGGATGGCCTTTGCGGGATCTTGTCCCGGGGGTCCTGTCCCTGGGGCTGACCTGGGGAGCCACAGCCCCGCAGGGAGGGCCTGGCCCCAGCCCTGATGCCACTGTGGGGAGCAGGGCGCGGGCTCTGGCCCTGCCCTGGGGGGGTGCTTGGCCCTGCGGGGGGCTGCCAGGCCCCCCCGGCCCCCGAGGAGCACAGCCCACTGCAGGGACCCGGCACGGCCCTCTTGGGAAATGCAGCAGCTGCCTCGGAAGGCCGGGGAGCCCCGGGACATCAGCCAAGGCCACTGGGGCAGGGCTGGGCTGAGCTGTGGGGGTGTGTGGGGTGGGGGACTGGTGCTGCACAGACCCCCCCAGGGACGGGGCTTGTCCTGAGTGACCTCCCATCATTTTTCAGGACTCCTGGCTCAGCTCCACACCCGAATCCCAGAGCTGGTGGGACCACGCTAGGATGGACCAGCTTTGCTCAGCCCCCAGCGCCAGACTCCTGCTGGCCCTGGCACCCTCGCCTGAAACCGGCTTGTTGGAAATGTGGGGTGGTGGAGGGTGAAATAAACACTTTTTAAGAGAAATTGTGGCTGGCGATGAGCGAGAGCTGCCCACGCCTGGGACTGGGGAGCTGCCCTTCCCCGTGAGTGGCCTCTGGGATTCACTTACACCTCGCAGATCTCTCGTTGGCATTTCGATCGATCAGGGACCAGGGACGTTCTCGGCCGTACCCGTGGTGGGAGGTGTGGGTGCTGGGTGGAAGGGCTGGTGTTTTTTTCACTGAGCAGACCTTTATTTCCGTGAAAAATGCCATATGGAGCCTGTGGCCCCGCACACTCCTTGGCTGGGCGATCACTTGGCAAGGTGAGCACATCCCTCCCCATAAATGCAGGTGCGGCTCCTTCACCTTCCAGAGACCTCGGACAACACCAAAGGTACGTCCTGCTCCCTGCTCCTCCTGCACCCCAGGAGCTCCCCTCTCCCACGTCACCTTCTCCAGCTTGGCTTTATTCTGCCGGGGCTGAGCCTGGGCGCAGCTCTCAGCGTGGACCGGGATGTATACGGTCCTCTTGGGTGCCTCTGCCTGGGAGCTGCGAGGGCTGCTGTGTCCCCAGCCGCTGCCACCTGTCCCAGGCCAGGAGCAGAGAGGACTCACAGGGCTTTGGGCAGTTTGTGGCATGACCAAATTGTGGCATTACCAAATCATGGCATTACCAAATGGCCACGTTACCGACTGGAGGGGCCGTGGCGCTGGGGTTGGCAGCGTTTGCAGCCGCAGCGGGGATGCGGATGGGGAAAGGTGAGGATTTCACTAGAGCAGCTGTCCCAGATGAAAAAGCGAGCCCGGGACATCGAGCCCTTCCCCGGGGCTGGTTGTGCCAAAAGTCGGAGCGTTTGCCGGTCCCCGCCCCACCACACACCTCCCCGGGTCCCGGCGGGGCCGGGCAGCCGAGGCGCCGGGGCTGGGGCAGGGCTCAGGTCCCACCCGCTTGTGAAACGTTACCCCGGGGAGCCGAGCGCCACGGGAAATCATTCCCGAGTGCCTTTCCCCGTGGGTGGGAGCAGCCACGCTGCCCCGGGGGGGGGTCCTGGGGGACTCCAGCCTGGGTGAGCAGGGGGCAGGGGCAGTGCTGGGGGACAGGGGGGCGGGTCACCCCCAGTGAGGACACTCCAGGCAGGGAAGGAGGTGGGGAGGGGTGTCGGGGGGGGATCCATCCCTTGCTCTGTCCCAGCATGGCTGCTGCCTTTCTCTGGTGCAGACTGAGAGGGGTGGGAGAAGCACAAGCTAAGGGACATTGGTGTCCCCAGCCGCTGCCACCCGTCCCGGGCCAGGAGAGGTGTCCAGGCGGAGCGTGGTGAATGAGGAAGCAGCTGCTCTGCGTCACCATGAAGTGGCATTTGCTCCTTTGCCAGTGGATTTTGCACTGCGGGCTCGTGGGAGGTCTGGCCTCCCTCCAGGAGGGACAGGCAGGATGAGGCCCCACCTGAGGCAGGGACAAGGACTCAGCAGCCCGAGGCTGGAGCTGGAGGGCTGGATGGGGTGCACCGTTCCTGGGGCTTGGGGGTTCACTGGAAAACAGACACCTCTCCATCCAACCAGTACAGCCAGTGGCAATACCAAGGTCACCCTCATCGCCTGGGCCAAATTTCTCTCCCAGTGAGGGGGGCTGAGCCTGTCCCTGCCCCTCTGCACGTAGGATGGTGGCCTCGAAGCTGCTGCTGCTGCTGCTGGTTGCAGCTCTGCTGCTACAAGTGGCCACCATGCTGAAGATCAGCGCCTTCAACATCAGGGCATTTGGAGACAAGAAGATGTCCAACCAGACTGTTGCAGATATCATCGTCTCTGTGAGTGCTGGGGGAGAGGAGGACTCCTGGACACTGGTCTCTGGGGTGCAGCCAGCTTGGGGCAGTTGGACATTAGCCTTCTGAAGGCATCTGTCCATCCATATGGCCATCTGTGCACCCACCTACCCATCAATCCACCTGTCCACACCTCCCATCCATCCACCTATGCCTCCATCCAGCCACCCATCCATCTGTCCATCCATTCCTTCACCCATCCATCTGTCCATCCATTCCTCCACCCATCCATCTGTCCATCCATTCCTTCACCCATCCATCTGTCCATCCATTCCTTCACCCATCTATCTGTCCATCCATTCCTCCATCCATCCATCCATCCATCCATCCATCCATCCATCCATCAATGTCTCCATCCATACATGCCTCCATCCATCAATGTCTCCATCCATACATGCCTCCATCCATCTGTCCATGACCCCATCCATCCACCCATCCACTCTTCTCCCACCACCACCTCCAACCCCAGGCCATCTCCACTCTTGCTGACTCCCAGCCGAGGAGGGGTGATGCTTGGTGCTGCCCAGGTTCCTCACTCAGAGCAGCCTGTGAGCGAGGAGCTGCTGGGATGGTGGGTGGTAGGCAGATGGGTGTTAGAGGGCACTCCTGTCACCCCAGAGTCCTTTCAAGAGAGGATGCTGGCATCAGCAGAAGGAGCTGGGCTCTCAGGTCCCTGCTGTTCCCCTGTTGCCAGTTTGGGAGCCTTCACAGCCCAGCCCGGGCACCCATGGGTGCCCTCACCAGTAGCTCCTGGCCAGGGGTGAGCAGCTCTGAGCTTGTCCCCCCAGATTTTGTCGGGGTATGACATCACTGTGGTGCAGGAGGTCCGGGACGCTGACCTGAGTGCCGTGAAGAAGCTCATGGGCCAGCTCAACAGGTGGGACAGCTCAGGGCAGGGGGTGTCTGCAAATGGGGTGGCAGGACAGACCCCGGCCGTTGTCTCGCTGTGCTGGGACACCGCTGGCTCGGCCAGTGAGAGCCTGATGGGTGATGGGGCACTGGGGACCTCTTCTCACCCTCCCCACATCTCACTTCCAGGGTGTCCCCACACCCGTACAGCTTTCTGGACAGCATCCCCCTGGGTCGGAACAGCTACAAGGAGCAGTACGTCTTCATCTACAGGTGAGGAGTGCTGCCAGGACCTGGTGTCCCCTGTGTACCCTGCTGTCCCCCCCGCTCCCAGCAGCCCCCAAAGGGTGGTGGGATCTCTGGGGGCCCTGGCTGTGGTGGGAGCGGTGCTGGGGGCTGCCCTGCTCTCCTTCCTCAGGTCGGACTTGGTCTCTGTGCTGGGAAGCTACTACTACGACGATGGCTGTGAGCCCTGTGGCAATGACACCTTCAGCAGGGAGCCCTTCATTGTGAAGTTCTCCTCACCTACCACAAGTGAGCAGAGACAGCGTTGGGGGCTGGTGTTGGGTCCCCTCTGCATGGGGCTGATGGTAGAGCTGTGCCTGCCAGGCGGGGGGTTGCACCCTGGGGTCCTTCACTGCTGTGGGGCCTTGTCCCACCCATGGGTGCTGAGAGGTCCTGGGTACCTGCCCAGCATGGCTGGCCCTGCCTGCTGTTCCCACCATGTGCCATCTCCCATTGTGGGCTCTCTACAGTCCCATGCCATATCACATTCCCAGCTCTTTCCTATTGTGTCCCACATCCCATCACCTGCCACCTCCCCTCTTGTGCCATATCCCACCATCTGCTTCTTCCAGTTGTGTGCTGTTTCCCACTGCCTGCCATCTCCCATCATGTACCATCATCTCCCATCATGTACCACCTCCCATCATGTACCATCTCCCATCACATGCCATCTCCCATCATGTACCATCTCCCATTGCCTTCCATCTCCCATCACATGCCATCTCCCACTGCCTGCCAGCTCCCATCACGTACCATCTTCCATCATGTGCCATGTCCCATCACCTTCCATTTCCCATTTTTGTGCCATCTCCTACCCCATATCACCACCTCCACCTCCCCAGCAGCTCCCCAGGGCCACACACACTCTCCCACCTCTCTCCCACTCCCATCTCCTTCTCAAAACCACAGCAGCTTGGAACAAATGATGGGATAAAAAAGCAGCAAACCCCAAACCACATGGAGAGGCACTCAGCTCCCTGCTGGAAATCCCAGCCTGGAGGACAGGCCGACCACAACAAGCCAATCCACCCTTTTTCTTCAGCAGCTTTTCTCAGCCAGTAGCTGGGGCTTGGCCCAGGGTGGTCCCCTGGGGTTCCTGCTCCCTCCCCGGGTGCCGCACCCGAGCTGGGGGCTGATGGCTGCCTGTCTAGCAGAGGTGGAAGAGTTTGTGATGGTGCCCCTGCACGCCGAGCCCCGCAGCGCGGCAGAGGAGATCGATGCTCTCTACGATGTCTACGTGGACGTCGTCAACAAGTGGGCGACCAACGTAAGCGGCGTCGGGGGGCTCAGCTCCTCCCTGGGGCACCAGGGCGGGCTGGGGTATGGCCACCACACATCCCAGCAGCCATCCCGGGATGGATGTGTCCCACAGGAGACCTCTCACACCCAGTGGAGCAGGTGCCACCCTGGCAATGTCCACGCACGGAGTAGCTCTGCTACCATCACTGGGGGCTTGTCCCCCCATGCTGAGGAGCCCCAGGGGGGTTTCCTGCTGCCCTGTAGGATTTCAGGGAGCCCTCGGTGCCCTGTAAGGTCCGTGGTCAGACATATAACACACCAAGGTGCCCCGTGGTCAGACACACAACACGCTGCCCCACAGAACATCCTCCTCCTGGGTGACTTCAACGCCGGCTGCTCCTACGTGACCAGCGACCAGTGGCCGTCCATCCGCCTGCGCTCCCTCAGCGCCTGCGAGTGGCTCATCCCCGACAGCGCTGACACCACTGTCACCCCCACCACCGACTGCGCCTACGACCGGTGGGTGCTGTGACGGTGGCACGGGGACAGGTGCAGGGGGGACCGGCAGGGACTGACCCCTCCATGATCCCCGGCAGCATCGTCGCCTGCGGCACTGCGCTGCGCCAGGACATCAAGCCTGGCTCTGCCACCGTCAACGACTTCCAGGCAACTTTCCACCTCCAGAACAAGGACGTGAGTGAGGGGCTGGGGTGTGTGAGCCCACCCAGGGTGCAACCCACCATGCCTCCCAGGAGCATGGGTGGCTTCCTCGTTCCACAGGGTGCACCCAAGGGTGGCCCAGCCCCAACCCCTACCCTGATGCAACCCCCCAGCCTGAGCATATTGGGGTCTGGTCTGAATTTTGGGGTCAGAGCAGAGTGTTTGAGTTCCAGCCAGCCACAGCAGTGGTGGGTCCAGACACGCTCAGCACTTCTCTGCTCTTTCCCCATGCCCAGGCTTTGGCTGTCAGCGACCATTACCCGGTGGAGGTGACCCTGGAAGCCCGCTGAGCCTGTCCCCACATCGGTGGCTACCAGGACACCCTGGCACGCACTTGTATCCCTCGTGGAGATCACACACCACCAGTGCCAGCCCAGCTGCCCGCCGTCTCTGCAAGGAGCTGCTCTTCGGGGTCTCACGGGCGCGGGGTGCTCTCCACTTCCATTAAAAAATGAGCCTTTTCCAGCCCCTGCAGCTCTGGAGGGAGGGTCCCTTCAGCCCCCCAGCAGCCCTTTGCACCCAAACCACCATCCCCTGCCAGGGGCAGCCCCCCAGGGCTGGAGGTCCCCAGGGCTGGGGGTCCCCTCCTGCCATCGAGAGCCCTGGACCCATGGGGTGGCCAGTGCCGCTCCCCTCTGAGCTGCCCCAGCAAAAGCAGGAGCACCGGGAAGGGCCTGGGGGGCTCCGGGCAGGATTTGTCCCCCTGGGCAGGTCGCAGGATGTTCTTCTGCCAGCTCGTGTGGCCGCGTCCTGCCGGAGCCCGCCCGGCCGTGGGGCGGCTGACGGGGCGCTGACTGTGAGGGTGCGGGGAGGCGGGGGCCGTGAGTCAGCTCCCGGGGGGCTCGGTGCCTCCCAGGGGGGTTTCGGTGCTGGCACAGCACCGGGGGACAGCGGACTCATCCCGGGGCTGGGTGTGAGGATGCGCAATCTGACGGTGCACGTGAGAGCCCGACAAGCCCCGGCATGAGCAGCCATCGCCTTCCCGCCTGCCCTGACATGTGTCGGGGTGACACCGTGTGCCAGCGCAGGGGACACCGGCTCCATGGGGGTGCCAGGGCTCAGCCCCAGCTACGTGTCAGCCTCGGCAGCAGGATGGGGTCAGGATTGTGCCCTGGGAATCCTGTGGTGCTGCTGGGGCTGCTTTGGGTCACCAGTGGGGCTGCTTGGGGTCACCAGTGGGGCTGCTCTGGGTGACCAACGGGGTTGTTCCGGGCTGCTGTGGGGGTCTGCAGCCGCCCCCTTTGCTGAGGCTGGGGGTGCTCAGCCTGCTTGACCCAGACACCGGCCATTTCCTTCTCTCCCCTCTAATTACACCCTCTGAATCACTCACATTAAGGCTGTCGCTCTTCCCCACCTGCCTGGCCACTGTGTCTTGTGTCACAACACATGGGTCCACCCCGCCACAGCACCCCGAGTCCCACATGCCCACCCAGCCCCACCGGGATGCCCCAGCCCCTCTGGGATACCCCAGCCCCTCCGTGCCTCCCTGGCCACCCTTCACTGCACCGGCACCGGGGCGGTTGTGCCAGCCCCACCCTGCCGCCCCGTGGGTTTTTGGTTTCCCAATGTAGGAAGGATCCCAACGCTGTGCCAAACCCCCCCGGGGGTGTCCGACTCATCCTGCTTTGCCGGCACTTCCACTGGGAATAAAGCCGCCTGTCCTGCTCCCGGGAGAGCAGAGGTGCTGCGCAACTGGCACGGTAAGGATGGATCCGGGCTCAGCACCTTCAGCCGAGAACTGGGAGGGACTGGGATGAGCTGGGATGAGGAGTCGCTCCCTTACCCTGACCGTGGGGGCTGCCACCAAAGTTCCAGGACGCGGAGCAGCCCGGGGTGCCAGCGGTGGTGGCTGGGGTGGGTGGGCGATGGAGACGTCCCAGTGGGGAGCAAACTGGGCGATGCTGGGAGCTGGCAGAGGCACTGCCAGGTGGATTCACCACGGCAGGATGGGATTGAGCTTCCCCTGGCACCCATGAGCTCCCGACAGCCCGTGCTGGCTCTGCAGGCTGCTCCACGGGACACTGTTGCATGCCAGGACCCCGAAGGACCCACATGGATTATTTTTTGCTCTATCCCCAAATCCAAAGCAGTTTTCCAAGCTCAACTCCCATCACTGCATCCCTGTGGCTCAGCATCCCTCTTGGCAGGATGGGGACCATGACACTGGCACTGGCCCTGCTGACCACCACTCTCCTGTGCCCGGCCGTTGCCACGCTGCGTGTCGGTGCCTTCAACATCCAGGCGTTTGGTGACACCAAGATGTCCAACGAGGAAGTGGCAGGAATCATTGTCAGCGTGAGTGCAGCTGGGGACGGGCTGTGTGCTGGGGCGGACCCAAAAGGTGGCTCCTGTGCCAGGGACACATGGGGACATGGCTGTGGATGGGATGACATCTCCTTGCTGGGGATCCTTGGGTGGATGAAGGCTTGATGAGGACCGAGGTGGGACATCAGGCACCACCTGCGGTCCCTCTGAGCCCTCCGTAGGGACATCTGCCCTGGTGCTGAGGGACATGTGAGTCTCTGTGGTGCTACAGACCAGCACTACATCAGGGCTCCCAGCCAGGAGACAGTGGGGGGGGACAGTGGCCCCGAGCCTGTGGCCACCTCCCTCTCATCTCTCGCTGTCGCTCTCGGCCCCGCAGATCCTGCGCCGCTACGACGTGGTGCTGGTGCAGGAAGTGCGTGACTCCGACCTCAGCGCTGTCACCCAGCTCATGGAGCAGCTCAACAGGTACCAGAGGGGCTGGGGAAAAAAGTCATCCATCAGCAGAGGGCTGGTTTGGTTTTGGAAAGGGGAGCAGGAGAGAAGTGCTGAGGATGAAGCCTTGAGCAGCTGCCAAAAAAGCCACCAGGAACAATCCAGGGAGGGACAGGGGGATCCAAGCAGCACAAACCCCCTGTGAAAGCTGCAATCCCACTGGAGCACAGGGGATGGGAAGGAGCTCCAGCCCTGGCAAGCTCTGTCTCCAAAACAGGACAGGGCAGAGGGGAGGCAGGGGATGAAGGGGACAGGGACAGCCAGCCCCCAACACCCCAAGAGCCTGGGCATGGCAGGGAGACCCCGGGATGGACTCAGTGGCAGACGATGCTCTGAAGCCAGCGGCTCAGCCACCCCAGGGGGACAAGGGGCTGCTGGGATGGGTTACCACCCACTGGCTGTCACCCGGTGCAGGGTGACAGCCCCTCCGGTGGCTGGGTGCTCGCCCCGGTTTGGTGCCAGGGCTGGGCTGGGGCCGTGCAGACGCTGCCGCTGCCCTGTTGAAAGGCAACGAGTGCTCCTGACCGGGTACACCCAGCCCGTGTCCTCGCCCCTTCGGTGTCCCCTCCAGCACGGCCACAAAGCAGCCCGGGCAGGGTGACGCCACGCTCTGCGGGGCCCCGGGTTGCTCATTAACCTAATTTAGCTTTGCTGCTAACGAAGCTGGGGAGCGTCCCTGCACTTTTGAGAAAAAGGTGGCAGGAGCCGCCCCACATCCTGCCTGTGGCCAGCCGTGCCCGAGGAGTCACCCTGGGGTGGTGGGGACAGCAGGGTGGCTCAGAGCCGGGACACCCTGTGTCACCCCATGGCCAGGCCATGGTAGCCCATGAGGACAGCACAGCAGGACTGGCTAGTGCAAACCCCATGGCCACCCAGCCCCTGGCCATGCCAGGGCCAAGCCAGGATGGTGCCAGCCATGTCACCGGTGCCAGCCATGTCACTGTCCTGCCTTTGCATCTCTGCAGTGTGTCCACGTCCCCATACGACTATGAGATCAGCGGACCCCTGGGACGGGACAACTACAAGGAGATGTACCTCTTCATCTACAGGTAACAGGGCTGGGCGTGCTGCAGCCTGTCCCATGGCACCATGGGGCCACCGAGGCCAGGGAGGGGGTGCAGGGGCTCCAGGGTCACCGTCCCCTTTGGTCCCACAGGACAGACACCGTGTCCGTGGTGGACACCTACCAATATGAGGACCCCCAGGATGTGTTCAGCCGGGAGCCGTTCATCCTGAGGGTCTCAGCGCCTGACACTGGTAAGTGGGGGATGAGTGGCACAGGGTGGTGGCACGGGGTGGCCACAGGGCTGAGGTCCCTCTCCCCTGGCAGAGGCAGAGGAGTTTGTGCTGGTGCCACTGCACTCAGCCCCGCACGATGCCGTTGCTGAGATCGACGCACTCTATGATGTCTACTTGGCCATCGTCAACAAGTGGGGGACCGACGTGAGTGCTGCTGGCACTGGGGGTGGCACTGGGGGTGGGCACTGAGCCCTGGGGACCATTCAGCCCGTGCTGGGTCCATGCTCCAAGGCGAGCGCAGCTGGTGCAAGGCTGGTGCGATGGGACCCTGCTCCTGCTCCTGCCCGGGGGGATGCCCTGGCACCCAGAGCTGACCCCCACGGGAGGGCGGGTGTGGGGGCAGCCCCATTCCCCAGCTGCCACGAGCCCCCCATCTCCCCCTGGCAGAACATCATGTTCCTGGGGGACTTCAACGCCGACTGCACCTACGTCCAGCCGAGCGACTGGGCAGCCATCCGCCTGCGCACCAGCCACATCTTCAAGTGGCTGATCCCCGACAGCACCGACACCACCGTGGGGAAGTCAGACTGTGCCTATGACAGGTGAGTGTCACCGTGGCACTGCCATCCCCTCCCAGCACCCCAGGGCCCCTGCCCGTCCCGCAACAGCAGTGGCTGAGCGCGGGGGCAGGAGCAGGACCCACCACCCGCATCTCCTCCCTGGCAGGATTGTGGTGTGCGGTGCCAAGCTGAAGAGAAGCATCGTGCCAAATTCAGCTGCCATCTACAACTTCCAGCGTGCTTTCCAGCTGGAGCAGGAGGAGGTGAGCCGGGGCCGCTAACCCGGGGCTCGGACGGGCACCAAAGCTGAGCTGCTCCAGCCGCCGCCTGTGTGGGATGAGGCAGCGGTGCAGCCACGCAGCTGCTTATTTATCAGCTGAAAAATGGAGTTGAAACAGCTCCAGCAGCAGCTCCAGCTGGCTCTGCCTGTGGCACGTGTGTCCCTGCCCAGCGCCTGCCTGCTGGGATGCCAGCACAGCCCTGCCTAAGGAAGGCACGCTGCCCTCCCAGGACACGGCAGCCTGCAGCCAGCTAACGGGGAGCTCAGGGTGACGAGGGACCCACGGGTGGAAATTACCTGGAACTGGGGCTGCTGTCTGTCCCCACGGGGAAGGGATGAGACACGTGGGGTTTTTCATGGCCTTTCACAAGCAGGTGCAGGCAGACTCCATGGCGTGGGGCAATCAAAGCCAATCTTCAACCACCCGTAGCTGGCACAGAGCTCCTGAGTGAGACCCGGGGGTCTGGGAGGGCAGGTGCCCCCCTGCCAGCGTCTGCCCCAGGCCACACGAGGTGCCAAAACTGAGCCTTGTGTGTTGAGTGTCTCGGGGTTAGGGACAGTGCGTCCCCCTCCAGCAGGCAGAAGGTTCTGGCAGGGTGATCACAGCCACTCTGCTGACCCCACCAGCACGGCAAGGGGCTCACCAAAGCCTTGTGTGACCCCTCCCCACCTCTCGCCCTCCTCCAGGCCCTGGCAGTCAGCGACCACTACCCGGTTGAGGTGAAGCTGACGGCTTGAGCCCTCCTGCAGCCGCAGACCACGATCCAGCTCCAGCTCCCACCACAAGCGCCCATGAAGGCACTCCCTGCAGCCCATCCATGAGCCCTGACCATGGGCTGCTGCAGGTCCCTGTCTGGAGAAGGGTTGCAGCTGTCTGCTGGCCGTGCCCAGGCCCCCCCAGCCCACCATGAACCAGAGCCTGGGGACAGGCCACCAGCTGGCCACCCCGTCACGGGAAGCGGTGATCACAGACAGGAATGAATCATCCATCTCCTACCTCATCAAAGACTTTATTGACAAATCTCATTTCACAATTAGCTGTTGGACAGGAGGGAGGATATGCAAGGACTGTTGGGCTCGGGCCACAGTGGTGTGAAGACCCTCTCCCTGTTTGTTCCTCAGGGGAGCTGAGCAGGCAGCTCTCCCTGCTGTCTGGAAAGGCAGTGGTGGTGTCAGGCACTCTACGGGGACTAAGGGGAAGGGGTGGTTGGGGCAGGCACGGGAGCAGGCAGACACTGCAGATGGCTTCACTGTGAAAGTCTACAGCTACTGCAGCGTTTCAGAGGGTCACTCAAGCTCCTGAGACCGGGTCCTGGCCAGCTGGCTCCTCAGCTCTTCTTCTTCTTCAGCATCTCCATGTACATGCGGAGTGACTTTTGGATGGACTCCTTTGAGATAAAGCTGATGAAGTTCTGGATGTCCTCCTCCCGGTGAGCGACAAGGCGGTCCAACACCGCCTTCCTCATCATGGACTTGGTGAGCTGGCGGGCATGGTCTGTGGAGAGGAGAGCGAGAATGGGCAACGCGCACGGTCCTCACCCTCAACCGGCTCTCGGCCACTGCCACCATGTGCAGGTGCCTCCAAACGAGGAGCTGCACATCAAAGGGCTCTGTAAGCCAGCAGGGAAAGGTGTGAGAAAAACCCACTGGCTGGAAGCTGAACTGGATAAATTCTCATACAATAAATGATGATCTGTACTGCTCAGGAGAGAAATGACTGATCTCCTGGGACAGATGACAACAAGTTGTGCACCTCCTTCTCTTTGCACCCTCCAGAGACCAGCCCCCACCCCAATACACACCACGGGGCTCAGGACAGCAGTAACCAAACAAAATTCTCCACTATTTGAAGCTGCTCTGGCTCTCTAAGCTCCCCCAACCCAACCCCTTCAGCCCCTGGCAAGACAGTCTGCTGCTGCCACACACGCCGTACAAAAGCCAGCACTGTGTCCCCATGGAAGGCTCTGGGCTGGTTCAGCACAGACACATGGACGCTGCTGGGGTGGATCGAAGCCTCGAGCACACATCTGCTCTCACACACACACAGAGCTATGTGCAATGACACAGCTGCACATTGCTTGCACAGATGTTGCACACACACACACTCAGTGGGCTCCAACAGCACCAGTGAAATGCTGACCAATTCCCCCCCACACACACTGGGAACCCCAAATCGCTCCAGACACCTTCACTTGGACAGACCCCCACTGGCTCTGCTTTAGGGATCCGGGGAAGGATCTGCACAGTGCCTCCTGGAAGTAAGGAGAGAGCACAGCTGAGATGTGCTCCCCACTCTTAGGGGTTGAGGTGTCACTCTAACACCAGGACAGCAGGGGAGGGAGTTGTTTAGCGACCCTCTTCCAAGGCTGGGACACAAAGTGACAGCCCTGGGACCCATCCGTTCTGTGCAGTTTCATCCAGATTTCTACAGAAAGAGCAGCTGGAGGGTGATATGTAGTTGCACCTCCTTGCAGTGCTCAGGAGCTGGCATGGGATGGGATAGCTCAGATGAGGAGAGCCCTCTCCCAGCCCAGGAACCATGTGCTGCCAGTCATGGAGCAGCCCAAACACTCATGTGATGTCTGCGCTTGCTGTCTGTCCTCACATCCCCATTGCCATTCCCAGCTCAGCAGTGCCCAGAGTTGATCCAGACCACAAAGGCTGACTGGCAGCCACCCAGGCCCTCTCGCCCAGGCTGTTCCCTCCATTCCATGGCAGCTTTCCTGGGTAACACCTCCACTGACAGACACCGAGATTCCAGTTTGTATCTGGAGCTCAGGCACCTCCAAGTTGACTCAGTGGGGCTGGCAGAACGAGCCAAGCTGGAGCCACATGCCCTGCACACCCCGCACGGTGTCCTCCTGCGTGGGGGCACTGGCAAGCATGGCTGTTAGCCCAAGGCTGCTGGACCACTGTGCTGAGCTTTCCAACCTCCCAGCTGTGCACACACTCCCTTTAAATGGGAACTGTTCCGTAGCTCACAGGTACCAGCCCCGGTACCCGTCCCTCCCACCCAGATCAGAGCCCCCCTTCCTCTGCTGGAGGTGCCATCCTTACCGGGCAGGGCCAGCCACTGTGCCACAACAGCCACAGCCTTCTCCTGGAGCTTCTCCTCTGGCACCAGCTCGTCTACAAGGCCAACCTTGTGGGCTTCAGGTGCGGGGAGGAGGGAGCCCAGCTGGAGGGAACGTTCAGCGACTCGGTGTCCCACAACATTCACAAATGTGTCCTTAAACCTAGAAGAGATGTGAGGAAAAGCTACAGTCAGGGAAAGAAACACCCAGAGGCAGCTGCACCCTGACACTGAAGCTAAGAGCACACTTGGTCCCACTCCCCAGGCACAGGTCTCTAAACAGCAGCTATGGGCTCAGCCACGCTGTGCAGTGAAGCAAGCAGAGCCACTTTCGGTACTACCCCAACAGAGTTCCCCTCCCCTCGTGAGAGCTGCTCTATTTACCCTCAGAGCACAGGTCCCAGCTGTCCCCACTTGCTGTGATGGTGAAAACTCCTCTCCAACAGTATCTTCACACATTTCCAGGACAACCAAGGGTCTGGGTCTTAGTATATTAGTGTCCCTAGGCTTTCAGAGATCTCCACAGCTGTGGGATTTTACAGGCACACACTGTGCATCCAGAGAAAAGGATGTTCCCAGACTGAGCCTGACCAGTGATTTCTCCCAGTACCAGTTTTGGAGTTGACTGCAAAGTCAGAACTGAAGTCCTCACTGGTGAAGGATGTGAGGACATTCTGCAGCCCGAAAGCTTTTCAGATACCTGCAGGAAATGAGGTGCTGTCTCCTGCAGCTGCAACTACCTGATCAGTAATAGATAAAACTACATCTCGGTGGTCAGTTAAACTGATGAATCCACTCCTTGAAGATTAATTCTTTACTTAGAGACCTACATGGAACAGTAGAAGTGGGAGGCACTGGCCTACCAGAAAGGAGCCACAATGCCCAGCTGGGCTTCGTTCAGGCCGATGCTGAATTTGGGGTTCTCCACCATGATCCTGTAGTCACACGACAAGGCAATGAGGCAGCCTCCCGCCGGGCTGGACCCCTGGCAGAGAGAAGGAAGGAGTGAGCCCAGGCCATGGTTCCATCCCTGCACCCCCAGCCTTGCTGTTTCCTCCAGAGCAGGGAAGACACAGGGTGACAGAGCAGATGTCCCCCAAGTCTCTGGTTACCTGATCTGAAACAGCCCTAAGGAAGATTTCTGATAGTTTTACCAGGGTTTATCCTTTCATTTTTCAATGCTCTTTGTATCTTGCATTTTTCAGCCTGGAAATCCAGTTAATTGATCCATGTTACTCAGGCTGCAAACCCTGCAGTGGAGATTGGCTATGCCATTTTCTTGTAACCCTACACAAGTTTTAACCCTACTTGCATTTGTAACCCTAAATGCCACAGAAATGCTTCTGTCCAGGGACTTTCTAACACCTTCTCTCTACAAAACTTCTATTTGCCATGACCTGGTGCTTGCTTAGCCCTGCCCAGGCTGCCTGTGGGAAGCTGCTCAGAGACCCAGATGCCTTCAAAGACAGTCTACAAAGTGTTACCCACTGTAAAGTGAAAACAAGACACTGAGCAGGTAACAACCCATTGAGATTCCGACAGCACTTCCCTGCTGGCCAAGAACCACGGCTGGAGGAGCAACTTTTGGTGAAGAAAAGGGCTTAGGACAAACTGCACTGGCCAGATCCAAAGCACTGCTGGCTGCAGGGCCAAGGAGAAACACTTGCAGCACTGCACAGCTGCCTCCCAGCCTCCTCCCCTCTGCTGAAGCACTGCAACCGCCAAGCAAGCGACCCTGGGCAACTCCTACCAGTCTCACCAGTGGGAAAGCAGCCAGTGGGCACGGGACAGGTGTCCTTTGGACTCCTCCTACGCCAACTGCTCAGTGTCTCCAGCACTTCATAGAATCCCAGACTAGTTTGGGTTGGAAGGGACCTTAAAGCTCATCCAGTCCCAACCCCCCTGCCAGCAGCAGGGACACCTTCCATTAGACCAGGTTGCTCAAAGCCTCATCCAACCTGGCCGAGAACACTTCCAGGGAGGAGCAGCCACAGCTTCTCTGGCCAACCTGGGCCAGGGTCTCACCACCCTCACACCAAAGAATTTCTTCCCAATATCTAATCTAAACCTCCCCTCTTTCAGCTTAAAGCCATTTCCCCTTGTTCTGTCATTAACTGCCCTTATGAAAAGTCCCTCCCCAGTCTTCCTGGAGCCCCTTCAGGTACTGGGAGGCCACTGGAAGGTCTCCCCGGAGCCTTCTCTTCTCCAGGCTGAACAGCCCCAACTCTCTCAGCCTGTCCTCACAGCAGAGCTGCTCCAGCCCTGGCATCATCCTGGTGGCCTCCTCTGGACTGGTTCTAACTGGTCCATGTCTCTCTTGTGTTGGTGGCCCCAGCACTGGAGGCAGCACTGCAGGTGGGGTCTCAGGAGAGCGGAGCAGAGGGGCAGAATCCCCTCCCTGTCCCTGCTGCCCACGCTGCTCTGGGTGCAGCCCAGGACACGGTTATTGGCTCTGTGCTGCCAGCACACTCATCTGCCATCAACACCCCTCAGAGCCACAGCCTGGAGGACAGACTTCCAGCCGAGTTCTTGGGGCAGGGGGTGGCTCTTGCTGCACAAAACACTGCCAAGGGCACCTCAGCCCCTGCCAGCAGGACAACAAGTGCCACACGCAAACTCTCCATCGCAGCCAGAACGCTGCTCTACCCCAGCAGCACCCGCAGCTCACACGGAGCCTGCAACACCCGGCACTTCCCCACCTCCCGCAGCCCAACGCGCCGGGCAAACAGACGTGTGCCCAGATGGCCCAACAAATACATTCCTGCATTTGTTTCAGCACTGACAAGCCTGATTTTTTGGCAGTCCCTGCCCACAGAGCACAAACAAGCTGCAGCAAGTGACAGACTGCAGAGGGTGACTGGGACGGTGGAGCTAAAGGACTTACATTGACTGCAGCCACTGTCACCATGTTGGAGCCGTACAGCCGCAGCCACATCTCCTGCACGGCTCTCCAGAACTCAGCGTAGTGCTCCGTGCTCTTCCCACACATCTCAGTGATGTCCAGGCCAGAGGAGAAGATTCTGGGGACAGCCTGTAATTGGGAAAACACAAACTGAGAGGCACTGCTCAGGGATGACCCTTTAGAGCTCTCCAACACACTTGGCCTGGCAGCCTGAGGAAAGTGATGATAAAATATGACACAAACCAGGGTCTTTTGGGGTTCTGAAACAATGTCCCCAGTGCTCCCACAGCCTGGATCATCCCATCACCACGGCCTGCAGGGCTGGGACTCTTTGCTTGTTGCATGACCTCTCATTATCAGGGTCCCCGTGTGGGTACATCAGCCACGCAGCACAAAACCTGTCCTGTCCCACTCCCGGGCACCACTTTGTACCCACAGCACGTCTGAAAATAAACACTGGCTTCCCCTAGCAGCTCCCTCTGGGCAGTCTGAGAGCTCTCAGGGGATGTGTCAGGTTTGCAGACAAGCAGCTTTGATTTTAATGACAATACTCGGTTGTTATTCTTCTGCTAGAAAAGGGCAGGGAAGAAAAGAGCACAGCCCTTCCAAGGACACCTCCCGTCCTTCTGGAGCCGATCAAAGCTGCTTCCCAGCCCTCCTGGGCCAGTGACCAGGAGTGAGGAGACCAAACACGAGCAAGGGAGCAGCACCCACACCTGCCAAATTGCCCCCTAGCTTGGACACCAAGGCCAGGACAACACGTACGGATGTGAAGATCACGCCCCGGCAGGCCCGGTCGTTCTCCAGCTTCTCCAGGCTGATGCAGAACTCGGTGAGGAACTCCAGGCTGAGGCTGTTGACTGGGGGGCTCTTGAACTTCATCGTGGCGACGCCTGTGCCATGGTAAACAGAGACATCAGAACACCCCACCACAGTGGCACATGCTGCCTTGCCCAGAGGAGCTTCACCCACCTCCCTGTTTCCCTGCTCACCCCAGATCACATCTTTCCACTCCTGGCTCTTCAAAAAGCCCCCAGAGCTGTGGGGCCACAACACATGAGGATGAACCAGCACGGTGTGTGGTGGCTGCACCACGTGTCCCAAAGCCCAGCCACCTCTGGGGTCACACTGCCCAGCAGTTCCCTTCACTCTGGGCTCACTGGGTAAGGTCAAGCCTGCAGCTTCTACCACAGCAAACACCCCGTGCCCAGGGGATCACACACCTTTCTGAGCCCGTGGGCAGCATGGCCACCTTGGCCAGCACCGTGGGAAGGGCTCTGAGCCCTTGTCCCCTCCCAAATGGCACTACCCTACCCCAAAAGGTCAATGAGTCCTTAGTCTGGGTGCTGCAGCCATGCCCAGGCTGGGGACAGTGAGAGGACACACTCAGGGGCCTGGCAGCCCAGGAGACCTCAAGAAGCAGCACTCTTTTGTTCGGGGTGGGGACGTGGCCCCGTGACAGCTACTCCTGGCAGCCAGGACACAGAAATCCCCAACAGCTGCTCCCTGAAGGAGCATCTGCCACTCTACCAGGTCCCCAAAGCAGAGACCCTGCAGAGGGGACGGGGCACAAGGTCTGCCCATGGTGACAACCAGCATTTATCTGTGGCACCCAAGCACTACCTGGTCACCTAAAGGGCCCAGGACTGGTGAGACTCCTGTCCCCAGATGGTTCTCTCTGAGGGTCCTAAGCAGCCGGAGCTGGAACATCCAGGGATTTGGTGGCTTTCTGTGCCCACAGCTGCATGTGCTGTGGGGCAGGCACAGGGGAGACCCCCTTGCCTGCATCCCCCAACACCCCGTGGGACGTGGGTGACCCTGCAGAGGTGCCACCTGCCATACCTGAGCTCTCGTCCAGCTCCACCAGGATCTTGTTGTTGCTGAAGGTACGACATGGGGTGAGCAGGAGGCTGGGGGGCTGCCGGGCAGCTCTGCCCCACACTGGTGGCCGGCTGCAGAGGGGCAGCACACCTGGGGGGACAGAAGCAGGTAGGGCCAGGCAGGGCACAGCCCCCATGGGTGTGGGGTATGCTCCCCAAAACTGCTCTGTATGGACAGGGTGGGGACATGGGGACACCCCGATCCATGGTGGGGGGACATGGGACACCCTGACCTACTGAGAGAGGACATGGGGACACCCCGATCCATGGTGGGGGGACACGGAACACTGACCCACAGCGGGGGGACATGGGGACACCCTGACCCACTGAGAGAGGACACGGGGACACCCCGATCCATGGTGGGGGGACACGGGACACTGACCCACAGCGGGGGGACACGGGGGACAGCCCTACCCACGGCGGGGGGACAAGGGGAGGGGCCGTGGGGTCGACCCCACCGGCAGCGGGGGGCATGGGGACCGGCTGATCCCCAGCGGAGGGACGCAGAGGGACGCGGGGTCACCCCGCCCGCGGGGCCGGGCGCACCTGACCGGGCGATCCGGCGAGCCAGGCCCGGCACCGCCGCCATCTTCTGCCGCGGGTCAAGGGTACGGGGTGGGGCGGGGCCTCGGCCGCGCGCCACCGCCCCGCCCGGCGGGACACGCCCCCAGCGGCACGAGGATTGAAGCCCCGCCCTTCTTCCTGAAGCCCCGCCCACGGGCATGAAGCCCCGCCCCCGGCCGGCCCTGCGGTGCGCTCGTGCTGCCGCCTCGTGGTGGCCCGCGCGCCCCAGCCCGGCCGCCCCGCGGTCCTGGTGTGAGCTGGGCCGGGGCTGGGTCCGTCCAGCGGCTGGAGCAGCGCTGGGGGTTGGGTTCAGCTGGGATTTGTCAGGAGAGAAACGCTGAGAACATCCCCATGTTGGCATTTGTGTCCCTGGCACTGAAGGACTTTGTGTTTGTCCCTCTGCAAGCGCAAGAGCTCAGGGGTGAGGAATATTGACATGGATCAGCTCCATGGGCATTGGGCTCTGCCAAGGGGCTGTTCCATCTCCTGTCCCCCATGGGCAGGAGATCCATGAGGGGCTCTTCCTCTCTGGCTCTCTCTGGCTCTCGCTCGGGCTCTCCCGGGATTGCGGTTCCGGTTCGGGATTGTTGCTCCTCCGGGATCGTTCTCTGGGAACGGGCCGGGCTGGGTTGGCGGGTGGTGAGCAATGGCACTGGGGTCACTCATTGGCATATTTCATTACTATTATCATTATCAACATTACTATTTTAATATTAGTATTAGTTTAAGTTTCCTTTTATTTCTACAATTAAACTGATCTTCTCTCACCCTACAAGCCTCCTCACCCTTGCCCCCCAGTCCTCTCCCCTATCCCCTGGGTGGGGGGGCAGTGGGAGAACTGGGCTGTGTTGGCTGCAGCCAAGGGCCAGCCCAGTGAAACTATCACACCACCCACCTCGCTGCCCCCAGGAGCTGCCCCATGGCTGGACCCACCAGGGCCACACACCCACTGTACCCCACGCCTCTCCCTGCCTGTGGCTCAGCACCCCTGCCCAGCCCCTGCCCTCTCAGCCCCGGGGAGCTCCCAGGCCAGGGCCACTCACGTCCACAGAGCACCTGGCCCAGGGCCACTGGGCTGGGAGCCCTGGCCACGGCAGCTGCTGGGTTGCACCAGTGCAGCTGCAGATCTCATCATGGCAGAGGCCACCCCCAAGGGTCATCACAGGGGCCAGGGCTGGCTTGGCTGTGCAGGCAGAACGTGTCCGGCAGCGGCATGGCAGGGACGGTGCTGCCCCTCTGCCTGCTCCTCACTGTCACCCTGTGGGGTGGCCTGACCCAGGTGCCAGGACCCGCAGTCCGTCCTGGCCCCCCACTTCTGCGGCTGCGGCGGCTGGAGGAGCAGGTGGGTGCCCAGGGTGGGGAGTGGGTGCAGCCCAGGGCGGGACTCGGTGTTTCGGGCCAGGCTGGGGGTTCACAGTGCCGCAGGGGCTCAGCGCAGGGGTGTGAGTTCACCTCCTGTCACCCCGCTCCCTTGCAGTTTCGTAGGCTCCAAGAGGTGACACTGAGCCATCTCCAGAGCATCGCCAGGAACTACAACATCTCCTACAACATCGACAGACGCTTCCAAGCGCTGGCAGAGCAGGCAGAGGCGGCTGCTGCTGCCCGAGATGCCCTGGGTGCCAAACTGGCCCACTTGGCCACTGCCAGCCGGCGGCTGCACCGCAGGCTGAAGCGGCTGGAGGGGACAGTGGGTGCTCTGAGCCCACCACACCACCCACTCACCCACCCACTGGGTGCACCGGTGGAGGCTGGCACCAAGCCGCATGGCCTGTGGGATGCTGCCCAGAGCTGGGGAAGCAGGCTGGAAAGGAAGCTGCAGGGCCAGGTGGCCCCCAGCACCCCCAGCCCTCGGCGCCTGAAGAAGAGGCAGCGGCAACAACACCGGCAGGAGGAAGGGCACCGGCTGTCGGCCGATGCCAGGTCTGGTGGAGCACCCAGGGAGGATGCAGAGCCTCCTCGTGATGCAGCACCAGGAGCCCAAGCCGTGGCACCAGCACTCCCCACTGTGACTGTGGTCCCCCAGGAGCAGCCACTGGCCCCCCAGCAGACAAGAGAGGGTAGGTACGGGCCCCCCACCCCGGTACCCACCTCCCCAGCCTGCCGTGCCGGTGCCATCCTGCTCTTCCCCAACAATTCCACGGAGCATGTGGCCATCCTGGGGCCGGGGCCACACCAGGGGCTGCAGGCGCTGTCACTCTGCACATGGCTGGCCACCCCAGTCCCCCACCTCGGTGCCCTCCTCTCCTATGCCACCAAGGACGGTGGCAGTGAGCTAGCTGTGCGTGGCCGTGCTGGGGACCTCTCTGGCTCTGCACGCTTCATCATCGGGGACGGGCAGTTTCGGGAGCTCCTGGTGATGCCGCTGCTGGATGGCAAGTGGCACCACCTCTGCCTCACCTGGTCCTCTGGCCTGGGCAAGTACAGCTTCTATGTGGACAGGCAGCTGCTGGCTGCCGGCTCTGGCTTCCAGAAGGGCTATGAAATTCCTGCTGGTGGCTCGCTGGTGCTGGGCTGGGAGCAGGACCACCACGGCACAGACTTCGACACCACAGAAGCTTTTGTGGGTCATCTGGCTGGCTTCGCTCTCTGGAGCCGGGTTCTCCTGCCTGGGGAGGTGGCCAGTATGGCAACTGGCCAGGGGCTGCCCCATAGCCCCCTCCTCACGCTGGCCAATGCCACCCTGCACGGAGGGGTGCGGAGGGTGGCATGTCCATGCCTCCAGCACTGCCTGTGACAAACCTGGCAGCGGGAACAATGCTGGCTCCCGAGGGTCACAGCCGGCTTCCGGGGGCCACAGCCGGCTCACGGTGCTGACACCGGCATAAGCTGGCAGGACCCCAGGCAGAGGGACGCCT
The DNA here is from genome assembly GCA_907165065.1 of Caprimulgus europaeus. The sequence goes on along the minus strand of OU015540.1, from coordinate 15,525,196 downwards.
CCGGGACCACCGGCGGTGGGGAAGGCGATTTTGCGGGCAGGGTACGGCGGAGGTGGGACCCAGTCCCGGGGCCTGTCCCTAAGCCGGGAGGTGGTCCCCTCCTGTCCCCAGGGGACGCCCAGCCCCGTCGTTCCTATTAAAACGCTCCGGGCAGAGAAGCAGCAGCCTGTATTTCTGGTCTCGCTCTCCCCCGCAGCGCTCGGTGCTGCTCACCGAGCCTCGGTCACGCACAGCCGCTTGCTGCCCGGCCGGCACCTGCCACTGAGTCACACCCGGGGGAAGCTGGAACGTGGAAAAGCCCGTGACCGGGACTGAGCCAGACGTGCCGGTGCCGCCTGTCTCGTGTGCCCATACCCCCCGGCCAACCGCCCCGGGCGGTGGCGGCTGCTCCGGGGGACTCGGGCAAAGCACCGCACAGCTCCCAGAGGGAAGGGCTGCCCGGTGCCGTGCTCTGCCTGCAGCCTAGGAGCGGCCTCGGGGGCGGCGGGGCCTGACTGCCCGCCCGGGCCAGGGCCGGCAGCCGGAGGGTGTTCCTGGGGCCGAGCAGGGCATGGCTGCGGCCTTGCAGCCTCCCGGGCGGCGGCACCACCGGCAGGTCCCAAGCGTTCGTTCCCGCCGGCGGCTGCGCGATAGGCAGGGCCGGGCTCTGGCCCCTTCCCGGGGAATGGCCGGGGCGGGCGGGGACTGCGGGCGGGACTACAACTCCCGTGGTACCGCGGGGCGGGACGGACCCCCGCCGGTCGCCGTAGCGCTCACGTGCGGGCGACGGCCTGGTGGTCACATGACCGGCCGGTGAGGCAGGGGCCGGCGGAGGTGCGCGCTGCCGCCGCCCCGCATGGCCAACGTCGCCAAGAAGGTGTCCTGGTCCGGCCGCGACCGCGACGAAGACGACGAGGACGACGAGCGCGTGGGTGAGACCACCCCGCTGCTCAACGGCACCGGCCCCGGGGCGGCGGGCGGCCCCCGGCAGGTGGGTACCGGCACCGGGGAGGGGATACCGGCACCGGGGAGGGGATACCGGCACCGGGGAAGGGGTACCGGCACCGGGGAGCGGGTACGGGCATCAGAGAGCGGGTACCGGCATCGGGGCGGAGGTATGGGCCCCGGGGGCAGGCCCAGACCGGGGCCCCCCTGAGCCGGGACGCCGCAGGAGCGGGGCTGGGGGTTGCGGTCGTGTCCGCGTCCCCAGTAGCATTTAACCATGTTCGTTGCCCCGGGGCTGGGCGGGGGCTGCCGGGGCTCCGCTCTGTGAGCGGCTCCGGGAGGGAGTTCGGGCCCCCTCCGGGCCCCCCCAGGCTCAGCAGCCCGGGGAAAGCAGAACCTGGCGAGTCCTGGCGTGGGGAGGGAGCCACGGCCGGGGCCCTCGGGTCACTGGCGGGGGAAAATCTGAGCGCGGGGGCTGACTCACCGCCCACTCCCATCACGGGGTGCCGGTGCCTGGCCGGGGCCTGTCACAGCCCCATGGAGCCGGCTCCTGCCCACTCCCCAGCTCCGGGTGCAGCTGAGCGGCTGGGACAGTCCCTGCCCGCAGGACCCGGTGCTGAGCAGTCTGCATTTCTACTAAAAACCCCGTTCTGTGAGGGAGCCCCCTGCCCGGCACACTGCTCATGCCCACGCCAACGTGGTGGGCTCAAACAGGAGAGCATCCGACACTGGTGCGGTGATGGACATCGTGTGGTACGTATGGAATGACTCTGGGAAAAAGCAGACCCAGGGTGGGATGTATCACAAACCCAGGGAGGCCAGTTCCTTCTTGCAAATTAATTTAGGGTAATTAATTTCTTTCTAGTGTACCCTGAGGCTGTCACCCGGGCAGTCCTCCTAGCAGCCTCCCCTCCAGGTGAAGCACGCGAAGGCACTTGGTGCCTGATACAGAGCGATGCTGTGGCTGGGCAGGCTGTGCCAGGCAAGGGCCATGGTCTGGGTGGGATGTCAGGCTGGGTCTGTGAGGTGCTTCCCTGCCAGAACCAAGTGGGAGAGGAGCTGCGTCCGGGTGCCATCATTGAATTTCCTATGAAGAGTTTGCTGGGAGACCTGAGCTTGGAGGAGGAGGAGGAGTGGTGCCAGCCTTTGGCTGCTGTTAGCAGGAATGTCTCACTGAGCGTGATTCCGTGCTGCCCTACGCCTGGGCAAGTCAGAACAGTGCACTAATTAGAGGGAAATGGAGGGTTCATTAGGCTGGAAGTGCCTAGCATGGCACTGCAGGAGCGGGGCACGGCGGATAGAAGGGGTCACCTGCACTGCCACAGCCATTCTAGTGTGAAAATAAAAACAATCGTCCCAGCTGGTACATCAGGACGCTGTGTATTTACAACACGGGTTGTCTTTAAAGACTGCACAGTGAGCCCTGCAGGTCTGAAGGGTGGTAAAACAGGGTTTAACAAGATCTTGTGGCTGTGGCTCAGTTAGGAAAGGGTTTTCCTGATGGCTCACAAGAAACACCTGAGCTCCACCACAGCAGGGGCAGGTCGTGGTGGAGACCCAGCCCTGCCAATCTGATTGATGGTCACCATGTCCCTCCGCAGCACAGACAGCTCAGGTCCCAGCTGGTGACGAGGGGCCACATGGCATTTTCCTTAGCAAAGCAGAGCGAGTTCCTTGCTGGAGCTCCAAACCTGCAGCTGCCCGGACCATGTGTGCCCCTAGCAGTGGTGGCTGGGTTGTCACCATCACACTGAGGTTACCTTTCGACATAGGGCAGCTGCTTCTCTCCCTCGGACGGTCCTTTGACCTAGATGCCATATAGTCATATAGATTGAAGCAGGAAGGCAGGACAGCTTTGTTGGAGAAACAAAAAGAGACTGGAGCTGCTTAGCTCACAGGAGACTTAAAATTGGGTTGTGGAAATCAAAATGTCCCCAGTGGAGCTTCTTCTCTTTCTCACATGCTTGTTTAATGGAAATGAAAGTGATCTTAAAGTGACAAAAGGAAACGTGGGTCTGTAGTTCCCCGGGTGACGGCTGCGAGAGGCTGAGACCTACAGCTTGTGGGCAGGAGGTGAGGATGGGCTGGATAAACACGGCCATGACCATGGAGGGGATGCTACAGGGCTGTGCCCGAGATCTCCTCTGGTTTTGGGGCCAGCTGAGCGCTGCTCTGGAGCTGACTGAGCCTTCGTCCTCTCACCAGGACTTTCTAGTTCCTTGAATATATCAAGAAGTGAGAGGCTGCCTGTACGCCTGCTGTGAGCTGCCCTTCCCTGTGTTCTCAAGCCACGAGTGTCAGTTCTCAGGCTGAAAAGGGGCTGGGCCATTTCAGTAAGAGCAGCCAAATTCCATCATCAGGCATTTTCTGAAGAAGAATGCTTCTCCTTCGCTGCCCATCGCAGACATGCTCTGTGTTTGTGCTAAAATGCCTTCACTTTGGGATTGGTGTAAGCCTTCTGCTCCAGAGGGTGCTTGGAACAGGGGGTGTGGGCAGGGGGTCACCAAACATGGACCAGGCTGTTGCTGGGCAGCTTGTCCTTCTGAACCCCTGTGTGTTTATTCTCCATTTCTAGATGGTGTTGGTCTCATTTATAGGAACTTCAAGGAACGGGGTGCAGAATGCAGCCTTTGTGCCCGCGTGGTGATGCCGGAGGGCTACTGCGCGTGCTGCAGTCGGAAAATCTTGGCGGGGGAGGGAGAAAAGAAGTCTGCTGGGTGAGCCCTGGTTCCTGGCAGATGAGCTGCAGGTTGTGTGTCCCCTGGGTACAGGCAGAGAGGCTGCCTGTCCCTGCCTGCCCGCTGCCGGGAGCCTGGAGCTGGCCTCCCTGGAAAGCCACTGTGCTCGGGCAGTGGCAGGAGCTTCCCCAAGCAGAGGGGTTTTGGCAAGTCCAGTCCCTTTTCCTGGGTGCTTGTGCCATTGGGGACTGCAGCAGTGCTTTAACCTTGCACTGCTCCTCTGCAGAGGGGACACATGGGACAAGGTGCCCGGGGAAAGGCAGGTGGGCCAGGACAGGAACAGCATCTCCTGGTGAGGGGCAAGGAGCAGCTGTGCCCTGGAGTGGCAGCAGGAGGCTGGAAGGAAAATTGTAGCTGAGTGGTGACACCACGAGGAGAGTCTGGACACTTTCTCCCCCGGTATGGGTCTGGAGGTGGGAAGGAGCCCCATGCTCTCCTGGTGTGGTGCGTTTTGGGGGTGATGGCTGCGTTGGTTTGAAGCCCATTGCAGCTGTGGTGGTGTGTCAGAGGAGGGGGATGTTGAAATCCCTGCAGCTCGTCCCCCCGTAGCTGGTGACATCGCCTTGCAGCCTGGAGCCATCCTTCCCACCCAAGCAGGTACCAGGGGCTCCTTGGCAGAGTGTGCTCAGGCCAGGAGGGCTCCAGGGACTGGAAATCCTCTTCTTTTCCTCCTGCTGCTTCTGCAATACTGCTGTGGACTGGTGAGCCATGCTATCTATGTGCTTGTAGATAACAGCAAGCCACATGCTTCCAGTTCGTTAGTGGATGGTGATAAGGGGCAGTGTATGGGGAGAGTCTTCACCCCAGGCAGTGGTCACTGGGGGTGGATAATGTCTTGAAGGGCACAGACTCGCTGGCTTGTCCCTGTCAAAATGGGCTGTGGAGCAGAGTCAGATGCTCCTTATTTATGGCTCTTCAGCGTGACTCCTGAGGGCACTGCTGGGTCACTGTGCACACAGCCCGGGTTGGTTCTGCGACGTTTTATCTTTGACTGAAGTTGTTCTGCTGTCAGCAGACAGAGATTGCTCTGTGTTCTGCTTGGGGGTAAAACACTGCTGTGGCATCACGTGTGGCAGTGTGGCTTCTTGTCACCTCTGCCAGATGGGAACACTGGCAGCAGTGCTGCTGTCTCCCACCTGACCTGCGATGCTCCGGGCTGGTGCTGGTATCTCCATTCAGATGCTGCTGTCTGACTTTGGAGATGATCGTTCTGGGGCATGAGTAGAAGGTGGTAGTTGAGATCTTCTACCAGATTTGCCGTGATTGATCCTGAGTTTGCTCTCACCCATCACAGAGCAGTGCTGGGGTGGCCACAGCATGAGGAAAGAGAAAGGGTTCTCGGGAGGTCTCTAGGCCAGTCCCTGCTAAGAGCAGATCCCTTAGACCAGGTCTCTCAGGGCCATGTCCAGTGGAGATTTGGGTATCTCCAAGGACAGAGACTCTGCACCCTCTCTGGCCCCAGGTTCAGTGTGTTGCCACCCTTGGGGAGAACGTTTGTCTCTGATACCTAAGCAGAAGTTCCCTTGCTGCAGCTTGTCCACTGCTTCTTGTCCCATCAGTGTGAAGCTCTGAGGCAAGTCTGGTTCCATCATCTCTGTAACCTCTTGTTAGGTGTCCAGAGATGACAAGAAGATCTCCCTGAGAAGCACCAGCTTCTCATATGTCACCACGTGCTCCAGCTCCTGACTGTCTTGCTGGACTCGCTGCTGTGTCTCTGTGCCTTTCCTGTCCTGGGGAGCCCAAACTGGATGCCAAGGGGTGTGCTATCGTAGGTGCCAGGCAGAGGCATGGGATCCCTTCCCTGGAACTCCTGGCTGTGGTCTTGCACCACCCAGAAGGTGGTAAACCACCTCTGCTGCAGGTTTGTGCCACCGATTCCTCTTCACCTTGTCCACCAGCTCACTGCAAGACTTCTTCAGCAAAGCTGCTTTCTAACCACGAGGACGTGTCCATCCCAGGTGGAGGGCTTTGTATTTGCCTCTGTTGAGCTTTGGGGGCTTCCCTGCAGGCTGCTGAGGTCTCTGCCCTGCCCACCAGCATACCAGCTGCCCCACTCACAGAGATGTTAAGCAGTTTTGATCCAGACCAAGGCTCCAGACATCTCTTTGCAGAGCTCAGAGTGAGTAAGGAATTAGTTTTACCACCCAAACGGGGTGAGTGCCGCGGGTTGGGTGCCACACTGTTGGTGTGCTGCTGTCAGAGGCTGGCTCAGTTGGTCCCAGTGCCTCTCCTGGGACAGGAGAGCTGTTAACTCATCTGTGTCTTCTTGAGTTTTGACAACAGTGTGTGTTGTTATGTGGAGATAATTGTACCATGGTCACACCAACATCATATGTACCCGGCATCAGCAGCTATCTTGCCCTGAGTTGGAAAAACATCCAGAGGAGGGTAGTGCTGTCCATGTGCTCGGTGGATCTTTGAGCTGTGCACAAATAACCTTCTGTCTTGGCTCCTGGCTGCATGAATCCCCCTTCCCTCTTATAGAAGTTGGGTGCTGATGGAAGTAGCTTTTTCCTGTCTTCCCAGCATGTGATCCCTTTGTGGGCGAGAAGGGAGGCAGCTCTCTGCTGGCAGAGCAGCCCAGCCCATCTGGGTGCCGGAGTGATGCCAGGAATTTGGGGGATGGAGTGGGGGGGTAAATAAAAAACACAGTGTTTGTCTAACAAAGTTCAGCTTCAGGTTCAACTGCAGCTCCTTTCATCTCTGCTTGGGTCCTGCTGCTGCCTAATCTGTTGGGAGCAGAGCTGCCGTGCCCTGGCTGCTGCTCCGTAGGGAAGGGGTGTGGAGGGGGTGTCACTGGTTCACCCACATTTGGTCTTTCTGTGGACCCCCATGGCTAGCAGAAGGAGAATTTCCCCAAAGGGCTGGCCCTGTCTGAGGTCTTGGTGCCTGAGGTCTGAGCCCAGGCATGAGTAGGGGACATAGCATGCGTGACCATTTCCATCTCCTTGCTTGATCTTGGACGTGTGGCATCTTAAATCTTTGTCCTTCTGGAAGCCAGGTGGAGGTGAGATCCTTGGCAAGGCCTCAGCTTTGTCCCTCCCAGGGTTTTGGGGCAAAGACTGTGTCTTTCCCCACTCCCCAGGACACTGAGAGCCCAGCTGGGACCTCTGTCTGCTGCCGAGCTGCTGGGCACCAGCAGACACTGAAATGGGGAATTCCTGCCTCCAGCTTGTGACTCTGCTTAAGTTCCCATCCATGTCCCTCCTGGGAGGTGACAGCTTTGGGGTGCTCAGCTTGTGGGAGCTCACAGTGATCTGTTCTGACTGCCAGGAAAAGTGTCCACCTGAATCCTTTCCATGGGGATTGCGGGGCCATCACGGACCAGACGCAAAGCCCGGGTTGGTCTCACCAGACCCGTGTCTGACAACGGCTGCATGGAGCACTTGGTGCTCAGCCCCACTGTGGGCTGGGGACAAAGGGACACCAAAGAGGGTTTGAGAAGCTACAGCAAAACCTTCCCACAGGTCAGGGAGTGAGTGAGAGCATGGAGCAGAGGGAGAAATGGGAAAATAGGTCAGGCTGCAAACACAAAGGGATATTCTCCATCTGCGGTGACGTGCGCGGCTCCCGGCCGCTCTGGCCCGCGTGTTCCAGACGGGATCGCCGGGGATTAAAGCAGCGGGGGCTCGATCTGGGATCTGCTGGCAGAGAGGGACTGATGTGCCATGGCCCTGCTCTTGCTCACCATCCCTCTTTTATTCTCCAGTCCTTCAGCCTGGCAGGTGGGGAGGGGTGAGGCTCTGGAGGGGAAGATCTTTGTGTTGAGAAATGGTGTTTCCCGTGTGCATCCCTGTGTTTCACAACAGCGGAGGGGTGACAGTGGCTTCTCTGCTTCTGCTGGGTTCCCTTGCAGCACTGCCCTCAGCTGCAGCCCAAGCCCTTGCCTGCATCAGCCAGGAGACAAGAGGTGCCCCAAATGGCCCCAAACCTCCCATGTTACGCAATTGTGCTGCCAGTAACAAGCTCGAGTGGTCACTCGTGAAAGGAGAACCTGCTAGAGAGAAACACAAATGCTCCTTCCCAGCACTGAGCTGGGGCTGGGTTGGAGAGGTGCTGGTGTCCCCAAGGCTGTGCAGGAGCATTGTGCCTTGCTTCCTCTTGTGTGTGCTGGCTGGCAGCTGGCCTGGCTGTTGCTCTGGTCCCAGCTGCTTGGAGGGTGATGAACGTGCTGATGTCCTCATCTCCCTGGCTGGGAACCACTCCTGAGGAGCAGACAGCAGCCAAACGTGCCCTTGGCCATCCCTTATCGCTGGCCAAGGGCACAAGTGAGCTGAGAGGTGGCCCCAGCAGGTCTTGGTGTGTTCGTGGCCACAGAGATGGCACTTGCTGTTTGGGGGGTCTGTCCCCCCTCATCTCCAGGGGCTGGTGGAACGTGCTGCTCGGCACGGGTTTGCTGGCTGCAGCGGGGTGTTGCGCTCCTCGGCTGGAGGCTCTTGGTGACTCTTGCCAGCTCTTGGGGCTGCCGGTCTCGGATGAGCTGCTGCTGGCTGGCACCTTCCCCGGGGCGAGCCAGCTCTGCCAGCTAACAGGTTGGAGCAGTTGCCCAAACCCCTGCGGGCTGCTGCTGCCTCCTGCTCCCTCTGGGGCGGTGGGACCCACCTCCTCGGTGTGTCCTCTGAGCAGCCCCGTGTGGGGGGTGTGCTTTGGGGGGCTCTGGGGTGGGCAGGGGAGCAGAGCACGAGCACCTATGGGTCTGCTCCTTCCTTCTGCCTGGACTTGCAGCACAGTCAGAAATTGACCCTGTTTTCCCTTCTTTCCTCAGTTCACTCCTTCCTCCTTCTTGCGCATCGGGCAGCTGAGCAATGTGGACCTCAACGAGGACATCCATGAGCTGGTGAGTGGCACAGAAAGGGACCTGCCATTACCAAGACCCCTTCCCTTCCTCCCCCAAGAGCACTAACAGCTGCTTTTGTTCCCCTCCTCACATCCTGCTTCTCCTACGAGGGCTCCAGTGCTTCCTCCTGGGCTGGGTGACCACTGTGGCGTGGGCAGCTGCCTGCTGCTCTGCCCTGACCCTCGCTGCTTCCCCTTAGCCGCAGCACTGGCCTGAGGACATCGTGGTGGGTGCAGGGACCTTCTTCCTGCGGGAGCAAACACAGAAGCCAGGGGAGTGGGAAGGCATTTCTTCCTTGTTGCCATCAGAGCTCGTTAAAGCTGCTTCTCTTGCCTGCTCCCCAGCTTGGTGGGAAGGCAGGGGAGGGGACATCTTGGCCCTGGGGACAGAGCTAGGCAGATGAAGCACCTTGCAGAAACTCTAAGGTTTCAAATTGTTCTCCCCCATGCACACCCAAAAAGCTTTTCTTCCCCAGACGCTCCTGCCTCAGCCATGGAGCTGTAGGAAGAGCAAACAGGAAAATAGACTTTTGCTAAATATTTCTTATAGAGTTCATAAATGGGGAGAAATATCTTAATTGGGCACCTTGGAGGACAGGCTGGGCTGGCTTTGGCTGTGGCTGTAACACAGGGCTGGGGAAGGGTGTGGGGTGCTGCTGCCCCGGGGGCTCCTCCAGCAGCCTCAGTAAATGCCCTAATTTGGAGCCTGGGAACAGCTTGTATGGTCAGAGATGCTTCAGAAAAAGAATTTGGTTTCTGCCCAAAAATGTGGGTCTGCTTGAAATAGCTCCTTGCTTTTGGCCAAGGGAATTTCCTGATGAGGTGAGAGGCTGCCCTCTGCCAGAGCACGGAGCTGCTCAGAGGCAGCACCGGAGCGACATGGCAGTGTGGTGCCCAGCTGGGCAAACCCTCCATCTGCCCATGTGGAAATGTCCTACCCGGGGTGGAGTGGTGGTGGGTGAGGGTGTGTGCCTGGTAGCCTGTTCCAGCTGCTTTAAATCCCATACACCCACCAACTGGTGTAAAATCATCCCAGATCCTGGTCTGCTGGGCAGCTGGCACTAGGGCTTGTGTCTCTGGAGGTTTCCTTGCCTTTCCTGAGCATGAAAACCAGCATTAAACCAGCAGTCATGTGTCAGAGAGGAGAGCTGGACTCAGACCTGGCCCTCCTCACCTGTGTGTCGTGTTCTGCAGGAGACAGAGCTCCCTCGGCAGCATCCCAACGAGATCCCCCACAACGAGAAGCTCCTCTCACTCAAGTACGAGGTGAGCGTCCATCTCCCTCCCTCAGCTCTGTGCTCTGCCATGCAGTGGGTGAGGTACATGGGGCCAGGGCTTGTGGCTGCCCAGCTGGAGGGGTTTCACTGGAGAAGGAGCAGGATTGAGGGAGGAAAAAGATAGAGGGGTGTGGAGGGGCAGGGGTGAGGGTGTGAGGCCAGCCTGCCCCGACACGGGCGTCTCTTCCCCCACGCTGGATGGTAACAGCATCTCCCTTTCCTGAACTAGAGCTTGGACTATGACAACAGTGAAAACCAGCTGTTCCTGGAGGAGGAGAGGAGGATAAACCACGCGGTGAGTCTCGTCATGACCGGGTTGCCCACTGTTCCTGCAGCTGAACTGGCCCAGGGAGCCATTCCCTCCTGCCTGGCTGCTGGGGGGCTTCTCTGCCTCAGGGAAGGTCCTGCTCAAAGCAGCATTTGAGCTGGGGTGGGTTTATGGGCACTGACCAACTTGTGATGAGCCATAAAACCTCAGGAGCAAGGACCCAGCCATAGGATGGTTTGAATGGGAACTAACCTGGGTGTGCATGGTGATATTACCAGGTGGCACGGGGCAGGTCCCTGAGCAGAGGGACTTCTGGAACCATGTGAAGCATCTGCCCTGGGATGTCAGGGAGTCAGTGCTGCAGCAAGAAGCCTGACATGAGGGGCCTGACAGAAGCAGGTGAGCTGGAAAAGCACACCTGCTGTTAGGGATCCCACAGAGGGGCAAGGACACTGGCTTAAAATAAGTGAAGAGTGAGCAGGCTTTGCCATCCCGGGCCAGCCAGCATCGGTTTTCCCTGGGCTTAGGGCTGTGCTGGGGAGGGTGACCAGGCAGGTTGGAGATCCCTGATGCTGGTGGTGGCCTGGCTGGGTGGCAGCAGGGTCTGATGGCTGTTTGTCCCTCAGGCTTTCCGGACAGTGGAGATCAAGCGCTGGGTTATCTGTGCCATGATCGGCATCTTCACGGGCCTCGTCGCCTGCTTCATCGATATCGTGGTGGAGAACCTGGCTGGGCTGAAGTACCGGGTGGTGAAGGGCAGTATCCTCCCATGGAGCCGTGCCTGGGAGCTGCGGGATCCCCGGTCCCAGTAGCCATGAGAGGGGTGCTGGGGGGAGAGGGTGGCACTTCCTTGCCTGGGTTTGGTGGCACAGACCCTGCTGCCCAAGGTGCTGGCTGCTCTAGGGGCTGAGCTGTGTCTGGGCACTGAGGATGGAGGAGGCCACTCACAGCAGCCCTGACTGCCCTAAGTACACAAGATCTGCTGCATCTAGAAGCATTTTAGTGACATGTTGTCATGGTGGGAGGGATGGTACCCAACTGATACTGGCCTTTCCTTGAGCTGCTGCTCCAGACATCGACAAGTTCACGGAGAAAGGGGGCTTGTCCTTCTCCCTGTTGCTCTGGGCCACCCTGAACGCCAGCGTGGTGATGGTGGGCTCCGTGATTGTTGCTTTCATAGAGGTAAGAGTTTGGAAGTGCTTCGAGTCTTTCCATGGGGGAGCAGGATCATATCTCCAGAAAACATCCAAATGTGTGTAATAGCAAATGTATTTCTGCCAAATTGGCTCTTGGTAGCCCCGGTTTCTCGGCGTTGGCTCCAGCTGTGCTGTCGAGTGTCCCTGGGGCTGTCAGACTGACAGGAGGTGCTGCCCTTTGCTGGCAGCCCTGCAGCCTGGGGCAGAGCTGTGCTCCAGCCTTGGGCACAGGCACAGCTCTCACAAGCCTTGGCCCCAGCTTGGCCTCTCGGTGCTGGGTGTACGTGGTTGGTGGCAGAGGGCAGGCTGGTCGGGTGCCTGGGGGACACGCTCGGGAGGACAAGGCAGAGACTGGGGCAGGTTATGGCTGGTAAGGGGTGATGGCTCCCTCCCTACAGCCACTCAGAGTCAGCAGTGTCTTCCTTGTGGCTTTGCCCTTGCTCTCCCTGGCCATCAAGTGTGAGCCTTCTGCAGCACTGGGATTCCCACCATGCACATGGTGGGGACACCCTGGTGTCCCCAAAAACCCAACCAGCTCCTTCTCCCTGTCACGTTTGCCCTTAGGGGCAATGGGTGCCTCCCTCAAGCCCACCTCCAGAGCCTGGGGATAGGCTTTGACCTCATCTCTGAGCCTCCCCAAGTGTGTGCTTGGTGTACCCTGTGCTGAGAGAAAAGGCAAGGTGACCAATGTGTCCCCATCCTGTACATGGCAGCCACTCACGCTGTCCCTGCTCCCCACAGCCCGTGGCAGCCGGCAGTGGCATTCCCCAGATCAAGTGCTATCTCAATGGCGTGAAGATCCCACACGTTGTCCGCCTCAAGGTAAGAGGTGAGAGGTGGTGGGATGTCTGCCTTCTGCCCACCATGGCTGCTGTGTCCCCGTGGGGTGGTCCCTGACTCTGCTTCCCATCGCCTTAGCTGTTCCCCACGGTGCTGGGCAGTTAAACCTCTTGCCCTGGGATCAGCAGCAGGTGCTGGGAACAGAAGCTTTGGGTAATTTTTTGCTCTGGCCAAGAAGAAAGTTGGCCAACCCCATTGCCACCACACAGGGCTGAGAATCACAAGTTCCCAGGGTTGCTGGCTCCTGTGGCTGCCTGAGAGGGGATCTGATCAATGTCTGTCAATATCTGAAGTGTGGGGGCCAGATGGATGGGGCCGGGCTCTTCTCGGTGGTGCCCAGTGACAGGACAAGGGGCAATGGGCACAAACTGGGACACCAGAAGTTCCAGACAAACTTAAGGAAAAACTCCTTTCCTGTGAGGGTGCCGGAGCCCTGGGCCAGGCTGCCCAGAGAGGGTGTGGAGTCTCCATCTCTGGAGATGTTTGAACCCACCTGGATGCTTTCCTGTGCAACCTGGTGTAGGGAACCTGCTCTGGCAGGGGGGTTGGACTGGATGATCTCCTGAGGTCCCTTCCAACCCCACCAGTATGGGATTCTGTGTCCCTCGTGTCACCCATGTGATGAGCTGTGCCTGTTGTCTCTGTTTTGCAGACCCTGGTGATCAAAGTCTGTGGGGTCATCCTCTCGGTGGTCGGTGGCCTGGCCGTTGGGAAGGTGATGTGCACGATGCTCTGGCACGCTGCTGGTGTTGTCACCTGCTGCTGGCACGCGTGCTGCAGCCTGTCACCAGCCCTGCACAGGGATGGGGCATGGGGGGCCCTGCAGTGACTTCCCAGTTTTATCCCCTGGTCTGCCAGCCAAGGTGACTGCAGCGTGACCAGGCTTGGGGAGTCCCCGGGGCACGTGGTGACACCAAACCAGCCTGTGTGTGGCTGGGCTGAGGGCAGGAGGGCAGCAGCCTGTGTCCATTGGTGGTTGTCCCTGCAGATGTTAGATGTGGGAGACTTGGGTGCCTCATTGGGACCTTTCTAGTGCTGCCACTAGCCCTTTCTAGTTGCCTTTGGGATCAAAGGCAAGCAAGGGAAGCCCTAGTGCCTTCAGCTGGAGGGCGTGTTGGTGGGAACAGAAAGTGGAGCCACTTGCTAGAATGAGGATTTAAGGGGAGAAATGGCAAGGTCTGTATTTCCCAGAGGGAATCCTCCCAGCCAGCTTCTTCAGGGCTGCGACCTGCTGAGCAGTGTTCAACCATCCCTGACTGTCCCGGGGGTTCTTCCTTCTCCAGTCTGACTCTGCTCTCCTGCCTGTAGGAAGGACCCATGATTCACTCTGGAGCAGTGATTGCTGCTGGGATCTCCCAGGGAAGATCCACCTCTCTAAAGCGAGACTTCAAGGTTGGTGTTGAGGGCCAAGGGGCTGTGCTGCAGGGGTCCAAACCGGGCGGTTCCGGGGGGTTACGCTGGTGCCTTGGGGTCACACACAGTGTGCCCTGTGGCTCCCCTAAGCTCATGCCTGTGGCCAATCCTAAACCTGCCTTTGCTTTGGTGTTTCAGATCTTCGAGTACTTCCGCAGAGACACAGAGAAGAGGGACTTTGTCTCGGCTGGAGCTGCTGCGGGTGTCTCGGCTGCGTTTGGTGCCCCTGTGGGTATGTGTCTGGGCTCTCTGAGGCTGAGCACTGCCTGCACGTGGATCTCAGCAGGAGGTTGTTCCCACTGGTGTGGAGGCAGCTGCTGGGATCTGCCTGGGGCACTGCAGGAGCCCTCCAAGCTGTCCTGCCACACCATACAGGTGTGGGGAGGAGAGGAGGGAGGTCATCTGTCTTGGATCCCACATGTTGTCTCCCTGGGATAGAGGAGGGCAGTGGAGGGGCTTCGCTGTGATCAGTACATCACTGAGGGCTTGGTGGGCTTGCTGGTCCCTTTGCTGGAGCCTGTGAGGTCTGGGGCAGTGTGGGGCACATGGGTTGGGATGAATTTGAGTGCCTTTGCTGGTGCTGTGAGCCAAGGGTCTGTGACACGTGTCCCTTGTGAAGGTGTTTGTATCTTCCATCTGCAGGGGGTGTCCTCTTCAGCTTGGAGGAAGGGGCTTCCTTCTGGAACCAGTTCCTGACATGGAGAATTGTAAGTGCTGGAAAGCAGGAGCAGCTGCCAGCTCCAGTGTGAGGCATTGCCTTTCCCAGTGCCCCACAGCCCCAGGCCTCCTGCTCTCCCTGCCCCAGCCAGGCAGCCCTGTGTAACCCCTGCCAGGGACCAGCATCCATCCCAGCTCCCCTGGGATGGGAGATGCAGAAGCAGCCAGCCCCTGGTCAGTATAAACTGCCCAGAGTGTTCCCACAGGGAATGTCACCTCTTATCCCACCACACCAAGCCCTATCCAGGGGCCTCAGTAGGGTAGTGCAGGGACACGTGGTGAGGGAGCGGGGCTGGAGGTGTCTGGCAGTGACTCTGGGCTGCATCTCCTTCCAGTTCTTTGCCTCCATGATCTCCACGTTCACTCTGAACTCAGTCCTGAGTGTTTACCATGGCAATGCTTGGGATCTCTCCAGCCCTGGGCTCATCAACTTCGGCAGGTTTGATAACGAGGTATGGCACAGGCGTTCCCCATGGAGGGCTCTGTTGGGGGGGGTCAGAAGCAGCCTGTGGCAGCTTGGGGCCACCAGTCTGTCTTAAAACATCACTGGAGGCTGAGGCAGGCTCTGCCCAAGCAGGCTCTGGGGTCTGGCCAGATCCCAGCTCCACCAGCCCCAGCAGAAGGTGTTTCTGCAGCTGCTGCTGGGTCTGGGGGCTGTGGAGTGTCCAGGGGAGGCTTTGGGGCAGCTCTGGGAGCAGGTTGCCAGCACAAGCTGGTGCTCTCCCAGCAGACAGTGCCCAGCTGTGGGGTTGCAGATGGGCAGGGGGACCTGAAATCTCTTTCTTTCTTGCAGAAAATGGGATACACAATCCAGGAAATTCCTATCTTCATCTTCATGGGAGTGGTTGGTAAGAGAGTGCTGCTCTTTCAATTGGATTAGTCTGAATAATTTCCTCTCTTCTCTGTCTGGGTCTAAAAAGCTTTGGGATCCAGTTTCCTGGGGAGAGTGTGAAATCCATTAAACTGGAGCAGAGGCTGCTTGTGGGGCTTATATGGGGGCGAGAGCTGGGTCCTGGCCCCTCGCCCTTGTAGCAAAGGTGAGACCCCTTAATCCGTGTACTGCAAAGTCATTGAGTGGGGTCAGTCATGGGAAGCTTCTTTCAAACGAGCTGCCCTTGTCCCCATGGAGTTGGCCTGTCCCTCACCTGCCCAGTGCCAGGGCTGTGACAATGGCCCCTGGCCACCCTGCAGCTGGGCTCCTCTTGGTGTCAGGTCCCAGCCATCTCTGCAGGGACAGTGTCCTGGTGTCCCAGGGCTGCTGGTCACGCTGGGTGGGTTGTTGATGTCTCCCTGAGCTTCATGGGTTCCTTGTGTCCTTGGGCAGCTGTAGGAGAGCCTGGGACCTGTGTGCTGAGCTTTTCCTCTTTTGCATGTGCAGGTGGGATCCTGGGGGCCCTGTTCAATGCCCTCAATTACTGGTTAACGATGTTCCGGATCAGGTGAGAGCTCGTGGGTAACTGAGGTGACTGACACGGGTTGGCTGGTGCCTTCTGCGCTCCCTTGAAGCAATGTGCCCAGTCAGAGCAAGGCTGTGATCCTGCTTGTGAGCAACAGCAGCCCCTGGAAGGTGGGAGGCAAAGCTGCTGTGTGTGCCTCTGGCTGCCTGTGGTCGAGGCTGTGACCTGCAGCATCCCACCACTGACCCTGACAAGTATTGTCCTTCAGTGACTTTAGGACTCAAAGAAGTGAAACACTGTGCAGACCTGGCTCTTACGTGCTTCTGAGAAGTAATGAGAGAACAGAGAGAGCTGCTAAAGCCATCAGAGCCCAGCCTGGCACAGCCAGTGCTTGTCACCAGCTTTTCAAACTGCTTGACCCACCTCATGGTCTCAGGGAGTGATGACCTGTGGCAGCGGAGTGGTGAGGGGCCTGCAGAAGCTTCCAGGGCATTGCTCCTCTTGGACCTTCAGAAGCCACAGCTCTCTGGGCTTGGCTCTGCACTGTCCCCCCAGCCTGTGGGCTTGGCTCTGCACTGTCCCCCCAGCCAGATCACACCAGCCTTTCCGTGGGAGCTGTGCAGGGGAGGTGGGCAGGTCTGCTGGAGCTGGGTGGGTGAAGCTGCTCTTGCTGCTGGCCTCCTGCCCCAGCTTCCCACAACAGCTTCAGCAGAGGACAGAGCACAGCACAGCCTGGCAGGCGCTGGGAAGGGAGCAGAGGCAGCCAGCCTGTCCATACACCCGCTGTGACGTGCCAAGCCGGGCTGTGGGCAATGCTGCTGGCACCCCTGGGTGCCACCCTCACCCCTCCACTCCCTTTGCAGGTACATCCACCGGCCCTGCCTCCAGGTGGTCGAGGCCATGCTGGTGGCAGCAGTGACGGCGACCGTGGGCTTCGTCATGATTTACTGCTCGAGGGACTGCCAGCCCATCCAGGGGAGCACGGTGGCATATCCCCTGCAGGTGGGAGACGCTGGAGAATGTCCCCCAGGGTGGGGGGCACCCTGAACCTGGGCAGAGGCTGAGCAGGGAGATGAGACCCTGCTGGGTTTTGTGGCACTGGTCCTCACAGTCATGCTGGAGACCCAATGTGTTTGCTGCCCAGAGCTGCCCCCTCGCTGGCACGTGTTCCCCTGAGCCCACAGCCTTCCCTGCCCCAGGGCAGCCCGGATCTGCCACTCCTAACTCTCTCTTTTCTTCCCCCTCAGCTTTTCTGTGCTGATGGAGAGTACAACTCCATGGCCACTGCCTTCTTCAACACACCTGAAAAGAGCGTTGTCAACCTCTTCCATGACCCTCCAGGTCTGTGTGCCTGGCAAGTGTGTCCTTGAACATGAGCAGGGCTGGGCTGGGGTGGCTGCCCTGTTCCCTGGGACAAGGCAGGGGATGATCAGCACAGGACAAGGGCATGATGTGATCCAGCAAAGCACTGTGCCTGCTCCTTTCCTGTGGTAGTGGAAGGGCGAGGGATGGGTGCTGTGCCTGGTGGCACCTATGAGCTCAAAAAAGGGCTGTGGTCTTGGGAGCCTGTGGACAGGGACCTGGCTTTGTTTGGGCATGTTTAGAAGCTGTTGCTTCTGCATTGCGTGGGAGCACGTCTGACCCTCGCTGGCTGTCTGAGGTCCATCCTGGAAATGTCCCTGGCTGTTTTCTTAATTAGCAAGGACTTTTGCCCCAGAATGGCTTTACCTTCTGGGCAGGTTGCGGAGGTGGATCTTGGAGTTTGAATTTGCTTGAGAAATGCAATTTGGCTCCCAGGTTCCAGCTCCTATTTCCCTTAGAGCTGGTGTAACGGCAGCGTGCCTGCTGCTCGGAGTTTCATGCCCTGCTGCACGTGGGCAGGGAGCAGACACTCTGAATTTCCACACTGTTAGCCCAAAGAGTGCAACCTGGCCACCTGAAGCCAAGTGATGACCGTCCTGTGTCTTGGGGCTGTTGCCTGCTGGGTCCTCCTTGGCTCAGGGCTCTGGTACATTGAGCTCTCTGTGAAGCAGAGCTTGCAAAGTACTCGTTGAAACTGGACTGAGCTGCTCTGCAGCCCCAAAATAGCAGTAGGCTGAGTCCTGGGGACAGCAGGGTCTTGCTGTGATGGCACAGCCTGTGCCATCGGGCAGCTTGGGACTGGCCAGAGCAGCTGTGGGAGCTGTGGGACAGAAGGGGGTTTGCAGGACCTACTGTGCTGAATTGATCCCGAAGCTGGTGGTAGGACCCCTGCCAGCTCACCAGCACCCTGTCCTCCTGACCTCCTCCAGCACTGGTGGTCCCTCAGGGCTTTGTGAAGTTTGTCATGCTTCCTTGTGGGAGGCTGGGAACCACAGGGCTGGGAGGGGACAGGTCATCGTGGGCCATGAGATAAAGGCATGTGCTGGACTCAGTGGGATGGGAGGGCTTTTGGGATGGCTCTGGCTGGCTTGACAGGGTGCTTGAGGGGGTGGAAACAGCCTAAAGAGCTGGTTTGAAAGGCTTGGGCTGTCGGGGAGGGTGTTGGGATGAAGGTGCACCTGATGAGAGGGGCTTTCACTGCTGGGGGTGTGTTGTGGGGCTGCTGCTGTCTGTTCTCCCATGACTGCAGCCCATCACGGTGTCCTCTGGGCTGCAGAGCCAGCATTGACTCTCCATTCTTTTCCCACCCCAGGTTCCTACAACCCCATGACGCTGGGCATGTTCACACTGATGTATTTCTTCCTGGCCTGCTGGACCTATGGCCTCACGGTGTCTGCAGGGGTCTTCATCCCCTCCCTGCTGATTGGCGCTGCCTGGGGGAGGCTCTTCGGTATCTCCCTGTCCTACCTGACCAAGGGCTCGGTGAGTCCTCGCTGGGACGGGGTGCTGGGCAGGGAGAGCCGTGGCACCCAGCCCTCCTCCCTTGGCTCTGGGCAGGCAGCAGGCATGGAGCTGGCTAAGAGCCTGGCACAGCAGGCTGGAAAGGTGTGGAGAGGGCTGGCTCCTCACTTGATGTCCTCCTGAGCTGGGTCTGGGCTTTCCCATGTCCTGAGAGAGCCCTGCCAGCAGCTGTGCCAGGCAGCCTCAGGCACTGTCCCCACTCTGGAGGGGGGGTTTGGGGTCAGGGTGCTGTTTATTATTTCTGGGTACCCTGGAGGCAGCAGCTGACTCAGCCCCTTCTCTCTCCTGTGCTCAGATCTGGGCTGACCCTGGGAAGTATGCCCTGATGGGAGCTGCTGCACAGCTGGGTGAGTTCCTCATGGCACAGTCTTGGTCACCTCCTGCTTGTGTTGGGGTGAAGGTGGCGTGGGAAAAAGTGATCCCTGCTTCCCTAGTGCAGCTTCTTCCCCAGCTGAAGCCCAGCCTGGCTGTCTCCTAACGACCCTGCCAAGCATGGGCAGCACCAGGGCACTAGTGAGGGCTGAGCTGGTCCAGAGCCCCCCTGCCCATGTGGATGGTCCTGTACTGCTGTGCAGAGACTGAGGGGCCTCGAGTGCTTTGTTATCCCCTCACCCCATGCTCCCCTTCCTCCCTGAACCCCCACACCTCTCGGTGCCTCTCGCAGGTGGGATAGTGCGGATGACACTGAGCCTCACGGTCATCATGATGGAGGCTACGGGCAACGTTACCTACGGTTTCCCCATCATGCTGGTGTTGATGACAGCGAAGATTGTGGGAGACTACTTTGTGGAGGTGAGGGCTGGGGTGCTCACCAGGAGCCTGGGACCCGGTGAGAAGCTGGGGGTGCTGCAGGAGGGCCAGCACAAGCATGTGCTCCCTCTCGGAGGGGAGCTGTTGCCTGGCTGAACCCCCCAGCATCTCAGCAGGCTTCTGATGGCTCGGCTCTCGTTGCAGGGGCTGTATGACATGCACATCCAGCTTCAGAGCGTGCCCTTCCTGCACTGGGAGGCCCCAGTGACATCCCACTCCCTCACAGCCAGGTAGGTGGGATGGGGGACACGTGTCACTCCTGGGGCAGCAACTTTTGGACCACACTGTTGGTCTGAGCTGGAAATGGAGGTGGTGACACACTTTGGTCCCAGGAGCCTGCTGTCCCCTGGTGCCACCAGCCCAGCTCCTTCCCCAGCAGGGAGTGTGGTCTGCAGTGTGTTCTCTCCCCACACCCCTAGCAGGTTTTGGGGACAGAGGAGGCAGCAGGGCTGCAGGAGCCTGTGTATTGGGTGGGATACTTTGGGTGTGCTGCAAAGGGGCTGTTTCACACCCTGCCTTCCCCGCAGGGAGGTCATGAGCACTCCTGTCACCTGCCTGCGGAGGATTGAGCGAGTGGGCACGGTTGTGGACATCCTCAGTGACACCTCCTCCAACCACAACGGCTTCCCGGTGGTGGAGAGCAACCCTGACGCCACACAGGTGGGCTGGGTGCCACTCATGAGGGAATGCAGCTGGGGGTCTGCCCCTGTGAGGGCTGGCTGTGGCATGGGACCCTCGCCCTTGCCCCCCAGCCCCACCTCACGTGTGGTGCTCTGTCACAGGTGGCAGGACTGCGGGGTTTGATCCTGCGTTCCCAGCTCATTGTCCTGCTGAAGCATAAGGTGGGTGATGCTGTGTGGAGGCTGCTGGGGCTGTCAGAACCCTCGTGCCCCTGTCCCACTGCTGCCTCAGGCCCCTTGGTGCCTACCTTGCTTGGGGGAGCTGGTGGAGGGTCCTTGTTATCTCACTCAGCTCACCTGGGGGAGCTGCCATGCTGTGCTGGGGTTACCCCAACATCATCCTGCACCCTGTGCTCCTGCCCTCTTCCCTCCCTGCCCCTGTGTGTCACTCTGGCCCTGGTGCCTGTCAATGCTGTGGGACAGTCCCTGACAATCTTTCCTCCCAAGGTTTTTGTGGAAAGGGCCAACCTGAGCCTGGTGCAGCGGCGGCTGAAGCTGAAGGATTTTCGGGACGCCTACCCCCGCTTCCCCCCCATCCAGTCCATCCACGTCTCCCAGGATGAGCGCGAGTGCATGATAGACCTCAGCGAGTTCATGAACCCCTCGCCGTACACCGTGCCTCAGGTAACGGCCAGGGCTCCCTCCCCTCCCCTCCCCACCCCAGCATCCCGGGATCACGGGTGGGCGATGGGTGCTGGTGGCTGGCGATGCCGCAGCCCCCCCAGCCCCCTCTGCCTTGCAGGAGGCGTCTCTGCCGCGGGTGTTCAAGCTTTTCCGAGCCCTGGGGCTGCGGCACTTGGTGGTTGTGGACAATCGCAATGAGGTGAGTCCCTGCTCGCCCCATGCAGGCAGCCTGGGCTCCTTGGTGGTGGGGACACGCTGCCCTTGTCCCCAAGCTCTGCCTGCCAGCATGGGGCTGTACCCTGTCCCTTTCCCGGCAGGTGGTGGGCATGGTCACCCGCAAGGACCTCGCCAGGTACCGGCTGGGGAAGGAAGGCCTGGAGGAGCTCTCGCTGGCACAGACGTGATGGGAGGTGGCACTGCCCAGTGGAGATGCACCCCAGCCCCTTGCAGCTGGGGACCCCTCTTTGTGGGAGGTGGGGAGAGGACTGGGCGAGCCTGAGCAGACATCGCGGTGCCTGGAGCACCAGCACAGCTGTGCTGCCCCGGCTCTCCTGCCCATTGCTGCCTTCCCCTGTCTGCTGCCTCCTCCCCGCTTCCTCTGCTTCCCCGAGGGATCAGAACCCACCCTTGGCTCCCTTAGCCCCCGGTGTAGGCTCTCCCTGAGGGTTGGGTGAAGGCTGGAGCGTGCCAGGGGAGCAGGAGTGCCCTGCTGAGCTGGGCACAGTCCCTCTGCCATGGTCTCCATTGCCTCATCCACTCACCCGGGGCTGGCTGGGACTGAGCCCTGCCCAGGGCTGTGTGGGGAGCAGAGGGGACATGGTGGGGCTCCCCCCCTGCCCCATGCTCTTGCTGGCTGGGTCAGGCTGAGCCCTGGGGCAGGCGCTTGTGTCTCTGGCCGGAGGAGCGGGCCGCTCCCTGCTCGGCTGTGCAATAAACGGGCTCCTGTGGTTCAGCAGCTGCTGCCTCTTGTTCTTTCTTGCCACTCTGCCCTCAACCCACGTGTTGGGGAGGCACCCCTGGGGTTCGGGGCAGGGATGGGGAGGGGAGAGCTGCCTGCTCCTGGGGGTGTTTCTGTACTTGCTGGAGCCTGACTTGGCCCTTTCCAGCAGTCTGAGCCCTGCCAGCTGCCCCAAACCCACTGCCAGCCCTGGATCTGGCCAGCGACAGGGAGCAGAGCCTGTGTCCCCCTGGCACTGGGGAGGGCTCCAGCCCCGGCACCTCAGCTCCCCCATCTCCCACCATCCTCACCCCTCACCTTGGCATTGTTCCCTGCCCTGGCTTGGAGCAATGGGCCTGCTGCTGCCCCCTCCTTGCTTGGGCAGGGGCATCCTGGTGCCTGGGGGGGCTTTTGCCTGTGGGACACTGTGCTCAAATAAAGCCTCTTTGTACTTTTATTGTCGTGCTGCCCGTCTCTTGCTTCCCTGCTTCCCCCAGTGCTGCTCTCCAGGTCTGTGCTGTGTCTGTTGGTAGCCCCCCCTCCCAGGGCTGATTTGAGCCCCCTCCCTGCTGCTGGAGGACTCGAGGTGGGGGGTGGCTGCCCCTTCCCGGCTGCTTTTCCCTTTCAAGACCAACAAAGAGTCACCACAGAGCGGGGAATGCCTGGGCCGGGCCCTGGTAACAGTGCCGGAGCCCTGGGCTCTGATGGGAGCCCGGTCTGGCGATGGAGGCTGTGGGGAAGGGTCTGCTGCCCTCCCTGTGCTGTGGGTCAGTCCTGCTCTCCCTTGTGGGTCTGGTTCCCTGGCACTGCCATGGGCCAGGGAAGCCATGGGGTGCAGTGGGTCCCTGTGGTGGTGGCGGGTCCCTGCCGGGTGCTTTGTGAGGCCCCATGTCGCCCTTTGCCCCAGCATGGCCAAGATAAGGGGATGGGATCCACTGCCTTGGTCCCACAGAGTAAACACGGCTGCTGGCTCCTGCCGGCACCGCGCTTCTCACCTCCTCCTGCTGCCGGGGCAGCCAGTGGCTCACCAGGGCCCTTTGTCACTGGTGGCGGTGACACCGCAGTGGTGGGTGGCAAAGGACACTGCACACACTGGTGCCTGGCAGGAGTCATTTATTCACTCGTCCCATTGCCAGCTCTGACCTGATGGCTCCAGGTGCCCCGGCACTGGCACCGGGGCCACCGGGTTTATCATTAACTGCGTGGCACGTGGCGGGGCTGGGGGCCCCCGAGGCCATGGTGGGGTCACAGCCCGGCAAAGGGCTCGGCCTCCAGCCCCAGGCGCCCCGGCTCGGGCGGCAGCTCCCGCCCAGCTCCTGGCAGCTCCGGCCCTGGCTCCACCGTCCAGTTGGCCAGGAGGTCGCTGAAGTCGGGGGTGCCGGCGTGGAGGAGGCTGGTGGGGCTGGGGCCTGGCTCCTTCCAGAAGGATGGCGGCAGCTTCCTCCGGTGCATGGGGGTGATGTGGCCGTATTTCCTCTCCAGCCGCTGGGTCTTGCCGCCGGCTGCCTGGGGCGGCAGGCACCGGTGCACGCCGTACTCGAAGAGCTCGGCCAGCGGCCCCAGCCTGTGCGTGGCCTCGGGGCTGCCCTGTGGTGCCATGGCCTCGGGCTGGGCCTTGGCTTGCCGGGGCGAGCTGCAGTCCTTGGGCACGCTGTGGCTGCCAGCAGCTTCCTCCCGGCCCCGCTGCCCGAAGTACCGCTGGATGTCACAGCTGATGAGCTCCGAAAACCTGAGGAGCTGCAGGGTGGTCTCGGCGGCGCTGGGGACAGCCAGCTCCAGCCCTGTGCTCTCCTCCACTGTCTCCTCCTCGTCTTCCTCTTCTTCCTCCTCTTCCTCCTCGGAGAGGTCGGGGAAGTTGGGCTCAGGGCGTGTGGGCAACAGCAGGCCGTGTGGGAAGGGCGAGGGCAGCTGCAGCTCAGCCAAGGGGCGGATGACACCCGCAGCCATGTCAGCGCGCAGGGGCACCCCGGGGCCTGGACTCACCCTGCGGGCAGGGACAGCGGGATGAGGGTGGCACGCACCCATTACCCTCCCGCACCCGCTTCCCTGCAGCAGCACTTGGCCCTGAGGCAGGGGGACTGTGTCGTGCCACACCATGGCCATTGAGGGGCTGCAGGGCAGCAGGGATGTCCCTCACAAACCATGGGATGTGGGGCAGTGGGGATGTCCCCACCAAGCCATGGGATACAGGGCAGTGGAGATGTCAAGGGACATGGGGCAGCAGGGATGTCCCCACTGAGTCCTGGGATATCAGGCAGCAGGGATGTCCTCACCAAGACGTGGGATGTGGAACAATGGGAATGTCCCACCAAATCGTGGCATCTGGGGCAGCAGAGATCCCATTGATCTGTGGAACGTGGGGCAGCAGAGAATTGCCCATGAAACCATGAGAGGTGGGGCTGTGGCAATGTCCCCATGAGCCATGAGCCATGGGGCAGTGGGGACAGCCCCCAGACCTGTGGGGCAGCAGGACGTTCCCCTTCACCCTGGAACTGTGCATGGAGGGGAATGGGGCTGAGCTCCCTGTCACTCTGGGCTGACCCCCTGCCACCCTGGGCTGTCCCTGTCACCCTGGGCTGAGCCTCCAGTACTCTGAGCCCTGTGCCTTGTGACAAGGCAAATGCAGCCACCGCCCTGCACTGCCTTGGTGGGCTCTGGTCATGTCTGGGTCGTGCTGAGCTGGATGAGACCCCTCTGTAGTTAGTGCTACCTGTGTCCTGGGGTCCCCAGCCCTGCCTTGCTGTAGGGCATCCCCAGCCACGAGCCTGGGACTGCCATCGCTCCAGTCCCGGCCCTGAGAGGGTCTTGGGGCATGGGGCAAATCCTGGGGGACAAATCCTGCTCCTGCCATGCCCAGCACAGTGCTGTGCCCTACACCCAGCCTGAGACAGCATCACTGCCATCTCTGGGGTCACCATGCGTTCCTCTTTGTGCCGTCCCCGCTGCGGGACCGCCGGTCCTGCCTCCGTGCTGCCCTGGGGCTCAGCCTCCCGGGGCCACCATGGTGATGGAGCCAACCTGCCCTCCTGTGACCCTCAGCTGGAGAAACACCGGGGTGCAGGAGGGCATCGCTCGGGGCCGCGGCGCCGCACTCACCTTGGCGCTGCCGCCCGGCCATGCATAGGCTCCCGCGCCGCTCCCCGCTGCCGTCCCTCCACCTGGGCCTGAAGTATTTATAGCGGAGCGGCGAGCTGGCGGCTGGCAAATATTTGGTCGCTGTATTGTAATAGTAGACTCGGTAAACAGAGCCGGGGTTTGCTTTAGCACCCAGCAACGGGAGAGCGGCGCGGGGAGGGACGCGGGGACGGAAGGCAGGGCTCACCTTAATGGTTCACTAGCCAGGGGATTTTCAAGTGTTGTTCCTGTAAATTCACCTATTAAATCGGCAGCCCCAGCTGCTGAACTGCCCGCGCACTTGTGCCGAGGGCTCTTATCTCCCCGCTGATTGGAGGTGAAATCAAGCTTCGTCAAATAGGCGTAAAATTAAATTTCATGCTATTTTGACTCCTGGAGTAGGGATCTTCTGAAGAACGTACTGCGATATCGAGCGGTGCCTCTGCAAACAGGCGCTGCCGCTGTGGCTGCCGTGGGTGAAACCTCTCCCTGGGGTCTCCCAGGTGCTGCGCAGTCCCTGCGTGGGTCTGGACCCCCCCCATCTCCAGCCTCGTGCCCCCCGCCCCGTGGCCGGTGTGGGGCTCCCTGGCCAGCCTCAGCATGGGGTTTGGAACCTTTTGAGGTGGCATGACATGGCCTCAATGGCATGGCTGGTGGGAGAGGTGCTTTGGGGTGCTGTGATCCCTGTGGGGTGGGGGTTTGGGTGACCGGGGACAGTGGCTCTTGCCAGGCAGTGCCTGGGGACACAGAGATGGGGACATGCTGCGTGGGGAATGGCTGGGCCAGCCCCACGGCAGGGACAGCACCCGGGATGGCAGCATTGTCACTGTGGATGGAGTGCTGGGGTGCCTCGTGTCTCTGCTATGGCCTGGCCACATGTGAGGGGCGGAGGATGGTGACAATGGCAAGCAGCTCGGGTCTCAAGGTGGCTGTGGCCAGAGGTGCCATTTCTGTTCTGGCAGCAGGAGGTGCCAGTGGGACTGTCAGGGCCGCACAGAGCATGGCCAGGGGACACAGACACCGGGTACAAGGGGTGGCTGCAGGATGCAGGGTGGCCAGGGACACAGGATGGCCAGGGGACACGGGCCAGCCTGCCTGGGACAGCTGGAGGGCACAGGATGGGGGGGACTGACACAACGCCTGGACTGTCATTGCCTGTGCTGGGGACACTCAGGACACCAGTCACTGGGGTTGGGGACAGCTAGAGCCCTGCTCCATAACTGTCCTGTCCCCCTGCTTTGTGGGGTGACCGCAGCTCCTGGTCGCCTCCCTTGGTGCCCTCCCTGCACCCTGGGCTGAGCACCCTGCACCCTGCCCTGAGCTGTCGCCGGCGCTGTGGTGGGGTCCCCAGCCCCTGGCACAGCCCAGCCCTGGCTCTCCCCTCCCCAAGCCTTCGCCCCGGCAGCGCCAGGCTGGGAGCAGCAGCCGCAGACACCCGCGCTGGGCAAACACAGCGGGTGGGGGCTGATAAGCCACGGGCACCCTTGGGTCTGCGCCCTGACGGCACCTGCCATCCCCTGCCTGGCACGGCCTGGCACAGCTCCGGACAGCACGGCCTTGTCTGGCCTGGCCTGGCACGGCTCTGTGTGGTTTGGCACAGCCCGGCATGGCTTGACGCGGCCCGGCATGGTCTGGCACAGCTCGGCAGCTGCTGCGGCCCCGCTGCTGGGCCCACACTGGCTCCGCGAGCGGGTGCCGGGGCCCAGGGCAGCGCCCAGGAGGAGCCAGGCAGGGGGTGTCCCCGCCCGCCCCGGCCCGAGGGAGGCCTCGGCGCCACCGATAGCGAGAGGTCCGCTGAGGCGGGCGGACCCGAGCCGGCGGTTCAGCACGCAGGACCCCTCGGTGCCAGGGCGGAGCGGCTGCCGGTGCCCCCGCCCCGCTCCCCGCTGCCGCCCCGGCGGGAGCCGCGCCCCGCCCCGCCCCCGGCGGCGGACTACCGGTCCCGGCATGCCGCGCGGTACCGGGCGGGGCTGCTTCCGCCCAGCGCCCGCCGCGCGCCGCCGCCTCTGAGGCCGGAGCCGCCGCTGCCACCGCCCAGGCTCAGGCCCAGGCTCAGGCCCGCGCTCGCGTCTCCCGCCCGCCCGCCGCGCCCCGGCCCCGCGCCCGCCATGTCGGCCCAGGCCCAGATGCGGGCCCTGCTGGACCAGCTCATGGGCACGGCCCGGGACGGTGAGTAGGGGCGGGCGGGGCCTGCAGGAAGCGCCGCGGCCTGGCGGCCGCCTGAACCGCGCGGGGCCCAGCCCGGCCGCCGCCTCCGCTCCGGACCTGCGGCGCGATCGGCCTCCGCCCGCACTGGGGGACGCGGCGGGCACGAGCCGGAGCCCCAACCCGCCCCGCCGCGGCCTGGCCCCGGCCCCGCCGCCGAGCGAGCGGTGCGGGGCGGCCGGTGGAGCGGGCACGGGCCTGGGCCTCGCCGCGCCTTGGAGCGGCCTAGCGAGCTCGGCGCGGGGAGCCCGGTAGGAAGGGGCTGCCCGGCGGAGGAGCCCGCCTCGCCCCTGGCCCTAGAAAGCTCCCGGCGTGGCCCGCGGCCGCGGGAGGAGCCCGCCGCTCCGGGCCGCGGGGAGGCTGTAGGGAAGGCTCCGTGCCCGGGGCACACGGAGGTCTGTAGGTAGGTGTGCCGGCAGCCGCCGGCCGCTGTAGTTGTTGTCCAAGAAAAGAAACGCGGCGGCCCGAGCACAATATGTTCCCGCTGCGGTTTGTATCTCCCTTCTGTGACTTGCTGAGTACTTAAACCCCCTCTGGCACCTTAGCAGCGCTGGTCAGGTCCCTTGCACTTTGTTTCCTAAGTGAATAAGTGCTTTTCTTTCTTTTGTGTATTGAGTTGCTATTGAATTGCTTCCCATATTTTTATTTCATACAAACTGAACAATTGTGGCCCCTCTATTTTATTTATAAAGGTTCAGTGTATCTTTGCCTGCCTACATCAATCTGCAAGGGAGTTGCAGAAAAGCCTCATGTTCATCGAGCCGTGAGTCACAACCAATTTTTAAAGCTGTTATAACAAAAAAAAAAAAAAGTGTTTGCTTTTTTTTCACAAGTAACTTTAAAAGTGTAGCTTAGAAAGAAAAAAAAAAAAAAAGAAAAATAAATTTAAAAAAAACATTTTTAGTAGACACAACATTATTCCTGGATGCTTGCGAATCCTAAACTATATTCATACTTTAGTATTACACATACCTGTGTCATATACACAGATGAGCTTTAAAATTGTCACATACCATTACCACTTTGCCTTTACTTTTATGTATCATTCCCCTGACTTCCTTACTGCAGGTGTGGGCAAGAAAACTTTTCCTTTAAAACTTTTCAACAGTGGGCATAAAATTCTGCAGCTGAGGTCTTGAAGAATGCAGATGGGTATAGTATGTGTTGGAGCTCGCAGTGTGTATTGACTAACTTTGTTTCTTTTTAAAAAATTTTTTTGTATTTATTTGCTTTTCTGATATTGTCTTGTTTAAGTGGCTCCTGAGTGTAAAATGTCTTCTGAGGGTGGGACGTGGGTGGGAAACACGCTGCGTGTTCCGGGCCAAAACCTACAAGATTCATCTTTGCTCGGCCCTGGAAAGCACACTGCATATTTAGTTTTCCAACCAAATGGACCAATATCTTAATTATCAGATGAGCAAATAACAATCACCTATAAAATCTGTCCAGCACAGCCCTGTTGTGATTCATGGCCCTCTGATAACGTGGGTTTCAGTATCTCCTGCCTCTTCCTCACAGTAAAAAAGAGGGGAGGGGGGGCAGTGAAAAGAAACCCAGGAGGTTTTGGCTGCGAGCCAGGCTGGCTGTCTCCTTCCTTCTCTTCTGGCTGTGCTGTGTCTGTAAATGGATGACAGGCCCTGGACAATTCTTGGCTCGCCAACACTGTGTTTAACATGGTGTACTGGATGAATAAATGCTAAAATAGTGTTTGTTGCCAATTATAAGTGTTCCAGAATATCCTGTTACCCTCTAAGCTTTTTTATTTTTTCCTGAGTAATTTTGGGGAGCCAGAACACCAAGTGTTTTAATCTGCATATTGAGGAGGAATGATGGTACCGACGTCTTTGTTCTCTTCTCGGTATTCTAATGTCTCCTTATTTAAAACCACAAATGAATTTCAGGAGATGAAACCAGACAAAGGGTGAAGTTTACAGACGATCGTGTTTGCAAGAGCCACCTTCTGGATTGCTGTCCTCATGATATCCTGGCTGGAACAGTGAGTATATTCTCTCTCTTAAGGAATTCTGGTGAGGCAGATGTTGGTACAGCTCTTCAGGGCTCATTGTGGGTAACTTGTAGGACAGATCAGGCTTTCCCTGCCCAAAGAGCAGTCATAATTCTGCTTTAAGTTTCTGTGACCTGTGTATGGAACTGCTGAAGTCAGAATTCCCTTGAAATGTGTTTTCTCTCACCTGAAGTTGCAAGGTTATTTTTCTTTTAGCAGTTTGAGGTGATTAGGGCCTGAAAGTTGGCCTGTGGAGGCTGCAAGGCTGTAGCTAGCCTGCTGTTCTAGGTGCTCTAGTTCATCATTGCATCTTCAACTTGGCAAGTTTTTTCTTCCCAGCTGCAATAATCCTTAATCCTTGGAGGTTTTCAGTCTCCTCTCTCCAACCACGTGCTGTTCCCCTGATTTTCCTCATTCCTGGTTGGTGTGCTGATGGCAGGCTACAGCTCGGGCCGACTTTGGAGGTGGTTGGTGTGAGCAGTGTGTCACTGCCTGGCTGGTTTGAAATGGTTGGACTGGCTCCTTCGCTGCTGCCCTCTGGGGACAGAGCTGGCCACTCTTCAAAGGATTGACTCACGTGCTCTCTCCGAGGACAAAAGGTGATGTGGACTTTTAACAGTGGGATCTTGTGAAGTAAGAGTTCAGTTTAGGTGCCCAGATGAAAGATGCAGTCTGACTTTCAGAAGAAAACAGTGCCTGTCTTTTGTCATTGGTGCTGTGTGACAGAACTGCTGGGTGACCTTGAGAGGTGGGTCCCTGCAAACCTCATGGAGTTCAGCAGGGCCACATGCAAGGTCCTGCAGCTGGGTCAGGGCAACCCCAAACATAAATACAGGCTGGGCCATGAGTGGCTTGAGGCCAGCTCTGAAGAGAAGGACCTGGGGGTGCTGGTGGACGAGAAGCTCAACATGAGGCGGCACCGTGCGCTGGCAGCACAGAGCCAATAACCGTGTCCTGGGCTGCACCCAGAGCAGCGTGGGCAGCAGGGCCAGGGAGGGGATTCTGCCCCTCTGCTCCGCTCTCCTGAGGCCCCACCTGCAGTGCTGCCTCCAGTGCTGGGGCCACCAACAGCACAAGGACATGGAGCTACTGGAGCCAGCCCAGAGGAGGCCACGAGGATGATGCGAGGGCTGGAGCAGCTCTGCTGTGAGGACAGGCTGAGAGAGTTGGGGCTGTTCAGCCTGGAGAAGAGAAGGCTCCAGGGAGACCTTCTAGTGGCCTCCCAGTACCTGAAGGGGCTCCAGGAAGGCTGGGGAAGGACTTTTGACAAAGGCAGGGAGTGACAGAACAAGGGGTGATGGCTTTAAGCTGAAAGAGGGGAGGTTTAGATGAGATATTAGGAAGAAATTCTTTGGTGTGAGGGTGGTGAGACACTGGCCCAGGCTGGCCAGAGAAGCTGTGGCTGCTCCTCCCTGGAAGTGTTCTCGGCCAGGTTGGATGAGGCTTTGAGCAACCTGGTCTAGTGGAAGGTGTCCCTGCTGCTGGCAGGGGGGGTGGGACTGGAGGAGCTTTAAGGTCCCTTCCAACCCAAGCCAGTCTGTGATAATATGGATGTTTGAAATCCCATTTTGCCCTCAGTGTTTGACACTGAATACCGTGGGGGTTCACATTGTCCATCCACTTAAGCAGATGGTTTAAAGACACCGCTGTTGTTTGTAGCCCTTGTGCTGTTACCCCAACAGCTGGGTTGGACACGGTGAGTTACCAGCTGGGAGGAGGACTGGCACTCCTCCCTTTGTCACTGCAGTCTGTGGCAGCACTTGTAGAAAGAGCTTTAGCAAAAGCTGCCTCAGCTCTGAGCACTCAAACTTCAGCTTCTCAGCGGTTGCTAATACAGGGTAAGGTTGGAAGAGCTGAATACCAATATCTATATATAAAAATCTGTTTATTTTTTATTAATTTGAAGCTCAAATGTATTTTCCAGCCATCACTCCATCAGCCTCCGTATCACCTCGCTTCCATTTCAGAACTGTACAGCTGCTTAAATCACCTTCTGCCCACCTCCACCCTTTGTGCAGGTCACTGTGGTTAGGGTATATTTTTTGACATGAGATTCTACAACGAGTTTTTTGGGGCCCAAATGGTGTTTTGAAGATGCAGACTGCCTTCTGCCTCTTCTGGCATGTTTCCAGGATGAAAGTAAACAGTGAGTTGAAGGGATTGAATTAAGTGATGTGTGTGATTGTTGGACCTAGTGACAAAGCACACATGGAGTCTAAGGTGTTGGTCTGGGTTCTGAGCCTCCTGGGGCCAAGAAGCACACTGGGAGATGTTTCTCTTGCTTCTGTTGTTGCTTGTGTGCAGTGAGTTGTCTTCTCCCTCTTGCTGTGGTTTTTGTGCTCAGCAATCTCACACAGGAGCAGGAAGGAAGACTGCTTCTGTGTAAATGATCTTGTGGATCACCCAGATGGCCTTGTGGTGGCCTTTAAGTGGCTGTGGAGCTCTCGACGCTACTGTCAGTATGTTCTTGGGGGCAAGAAAAAGTCTTGGTGCCACAGATCTGTGCTGAAAGAACATGTGATGGCCAGAATGGGAACAGCCTTTCAGCTGTCAGCGCTACCAGCACAGAATGAGACTTAGCTGGAATGTGCAGGCTTTCCTCGTGATCCTGCTCAGGTTCCCTGGCTCCTTACGGTGCTCTGCTAAGGGAGGAGCTGTGTGGGTGAATCCTGGGGTAGCATCCATCTCTGAATGTTTATTATTGCAGAAATCAGGACCTTGGATCTTGTTGGAAACTTCCAACAGATGCTCCAAGCCCTCTGGTGCTGGTTATGTGACATCTTTCCCCGAAGGCATTGTTACTGCTGCATCCTTCATGTGTGCAGATACTCCTTGGTGAGAGGCTGATTGGAGATGAGCAGGAGGCTGGACCCCTTGAGTAGCTGTGCTCAGTGAGATGTGATGGAGACCCACTCAGTGACCTTCATGTGCTGAGTAAGAGGAGTCCAGACTGTAAGTAAAGCTCTGGAATACTCCTGAGAGCTGCAGAAGGCGTGCTGGTGTTTGCTTTCTTTAGGTGGGCCAGTGTTCCTGGACACAAGAGCCTTTGGCCCCAGAAGCTTGTCTGAACTTGTCACTAAATAAGCCAGAATGGTTCTCTTGTTGGTCTCCATGGGGAAAAAAGGAAAATTCTGGGAGAACACAAGTTGGTTTAATGTGCCTATGTGCTGTTGTCAGGGGACCTGTCACCAGATCGCTAGTGGCCTGCACAGAGTTAGCTCTGCAGCTAGTGACAGGCATACATCTGTCCATGGAAGTGCTGCCCCACGCTCAGAGTGGCAGCTGGTGATCCTCCTGAGTTTTAGCTCCACTAACAAGTGGACAGATGAGGCTGAAAACTGCCCAGGTAGAACATAGCTTGGAAATTATACTCAGGGAATTAATTGTGTCCCCCACTGGAAGATCTGAGTGAACTGAAATCTGTAGGTTGCAGGATTGCTTTGTGGGGATCTGTGCTTTCCTTTTTTCACTTGAGTGAAACTCTGCAGCTCTCATGGGCATGACAGAGCCTTCCTCATGGCAACAGACTTTCTGGTGAGTTAGCAGTTTAGTGGAGGTAGTAAGTGATACCTCAGAATGTGGATTGCTCAGCAGATGTGAGCAGGATGAATTGTCAGTGGCATCTAAATGTATTAAATCTTTGTGTGTTTGGGGGGCTAAATCTTTACTCGGGCTCTGCTGGTTACCTGTCTTGTAAAATACCTGTATTATTAAACCAGCCACGAGTGTTGACTGGAGCAAGACACAATCACTGCTGGAAAGGGTGAGTATTTGATGACAGGCCTCCCTGAGACGAGAGGATTCTGTGAGACAGAAGGGCTAGTGGTCTTACCTCCAGTGAGCAATACCTGTGAAAATCTACATGCACCTAGATCATCTCCAAGGACATGGAGGAAGACTTGAGGTTTGTATGCTGGTGAGACCTGAACATTCTCCCCTAGAGGAAGAGGTTGAGGGATTCTTTGCCTTTTAACAAGCAGGATGAGGCAATAACCTGCTGGCTCTTCTGAAGTTGTGGGTTGGAGCCCCTTCTCTGACCTGGAGCTAGGGGCTCAGCTTGCAGGAAGAGTTGAGATGAAAACACTTCAGATCTGTGACAATCGCATCTAATATCGCTATTTTCTCCCCATATTGGGAAGGGATCTCAGGAGAATAAAAGATTTAAGTCACATTGTGGACAGTTATTTTTGTGGTCAAGTAACAGTAGCTTGTTAGCATTCTTTGAAGAGACTTGCCTGAAGATTAACATGATTAAGCTCTGAAAGTACCAAATGCTTTTTTTTTGTGGGCATTAGATTTCTATCATTAGAGAGCTCAGCAGGACTGTTCCTGGATACAGAGTCTGTTTTTGTAGCCTGCTGGCTGTGGGCTCCTGTTTCTGGTAAATCTGAGCAAAATGAGGAAGACTAAATAGTGACAAGTCAGGCAGAATTGTTTGTTTAAAAAAGCAAAGCTAATAACACAGGTGAGTGCTGAAACCCAGAGCACTACCTGGTGGAGCTTTGCTTTACTTTGCTTCATTCTAAACACTTCTGTTGCTGCTCCCTGGCATCCCCTGCTCTGGTTTGTGATGCTCCTCAGGGACTCTGTGTTGATCCTGATTTAGCTGTATTTAGCTTTTTCTGCAATTCAGTGAGTTGACACCTGTTGTGTGTGTTTGTGTTTGGCTTTGGGCTCCTTGGGCCTGGTGGTGACCAGGAGAGAAGAGGATGGCAGGCTGGGGTGTGGTGACATGCTGTGACGTGTACCCTGCCATTTGTACTGCAGCTCACACTTAGGCCTTTTATCATTTTGGCTGTCAAAATGTCATGCTCTTCTCTTATTTTTACAGTAGAAAAAATATTCTCTTACATATTGATAATGTCAAAATGCAATTTCCATGTTTGGAGAGCATAATTAACTTGTTCATCTGGCTGTTAACTGCTAGGCTGGGGAAAGATAAACTTCAGTAGCATTGGCTGCAATGAGAGTGGAGGGCAGCATGCGAGTCAGGGCTTTCTGGGAGAGGAGATGCTCTCAAGAAGTCTCTCATTAGATGAGTTTGTGTTTAAACTAACTTTGGGCGGGTTTTAAAACCCCAGGCCACAGCTGGAGGTGGGAAGGGGCTAGCTGTAGAATTACAAGTCTGCTGTTTGTGAGCGTGGGTTTGTGCTTTTCCACTGGCCACAGCCCTCATTCCCCTCAGCCCATTTGTTCTCGATAAGAAGCCTTCTGTGTGTGTTGTGTAATTTGGAATCTTTCAGTACATTACTAGGGCTTGTCCTGACACAGATGTGCTTTTCCAGGTGAGCTTTGGACAGGGTACAGAGCTCTGTTTTGCTGTGCTGCATCTCCTTAACAGGAGGCATTTGGAGTTGGTGCCTGTTGAAGGAGTTGCTGCTGCAAGCGTGCTGTGCCTCCCCAGCTCCCTCCCAGCGATTTCAAAGGCTGTGCTGTGACCTAGAGCAGGAGTAGGGTGGAACTTAAAACACTTGGGGTGTTTTAATGGTGTTCCAGAAACACCTAGAAAGGGGTTCTAGCAAATGTGGGTCTTCTGGCTAGTTCTGTTACTGGCAGGTTAAGAGGAAGCTCTTCTTCCTAAGGAGGCTGTATCTTGATGTGGTACAGTTGCCAAGAGTTAAGAATCTGCTGCTTGTTGCCACAGTGGGGGGTTCTTACACTCATTTTCCTTTTTCTTCTCAACAGCGAATGGACCTGGGAGAGTGCACAAAGATCCACGACTTGGCGCTGCGAGCAGACTATGAGATTGCAAGTAAAGAGAGAGACCTGTTTTTTGAGCTGGATGTGAGTACAGATTAATTCTTGTTACTTTTGTGGAAACTGCCTTTTGAAGCTATTTGGCTGCACAATAGCACTCAGTAGGCATTTCAGCTAGCTGTGTTATTTGATGTGTTACCTGACAAGAATGGGCAGCTCCTTCCTGAACGCTGGCTTGATTGCTGACTTCAAATTGTGGAAGTAATTATGGTCCTTGCAGCCCCAGCTAGCTGGAAGGCTCCTCTTGGCATTCCTTACATCCCACACCTGCTGCTCTGTACCAGGTCACTGTAGCCTGGTGGCCTATCCCAGAAGGAGATTTGACATGGAAAGCCTCCTGCTCTGTGGTTTCAGGTTTGCTGGATTGAGCTGTCCGTGATGGAACAGATCAAGTGGCAGAACAATTCTGTCTTCCTTTTTCAGGTTATGCCAGTGCTTTTGTCTTTGTGCCTGTTGCTCATGCGTGGGACGTTCCAGTGCAAAGCAGTCCTCATGTGAGCATCCTGTTATGTGTCAGAGGAAAGGAACTGGGTCAGGCTTCAGGCAGATGGCAGACTTAAGGGCAGGGACCAAATTTTACTTTTCCTGCAAAGTATCATATATTTTTTTTTTCTCAAGGCATCTGTTTTTGAGGTTGTTTGTGCATTATACAGGGATTGCACCAGCTAGCTGTTGTCTGTTAAAGCCAGATCTGGCATCAAGAGCATCTTCATTAAGTTCTTTGTCTGAACATGCAGGCCATGGATCACCTGGAATCCTTCATCGCAGAGTGTGATCGGAGAACGGAACTGGCCAAGAAACGCCTGGCTGAGACACAGGAGGAGATCAGTGCTGAAGTGTCTGCAAAGGTACAGTCCTCTCCTGAAGTGTTTGTTTTGGAAGTCTGGGTGAGAACACTGCTGCTCTGTTGTCTCTGACACCATTGATACTGGGAAGTGAGGCTCCACAAAGGCTTTGTGGATTCCAGCCATCCTCCTCAAACACTGCTCTGGCTGTTCTGTGACAAAGGGGGCCACAGCAGTGTAAAACATGAGCTCTAGAAGAAGTGAACTTTAGTATGGCAATAAAGCATATTGGTGTGTCCCTCTCCCACTATTCAATGTTAATGTGATAGCTTAGAATAGTAAATCCATCCCATGATTGTTGTCTTTTCACATAGCAAATGCTTGTGGAGTTTCCTCTTTGGGAACTTGCTTCATTGGGACAATACAGAGCATTTTTGAAGCTGAGTTTGTGGGTTCTGTCCTGCAAGCCAGAAATGTGCCACTATTTGCAGCAGAACTGGTGATGTCCCCTCCGTGCTACATCTCTGTGACTGCATTGCCTGTACTTGGCCAACCAATCCCTTTTTGTTGGGACTTCTTTGATTTTTGGAGATTTATGATTGTCTTCCAAAACCTGCTTTTTGGAAGACAACCAATTATTAAACAATATTTTTTAGAGAAAAAGGAAAAGTCATCCTGCAAACTTTAGCAAGTTTTTTGTCTTACTGAAGACACACTATTCTCTTTAGGCAGAGAAAGTCCATGAGCTGAATGAAGACATTGGAAAACTCCTGGCTAAAGCTGAGCAGCTGGGAGCTGAAGGAAATGTTGATGAATCTCAAAAGATCTTGATGGAAGTGGAGAAAGTCCGAGCCAAAAAGAAAGAGGCAGAGGTATGGCCTTGGCTGTGGTGTGAACTGTAGCAGTGGGCTGGGCTGGGCGTGTGACAAACAGCTGGGTGGTTCCTGCCCCTTCTGTGCTGTTGCCAGCACCTTCCTCAGTTTCAGCCACGTGCCAGTGTAGTGTCACAGGTACAGAAAAGCTTGTTAGAAAGTTTTTTATCTAGTGAAGAGAGCTGACTGGGGCAGGGGGGATTTGTCCTCTGAAAGATTTGCTCCCTGGTCTCTTCCAGGGGTAGCCTGTCAGGTTAGCTGTGCTGGCAGAGCATTTTGTACAGCACCTCCTTTATAGTGAGGGTGGGTTTTGATTCTTGAAAGCGGGAGGGCAGTTCTTTGCAGGGGTTTCCCTGGAAGGCTGTGGCTATGTAAAGGCTCCCTGACATTTCTGTGGGGTTTTTTTGCCTCCCTTTAGGAAGAGTACCGAAATTCCATGCCTGCATCCAGTTTCCAGCAGCAGAAGCTGCGTGTCTGTGAAGTCTGCTCAGCATATCTGGGTCTCCATGACAATGACCGGCGTCTTGCTGACCACTTTGGAGGCAAATTACACTTGGGTTTCATTCAGATTCGTGAGAAACTGGATCAGCTGAGGGTAATCTTGTCTGTTTTAAACCTTCTCCTTCTAGTTCTGAAGACATTAAACGCTTTTATTGAATTCATACAGACTTCTTTGCAGAGTGCTTGTAAAAGCCCAGAAAATTCTGATTGCTAAATCCCTCAAGCTTCAAATGGAAGTTTGTGTAGCCTCATAGTGGGTTCTGTTCTGTCATTTCTGGGTTACTAAATGTGTACCCTCAGAATTAGTCACACTTAATTTCTTCCTTAAATACATGTGACTGTACCATTGCTCTTCCTTGTGGGTTTGGCTGGAATTTGTCACTGTGGGGTTTTTGACTATTGAAGAGCACTTTGAAACCTCTTAACGGAATGCTTGAGCTGAAGTTTCACTTAGTGCTGTCAGTGAAGATGATCTGCAGTAGCTGAAGAGATTAGAAATTTTCTGGAATGGTTTGTAGTGGAATTGCAGTGCTGGCCTTGCTCACAGAGAGATCTTTGGCTTGCTTGAGTAACAGTTGTGATTCCTGTGCCTCATTCACTGAGCGTTGGCACGAGGCCAGAACACTCTTTCATTGTGTTGTGTGTGCTTGTGGTGAGAGACAGTTCCTTGCCTCAGAGTTTATGGGCTTGTCTCTTAGAGCACAAGCACTCCAAGCAGAGTGGCATTTCTTGCCCTGATGTATGTTAGTGAAGTTGTGAGGAAGGTGAGAACCTTGGTAGAGATACTGAAGAGCCCATAAAATGTAGTGAAATGGTTCTTTGTCTTACTCCCTGAATAGTCTCCCTGCAGATCTCTCTGACTTGTTACCCTGTGACTGAAATGCAATGTGAACGTTTTTTTTCTAGAAAACAGTGGCAGAAAAGCAAGAGAAGCGAAACCAGGATCGTTTGAGACGGAGAGAGGAGAGAGAGCGGGAGGAGAGGATGGGCAGGCGGTAAGTGAAAGCCGCCAACTGGTTTGTGAAGTTGGTTTTGAAATCGTCTGATTTCTTGTATCTGAGCACTGCAGGAAAGCAGCACCTGCTGTGGGAGCAGCTGTTGGATGTGCTCCAGGTGCTGTGTGAGCACCTTGGCATTCAGTTAAAGATGTAAACAAATGCACAAACCCCCCACCTTAGAGTGATTCTTGTCTGTGTATTGTTTTAACCTCTGTTGTGTATCTGAAAGATGTGAGCTCACTGTGGTCTTCATGCTTAATATTGGTCTAATCCCTGTCATTTGGAATCTGAATCTAGATAAAATGTTCTCATCCAGTGCATCTGAGTGGCAGAGTTCAAGATGAGTGAGTACTGGGTCTGCTCAAATGGCACTAGTCACAGAAATTTCTTGGGCATTCCTCCACTTCTAGGCCAGAAGGTGACAGCAGAATGGAGCTGGGGTATCCATGACCCAGATGGTGGGCTGCCTGTCTTGCTCAGAAGCTTTTCTACAATGAGTGAGGTGCTTTTGGCACAGCTTTGGAAACACTTCCTAGGTGGTCCAAGGGATCCCAAGGAGTGGCTGCTTCTGGTGGTTCTGGCTGTATGTGTCACCTGCTGCTCATAGGTGTGTAATCCCTGAGCAGTGGGAGTGGCTGCAGTGTTGATATTCTCGAGACAAGCTCTTCTGCCTCTTGCCAGCTGAACTGGAAAACTATTTCTTCTGTACTTGAACCAAACAGGCATCTTGTGTGTAAACAGCTCAGTGCCACAGCCTGGTGTGGAGAGGGTGGTTATTCCAGTGGTCAGCAGAGGAAGTGGCAGAGTAGGAGTGTTCTCATTGTCACAGCATTTCCCCAGTTACTTCACTGTGTTTCTCCTCTTGTACCTCTTGTGTCAAAAGCCCCAACGTTGCTGCCTGTGGAAAGCTCATTTGGACCCTCAGTGTAAACTGCAGAGTGTGTTTCAGCTGTCCATGTCTGAGGCACGAGAGAGAACCTAACTGCAGTGTGCTCCAAGATGGTGCTGGCTTCTGGTTACACCTTGCTAGAAATGCTGGCACAGAAATACCAGAATCAAAGCAGCTTGGTTTTCTGTGGTCTTTCTGATTTTGTGGTCAATGTATGACCCAAATTGTTATGTGTTCTCCAGTTAGGGTGTTTTATTTGGGTTCTCTCTCCCTGTGGATTACCTGGTGTCGTATGAAGCACCAGTTCATGTTGCAGCTTTTTCCTGAACTGCAGCACTTGATGTGGAGCCTCACAACCTTCTGGTGTGCATACAAGATTGTCAGTAGTGCAGTTATATTTGGGAGCTGCAGGATCTGAAACTGGCTGGTGAGTGCAGGAGTTAATCAAAAGGGACTGATGTGTGCTGCTGCTATGGTCAGAAAGATGGAAATGAAACAAGAAGTGTCTTCCCATGCAGCTGCTTCCTGGCAGGCTCCTTCTGACCCACAGTAGGACCATGTCTTGTCCCCATGGTGCCTATTCTTCCTGGAGGTAATTTCTGTGTGAAAATTGCTCAACAGATCCCCTTAAAAAAATCAACAAACCCTAAATTCTTGAGTTAAGGAGCCTCTTGTGTTCACAGGTGGCCCATATGAAGGGTTTAAGAACTGCATTGAGTTGGCCTACACTCTGAGTTCTTGCTGGTTCCATACCTGGCACTGCTGGGACTCTGGCCAGCCCTTGCTCTCGCTCTGTATGGAGGCATCTGTATGCTCCTCTGGTCAGATAACAAAGAAAAGCTTGTTAGGAAGCAGCCAGGAGTGTCCTACAGAGGAAGTCAAATTATTTGCCTCTACAAAATGAGAACTTGACCCAAAGAAGGAAAATGGTTTTCTCAGTGGACACTCAGTGTCAGAACTCTAAGGTTAGAGCCCAGATTTCTCAGTTTCTCAGCACCTTAGCCACTGGGAGCTGGGCAACACCATGCTGACAGGGGCATTTTACCATCCAAAAGTGATCAGTGACTTCTACTGCCTTTGAGACTGCCTCTCCTAACCAGAGCTTGAAATTCAAGGAACCACAGAAAACAAGTTTCCTTCATAACTCTTCTTGTTGTATGTTCATATGCAGCATCTGCACGATGTTATTCAGTAGGAGAAGGAGTACTGCTTGACTTCCAGAAGTCTTTAGTGACCTACAGGCACTGTGACCAGTAAGGAAACCTGCAGGTTGCCTTGTGAAACTCCACCTGTCACAGACTACTAATTTGTCAGCTAAACTGTGATTTCCACATTGGAATGAGGGAACTGGGTTCTCAGCCCCAGTGGTAAACACACACAGGTCCTTTGGTGCTGCTGGTAACTGTGGGCTACCCAGTAATCTCTTCAGATTGAAATTCTGTGGAGAGGTGGAATGCTGGGGAGTGCAGCCTTTGGTGTTTGCTTCCAGAGTACACCAGCAAACAAGTCTAG
This sequence comes from Caprimulgus europaeus, assembly GCA_907165065.1. The sequence continues at coordinate 15,485,018 of OU015540.1, read as the reverse complement.
GTGGAGTTACCAAATGGATTTCTCTTGTAATGAGTTGGACAAAACACAGGTTATGAAACTCAGCACATAACCTCTGGGGTGCAAGGACAAAAAAGAGGGGGAAAAAAATATATCCACAAACCAAAAATGCTCAGCATCTCACTCCTCTGGACAGCAGTCCCCTACTGTCTCCTGCTGTGTACTGGTTCAGGCTCAGAGGAAAATGCTGTTTGTGTTGGATACTTCCTGAATTCTGAAGTCTAGTGCTTGGGAGTGATTATCAGGAGTTTGTTGTGCAAACTCCTGCTCAGATCATAGGTGTGGAAGGGCAGCCAGGCTTTTCAGGGCATGCAGAATGGCTTTGGAGGTGTGCACCAGTGGTTCAGAATAAAGTGATCAGGAGGAAAAGAACATTAAGAACTTGGAGTAATTACAACCACCAGAAAAAATCAGCTGCCTGCTGGGGATCTACAGGAGGTCCTGCTGCCCTGTCAGGTTCTGCTCCATGAAAAAGGAGGTGTGTGGTTATTGCCTCGCTCTCCTGGTTTATCAGCTTCTCCTTCATGTGGTTGTCTTGTGTGTTGCCTCAGCACATGGTTCATTGCCTGACTCCAGCCTTGCCTAAGCTCCACCTTGTTTACAGTCCTTCTACCTGAATTCCTTTCTAAATTTGGGTTGGTTTGTTTTTTTTTTTTCCCTTACCATGATTGAACAATCACATTTCACTGTGAAGGAATGTCAGTGCACATTGATTCTCTTAGTTTTATCTTACCCAGGTGTGATTTTTAAATGATATTATTAAAATAGATGCATCTCTATTGCTCTTTTAAATTTTCTGTGTGTGGCTTTGAGCCCCATCTCCCATTAGGATGGCAGAACAGCTCTGTGGCTGTGTAACTGAACCCCTGCTGTGAGTCTGTGTGGAGTGGGGAGACAGGAGCAGTTGGGAGAGTGAGTCTCTGAGGCACTGAACAAGGAGACTGGCTGATTCTCAATGTAAGCAAAAAGAGACCATTCAGACAACGTGTGGAGTTTTGGCTTTGAAACGTGGCTGTAGAGGAAAAGGGAGTAAATATCAAATACACACAGCTAATTGAAAGTCAGAAAGGTTTGTTGTGGTGCTTTATTAGCAGAAGGTGAATGAGTTGCTGACCTTTCCTGTTCTGACTGGAAGCTCTGTGTGTAGCAATTAGTGTTTCTACAAAGTTCTTCAGTTTTTGACAAATTCTCCTGAAATTGATGCTAATTCAATGTTTTAATGACAATTTTTTTTAACTGACATTGGTTATTGCTGTGTTCCTGTGAAGAGCTGAATGGGTTGTTCTATTGAAAACCCACTGGCTGTGTCCTGCCTTCTCTCACTGAACTCTCCTCTTCTTTCTAGGTCTGGATCAAGAAATAGAGATCGTCGAAGGTGAGTGTGCAGTTCTCCTACAGTTCTCCCTGTTTCTATCCAGCTAGCAAGGTTTTTCCTGGGTCTCACAAAGGGAGTTTGCTCAGTGCCCCAGCCTCTTTGTTTTGCCTCCTGAAAGAAATGTGAGTGACCTCTTGGGCACTTCAGCACTGCTGTGCAGCTCAGTGTCCCCCACTGGGACAGAAGGCAAATGCTGGCTAGCCTGCTCAGGGCAGAGGGTGCTGTGTGCTCCTGAGTACGAATCTAGGAAAGTACTTGACGCCTTTTTCAATAATATCTAATAAACTTTCATAATTCTAATGTCTGAAATGTATCTGTTAAATATGTAGCACCTCAGATGTAAAAAGGCAGAGGTTCAAGCTCAGAGCCCCCACATCTCTGAAGAGCTTGCCTTAGCGCTTTGACAGGCTTCTCTCAGTGATCATGTACCTGGAGACCTTCCTCTCTACTGCTTTCCATGTACATTGCCATCCTTGGTTTTGTTTTTACAGCAGATTGAAACAAATCTGCTTCTAAAGTGCAGTACTTCGACAAAGAAGAGTCTCTTTTGGCAGACTGCCATTTGGGTTATGGTACTTTCACATGCCACTTACTTTGGCCTCTCTTCTACTGATAGAGGCCTCACTTTTTGAGTGAGGCATGGTTGATAAGCCCTGCTCTAGGCATCAGCACATGCTGACATTAATGGTGGGAGCTTTTTATCTAAGGTTCCCAGCAAATTTACCCATTGGCATTTTGTTGAGGCCCAGGAGGGAGGTGCCCACCGTGTGGGTGCCCACCCTGTGGGTGATCTGCCTTCTCTGCTGCTGGGGATGCAGCTCAGGGGCTGAGTGCTGAAGCTCTGGATAGTTGTTACTCGGGAATGTCTGAGAGATGGGCTCAGGTTACAGATCTGATGCACCAGCCCATCTCTGGTGGTGTCTGAGGCCATCTGTGTCCCCTTCAGATCACGCTCTCGGGACAGGAGGCGAAGACGCTCGAGGTCGGCGTCCCGCGAGCGGCGGAAGTCTCGCTCCAGGTCCCGAGACCGACACAGGCGCCACCGGAGCCGCTCCCGCAGCCACAGCAGGGGTCACCGCCGGGGGTCCAGAGACAGGAGTTCAAAACACAAGTATGTATTCCTGACACCAGTGCTTCTGGAAAGGGGTGTCCTTGGCATCCCAGAGAGCCTCCCCAGTCCCTTAGAGCGAGCAGGATGTGACAGGTTTCTCGAGTTAGCAGCTGCAGTGCCTGTACCAGCTCCTGGGCCGAGGCTGGATTTCCCACTGGCCTTTTGTAGATGGTCTCACATGAGAGCAGTAGGGCAGTAACTGTACAGCAAGATCCCAGCTTGAGAGGAGAGTCTAGGAGATAGAACTGGTTCCCTTATTTGCAGTGCTGAGCCTTGAGAAGCTGCTGGTTTTCTTGTCCAGGCAGCAGCACAAAGGCCTGCTTGAGCTAACTGAGCCTCCCCAGGCCTGTACAAGCCAAGTAACTGACAGGCAGTTTGATACTACATTTCTGTAGTTACCTTCTGCTTCCCAGTTTTTCTCTCAGTGCTGGTGTGGGTGAAGAAAGGCATGGTTTGAGGCCTGGGGGAAAACTTCTGTTAGGTGGCTCGTTGAGAGAGAGACAGTTCTTTAGGAATCTGCACTAGAGGGAGGGGAAGAAGCAACCAGGAGGAGAGGTAGACCATTCTCCTGTCACTCAGGAGAAGCACTACAGTCTGAAGAAGGACTTCATGTCTCTTCTCAAACTCAGCAAAACACCCACTGTGTTGGAGGAAGGATGAAGCAAGCATATGTAGGAGTATTTGAAAAATGTAAAGGAATCATTGTATTTCCTTACAGCTCTTTTAAGCCTGGGAGCAAGTCTGTCACCAGGTGCTTGCTGAAGTTAGATCTGGCTTTTCTTAAATGCTCCTGACTAATAGGGGAGTGCTTTAGCACTGTCTCACCACTCCAGTACTGTTCTAGAAACAAACCTACTGTTGTGTGTCTTGTGTCATATTTAGCTTAGCTGAGGGGCAAGAACAAGTTTTACCTGGTGAAGGGGAGGGAAATGATGGTCTGAAAAAATAAGTCTGTTAATAATTAAGGGGGGGTGTAAATACTGTTGATTTCTCCCATGGCTGAGATACTAAAGTCCTTTTTTAAATCTGTCTTGAACATGAAAAATAAAGAAAAGAAGTTTGGACAATTAGGAAGTGAGGAAGACCCTGTAATAACTATAACTAAAGAGCAGGTAAGGGATTACTTCGAAAACCTTGAACACATTCAATCAGCCCATCGAGATGGCAGGGGGATTGGCTAGCTGACACACCTTCACAGAATTACTGAGACCGGGGGAGAGACCAGGATCAGTTTCAGAAAATAAAACAAAATCAAGAGAACAAACAGAAAAACCCTGTTCCCTGAAAGCATAGCTTCTGCTTTCTCCTCAACAGTTAATGAAACCTGTGTTCAGGTTCTGCTGGTCTGAGGTCTCACTTGTATAAAGAAATGGAGAACCTGTTGCAGGATCTGGAAGTCTCAGGGTAGGAGGACTGTGGGCAGCAGGCATTGCTGTGGAAACGGGAACAGAGTTAATCTCATCAGACAGACTGATGTTGTCTTCTGGTGAAATGACACAATTTAATGACAATTAAATGGCATCTGTGATCTGAAGGGCTGTAAGGTTTTAGTATGTCAATTGTGCAGTATTTCCAAACCTTACAGTTGGCATGATTGGAAGCTGGAACCTCTGAGGTACCGGCCAGGTCCTCTCATTGTGACTTTAATGAAAATCCTGTGCACCGAGTCCTAGAGTCAGATGTGCTGGGTCTGTGAAAGCCTCTGCCTGGTTCTGCAGGGGTTCAGGTGCTAGAGCTCCCTCAGGATCAGCCCCTTTTGAAGGCTGCTGGTGGACAGTGTGAATTCCTGGCGTGACTCACCCAGGGAAACAGCCTTTTCAGCTAGGACCCAGCATGAAGCCCTCTGCTCAGTTCTGTGTGGGCTGGTGGAGCGAAGCGCTGCTGAAAATCTGTCGCTGTCATTCGGGCGGGCTGTGAAAAGATTTTACCCATCTTGTGGGCTGTGAATATAAATCTGTATCATCCTGACTCTGAACCCAGGATGCTGCCAAGGACAGTGCTTCTCAGGGTGCAAAGCAGAAACAGCCCAGGGCTGAGCAAGCGTTTGAGTGCAGAGAATACAGTTGGCATTTAAAGCAGTCGAGCAGAAAGCCGCTGGCTTAGAGCATGATGAAAAACAGCTCCAGAAAACACAAACAGAGCCGAGTGATAGATGAGGAAGAAATTGCAGGTGCTGTAGGGTGGCCCAGTAGACTAATAAGGGGCTCAGGGAAGATGTGAGAGAGCCCCTGTGGCAGCAGCTTGACAGGATCACTCTAAGGAGAGAGCAACAAAGGCTGTGCCGTGCGCTCAGCGCTGCAAACTGGCGCTCTCTTACATAAAGCTCGGAGAGGGACCCGAGTTGCTGTCTTGGGGGACACCACTCCCGACATCACAGTACTTAGGCACATTTCTGTCAGAAACTTGTGTTATCTCACAGCCCTGTCAGGGAAAGGTGGTGTAATTTTATGCATATTTGAAAATCCTTTGAGTTGTGACGCTTTATAGCGACGGTTTACTTTGTACTTCAGATCTTCTAGAGATCGATCTTCAAGAGAAAAGTCCCGAGACAGAGAGAGGAAAGAGAAGAGCTCTTCTGAGAGACGGCACGAGAGCACAAATGGCAAATCTCGTTCCAAGAGATCAGAAGAGAGAGAAGCTGGCGAGATCTGAACTCAAACGATGTGTGTTGCACTGTAAATAGTCTGATAAACATTCTACACAAAGCCTAAATTTCCCATTTATATTTACTGAATACAACTCATCTTTTGTAGTTTGGAATTTTTATTGTTTGGCAGATAGCTGTGAGTTTGTAGAGACACAGAGTTACGTACTGTTTAACAGGATTTTGTTTTAGTAGGAATAAATAAATCTGGACGGATTGGTTTTCAGTTCAGGCCAGCGGCTGACACACTGCGTGTGTCCTGACCCAGCCAACGCGGCGGTCAGGGGCAGTGCTGGGCTTGCAGACCTGAGCTGCCCTGACCTTTGTAATGCTTCAACCCTTTCCAAACAACCTCCCTGACCCTTTGTGAGCACACCAGTAACACTGGCTCTCAATTAATTACTTTTTTTTCCCCTTCTGTTTATATATGTTTAAAGAAATTATGAAGTTTTTTGGTTTTTTTTTTTCCCTTTTAGCTCTTAGCCACCTCATTTTTCTGTCTCCAGCATTTGAGAGTTGCCTCGCTATCCCAGCTAAGACAAGACAGACACAATTTGGCCCCGATCTGCCTATTTGGAAAGCTGTTCCTCTTTGTGAGGATGGCCAGATCAGCTGGAGCACGTTTCTAAGATGGGCTCAAGTCTGGATTTAGTACCTTTAGGGCTCAGATACCGAGTGTAAACAAACCAGTGGAAAATCTGGAGTGATTTCTCTGATAGAGGAGTACAGCCACAGCTAGTCTGCCTGTTCACTGTGCACTCTGGAGTCAGAACTTCCTCTGGGGAGTTTCCTGACTTGCCAAAAAAAAAAAAGGCAAAAAAAATAAAGCATTAGTGTATGTTTTTAAAAGGCCGAGCAGCAGAGGTGACTCGGGATGGAGCGAAACCTAAGGGCAGGGTGAGGAAAGGAGCTGCCCATGCCGGTGTGTACCGCGGCTCCCGGGCCCCTGGCTCGTTCTGGGAGGATTTGGCCTGTTGTAATTATAATTAGCTTCTTTGTAACTAGGTTTATTTCGCACTAGGGGAGGAAGGCCGCCCCGCCTCGCCGCGCCCGCCGCCGCCGCTGCCCCGAGGATCGGTATTTTGTGAGAATTGTGTGAGTAAAGCGGGGTCTGCGCCCGCCTGCTGCTCCTTAACCGGCTGCGGCGGGGAGCGGGTCTGTGCTGCCGGTTCCGGGCCGTGTGTCGGTGCGGGGGAGGGAGGGGGGGCCGGTGGCTGTTACCCCTCCCGGCTCCGGTAAGCTGCTGAGCGGGGCGGCTTTGGCGGCGCTCCCCCGGTGTCAGTCCTTAGTGCATGCACCCCCTTTCCCTCTCGGTTTTTAGGGCGAATTCCGCGGTTTCGCGTCTTTGTTTTTGTAACCTCCGTGTCGGGTGAGGGGCGCGGGGCGCGGCGGGCGCGCTCCGGGGGTGCCTGTACGTGACTGTGCTGTTCTCTGAGCGCATTAAAGATCTGTGTTTGTGGCTCTCCGGACTCACGGACTTGTTCTTGCGGGTCCCTCCCCGCCGCCACCGCCACACCGGGACGCACCGGGGGCCCCGCCCGTCGCACTGCGCAGGCGCGGCTGCGGGCGGGGCGGAAGCGGGAGGCTGAGTCCCGGTGTCACTTCCGGCGGGAGGCGGTGGGGGCTGGAGGCGGAAGTGACGGCGGTGGCGGCGCGTGCGGGGTGAGTGGGGAGCGGAGCGGGGGCCGGGCCCGGTGAGGCCTCCCGGGGGCGGGGGGGAGGGGGGGACGGCTGGGCTGCGGCCCCGCCGACCCGGCGGGCGGGGCAGGGCGGGGGGTCCCGGCGATCTCCCGGCGATCTCCCGGCCGCCCCTGTGTCTACGGCCCCTCGGCGCGTCCCGAGGACCCGGGCTGGGCTCTGGGGGCCGCTGCTCCGGCAGGTCCCGCCACTGCGGGGGTGGCTTCGGGGAAGGGAATCGGCTCCCGCCGCGTCCCCGCTGCCAGGGCGCTGCCGGTGGGGTGGGGTGGACGCGGGGGGAACTGGCGGGCAGCGGCCGCTCCGCCGGCGGGAACCGCGCGGGGTCGGAGCTCGGAGCTGGAGGGGATTCGGCCCAGCCCAGCCCCCGGGCCCGGCGGCTGCTGCTGGGCAGGGGCTGGGCCCTCGCTGCCTCCGCGCCGGGCTGCTCCGCGCTCCTGCGGTGCTTGACCCGGTCCCGTCCCGGTGAGCAGGGGGCGGTTTGCCGTCCGCCTTCAGCAGCGCAAGAATTTGCCCAAACGCACATCGAGGAGCCTGGGCAATAATTTAATCCCTTCTGTAAAAGCCTGGGGCTCTGCTGAGGTCGCTTGTTGCTCCGACTCTCTGTTTACCCGAGCCAGGCTGTCCCGGGTGGGCGGCAGCTGCGTGGGAGCCCCGGGGAGACGCTGCCGCAGCACTGGCGAGTGCGGGTCCGTGCTTCAGTCCCGCAGGAACGCGATAAGCCCCGGGGCTCCGCGGGGCCCTCAGGCACACGGTTCTCTCTTCCTCAGCCCGCCACGAGCCTGTCTGCAGGCCTGAACTGAGTGTTGCTTACAGAAAACTGCTTTAAGGTGTTAAATTCCGATCTCATTTCCACCCCTTTTTCCTTATTTTGGAAAGCAAAAGCCTCTTCCGTGGCTGCTGGGAGTCAGAGGGGCCGCCTGCCCAGTTCGAGGGGCTGCTGGTGGATTCTGGGCGCTGGGTGAGTGGGTGGAATGGCCTGAGAGTGAGCTTTTCTCCAGGTCCCTGTGTAAGAGGGAGATAAAAATCCAACTTTTAGGGGGAGGAAAGAGATGTCACTTGGAGATAGCTGACAAGGACAAGAGCGGCCAGAGGAAGGCTGTTGTTTCATAGAATCCCAGACTGGTTTGGGTTGGGAGGGACCTTAAAGCTCATCCAGTCCCAGCCCCCCTGCCAGCAGCAGGGACACCTTCCACTAGACCAGGTTGCTCAAAGCCTCATCCAACCTGGCCCTGAACACTTCCAGGGAAGAGCAGCCACAGCTTCTCTGGGCAACCTGAGCCAGGGTCTCACCACCCTCACACCAAAGAATTTCTTCCCAATATCTAATCTAAACCCACCCTCTTCCAGTTTAGAGCCATTTCTCCTTGTTCTGTCATTAACTGCCTTTATAAAAAGTCCCTCCCCAGCCTTCCTGGAGCACCTTCAGGTACTGGGAGGCCACTAGAAGGTCTCCCTGGAGCCTTCTCTTCTCCAGGCTGAACAGCCCCAACTCTCTCAGCCTGTCCTTACAGCAGAGCTGCTCCAGCCCTGGCATCATCCTCGTGGCCTCCTCTGGACTGGTTCTAACTGGTCCATGTCTCTCTTGTGTTGGGGGCTCCAGAACTGGAGGCAGCACTGCAGGTGGGGTCTCAGGAGAGCGGAGCAGAGGGGGAGAATCCCCTCCCTCACAGTTTCATGCTGCTGCCAACCTCGCTAGGCTGTGCAGGAAAGACCCAGTGGGCAGCACAGAGTCTGTGACCTGTGGAGCAAGCGCACTACTTAAAAAATGTACTTTTTGTCTTTTTAATAAACCTATGTGAAACAACCACAGCCTCCTCTAAAGGGTTTTCATGCGCCAAGATGTCCCTGAAGTCCCTATTGTGTTAAGTGTTTGGCAGCAGAGAAGTCGCCGTGCTCCTGGCACAAGCTGGGGAGCCCTGTGGGTGAAGTGGGGTGTCTCTGGTGTGAGAGATTCCAGCAACTCACAAACTGCTGCTTGTGAGCTGACAGCAGGGATCTGCAGCAGCCACTGAGGGTGAGTGGCTTGGATCCAGCAAAGCTTGTAAGTTCTGGGATGATAAATGACATGTGTTTCTGCTGCTGGGCTGTCATTACTGGCCTAACCTATAATCAGTTCCACGCAGCTTTGCAGCTTTAATGCTGCTCTTCGTCTTGGAGAGCTCTGCTCTTCACATCACTCTCTTGGAAAAAGTGCTGCACCCTGTTCTGCTCTTCACTGAACGGGGTTTCTCTTCTTGAACCCTGACTTCAGTGAAAACTGCCCTGGAAAAGAGGGGTTTTCTCCTGCAGATGACAGCTGTGTCACGTTCTAAGGTGACATTTGCTTGTGCACTGGAGGAGTTTCTAATTCCCATGCTGTGAATGCTTGGTGACACGTGTTGTGTCTGCTCCAGAGGGTTAAGTGTCATTTAAGAAGCTGGTGTTTTGAAGAGACCTGTGTGAGCAGAGGGAATACAGAGGAGTGAGGGAAGGGGAAAGGAGAGCTGCAGCAGCAGAATTTGGGTGTCTCTCTGAGCTGGGTGCCTGTGTTGTGTTTGGAGTGGTCTGGGTGACAAACTGTCCTTCCAAAGGCTGTGAGGATGTGAGCAGGAGCAGAGGTGCCCCAGTGTCAGAAGGGAATGGTCTCCCCAGGCAGTTCTCCTCCCTCTCTTTATATCAAGAAAGAGTTCTGAGCTGCAGATGAACCAGCAGAGCTGTAAGCTTGTGTGCACAGTGCAGTCTGAGTGTATTGGGAAAGGAAAATCTCCTCATTTGGGGGAAATCTAACGTGTTATTCCCCCGTGGCTGGACCCTGATCTAAACAGAACTGCAGAAAAGGGGGAAAAACGACCCAGCAGTGTGTTGATGTTGCAGCAGGTGACTGCCTGCTGCAGCACTGTGCCATACATGGGAACAAAGCTGAATGCTCTGCTTGTGGAAGACAGCCACACAGGGAACATTGTGTCTTGTTCAGACCAGCGTTTGGAAGCTCTTTTGTCATTCTTGATTGCAGCTTGGGGCTTCAGCCATTGGCTGCCAGGAAGGAAACCTCAGAGGTGCTTAAAACAAAAAAAGTACAGAACCAAAACACCTAAATGCTGTGTTGGAGTCTTGAAATGGCCAGTCAGAATTGGATTCCATCATTCTGTGACAGATATAAACTTGTTGAACATCAAATCTAAGTTACAGTATAGAGATTTTCCAGGAAGCCCTGGTGCCTGGTGAGATTACAGATGCTGTGCTTGGGGATTTTAGGAGTGGAAAGTGACTTAAACCTTCCATCACACTGGTACATAAATGGTTCCTGTCACCAGTTTTCATGCATCTGGTGGTTCTCTCTGCTTGTCAAGCAGCTGTGGCTGACTGGTAATGGGAGTTTGTCTCGTGGATTTAGCTGTGGCTTGGTGCTGACCGCTCGCTGCACACTGGTTTGATTCAGATCAGATCTGTAAATCTGCTGTAGCTTTGGGAGAAGAGGAAACTCAGAGCCCCACGAAGGTGAGTAAACTGTGTTTGTCCTGAGCGCAGCGTTGGTGCTGTGGGACAGGAAGGGACATTCCTTCCTCCTTGGCTTTGGGCTGGGACTGCTCCTAGCTCGTCCCGTTGCTGGGGGTGAGCAGCCTTGGAAGCTTGGGGAGCGATGGAAGCGCTCACACCAGTGAACAGAGTCGTAGGAGATGTGGATCCTGGCTGTGCTGCAGCACTCCCTGGGCTGTGTGGGTTCTGTTCAGGTCTGTCACTTGTGGTTGCTAATTCTTTCCTTTTCTATGTGAGTGTCAGGTGGATGGAGCCAGGCTCTTCTCAGTGGTGTCCAGTGATAGGACAAGGGGCAATGGGTGTGAGCTGGAACACAGGAGGTTCCACTTAAACTTGAGAAGGAACTTTTTTACAGTGAGGGTGACAGCACTGGGACAGGCTGCTAAGGGAGGGTGTGGAGTCTCCTTCTCTGGAGACATTCAAGACCTGCCTGGACGCCTTCCTGTGTGATCTCATGTAGGTGTTCCTGCTGTGGCAGGGGGGTTGGACTGGATGATCTTTCGAGGTCCCATCCAATCCCTGACATCCTGTGATTCTGTGATATGAAGTCTTTTTCCCCTGTTTTCTCATGGTTCTCTCATCCCCAAGCAGAGAGCCACCAGATCCAGCCCATGCAGCACGTCTGGAACGCCGCAGCGCACGCTCCTGTCCCTGTGCCTTTCCTTGCAAGGTGCCTGCGTGTGTTAAACTTTCCCCTGAATTATTTTGTGGCCTCTACCAGCAGGAGACAAAATGCTGGCTGCTAGAGGACAGTAAAATCATCTGAAATGCACACTATCATTTTCTGCTTGTCTTCAATTAAACTGATTACCAGACTTCTGTGGGTTTTTGTCAGAGCTCAGCCCGTTTCACATGCTGCCAGCATGTCCTTTGGCAGCCGTGGGCGGTGGGATTTCCTGCATTGTTTGAGTCTTTGCTGCTGACCTTTGTGGTTGTTGTTCTGGCACTGCCTCTGCTCTGGCAGGGGTGCAAAGGGCATTATTCAAACCCTGGAAGAAAAGAGAAAGAATTGCTTTAAAGACATTGAAGGCTTTTTGTAATCGGTGGCTCCCAGGGTCATCGCTGCAAAAGGAGGGGAATTGCTGGGGCTGTCAGGGTAATTATAACTCCTTTATTGTTCTCATCCCAGTCTAGATGACAGTGGTGTGATTTGTAGTGAGTCATAAAAATAGGCCTTCCAGAGAGCGTTAGGATGGTGGCCCTTTGGCAGTGAGAGAGGAGAAGCCTGGATTTGGTTCTTCTCGGGAAGTCTCATGGGTGCTGGAAGCACTCAGCTGTGCCCTGGAGGTTTCCCAGCTCCATCCTGGGAGCTGTGAAGGGTTCCACTGGAGATGCCAGTGGGGTTGTGCTGGAGCCCTGTCGCAGCCCAGGCTGTGGGCGCTGGTTACCGCAGTGCTGGAGAAGATCCACCTCTCCCTGCCACTGGAGAGAGATGTCAGAGACAGATGAGCCCTCTGCTTGTCGCGAGGGAGGGAGGGAGGCTGCGTAACTCACCCCTGCCGCCGGCCCCATCGCTGCGGTGCCGGTTGCTCTGCTCTGGTAAATCATTTGCTCAGCCTGTGCCTGGAGCTTTGTACCTTGAACCTGCTGGGGGTCAGGTGCTGGGCTGGCTCCGGGAACGGAGCGGCATTCAGCTCACCAGCACGATGGCCAGGTCAGGGGAGAGGCTGAATGCACAGCTCAGCTCTTCCATGTCTTCCCCTTTCCCTCTGGAGCCTTTCCACCCTTGTCAGGTGCCTGCAGTTGGTCTGGGAACAGCTGGCCAGGCCTCACAGAGCTGACTGGTGTTGCTGGTGAAGGGCAGATGAGGTCTTTGGATGATCTTTGTAAGAAGATACAGCTTCTACATTATTGATTTAATTGCATTTGCATGGTGTTGTGCAGCTTGAATTAAATTGCCTGGAGCGAGATCTTGTACTCGATGTGCTGTTGTAGAATAAACATCAGAGTGCTTGGGCTGGAGTAACTGCTTTGTAACTCCAGCTTTGTAACTCCAGCAGGCACTGAAGGTAGCTGGGGGATTGGCAGCAGCATGCCAGGCTGTCCTGCTCGCCCTGTGTCCTCAACCCCTGCCTTGCTGTAGCTCTGTGCCCTCTGTGATTTGGACTTGAAGAGAAGAAGCAGCTCTTCCCTGCGGTGGGACAGGGACAACCCAGGCAGATGAGACCCCCACCAGTGGAACCCGAAGGAGCCTGGATACCCAAGGGTGACTCTCACCTTGTATTTCTTTGAACCTGTAAATGAATTTGGGCATGAACCATGAGACATAACGAGCCCTGTTGTTGTTGTTGTTGTTGAAAGCCCCAGCCCTGCGTTGTGGCGGTGCTGAGCTGAAGCTGTTTTCTGCTGGGGGAGTCAATTGCTCCAGAGGACAATCCAGGCACGTGACTGCTGGGCCGTGCTCATGGAAAATTGGCTGGCTTGTCATGTTTATTTGCTCTGATATAACTTTTTATGACACTGTCATGCAGCTTTTTCCAAGGCTACTGGAATGTGTTATTCTTTATTTCTTCCCTTCTGCTATTTTTTTTAAAGAAACCCTATCAGAGGAGCTGTATATAAAGTTGGTTTTTATTGTTGTTGTGGGCAATGAGTTACAGACTTCTGTAACTGACTAGGGCTTCTTCTTTTTCCCCTCTTTATAATAAATTAGCATAGGATGCCTGTTATTGTAGCTGTAGCTCAAGATTATTGTTTATAGCAGGAGGAACTAAAATAGCAGTTGTTAGCTCTTCTTCCATTCTGATGAAATCATATTTGCCTGATTTTAGTCTCAACTCGTGCCTTCTTTTTCCTCTGGAGAGGGGAATAATCGCTCTCTTGCCTTCTGTAGGGCTGGGCTGCTAAATTATCAAGCGGTTTCTCCTCTGAGAAGGTGTTGGATCGCTTTGGGTTGTTCCTGTGCAGAATAGGCTGGTGTTTGTTTCACTCCCCTGGGGAAGCTCAAGTGCTCCTTGTGGTAGGGAACAGCCTGATGCTGGGTTATACAGGTCACCAGTGTTTCCTTTCACCTCTCCAGCCAGGAGTCAGACTGACATACAGGGGAGGTGGCAAGAAGTCTTTGCAGCAAAAAGCAGCTTTTGGTGGGCTTTTCCTAAGGGAGACCTACAGACTGGTCAGTCCATTCGTTGTAGAGGCTCCTTTGTCTGGGTCTAGCAAAGCTGATTTCCTCCTCTGAAGAGGAAATAGTGCAATTCCTGCATCCCACAGTCTCTCCCCATTGCTCTGTGTGGGAGACCTCTGGTACCAACAGCTCATTGTGTCCCACTGAGTGACAATGCACTGATTTGCTCTTAACTGTTTCCAGTGTGAATGTTGCAATAACAGAATATTTTGTCATTTTTTTTAATATACTCCAAAATCTGCTTTCACTGCTCTTCCCATTGCTGCAGGTGAAGGGGGAGAAGGGTGTGTGAACACTGATGAATGAGCTGCGATGGATAACAAAGACTCGGAAGCTGAGATCCACCCACTGAAGACTGAGGATGTAAAACCTCAAGAGAACCACGAGAACTCTGTGGAGAGAAGGATCATCAGCAAGCAGTCGCCGCGGCTGTCGCGGCTGTCCCGCTGGCGCACTGCCGCCTTCTTCATCTCCTTGTTTCTCTGCCTGATCATTGTCTTTGCTTTCTCATTCATCATCCCTTGCCCAGAGAGGCCAGTCTCAGAAAGAACATGGTACCGAAGCTACAACAATGCAGGTGAGCTTGCTGTAGCAGAGTAAACACTTACCAAGGGTCCTTTTCCTTGATGTGCCACAGATTGGAGTTGTGGAGCTCTACCTAAGCGTGATCTGCAGCCAGGCCTGCAGGGATGCTGCCCTCGGGAGAGAGAGCTGTGAATACCTGACCTGGATAAGCAGTGGCCCATCATAATTGCAGTGGCCTTCCAGGAGGTGTTTACAGGATCTAGTGGAGAAATTAGATGCTGCTCTGAAGTGCTAACAAGGTAGCAGGCTGGCCTCGTTTGGAGGAAAAAAAATGGGGAAGGATATCTGGGAATAAATCTGTGTTGAAATTTGGGCTGTAAAATATTGCCTTGAGGTTTGAGAGGACAACTAGGCATTCTCCCTCTGTCACTGTGACTTTCTAACTTCTCTCCATGGCTAACAGGAAATGGAGAAGAGGAATTGCATCTTGGTTTTTTCTTATAAATTGCACAAATTTATAGTTGTTTTAGTCGGCTCTTTAGCCTGGGCACTGCTCCCTGGCGGCCCATCCCTCGCTTCTCTGAAAGCTTTTCTTTATTCTTCCCTGCAGTGGATGTGTGCTGGTGGTGCTGTCAATGCAGAGATGGTGCTCACCAGCACTGAGCTTTGTGTGGTAATGCAGAAATCCCAAGCTGTGCTACTCTGAGCTGAAGAAGGATGCTTTCAGCTGAGACTGAGGAAGATGAAATATCTGAGGCTGCGTTTCATGGATCTTGTTTGTTTTTATTTTTATATTTTGGGAATGGCAACCCCACACCAAGGCCATGTTCTTTCTTCAACATAGTTCAAATTCTGGCTGCTTGACTTTAAAAAAAGACTAAATCCACTAGGGGATAACAAATTTAAACAATCCTTTGGCAGAAACTTCCAGTCCTGGGTACTCACGTAGATGGCTTTTTTTAATACAAAAGCCAGTTTGTCCTGCTGTTACACTGTCAGGGCTGGAGGCAGTGAGTAGGACTCTAGGAATTTGTGTTTTGCTCCACCAGTCCTCACCAGTGCCTTGTGGTCTCTTTTACAGTGGCCTACCAGTTTCTTGCTATCGAGGATGTGAACGAAGACAAAGTGCAAGATGTCATCTTTGCTTTCAAAGCTAGCAACGGCAGCAGCAGCTTCAACAGCTCCTGTGTGGATGAAGGTAGCTGATTCAGAAAGAGAAAACTTTGTAGTAAAAGGGCTGTTGTTTCTCTTTTATTTCTAATTAGCAAGGCTGCTATGGGACTGGGAGAGAAAACCGGGTTGGCTGGGTGGGGAGAGGACTGGGTGAGTCCCAGCTGTCGGGTGGTGTGGAGCAGCAAAGGAAGGTGTAGGTGGCGTTCCCTCTGACATGTCTTCTCCTCAGGTCTGCCTTCTCCCTGTGCCTTCGTTGCTGCTGTGTCTGGCACAAATGGCAGAGTGCTGTGGGAGAGACCTGCTGCTGAGGACATGGAGTGGATGGAGTGTGGCATCCAGCGGCTCGGCGGGGCTGAGGCCCCGGGCTGCCTGGTGGTGGGCAAGCCGGTGTCTCTCACAGCAGTTGACCTGCGGACAGGTGAGTGGGGAGCAGAGTACTGCTGCCATACAGGGGACAGTGCTACCTGTGTTCCTCACCTGGGCACCTTCAGAATGCAGAGACTGGGGACATCAGTGTGACATGACTTGCTGGTACATGGGCAGTAGGCACGGGGTGTTTATTATCTTGAAACCCTTGCCAGAGCCACTTGCTGGGCTGTTCTCTCAGCCTCTCTGTTCCAAGGGCTGGACTCTGTTGTGGTGGCTTGGACCAGCCATTATTATAAGAACTTTTAACTTTTCAACAGCTTTTGATGCAGGGGAAGCAGTCATTAGCTGTGAACATTACTTTATACTGTCAGGGTCTGGACCCAAACTCAATGTTTCTCAGTAGTTTGTGAGTGCTAGCAGTGCCTGCAGTGGCCAGAGTACTGGGTGTTTTAGGGATTTATGATTTTAAAGTCATCAAGAAGAGCACTTGGGATAAGGACTCCCCAGTTTCAGTAGTCCAGGATTTTCCCTGTTTCCTCTGGAAAGCCTATTTCATCTCTGAATGAAAGCTTTAGCACAGGTTATTTACAGACTATTAATGAAGCAGTTGCTTTTAGATCAAAGTTTAGAAATGTGACTGCTGAGCCAAAGGCATGTAATTAAAGACAGCCATAAAGAAATAGCACGAGCATGGAGAGAGGGAACCAGGCTAGGCCACAGGTCAGCAACAATATGGTAAGAAAACATTCCATAGATAAATTAAAAGCAAGGGATGAAAAATTGCTTCAGATAGAAAAGAGAATAACCTCAAAGTTTGCATATTTGATACCTTTTTGTGATTAAATAGGTTAAAAGGGGTTTCTTAGCATAAGTGACTTTTACTGGGGTTTAGGATGACAGGTCAGAATAAAATGTATTTAAGTAGGCTAAATATATTTAAAGTGGCAAAGTCTGACTTATATCACATTGTGCTAGAAACAGTAGACAGAACAATCTTCAGCTGTTAATGATTCATTGTGGTGGAGGATTGGTGAGATTCCAGGGCTCTCAGGCTGCCTGGCCTCTGCCTGTAGGAAGATTGAAGGAGAGGTAGGCAGATTATCCTCTGGAAGTGTCTGATGTGGTTTCAGTCTTTAAATGCTGATAAAGTTACTGCTTTTCTATTAATTCGAGTTGTGTTAAGTCTTGCTTCCCTCACTGCCAGAGTAAGCAACCTGAGCAAACAAGGTGGGAAGTGTAGGATTGCATGCTCCTGCTTGTGTGGGACATCTGACATTCCTGCATGTTTATCTTACAAGCAAACTGGGACACAGGAGTTTAAGATTAACTGTTCCAGGGCAAAGCAGAAGTCTGTGTAGCTGCAAATTCCATCTCTGCCAGGGACAGAAGCAAAGTCTTGAGGAAGAGGACAGGAGTAAGTGTTTTGCTACACCCTTTCTCTCCACCTTATCCTCCAGCAGCTGCATTGTGGGCCCTGTGAGCAGTTCTGATCTCCTAAGGGATATGGCAAAAAGGGAACCACAACAATCAGATGTATGAAATGGTTTCTGTGCAAAAAAACCTACTAAATAAAACAGAACTCTGGCCTGGAGAATGTGTGACAGGGAGAAATGAGTCTATAAAATTATGAGTGATAAGTAGAACAGGGAATTATGATTTCCTGTCGCAGTTCTTTATTGTGCAGAAGAACCAAAAGGGGATTCTTCTTCACACCCACCTTACAGTGGATGCCAAGTGTTTAGTAAACAAGTGGGCAAAGGCAGGGGAGAGGGGTCTAACCCTGCTGGGCAGAAAGGACCCACCTTTAGCTCAGGGAGCGTGTGAGCTGCAGACTGGGAGAGCAGTCTGGACCAGTGTATGGACCTCATCCAGCCTGAAGCAAGTGACCCTGCTTTGTGTCCTCTGTGGCTGCTTGAAGTGAGAGCTGAACTGTCACCTAAATCCTAATTTTATCATTCCTTCCAGACCAAAAGTAAAAAAAAACGAAACCAAACCCTCTCACCCAGGTTAGATTTGCTGTCTAGGCACTTACCTCATTTCCATCTTGGCTTTTGTTGAGGTGCTTGTGCTGTGACCTGGGCTCTGAGGAAGCACCATAACATTCTAGATGTCAGTTAGAATCGTCCCATCTCCTGTTGATGGGGCAGGATGGGGCTGGATTCACAGTTCCTGCTCCCTGGGGGTTGTGTTAGAACATGAAAGCTTCTCAAGTCCTTTGTGTTCAATCTGTCTACCTGTTTCTGTTAAGCCAGGCTGCTCTTCTAAGAGAGTGAGATGCTTCCTCCAAAACTCTATCCACTGTCTAACCAGCAAAGAATAGAGCCTTATGCATTGAAACATGAATTTCACTAGCCTGGTCTTAGAGCTGTAGCTTTGGACTGTGCTGAATTCAGCCAGGATATAGTTATTTAAAACTGAAGTTCCCTCCTTCCTTTGCCTGTTTGTTTTCTTCGGGGGTAAAATTCTTTGCCTTCCCATGATTTCCTAGGGGCACTCTTCTATTTCACATCTGTTGTTGTAGTAACAAATCCAAGTATTTTTTTCAGTGTTTCAGTAAAAGCTTTGGAGGAATCCTACTGGAAATACAGCCTGCCTTCAATTATTGCAGCCAGCATCAGGTAGTCATTCCTTGGCCTGCAGTACAACTGCCCTCCTGACAAAGAGCAGATGATTACTTTGCATTCCTGAAATGATAACTGCTGTGTGGGATACTGTTTAAAGGGGAGGGTGAGCATGGCCCCTCTGAGCACCTAGCTAGTCACTGAAGTCTTCCTTAAAAACAAACCTCCCCAGCAGTCTCCCCCTCACACCAAATTCCACTGCAAATTCCGCTGGGCAGTGACTGGAAAATGGCCAGCAGCCCTGGGCAGTGTGTGGAGCAGAGCCACTCAACTGGCCTGGAGCTGTTGAAGAGGAACCCACCCCCACACATACCTTGTTATTTTAAAAAACAAAGCTTTGCTACCTCTATTTACAAACAAGTTTGAAAGCTCTCTGTGTGTTCTTCAAAGGAGGGAGAGGTGGGATGTGAACTGAGTTGTGGCTGCTCGTGTCAGTGTGGAACATCTGCAGGAACATCTGCAGGAGGCAAGTTGCAGCTAAAAAAGTTTTGTTGGGAGTAGCTGCAACACTGTGGTCAGAATTCAGTTTCTTTGTGGTCTTATAAAAAGTCTGCACAGATTTAAGTACAGGCAGCAAGGTTTTAGATCAGAAAAAGGATTCTCCATGTTGTGAACATGCTGGGAAGGTTGTTAACCTAAGGCACAAGCTGTTCTTTGTGCTCAGGATGTTAGGGTGCATCTGTGCAGGCAGCTAGAATTACTTTCCAATATAAGCTGAAATTGTGGCAATTGTGGATATTTCTGCATTTGAAATGCAACAAAATACCCCATGATGAGCATAAATGTGCCTGGCTGGTGGTGCTGATGGGCTGTAAGTGGCTGGCTACTGCAAAGTGCTTCCAGGAGCAGGGGCATTAAAAGGCTTTCAACCTAAACTGCCTTTGAGTGAATGTTTCCCAATAACTCTGTTTTCTAGGGGAGGTTCAGTGGAGACAGTCCAGTGACTTTGGAGCTAATTATACTGTGCTGACTCCCGTGTCAGTGATTCCAGATGTGGATAGTGATGGAGTTCAGGACCTGATAATCTTTATTGCTACAGGAGATAAGGTATGTCACTCTGAAGCTGTGATAAACCCAGTGACTGGACAACAGGGCATGGCAGGAATGTTATTTATTTTCATCTTGTGGTCTAAGAGGAAGTACCCAGAGGTCTCTGGTTATCTGTGGGATTGGGGTAGGTTCTTTCCCACCCTGCAGAGATGTACTCCCAAATCAATGCAGGGGTTTTATGTTTGTTTTTCTTTAAAAAAAAGAAGAAGACTGGCCAAGAATCTCTCCCCCTTGTCAGTCTGCACTCCTCGTGTTCCCAGGCTGTGTGGGGTGAGCCTAGGCAAGATGAGCTTGCAGTTTTCTGGGAGTCTGCTCAGAGAAGTGGAAGTGAGCAAACCCTGAGAGGTTTGGCTCTTAGATCAGAGCACAGCTGACAGCCAGCACTTTTGTACCACCACTGCCCTGTGCTGACACCTTTCCTATCTCTCTGGTCTGCTTTGCATGGGTCTCTTCCTCACTGTGCTGCTCAATTCTGACCTGGGTTCATTTAGTGAAATAGCTGCTAATTGTGTTGTCTCTGTTCCAATATTGCTTTTCTCATTTCTTAGAGGGGGAGAGTCTTGTGGGTAAAAGTGTTTTTATGCTGAGACATCCGTGTCCCTGACTGAGTGGTACAGCATCCTCTGCGTGGGCACTCTGTCCTGTTTAAAGCACACAGAGGTCTGATGGGAGGAGTGGGAGTCCTGTGTCCTCATCACACCAGAGCACTCCATGAGCAAATAGAGTTTTGCTGCCCAAGACATTGTTGTTGCCAGAGTCATCAGAAATTCTATCCTCTCCAACTCCTGCGTTCCTCTTCTGTTTTCTTTCCTCCTTGCTTTTGCTATCCCAGTTATCTCAATACTTTCTTATTATTATTTCTTTTTTTAATCTTAGGCAGCCAAGAAATGTTTGAATGTGGTCTCTGTTCTCCAAGACTGCCTTTTGATTTGTTTTCCATGTAACCTCTCTAGCTATCTTGGTATGAGATCCCCTCCTCCCTCCAGACTTGGCAAGCACTCTGTCAGCTTAAGAAAAGAACGTTCTTTTTTGAGAAATCACACAAAATGGAGGGAGCTCGAGGGGAGCTCTGCAGCTTGCAAAAAGGCAGATTCAGGACTTAACTAAATTAGCTTTGTTGCTAACCAGAGCTGAAGTTGAACATGACATTATACTGCTGTTTCCTGAAATGGCAGAGCTTTGAGCAGTCTGGGGAAGGGGCTGTGTGCAGGGGGTTTCAATGGCAGCTTTTTTTTTTCCCATGTGGGAAAACAGGACATTTTTCAGGACACATCACCTGTAGCAGCATGTAGAGGTATTGAGCAGTGCAGTGAGTAAGGTGGTGTCTATTCTCACTGCCTGGATCAATAGCTTTGGCTGTTACTGTCCCAGGGCAACTGCTGAACCAGGGCTTGTGAGTAAAGGTGAAGCTGATCTAGGAGAACTGGTATGTGTCTCCTCCCAGTGCAGGAGGCTGGGAAGAGCTGGTGGATGCATTGCTCTCCCTCTCCAGCTTTGTTCTTCATTCTCCCCAGCAAACTCCATCCTTTATTCACCTGCCAGTCTCCTCAGATTCACTTTGAGAGAAGTAGATTTCCTTTTCTTTCCAAGTCTCAAGGAAGAGGGAAGGGTTCCTGCCTGACTCAGCATCTCTGATAGATGCTGTTTCTCTTGGTCTGATGTTTCTCTTCTCCCTAGTGTGCCCTGCTCTCCCCAGACCGTGACTGTTGCCCAGGCATTTGAATCTGATCCTGGTTTTAGCCTTTATTCTCCTGGGCAAAATGTTTTTAGTGGATTCTGTTACTCTGCACAAAGAATATAAAGAAATCTGTCAACCCTTTTATCCCCTTGGACTCACATCAGCCTTAGGAGGAGTAGATTAGGGCACTTAAAATATTTAGCAGAGCTACCATGTGAAGCCAAGTTTCCACTGTGTCCATGTGTGCTTTGTTTCTGCCTTTAGGTCCTCTCCATCATTGTCACTGCTCAGTAGGTTTGACTCGACCATCGCTGTCCTTAGCAGAGCTGGGGCTTGCTGTTTGGTGGTCCCAGCATGCAGGGGAGATGGTTGGCAAAGGCAGTGAAATCTCAGGGCAAGTGTCTGTGCTGGAAGTGGTTTTCAAACTTGCAAAAGTTTGATCCCACAGCAGAGGGATCATCTGACTTGTGCCCACACCTCCAAAACCAGGGAGAGACTTTCCATCTGAGCCTGTGCTGTTCCCATCCAGCTGCTGTTCAATACCAGCTGCTCTGAAGCTTTGGAAAACACTCGAGCTGGAGCAGTAACAGTGTGATGCAGCTTTAACCTTCTCTTCTTTTAATCCCTTCCCTGCATAGATTAAGACCTTCATCCATTCAGGAAAAAATGGCAAGCAGATTGGTTCCACTGGCAACCTGAACGTGGATGGGAGCGCTCACTATGTCAGGCTGAACCTGGGCTCCTCCTCCTACTTCCTTTTCTATACAGGTACAGTTCTGCTTGTGAGTTCAGTCTGAAAGAGTGATGATATCTGTGAAATCAGGATCACTAAGCAGTTATATAAAGGAGTGTTTTACATTCTTAAAAGCTGTGTGGTGCTTTCACCTAGGGAAAGAGCTGTTCAAGGCCAAGAGAAGGGGGGGGCTTCTGCTTAAACTGAGGTTTGTTATGTACTGTGGTAATTTTATTTGAAAAATGTTGAGAATGTAAGATTTAAATAGTCATTTATAGCAAATCATTACCATGGAACACTTGGATTATGAACAGATAAGATGTTAATAGCATTCAAAAGCAGGCTTGAGTCTCAAAATACCACTACAACTCTGTGATGCAAGCCCTAAAAATATAGTTGATCTGGAACTGGAAAATAGTAGAGTTCAGAGCAGGGGCAGGTTAACTTATCTCCCTCATTCGTGCTTTTTTTTTGCACAGAAAACTCTGTCTATGCATATTCCCTCAAAGATCTCTACAGTGCAGCAACTGGGATGGAAATTAAACTTCCCAGCCTTGAGCAAGATCCTCAGTGGGAGAAGATCATTGATCACACCACGCGCCGCTTATCCCTTCTGAGGTGGGAGGTGGTGTCTTGTCTTACCCTTGTGCTGCAGGGTACCCCTGTTCCTGCCAGGATGGCCTGTTGTGGCTTTGTTCTTTCCTGGCTACCTGGCTGTTGGCCTAGGAGCACATCCAAAGCTCAGGGAGGGGGCTGGTGTTGCTGGCCTGGTCAGGGTTTCACAGGAAAGGGGGAGACAGCAGACTGGAGTGCAGGAAAAAAAAACAAAACCCCACAATTAAACCATGCACAGTCTAGCAAGTGTAATGACTTCTGTGTCCTTGTTCAGCTCTGGAGACATTCGTCACCTGGCAAAAATCCCCGGGCGATTGCGGGAGAACATCTTGGTTGTGAACTCGGAGACGGCGGCGCTGGTCAATGCACGGAACCTTCAGACCTTGTGGACCCTCAACGTGTCCCGTGTTCTGAGGTAGTGTCACCCCCGTGGCTTGGATGAGGTGTTTCCAGACTCCCAGCAGCAGCAGTGTCCTAAAAGATGCCATTTTTAAAATGAATTTGATACATAAGAGCCTGCTCTGTGGTCATGCCTGGATCACACTTCCTGTATTATGTGTCCCCTGCTAGCAAATATCAGAGGCCATTTCAGAGTGGAGGAGCCCAAAGCTTTGATTTTTCATCTGTGCCTGCTGGGATACAGTTGTCTTAGGACTGTGCTCAGAGCTGGGAGTGGTACCAGACTAACCTGACACAGCAGCCGAGTCTCCTGCCAGGGGAGTTGCTGGGAGGATAGAGGCTGCTCTGAAGGATGCCCAAGCCATCAGGGTGTGTGATGATCTGTCTGTTTTCTTTCTCTCCCTTAGTGAGCCACTGCTTGGTTACTACAAACCTGATGTTCTTGGCATTGTCCTTGAGAGTGAAATTGGACCCAACAGAAAGAAGGTTTGAACGCTCTTCCTTTTAACTTCCCTTTTCTCGGCATGTCTCAGCTCAAGCAGGCATCGAGTCAAGGGCAGCTGGTGGAATGTGTTCCCTCTGGCTGATTTTAGGAAGCTTTAGGCTGGGAAAGGATCTCTTTCAACATATTATCGGAGCCAGCTCAGGCACTTTAATTCTCTTCTCAGCAAGAGGCTTCAATGACAGAGCTTTGAACCCCTTGAGATAGCTGCAAAACTTGTGGCTTTAATGTGGCCTGCCCCAGGTCTCACAGCTCTGTGATGCTCAGCTTCAAGTATTTCCTCATCCTCCCATGTGTCAGGTACTTGTTCCTGTAGATGGTGTGGAGTAGAGACAGCTGACTTGACTTCTCTCTCATGTCTCGCTAGGGCTCTTTGATAGGAGTTCCTTTTCTTCCTTCCCTGCTAGGTTATGATTGTTGAGAGTGGATCTGGAGTAGTCCAGTGGGACCTGAAGCTGAACTCAAGAGCGGAGAGCCCTGGGCCAGCCACACTTTCTACTGCTGATCACCGCTCCACCTTCCTCATCTGGGGTGAATACCAGGCGCCAGGAAACGAAACGGTGAGCAGTGCTGCCGAGTGGTTGCTGTTCTCCAGACTTTGGGCCAGAACTGGGTGGAGCTGTTCCCTCTTCCCAGCATTCACATTCACATCTGTCTGTCCCACTAACGCTCCTGTCTCCTGCGCTGCCTGTGGGGTCGCTGACCAGTCTGGTCTGCTAGAAGCAGGCAGACCTCTGTGTGTGATCTGCTCTGTTCTGGGTCCTCACAGTGTCCATAGCAATGTCCCTGCTAGCAGCTGGCAGTGGCTTTTGCCATCCTCATCTTGCCAGCATAGAGAAAAGGGATTTAGTGGCTCGATGACCAAAGTCACTGCATTGCCCAGAGCCCTGCCTTGGTGTGGTGCTGTAGGTGAGGCGAGAGGCTGCTGGCTTGGTATCTCTGAAGTTGCTGCTGTTTGGCCTGGAGCCTCCATGGCAGTGCTGCTCACAGTGATCTCCCACGGCCACGTGAATATCCTCTCTCTGTGCCCATCCCTGGCAGGCTCGATGCACAGCTCGGCTGTGAAACAGCCCTGTGGGTCAGTGGCTGGCAGCATCAGTGACAGGTTGTGCCTTGGAGGATGCCCGAGCACCAGCTGAGCTTCCTGTGCTCTCCTCGCTGACTCCACCAGCCCTAAGGCAAAAATCTGTCTCCTGCCTGTAGCAGCCTGGCCTATTTAATGGAATCACAGAATGGTTTGGGTAGGAAAGGACTGTAAAGATCATCCAGTTCCAAACTCCCTGCTGTGGACAGGGTTGCCAGCCACTAGATCAGGCTGCCCAGGGCCCCATCCAACCTGGCCTTGAATGCCTCCAGGGATGGGGCATCCACAACTTCTCTGGGCAAGCTGTTCCAGTGTCTCACCACCCTCTGGGTGAAAAATTTCCTCCTAATATCTGACCTAAATCTCCCCTCTCTTATTTTAAAACCATTTCCCCTTGTCCCATCACTATCTGCCCATGGAAAAACTTGCCCTCCCTCCTGTTCATAAACTCCCTTCAAGTACTGTAAGGCTGCAGTGAGATCTTCCTGGAGCCTTCTCCAAGCTAAACAAGCTCAGTTCCCTCAACCTTTCTTCATAAGAGAGGTGCTCCAGCCCTCTGCTCATTATTTGCAGGAAGCTTGGGGTGGGGAGGAGAGCACGAAGCAGTAAACAGAATCCCCGTGCTAGTAGTAGTGGTGTCAGACAGGGTGAGGTGGGCAGACACGGACAAGTGTCTGACTGGATGTATTCTGTTGAGTCATCGCTGAGCCTGGTGCTGCTGTTGTCTCTGGGATGACGTGTGGGTCCATGTCCTGATGGTGTCCTGTTGGTTGCAGAGATCCAGAGCTCCTCTCCAGAAGCTGTATCTGTTTCATCCTTCCTACACCAATGTCCTGTTGGAGCTCCGCAATAGCACAGAGCAGATAATCGCATTCAGCGGTAAGTCCTCTCCTTCCAGCCCTCCAGCCAGGAGGTGCAGGAGGACACTGGCCCTCTGGTACCCCCTGCACAGCGTGGGTGTGGGGTGTGGGCTCTGGTGAGCAGTCTGGACCTGAGGCTGGGCTCTTCCCTCCGCTCTGTGTTACAGCCACGCTGTTTGAACGGAGCCGCCACGCCTGCTACGTGCTGCTGAGGGGGCCTCAGCCCAGCCAGGAGCCGGGGGCGGTGTCTCTGATGAAGAGGAAGCTGAAGGAGGATGTCTCCGAGAGCAGGGTGATCTGGCTGAGCCAGGTGGCTGTGGACAACGAGCAGTACGTGCGCGACCGTCTCTACAGGATGCGCTTCCACAGCCGAGTGTGAGCTTGCAGAGGGAGGGGGAGAGGCTGCCCTGGCCCAGGCGCCTCCAGGCGGCCTCCCCCCTGCAGCCGCGCTCTCGGCAAGCCCAGGTCACCGACTCGAACGGGGAGCTGCCTGTCTTGGGCTGCAAACCAAAGCGTGGCTAGTGGGGAAGCACCCCCCCAGTGTCTGGGGACACCCAGGCTGTGGGGGCAGCTGCCAGGGCATCTGTCCTCAGAGCTGATGGGACTTCAGTGCTTGGCCACCACTGAAGTGTTGTCAGCTCGGGGAAGAGGGCTTTCCCCTCGATCCTTCTGTGCCCACAGAACTGTGCTGACTCAGCCTGTGTCTGGAGGAAAACACGAGCTTGCTGGGGATGCTGGAGTTGGTTATTTCTGGGGTGCTTGCATGAGGAGTGGAGCTTCGATGTGTGGTGTTAGGTTTCCTTCCTGAGTCAGCTCTCCTGGCTGTGGGAGAGGCCCTTGGGTGCAGGTTGATTTGCCATTGCCCTCTCCTGGATTTGGGCCCCTGCTTTGGTAGTTGTGGGGTGTGTGTAGTGATAGACCCCAGCTGTGGCTGATGATGTGGCTAGTGTCACCTGGGCCAGCAGAGCGCAGGTTGAAGTGTCACTCTACTTAGAAAATGGCCTTTTCTCCTAAAAACAGCCCACGTGCCCTGCTCTGCAGTCAGAAGCCTCCTCTGCTTCCTTTCCAGCCAGGCTGTGCAGTGTTGGTGACACAGAAAGGGAGCTGGTCTCCTGCCCTGAGTTAGGCACCAGCCTTCCTCCCAGTCCCCAGTCTGATTCTAGGTGATCTGTAAACCACCCTGAGTCCAGGCTGGCTGGTCCCTGCCAGCACAGCCTCCACCTCTGCTACTGGTTTTGAGGTGCTGGGGGGATCTAGGATGTGTTTTCAGACTAGAATTGCGCTTTAACCTTGCCTGGGAGCTGGGCTGGCTGCTCTGGGCAGCCCTGTGCCTGTGTGGCAATGCCAGCTCTCCTGCAGATACCCTTCCAGTCTTGCAGCTGCTGAGGACCCTTCTGTGAGCCCTGTGCCCTCAGCCAGGAGGTGGCCAGGCTGTAGGACGTGGGTCACTTGGGGAAACAACACAAACTCTGGAGCTCTGTGCTCCCCCCCTGCCCTCGGGATTGCTGGGTGTGCATCTGCAGGTGCAGTTCCCTCTGTCCAGCCTGGAAGCCCGAGGGAATGGGACAAGCTGCTGTGTGAAGTTGATGTCTCCCCTGGAGACTTCTGCAGCATGGTGTGTTTGCTCTGCCCTGTTCCTTGGTGGGTGCCAGTGTGGGGAGTAGAAACGAGGTGCAAAGCCTGGAAGATGGTTTGGATCAGCTGCTCAGTCCTGAAGGCTGCAGTCCCTGCAGCAGCCACACCGGGGTGAGCCCTGTCATGTGGGGCCGGGCGTCTACCTGGTGAGACACAAAACACACCCTCAAAATAACCTCTGAAGTTCTGTGGTACCAGAGAGGGTTTGGCCATTGCCTCCCTTTGCCCAGTGTCAGATGGGGATGTGTGTGTGGAAATACTGTAGGATGAGAAACTGAAGCCGGGTTGTGTAGGGTTGAGCATTGGTTCTTCTCTTGTGGCAGCTGCTGAGCTTGAACCTGCAGTGGGGCAGCTCCTGGCTCCAGCAGCTGGTGTCACCCAGGCTCATGCCCACGGCTTCAGCTCTCCCAGTCTGGCAGCGAGATGAGCTGCAGGGTCAGGGGCCTGCCTGGCTGCTTTCCTCCTCCTGCCAGCTGGCCCAGTAGTTGCCCAAAGGGTGCCCTGGCTCCCTCTGCCCTGTGACCTGTGTAGGAGGAGAGCTGTGGGCCTCTGCCGAGCTGTGCTGGTGGGGGAGCCCACTCCTGGGGTGTCTGGGCTGTGCTCCCAGGAGAACACTCCACAACCCCCAAACCACCCCAGACTCACAATGGTGGGTTTCCTCCTCTGTTCCTCAATTTCCAAACTGTTTTCTGAGTGAGTCTAGGGGTGCAGGGAGACTTCCCTGCCATGTCCCCTGGCTTCGGTCACCTCTTTGCTCAGCATGATGGAGACCTGGAGCCTGGAAGCCCACACCAGCTCTGCAGGGATCTCGGGCTGTGCTGGCCCTGCAGAAGCCGGGCTGTGAGGGTGGGATTCATCCTGCCCCACCACTGGCTGGGGCTGAGCTGGGAGCTGGCTGTGGGGCCGGGCAGTGGGAGCCCCAGGCTCGTGTGCTGGTCCCGGCTGTGTGTCGGGTCCGGATTGTATCCCACTGACATTCCCTGGCAGGGAGCGAGGTGCCCAGGCTGTGTTCTCACCACAGTCACAGCACTCTCAGCTCTCTCCTGCCTCAGATCCCTGCCTGGACCTGACCTTTCCCTGGTACACTGAATGCTCCTGCAGGAGAGCAGGATTTTTGGCTTTTGGGGGCTTTTCTGGCTTTAAGTTGTTCATAAATGTTTCCAGACACTTTGGAAACGCAGATTTCTCTGTGGCAGCTCAATTAAACGCATCAGTGCCAAACCAACACCTTCTTAACAAAACAAGTCCTTTCCCAGCTTATTTCCCTGTGTAACTGTTTTGGGTTTTTTTTGCAATATTTAATGAATGACTTTGTGCCTTGATTCAATAACTCAGCTGGGTGATGATGGTGTATATCACTGTGTCATGTGTTAGTGTGGTTTTTAACACTAAGACTGTTTGGTTTGGTTCTTTAACTTATTGCAACTCGTGCCCTGTAGGACTTGGTCTAACCTGGATGGTTTCAATAAATCCTCTTTTGCATTGTTTGTAAACTGTGTCCCCTGCTTTTGTTGGTGCAGCTGCAGTTATGCAAGACTTGGGGATTTTTTTGGCAGCCCTTTGTGTGATTTCCTAAAGAAATCCCCCTTTTTGGGAGGGATCCAGGTGTCCTGGTGATGCTTTGATGGCTGAGGTGGCCGTGGCTCTGCCCCCAGCTGCTGCCCGCTGCCCTGTCCCGCTGCAGATGGGCGATGGGAGAGGGGAGCATGGGGAGGCTGGAGTTAGATAACCGAGCGGGGCCAGCCCCTCCCTGCACCCCACGACCTGGATTTACACCCCAGATTCCTGCTGCAGTCCCTCAGCATGAAAATCTCACGCCAGGGCTTGGATTTGGATCAATCCGGAGGGAGCTGCATGGCAGGTGGTGTCTCCTGGAGCGTGGGACCATCTGTCACTGCTGGTGGCTGTCAGAGCCGAGGTCCCAGGCTCCATCCTGTGACCGAGGCTCCTGCAGCTTCCCCGGCCCCACGGCCCCTCTGCCTGCCCCAGCACTGAGCTGACACCTACCCGCTGCCCCGGGCCGGGGGTCCCGAGCTCTGCGGCAGGGAAGGGGGCTGCAGTCCTGAGCATCCCCAGCATCCCCAGCACCCACGTCCCGGGGTGTGTGTGGGGTGGGCTGGGGTCCAAGGCTGAGCGCTGGTGGGCACCAGCCCCCCTCTCCTTTATATAACCACCAGCATTAATCCCCTGCAGCTGGAGCTCCGGGGAAGAGAATAATCCCATGGCCAGATCCTCGGCCTCTGCTCAGATTATCGGGCCGTGGGCAGGGAGAGCGGCTCAGCTGCCAGCCCTGCTCCCTGCGTGCCACTGCCAGCCCCCTGGGTTTGCTGACCCGTGTCACCTCGGGCTGTGCTTGGAAGGCCTTTCTGTCCCCCCCAGGGGGTGTGTGGGGTGTGCTGGTGGCACCGGGGTGGCTGAGTGCCCGCTCAGCCATGCCAGGAGGTGCCAGTGGGGTCTGGTTCTGCCCCTCAGAGCGAGCAGAGCCATGGGTGGTGGCTGTGCCAGGTGCCTGGGGTGGCTGGTCACCCCTCTGCCTGGGGTCTGCGCCCTCACTGGGCGCCGCAGGCAGGGGAGGGGGTTACTGCCAGCCTGGGGAGGGGGGACAGGGGACAATTGCCACCACCAAGTGCACCCCCCCACCCCGCAGCCCCCTCCCTGAACACACGCCAGCCCCCCATGTCTCCCCATGGGCCTTTATTGTCTTATTCCTGGAGGGGGCCAGGGGGGGACCCTGCACCAGGCCGGCTGGGTGGGGGGTCCCCAATGGGGAGGAGGGTGCGGGGGCTGCGGTGGGGCCAGCCTGGGGGACATATGGCTTCTCTCCTTCAGTGCTACTGCCGGCAGGGTCCTGTGGCGAGGCCGGGGTGTGCTGGGCCGGGGGCTGCAGCTGGGCCAGGGGGTCCCACGTCGGTGGGGGTCCGGGGCTCTCAGCTCTCCTCCTCGGGGACCGGGGCAGTGGTGGGACCTCTGCTCCTCTCCTCGGCGTCACCCGCGGGCAGGAGCAGGGCCGGGCTGGGGCTGGAGTGCCGCTGCTTGCGCATGAAGGGGAAGACCCTGCGGGCAGAGAGGGGTCAGCAGTGGTGGGGACCACCCCAGCACCCCGGGGGGTCCAGGGTCCAGTCCCTCCCCTCACCGCTTCTTGGTCTCTGGGGGGATGACGGCTTCGGCCAGGAGGTTCCTGTAGAGCTCTGACTTGAGGAACCGTGGGTAGGAGTCCTGGGTGAGCAGAGGCGTCAAGGTCCTGCCCAACCCAACCCAACCCAACGCTGCCCTGCCCTGCCCTGCCCTCGCCCACCTTCTTCATCAGCATGTAGATGTGCATCTGGGCGTCGTCCATCACGTAGCGGTGGGGCGTCTTGATGCCCTCCAGCGTCCGCTCCATGGTCTTGCTGTCGATGTTCACCCAGCGCGTGGCCCCGGGAGCCAGGAACTGCCTGGGGAGTCACAGCCTGTGGTGGATCCCCAGCCCCGCAGTGGCACGTGGCATTGTGATGGCCTGTCCCCCCCCCCCGCCAACCCTTACCCCACTGGCACTCACTGGTAGATGGAGTCCACGATCTCGGGGATGCGGGACTGCTCCCCATAGCGCAGCTCCTCACACGCCTCCCAGAAGCTCAGGTTCTCCGCTGGGTAGGGGGACGTGGCATTGGGGATGGGGACGTGGCATTGGGGATGGGGACACGGCGCTGGGCACCCGCCATGAGCAACCCCCAAAGGCCATCATGGCTCTGCCCATGGCCCAACAACCGCCCCCAGGATGGAGCCAGCTGGTGTGATGTGGACAGTGGGTCCAGAGGTGCTGGGACAGGTTTGCTGAGGGGTGCTGGGATGTGGTGGTGGCTTTGGGGTGCCAGGATGGGGATGTGAGCTGGGAGATGCCAGGGGAGAGCAATGGGTTGGTTTGGTGGAGTTGGGATGGGACAGTGGATTAGGCGGTACTGGGACATGGTGGTGGATCTGGGGGTGCCAGGATGTAGCAGTGGGGCTGGGGGGGCTGGGATGGGGTGGTGGGTTTGGGGGTGCGAGGCTGGGGCCACTCACCACTGAACTCCTTCTTCAGGAAGTCAAGGAGCTGTGCCCGGCCCAGGGGGTCGGTGAGGAGCTCTCTGAAGTTGAAGCCCCAGCGTTCCACGCGCAGCTTCGTGGGGGTTTGCACCCTGTGGGTGACACCAGTGTCAGGGGTGGCAGTGGGCACCCCGGGACAACCTGCACCACCACACACCCTGTCCTGCGGGTTGGGGTGCTGGGGGGCTGGGGGTTGGCAGCCCCTGTGTGGGCGCTTACGTGGGGGCGTTCATGGCCCAGTACGTGGTGTCATCCGTGATCCAGGGGTTGCTGGGCAGGCAGCCGGACATGATGGGGTCGTGGGGCACGTACTGCTCGTTGAACTTGAGGTACCTGCCGGGAGCAGTGGCTGGAGGCAGCCAGGGCCACCGGCCCACTGCTGCCACCAGCCCCAGCCACCGCGGGGACATGGTGGGGACATGCTTGGGCTCCGTGATGACCGTGGGGCCTCGGCTCTGCTCCCCACCGAGGGCGATGGCAGTGCGGGCGCTGCGGTGCTGGCAGCTGGCTGCAGGATTGTGGGTGTCCCCATCACCCCAACGGGGACCCTGCCCGCGGCCGGGTCAGCTGCCGGCCACTCACCCCTCGAGGCAGATGGAGGACTTCACCCTGGTCCTGGCCATGGCCTTCCGGCAGTACTCGATCTGGGGCCGGTGTGGGGGAGCCGTCAGGGGTGCTTGGCAGCCCGTGCCCCCCGGGAGCCACTCCCGCCCCTCGCCCCGCTCACCTCCCGCTTGTAGTAATCCATGTTCTCGGTCTGCAAGAGACGGGTGGGGCTGGGTGATGGCATGGCGGGGCCAGGACATTGTGCCCTGCCATCGTCACCTTGGGCAAGGACCCAGGCATCCCGCCCCCTCCCCACCCCAGCACCCCACTGCCCATCCCCGTGGCCTCCAGCCTCATCCCCACAGCCCTCCTGGCTCAGCCAGCACAGTCTGTGGGGCGAACCCCAACATCCACCCCCCACCCCGGCAGGGCACCAGCCCTGGGTTGGTGACACTTACGTGGGCAGAGGACACGGCACACGGCGCAGAGAAGAGAAAGCGGGTGGTTAGTGAGGGCGGGCGGAAGGGCTGGGGCAGTGTTAGTGGGGACATGACATGGGGACAGGCCCGGTGACAGCTGCGGGCACCCCAGGGTGCCAGGGCTCCTGGCAGCACGGCCGCCCCGCAGGGATCAGGGGTGCTGGCACAGAGGGTGGCGGGTGCACGGGCAAACACACAGGCATCCCCCGGCTCAGCTAGGGGGGACAGGCTGTTAGCAGAGCTGGAGCTCCCCCCAAATGTGGGTACAGCCTGGGGGGGACAACTGAGCACCCAGGCACAGGTGGGAGGCTGCGCCCCGTGCCCACCGGCAGCCCCGGGGCTGCCCAGACCCCCCACTCACCAGCTGGACACGGGTGGTGTGGCAGTTCCTGCGCTCAGGGCCCTGCTCCAGCACGTTGGGGGCTCCTGGCTGCAATGAGAGCATCGCATGGGGGCTGGCGGGACCCCTCATGCCAGCACCCCGCTCCTCCCTGTGTGCCCAGGGCTGCACCCACCAGCCTGGCACCCCTCGTCCCCCCAGCCCGTGCTCACCGGGGGCCGGTTGACGAGCCAGTACGCCTGCTCCTGGCAGTCGATGACGATGCGGTCGCCCTTCCGCCGCTGCTTGGCCGCCCTGCCCGTGCAAAGGCAGCAGGGGAATGCTGGCACCCTGCCTGCCCTGGCACCCAAGGGTGCTCTGGCCCCGGTGGCTCCCCAGGTGCCGTGCCCGCACTCACCGGAGCTGCTCCCGCGCCTGCATCACCACAAAGTCCCAGGTGTGGTTGATCCGCTTGTGCAGGAGGTTGTAGTTGTCCTGGGGAGCAGCAGTGGCAGTGTCACCCTGGTGGGCACAGCGTGACACCCATCCCCTTGCCTGGCTCTGGATCCCATTGCTGCTCTAGCACAGCGCCACCCCACAGGTGAGCCCCCAATCCTGGGTAAGCTGAGACCCCCCCCAGCTCATCACAGGTGTGAGGAGGCACCGCTCACCTTCTCGTGCTCGATCAGGTCGCCCTGCTTGCGGATGTTCTTCTTGGCCAGGTAAATGGCTGCAAGAGGAGTGGTGGCACCTCGTGGGGACCAGAAATGGGCTGCAGCCCGTGCCAGTGCTGGTGGCGTGGTGGCACCTACCGTAGTCCAACTCGGTGGCCGGCCACTTGGTGCTGGTCCAGAAATAGGGGGTCTGCATGGGAGGGGGGGGAGGCTGAGGCACACACCCTGGGGTGCCACAGTGATGAGCCAGGGTGTCCCCAAGCTGTGGGGCCGTACCTGGAAGCGGTAGGGTGACTCGTCTGCCCGCAGCACCAGGCTGCGGGGGTCCTTGAGGGGGTAGATGTAGCCGTGCTTCACGATGAGGTTGCCGAGGTGCAGTGACTCTGGGGGAGCAGGAGTGGGGGCTGCACCGGGGCTTGGTGGCCCTTGTCACCCCCACGGTGCCAGTGGCTCGTGCTGGGACACTCACCCTCCTCGGAGATGCCGTACTTCTGGATGAGCCACTCCACGATGTCATTCCCTGGGGACCGAGGCAGCGTTAGTGGGGTGTGATGGGGTCCCCCAAACTGGGCACGGGGAGGTTCCCGAGCTGGGGCACCCCAGCAGGGCACGATGGATGCCAAGAGGGTCACACAGGGTAACAGGGGCCCTGCCAAGGACGTGCTGGGCCGCCTGCCCCAGCGAGCGCCCGCCCCGCTCAGCCGATGCATAATTGATGCCAGCTGCAGCGCTGAGCACCCGCGGGTGCGGGGAGGCGAGCGCTGTGGGGTGGGTGCAGCACTGGGGTCACCCGGGGAGCACCCACACCCCACGCACCCCACGGGGTGCCCCACCAAGGGGACCCACCTGTCATGGCGTGGGGGATGACGGTGATGAGCAGGCGCTGGTTCCTCATCTTGATGCCCATGTCGGGGTCCTGCATGCTGACGATCATCCGCTCCATCTGCCAGGCAAGAGCCCACCGCGCTCAGCCCCCCAGACAGGGGCACCGGGCCTGGCACCCCACCCCGACCCAGGGCACCCTGTGCCCAGCCTGAGGACAGCCTGGCACCCCACAACCGGACCTGGGACACCCCTGTGCCCAGTCTGGAAACAGCCTGGGGACAGCCTGGCACTCCCACCCTGACCCAGGGCACCCTGGGGACAGCCTGGCACCCCACAGCTAGACCTGGGTCACCCCACAGCCGGGCGAGTGTGTGATGCCGGAGGTGCAGGCACTCAGATGGAGGTGCGGGTACCCGGCCTCCGGGCATCCCTGGCCGGGGAGCCCCGGTTTTGGGGAGCAGGCTCTGCCGGGGCTGTAGCAGCCCCCCGGGCGGGGACAGGGGCTGAGCACGCAGCTCCGGGGCGCTGCCCGTGGGTGTCCCCGAGTGGAGCGATGCCCGGTGCCCCGGGGCGGTGCCCGCTGTCCCGCCGTACCCGGGGTGGTGCTGGTACCCGGTCCCAGGCGATCCCGTCTCCCCTGCCACCAGCGGTTCCTGGACCCCGATGCCCGCGGTGCCCAGTGCGGTGTCGGTGCCTAGTCCCCACGGTCCCAGTGCCCGGTCCCCGCTGTACCCGGTCCCCATGGTGCCCGTTCCCGGTGCCCGCCGCCCGTGCCGCCTGCGTGCTCGGTGCGGTGTCCGGCACGATGCCGGCTGCCCGCCACCCAGTCCCGGCGCAGTGCCCGCTCCCTGTGGGGCCGGTGCCGGTGCCAGTGCTGGTGCCGGTGCCGGTGGCGGCTCACCTTGCGCAAACAAGGCATCTGGATGCGGGGGTACCGGCCGCGGGGGCCGCCGATGGTCATCGCGGGTGCGCGCCCCGCGCCGCGCGGCCAGTCCCTCCCGCCCCTACCCCCTGCCCCGCCCCGGCCCCGCCCGACCCCGCCTCAGCTCCCCCCCCCGGTGGCTGCCACCGCCTGCCCCGGGCACCCCGACGGGCACGCGGTACCCGGCGTCCCCGGCACCGGCCCCCGTCCTGTCCACGGGCCCCACAGAACGGCTGTGCGCAGGGCTGGCCCCGGGGGTGCCCCCGGCGGGGCTGCCGGGTGCGGGGGAGGGGACAGTGTGGCTGTGGGAATGGCTGTGCGAGCAGGGTGCGGGCAATACAGGCAGGGCATGGGCAGGGCTCAGGCAGTGCGGGGTGACGTGCGGGCAGGGTGCGGGCAGTACATTCAGGGTGCGGGCAGGATGCTTGCGAGTTGCGGGCAAGGTGTTGGCAGGGTGTGGGGGCTGTGGGCAAGGAGCGGGCAGGGTGCGGGCAGTGCGGGCAGGGTATAGGGAGTGCATTTAGGGTACAGGCAGGATGCTTGCGGGGTGCGGGCAGGGTGCAGGCAGGCGGTGCGGGCGGATGAGCTCACTGCAGTCTCGCCGCCCATGAGCGCGGGGCTGGAGCCGCCCGGCGCCGAGGGGCGGGGGCGGGCGGGGGCGGGCAGCAGAGCCACCGCGTCTGCGGGAGGGAGACACCGCCGCCGCCCCGCCGGGCCGGGCCGGGCAGCGCCGGGGAGCACCGGGGAGCGCAGCGGGGCAGGGGCCGGGGCAGCAGCCAGCGCTGCCGAGCGCGGTCGCAGCGGGCGGGAGGAGCGCGGCTGCGGGCCCCGGCGGAGCCGCCGGCAGCGGCAGAACCGCAACCCGGGCCCCGGTCAGCGGCCGCCCCGCCCGGCCCCGGGGGCGCGGGGCCCGGCCCGGCCATGCTGGGGCTGGAGGTGTGCGAGGCCGGCGGGCAGCTGCTGGAGCTGCTCTGGCTGGCGCTCTGCTACCGAGGTGAGCGGCGGGGCGGGAGCGGAGGGCAGCGCCCGGGGTGGGGGGAGCATCCCCCGGGGGACCGGAGCATCCCGCAGGGCGGGGGTCACGCAGCCGCCCCCCCCCCCCCACCTCCCGGAGCCCGGCCCGCGGCTCCTTGCCCGCACCGCCCTGTCGTGCCCCCGCAGCGGGGCTGGGTGAGCCCCGGGTGGGTGCAGCCCCGGGCTGGCAGCCGGTGTGGGCGGGTGCCCCAGGCCGACGCGGTGTGCGAGCTCCCCGGGGTGCAGCGGGGACATCGCTCCGCGCCCCGGGCACCGCCGCTGGCCCGAGGCTGAGCGTGGGTGGCCCCTGCCCCAGTCTGTGGCCCACGCGTGTCCCCAGGGATGGGTTCCGGGGGCTGGGGAGGGCGGTGCGGGCAGTGAGAAGGGTGACGGGCGGAGGGCGATGCAGCGGGAGGGGCAGAGTGAGGGGCCGTGGGGACATCGCCGGCCCGGGTGCCCCCGCAGCCTGGCACCCACCGGGGCCATCATTTGCCCCAGAGTTGTTTTTTTTTTAATTATTATGATTTATTTTTTTTCCCCCCCTGCAGCCGCTGGCAGTTTGGGTTTGGGGTGGGAGGTGGGGCTGGTGACTGCCCAGCAGGTTGGAGGGGACCACGGGGTGATGACAAGGACCTCTGTGGGTGACGGGGCATAACGGACACCCAGGGGCTGCAAACACCCCCTGACCGCACGCAGCACACAGGCACCAGCTCCTCTTGCTCCGTGACCGTGCGGAAATGCAGCCGATGGCAACGCCGCGGGTCTCAGCTGTGTCACCTGGCCCTGGGGACACGGAGCCTGATGCTGTCCCCACAGCCCCGAGCAGGGCGACAACTTGGCTGCCCCATGGGGGAATCCCCACACCTAGGCATGGAGTGTCACAGCCCAGCCACCCCCTGCCCACCCGTGGCTGTGTGTCACAGGGCCGGGGGATGTCCCCCGGGGTGTCCCCGGGGCGGCAGGACTGCCATTGCCTGTCCCCCGCAGACATCATGGCTGACAAGGAGGGGGTGACGCTGTCGCTGGAGGAGGAGGATGATGCCGATGTGGCCCTGGCGTACAAGACGCCGGAGAAGAAGAGCCTGCGGGAGATCCAGGAGCTGGACGCGGGGGACGAGAGCCTGCGGAAGTACAAGCAGGCACTGCTGGGTGCCATCCCTGTCGCCGTGGGTAAGGCCGGGGGCTGCCCGCTGAGACTGGGCACCCTGACACCCTGGCAACACCCTGACACCCTGACAACACCCTGACACCCCGACACCCTGACACCCAGGCCGGGTGATGCAGCCTCAGCAGGTGCTGGGAGCTCAGGCACCCCCAGCACCCATGGGGCATCCCCAGCAGGGAGGGTGCATCCCAGGTGCATCGCCTGTGGGTGCTTTCTGTGCCCCCCACCTGTGTGGAGACCCTGGCATCCCCCAGCCGCCACGGTGACGGCTGCCCGGGGACCCCGGTTGCCATGGTTACGGGATCACCGCCGCAGTTTCCATAGGAACGGTTACAAGGGACGGGGAAATTCATTGGGATGACAGACGAGTGAGCAGCCGGGGTGACACAGCTGTCGGTTCCCAGACGGTGCCCCCCGCTGCCCATGATGCCCACCCCAGCCTGGTGCTGCCCTTGGTGTCTCTCTGGGGTGCTTCCTCCTCCTCACCCACCTTGGCCTGCTCCTGAGCCGGGCATGTCGCGGCCTGGAGATACCTGTGGCTGGGCCCTTTGAAACGTGGGCTGACCCCAAAGATGCTGATGCCACTGGTGGGGTTGGTCTGAGATGTCCCTGGTGTTCTGCACCCTGACAGGGCTTCCCAGCACTCACCAGCTCATGACACCCCCACCATGGGCACTGTGGGGCCATGGGCAGCCCCCAGGCACCAGTGGGTTGGGTGCAGGTGGGTGAGGTCCGTGCCCTGCTGCTTGTCCCTAGATGCCAGCGTGCCCAACGTGCAGGTGACGAGGCTCACCCTGATGTGTGAGCAGGCGCCAGGGCCCATCACCATGGACTTGACGGGTGAGCTGTGGGGGCACCGATGGGAAGAGGAGGAGGACGGTGAGGAAGGGGTGCCAGGCTCATGAGCCATCTCCTCATGCAGGAGACCTGGAGATGCTGCAGGGCCGGGCTTTTGTGCTGAAGGAGGGAGTGGACTACAGGGTGAAGGTGTCCTTCAAGGTGAGGCCATGCATGGTGCCCTGTGCCCACCGGCTGCTGTCCTCACACCCCAGGGTCCCAGTCCCAAGAGGTCCCTGCTCCCCATGAGTCCCTTTTCCCATGTGTCCCTGCCCCATGAGGTCCCTCCTGCCACCTGGGGTTCCTTCTGCCCTGGGTCTTGTGCCCCCCACCCTTCACCCTCAGGGTGTATGTCCCCCCCTGGGGGGTCCTTGCTGCCCCCAGCATCACTGCCACCCCAGGGTCCCTGCCCCTCTCAGGGCTTCCAGCCACATTGGGTCCCCACCATTCCCAGGTCTGGAGGTGTCTGGAGGTCCCTGCCCCTCCTGGGGGTCTCTGCCATCTCAAGGTCCCTGCCCTTCCCAGCTGTCCCTGCCACCCTTGGTCCTCCTCAGTGCCCAATCGCACCCAAGAAGCTGGATCCTGGGAGGGGGTGTGCAGGATGTGACATTAGAGGTGGGTCCCCCCACGGTGGGGGTCACCAAGCTGTGGGGCAGCACCCATGGAACCCCTGCCCTCTGCCTGCAGGTGAACAGGGAGATCGTCTGCGGGCTGCGGTGCCTGCACCTCACCTACCGCCGGGGTCGGCCCGGTGAGTGGGGTTGAGGGGCCAGGGGTGGTGGCAAGGAGGGGGCTGTGAACCCCATCCCCACTCACCTGTTCCCCCATCTCCCCTTCTCACCCAGTGGACCGTGATGTCTTCATGGTGGGCAGCTACGCGCCGCGGGCCGAGGAGTACGAGGTGGTGACACCAGCGGAGGAGGCACCGCGGGGCTGGCTGGCACGGGGCTCCTACCGCGTCCGCTCCCTCGTCACCGATGACGACAAGACCGAGCATCTCTCCTGGGAGTGGGGCCTCTGCATAAAGAAGGGCTGGGAGGACTGACCCCCTGCCTGCACCCCGGGTCCCCCTCGCCAGCTTGGGGACACGGTGCCTGCCATCCCAGCGGACACCTCGCCAGCACTGCCGCGCTCGCCCCGGTGGTGTGAAGGGTGGGGGGTCCCGCAGCGAGCGGGTGCCCACGGCCGTGGTCTTCGCAACCAAAGTTATTTTTAATTGCTGTTTTTTTTTTAAATACCGACGCCCGCCTGGTCCCCGCAGTGTCCCCAGCGCTGGGCTGGCGCCGTGACATTGCCATGGTGGCACCATACCCGGCTGCCCGCCCGGTCACAGGCTGTGCTCGTCCATCGCCATTAAACCCTACAGACTCGTCTCTTACTGGTGTGTCTGTGTCCCCATTGCTTCTCCCTGTCCCCTCTGTCCCCGTCCCACTGGCAGGGCCAGGTCCTGCAGTGGGGACAGGCGACTGGAAAACAGCCACCTGGTCCCGCTGCCTTATCGGCGCTGCCGAGCAGCCAGTAGCGGAGGGACACGAGCCCCAGGGGACTGGCACCACCCGCCCCAGGGACCTTATCTGGGTCCTCTCCCCCCGGGCACTGGCTTTGGCGCTGGCAGTGGTGGCACCATGAGAGGCTGCAGGGCCCGGCTGGTTTGGCTGCTGGTGCTGTCACTGGCCTGGCTGGGCCCGGTGCTGGGGGACGAGGAGGAAGATGGGGAGGTGGTGGCGGAGGAGGAGGAGGAGGAGGAGGAGGATGAGGATGACTTGCTCTCAGATGAACTCGAGGAGGAGGATGATGTCCTGGTGCTCCACGAACACAACTTTGCCCGTGCCCTGAGTGAGCACCAGCTGCTGCTGGTGGAGTTCTGTAAGTGTCCCCTGGGTGCGGGCAGGGGCGCAGGCAGGGGTGCGGGCAGGGGTACACATGGGGAGGGGCACGGGCAGGGGATATGGGCAGGAGCGTGGTTGTGGGTGTGGGCAGTAGCAGAGACATGAGCAGGGCACAGGCAGGGACAGGGGGTGCAGGATGGGACACAGGAGGGGTGGGGCTGGGGTAGGGGTATGGGCAGGGGTACGGGCAGGGGTATGGGCAGGGGTACAGGCAGGGGCAAGGTTGCGTCTAAGAGGGGCAGGGGCACAGGACATGGCACCTGACAGGGCAGGGATGTGGGGCAGGGGATGGAGACATGGGATGGAGATGAGCGACAGGGACACAGGCAGAGGCACAGGGTGGGGGACGTGCAGCAGGGGCATGGGACACAGCAGGGGACATGGGGCAGGGACACATGGTGGGGGTGTGTGCTGTGGGCCATGGCTCAGGGGACACAGGCAGGGGCATGTGCTGGAGCCCACTGGGCTCACACAGCCATTATGTGCCCTGGCCAAGCCCACCCTGGGGACCAGGGACACCCCGAAGCTGTCCCAGGGCTGTCCCTTCCACTGACGCTGTCCCCTGCCCGCAGACGCGCCGTGGTGCAGGCACTGCCAGCGGCTGGCCCCTGCCTTTGCCCAGGCAGCCGCCATGCTGAAGAACAAGTCCATCCTGGCACGGCTGGGCAAGGTGGATGCCACAGCACAGGTGGCCCTGGCCAACGAGTTCGGTGTCACCTCCTACCCCACGCTCAAGCTCTTCCGTGACGGCAACCGCACTCACCCCCTCGCCTACAGCGGTAGGGCCGCGTCAGTGCATGGGGGCCATGGCAGCGGCTGTGGGGGTGCCGTGAGGGGTGCTGGGGTGGGCTGGGGTGAGGGTGAGAGGGGTGACCATGTCCTGAGGGGGTCTGCAGGGTGGTGATGGTGGGTGGGGTGATGGCCAGCAGTGTTGCAGTGGTGATGGCAGGCTGATGGCACGGGGAGGGTGGCAGCCTGGCGAGGGGTGGCCAGGGTGATGGCGGGGGCTCTGCTCCACGTGCCAGGCCGTATGGACGCCGAGGGCATCGTGCGCTGGCTGCGGCGTCGCGCCGGCCCCAGTGCCACCCTCCTGCAGGACACCGCCACCGCCGCTGCATTCATCGGCTCGCAGGACTTGGTGGTCGTCGGCTTCTTCCAGGTGGGTCAGGGCGGGGGGGCTGGCGCAGGGCCACGGTCATGGCTGTGCCCGCTCACCAGGCGGCCGTGCAGGACCTGGGGAGCGAGGCTGCCCAGGCGTTCTCCGAGGTGGCCGGCGAGCTGGTGGACCTGCCCTTCGGCGTGGCCGAGGCGGCCGAGCTCTTTGAGGCGTATGGGCTGTCGGCTGACACCGTCTGCCTCTTCAAGAAGGTGAGGGGGTGCTGAGGGGGTGGTGGGGCCATCTTGACCCTCCCACCCCAGCCATCACCGGCCCCTGCCCCGGCAGTTCGATGAGGGACGGACAGACTTCCCAGTGGACCCAGCACGGGGGCTGGATGTGTCTGAGCTCACCCAGCTGCTCCGCGTCCACAGCCTGGAGCTGGTGATGGAGTTCACCAACGAGGTACGGCCCGGCCCCAGCCCCAGCCCCACAAGGGCCATAGCCCCCTGGCCCTCACCCTCCTCCTCCTCCCCAGACCTCCAACCAGATCTTCGGTGCCAAGATCCCCCACCACATGCTGCTCTTCCTCAACAAGTCGGCGTCGGCACAGCTGGCGCTTCGGGATGGCTTCCGGGCAGCTGCCGGCACCTTCCGGGGCAAGGTGAGGAGGTCCCATGGCAGGGACACAAAGGGGTGGCCCTGGGGCACCCCAGCCTCAATGTCACCCATCTCCCACCACCCAGGTGCTCTTTGTGGTAGTGGACGTGGCCGGGTACGGCGCCGATGTCCTGCCGTTCTTTGGCCTGACGCCCGCCGATGCCCCCACCCTACGTCTAGTCAAGATGGCGAACAACCGCAAGTACCAGATGGACCAGGACGACTTCTCAGACACGGCTATCCGAGCCTTCGTCCAGGCAGTGCTGGATGGCAAGGTGAAGGTGAGGGATGTGTCATCGTGCCAGCCAGCACCAAGGATGCTTCCCTGTGGTGAGCGGTGGGCTGTTAATTCTGAAGCCTAATGATGGCAGCTGTGCAGTAAACACCCTCCGCCTGCCCACTGATGCTGGTGCTGCCAAGCCTGAGGATTTGGGGGGTTGTTATGGAAAAGGAGGCAAGGAGAACATCAGTGTGGAGCTACACAGAGCTGGGATGGCAGCAGAGGGGAAGAGGTGATCCAAAAGGCAGCAGTGTGCCCTGTGGGTCCCTGGCACCCCTCACCCCAGGCTGTGGCCATCCTGGCTGTCCCCACAGCCCCAGCTGCTGAGTGCAGAGCCCCCCGAGGGCTGGGACACGCGGCCTGTGAAAGTCCTGGTGGGGAAGACCTTTGAGCAGGTGGCATTCGATGAGACCAAGAACGTCTTTGTCAAGTTCTGTAAGTACCGGGGCTGCCTGTGACCCTCCCTGAGCTCTGACATAGGGCTCAGCCCCCCTTCTGTGACAGCCCTGTCCCCAACCCCTGGCCCAGGGGATGCTGCACCCTGATCTGGGCAGAGCCCCGGTCCCCTGGCTGGTCCGCTGCACTGCACCCGTCCTGCAGACGCACCGTGGTGCTCCCACTGCCAGGAGATGGCGGCTGCCTGGGAGGAGCTGGGCGAGCGCTATAAGGACCATGAGAACATCGTCATCGCCGAGTTGGACGCCACGGCCAACGAGCTGGAGAACATCACCGTCATTGGCTTCCCCACCCTGCACTACTTCCCCGCGGGGCCGGGCAGGAAGGTGGGTGGGAGCACCTGGGGGGGCACCCTGGCTCTGCCAGTACTTGGGGTACAGAGTCACCCCACATCTCCCTTCCATCCTGTGGCTCCAGATGATTGAGTACAAGAGCGCCCGAGACGTGGAGACCTTCTCCAAGTTCCTGGAAAATGGGGGGACGCTGCCTGAGGAGCCACCTGCGGTGAGTGAGGTCCCCCCACCCCAGGGCCAGGGACCCCCACCCACCCTGGGGTGGCCCCCAGCCTGTGCTGGGCAGGGGGACAGATCCTGTGGGATGGGGACAGGGACAAACAGGGGGTGTGTGTCTGTCCGTGCCTCACCACTGCCTTCCCCAGGTGCCCGAGACCCCCGGGAACAGCACGGGCAGGGAAGAGCCGAGTCCGCTCGGGGCGGCCGACGCGCGGGATGAGCTGTGAGCCCTGTCCCGCTCGGGCTATAAAGGACCTGGAAACCACACGGGCTCTGCTCTGTGTCTGCTGCTCCCCTGCCCAGCTTGGGGAGTCCCCACATGTCCTGGGGACACAGCAGGGCTGGCGGGTGTCCCCGCTGCCGGCTGACCTGGTGGGTGCTGCACGGGGCCCTCTGCCTGCCCAGGATGCTGAGCCAGCACGGCCCTGGGGGTACCGGGGTGCTGGTCCTGGCAGCCCCGTGATGGCACCGGGTGGCCAAGGCCGTTAGGAGCCCGGTGCTCTCCACACTGGCCCTTGTGCTGGGCTGCCTGGGCACAGGCTGGGGGGACCAGCTGGGTTCTCTCCTTCGTGGCCCCCAGACAGCTCTCCTGCCCCAGGCCTGGGCTCCACAGTCCCGTCCCAGCCCCAGGAGCTGCCCTCACAGCAGGGGAAGGAGCAAAGAGCCCAACACGGGGCTCCACGTGCTCCTCTTAAGGCTCGTTCACAGCCTTTGGGACCCCCCAGTGCCCTCTCCAACCCCTGGTACTGTCACCTCTCCCCTGGGCCAGCTGCTCCCAGAC
The DNA here is from genome assembly GCA_907165065.1 of Caprimulgus europaeus. The sequence goes on along the minus strand of OU015540.1, from coordinate 15,441,768 downwards.
CCAGGGCACATCCTGGGGGCAACACCTTGGTCCCCCAAAGACCAGCCCTGGAAGGAGCCCACGGCTGTCCCAGCCCCATCATGTGCCCAAGCCCATGGGCCAGAGCCTGGCCCTTTGCCTGACCTGTCCTATCCTTCAGTCACCCCAGCTGGCTGCTGGGGACCTCGATGCCCGCTCCACGGGGAAGGAAGAAACCAGCAGGTGATGGGACGTGGGGTTTTATTTCATTTTATCCAAGTACCTTTGAAAAGATCATTGTACAAGTCAGCACATGAGAATGCAGAGGAGACATCGCCGGGGCTGCGCGGCCGCTGTACATATTTACAGGGGACCCCCTGAGAAAAAAAGGGGGAGACGGAAATCCCGGGCATGGTAACAACCTCAGCAGACACAACACCATCAGAACTCCAAAACCAGGGAGGAAAAATGCTCGTGACGCTGCTCCCGGGCTGAAAACAAGTGTGGGTTTTGCTGGCCTTCACGTAGTGTTGTTATAGGCAAATCACAGGACCGGGTTCTAAAGGCACTCGGTGACATATACAACAGGCTGAGTCGCGTCCCCGCGCCGCGCCACGGGGTCCCCACGCCGTGCCACGGGGTCCCCGGCAGCTCCAACGTGCTGCCACGGCTCAGAGCAGCACCGGGCAGGGCGAGAGCCAACATAGAAGCCCCCCAGCTTCGGGGGCTGCCCTGGTTTCTGCAGGTGGGCGAGGGCTGGTCTCCAAAGGAGCCAGGGCAGAGCCAGGGCTGGGGAACGGGCAGGGCCGAGGGCAGGGTGGTGGAAGCACCAGCTTTCTTGTGTTCGAGTAAGCCCAGAAGGCTTCCCAGGATGCCAGCCACCCCACAGGTTGACCTGGCCCTACATGAGCCCCACAAACTGGCATCAACAACCCCCCTTGCCCTTGGGGTGCAGTGCCCTCATGCTGCCTCCCCTGGGACACAGAAGCCAATGAAAGATGCAGGACATAAAAAGACATTTTTTGTCCTTGGCTTTAGTGTCTCATCAGTTCCCTGCTCTATTATTTTTCTCCCCAAAAAGAGTCCCCTGACCAAAGGTGGAGTTTGGCACCAGGGGCCTGGGCACATCTGTGCTGGGCAGAAGGGTTGCCAGCCCTCTGTGGAACTGCAGCACCCTCCTGGGAAGCAAACCCTTCTCTGGGGGCACTCAGGGAGATGCCAGCACCCAGCCCGCTGCCCCAGCGCTGCGCTGGTCCTCGCACTGCAGGAAGCCCCCAGCCCTGAGAGCTGGCACCGACTCCTCTATCCCTCAGGGCTTTACTCGATCACAAGAAAGCTCAGGAGGAAAAAAACATCCTACCACATCCAGCAGCTGAGACTGCCAGGGAGGCGAGAGACTGACTCGTTCCAAACGGCTCAGGGATCCTGGGGGGTGAGCTGGGACCGCAGCCCCTCCGGAGCGGGGCCACCCCTTCCACGGCAGCGGGGGGGACAGTGGCTCTGACCCTGCAGTGCTCCAAAGCCATCCACAGCGGGGGGAGGCCAGGGCAGGGTGCTGTGAGGAGCCTGACAGGGGGCTGTACACTTTGGGAGAGTTCTGCAGTACCTGTGTTTGACATTTACATAAGAGCACTGTGACATTGGAAATATTTTCCTTTTATTACAATATATCAAAAATATGCAGCTTTAGTAAACAAGGTCATATTACACTTTCTAATGCACTGTACAATGCTACATTACACTTATATTCGGTATGGAGAGGGAGCCCGGGCTCCCACTGGCAGGTTTGTGGGGTGAAACGGCGCCCACCAGCAACCCGGAGCTCGCCCAGGTCCACGCTGGAGCAGGCTGCTGCCCGCTGCCCTGGGCTGCCCGTGCCATCACCAGTGTCCACCCCAGGCCTTCTCCTCCAGTCCCAGAGTCTTTCACAGTCCTGTCCTCACGCCTCAGCAGCCCTAGTCGATCTTTTCCACCTTCCCAATGATCTTCTCTTCGAAGATGGGCAGGATGGTGTCATCCTCCCGCACCTCCTCGAAGACCACGCCACAGTCAAACTCGTCACTCACTTTCTTAAAGTAATATCTGAAAAACCAGAAACATGGAGACAGAAAGGAAAAAAAAAAATAGCAGGTGAATGGTCACAGGGACACCACAGTCCCCAAACCTGGGTACAGCCCTTCCATGGCCCTGAGCTCGTGGTGCACGGGGAGCAGCTTCCCCAGACGTGGAGGCAACTGGGGCCTCCCTTCTGCCCCTGCCCTCACCCAGTGAGCAGAAGAAGGGTGGTCAGGATCCATGCTAGCACTTCAGGAGCTCCAGCCCTGAATTCAAGCCCACTCACAGCTCTCCCTCAATTAGTGGCTGGGGCACCTGTGTTGGTGGGGCAGTTCTAGGCAGGCTTTCCCATGGCAGCTCCTACCTGGAAGGCGGAAGGTGGAGAGCTGCACAACCCAGGCCTGGCTGCTTTGGGACTCTGGCAGGACCCAACCTCCTTGTCCTCACCAGAGGAAACTTTGGGAGGAGCCAAAACAGCTCTGGAAGTCAGAGGGTTCCCCACGGCATCACTGAGCACCAGCAGACACCGCTCTTCACCAGCCCAAGACCCTGCAGTGCAGCTCAGCAGCTTCTTGACGGCGTAAACCGTGATGAAGGACTTTTCTGCTATAAAATCCGATCTCCCTCATCCCTGTAACCTGCCTCTTCAACAGCCCAGGCACTGTGGCCATGCTGCCACATCCCCACAACAGCATGCCCCGCTGGAGCCCCCCTGGAAGGCTCCAGGAGCCCCCCTGACTTTCCTTCACCACGCTCCTTCACCTTGGAGGGGGCAACATCGCTGCGTCCTGGCAGCAGCATCAGCCAGGGGTCAGTGAGAGTGTGCTGGCACCGCACCACAGGCGGGGAGCAGCCCTTACCTGTAGTTCCCTTTCTTTGTCAGCAGCTCCTTGAACTGTCCCAGCGTCACCACGCGGCCCTTGACGAGGGTGCGGTACGGGATGGGCTCTCCGCAGAAGTAGTACGCGACCACGATGTTCTCGCACGGCTGGGACGCGCCGCTGCTTGGTCTCTTCTGGGGCTTCAACCTGCTGAGTGAAAACAGAAGTGACCTGCTGAGTGTCAGCCTGACTGCCAGCGTGGGCAGCCCCCACAGCCCCTGTCTGCAGAGCCTGGATGGAGATGCTGAGTTAACACCCTCAGGAGCACCCGTTGCTCCAACCACCAGCTCTCCTGGCACACAGCCGCACGCTGAGGCCGGTGAAGGAGTGACTGGTACTTGGAAAGGCTGGTGGGGCCAGAGAGCAGCTACAAGGAGGGTGCAGGTTCTAGCTCAGCCTTCTTCGTGCTGAAGAAACCCATCCCTGGGCTTTGAGAGGGGATGGCCATTCCCACAGCACCGTCGGCTCGGGGAGGCATTGGTAAGCTCTGGGCAAGGTGGAGCACCCCAAGCCCACGGCAGCAGACCCAGGTCACCACCAGCACTGGACGTGCTTGGGTGCTTTCTTGGCATGGTAACACACACACACTGATGAAACCACTCGGGATTATTGCTGCCCTGGCCAAAACAGCTCTGCATGGCCTCCTGCTGACCTGCATCTGCAGGGCTGTGCAGACAGGACCGCTCCTGCTCCCCGCAGCTCCCCTGGGCACCTCTCCCAGCACAGATGGAGGTTGGAGGGGATGGAGCTCCCAGTGGGACGTGCCCCGAAGGCTTTGCTGCCTGTCCCATCGGTGCAGGGTGGCAAGGCAGCTGCCATCCCCAAACCTCAGTGACCTTCTGTCTCCCGGGTTTTCCTGACTCTCAGGATGTTGGTCTGGTCTCTGCTTCCAGCCCACACACTGGGGTTGTGCTACGTGGTGCTGTCACTAGACTGAAACCATCAGCCCAGTCCTGACCCCATTTTCAGAGGCAGACAGAAGTAGCAATAATAAATATCAGGGTACTTTGCCCTTCTGCAGAGCCTTTCATCTGGGGTGCTGCAAATGCTGCACAAACATTGCAGCAGCCGACACAAATGAGTAACTTGGCATGTGGGGGCTGAGCCAGAGGCAGCCTGCTCTTTCAAAGTCACATAAAACAAATTGGGTAGCTTTAAAACATTATTTTAAAAGCACACTGCATAAAAAAGATGATTTTGTCTTTACATGACTGGAAAGTTGCTATAAAAACCAGAACTTGCCAAGCACATGAGGTAATTGCAGTTCTGGAAATGACTCTGACCCTAACCTTTAAACATTGGCTGGCGGGCACAGCACCTTTTCAATCCATGCCCATGTAAACATCAGCATTGCAAACCAAGATGAGACACAATCTTTTAACCTCTTTCTAAAGGCATGAGAGGTCTAAAGTTCAACTGAACAACCCTCCTGGTCCCTGCTCTGCCTGGGAGACCTTTGGAGAAGATGCAGCATCCTGAGTGGCAAGGGTGGCTGCTGGTGCCAGCAGAGCTCGCAGAGCCTCTCCCAGCCCTGTATCAAAGCACAGGATGCCCTTTAGCTAGAAAAACATTAAGGAATTGAGTCATCCTTGGAAAAAAAAAAAAAAGGGCATTTAAAGGAAAAATGGGTCATAAATTCAGGCAAATTCTGTGAACTCTGTGAGCCAGAAGTTAATTGAAGGGGTTTGGAAAACCTCAAAGTCCCTAAGCTTCTCTTAATCCTGCTAGAAACAAGTTGTGACTAAGAGAGAGCTGCTGCACGCCCAGGGACCTGGCACCCGGGGACACAGCTACGTGCCCTGTGCAGGCAGCAAAGCCATCTCCCCCGGGGCTGCTGCTCTCCTTTGCCTGGGGAGATGGAGAGGACCCCCCTCCCCGAGCTCTGCTGCAGTAGAAACAAGAGGGAGGGACAGAGGAGGACGTGGCTGGGAGCCTTCCTCCTCCTGCCGCGTAACTCAGCCCTGAGAGGCCGTTTCTGAACGTGCCAGCCCAGCTCCAGTGCTCAGCTCTTTCCACAGCAGAGATGTGCCTGAAAATGATGCCCAAAAGCAGAAACTCTGCACTGCTTCAAGAGCTAGAGCTAAAAACAACCTCATGGCTCTGGAGCTTCTGCTTCTGCTGTAAATCAAAGCAGGGGTGGGTGGCTGTGGTGCCTCCGAGCTCCTGGGCTGCGCAGCAGGACCGGCCAGCCAGGAGCAGGATACACACGCGTCCCAAGCCGCAGCCATCGATCTCCAGCAGGCTGATGGAGGGCTGATGAATAAGGAATCACTGAAAATGTAATTTTCCAAGAGTCTCTCTCAGGAGAGCAAGACAACACAATTACCTCTGCTTTCGTCACTGCCAAGAGATCTCCTGAGACCACGGCTTACCCAAACAGGTCACCAGACCGTGGCTGAGCTCTGCCCCGTTAAAGCTTCCACCTGCACCCACCTCCCGGGTGGCAGCGTGACCCAGGGACACCACCCTGCCCCTCTGGGACCAGCTCCCTTTGTGGCACATGTCACACACCCACAGTGTTGGCTGGTTGAGGACACAGCAGTGCTCCTCTGACCGAGTGCATCTGCACCTCCCTACCCCTCCTGATTTCCCAGCCATGTAACCAGTGGTGCCAGGACAGGGGAACCAAGTTAGAGCACAAACCCAACCTTGCTGCCACACAGAGGGGAGGCACCCAGCTCGCTGCAGCACAGCCCTGTGCTGGAGGGCTTTGGAAAGCCTGGAAAGCACCCAGCAGATGTGACCTCAGAAGGTGTCCCAGCAGCCAGCTCTGCTCCCCTCCAGCCTTGGTCCAACCTAATTAATTCCAAATCAAGCTCATCCTAACGTTCTCCTGCTTGCAAAAAACTTTTCTCTGAAGAGCTGGCAGTAATTACCTCATCCAGCTGCAAATACAAGTGAACTGTGACACTGAGCTACAGAAAATGGCTCAAAACCTGGCTGTACGTGCAAGAGACCTGATGGTGACTGGGACACGAATGCTGGGCACGCTGGACCTGCAGGTCATTCAGTACCAGACACTGAGCCCTGCACTGCTCCCTAGCAGCAGCCATGTGGCCATCTCAGAGATCAGTGTCCCTCCAAATGCTGTGGACCAGGGAGAGAAAGGCTTTTTTTTTGCAACAGATGTGTGATTTCTGGAGGAATATTTATGATTCCCAGCACAGACACTGCAGGCAGCTCCTTTTTTTCTAGCAGGGCAGTGCTGGGGTGCGAGTGGGGCTGCTGGGACCCCCCACCAGAAGGGCAGTTAGCTGGGGAAACCACTGCTGGTGAGGGCTGTGCCGGCGGAGAGTGGCTGGTGAGCTGGGTAACCACATCAGCAAGGTCAGCTTGGCCATACAAAGCTGGCATGGTGCATTCTCCTCCCACAGCCACCTCAAGCCAGTGCCTCAAGGGCACCTCTGGGCTCACCTCTACCTCCCCTGCTCCATGGTTTCCCCAAGGCTGCTGACAAACCTGGGCACTGACTCCAATTTCCCAGAGCTCTCTGGAGCTCCTGACTGAAATAAATGGTGTTTTCACACTGATTCACTCTCAGTTTTTCCTTAGCTCCCCAGCCAGCTTTGGGCAGCCCTGCTCAGAAGAGATGTGGGGTCTATTTTCAGACAGGCTCTGTGCTGTCCACAGCAGGAGCTCTCTAAAGAGCTGCTCTGCTTCTGCTGGAGCACCCAATTCCACAAAACCCAGCAGAGAGACTTCAACATCCAGAAACCCCTGGCTCCACAGGGACCACTGCATCCATTCTTGCCTGCTACTGGACATGGGTGCATTTGCCTTCCCTGAGCAGTTCCCCCAGGGGTGAACACAGCTCCTTGGTTTTCCAGGCATGGGGCAGGTCAGGAGGATCCCTGCATCACCAGGAGAAGAGCTGGACCTCGCAGGGAGGCAAGAGAAAGCAGAGCAGCCCAGCACTGGGAGCGCTCAGCCTGTCCTGCTGCTGCTCTGCACAGGGTTTATCACAGTGCCATGGGGTTCCTACAGACGCTACGCTCACAATACCTGCCAAATTAGCATTAGAGTATTAATTGTGTGTGCATCTAGCCCAGGTCCTTGTTTCCAGAGTGTGTATCTGCATCTAGACATTTCTGGCAAAAGTGCATTAATTTAGTACGACTATAAATGACTGTCCTAATTAAACCCCATCCAATTACACCAACTGACAGGTAGATAAAATAAACTTGGCTTACCCTGCTGTGGGAGAACCCCCTGATTACCTGGCTTTCAATCAACACTCTGATATAAATACACAGAAGTCTGCTACATGGTCACCACAAGCAAAAATAATTGGAGCTCAGCAATTAACAGAGCTCCTTTTTTAAATTACACTCGTGTTTCTGAGAGTCAGATGCCAAAGTTTCAAGTTTTCAGAATAAAGCTATAAAGCTGTGAAAGGTTTTTAATGGACCAAGTGCTTTTAGCTGTTAACAGTAATTATCTAGCACTTCCAAAACGCTTTTCATCTGCGAGCTCCGTCTGCCTTGCAAATACTCTTCCCTGAAAGACAACAGGAGCAGGAGAATTAGCTCTGCAACAGGCACTGAGCTGAGTCACAAAAAGATGCTGTGACTTGGACAGGGCCATGCAGAGCCAAGGCTGCTGCTGCTGCTGCAGGATGGCAGCACAGGGCTCCATCCAGACGCCACGAGCAGCCTTTGCTGGAAGCCTGCAGGGGATGGAGATAAAGAGCAAATACGTGTTCTTCTTCTGTGCTTCACCCTGCTGCATCCTGCTGCTGCACCAGCCTTGGAAACCATCGTGCCAGCGTGAAGGAGCCAAGAGGCAGCAAGTACCTGGGGGGAGTGCTCTCCCCTACCATGCTCCTTCTAGACACGTTCAACCCCTGCCCAGCTCATCCTCAAGCTCTGAGCAGCCCCTTCCCCAACCCTTCCAGGAGCACTTCCAGCCTCTCCATCCACAAAGCACAAGCCCAGGCCCTCGAGGTGGGTTCTGGCATTCCCACCACATCAGAGGGACTGGGGAGATTCTCTGACCTCTCTGCATGTACCTCCACCCAGCTGCTGCTGGGAGCTGGAGACCAGAGCAGAAAGCAGCAGACATCTCCCTCAGCTGCCCACCTTCAGAGCAGTTCCCCCTTTCCCTCCCATGCACAACCAGACCCTAGCACCCTACCTTTGTTTAAGAGGGAGTTTTCCAGCCCTTTTTTCCTCCTCCTCCAACCTCCTGCGAGCTTCTTCCAGCTGGGTGAGAGGGTTGGGGGCTGGATTGGGCGGCATGGTGGGATCCTGGATGAAGGGGTGAGAAGGCTGGACGACATTCCGGAGCTGGGCGCTGACCCAGGGATGCACCGCCACAGGTCGCTCAATGGAGAGAGGTCGGACCACATCATGGGACAGCTGCTTCTTGGCACCTGAGGAGCTACAAACAAACACAAAGGTTTTACATGGACCACCGAGGCGCTTTGCACAGGCACACAGTCACTTCTAGATGGACCTACTGCTTCTGCAGGTGGACACAGACACCACTGGGAAGCTCCTTACAGCACAGCTTCCAAGGGACAGGGGAACACCAGCCACCCAGATGCACCTCCAGAGAAGATTTCAGGGCAGCAAGACCTGAGACATCAGGGTGAGCATGACACAAAGCCCACGGATCTGTTTAAGGTCTCTCATCAAGTCCACAACACACAAAACTAAAACCAGCAAAAGGCAGCTCCACCTGTGACATTCCCCCAGAAGATGTCCCTGTGTGCTGCTGACATTCCCAGCCTGGGAGCCTTTCCATGAGCCACTGGTGGGCATCTCTGGGGAAAGGGATGTCACAGGGATGTGCTCGTCCTTCCCCAGCTCCAGCGGCAGAACCTGCTCCTGAACTCCCGGTGGCCTGGCACTGCCCATGGCACTTGGCCCCAGCTCCTGCAGTACAACCCACCCTGGCCTCTACTGTCCAGCAAGAGAAGAAACCAGCAGCAGCTTCACCACTTGGCCACCAGCAGAGCTCTGTCAGCGGGGACAAGACTCCAGAGCTCTCATCAGCACCCTGCAAGCATTGCTTTTTGCCTCTGATTGAGGATCTGTGCCCACAGGAGATCTGCTTGACTCCAGAGAGATTCCCGAGACAGTCGTGTCCTTGGCTCCACTCTAGGCAGGCGAGGCCATCCCAGAGGATGCTCCCAGCAAGCCAAAGTGCTGGGCAACCCTGTGTCATGCTAAACTGCTTACACAGGACCGATGGCACCAGTACAGCAGGTCCAGTGTCTCTATCAGCACCTTGCAGAGTACCAGGCACTGACACACAGCAAAAGCTTAAAGGACAATCACTGTGTGCTGCGTTATCCACCTCAGAACCGCGGCAACAACTTGTGAGATTCCCCAAGAACTGCAACCTCCCCCCATGGCCACAAGTTGTCCTTCAGAAAAAACAGCCCTCTCAGCCCCCAGGCAATCCTCAGTCTCCAAAGGGTCTAAACCCTTGGGCTTGGTGGATTCTTGTCTTCCCAAGACCTCCAGGACCAAGGCAGGCTGCTGGATAGCCTAGACACACAGGCCCTGTGCAGGGGATGCAACACACCAGCGTGAAGACCCCTCGCTCTGCCAGCCCTTACCCATGGTTTGTTTTCTTATGCCTGCTGATCTCCTTCTCTCCTTCTATGATCCACTGAAGGATCTTCTGGTTTCTCTCCACGTCTTCAGGAGATCCTGGCATCTCATAGCTGGCACCATCACTTTTCCCTGAATCGGTCTTCTTAACATTTCTTTTTGAGAGCAGACTTGCTTTCCCACTGCAAGAACAAAGCTTGAGACATTAGCGCTCTGCCTAAGCCCAGCCACCACAGCCCGCGGCAGGGGATGGACACGGCTGTCTCCAGACATATTCAGCCCTGCCGGGGTCTGGTGCTGCCTGCACAGCCCCCTGGCTGTCTCCTTCCACAGCCCCCTGGCTGCCTCCTTCCACAGCCCCCTGGCTGCCTTCCACAGCCCCCTGGCTCTACCATAGCTCAAACCAACCGTGCCACAGCTGAAGCTCAGAGCAAGACTGGCCAGACCCAGGCACAGCAGGCTGCTCCGTCCAGCCACCTGCGGGGAAAGGGAGCTTCTCCTCTGGCCAAATGAGCCACAGCAAGGTGGCAAAAAGCCCAGCAGATCTCCTGCTACCCCAAAGGTTGTGTTAAACCTCGGTCTCTTTGCTCAGAGCAGGTTCATCCTGGTGCTGCAAGCTGTTGGCTGCCTCTCCACATCAGACCACTGCTCAAAACCTGAGCCCTTCTCATCCCCGCCCAGGTTCACTGACAGCTCACAGGGCCACGCAGACTTCACCCATCCTGGCCTGTCATTGCCACAGCACAGCATTGTCCTATTCCATGGGACCCCCACCATCCTAATTACCCACCCCCCTTACTCCATAGGGCCTCTCTACTTCTGCTCACTAACACACAATGGAAAAACAACCTTAACACCACGGAGGAGTACCAGGTCCTCAGACAGCTCTGCTGATTTTTTGGGGAAAAAAAAATGGAAAGAGGTTGCTGAAGATCAACAAAGATGGGGCAAACTGACAACTCCTTCCCCGCTTCTCCCCACACAAGGAGTAGTGGGTATCAAAAGCAATTCTCCAGCAGCAGGTTCAGTGCAAACAACAACAAAAAAAGCCTTTTTGGCAGGTTGTAATCAACCCGCAGACACAGCCTGGGGGGGACAGCGCCCAGCTGGGCTGAACACGGGGCCAGACAAGCCACTGCAAGAGACTGCTGCCTGCCAAACGAGACTATTTGGATGCAAACTCTTGTCTCGTGAAGCTCCTAAGCCAGGGACTGCCAGGAACTGGGAGTCTGTACCACAGGAAGGACAGTTCTGAATGTGGCCTCTTAAGCTCCCTTAAATATGTGCTGCAGTCAGTGGTAGAGAGGGTCCTGCTAAAGATGGGGCTTTGGGTTGACCCAGCATGGTCATGCTGAAGCAACAACTCTGAAGAAATAAGGCAAATTTAAGTGCCTTTCCCTGGAAAACCACCTGGAGAGCAGTTTGTGTCGGCTGCCTCTGCGCTCTGCCTCCCCACTGCCACCCCGGAAAGCTGGTCCTGCTGCTGCAGACCCAGCCACCTGCCTTCACTACATATCCCACCCCTGTGTGCTGCAGGGCATCACCCCAAAACCCCAGCCCTGGGGAGCCAGCTGAGCCCCGGGTGAGCACAGCTCTCCCCTGTGGCTGCTCCACCACCATGTATTACCCCAGCAGCCCCGAGCTCTGCTCTCGCCTCTGCAGGCATCCAGTAACAGGACCAGCAAAACCCACAGTGGAGAAGGAGCTTCACCCTCTCCCCTCAGCAAGGAGGGGATGGAGGAATTCAAACAGCCAAGGGAAGATGGACAAAAGTCCATCAAGCAGTGATATGTTTTTCCTGGGCAGAGGGTCCCCTCCCTCAGAGAACATCTCCTTGGAACAGGATCCCACAGCAGCACCGCAGCACCCATCACTTTGTCAGGAAGAGGAAGGAGCCCTCCTGGTGAATGGGATAGGCCTTGCAAGAAGGAGAGCTTTCACCCTCTCAGAAACACCTTATGAGACCGGTTTCTGTTACCCAGATCCCAAGATGCAGCCCTATACTTATCAACTCGGGGAAGCAGACCAGCATCTGCAACTTCTAAGCACCTCCACTGCTTTAAGGAGCAGAAAAACTACTTTATAACAAGGCCATTAAAAACCCTGGTTAGAGGGTGTCTTTCAGCACCAGATCACAGAGGTGAAAAGAGCTCTACAAGGGTTATGGGGGGACACATCCATTTCTGAAGAGCAGTGGGAGACCCTTAAACCATGTCACTGCACAGGCTTTCATGAGAAAACATGGTTCAACCACCCTGTTCCACCAGCACACTACAGTCCACTTATGAAAGAGCTTCCTAGAGAAGCCACGGCTCTGGGACTCCCGTTGGGTGTTGCCTTGACTCACCTGTAGCCTAAAGAGTCCATGGGGACAGGGGCCATGCCCAGGTTTTCAGTGTAGTTTCGTGACTTTGTTGCATAGTTATGTGAATCTACATTCCAAGCAAAGCTGTTCTGCACTCGCTGCGTGGCCTCGGCCTCGATCTGCTCTTTCGGTTTCATCACGCTGTGGTGATGGATGTGGTGGTAGACGTGTTTGTGGTGGTATAAGTTAGCTGCATCCAGTTTCATTCCTGATTTTGTTGCATGCTTGCCATGCCCTGGAGGAATTGTTCCTAGTGTCCCTGGCAGCTTTCCTAAGTGGCCACTTTCTGGGGACCGTGGCTTAGGGGAGTGGCGGCCAGGTCCTGGAGACTGGCAGCCTGGTGTTTTCATCACGCGCTGGACATGTTCATCGAGGATGCTTTCTGGGTTTTCTTCATGGGCATCTCTCATCTGCATCCCAGCACAGCCCATCTCAGAGTAACGAGGAGCAAAGTGATGAAAGGCTTGGGCGGAAGGCATCTTGTGGCTAAGGACTGAGGGACCAGAAGAGATATCTGCATCCTCACCTTCTTCTTCCTGCAAGAAACATAAGGACAATCAGAGAATGACAGCAGAATGGCAGAAGGTGTCTCTAGTTCCACCTCCTGCTCACAGCAGGACCACTGCCCAACCTTGAAGGACTCAGGCCTGGCTTTGTCCAGCCAGATCTCACAGATCTTCAAGGAGGAGATCCACCACCCCTCTGGAGACCTGTCCCAGAAAATTTCCCAGTGTTCAAGTCAAGCCTGTGCAGTCTTGAGCTGCTAAGGTCTCTGTACGTGCTGTTTGAGCCACCATGAGCAAGGGTCTCCATACATGACCCTAACAGACCGAGGCAACCTCGGACAGGCAGCCCACACATCACAACCAGGCTTTACAGATGCAGCTTTCTGATGAGCTTAACAACTCCATCAGATGTCTGAGCAGGCAGAACCTTCCTGAAAACCTCCCTAACATCCTTGAAAGTGGTTGTGGAACAACCAGCAGCAGAAACACAACTTACTGCACCGTACCTGTGACTTCCTACGAGCCTTTGGTAAGGCACTGCCTCAAAGCCCATCAGATAAAGCCCAAAGTTAGAGGATATGAGGCAAAACAGTTCTTGAGTCAGGGGAGACCAGAGGGGTTTCTCACTCGAGTTACTATTTCACAAGGTAAAGCCAACAGTGGGTTTGTAACAGGAGGGAGCAACTGAAGGTCGGCAGCAGCATGAATGGGTTTGAAAATCAAACATTGATTTCTCCTGGGCATGCTAAGGCTGGAGTGAAACACTTCAGATAAAGAAATGGGTTGGAACTAACTGCTTGTTCTTGTAGTTCACAGGGGTCTAGGACACGCTGGTAGAGACTCTTAAGTCCTTGCCAGGAAGAATAAAACTCCTCCATGCTGACAGCCACGGTTTTGATGCTGACAAACTACTTTACACTCCAACATAAACTCAGATATTTATGAAGTTTCTTTATTGGAAGTCAGGATTCCTATTTTTTTTTAATTACATAAGCAGGATTCCAGCAAGTCCTTTAATCCTGCTCTTCTCCTCCTTTGGCACAGCAGAGAAAGCAGTGGCAGCACAGGGTGTCTCTGCCCTGACAGATAAATGTATCTGCTGGAAAACACTGACTCCCGTCAGCTCTGCCTGTCAGATGTCATCATCCATCACTTGCTAACCAGCTTCAAAGTCTCAGCTGCCAACACCCCAGCAAGAAAGCAAATAACAGACTTCCTCCCACTGTCACAACTCGGGGTTCAAACCTGGACCAGGGACAATGTCAGGCTTTGAAAGTGCCACAGGCAGGGGCACTGCCAGCCTGGGGGTGTGACACGATGCCCATGTCGGGAGGGGATGTGCCACTTCCTAACAACTCGCTTTGAAGAACTTCAGAGGCACCTTTCATCTACAGCCCCAGCGCTGCAGCCTGCCAACCACTGTCCCTGGGCACCCTGCTCAGGAACAAGAAGAGATGAAGCATGTGCTGACTAAACCCCTGCCACCGGGGAAGCATTTCTTAGCAGTTTATGACAACCCAGTGATGTGCTCAGCACTGGGGAGGCTTTTAGGGCTGGTGCTTGCTTTCTGGAAAACTCTCAGGTTTAAATATCATAGAATGTGCAGGGCAAGATCTGACCCTGGTAATCCCTGATGAATGGCAGTGTGTCCCTTCTGCTCAGAGCCCACACCGGAGCAGGGTGGCATGAGAGTGACAACCCCGGGTGGTCCAGCCAAGTGGCTGCCTGGAACTCCATTTTGCCAGTACCTGGGACCTGGGACATTGCTTTGTTCTGAAACTGAGATCAGGGTGGGCTAAGGAAAAGAGAGGGATGCAGTAGCTCAGCTCAGCTGTGTCACTGAGAAGATCTGGACCCCAAGCAGGTCCTCAGTAGGAGCAAGTGCTGCTGGGGTTGGTGGTAGGCTGCCAGACCCTGGGGCAGTTGGCTTCCCACCCTGTAGCACTGGTCTCAGCCTCACATTGGGTTGGAAAGCCCCAACAGTGAGAAAATGACAGTTAACAAAGAAATTGGGGAGCCTATCCCAAGCTGTCCTCTCTGCTCAAGCGGCACAGAGCCTCAAAGGTCGGAATTGAGGCTGCAGATACCAATTTTCCTGAATCTTTTCACCGTGCTTAGTCAGCAGTGCAAAACCAGCACATGGCATGAGGTCGGGGCAGCCTGAGCTGAGATGGTAACACAGGACGTGGGATAGAACAGAGGTGAGCCTTGGCTCTGCCACATGCACTAGAACATCACAAGGTGCTCCTTGCTCGAGTACACAACCACAGTCTATGCCTGGGAATGCAGCAGCCCCCCTCCACCCAAACCTGCCAGTCACACTGCCACCCAACCTGCACCCCTCTGCCCACCGAGCACCCACACACTGCCCACAGCTGGCACAGGCAGAAGAAAGGGAAGACAAGACAATGGGATGACCAAGGAGACATGGGCAAGCAGCAGTAACTACTGTGTTTGATGCTGAAGAAACCCACGGGTCTGGGGAGCAGCCTCCTCCATGAGCTCGGCTCTCCTGGACACGGTGGCGTGGGCATCTCCCCGTGGTGAGCTGGGCAAGGCTTTGTGGCAGGCACAGCCTCTCGCTGGGGGGGAGACCCGGGTGCCATAACCACTAGATGGTGCTTTGTTGACATCATATTGTCAGAAGCCTCTTCCATCAGCTCCCAAAGTTAGAGAGATGTGGGCTTCAACTTGGCTGACTGGCTGCTGAGCTATTTTTGCTCTGCAGCAAGGTCGGGGATGCCCTTCCCTTTGAATGAGGAGGCTGAAATCTGCACTGATGAGCTACAGCCAAGTGATACCTCTCTGTAACCCTCCTCCTCCTCCTCTGCCTTCCCCCAGTCCCACCCATCAGGCTGCTACTGGGCAGTAGGGCAAAGGACTCACCTAACCACCAGTGTGTTTTTGACCATCATGCAAATGATGTCCCTCTCTAGCTGGGCAACTTTTTACATTCAGATAGCGAGCATCTCAGGGTTGGCTTTGCTTCTCCTGGCTTGTTTTCAACTCACTTCAGACAAAGACAGAGTAATCTGTAGGATGCTGCAGCTTCCACGCACAGAGATGAGGCTGAAGTGGCTCACAAAGTAATAAGGGAACATGTGTATCCTCTAATCCTCTCCCATGTTGCTCAGAATAATCAATGAATTCAGAGTTTGGTGGGGTTTTTTTTGAAAACCAGAAATTTTACAGTCTTTTCACTACAAGGCATTTGGCTCTAAATAAGATGCCTCTTCTCCATATCACTGCATGATGCAGCTTCGAAAGGGAACCTGCAGACAGCTCAGTATGGGGGGGAGAATTATTTTTTTTTCCTAGCTTTTGCAAAATATTTCCAGCTTCTCTGCTAAGCTGCTGACTGCCTGGTGTGATTTACACTCATGGTTTTCCCTGAGCTGCTGTTCAGAGCCATGCATACCCAGTGAGAGGTTACCCTGTAGTGCTCAGGCCACAGAGAAAAAGCCCTGTGATCTATCAGGATTCAAGCTCTCCTCTTGCTGATACCAGCAGCTCCTGCACCTTCAGTGCTGACCTAAAAAAGCTACAATTGCTTACTCTTGAGTTTTTCCTGAATGGTTAATACCAGATGCCAGCCAGTCAATGAAATACATTCTGAAGACAGCAAAGAGGTTTAATATATAGCATTAGTGGGAGTTCTGGGCTTAAAAATAGATTAAATCACACAAAAATGTGTTTAAACAGACTTAAATTTATTCCCTGGCACATAGGTATTTGCTGATTTTATGGTATTGCTACTGGCAGCTTCTCCAAGGAGGCAGAGGGCTGGGAAAATGTAGTCTGGTACAGGTGGGGGCTGCACCGGAGCCATGGGAGGAGGAGGAGGAGGTGGAGGAAGAGTGCTCTAGGACTGTGTTAGCAGAGAATGCTGCTGGTTACACTGGCTTCTTCTAGGAAGTAATAGGTACCAGAGAGGAAAATGGGCCAATTCCAGAAGAACAAGAACCTAATCACAAAATAGCACCTTGGTGGCCTTTTCTGGCTGGATGCTGGACGCAGACGTGCAGGGAGTTTGCTGGACAATGCCTGGAGCTGGGGGGGAAGCTTACAGACCCCTTTGCCTCCCTCACTCCTCCACATTTGAAATGGATGTGATTTAAAGCAAATACCACAACCTCTTTTTCTGTTTTAAAGATGAACATTTAAAAATATTGATGAATATTTAAAAATACTTTAAGAGGGCTGAAGGGTCTGCCCTGGAGCCCCAGAGGCTCAGCTTCTCCAAAAGCACAAAACCTTTGCCTAAGGGCCATGGCAGCTGATAATTGCAGAGACCCACAATTTCCTCACACAGGGCTGTAGTTACACAGGCATTTGTGATGTTGAGGAACACTGTGATGTCCTCTGAAAGCTCTCCTGTATCCCCAGTACAAGATGTACAGGTGCCTGTGAGATGCAGTATCTCAGGAGAAAAGATAGGGTGTGAATAGTGCTGAACAGGGTGTCTCACACAGGTAATACCAGACAACCAATACCTTATTCTCTCCCTCCTGGAGCTTGTTGTGAAGCTGAAGGCCTTGCATGCTTCCCCTGCTCCATCTACCAAGTTCTCGAGCTCTGAAGGGCCCCAGCAGTACCAGGGCTGGCAGCATGCAGTGCCATGGGCTGGGTTTTCCCAGCCACCCATGTGCATTTCTCCATCCAGTAGAGGATGTTTGGATGCTACACCTGAGCAGTTCTGCATCTGCTGGGGATATGCTAGGCACTGATGTGCAGAACCCTTTTGGGTTTGGTAGAGATGGCCTGGTAGAACATACAAACCACCTCCAAGCATAACTTCACCTGCCATCCGGTTATCATTTGTGGGGGAAACAGGGATCACCCAAAACCCCATAGGGGAAGGTGAAGCCCTGTTAGACAGTGCCCATCCTCACATGGAAAGGATTGCTCACAAAGTCTGTGATGGATAGGAGAGCAAGGGTGCTCAAGAAGATGATGAAAAGACCCTATCTGGTGACAGAAGTGGGCACTGCTGTGCCACAGCTGGTATGGTACAGCAGGGAGGGAGTGCTGGAGCTCACAGAGCCCTGCATGGACCAGGGAGCAGCACCATGGAAGCTCCTGGGGCAATGGGAACCTCCAGGATCCCCCATGCAAGTGATGACCACGGCTGTTGAGCAGGGATGTGGACACCCAGGTTGCTGCCACAGCAGCTGGAAGCTCCCTGTGGTGCACAGTGTGCAGACAGACCCCAGGCTGGCAGAGGACGCAGGAGGTTACTAACCGCTCGGACGCGTTTCAGGCGCTCCTCTAACTTCTCCTCTGCTTCACGTTCCTTTTGTACTTCCTCCAAGCGATTGATCAGTTCAGCAGCAAACTTCTCTGGCTCCACGTGGATATCCTTTGGCATTCGGTAGGTACGCTGGGAGAAAAACACACCGGGGTCAGCAAAAGATGCACCAAAATCCCACCTTTATTTGGGGGCTTTGCTACCTGGAAATGCCAGTTGTTCTGGTGGGATGCTGGGGGTGGACAGGCTGGCAGACACAGAAGTGCGGCCCAGGGCTGGTGGGCTGGAAGCTGAGGCACCACCATGAGTTCCCTGGCCGGCACCAGCTCTGCACAGCACTCCACATAAGGGATATGTTTTCTGGAGCCATAATTCAACAAGTTCTTTCAGCACCAAACTCCTCTTTGGGATGGATGTGTTTGCTTTCCTCCCAACGTACACATGGTCAACAGGAATATCCTGGTCTGAAAGGGTGGAAAAGGATGTACAGACAAACCTCTCAAAAATCACACTTACAGTAGTGATGTTTTTCACTATGATAGAAAGCAGAACTCTTATGACACTGATCTCACCCCAGGGGGATCAGTGTATGCTGGTCATTCTCTGCAAATCTAGCCCACAGCCACAGAAAGGAGAGGAAATCCTGTCACCTCCAAGACATCTTACCTCCCTTCATCTTCTGCTACCACCCAGCCCAGCCACAAAAGGCCACAGTTCCCACACAGCATCTTCTCTTGCAACATGGCATCACCACTCTTCAGACCTGCTCAACAATCCCCTGCTTGCTTTATCAACACCTTACAAGCACAGAGATACCATTGTTCTGCTTGCTCTGGGTGAACAAATGAGTATTTCTGGAAGTTCAAGAGCATCCTTGGTTCCTTATGCTGAGCTACCTTGTTGCTAAATTCCTGAACTCTGGGATAAGAAGTTTGTGTACTGAAGCATGAAGCTATCACCTGCTGTATTTTTCTCCTCATTTTTATCCCTTCTGCATTATTTTGTTAAAATACTAGAAAAACCAAAATGACACAGCAGAGATAAAAATTTAATTTGGAGGAAAAATACATGGAAAGTGTGATAGTATAAAAGCCTGCATTCAAATATATTTCAGTGCCAACACAAGATAAATATACACTCTATAGGACCAGAGATAAAACTAAATGTGAAGACATGAGATAATTCACAGCAAAAGAACAAACACAGCACCAGAAGCAGATGTTGAGCTTGAAATCTTTAAAGGAGGATGAGACCACCTGAATTTATCCCAGACCAGTGAAAAGATCAATGTGGATGATTAAAATAACGCTTTGCCACAAAACCTGACAGAGGTGTGAAAATCATACTGGTTTTTTGCTCTCTGCCAGCTGCTGGGTGGAAGATGGATGAAAACCAGGCAGTAAGTATCCTACTGATGGCACTGAGAAGCTGAGGACATCTTTTATGACACCGAAGGTGGGTTGCAGAGGTCTCAGTTAAAGCATCACTTGTTTTGTTTGCCAAAAGCACGACCCAGCCAACCCCACCAGCAAATCTCGACTCAGTGCTCGCTGCCGTCGCCTGCTCTTCCACACTGGATGGTGCTGGGCTGCAGTGTCCCTGGGAATGTCTGAGGATGTGATGTGGGGTTGCAGGCAAAAGGACTGCCTGCTCCAGAACTCACTTTCTGTGACCATCAGAGGGACTGACAGCTCCTCCTGAAGCTGTCCCAGGCAGGACTGACCCATCTGAGCTGGGAACAGCCCCAACCAAGCATCCAGGGATGCAGCCGCTGGAGGGGGCATAACACATGTGAGCTACCAGGTGACTCCCACTCTGGGATGAAAAAGTCTTTGCTGCCACCAGGACCTCTGGCCCTGCAAATCAACAGCCTGTAGTATTGCAAAGAAACATGGCAGGAAAAGATTTTAATCACCAAAAATGACATTAAGTTTTGAAATATTGGTAAAAGGGCCAAATTGGCATGCTTCATCCCAGCACCTGGACCTTGTGTTGTCCAGAAATGAGCTCCAGACATGCTCTCATCATGGATGAAGATGTGGCAGTGCTGGTCCCTGCTCTGTTACTCTCTGGGGAGCTTCTAGGATCCAAGCAATGCTTCCTCATTCCCCTCAGGTAGCCCAAGGGAGAACTTCTGGGTAAGGGAGCCTGCTTGCATCAGAAACCCCAAACCTATGGCCACCACCATCCATCTCATGAGGCAGCACCAGTGATTCCCAAGGAGGGAAATCTCTCTCTCCTGCCTGACAAGTTGTAACCCATTGGGTGATGCGTTCGCTCCCTCCTGCCACCCCGGCCATGCCAGCTCCCCTGCGGTTGTTTATACGATGGCAGCACCAGGCCCTGCCCCGTTACAAACTTAATGAGCCTAACGAGAGTCTTGGGTCTCTCTGTCGCAGGTATGGCAGTGGCTGCCACAGAAAACCAGAACTGGGAAAGAATTCCTTTTATTTTCATAGCCTTTGAGGCAATGCAGCAGCCCAAACCAAAGCCTCTCCCAAAGCCCCAGCAGCAGCGGGTGTGAAGGCTGTAGGCTGATAACCTGTGAGTCCTGTCAAAATAAGGTGGTTCCCTCCAGGCCCAGCAATGCCTGAGGACCACAGCTCCATCTCTAATGAGGATCTGAAGATGTTCAGGTCATGGCTGTATCCAGGGAACTCAATAAAAGATGATTTTGGTCTTTTACAACTAGTACTTCCGCATGCTTATCCACAGTCTCTCAAAGTCTAGAGGTGATTGAAGCTCAACTACATAAAAAATAATCAAATCCAAGAATCTTTAGGATGAATTTG
Organism: Caprimulgus europaeus; assembly: GCA_907165065.1. The sequence continues at coordinate 15,421,403 of OU015540.1, read as the reverse complement.
TTTTTCTCTCTCTTTGATAAACCACTGCATTGGCAAAACCCACTGCCCTGTCCTTGGGGCTTTCCACTTAGCACAACATCTCAGCACAACACCCTGTTTGAGGGTGCAGGAGGCAGTCCCCCCTCTGAAGCCATCTCTGCAAGGGTCTCCCTGACCATCCAAGCTCAATGCAACTGCAATAAACCTCATTTCACCCCATGGACACTGGTTGCACGCTCCCTACGTTGTCCTGATGGGTACTCACAATGGTGACTCACAGAAAGCTGCCAAGCAGGACGATGCTCTGAACGCTGCCATGGGTCTGACTTTATTTCTAACTCGAAGGATGAGCTACACAGACTTCTCCAGAAGGACCAGCATTGCAGAATGATGAATGCAAATTCCCTGTGCTGAAACAATGGCTCCCTGGACAGCAAGCATGGACTGCATCGACCTGGGTCAAAGGGCTTGAGACAATAAAGTGTTGGAAACTTCTATCAAATGACAGGCCTGACTTTGGGAGGGAGACATGCTCCATCAAAAACCAGCCAGGCTGAGCCTGTGCCTGGAGCACAAGCCTTCAGGACTTCAGGATTTGGAACTTGTCCCCAGCTTCCCCTGGGCATACAGAGCCCCACCAAGGGAGCTGTGAATCAGCTCTTTATTGTTCTGAAATCAGAACGGCTTCCAGTGCTTTTGTTCCAAGTAAAGGGTGCAGCATTGTCTGAGAGTTGGCTGGTTTTGGAGGATCCAGCCCTCCAGTCTGGACCAGAATGAAATCTCTGGCCATTCTGGCTCAACAATTCAGAAAGGAAGTGTTTAATTTTAAAGAATTGTTTTATCTACAGCTGTTTTATCTAATGTTTTATTTAATGATCTACTTTTATTTAATGTCACTAGTTCAGACAGGTCTGTCAGAACCAAACCATGCTGAGCTGGGGAGGCTGCAGAGAACAATGGATGGGAGGCTGAATGCCAGATGGGTTGGCAAGAGAGAAATTGCTTGAACTGGTCTGGATGGAGCAATCTTTCCTAGTGACAGCTGTGAGGAAGAGTATCTTGGGGGACCTATCACCAGAACACTATCCTCTACATGCAAAGTGTCTGAAGCTCTGGTACCTTTGGGAAGAAGCAGCCTGCTGGGAACACATGAGATACACAAGCTCTCCAGCAATTTCAGTTAGCACCTGCTATCACATTTTCTCCTTGGAGCTGATGGAGCAGGAGTTACATGGATTTTGCTCCATGAGGATGATGCAGATCTTGGGTTTTGATGGATTTCACCTTCCCTGAGAAACTGAGGTTTGAGGACAAAGTAGCACATCAGAACACACTGGCAGCCTAAATGTGTGGTTTTATTATGATCTGTGTGTGAAAAAGCAGAAAGGGAGGAATCTCACTGCAGCTCATGGGTTCCCCTTGGGAAGGATAAACCTCAATTGCTCTGAGATGAAACAGCAAGTTTGCTGATGTTATCGTAGGTCTCTACCCAGTCCCAGCGTTCTATGGATTGGGCTGAACCGTTTCTGACAGATCCAACTGAGCCAAAGAATTCTGTGCTGGTAAATCTCCCCCTTCTACAGGAGGTTTGATCCCTCCATGATGCTTGAATGGCCAATGTTACATCACAAGTCAGTCTTGGATATGAAATGAAGATGGCAGGCTAAAGAACTTAAGATAAAAGAACTTCTGAACATCCACACTTCCCAGATGAATAATGCAGTCCACTGTGACATACATTTTAAAGGATAAATGGTGTTTCCACACCAGAAACGCTTGTGGCAGAGCTCAGGGAGAGCTGGATTTCAGCATCCATCTAGCAGCATTCAGGGATTAGCAAGGAGTCCTGCTGCTGCAAGGCATTTGAGGAAAAAGGCATAAAGCAGCTGATGGGAATTCTGAGCAGGTTCTCAACTTGCAGGAGCAGAAAGCTCATTTAGCTGTAGTTATCCAGGCAGCAGGAGACCAGGGCTCCTCCTGTACGCTCTGTGCTTTTACAGCATTGCAGAGGGGTCACTCAAAAGCTTCTGTTCCACTCAAGAACACTATGGAAGCCACCTCTGCAGAGAGGACAGTCCTTCTGGGCAAGCTCAGCAATCAGCCTGACCCTCTCTGCTGCTGCTTCTGCTGTTTTCCTTCTCATGTGGGAATAGTGTAAAGAGCTGCAGTTTCCATGATTGTGGGGCAGGACAGGAGAGCTCCCATCTGGTGATCAAGCTACAGCAAGAACATCACAAAATGTCTTCTTTATAGACTTAAACAAACAACAAAAAAAGGATTCCCAAGTCTTAATGCACAAGTTTGGATTTTTCTGAATTTGTGGTGGAAAAGGAGCATCTCCCATCCTCTCCTGGGAAGGGATGAATGCCAGAGCCAGGGTGCAGTGCAACAGCACGGGTATGACACTGCATTCTCTGGGCTTTCACCCTTCCTTTGGGAACTCACTTTTCCTTGGTGCTGCAAGACTGCTCAACTCCAAGAGAGAGATGGAAAACCACATGAAAAGCAGCACTCACCCGCCATGTAATGGGTTCCTGTGAGAGGCACAAAGATCTCATCACTTGCTAGAGACCTTCACCCACGGCATTCCTGGGCAGAGGGCTGTTCCACAAAACACAACTTTCCCAAACTTAGAGCACTGGTGAGTTTGTAAGGGTGGAATATGTAGAACACAGCTGTCCACACACCGAGATCTGCTGCATAGCAGGGCATCCTACATAGCCAGCACGTGCCTTCGTTATTTGGAGGCAGCACGGCTGTTGAAACTAGTGAGTAGTCTACAAACATACAATCACTACAGTTTGTAGCTCCTGGACCTAACTGAGAGTGCTGCAATGGAAGTTCTTTCAGAGTTTTGTGTAATAGCCCCATAACTCATTGGTAAGGGAACGGTGAGGTCTCTAAAGGACTTCTGAAATGACTTTTCGGAAGTAGGAGGTTCTCTACTATCACTAGGAAAACATGCCATGCATTCTGCAAGCACTATCAGAACAGACTCTGGCTACACTGCTAGATAGGAGTCCATAGAGACCTTCACTCAAAGGTTACAATTTATTCATGGCTACAGGTTGAAAAGCATGTTAACCCCCGGGGCCAGGCGGCCGGAGACTGCTTCAGCTGCGGGCTGCAAGATAGCCTAACCACCAGCTCTGGAAAGCAACAAAGCCTGAAGAAACATTTGCATGGCTCCTTGCTAATTGGGGAAGTTTAATTCAATAAGTGTGCAGTTAGAGGTGATTTTTAAAAGACTGACTTTATAACATTTCACACTGGTGTTGTCAAAACATATTGTCTAATTACCTTCTCCTTTCTTGGCTGATTGATAAGCGAGGGCAGAGCAGCGCCTCTCTGAAGTCGATGCCAATTCTGTGTCAGTAATTGGCTGGCAGGAGGTGCCAGAGTGTCTGAACTGAACTTTTATTCCCTGGAGAAAGACTAGAACTAACTCGACTTCTCAGTCCCCCGCTCCCATATAAATATGTGTCGAGATGCCTTTTTCCCTGGGACTTAAAATTACAGCACAGAATCTAATGGGAGCAGCGGATGTTTCACAGAACAAACCCTTGTGAAGCATCTGTGTGTAGTTTAGGAGGAATATGTAATTCTAAAAGACCATGTAGATAAGTAGGATAATATAAAAATTTATAAGCAGCAGGTGGCCAATTTAAACCTTGTTTTTTTTTTTCCCCTCCCTTTTTAAACTGGTTTCCAAAAAGGTTGATAAAATTTAATGCTAAGTAAAACTAATTAGCCAGCAAGGAACTGCTGTTGGAATGACACTTATTCAGTTCAACAAAAGAAATGTTTGGCAGATGGAAGTTCGTTAAAGCAGAGCTCACTATACATATTTAATGCTCCACACTCGGAGTTTATAACCTGCAGTTCATTGAGGCATTGCCAGTGCACACCATCAACTGAAAGCCACTATTATTTTTATCCAAAAGGTAAAGCCACTGACAAGCTTTGAAGTCAGAGAATATTCACTTGGTAGTTCCCACTGCTGGGGAACAGCAACAACAACAACAACAAAAAAAAATAAAGGCCAAGCTTTCAAACTTCAACTCTAACAAAGCCATGCTTACAGTAAAAATGGCTTCAAGTGAAATAAAAAGGCACCCAGCCAGCCTTTTCAACAGCAACCACACTGTGAAAGCAACTGTGTGAAAAGAGAGGTGACTGAGCAAGGATGGCGAGTGAGCGTCCGCAGCCAGGGCTTTTATTGTCAACCCAGTGATCAAAGCACAGGAGACCCTCTTAAATCTAAGGAAAATAATCTAATTTAAAAGGCAAAACAAAGAGTGGTGGTTTGTGGTGTTTTCTTTTTTTTAAATCAGATTAAAACAAGGGTGTATTTCTGCTGGTATTGTGCTGCTTTGAGCAGGCAGGATGAGAACAGCTGCGCCAAGTTTGAAGGCACTTCTGGAAAAAGCAGATGGAGGCTTTTTTTCTCTCTATTTGATTTGTGCTGGAGTCCAGCTGTCCAAAGGGAAAAGAAGCACCTTTATTCCCTGCTAGATATTAAATGTCACCTGTAACTTCTCACAGAAAGAAAATAATAATAAGCAGAGCTGCAGATGGTGCTGCAGAGCCCTAGCAGGTATGTTCATCTTCCAAAGCTGCTTGCTTACCTGGAGCAACTGGGGAGACAGCGTCAGACAAATGAAATACGCCTGCACCTTCTTTGCTCTCCTGCCTCATACCCTGAGGTGGGCTTTGCTGAGCTCTTGAGAGGGTTACAGCTCCCTTTGGCTGCCCAGTGCCTGGGACAGTTGCATTTCTCCCCAGCTGACCTTGGCTGCGAGCTACATCAGCCTTCGTGTCCAACGGCCTCCTACACCTTCCACAAACACCTCCAGCTCACCCGAGGGCACGGAACCTGCTCGCAGATACATGTCAGCCAGTGTTGCTGTTCTCATCCAGAAGAAACAACTGGCTACTGACTGAAAGGTTAAGAAAACTGTGTTTTGGGCAGCCCTGGATGATGAGTTTGGCAGAAGGCTACCAAGCCCTTTCTTAGCATGGTGTATTTCCATCTTAAAACATCCCCAGATGAATACAGCGCTAAGGGGGGGTGAGACTTGAGCAAGCAGAGCAACTGTACACTAGAGATCTCATACATTTTCCATATTTACCTCTGGGGAAGGAGACAGTGCTACTTACAGGAATGTGAGGTAGTGGCACACGTCCGTTTGCTTTGGCACTTTCTTGCATCTCTCTGCGATGCTGCTTGCGGAGTCTGTACGGTGGGATCCCATCTCTGCCGGAATAAAACAACAACACACCCCGCTTTAGGGCCTCTCTGACACATCACCTCCATTTCAGCCTTGCAGGTAGGAAACCTCTTTCCATTTGACAAAGGCTTTGCATGCCCAGGGCGAGTGCAGCAGAACAAGGGTAATCCATGTGGGGAACAACGCTCACCCAGGTCCCCACACCAGTAACACTCTGGAATTGGGGGCCGGGGGACTTACATGGCACCCGTTGGGAGCAGAGCGAGGCAGGGCTCCTGCGACTGCTGCCCTAGGCACAGGGCAGGGAGAAGGACTTGGACCACATCCTGGTACCTTTTATAGTTGGTTGCTTTCTATAAAAGAGCCTGTAATGTACAGAGTAAACCACAGGGCAGGCGAGGAGGGGGAGGAGGAGGAGGAGTGGGAGCTCAGGGAGCACCTACACCAAGGGGAGCCTGGTCAGGGAACAAGGTATGTTCTTAAGAGACCGTGACAACTTCTCAAATGGCTTATCAAAGTGAAGGGGTAGGTTCTGTTGCTCTTAAGATGATCTCTAGCTCAGTCTGAAATGATGGGCTTGCTACTGGTGTTCCTGTGCAGAAGCACCCAACCCTGGTCCTGGAGGAGGCTGGATGAGGTTAGGGGAGGATGTCATGGGCAGTGACACCCAAGCGAACGAGCTCTGCTCTGGTTTGGGCCCTTGCTGAAGAAGCTGGTGACTGAGGTCTCTGCAGAAGATGGAGACAGTGGTAGCAATGATCCTTGGTCCTGACAGACTGGAGCTGGGCGCGTGGCTCTGCCGTGAGCGGGGGGGACGGCGCAGACCCGCTCTGCCGAGCGCACACAGCCCTTCTGCAGAGATGGGTCCCAGCAAAAGGGGGCAGAGCCAGCAGGCTTCCTAAGCACTGCAACCATCACCAGCTGAGTGCAGCCTCAGGGGAAGAAAGGAACCGCATTGTCATTTTGGTTCTCACCATTGCCACCACCCTGCTGAGGAGAAGCATGCGAGGGAGGTGGAGCTCAGTGAGGAGATCAGAACATGGGCCCATGTCCTGGTGATACCGGGTTATTCTGGGAAAAACAAACGAACACAAAACCAAATGCCAGCCCAGAGTTTGGCAATTTGGAGTTTTCTTTTTCTTATTTTACACACATTTCCCTGATTCAGTAAAAGGAGCCGCTTGGGAAGGCCGTGCAATGCCACAGAAATGAATGGGGGGTTCGGTCCGTCACAAGCACCAAATTAACCAAATTAACTTCACCCACGCACACGTGCTGTCTCCTCCCAACCCCACACCACTCTGAGCAGCACCAACGAGCCAGCCCCAGCGCATCTCACAGCAACAAGATGTTTGCACAGGCCAAATGGGCTCAGTACCTCCCTCCCCAGCTGCTGAGCACAGCTGCTTCTCGAGAACATAAGCCAAAGTTTAACCAGCAGATTTTTAAAGTCGAGATGCCATTTGCCAAGGGAAGCACAATTCACTGTGGTGTTTTGCCTGCAAATCTCCTGAGTTACAAGCACCAGGCTGGTCACTATCCCTCGCTTTCCATCTCCGCTGGCTCCCGGGAAACGTGGGTGCAGGCAGAATCGCCCCCAAATTCCATCAGAAGAATGCAATTTCATGCAGTAACCCGGGCATTCCAAATGAAAGACCATTACAATAAAATAAAACCCGTGATTAATGACAAGTGCTTTTTAGTAGGAAGACAAATGAGAGAAGAGAAAATTAGCCAGGTTAATTACAGCTCTGGCTAGTGGCTGCAGGTAATGCAGGAGGAGGAAGAGCGGATCTGGGAGCATCACCTCCGCTGCGCCCGGCAGTGACACTTTATGGGAGTGGTGACACCTTACGGGAGCAGTGACACCTTATGACACCTTATGGGAGCAGCACAATTTCCCTGAGTGTTGCTCTCCCAATAGCTTTCATTAGGCAACTTCATTTTCTTTAATGACAAACCTCTATTTGGAAAAATAACTTGAAGAATCACAATGGTTAAAGAGTTTCATTGCATCACGACGCAGCTTTTTGCCAGACTGGATGGTAACAAAACAACTGGTAATTTTTACAGGGAAAAAAAAAAAAAGCTGGAAAATCTGGGGGATTATTTTAGCCATCGCTGGTCGGCATCAACAGACAACATTTCAGCTGAACCGCCGCACAAAACCCCGGTGCCAGAACACAACTCGCACGCTAAAGCCGCACGGCCACTCGCGGGAAAAGCAGCATTACATTAGAAGGTGCAATTTTTCTTTCTTTCTTTCTTTCTTTCTTTTTTTTCTTTTCTTTTTTTTTTTATTTAATTCTCCCCAGCAGCAGTCCCAGCGGAAAGAGCGACTTTTGTTCCCAGCACAGTAGCGAAAGGCTGATAATGGCCTCTAATCTATCCGGCTTCAAACACATGTTCAGCCCCGCTGTGCTGCCTTTGATGTCATTTTAACTAGATTCCCCAATGCCACCTCTGAACTTGGAACATTCCTTCGTTCAATGTACTGTGCCAACTCAACCAGAGGAAGCAAATTCAAAGATAAGCACTTTAATTTTATCCCAACAAAACCTTATTCAATAGATGGGGGGAAAGCAAGGAAAACCAATACCGTACTTTTGTTTTCCTTTTGTCAGGTGGCTTGCTTTGAGATATTTTCAATAGATAGAGAAATAACATATATAAAAAAGAAGAAATCAAAACTTTTTTAGAGGACATCTACTTTTAAAATAAAACTTTCCCAAACTTTTTCCTTGTTCCACCACGTGATTTCCTCTAGCACCAGAAAGGTCTGCACTGAAGGGCCATGGCTGGAACAAGAGTATTTCTATCGTTTATTGAATGATAATGCAGTTGGTTTGCTGCTGGGGAACACAGGGGCTTCCTCTCCTCTCAAACTGACCTGCAAGAGCCTCTGGTGAGGGAGGTTTTGCAGTGGCTCTGCAGTTGGACTCTTCTAACAAGGGATGTCTTTGCTCCTCCATAGACAGCCTCCAAACCCAACCATTCAGCCTAACGAGTTGAAAATCATCAGTGAGGATCTTTTCAATGAAAAAGGTGTTAAACTTGTTTAAATATAGCAGAAGTCAAGGTCTTTCTGGATCATTTGCCACAGGAAAGATGGGAAACAAATCCACAACAAAGCTGAGATTTTCTATCAATTACTCTAATCAAAGCACCACCATCACCGAGTGACTTGTCTCACATAAAGAAGCGCGATGGGAAAACCACCAAAGGCCAGTCATCCGAGGAATAATACTTAACAGAGGAATAGTACTTTGGAACAGGTTGCCCAGAGAAGCTGTGGCTGCTCCTCCCTGGAAGTGTTCAAGGCCAGGCTGGATGAGGCTTTGAGCAACCTGGTCTAGTGGAAGGTGTCCCTGCTGCTGGCAGGGGGGTTGGGACTGGATGAGCTTTAAGGTCCCTTCCAACCCAAACCAGTCTGGGATTCTATGATTAACCTTTGCTCCAGGGAATGGCCATCCTTACTCTGGGGCAGGTTCAACTGGAATTGGGGAAGAGCTGGCATCCCTCCTGCCAAGCCCACTGGCCCCAAGGGCTTCCCAAGCACCTGGGGGAAGGCAAAGCTTCAAGATAAGCCTGGACACATGATAAGACCCAGAGGAAGGAGTATTGTTTAGCTGGACCACAACACTGGGCTAAAGAGGAGATGTTATCTCTTGTTTACCCATCTAAGCTCTTACAGAAATAAAGAGAAGAAAGACATGGACCTAAGGCACTTCTGCATCTGAACTGGAACATCACACGGCGATTTAATGCATTTCAGCTTCTGCCTGTTGCCTTCCTCCCTAAAATTGATGCATTTCAGCTTCTGCCTGTTGCCTTCCTCCCTAAATTTGCCTTAATTTGTCTTGATAATTTCTGTTGTGACCCAGCCCCCCTTCTCCACCCCAAGGCTGTCTCCTTGGCTTGGGGAAGATGCTGTTCTTGGGGAAGATGCTGTTCTTGGAGAAGACGCTGTTCATATGAGGGTTGAGACAGCAGGAGCAGGTCAGCACACACCTCCAATGCTGCTGCAAGCCTGGGGCAGCCTTCGAGCATCTCAGGGTGAGGCAGACCCCCAAAGCTCCGACACATCACCGACCACCAGCAGTGAGCGACTCAGCCCCACCTGCGGCCACGGCACACTTGCTGGGCTAGCACTCGCCGGAGCTCTTTGCCGTGTCCTCTCCAGACCTTGCCTCCACACACACCAGCTAAAACAACACAGCTGCCTTGCTGATTATAAAAACAGGTTTCAGCAGAGAGCACCGGAGCTGTTTTGCCTACAAGGGCAGAGGAATTCGTATGACACAGGAAGACTGAAAAATAATCAGCAGAGCGCAGGCATTTAAGAGCAATGTTTTTTAAGCCACTCAAAAAGCAAACCCCTCGAACAACAGGGACTGATAACGTATTTGTTATATAAATTCAATCCATTACAATAATATTTACCAGTGCTTGAAAAGAAAGACATCCTGTTGAAAGTTTGTCTTTTAGGCAAGCACGCTTGTAGCTGGTACCACAGAAATGACTTTCACAAACACTTCAGTGAGCTGGGCGCTCCCAAAAAGCCTGTGCCTGCCTCCCTTCGCCCCAGCACAGGGGGTTAGATGGCCAGAGCATCACCCAGGGCTTTGCTAGCAGCTTTGCACAGCAACCACATCCAAACCTTGCTTTGCCTTGACCAGTACAATATCACAGCTCGGAGGGGAGCTGGTGACACCCGCAATACATCAGAGTACAAGCAAGTGTCAGTGTGTCTGCCTTCTCCACCGGCTTGAGTTGGCCAACACTGGCAGAGCATGCCAACCATCAAGCCATGCTCTTTGCACACCCCTGTGCTTTCCTGGTTTACTATTAGCACTCCTCAATTAGCTGCTGTTTGCATCCTGATTGTCTGGACACCTTCTCTTCAGACAGAGGATCACGGAGGTTTGCGCCTTGGGATCACACCCTGTCCACGCGCTGCCTTGGAGCAGCAGCTACATTCCCTCATTATTGAGCTTGACTGCTGTATGTAAACAGCACACATAGGGAAGAACCTCACTCATCAGCAAACGAGGCTTTTATTGCCATTTTCCTCAGAGGAGGCCTAAATTCAAAGCACTGAGACATGCAAGTCTTGTCAAGCAGCAGGAGTCCCTTCTTTAACTTGCATCTGGTTGTTCTTCATTTTTGCTGCCTTGAGCAATTCTGCAAAAATTCCTTTGAAACTCAGGAGGCAGATAGGTTCAGCAGTGCCATGTAAAAACAGAACAAAACCTGGTACTGGAATTTTAAAGGATGTAATGAAGAGCAAGTGTTGAAAGCAGACAGAGTCTTTGTGAGCCAAAGGTCAAGGCTGTATGTCCAGAATCCCAGTATGGAGATGAATCTGCATGCATCCGGTTTGAGATGCACAGAAAGAAAGAACACAGGTTTACCCTTATGATTTTTGAGACTTGCTTAAAACGAAGCACTGAGACTGGGTTAGTTATTAGCAGAAGGCAGCGCATATATTGGTGGTAATTAAAGTCCTAGAAGCAGCCTATGGTGGGCACAGAAGGAATAAAATGCCTAAAGGAAAAAGGAGCAAAGAATAAAGAACGTGTAGGATAGTCAAACAGAAATTATTCTGCCTGTGAAAGAAATAAATGATGGCTACTGAAATAAAAATTAGGAGAGTGAAGAACTCTGGCATAAATGATCACAACTTATCGCAGGTATAACCATCAGCACAACCCAGTGAGCCTGCTGGACCAGGGGAAAGGAAGTGCTAAAAGCTAATTAATTCTGAAGAGTTCTTACATCTGTCTCTCCTGATAACAAGAAGTTACATGACCCCTGCTAGCTTCAGAGCTCTCCTCCACATAAATTGATGAATATGAAGAATGTGGCCAAGCAGCTGGATTCGTATCCAACCGAGCCTTTAATTAGTGGCCCTCTACAGCTTTCTGTCCCGGGGGCATCCTCCGCCTCCCCTGCCCCTTTGGCCAAGGTCTGCCTCCTCCATTTTGCAACATGACATGGATAAGGCGTGAGGAGTTGGTGGCAGTGAGAAGAGCAGACTCAATAGCCACTCCTAAGTGGCACCAAGCCTCCAGGAGCCCCAGCCAAGGACGACACCGGCTGACACAGAGACATCACTGCAGTTAGAGAAGCTCCCTTACCATGCTGCACGTTCACCAGCTCACTGTGTTAACTGAGGGCACGTGGGGAACTGTTGCAGCACCCACTGACATCCATGGCACAGGCTGGGAAGTTTCTACCACAAGGTGTGACAGCTCCTGACATTCACAGTGACACTAAACGAGCCTCTTGGAGGACTTTGTGTTTACAGCGCTGCCGTTAATAAAACCTTCTCCTAATTCTGTAAACCTGTCATCTTTTGCTTGAAGAATCAAAGGATTTCTGCTCTACACAAAGACACTTTGCATTTGCACTACTAAAAACCAGACCAAACACTGAATATTTTTGCCCAAATCCTTTTTTTTTTTTTTAAAATCACAGAGATGCAGTCACAACAAAATCTCATAACCCCTTTTTTCTCCCTTTGCATATCATCTTTAAGGAAGGTATCTCATGGGTGAGACACAAGTGCTGTCATGAAGATGGGAACTAGAAAAAAGCAAAGATTGGGAGGTGGGCTTATTGGTACAAGTTGTGTTCAAGTGTAGTGGTCACCAGGCATAAACTAGAACTGCTCAGTCACCAATCCTACTGAAGAGCACAGTTTGGCAGCAGAAAACCTCAGGAGAAGTACCCAGGCAAGCAGAAAGCTCTGCCTGACATTCAGAAAATACTACGTCCCAAACCACTTACTACAAAGCCACCCAACATTTCCACTGCAGGAACTCTGACTATCATTTATTTTAGTTCACTCAAACCATTTGATGTTGCAAATGTTTCCAAGACCAGCAAGGCTGAGTAGCCTGCACAATGATAAACCAACCCTGCCTGAAAAGAAAGGGAGAATGATCGTGACCTTGGTCTAGTCAGATATTCCCCCAATATCACCTGTGGCAAAGCCACCCCAAGACCAACACAACATCAGCAGCACCACTAAAGAAACTAGCATGCTGTTGTGTCACTTGTTGTCCCACCAGACTGGGGTTACTTACACGCTGCTGTCCGTCAGCGACATGGTATCAGCGTCACTGGACATGCTCTGCTGCTCGCTGTCGTTGGCACTGGTCGCTGGTGCCAAGGCGTAGCCCGTGTTGACATAGTAAGGGTTAACAGGCTCTCTCCACGACCCATGCCTGCAAGAAAAATGGGAGACTCAAATTAGAAGGACACAACCTTGACCATATTCTGCATTACTGGGCAGGAGGCCTCTGCCTGGAGCCCCAGCACTGGTGACAGGCTACAGAATAAGCTGTGTTCATAGTAGGTTGCACTGATAGAACCATGAACAGTTTGACTCATACCTGGAAGCAAAAGGGAATTCATGGAGTAATGAAGATGATACTGTTAGAGATGAAGAAGGGAGGGAACAAGACTATATGGAAGAAGTCCAGTTCCCAACAGGATTTATGGTGTCCACTGGCTAACTGCTTAGCATTGACATTCTATCAGCAAGGCAGGACGTCTAAAAACAATACCTAGATAATAGGACAGCATTTTTCTTAAGTCAAAACAAGCTTCTACTCTTCCAGTGGTAAGGATGTGTGGCATGGCACACTCATTCCAAGCTTGTTTTCACATCCCTCTTTACTGTAACACGTTTGCCAAGGGAGGGAGGCAAAGCAACAGCCGTGGCTTACAACACTAGATCTAAAGCTGACCTCCAGTGTCACACTCAGGTACAAACACTTGCAGATTCCACCAGGAAAGACCACTTAATCACACTGGCTCTTCCAGTGGACCATCTGTTCATGGATCTATGGAGGCTAGTTTGTACACAACCACGTGCCTTGGCCTGCAGACAGGTTATCCAGGCACACAGGTGAGCAGGCCAACCTCCTTCTCTTAAACAGAATGGTAGGAGAGAGACTGCCTGTGTGAGCCAGCTTGGGAAGAAGCTCCTTGCTCAGGAGGAGACCTGCACTAATGGTGAAACAAGCAGGCAAGAGCTCCTTCTCACTGGTGTGGAACAGCTACTGCTGCCAACACGCCTTCGGCTCTGCCACCCCGCAGGACAGTCAGGCCACGCAGGCAGCTTGTTGTCACTGCAAGTCATTTTGTAATTTGCCAGAAGGAGGAACAAGCTGAAAGGTTCACACCAGCACGGCAACACAGCATCATTTAATCCCCCACCACCTCTCTGCATGAAGACCAGCATTTGTAGAACATCTTAAAAGTTGATGAATTCCTGGTTTTTACAAGCTCTGAAAATCAGAGTCCTTTTCAAATTCAGACCCCAAAGCTCATCAGCATGATCTTTTATTCAGTAACTCAAGTAACTGGCACCTAGTTGACGTGGTTTGTAACAGACCTTGAGCAAACATCTCCAAGAAGGACACATCACACCATTTGTGCTTCCCCGTTCAGCTGTGAGAAGCTGTTCTGGTTGTACTGCAATGGTCAAAGTCCTACAGACAACAGGGAACAGCCCCTGCTCTGGTGAGTTTAATTTAGATAGGACAAGGAAACCCATGAGAAATGCACAGATGGAAGGACTGGAGGTGAGGAAGACACCAGCACAGGTAAAAGGTGGCAGTTTCTGCATATTTGCAGAGTATGAACACAGCACAGCCACGGCATGAACCAGGACCAGCAGAAAATCCATGTAAGGTAGAGGTCTTCAGCATGATTTATGTACAGTACAGCACTCGGTGTACAGGGATGGAAGCAGTAGCTAAGAACTTTAAAACTTGAATTCGACAGGGCTGTAGCCTTCAGCCAGACCATTTTCCTTGTAATACAAGAGATCATGGATGTTCACTGGTCACTGAGAAAAATCATACTGGTTTAGGTTCATTATGGGGCCAGTTAGAAACAAATTACCCTCCTGTTCTCACAAAGAGAACAGGCACAAGCTGGAACACAGGAGGTTCTGCTTAAACATGAGGAAAAACTTCTTTCCTGTGAGGGTGCCGGAGCCCTGGGCCAGGCTGCCCAGAGAGGGTGTGGAGTCTCCATCTCTGGAGATGTTCAAACCCACCTGGACACTTTCCTGAGCAACCTGGTGTAGGTTCCCTGCTCTGGCAGGGGGGTTGGACTGGATGATCTCCTGAGGTCCCTTCCAACCCCACCATGCTGGGATTCTGTATAAAGTTTTGCTTGCCACAAATCAACAAAAACTCCAAGCCGTTTCTCCTTGGAGGACAAAGCTCAGTGTAGTCAGAGTAGTGCAAAAAGCAACCAAAACTGAGTCAGTTGAGGTTTTTCATGATTTGTTTGAGGCAAAGGGAGCCCTGTGAGGTTTCTCCACGCTTGGGTGCAGTACAGAGCCGGGTGGGTATGATCACTTAGAGGTGCCCTGGGATGGTGAGTCACCACAGACATCATCTAGCACACAAACTTTCTGACTGTCACTGTAAATGTGCACTGGAGCAACCTTATTTCTATATTCCATCAGATTTCAGAACAGCTTTCTAGGGTAAATATTTAAGGCTGGAAATAATTTGAGCAAGTTCACCCTAAAAAGCAAAGTATAGCAAGTGGAAACCTTACAGGTCCCCCTTCACCAGCTCTCCCCTTGCATAACGGTCAGTTGTGAGCACTGAAGGAGCGCGGTGCACCGCGACCCTCCTGTCACATCCAATATGACAGTTGTGTGATGGAGGCTCATGCAGGCTCTTAAATTGAGGCAGGAATGATGGACAGCTCAGGCCTTCCCCGCAGGCAAGAGAAGGATGCTTTTTGGATAACCCAATTAAAATATAGCACCAACTTCTAGCAGACCTTCTGTCTTCTGCCACGATCCTCTGGATCAGGCATGGATTCATCTAGCAGCATATTAAGAAAGCACTGTGATCTATAGAATAAAATGCACAGATCAATCAGTTTCTCCTTTACATCTGCTGATACAAAGATAGAGCAGCAGAGAGCATCTGAAGAGTTCATCAGGTATGGATCTGAGATGGGTGAAGGAACCAAGAGCGAGCAGATAGGTGCTGGGTGATCCCTGGCCCCTCCAGAGGAGTTGGGATGGATGGGATCTGCAGCACTCCATGGCTGTGGGCTTCCCACTGAGGATGCAGGCAAGAGTTTGGTCACAACTGTTGTAGTTAGCCCAAATGACACACTTCAGCATGTACACAGCAGGGATTACTTCCATTTTAGCTCTGCCTCTAACACATCAATGCAAACGTAAACTTTCAGTGCGCGTAAGTAGATGGAGAGGGTATAGGATTTCAAAGCAATCATAACAGGTTACATTACTTTGGAGGAATCCATCTGTATTCAATCCTTCTCCTAATGTTCCCTCTCCCTGACAACTCTCTTCAGCTGGCTCGTATCACTATTTGAATGTTTGGTGCCGTGCCTCTGAAGAACGCTTTCAACATCTATTAGGAGAAAAACATTAAAGGAACATGGAGTCTAACAAAAAAAAAACCCCAACCCTGGTCACTTCTGATCTGGGAGGGGAGGCTGCTTTAAAAGGGATACAGGCACACTCAGAGTGATTTGAAATGTCAGCTAAAGAACCTCACAGACTGAGCTCTATGTGCTGATAAGGGCGATAAAAGGAAAGGTGAGCATTTCAAGTTAGACTTCACAAAAATTCCTGCAGACTTCTGGATTTGTCTTTTTTTTTTGGACAGAAAGAGCAATGAATGGTTTTGAAATGAACACAGAACATTTCACACATCGCAGAAAGCAAGCTGCACGTCTCTTCTGCAGCTCTCAGTTGCTCAACCCTCAAAATAATCACATAGGGAACAATTATAATAGAGATCACAGCGACCCAAGTAAGTCAACCTGACCAGCTGCCTTTTCTTTGCATAAAGCCCTCTGCTGATCCCTGGTGATGCTGGCAAGGGCCAAAACTGTTGTAGAAAACCAGCAAGCATCTCCTTAGGGCTTCCTTCTACCTGTTATTTTGCACCTTGTCTTGGTCGTGTCCCATCCCCAAATCTCACACTCCTCCAATCAAGATCAGCACACAGCACTCTGAACATCAGCACCATCAGATCTTGGAGCTTCAATGTAAATGAGAAGAGAAGTGAGGTCCTCTTTGGTCCATTTGCCCTAGCTGGAGTTCCCACTGCATCACAAGTCCCTAAGGGCATCTTTCTCCTTCCAGCCTGAGACCCTCAGTCTCCTTCACACAGCTCCCCACTGATGGCTACTCCAATTTTAAATCAAGGATGCAAAGTCCCCAATTTTTGTCAAACATGCCACTCTGCAAAAAGAGCATGTTCTGGCTGGCATGCTCTGGGGAAGCTTTGTGTCACCTTCAAATCCACAGCAGGAGAAAGATCTCACAGACCCTGCCTGCAAAGCCAAATCCACATGGCATTCCCTTCTGTTCTCAACAGCTACGTTGAGGCTTTGAGCAACCTGGTCTAGTGGAAGGTGTCCCTGCTGCTGGCAGGGGGGTTGGAACTGCATGAGCTTTAAGGTCTCTTCCAACCCAAACCAGTCTGGGATTCACTGATGTTCTCAATCAAACCACCTGAAGCGAGAAGGAAAATTCCTTGGAGATGAAAGATCTCTAGGCAATTAATTTCTGTTGAATTTAAATTTTCACTGGACAGAATAAGTTGCACAAGGCTCTACTGGCAGGTGTGAGACATGGTTTTCCCAGTTTTCACAGCAGTCCCAGTGTGGCTGGAGCAGCTCCCAGTGTAACAGGGAGCTGATCAGATCCATCAGTTTTCACTGCTACCATCTTCTCCAGCTCTAGCACTGGATTTTTAGGACACATTTTCCAGAAGAAAATTTTTACTCAGAAGAAGTTGTGACAGAACCCAGGCAGGTTGGCAGTCCTCTTCTTGCAAGGGTCCCCCACCTGCCCAACCCTGAGATAAGTGCATCTCCAAACTCCCTGGTGACACGGTGAGGAGCCTCCAAACCCCTGTGCTATCAAGGAAGCAGCTGTTGGAGACACTAGATTAGTAAAGCAAAGAGACAAAGACTCCTGAAGCTACCACAAAACCCCAAACCCTAATGCATTCTGCTCATGTTCCCCCTAAACAGCGCTTCCAGATTTCCTCCCATGACATACTCTGAACCTTTGGTCACCATGGGTTGGGTGAGCAGCATGTTTTTAACATGGGAGAAATCCCATCTTCGAGGCAGCCTGAGCCATGAGGCAGCTGATAACCACCCAAACTTCATCAGTTGTGACGGAAAGCTCTGAGCTGCAGCAGATGTGGGGATGTTGCCAAGTCCTGGGGAAGGACACCCCAAAATGGGCTCTGCAGAAACCCAAGTTCTCTCACCACAGCTGATGGCAGCTGCACAGCAGTGAGGAGCCTTGCAGCAGGACACAATCCCTCCTTTCTTCTTTTGGTGGGTGGTGTTTGAGCTGAAGGATGGTGCCCAGAGACCACAGATCAGGGCTGCAACTCAATGAGACCCAGTTACTGACTCTCTGTGCTCCCACTCTGCTTTTCCACACCAACTTCTGACAACTTAGTTCCAACTTTGAGAGTCCTGTGTTTTTGAAGATGACTATTTCCAAACCACATCTGCACGAGGAAACCAGCACTAAGCACAACTCTTATTTGGTGTCTCTGGTTGCCTTTGCAATTGGGAGGATGCAGTCTAATGCTGACATCCTTCCAGTTCACTATTTTGACATCTCACATTTATTCAGTGTGAAAAATTTAATTTTTCCATTTTAAAAGTTACATATTTCCATCCAAAAACCCCAACAAACACTTCCTGAAGGACAGCTCGCTGAGTCTCTGGCTGGCCAGACACGATCAAGCAGAGCTCCCTTACCTCCCATACTTACATCTACCAACAAGCTGGTGACTGTCACATCCTTCACACAATACCACATTTCACTATCACAACCAGTCAATCAAATTAAAAGGTGCCCATGGCAGCTGACGATGTACGAGCCGAAGCAAATCCCTTCAGCACATTTAAATAGCACGTGCTGACAAGAGCGTCCGAAGGGGCAGGGTCACCTTTAATCAAGGGATTAGAACATCACCCACCAAGAAGTCTGGCTTACAAGATTACATTACTCTACCACCTGAACAGAAAAGTCTCTGTTTCCAATCCATGGTACCAACAACCATCACAGAAGTTGCACCATAAAACCATTAGAAAAGTCCCAAATCATTCTCAGCGTTCCTCAATACATCATCACAGGTGTGTTTTGGAGCTAAGAACAAAATGTCTATGAAGATGAAAAGCTGAAAACCTTTCCTCATGACTGGATTTAACCTGTGCTAAAGACACAAAGTCTGCTCAAGACGTTAAAATCGGGGATTTAGCTGATAATTTGATTGCAGATCCTCAGGGTTGCTCCACTTCAAACTCTTCCCAATTACTGTGGGTACTCAGAGGCTGCTGTGCAGCTCAACTTTATCACCACCAATGTCAAGCTAATCACACGTGTTCTAGGCAAGGGCAGCTTCTTCAAAGATCACATCAATTCTGGACAAGTTAATCTGTTCTTTGAGGTCTCCAGATGGCTCTCACCAAGAAAGTTCACTTCCAGCCCTGCAGCCGGTGAGCGCAGCGGCCCCGGCGCTCTGCAGAACATTACAAAGGAACCAGATCAAAGTTGTGTCTTAGAAAAAAAATGAAATCTGAAGTTTGAAAAGCAACAGCAGCCTGTCATTTGTAGGCTTAAAGACGACTTCTGCATGCTCCAGCTATCAGAGAATTTATGATTACAGTCTGGCTTTTAAAAGCTGATGAAAAAAACGACACTCTTTAGTGCTCCTTGCCTTTGCAAATCTCTATCTTCCTGCGCGCTTATTCATCCTCCCACGCTGGAGGAAGAAGGGAAATAAATAAAAACTTAACTAAAAGTACAGATAAGGGCTCCTCTTCTCTTTTATTCTCAGGCATTCAATTCCCTTTTAGGAGTACGCAGAGATTATTTTATGGGGAGTTTCAATAATTATTGTGAAGTATTGAAGTACAGTGACAAAAGCTAAACCCGAGATCTAACAGCCTGAGTTTCCAATTCCTCACTCCTCTGCATTTACCAAGGACACACAACTTCTCAGGTAGGACTCTGGTATGGAAGACACATTTATTGAAACCAGTAATTTGGATCACAGGATACAGCAAGGTGGGTGAGAAAAGTGATTTAGAGTTTGTCAGAATCTAGGAAGGATGCTGAAATACAGGAAATTGTTTGCCTTAGGAGGCAAATAAAGATTAGATAGGCTAAATAGATTATATTTATTTATATTATATTCATTATATTTATTTATATTATATTATATTATATTATATTATATTATATTATATTATATTATATTATATTATATTATATTATATTATATTATATTATATTATATTATATTATATAAATATATTGTATGGCTGTATTGCCACCCTAACCTTCTTAGGACAGGCTTTCAGACAACAGGATGCAACCACTGTGTTCTGAGGAAACTCCACAACAGGACCCTCAAGATTGAATCACAGAATCCCAGACTGGTTTGGGTTGGAAGGGACCTTAAAGCTCATCCAGTTCCAACCCCCCTGCCAGCAGCAGGGACACCTTCCACTAGACCAGGTTGCTCAAAGCCTCATCCAACCTGGCCTTGAATCTGAGTGTGCATCTACAAACAAGCCCTCCCAGCTCCTCCTTCCCACCAGAGGCACGGCTGTGCTCATTCATCACTCCCATGTGATACTGCATTTTGTCCACTAGTTACAGATCTCAAATAAAAAACTGTAAAAAGCCAATTTTGACACATAATAAAGTCAAGTCCTTCCTAAAAACAATGCCTGTCTCCCCTAGAATAAGACCAAAAAACCTTATTTAATAGCTCAATGCACAAGAAATGAATTAAAATAAAAGAGAAAATAAGGGCAACACAATGTCTGCACATCAATTAACAGGACGCTTGGATCATCTTCCTGAGCTAAAGTGAATGTCACAAAACATTTTGTTTCATATCTAACAATAACAGATATCTGCTTAGACTCATTTCAACTTATTAGTCTGAATTTATACTATAACAAAGGTTTGTTGGGTTTTTTTTATCACGATATGATTAATATGAATCCTCATCCATTATGAAAGGTTGACATTAAATAGGGACATTTTCTATAAAATATACAGGATATTTGGCTGCATTAATTATGACTGAACAAGAGTCTTACTGCTTTGGAGCAGCCTGGCTCCATCAGTCATTCCAAAGCCTCTCTAGTGACTTAGGAAGCTACAAAAACAGAGCAAACCCAGCATCTCCCATGTGCATTTTGGATATCCAGGGTACACTGCTCCCACCCATAACCCACACTCACCTCCACGTCATGGCCTCTGCCATAGGAGAATTATTTTTAATATTTTATTGGAAGGGAGAGAATCAAACTTGCACGAGGATGTGCTGAACATCCACATGTGTTGCCAGAAAAATGTACCTTAACAACTAAATTCATGACTGACATTAAAATACATGGCAAATGTAGT
Source organism: Caprimulgus europaeus (assembly GCA_907165065.1). The sequence goes on along the minus strand of OU015540.1, from coordinate 15,400,715 downwards.
GAGAGGATCTCGACCCTGAGGACCAAATCCTGACACCTCCAGAACGCAGACAGGACAACATGGATGAGCAGGAGCATCAAAACAGAAGCCCCAGTGTGCTTTAAGGTCCTGTTTTGCACTAAAATACATACAAACCTTTTCAAATCACAGTGCCTGTCTCCTTGTGGCATGCTGAGGAGCTGGGGCTCCCATCCCTGGGCAGGGGATGTCATGCTCCAGCACTTTCCCAGTATGCTCCAGCACACTCCCAGTGTGGTCCAGCTGCCCAAGGGTGTAGGTGAGAACCAGACCACAGCAAACCCCCCTGAAACAAGTGGAAACCCAGCCCTGGAATGGACTGAAACAAGTGAAACCCAGAGAATTGGGGTTCTCTAGAATTTTTCCCCAGGAAAATTCAGCAACAGGCTGATGGGCAAGATCTTTCTGCTCTTCTAATTGGCTTCTCAGAGTGAAATGACATCTATGTTTAATATGGCAAGTAATTTTATATATATGTGTGTGTGCTTAAGTGGATGAACACAGAGTGGCCATTTCACACAGCACGCAGCAGTGCCAGCTCCCACGTCTCTGCTTTCCTGGGTGATTCTTCCAGATGAATTGGGGCTGGTGGAGAGGAACCCTCTGCAGAGAGCTATGGGGGTCTTGGCATGGGCTCCTCTGTCTTTTCCCTGTGGTTCCCCTTCAGTGGGAAGGCAGACAGGGCAGCTGGGACATGTAAAGGAGCTGCAGAGGAAGTGGTTCTTCCCAGAATGGGCAACACAGCTATCACATTGCAGATGTAAAAATGCCAGCGAACCCCTGAACCGTTCCGAGCCCTCCACATCACGCTGAATGAGTGACCACCCGTCCCTTCCTCCTGCCCTGCCTGCAGCCCAGGATGCTGCTCCTGCTGCAGATGAAATAAGCAGCCAAAAGCATCTCCCAGCTGTCCAGCCGCAGGCTGGCCCTGCAGACACCCACGCACCATGGCTGCCAGCCCAGAGCATCCCCCTCGCCCGCGCGGCGAGTGCCTGCGTGAAATAAATGACTTCCAAATGCCTGCCTCTGAGGCACGGGGAGAGGGAGAAGCCCAGGTTTATACCTGGGTCTGCTCATAACCTAAAGAAGGCAGCAGCTCCACTTAAAAACATCACTGCCTGCAAACTATCAAATTAATCCCGGGATTTCAACAGCTTTTCTTCATTATTTTTCGTCTCAACCAAACCACAAATTTACTTAATGACTAAACCAGGCGAGCATGTGCTTTGTTTTCCAGACAGCGGGAACCTTTCTAACGGGATCCAGCTTTGCAGAAAACACGTTTACCTAGCGTCAGGCGAGGGAGAGGCTCCGCTGCTGACATGTGTTTGATGCTTCTTTTAACTTCCCCAAACCCACCAGCAGCGTGGTCAGGGTCTCTTCAAGTCCTGGGCCCAAGGAGAGGCGCTGAGCAGGGTGAGGAGGAACACAATAAGAACACTGTGTTCCAGGAATGATTGAATAAAGGCAAGAGCATGCTTTTGGCTAGCAGGATTCAGCGCTGTAGCTCCGTCTGCCGCTTTTCTTCTCCATCTGAAGTAACGTTGTTTGTCCATGCTTCTCTGAAATGGAAAGTATTTCCTCTAGCCTGCTTGTTCCAAGGAAAGATCTGAGGAAGTCTGGTAAAACCAGGCAGAACTGGGGATTCTCCAGTGCCTCCACTCTCCTCTGCCAAAATTTCTGCTCAACAAGAAAGGGCTTACAAGAAAGAAATTACGAGCAGATTTCTCTGCAAGCGCAGTAACCCAAGACCAGGGTCTGTAGGATGAGTAAGTTTTTGGATGGGAACAAAGCACGCAGCTTTGGCCAGAGACTCCAGACCACTCTCCTCACTTCTACGTACCTACAGAACTTCTGGAGTGCACAAAAACACGGGATAGGGAAGGGACATCTACAGGTACATGGACCTCATTGGGGAATGGGAGTCACTGGAATACAAGGAGAAGTAAGACCACCTGGGCTCAGTCCTTCCTTACACTGCTGAAGCTTTGGAGGAGGGCACAAACCGCAGCAACGCAATCCGCTGTCTGTAGTGCTTTCAGGGATAAACCTATCAAGTCTTAAATCACATCAGTGGTGTTGCTGGTGGCTGAAATGAAAGGGGAAAGGCAACTCAAAGGGGCTCTGTTGGACAAAGACTAGTCACAGCGCTGACATGAAAGTGCTTGGTTGTATCACTGGGCCATGTAACGTAGGCTGAGCCACACCACCGCAGACTTGCTAGCCTCACTGAAATCCTCATCGAAACAACGGTGTGAAACTCAACAGTCATTGCCAATTTATTGCCAACAAATTGGCATTTTAATGAAATTACAAATTTAGGTGGCAGAAGAAACCAGTTGGTGTTATATTTTGAAACATCTCTGAGGCACTTCACAACCATTCAGGTTTGTTACTGAAGACCTTTGACAAAGCCCTACTAATGATGAGGTGGGTAGGATTACTGAGGGACCCCTAGCAATAATCCTGCACAAAAGACTTTATTTCACTGAATAAGGTCTGTCTCATCAACACACATGAAACTAAGAGGTCTGCCTCCAAGCAGAGCCACTCAGCAGTGTCTTAACTCCTGCAGAAAGGATCCAAGAAACTCCCCCCAATTGAATAAGAGCCTTTGAGGTGACCAAACTCCGACCTCAGCTGGTAACAAAACCAAAAACACAGAGGGCTGGCAAGACCCAGCAAAGATAAAGCAGAGAGTAAGGATTTAATAGTGCTCCCAGAGGGAGATGCAGCTGATTAGAAACATCCTAATCTTCTCTCCCAGTGTATATTAAAGGTCAAGAAGTGGGATCAGATATTGGCAGCACATGAAAAAACAACTCAGCCGAGCAAAAGACCTTCACAAAGACATTTCATACCTTTGCATTAACAATTCCTGCAAAGCCTTATTTAACTTTACTTCTATCTAGGGAACACATTTAAGTGTAAAGTCAAGAGACCGTTACATCGGGACAGAAAAAAAGATCCTCCCCAGAAGACTTCTGCTCCAATCAGTACTTTATAATGAGCAGGAGTTCATAAGTGTCAGTTGACTGCAACCATGACAGATAAGTAGGTCTCAGAAGTACAGCACCATGAAACAGAGCTTCTCCAGCAGTCCTCTGGAGTCTCACGAGCTCCCCAAATGGGGTCATTAAAGGATACTTGTTGGATCACGCTAACAAGTGGCAGGCTGTATCAACAACAAAATACCAGCAAGCTGCAAAAAGCTTTTAAACTTGCTCTATCATTTACTGCTCAGCTCTGAAGAGATGTCAGCATCACAGTAAATATATAAATCATAACTCAGTCTCCTGGTCTCTACTGGGAGCCTGCAATCTGACGTTCCCTTCTCAGCTCAGACTGACCTGGCTGATATAACACAGCGGCTGGGGCAAGATGAGGGTGGACTGAGTCACGCTGTCCTTCTGACAAGGTCCATTAGAGGTTGACAGCAATGACAGCTCCCCAGAAGAACTGCAATAACAACAACCAGAAGGAATGAACTACGCAGAAACTGTGTCTAAAGGAGACAGATGCTGTTAAATAGGATCTTTCCTTTTCTAGAGATACTTATCTTTTTCCTTATTTAAAAGTTTAGCAGACCAACAGCAAATAACTTGCTGCTGTCCCCAGAAAATAGGCATACAGAGGGAAGTTAAGTCTTGTGAAGATGCTAAAAGGACTAGTAACTTCTCTTTAGATGGGGCAGAATGAAGTCTTATCTCACAGCCCTAGTTTTGGGATGGTCACCCAACATTACATCTCCAGCAAGGCCTGGAAGTCAAATCATCAAGGTGACACAAAGTCATGTTTAAAAATGATGAAGGAAATTTGCAGATTTAGTTTCTCATTTCTTGTGCCTGTACTTTTACAAATGGATCTGAATTCAGTGGCTGACTGGCAAACCAGGAGCAAAGAACTGAGCAGTGAGAAAGAGGGAGATGAGTGTCCAAAGCCAGCCAGCACAGGTTGGTTAGCAATGCCCGTTTGATGTGTCTACCTTGACTGTAACTAGAAGGACCCCGTTGGGCATACTCTGCACTTGAAGGTGACAACATCTCCAGAGGCATTCACTAAACAGTTCAAGGTACAAAAACCAGTTCACCTCATTTAAATGGATATTAAAACGTAGTGAAAACAGCTAAAGGAGGCAGGGAAGGGGGGGGGGGTGGGGAAAGCTGCTCACAGACAAATTGCTGAGGAGCTCACAAGGTAGCTCCTGGGACACTGTAATAGCAGAAGGTCCAGCTAAACCACAGACCAGAGGTGAGATGAAATACCTTCAACTGCAGCACGAGAGCACGAGGGCAGCCGTCAGGAGGTTTATTCATGGAGTCCATCCCGTTACTGTGCTCCCCGCTGCGCAGGGAAGGCCTGTGTGGGCTTTTTCCCCGTGTGCTTTACAGCAAGTGAAACCTGACTTCAAGAACTGTGCTGGGGCTTGTTGTTATTTTTGCCTTATGCAATTTTTCTGTTTGGGTTCTCACCCATTACAACAGGCAGATATAGGGGCTTTTACCTTTATTACACGAATTCCACAGTATCTTTTCATCTGGTATGCGTTATTGTGGGGATATATATGAAGTACCACGTCCATTTAAAGTGCTGTAAAAGAGCTGTTTGAACTCACATCCCATTCCTGCATATCTTTATACAATTAAAACCAGTTGATAGTGTCCATTTAGGAAAAATAAGTGACAATGCAAGCAATGTGCTTTTTGTTCTAAATAAATAAGCCACTGCCAAATTAAAGACCCTTGTATTTCTTTTACCTCAAATTCTTAAAGACAGAAGGCTAAGTAATCAAACTCTTTGTGTTCCTGTTCATCTTTTTTTGCTCCCTTCAGAAATTCTGAGGACAGAGTATTTGCTGACACTCAACCAAATTCAACAGAGGAAGAAGGCCCCAAAGACACTTTAATAATTAGTGAAAACAGGAAGGTGTGGAGAGACTCTAAGTGCTCTGAATAATGACAAGGCTGTGGCCAGATCTCAGCAGAAAACCTCCATGGAGAAGAGATCTTACAATCGCCTCGCATGCAAACAGAAGTTTCAGCTCCAGCTGACACCTTCCCAGTCACCAAAGTCAGCATGGGCCTGTTGCAAAAGCCACATTTTGGGAGCCTCTGTGCTGAGACCTGGTTTAATTCTGCATTTTGGATGGCCATGGATGAGCCCAACATCACCTCCAGTTGACATGATGTGCTGCTGCTACTGTTTCCTTCTTCTACAGCAAGAGGAGCCCAGAGTGGGGCAGCACAGCTAGTCTGACCCACTGCCACATGCTGCAATCATCTCAGCTGCCATCATTAGAAATGAAATCCTGCAGATGAAGGAAAAGGCTGTTTTCTGTGTAGGGCCTGGAGCACAAGAGCTGTGAAACACTGGAGCCCATCTGCATGACACAAACACACCATCTGTTACAGAATGCATATGTGCCATGCTATACATCTAGGATTTCATTGACCAAGTAGGCAATACAAAAATGCCTCACTGCTTTAGATGTTTTCTCCTTAAAACAGCAGGGAAAAGCAATCTGCAGTTTTGACACAATAATAATAATAACAACAATAAAAAATTATCTTCTACTCACCTCTTTTGTGCCCATGTATCACACTATCTATTACTGATCCTGCACTACCTCTGCAGAACTTCTGCTGCTCAGGGCACAGAATAAATGGATTGATATCCTTATTTTCCCTCTCTCTGTACTTTCACGTCACCCAAATCTCATGCTGAATGCAGCATTATTCACTCGGTTGAAGATTCTTCTAAGGCAATTTTAACAAGTGAATCTTGTATTTATTTGTGATGCTATTCTGGGGGAAGGAAAAGCTATTATCCTCTTATGTACAAAAAGTCAACTGCAATGCTGAAACAGTCAAATTTTTCTCAAAATGTGGATGCTCAATTGGAAATGCTCTGGGCGTAATACTCAGCATTTTTGTAAGACTTCTGCCTTGATGCGTGCTCAGCACATCAGTGAGTCTGATCTGGGTCTTAAGCTGCACACAGAAAGCTAAGGCACACACTACTCCCTCCCAGGGAGAAGAGCTGTCTTACAGGCAAAAACCAGCACAGAAGCAGCTGTGTTCTTCTGCCTGCATCTTCTGCCTCTTCTCCTGCAACGCCTTTTCACAATGCAAGAGGTAATGCAGGTGCCCTCAGCACCTTCCTTCCCACCCGCCCCCAGCACTAGCCACGCCATGCACTGCACAAGCAAGAGTCCTCAAGAAAAAGAGTCTCTGATCACACATCAATAATTAGCTACAAGAGTAGAGAAAATGATGAAATGCCACGTGGTAGCACTGTGCAGACTCACACCATCTCGTGTCTACACGGGGCAAACGTCCCCAGCCCCTCACTCCTGTTCAGCTTTGCGGGTTCAGTCGTGCAGCTGGGGTCAGCTCACACCCTCCTCCTCCTCGGAGGTGAACAGGGTTTCTCTCCTCTACCCTGCCCTACATTTACACAAAAAAGGAATTTTACCCCGTTATCAAAACTGGCTGAGATGAGTAAGGAGTATCTTCCTCCTGCATAGCAGGCTTGAATGGAGGCTGAGCAGGCAGCTTCAGCTGCAGCATCTGAAAACTCCAGGAAGCATCAGAAAACCCTTTTCCAGTTTCAATACCCTGTGCAGCCTCCCAACATCACCTGCTCACTGTTGGGGGATCTCCCCCTCCTCACCTCCTCCCCATCAACACCCAAACCTCCCTTTTTGTTTTGCTGAGTGCCTCTTCTGGAGGATGCGAGAAGAGAGCTGCCTCGCTTAATGATGAGGGTCAGAGACTCCAGAATCATCAGCAACAGGAATTGCAGTTTCCAGACTCTGAAGTCTCAGCCAGGAGCATCGTCAGAGCAAATATCCTTCTCAGATATTCTGCTTGCCAAAATTTTAAACCATCTACTATACAGCTCGTGCAATTTTCACAAGCTGAATAATTTAATCAAATTGGATGGATTCTCACATGGACAGCAAAGGCATGTTCAAGCTGCCAGCGCCCCTCCCATCTCCAGCAACCCACTTGCCAAGCGATACACCCCTGCTTCAAAGCAGGAAAGCTGGAAGGTTATCAATGAAAAGTAAACTGTAAGACTCTGACATGAGCAAAACAATGTAATTTCCTCCCTCTCTGTTTTTGCTAAAATTTGCCAAAATACTTCAGCCTTAGGCAGAATCTCAGCGTGGAAGAACACCAAACAACACAGTCTGATAAAGATATGAGCAACTACAACAAAGTTTTATATAATGGGCAATGTTAGGCAACCGTGAGTGCAGCCACCGCTGCCAGCTCCGCCCGTACAGCAGCGATATTTTAACCCCCCTGCAAAACTACGAGTGAGTCCCTAACGTGAGTCAGAGTACCCTTGGCATTCCATTTTGATCACAAAGGTGATGAAAGCACCTGAACCTGTGTGTGAAAACTGGAGGTGAATTAATCAAAACATGCAGGAGCTTGTGACACCGATGTCTGAGCCTGCACATTTGCATCTGCAGTTGTGAGACTCTCGCATGACACGACGCAAGAGCAGAGAGACCTGGCTGCCAATTCTGCTGCTGGGACCTTATCACAGCCAGGCAAGAGAGAGCAATATTTACCAGAGGTTCTTGTTTTAGGACTGATCTTTCTGGACTATGTGTATATCCACAGTACAATGTAAAACTGACACCATGAATAGGTGAGCAAAGAGAGACTCATCTGTTCTGCGCGTGGCTAACACAGCAACTGCTCAGTGGCACCATCTTCTCTGCTCAAGACGACAGCAGATGTCTGTGTGTGCTGCAGACGTGTGTTTGTTGGGCAGCTTCAAGCAAATATTAAATGAATTTATGAATTCCACTGCTGGTGACTTACAGAGACCCTCCACATGCAGGATCACTTCGTTACTTGCTGCCTGGTGGGACTGTCTGCTGAAGGGACATAATTCCTAACCTCCAAACCTTCCACTTCACAACTGCTCTCAGTTTCACCACTAGAAGTCTACCTCAGTTCAGATGAGCAATTAGAATAATTAATCAGGCTGCTTTCTCCAGTAGAAAGGAAGAGGGCTTTCCCAAGCAGCTATTTCCCAACACTAACCTTGCAAATCTCCCTCTCCCAGGGTTTACTCTCTGGGAAAAGTTAGGGAACAGGCTGGGACAAAGAAATACCTGCACATTTCCTTGACTGTGGCCAACCCCAGGAGATCAGGAGGTCATGCATGTCTGTGAGCAGCTGCCCCTGGGATCAGGAAGAATCTTCATTTACCGTTGGAAATGCAGTTGCATCCAAAAAAACCTTCTGGGGATTTTATTTGCTGCTGCAAGCTGAGGAGATATGGGGTCACAACAACTCTCAGGACACTGCTCATGAAGACTTTGGCTTCATTTTCAGGAAGAACACCATTGCTGAGGAAGGCTTCTGTTTCTCTGGTAGTTTAGGGTAACTTAATGAAGTGATAAAACTCTGACATAGACCTTCACTGACAATGTGGTAAGAATCCAGAAGAGTGAATATGCCCCAAGAATGGTGCCTGCTCAGCTGCTAGTCTTAGAGGAGATGTTTCCATCAGTCCTAAAGAGGACCAAGGACTGTGATTTGATCAGGAGAGGATGCACTGGCAATCATCACACCCTAAAAAATCTTTTCTGATCCTGATCAATGCCACTTTCCCAAGTGAGGAGGACTAGCAGCCCAAGGTCACCTTGCCTGGCTGAAATTCAGGCCAGGAGGGCTGGTTGAACACCCTAAGAAAGAAGGTCTCTTCAAACAGAAGTCTGAAACGTGTGGAACTTTTAGTTCTAGAACAAGAAAAGATTTTGACCCAGTTTCAGATTTTAAGTCCATCTCCTAAACAAAAGCAGCTGAAGTTTAAATGAGCCAGTTCTGCAGATCATTACGCTGCTATTACACAATTCCTTCTAATCCCTGAAGTGTGGAATATGTGCCAACGCCAGCCTAGGCACATCTTTGTCATTTCAGCTGGACTTCCAGCCTTCCCACTGAAGATTTCATTCTGCTAGACCATTCTTGACAACACAAAAAATCTCCCAAATATTTATTGCAATTTCTTTGGCCATGCTATCACAAGGGCCTAAGCTCCCCTTCTCAGTCAGAGAGCTATCTAGACCAGAGGTCTCCTCCAAATCTTTCAGCCTAATAAACATCACAAAGGCTCATGAGCCCCTACAGTAGTAAGGGAGAGATTGTTTGTACCACAAAAGGAACAAAAATGATCAGCCATCCCCTGCTGGCTATTCTCCTCCCCTAAGAACTTGGTCTAATCCCTTCCACCCTACAGCCCTTAAAAAACAATGTGCCAAGGAAAGGGAGCAACAGCCACGCATACTGATTGGGGGAATCTTGGAGGACCACTGCCAGCCAACTGCTAACAGCAGACCCCTCTGAGATGCTGGGCTAAGGCAGAAGGTTGCTTTTCATCCCATGTCTTAGGGACTGCCCAAATAAACCGTCAGGCTGGTTGCAGCTCTCCTGGACTCATGCAACAGCAGAGCTCTTCCCACAAGCTCTTTGGGTCTCCAAAGCCCAGCAGATCAAAGGGCTGTGGAGCCCACAGCCACTCTTGGACCTTCCCTGAGCCAGTCTGAGAAGCAACTGCAGCTCACCCAAACACTTTGGGGGAGAAGGCAGAGGATGCAGTCCAAGGAGCACATTTCTGTATTTCTTCCAGTGTTCAACGTGCTAACACACCCTTTAGGTGAGCAGGCACTCACACTCGCTGACAAGCCACGCAGGGAGCAAGAGCCCAAGGTACCAAGGGAAAGGGGGAAGATGGGCCAGAAACACGGGGTTATGGCAGCTCTCAAAGCCACCCCTGTGTGCTCAACTATGCCAAGGCCAACCCTGGAAGTCCTGCTGTCTCTAAAAGAAGCCACAGTTGAGAAGGTAACGTTATAAACCTAGAAAATAAGGTTTTACTGGTGCTGACTAGCTGGGACACGCAGAACATGTGTTGCAGGGAACATAGCATGATTTTATTAGCAAACACAAAGCCATTCACGCAGAGTGGCCCAAATGGGGTGGGTTGAATTAAGAGAACAATAGCAGCTCATCAGATGGCCCTTTGTTTCACATATGTCTTCAACTTACTACGCTAGCAAATACTTAAAGCAACTTGGAAATACATTTTCATCTGAAGAGCCTCACGTTATTAACACATTAGATTAAAATCAAAATAATTGAGAACGTAACCTATTCCTGATGCCGTTCATTAAACGACTCCATCTAAACATCAGCACCCAGCCAGCCTCCTCCTCTTGGAAACTCACTGGCAAACGAGGGACTGTTGGTCCAATTTAGCCCAGGCCAGCACTTTGCAGCTCTGCTGAGACGAACCGGGGCGGTCTAAACACAACTCTGCCTCACTGCCCGAGCGCGTGGGTCACAGGAGAGCTGTGGACCCCTCAAGCTGTCCAAGGAAAGATGTGCTCAGGCTCAGCCCAATCTGAAAGGAAACAACCAAAACCCCTGTTGCGTCAGAGGCTAATGCTAACCACGTTTCAAATGGGATGGCGGATTCCAGCTCCCCAAATAACAAAACAATAGACACCAAAGAGGAAAAGTGGAAACTGCTGCTTGGGGAAGCTTGCCATGACATGTTGGCTGGCAGTGTGCTGGGACTAAATCCTGCTGCAGCCGGGCTGGGGCTCAGCACGCCACGGCAGCCCGCAGGAAGGGCACGGCTGGCTCCTCGCTTTCGGAGCTGCCTGCTGCTCCGTCTGCCTCCCTCCTCGTTTCATCTCCAGCCCCCCCTGCAGCCCCCGGTCGATGCACAGTGTTTGTGCTGCTCACTCACCCCAGGGTGGGAGGGATGAGAACTGATGAGCAGAAGAGAGAGCGGACAGCGTGGAGATGGCCTTGGGAAGGAGAGACTTCAGAAGTCACACAGCAGGCTCCGGCTCTCAATGTCCTTGCAGTGGGCACCCCTGCAGTGACTTCAGGATCTAGAGTTGCCCCCTTCTTGTTTTACGCCTCACCATTTTTTAATTATGATTATTTTTTAAGATTTTGCTTTGCAACACAACCAGGTAGGTGAGCAGAGATGCTGCTGCTTTAAAGCTGGCGTGAGGACCAGCCTGCCTACTGCTCATGCTTCAAAAATGACAGATCTGCCACAAGACACCAGTACAAAGATAAGGCAGCAGAGCCCCGGCTTAACCTTTGTCAAAGAATTCCTAATCTTCTCCAAGATGAGACTTTTGTTCTTCTTAACTGCCAGCCCAACATGCCACCTAGACTGCAGGGAGCCAGGTCCACAAACACAAATTAATTACATCAGCTGTAATTCACACCTCTGGATGCTTTTGAAGCAACTCGTTAAGTGCCAGTTGGAGAAAAAAAAAAAGACCAGTAGTGTATCACCCTGAAATACCAATTCCTGCTCTGGAAGGAGCACTACGCAGATTAAACCTGAGTATCTCCACGGGTGAATTCAAGCAGATGCAGTTTGTTTCAGTGCTGGTCTGTGTGTCTATCATCTCGCAGAGTCCAAGGGACACCTCTAGGATCTGCCACAGCAGAAATAAAACAGCCATACCATGAGCTCAGTTCATCATTTCATCAGCCTGCACCCCAGAACCCAGCCCCTCTCCCCAACAAGGGCTCAGAGACAGAGGAGCTCCCCAGCAGCCGCAGATGGCCGCTCCTGCCCACCATCCAGCCATGCCAGGAGGAAGCTGAAACTTCACTAAGGAAGATGCTGTCCCTCAAGGGCTGGAAAATCCCCTGTCCTAATGCAAACCCTGGTGTAGTTGTCACCCCACAGCCACGTGAGCGGCGCCTCCAAACACCACCACTGGGCAAACAATAAATGAAAGTGTTTCAGCTTTGGCAACCTTCGCAGCATGACCTTGAGGTGAGCAACGTGCTGCTGCTGGTGCTGAGTCTGGAGACTGAGCTCAGCATCCATCGCTGCTTTGGCCAGCAGTGACAGCCCTGTGGGCAGGACAAGGCCAGGTAACTGTGCAGTCGTTCCCACTGCTCAGCACCCCGCAGAGAACCTCTGAAGGATTCACTCAGTCCCAGGTTGGTGCTGCACAGCTTTCGAGGGAGAAGGACAAACTTATTTTCCTATAAATTCATGGACCTGTTGGAGCAGCTCCAGAGGAGGCCACAAAAATTATGTGAGGGCTGGAGCAGCTCTGCTGTGAGGACAGGCTGAGAGAGTTGGGGCTGTTCAGCCTGGAGAAGAGAAGGCTCCACAGAGACCTTCTAGTGGCCTCCCAGTACCTGAAGGGGTCCTATAAGAAAGATGGGGACAAACTTTTTAGCAGGGCCTGTAGTGACAGGACAAGGGGAAATGGTTTTAAACCAAAAAAGGGAAGATTTAGACTAGATGTAAGGAACACATTTTTTACACTGAGGGTGGTGAGACACTGGCCCAGGTTGCCCAGAGAGGTGGTAGATGTCCCATTCCCTGGAAACATTCCAGGTCAGGCTGGACAGGGCTCTGAGCAACCTGATCTGGTTGAAGATGTCCCTGCTCACTGCAGGGGGGTCGGACTAGATGGCCTTGAAAGGTCCCTTCCAACCCAAATGAGTCTGTGGTTGTGTGATAATTCACGATTTGCTCAGAGGGACAATGCCCCATGGAACAGGGCGATGGCTGCAGCGGGGAGGATGGCTGCATGCCGAAGCCGTGCAGGTCCTGACCCTAACCCACCCAGTGACAACATCCAACGGGAAATCTCCACGCTCCATCCAATCCTCTCCCCGCTTCCTTCCTGCTCCTCCAACCTGGGGACTACAGAGACAGAAAACCACCAGCAGCTTAATGATGGATGGGCAAAACCTTCTCAGGTATCAGACCATCACCACCCTGAGGCTGATGGTGAGATAGTGGCCCTAAGCCCATGCTGCTGGAATGGCACCACAGACATGCTGGTGGCTTTCTGCTTCCCAGAGAGCAGGACAGGGTTGGAGAGACAAGTTTTAGCTATTTTTATGAGTTTAGTGTTCCTGCAGCAACAACATGCTGCACAAGAACAACCTCCAAGCGAAGCAGACAATAAAAAACCCAACCCAACACTATGGACCGATTGCTTAGGATAAAACCACCACTGATCTCCCAGATGATTTTCCCTGACTCTGGTGCATGGCAGCTCTCCTCAGAAGAAAAACGTGAGCTATTTACCCAGGGTGGGATTTTCATCAGGGCCAGTGGCTGTGTCAAGGCAAGGTCAGTAAGGAGAGGGGGTTTTTCTAAATTCTAGGAGTTTTTTTGAAGGCCAACAGCTACAGCTTGGAAAAGCTAGCAAGCTTGCTTCCAGGGCCTCAGAGTACCCTCCTGGTCTGCAAGAGAAGTAAGAAACTCAAAGTCAAACATAGGCTGAGAACAAATGTTCCAAGTTAAATACGTTAATCAATTAGATAATTGGACTAAAAATGCTGCTCTGTGCCCCCAAGGAGGCCAGGAGAGGTTGTGGGGGATGTGGCAAAGGTGCAGGGAGAAGGACAGCCGTCCTCCACGCAGCACTGAGGTTCTGTGCTGGGGAAGCACTGAGACCTGTCAGAAATTGAACATCCTTTCTCGGATGGGGATTTATAGGATGGGGCAGAGAAATGCAGCTCCCAGCCCTGTCTTCAGAGGCACCTTCTAGGTCTCCACCGTGAATCAGAGCTGCTCCTCAGTGCATGGTTGGCATTCTGGAGCAACAGCCAGGTGAGTCCCTGCGCTCTAAGCCCTCCAGACCCTCCAAAAGCAAGCTGCTCTCAATGGAGGGGTTTCTTCGGGATGCCAAAGCCCTCCACGTGTGCAGGGATCCTCCAGCACCAAGCCTGGCCAAGGATGACAACCACCTCTCCCTGCAGACCCTGCCCATGGACCATCACAGCTAGAACAACGGGACAACTCCAACCCAAGGCCAAACTCTTTCTTTGCACAGCCTGGACAGAATCCCAGCGATCTCAGCGAGGGCAGCCTCCCTGCCTGCCATCTCCTGGGGATTTTCAGCGTGAACACTGGCCCAACACCTCGCTGAGCGAGTTATTTCAGCCACCTTCAGCTCGTGTTGCTGTGTGCCGAGCTAGAGCCGGGCGGGAAGAAAGCATTCGTTGAGTTAACTCTTTTCCTCAGCAAGTGGAACAAATTTCCTCACCCCTACAAGTCCATTCTGTTTTCTATTTATACCGCAGCCATTTGGTGCAGGGCTCGGGAGCAGCAGGAACAGGTGATGTCATGCACTGTGCAAACAGCATTCTGCTCAGACAGTGGGAAAATCAAGTGCATTCTCTCGCTTTCTTTGATCACCCTTAAAACAATCAGATTAGAAGTCACAGATAACCCAATACATGCTGGAGATGAAAGGACTCTGGAGAAATAAATCACCCAAAGTTAGATATTAAGCAAGATTTCTCTCTCAACAATCAACTTATCTGTGGAGAGAGGAGGAATGACCATGTGGTTTCAAAATCCTGCCAGGCATTTTATTTATTTTTATAATACCATAAAGCTACTCCACCCACTTTTTCAGAATGAACGTTGCATTACACAACACATCAAAGGGACTTTATGGCCTAAATTAAGCAATAAAATAGTTGAGATTGTGCGTTATGCTGAAAATTGGCTGGCTCTTGGTGCCTGGTGAGATGGGAGGTGAACACCTCGTGTTCAGAGCACCTGAAGAAAGCTGGGGCGGCGTGGCCTGAGGCATCAAAGTGTGTGGCACTTGCATTTAATAGACCAAAGTGAAGTTGAGGCCTTCGGTGCCCGTTGTAACCCTGTCTTGCCCAGGGGACGCTACCAACCCAAGGCATGGCATGGGCTATCAGTGCTGGCATGCATTAATAGGATATGGTTCTTCATGCCCATGACCTTTCAGGCTCTGTCAGAAGCTGTGGGCTTCATGGATGTGGTTCCTCATCTCCAGCAGCAAGCCATGCCTTGGGAAAAGGAGATGTGAAAACCTGGGGGAAAGCCACTGGTAGGTCTGCAACACAGCCCTGCTTCCCACCACTTGGCCATCTCCTGCCTCTCCCACCTTGATCAAAATTACACAAAAATTAGAACTAATTAAAGCCCCTCTTGCGATGTTTCCTGGCTTGCATGCATTTCTAATTGAAAAATAACCAGAAGACGGGGTATTAAGAGTGGCGTGTCAGTGCTAAGTGTGTATTTTCCAGCTCTGCCTCATGTCCTTACACAGAAAGGTGAGAAACGAGAGAGAGGCTATCATGAGAGGAGAAAGTTGGCAGGTCTATTGCTCCAGAGCAGAGCAGGGGCAGAGTTTCCACTGGAGCTGCTCAGGAGACGTAAGAAAAGTCAACTTGCAATGAGATACGAGCTGGCAGGTCCCCCACGCCCCGGTGCGTGTGTGTCCTTCCCTTCCTGCCCTCAAAACAGGGTTTAAAAAAAAAAAAAAAAGAAGATTTAATTAATTTGGGCCCTATCATGATTTTCTGCTGCTTGACTCACGGCGTTTGATCTCCCAAAGCTGGCGAGAGGTGTTGGAGCCTGCCCTCAGAGCCCCCGGCGCTCCAGCCAAGCACCAACAATGACTAGACAGACTTGAGCGCCACTCCTTCCATCTATCAATAGAGCCACTGTTGGGCGAGCTGACTCACTGCCCTCCCTCAGAACTGCTCGGCTCTGGTGCTCCATCAGAAAAGAAAAAATAAAACTAAATGATTCTATGTTTGCAGAGAGCTAGTTTAGCAAGAAGAGGGGTTTTATTTGAAGGTTTTGTTTTTAGGAGGTTCCTCCAAAGGGAGCTTGCACTGCTGCTACTTTTGGGCTGCAGAATTGGCCAGGAGCTCCTGGAGGACACTCTCAAGTGGTTCTTGCTTTAAGTCATGCTCTAAAGGCACAGTGAGGAGGACATTTAAACCTGCAGATTGCACATGAGGAAAACACATGTACACAAAAGTTCTAGAAACCCCCAGGTATGGGAGCAGAGCCCTTCACAAACCAGCCTGGCTTGGCACAGCATCTCCCAGGGCTGCAGCGGGGAATGAGAAGACTTTTCATTTTCCCTTGATGTCTCTCCATCCCCTTACATCGAATGTAGAATCCCAGGCTGGCCACGTCAATCTATATTGGATCTTCCTCCACTGCTCCCCAGAGCTGTGCTTGGGCTCAGCACAGCCAAGCCTGGGGTGGAGATGAAGGAGGGGTGAACAAACCCTGCCTGACACTTCTATTGCTGCTGTAAAACATGAAAACCACCCAGAACCACAACAAAGAATTCCTCAATAACATCTAAGTTCAATTAAGTAATAATGTTTAATGTCCCGCCAAGGACAGATGCAGCTTGGGAAGACAATGACAATGAAAGCTTCAGCATGAGTGAGCATGACATGAACCCAGGGAGATGCAAGCTTACAGGTAGACCTTGGCCATGCAACATACCCCCCAACCAAGTCACTCCAGCAAAACAGACCCACGCTCCCAGCCCACGCCCTGGTCCCACAGGAACGTCAGCACGGTTGGGTCAAGGGCAGCCGAGCAGCAGCAAATGGGACGTGAGGACCCAACCCCTGTGCAGACACGCCAGACTGCTGGGATAGGACATACTTCTAGCCTGCTGTAGATCCAAGATCAGATGGTCATTCAAGACCTCTTCTCTGCTCTACATCCAGGTATCATCGCACACCAATGAGAACTGGGATTCTCTATACCCATCGACTTCCTTCAGGCTGCTAAGCTTTAATTAACTGATTTCTTATGATATTAATGAACGTCAGCAAGCTCTACCACATCTTTGGATTAACTGCATTTAAGCAATTAATTCCAATTCAGCCTATTCCTCCTGAAACTTCATGCAATACATCAGAATGAAACCATGCCACTACCTTGCTAAGACGACAGAGTTGTTTGAAGAGTGTTTTAGGAAAGTATAAGACAGACTTTCACTCCAGAAGACATAAAGATGGTATTTAAGGTTCCTAATGCTCTTTGAAGGCCTCCAGGACTTTACAGGAGAGACCAGACTCAGTACAAACAAGTCACCTGATGCAATTACAAGTCATGGTGGAGTTCCCAAACTTATCTCAATCAGACACTCTTGATTTCCTGTTTGCGGCACTGACAAATAAAAAGCTCTACATTACAGGTAATTACACTTCACAGAGGACAACAATTAAGAAATAGCCAATTACATTTTACAAGCTCAGGATAATCAAAAGCTTCCTCAAATATCTGAAGTTGCAATAAGCACTTAGAAATGGCAACTCCCAACAAATTGCAGGTAATTTAGAGCAATTTACACAGATGACATATTTCCCTATCTCTGCTTAAAACCTTCAAACTCAGTTCTGAAAAACACTGCAGGAGTTCCTGGAATGTATCACTGCTGATTTCTAAACATAGCCCATTGCCCACTCCCACCTTCACTGGCCTTGGAGGTGAGATACAGGACCTCTGGTCACCACACTGCAAAGAGAAATTCACCACCAGGAGTAGAGATTTTAGATCAGATATTTCAAAACATGGGAGGATCCTATGATGCACACCAACAAAAAACAACAACAGAAAGTCCATTCCTTCTGTTATTTGAACATATGCTCCATTCCAGTACTGCATAATTGGATTTCAGCCTCATACAGGCAGAGTCACCCACTCCATCTGTAACCCAACGCTCCAGCTCGCACGCAGTCAACGCAGGAGAACCAGGATCAAACAGCAAATTAAAAATCATTAAATGATTGAGAGGAAAGGAAACATACCTTTCTCATTTTTGAAGCTTAATTTAAAGACACCCCTGGAGATGCAGAGGAGGACAGATGGACAAGGATGAGACCTAGCACAGATGACAGAGCGTGGCAGTTTCATCCCTCACTTTTGAGGGTTTTTTTTGGGGGGGGAGATGCTTTTCCTTGCTCATGTGGCTTGAGTTGCTGGAACTGCACTTTTATCTCACAGCAGGGCTCTCATATTGTACTTCACAATTCTTTCCAGTGATGGCTCCCTGTCTCCTGGCCACCAGTCCAGCTCTAAGTGCCACTACTTCTGCTGCATGAGCATATGAATTTCTGCAGGGGCTTGCTGTTGCATAAAAGCTGATGAAGTCCTCCAGACACGCATGTGACAGAGGAGGATCTGCTTGGCAGTTACCTAGGAACTAAAATCACAGTGGTACTGGTTGGAAGGGATCTCTGGAGGAACAGAGTAGTCCAACCTCCAGCTTGAAGCAGGACTACCATCACCACCAGGTAAGGTGGCCATGGCTGATGTACTCACTAAGAACATGAGTATTTTAAGAAATCTGGTGAGAGAAGTAGAATTATGATCAGCTATGGTGAGATACTGGAACAGCCTTTTCTGATCTTGCATCACAGGGACCACAGGAAGAGCAAGGAAGAAGGATTAACTCACAGGAAGCCAGCAATGTGCTTGGAGGAGCCCGGGACGAGCTTTAACACACTTCACCACTGAAATCCTGCTCTCTGTTTCCAAATTCACACTCAAAATACAGCAATAGAGAGGGAACTGAGGCACTGAGTGGTAGGACAGCCAAAGGTGAAATCCAGCAGCCTAGCACAAACACACAACCCTGATTCTGCCTACCTGACATATCACTGTACCTATGTTCAATTTAAAAAGAAAAACTAGGTTTTAAAATTCAAATTTTAAAGGAAGCACATTTTTCTTCCCTGCTAATTGCCTTCTGTGGCTTGGCAACACCTTTGTGGACAATAGGTGTTCCTGCCACTACTGTCCCATCTGCAACAAGAGGTTTGGCTCCAGTCCCACCCTCTTTCTGCAGCTCAGGCTTCCAGGATGATTTCTAAAGCTGGGAAGTGAGAGGATTATGCTACTCCATGCCACCCGAGGCAACACACTACACCCAAGTCCACAGCCCAAGATGGGCTACCTGGGAGGGTTTCTGTCATTGCTGGTGCCAAGCCACAGGCAGCAATTAACAAAGAAAAAGGGTTGCTTGTAGCTTGGCTGCTGGCAGTGTGGTTGATGGCTCCAGAATGAAGAACCTACATGAGGTGAGAAAGGGAGCAATCCACGTGGAGGTGACTCAGGGCGTCACCATCAGGGACCAAAACCCCAATGACCTTGCTGAGTCCAAGCAACTGCCGCCTCTCAAGTGTATCCTACCATTAGGGAGGCAAATCCAGCAAGTTGTAGGAAGCAGCTACACTTCTGAGCACATGGAAGAGCAGTGGGAAGGCACTGGAGGACTGCAAGGTCAGCATCTTCACTATAAAATCAGCTGATATCAATGGATATCGGCTCACTTGCTACAGCTCCAACAAGCCACCTCTCTCTCTGCCCCACGAGGAGAGGCTGAGAGAGCTGGGACTGTTCAGCCTGGAGAAGAGCAGCCTGAGAGGGGATCTGATCAATGTCTGTCAATATCTGAAGTGTGGGGGCCACATGGATGGGGCCAGGCTCTTCTGGGTGGTGCCCAGTGACAGGACAAGGGGCAATGGGCACAAACTGGGACACCAGAAGTTCCAGACAAACTTAAGGAAAAACTTCTTTCCTGTGAGGGTGCCAGAGCCCTGGGCCAGGCTGCCCAGAGAGGGTGTGGAGTCTCCATCTCTGGAGATGTTCAAACCCACCTGGACACTTTCCTGTGCAACCTGGTGTAGGGAACCTGCTCTGGCAGGGGGGTTGGACTGGATGATCTCCTGAGGTCCCTTCCAATCCCTACCATGCTGTGATTCTGTGAAAGTGCCCAAGTCAATGATATTTGCAAACAACAGTTGGCTCTCAAGGAGAGGAGCTCTAGCAGTGCATCAAGAAAGGAACACAGAACAACATGGGGCCATCTGACTTCTCTGGATCAGAAAAGCCTCCTTGAGCTCTTGACTAAAGCTGCAGCTAGCAGAGCTCAACAGGAGAGGGGTGGAACACACGCTGGGGCTTCTGCCTTCCTCAGATTTCCTCATCTCCTCCATCCAAGCAGCGTGACAGAGCAGTGGAGCTTGCCCAGTTAACTGTCCCAGGGATGGAGGGCACCATGCAAACGTCTGGATCAGAGACACAACTCATCAGTCTGGGAGCTCGCTCCTCTCCTCTCCCTGCCCTCTCCCTGCAGGGAACTCGCACCCTGAGCCTGATGAAACTGCAAGGCGTTGTTCTCGGCAGGACACCCACTGCCACGCAGGCTGTGCTCCCGGCCACCGGGCACGCGCCCTGCCCTGCGCCAGCGCTCAGCCGGGCCGGCGAGTTGGGCAGAGTGCTGTGCTAGCATAAAAACAACAACAACTCCAGCCATCTCCAGCTGCTTCAGCGCAGCACACTTCCAACTTCTTGGTGATCAGAGAGAGAGAGAAGCATGTGAAACACATCTCTCGGCACAGGCTACCTTCTCCTGAACACCCCAGGGCTGAAAACAAAACTACTGAGTTTTGCCCGGTTGGGCAGAACAGCAGCACCTGCAGTGACACACCATGAGGAAAAGCATGGGGTGCACCTTCCAACGCCCCTAAAGTCAGATGTGGCCAGGCTGCTGCATCCCAGAGGGACCATCTGAAGGAGGTTCCTTCTCTTCTTTCCCAGACCACTACAATCCATACAACAGATACTGCTGGAGGGATGTAAAAAGCCACAGCTTGGCTGTGGGCACCCAAAGCTGCTCCTCAATCACCTCTCCACCAGTCCCATCAGCATCTTTATGTCATCCAGCTGCTACAACCTTTGCCACCCAAACCCACAGAGAGCAAATCTGCATGAAACAGTTATTAAAACGGTGTGAGCCTCAGCACCTGCCTGTCCTAGTGCCTGCCACAGCCACGACTGGTTCCACCTCAGCAGCCAACACTCTGGAGCTGGAGAGGCCAGCAGAGACAAAGGTGTGCTGGGTTTACCTTTGAAGGGATTTAGATCTGGAGCACTCTACGCTGACAAACTGCTGAGACAAGCATTTGCTCAGGTGTATAAACATCACGGACAGCAAACGTCAGCCTTGCAAGAATTCTTCTCCAAAGCTTAAGAATAAATTCAACTTTAAATAATTATGGATGAGTCATTCAGGAAAAAAAAACCAAAACAAACCAAACTTTCAACATTTTATCTTCAGTGCCTGACACGGATCGTGCAGCTGCTTTGTTTTTAATATAATTACATATTCCCACCTACTTGCACTCTTAGTGTGGAGCAGAGTACTCCAGGTAGCAGAAAACCTAAAGCAGAGGCTGACATTTCCTTTTGGCCTTTGAAAGTGACAGAACAGTTAAAACAAAACTTAATTTATTTGAGGTGGGAGGTAGAAAAGAGAGGCCGCAAGTTAATTTCTCTTAGAAGCTGATGGTCTCCACCCAGAAACCTGCACACAAAAGAATACTGCCTTTTAAACTGGTAGGTTAGGTCTGAGACCAGAGCGAAGGTTTGTCAACCATGACAAGCTACAGCTTGTTTAACAGTCACTGGAGGGTTGAAAAGTCTAATAAAACCAAAGGGCCTTCCATAACAAAGCTGCTGCCACTTGTGGAGAACATTCACACCCATTCAGTAGGGTTTTTTCAAACATGCAAAGGTATTTGGAGGCACTAAAGTGAGCACAGACACACCAAAACCCAGCAGTTAGAAACTGAAGCTGGCAAAAACCAACCCTGCAGCAGGCACTAAGGAACCCGGGGAGCACAGGGAGAGTAACTCACCCTAACAAAAAGAGATAACAAAAATGCTGCGTGACCTCCCATCACTCGGATTCCTTTCTAAAATAGACATTCAGCCTGACCACAGCTTCTTGTGCAAGAATCACTGGGGGAAGCTGTGTGACCTGTTATCTCCAGGATTACCAAAGGAAAGTTTTTCCCATGCCTGTTTGGAAAGCTTCCTCTCTCCAGAAGGAGGAAGCTCTACACATCAGTTTCAGCAGGCTCCTCCAGCCTCTTCAGGGAAGACCCAAACCCACCACATGCTGCCAGCAGGATGCTCCAGCCTTCTCAAATGCCTCCAGTTGGGCTAATTTCCCCAGCCAGCAGCACTCAAATCACCTGGGGTCACAAACTTCACTGCATATATCTGGAGGGGAAAAGCACAATGCTGTTCTAAGGTGACAAATCCTATGCTGTGGTGACACATCCACACATCCTTTGCTGCCCATTCCCATCTTGTTTCAAGCTCATCTATTTTTACCAGCATTGGCCCATCTTGAAGAAAAGAGGGTCAAGAGAGCCTTTTCAAAGTAGCTTTTCCCAAGTGAGGAAAATAAAGCTTCTCTGAATGTGCAGATGTTCAAAGACACATTAAATATAAAGACTTCCACAACAAAGGCAGCAGCTTCTGCCCTTTCTTTTCCTGGCAGAGCCTTGGACCAAGCAACAAAGGGGGCTGATGGTCTTCATCCAGGGCTTGCAGCTCAGCAGAAGACACATGCTGCACACACCTGAGGCTGCCAGCCTACCCAAGGGCTTTCTTTTGTGGCTTTGCTCAAGAAGGAACAGTTTTCATTTCCTAAGAAATAAATGTTATGACAGTCACATGGACTGAATTAGAAGTACAAAGACAAGCCTCCTCAGCCAAAGACCCCAACTTTTTATTAAAAAAAATTAAAAAAATCCATGCCCTGTGGAAATTCAATCTGAGTAGGGCCATAAGGAGAACAAGAAGGTTCCAAGGTCATGTTTTACAATCTTTTGAAGCAGGAATGAAGCTGATGTCCAAAGGAGGCATTTCATGCTGCAATCTGTACAGAGCTTCCCTTTCTTCAGCATGCTGCAAATGTTACAGTGCAAGAACTTGCTGTCTTTGCTCGGGCACTCTTATTTATACACAATAAAGCCCTTGTGCAGGAGATCAAGGCTGTATTTCATTGATTTGACATGATGGTTAACCTGTGAACTTTGCCCCTGCTAATAGAATAATTTCTATTTGTTGATTCCTCTTTTGGGATCCTCGAGGGTAACAGTGGCTGCAGCCCAGCTCTCATTTGCATGTCTGGTGCCAAATGGTTTTATGGCTCTTACTTCCGCGGGCCAGAGCCAGGAGAAAGTTAATCAAACCCAGTAGCTGCAGCTGGATACAGAGTCCCCATACCTCTCTCCCTGGATCCAACCTGTAACTCCCAGGAGCTCCCCTGTGACTCAGCTTAGATTTGAACTTGTGAAAGCTTGGAGAGGTCCTCAGCTACCAGATGAACCATCCCCTGTGAATACATGCGCTGGAAGGAGCTCCCAAAGCAGGTGCCTAGTCCAGGCTGGCAGCAACAGCAGGACAAGGGAGCCCCTCTTCCTGATAAGTCTCACCCAGTCTGATTGCCAGCCAAGAAAAAGACCAAAATTGATGACTGAAAACTGTACATCTGTTGAACACGAAGGGTTTTCCAGCAGAGCTAACCCACCCTAAATGTGGACTGCTGGAAAAAAGGCAATCCCACCTCCCCGCTCCTACCGCTCTCCTTCCAGCACCAGCATTTCTCTGAACACACTCTGGAGATAAGTGACAAAACCCTAAATCTCCAGAAAAAAGGAAAATTAAAATGGAGAGAGGGAGAGGACTGATACTCTCCAGTCTACAACAGGACATGGCAGGGAATGTGTTGGGGTCAGAGAGTCGAAGGAAGAATAAAACCCAGTAGCTTCTGGTCATCACTTCTGGAAGTAGGTCCAGGGACTAACATGGGGTCCTGGTGCTAAGCAATAGGTCTCACTAGGGTATTTCAAAGAGGTTTTTTCCTCAAGCTATAGTTTTTCCTCCCCCCACTGTTTCTCATCAGGATAGGTGAAAGCTATTCATCTATTAGCTATTTAGATCAGTTAAAGACCTTCTAAAAGTCCATACTTGTATCTCAGGGGCCACAGGACCAAAAAACTCCAGGTCTTACCATGAAAGTGTACTCTGGAGTCTTCAAAGGTAAAATCCAATTTCCACATGGGTTTTACAGAATTTGGATAATCTGACTTAAAACTGCAATGGTTCTACTTAAATTCATCACTGCCGTAACAACAGTGAAGAACCCAGACCAGGGCTGAGAGCGACGATGGTTTTGCTTTTACGCTCAAGCGTGACCTGCTGCAATTTAACTTCTGAGCGTGACTTTGAGCAAAGCAGCTTGCTCTGGCACATGGCAGAGGGGAAGGAGAAGATGCATGTCTCCAGAAGAGACCTTGTCTCCAGAACAGACCTTTCCTGAAGGGCCCTGATGATGAGCAGAGGATTCAGGGCTGCATCAGCAAAGGGGCATCCTTGCCCGCGATGAGTGGAGATGGGCGCTGCAGTCCCCCACAGCAGCTCAAACCTGAGCCAGGTGTGTAGGAAAAACCATGAGCCTCTTGACAGACAAATCACCCCCAAACCAGCTGACCACTGGGGATGGTGTATTTCCAAGAGGATTGTCTTCTTTGTAGAGTCCAAAACTACACTTCCAAATGAAGCAGGCAGCAATTAGCTAATTACTGCCATTAGGATGGATGGTGTCGGACCCGTTCTATATCTCTTCTCCTCCAGTATTGTTCCACTTCCAAATCACCTCCACTAACCCAGCAGCAGAGCTGGGACAACCCCATCACCACGGAGGAGGTTGGTAACAAGGCTCCAAGGCCAACCAGCCTCACCACGCCGGGACAGCACGACACCGGCTGCTCCACGGCAGCAGGCAGAGCAAACCCCTGCTCTCCAGCAAGTGTCAGATCTTCTTCAGAAAGATGCTGGGAATTATATTCACCAGCAATTTGACTTTTTAATCATTTCAATTACTGTGACTAAAACCCTTCAGTTGGAACAAAACTGGGAAAAAATACTCCCCTCTCCCTCTGAAACAGCCTGCCTGGCTTAACAGACCGTACCAAATCGTGAAGGTTTTTGCTTTTGTGGGCTTCACATATTTCATTTAATGCAGATAATTAACCTCAGTTTCTAATTTCAAATCCTCCACATAAGGAAGCAAAGTGATTGAATACATTCACTGACAGATGGAAAATTAAAATATTACTACAGCTTCTGCATGTGGCTTAAAAGACAGGGCCTTGCAAAAGATCTTTCTTCTTTAATTTGACTGATTAACTGTAATTTGCTTAATGGATTTAAGGATGAGCCTAATAATCCAATGATATTTCCAGGAACTGATTTAGGAGATCAGCACCTTCATTCTGAGTCTTTTTTTAAACACAGTCATTTTCTGCACTACACATAACATCTACTTCCAAAACGAGATTTTTCTACCAATTCTAATAAAAGCAAGGCCATGATTTATTTTAAATGCACGGTGACTGCGTGGCTGGACTTGCACCGTGCAGACACAGTGCTCTAACTCCTTGGAGCACCTTCTGAAGGCCCAAACCTAGGGATGTCCCAGGACTATGGTGTGCTCCAGGGGGCAGGGAGGACTTCTTGCATGGCTTGGGAAGGTGGGGAAGTCAATGGCTTTACCCCAACATGAGGCAGCATGTGTTCCCTCAGCACTTCTACACCCTTCTCAGTCCCTTTTCCACCAAGGAAGGCTGGCCTAACAGGATTTCACAGTCTGTCTCAACAGTTAATAAATCCAGGATCTAACAGACTATTAAAGGAAAACATCCAAGAGGCAGTCATTTTTCAAATGTCCAGTAGTAACTAATTATTCAAGGGATTAGTCCATTATAGCAACAACAAAGAAACTCTTAAAACATAAAGCCAAGTTGAAGCTGAATGGCAGATCAGAACCAAGGTGCACCCACCCCGTGGCCCACCTCCTAGGTGCACTTCTCAGCATCTGGGGATGGATTCAGCTCCAACTCTTTCTGAATCCGAGCAGAACCCAAACCACCCTGACTTCCAACCTGGTATCTCATCATTTGTGCCAGCACTGTAAGTGCACCTCAAATAGGACCATCGCCAACACTGGACCAGATGGACCATAGCTCTGTCTAACCCAGCTCTGAAGCCCTCCAAGGATGGAGATCCCCACCTCCCTGGTGACCCATTCCTGGCCTGCATCATGCTCCCCATGAAGATTTTTTTTCCCCAATGTCCAATCTGAACCTTCCCAGCACCAAGAGGAGGAGGAAGTATAATTCTCCTTCCATTCTTTTAAGAGAAAAGCTTCTGCAATGCAGGTAAAATCCAATTACCACAAAATAAGGTAGCTGCTTGCTGGAGGAGGGGGGAAAAGCTCTTCATTTATCAAAAGAGAGTGCTAAAAGCGTAACTACCTGTCTTTAAAAAGAAGCCAAAGCACTGATCCATAACCAAACAACAAATACATCACTTCTTCATCTTGATTTGTGTAAAGGCAAAGCTATGGGCACAAAAGGTATTCTCCTTCAAATCAAATCCACTTTAAAACTTGGCAAGAGCCGGTATAAATGCTTTACACTGTTAATATAAGCATTTCCACACAGGAGTTTCATCAACTTTACAATGTATTTAAAAAAGCTGGAGTAACTTCTGTGCAAAAACACCATCAGTCTCTGCCTTGTATATCTTAACAGTGCTAACGTCACTAAATTACCGCTTAGCACCATTAGCACCAGACCCCACTGCCCAGCTGGGCTCCCTGACTTCTCTCAAGAACAACCCAGCACCAAAACCATCCTCCCAGAACTTCTGTTCTTTCAATCTGGGAATGGCCACAGACTCCTCACAGGGTGGTATCCATGAGAAGTGGTGTTACATAGAATCCCAGACTGGTTTGGGTTGGAAGGGACCTTAAAGCTCATCCAGTCCCAACCCCCCTGCCAGCAGCAGGGACACCTTCCACTAGACCAGGTTGCTCAAAGCCTCATCCAACCTGGCCGAGAACATTGCCAGGGAGGAGTCTGCAATTTAATATTTAATTATGAATGAAGCAGCAAACCTCAAAATTAGGTCTGCCAGGGAAATTTTAGCTTCCTGGTGATGCAGGCCCAGCTTCTGACCGCTGGACCGCTTACACAACGGAGAGATCCCGCATCTTCCCTGAGCCAGCCTGCACCACTCCCCTCCACGTCACAGCCCCTCACCGTACCATCTCACACCAGAGGTTGTCGCATCCCTCTGAAAGCTCCTCCAGTTGTTTCTCCACTTGCTTTCTCTGCACACCCTGTTACGAAGGAGTGCTGGCTGTGTGTTTTGGAGACAGCTGCTCTCACGCCTGTCCAGGGAGGCTGCCAGTATGTGGGCACAAACATAAGGACTCTCCTGGTGATTCCTACAAGCTCCAGTGGAGAAGTGCATGAGCCATCCTTTTCATCTGAGCCACCAACACTTGTGAAATGCCATGAGCTTCGTCAGCTCAGCACTCTGGAAACTAAAGCTTAGATCATGTAGCCAGTTACCTTTAAAAAAACCACAAACCACATGTATATCAAAGCCCCCCTTGGGAAATTTCTCCATCTGTGCCTATCAGCTCCACCACAATATTCCCTGACACCAAATAACTCAAGACCTCACCTACCATCCCATGTCCTCTCACCACCATCCTCCAGGTCTCCTTTTCAACACATTGTGCACTTCATGACATGGGTCAAAACCCAAAACAACAGTCAGAACCAACCTACATCTCCCAGCTTGCTGGTCTTCCAGAAGAGATGACAGCAGAGCTGGTGACACATAGCACCCAACGCTCTGCTTGCCTTCCACCTCGGGAAGAAGCAAAGGCAATGGCTGTGAGTGCTGCTCCCCAGCGCCTTGGGAGTGGGAGGGAAACCCCTTCTGATGCAAAGCTGAAGAGATGGCAGAAGAAACTCAGCCTGACAAAAGACACAACTGTGACCTTTCACCACCACACTTCCAGCTTTTTAGGCCGTGTACATTTTCCTGGAGCACTCAAAACCAGGCTGCAGGGCAGTTCTCAGGCACGGGTTTAATTCCTGCTGTCCAAGGCGAGGAGCGCAGTCCCGGCGCGTCAGAAGAAGGTTAATGAACAACTCGGCCGCCCTCACAACCACGGTAGTGTCACTTTCGGAAACTGCCAGTTAACGCCCGAGATCTTTGGGGGTTACCCTCTTTGAAGTTCACTGATCCATAACCAATGTCCAATTAATTTGCAGGAGCCTAACTATAATGACTATTGGCCTTTTCCTACGTATACAAAAACACAGTGGGTAACGGCGATGCTTTTGGCTTCGGGATATTCTCACATACACATTTGTACACCTTCAAAACATCCAATGCTAATAATGGGTTGTCTTCTGCTGTTTGAGCGATTTTTTTACATCTGTTCTCCAAAGAGCAGAGCTACTGCATCAAGATTTATGAACTTTCTGCTGCAAAAAAAAGTTTGGAGTCAATTCAAGACGCTCATTTGCTAACAGAGAAATACTCCTATTGCATTTGCTCAGATTCCTCTTTATTTAGGGTTTCCATGGAAGCCAAGGAATAGAAGTTCAATCTTGGGAAGATTAAACAGGCCCTCAGATATAATGCAAAACAGCTTATTTCAACATTCCCTCAAGAACAGAAACAAGAAATTCTTCCACACATACACAAAAAAAAAAGGTTTGTGGAAATTTTCAAAACAAATTGGGATCCAGCCCTTCAAACGCTGCACACAGCTATTGCTTCTCGCTGCAAGCAGCTCTGCTGGCTTCCAGCACTCTTACTCAGGTGAGAAAGTCAATGAACAAAAAGGTCTGCAGGATAAAGATGCCACAGTTAAAAAACCAGCTTATTCAAGACAGCTATTGCCATCCAACATTCGGGAAGTAAGTTAATTCAGCCACAAGGTCTTGCACAAAGAGGAACCATCACCTCATAAATTAGTATCTCAGCAGATTTTTTTAGAAGAAAAAATGCAGAGATTACACAGTTTGGCAGCATCTTCCACTGCAATGCTCTGGGTGCTACTAGAGCTGACATACCAGCATTTAAAAAAATCAAATAAATCACTTCTTTTCAGTTATTCCAGGCTGAGAAGCGACTCCTGCACTGGTGAGAATGGTAAACGTTTCCGTGGCTCCCTAGCCAACAGGTCAACGGAGCGTCAGCAGCCACAATGACAGGCTGTTGGACACTGCAAATTAAAAGTAATGCATTTATTCTGATTTCCATCCCCCAGGTAAAGATTTATTTCATGTTGTTCTAATCTGGTATGAAAATGCCTGAGACTGAGGAGCTCTAAAATGCTTCTTATTTCACAGCAGGTTTCTTAAACCATTTTACAGTCTGGCACAGATATATTCAGATCATGGGCAAAGTCCACTTTTTCCTGAAGCCAGAGCTGAGAAGTTGCAGTGTTGCATGCAGGTCTTGCTACCTGCTCTAATATGGAAACTAAACACAGCTGAACATTAAAGAAGTTATTTTCAATCTTAAAGCTATTATCACTTAAATAAAAAGTTACTGAAATCATAGACTTTTCTAATCCTTTGCTTATGGAGAGTACCTGAGCACCCTGTGAAAATGCACTTCAAGGAACATTCAAGGTTTTTAGTAACTCCATGGGAATGTCCCAGGACTCCGGGATTGTGTTTGTCCGACTCCTGATTAAAACAGCGGGAGTCCAACAGGAATTCCCTTTCCCCCCAGCCCCAAGAGTTTCACATACAACATCCCCTCCTCAAAATCTATCAGAGAACAAGAATCAAACTGAAAACATTTCGCCAGCTGAAAGGCGCCGAGACCCTGCGCGGGGCGGGCTGCGTTTCCAGCTGCCAGCCTAAAGGGACGGCCCAGGGAGATTAAACACAGAAATGCTGCTTTTCATATGGCAGCCAGCTTTGAAGAGGACAGTTCAGCTACTTCATTCTGTAATCTTCACAAAGCGTCAGATTTTAGCCTAAGCAGGTCTTAAAACAAGGAGATTTTATTTAAAAAAAAAAAAAAAAGAAAAAAAAGTAGGAATGTGTTCTGGCCGGGTTCTGTTGATTCAGCAAGGGTTAGACACACACACGCTTATTGATCCCAGAGAGCTCCCTGCTAAGTTAATTGTCTGGAATTTTAACTGAGCTCTCAGCAAGTTTCAAAATCCATGTTGGCTGGAAGTGGGTGGGGGACCCAGAAAAAAAAAACAACAAAAAACAGGCTGCAAAACTCTGCAACTCCTCCAGTTAAAAAAAACCAAACCCCAGCAATTACTTTGATGAAGGGAAAAGCTGCAGCAGGGAACGGTTTTAACTGGATTTGGTGATTCTGACTTTGACACTGTTAGAATCCAGTGCTGGGGATCTCATGTGCAAAGCAGCCCCATTTTCAGGGAGCTCCGTGATCCTCGTGTGACCCGTACAAACATGACAGAGGTGAGGGTATCTCCTGCAAGCTTCCTGCAGCCTCTAGTTCTGGCACATCCCAACAATTTCCTGGTGTATTTACAAGAACTTTTATCACAAGCTGTACTCGCCTGTGTTCCTGTAACTGAACATGGACCTGCTGCTGGCACAGACTACAGCCAACCTGGAACTGCAGCTTGCTCGTCTCCCCGCACCTGGATGCAGATTGCCTCTGCCTCTGTTTTGCTCACCAAGCCCTACCTGCCTCCAGATCACATACAGCAGCAGTTTCTCCAGGTGAGGAACGTGCAGCAGGGATGATTTGGGGCAATCACAGAAGAACAGCCAAACACACTCTTGAAATAACCTGTAACTCCTGTCAAATAAAGCTTTGTATTCCACCGAAGCGCCTGCGCGACACCATCCCGTACCAGTGCAGATGGTCTCCCGAGCACTCCCCACCCACCACCCAAGTTCCCCCAAGGCTTTCCACCACCCTCGTGCCCGTGTTCCCTGGAGGCACCTGCAGAAGGGACGCTGCCGCGGCGCTCACCTACCTGAACTCCCTCCCCTCGCTGTAGCGGCGGGCCGAGGCGGCGCGCTGGGTCGCCGTCTCCAGCAGCAGCTTCTGCGTGAGCCTGCTGGAAGGAGCCGAGTCCCTGCTGGCCTCAGGCTCAGCCTCTTGGTCACATTTCCACTCCTCGTCCTCGTTCAGAGTTGGCAGATAACCAGGCAGCCCTTTACCTGTCCCAGACCCCGAGCTCGGATCGCTATAAATTTTTGGACTTTCCCCCCCTGTCCTTGTGTATTCCAAATAAATATCCGACTTAAGGAACAAAGGGTAGGTGTTGTCTTCTATCATGCACTGAATCTCCGTTTGGGCCTGGTCAAACATGTCGGGGTCAATCTGCAGTTTCATGACACAGTCTTTGATGAAGCTTTTTGTGGCTGGTTTGATCTGCCGGGACACAATACCATTGTTGTCCAGGATGTATTTTTTGTAAATGGCTTTTGCCAGCTTGAGTCTTTTTTCCTCGTTAGACGCACACGGCTCCAGCTTCCTGAAGCCGCTGCAGGCAAACCAGAAGTCCAGCAGATCCGCGCAGTCCTCCTGCTTCAGGAAAGTCCTGAAGAGGTTGATACCGTCTTGATCATCCAGCAAGGAGTGCAGCGACTCGGCCCACTTCAGGTAGGGTGGAGTTGGTGAAGCACTCCCCTCGGGCTCGTACCCCAGATCCAAATCGGAGCGCCTCGGTGTTGCCGTGGATGTCTCATTTCTAACCACGTCGCTTTTACCGGAGTAGAAACTGTGGCTAACCGGCCTCGGATCCGTGGACACGAGTTCTCCCTCCTCACCAGGAACCGGTGGCCTCGGAGCATCTTCGGTGAAGCTTCCTCCGAGGTCCAAGGGGAAGCCTTTCCCCTGGACATTCATTTTTCTGGTGCTTGCTTGGGCAGGAACAGTGGGGGACGAGTTGAAATCTCAAATCACCAATATTTGTAGCTCCAAGGTGAACAAGTCTGTTCAGCTGAAAGAGGTGAGAAACAAATAAGTGAGTATCACTGTACGTAAACACTCTAAGATTACAAACTACTACTCTTGCTCTGCATCACTGCTGTATCAATGCCTCTTTTTCAGCCGAATCAAAGGCAAAGCTCTCAACGACTTCAGAAAGTGCAGAACCAGGCTCAAACCATGTACACCCTAAAAATGACACCCTAAGAATATCCCAACACTTTACATCCGGCACTCAGCACCACTGACACAGCTGGTGCCACACGAAAACAACGGCCAATTTCACAACACCGGTGGTTTTGCAGGACCCTGGGATCTGTCAGTCCCCACATCCAAGAGATCTACACTCAGATACCACGTGGTGCCACAGGACACGTGCCATCTTCTACGCTGCCACCAACTCCTCTGGACAGCACGCACACCAGGTCGTACTACGGCAGCGTGTTTTTATCTGGCTCCTGATCTAGGAAATTCTCATCCTCAAACAGGAATTTAAAGCCTGTGAAAAATATTCTGAAAGAATATCCAGTTAGTCCTGAAAGCGAGACTGCACCTTAATCAAACACAGGTGGCTTTTGTACGCTCCAGTGACATACCAGCGCCACATTCCTCGCAAATCTCTGCGTTTCAGAAATAGGCTGCGTCGCCTCACCGAGCTCTAGGGGAATCCAGATGCATCGCTGACCCCAAGATTTTGGGCATCTGGACTGCATTCTTGCTTCAGATGGGCACGTTAGCACAGGAGCTCAGTTCTGGCACCGGCTTTCAGACAGGTCATTGAGAAAAGATTCATTTGCTAACGATGTTGCATGCTACCAGCCTGGGAAAGCTTCAGGTCATCAAAGGAAGATGAGAACACCACTTAGAGAAGGAAATCTGATCAAGTATGATGTTTTTAAAGAAAAGGAACGTGTCAATATGGAGGACGGGAGGTGAGGGGAAGGCAGAGAAGGGTAAAATGTGGGTTGCTGCTCCTGCTGCTCAACATGTTAACTTAAAACATCAAAAGGCAGGAGCAAAAGTCTTGATTTACAGAACACCATCAGCCCCGAAGCCCCCAATACTGCACAGCATCAGCGGCCTGAGGAATTACTTCTCGCAGTGGATTAATTCAACTGCAGGAGAAAACACACCAGGAAAGAGATATTTTTGCTCGGCCAACCTCTCGAAGCTCACCCCACCCCAACGAAGACCTCTTTGGGATGCTTTGCCATTTTCTTCCTATTCCCTCTCTCGGGTTGGACCAAGAAGCACTGCCAGCATCGTGCCTGTCCTGCAGCCCACCTGCACATCGCCAAACAACCCTGGAGAGACCCGGAGCGGCCGGTGAGCGAGCCCAGGCCTCGTGTGCCCGACCTGCGCCAGGGCCTCGTGTGCCCAACGGGTGCCGGGCAGCCCAGGAGCCAGCACACCTCGCACGCAGCCCCCGCCACCCGCAGCACCCGGCCGCTGCCCTGGCACCGGGGCACGGGGCGGCTGTTCCACACCCTGCTGCGGTTTGGGGTCGTTTTCACCCACAACCGCTGAACTCGCGCCCCTCGCCCAGGGGCCGGTCCCCCAGTTACCCCGCCCGGGTGCCGGCCACCCCTCGGGGCAGCCCGCGGCCCCACGGCCACGCCGGTCATTGTTGCGGCGAGGCGGCGCTGGCTCCGCGCCCCGGCCGGGGGCAGCCCCGCGGGGAGCCCGCCGAGAGCGGGTAGCGCCGGCCGGAGCCGGCGGGGACGAGCCAGGCGCCCGGCCCAGGAACGCCGCCGCCGCCGCCCGTTCGCCTCTCTGCCCGGAGGGGACCCCCGCCTCGCCCCTGGCCCGGACGGGCCCCGCCGGCCCAGGCTGCCCCGCGGGAGGTGCCGGGCCGGGGCGGGCTCCGCAGGCAGCCCCGCCGCTGACAGAGCACCTTCACCGCCCCCCGGGCAACTTTGGGGGAGGCGACCCAGGCGGGCCCCCCCCTCCCGCCACCGCCGCCCCCGGCCCCGCCGCCCCTCCGCGGCCCAGCCCGGCCCGTGGCCGCCGGCAGGCGCCCGCCCCCCCCGCGCTCAGGGCGGCCTAGCGCCGGCTCGGCGGCGCCCGCCGCGGCCCCGCGCCTCCCGCCCGGCGGCGGCCTCCGGCGCGGCCTCGGCGCAGGGCCTGGGCTCGGGGCCGCCTCCCCACTCGCTCACTCACCCGCACGGAGCAGCAGCGGCGGCGGCGGCGCGGGGCTCGGCCCATGCGGCTCAGCAGCGGCGGCCCGGGACGGCGGGCGGCGGCAGGGCGGCGGCGGCACAAAGCGGGCGGCCCGGGACGCCCATGGCCGCGGCCGCAGGCTTGTGGCGGCGACAGGGAGCGAGCAGCAGCGAGCCCCGCACCGCTCCGCTCCGCCTGCGCCGCTGCCTCCCAGCGCCGGGAGAGCGGCTCAGCCGCGCCCCTCGCGCCCCCGGCCGGTACTGCGGGCCCGGCAGCCCGCGCCGACAGCCGGCCGCGGGGGCGGAGCGGGCCCGGCCCGGCCCGGGGGAGGCGGTGCTGGGGCAGGCGGGGCCCGGCGGCGGCGGGCTGGCCCGGGCCGGGTAGCAACGGGACCGTGCGGTCGCTGCCGCACTACTGAGGAGGCCTCGGGGAGCCCCGAGCAGAGCTCCGAGCGGCGCGGGAAGGGGCGGCCCGGGGGAGGGTCACGCTGTGGAGACCTCCCGGGCCTGGCAGAGGAGCGGGCTCGGCTCGGCGGGGAAGGGGAGCAGCGCTGCTCCGTCCGGGACCCCCGGCACCCTCCTTGGCCAGGCGCTGCCCAGGCGGGACCGGTGGCCCCGGGGGCGGAGGAGCGCGGTGGCTGCTCAGCCTGCGGCTCCTGCCTCCGCCGGCAACTGGAGCCGGTTTGGAAACCGCAGCGAGTGTCCTGCTCCTCTGAGCTGGGCAGGTCTGCGGCCAGAGACTCGCCAAGAGGTGGCACTGCATGGTCTGAAATGTCATCCAGCCATGGGAGGGTTTGGGTGGGAAGGGACCTCAAAGGCCATCCAGTCCAACTCCTCCCCTGCCAGCAGCAGGGACACCTTCCACTAGCCCAGGTTGCTCAAAGCCTCATCCAACCTGGCCGAAAACACTTCCAGGGATGGGGCAAAATGGACAAAAAGGCGGTGGGGAGCATGTCTCACCCCGGGATGGAGCTTCTGGCCAGGCAGGGCACCCCAGCACCGGGACTGCAGTGCTGTCCCAGAGCGATGGGTGACATTGCAGGAAGGAGATCACCAGGTGCAGAGACCAAACGAGAGCAGCGTGATGGGGAAGTGCAGAGCCTGCTTCTTCTCTGGCAAGGGGTGATGCTCAGAGCCCTGGGACTGGGCCTGATGCAATTATTTTCCTACATGTGCCTGTTTCCATGCATTTAGGGAAAGTGCACTTTCAGAAATGTACATTTTTTTCCAGCTTTCTGAAACCCACAGAAGCCCTGGTCAACCACGCTCCCCTTCCCACCCCAGCACAGAGCCTGGCAGGACAGTGCAGCTCCTTCTGCTCTCTCGCATCAACGATGCTTGGAGCTGATTTATATGTAACATTGCAATGCTGATCTTGGGAATAATAATAGAAAAGCTGATGTGGGATTCAGCTGGTAAAGAATTAAAGGATGGGAATATAATTAATGCAATCAGCCTAGCTTCTGGAAAATAGCTCTTGTCAAACTCTGATGTCATCCTTTGAAGAGATTACAAGTTTGGCTGATAAAGGTTGTGGCATAGAAAGAATAGACCTGGACTCTGTTCAGGCATGTGACTTAATCCATATAGTATTCTGATTAAAAATTAGCACAATACAACATCAAGAGCGACACCTTAAAGGGACTGGGAGCTGGCAAACCGACAGCCATCAATGGGGAATCCCGGCAGAATGGGAGCGCTCTCAGCGGGTGTCCGGGGCTTGGCTGGGAAGCCTGATGCTATTCAGCGTTTCCATCAATGGTCTAGAAATAGATTAAAAAGCCCTGCTGAGAAAAACACCGGGGCGAGGGAAATGAGAGGGGCAGGAGACACGGACGAGGTCAAGACAGCTGTAGAAAACTTCATAAGCTGAGTCGTGAGCAAATAAAATGTGGTTGAATGCGAGCAGCTGCCAAAGGATCCCTCTGCTGAGCAGAGGGCCCTTCTGCTGGAAGCTCACGCTCCAGCCAGGATGGGCTTGGGGGGGGAGTTTAGGAGGCAGGAGGGACAGGGTGGGAGCAGCAGGCTCCCCACTGGACATGTCCTGGCTGAGCTGGGGCTGGCTGCTTACAGCAGAAGGGGTTCCAGCATCTGTCTTTCAGAAAGGATGCTGAGGAATTAGAGAGAAGGTGGAGAAGAGTTCAAACTGACCCCTGCTTTGCAGGGGGATGCCTGAGAACTGCAGCTTCCTCAGTGAGTTCAAAGGAGCCCCCAAAATGCCTCCATTAGAGCGCTTGAGCAGCTTCATGGGTGAGAGATGATCAGGTATTAGAGAGCTTTTCATCTCCCAGAGAAAGGCCCAGCAAGATTTCATAGCCCACACTGAGTTTGCATGAGAAACCAGAGATAGATTTCTCCGTGGTGAGGGGGGGACAGAGGGGTGGGGTGAAGAGCCTGGGAGCACCAAGTTCCAGGCTGGAAGAGACAAATCCCCTGCAGGCTGATGCCAAGCCTCCTGGTGCCTCCCCATTTTCTGGTCGTCTAGCAGGGCTGAGCTGGGCTGGGAGAGGCCTCTGGAGCCCCCTCCCTGCCTCTCACACCTTGGTTCTCCCACACCAAGAAACCTGGTCCCTGTGCTTTGCCAGGGAGGCAACATCAGCTGCTTCCAGATTTACCTGGAGACACCAAACAGGTGAAAAACCAAACAGAGCATCCCTGGCTACACAGGGGAGGAGTCAGCCTGCGAGGTCTTTCAAGAAAGGGTAGAGGCCAGTGAACCAAACTGGATCATTCTCCTTTCTTCATCAGTTGGTAGCATGGCCCTGCCTTATACCCCCCACAACTGCCACGGCCGAGATGCCCACGGTGCATCCAGGGCTGGTCCCGGTGCAAGCCTGGGATGCTGTAAGCTTCCCAGCTCCTGGCACACACGTTCATTTCTGCCTGGAAGAGCCAGCAGACACTAGTGACACAGGAAAGGCTCTCAGCCTGACACTGTGCACACAACACAACATTTGCGAGCCCTGCACCCCTGTCTCTCAGAGCTGCAGGGGAATGTTTTCTGCCAGCAGTTCCCTACCAGGTTGGCTTGGACACCACAAGCCTTCCAGCATCACTTCTGCAGAGGCTGAGAGCGCTCTGTTCAGCTTCAGCACTGACAATATTCACCTCAAATGAATTGTCCCCTTTGTAGTGACTCACCAGCTTCCCCAGAGCAAGGCAGGCCTGACCCGGTGCTGATGTTTGGAGGCTGGTGGGCTGTTAGCATCCAGCACTCCCTTCCAAGGGCAGAGATGTGTGTGGGTGAGAGCTGGTGTCCCTCTGGGTGGGTGGTTTTGGGATGAAGCGCACTAGATGGTGCTGTTCAACCTTCAGCTGCCATTTAAAAGGCTCCTGCAAGGTCTGAAGTGTGGCTGAATTTTGGTTTTATTAAAAAACCTTTTTGAAACTGGAGGACAAATAGGAATACCCTGAAGTGTGATGTCCTACACTGATCGCTGGCAGAGGCAAAGGGCAGCTCGGGCTCAGAGGGACATCCCCACCTCCTACCTGGAGCATCCTCATTTCTGAGGCAGGAGTTGGGGTTTGGCTGCATGAGCAGAGATAGCAGAAGGGGTTGCCAAAGAACCCAATGTCCCAGGGTGGAAGAGGAGGCTCTCTGATAGCTCTCTTGGACCACTGGCAAGATGAGACTTGCAGGGCAGGAGGATGAAAATATATTACAAAATGTCAAGATAAAAGCACTAGTGTTGGGGCACCAGGGACCGAGGGCACCTCGAAGCACCCAGCTGGGATGAAGCACCCGCAGCCCAGTGGCACTGCCACAGAGGTGACGAGTGAGTGGAACCACAGGACACGGCTGGCAGGAGAACAAAGCAGACAAGTGGCCATGGGTATGGCCGGACTGGGAGCTCCTGCCATGCTGGGCCTGGAGGGATGGAGCACCTCTCTGCATGGGCAGCAAGGATGCCCACAGGCAGCCGAGGCTGAGGGTGAGAGCTGAGGTGGGCAATGCTGGTTGGAACCCTCACAGCATCCCTTCTTGCAAGAGGCACCATGATATCTCCCCATCCTGGCAATGTCAGTCCCCCACAGCATCTGTCGAGCATCAGGAGCTGCTTCCGAGTCCCCATGGTGCAGGTTGATGTACCTCCTGCTTTGGATTCCCCACCTCAAAGAGACAAACACACCCAAACTTGTCAACCTGCCTTGGATTTGCCTGCAGTGCTGGGCAAAGGGGGTGAAGCACCATTTGGACACCAAGCTCATGTCTTTTTGCTCAGATGTTGGTCTTTTATAAAGCCCACATCTGAGCCTGCTGTTCCAGGCAGGTGGGAAGGGCATGGGGCTCGGCTGCTCTGCGTGCTCAGGTCCTTCCCCTCCAGCAAAATCACCCCAGTTTCCCAGTCCACTCCCATTCCCACGTTGGTGCTCACTTGCCAATCCTCAGGGTATGCCGGGGGTCCCTGGGCCTCCCCCCTCCCAGGTACAGGACTGGAGCAGGTGGATGGGACAAAGGTTTTAGTGCTCATGTGAGAAATAAGAAAAACTCCAGCCCCGCAGCCAGGGTGACCTCCTTCCAGGAAGGCAAGGGCAGGAGGGCCTGGGCCAGCTCAGGCAGCAGTTCTTGCCAGCGTTTGCCCGCGGTGGTGCAGATGCCCGTATGGCAGAGGGAAGCCCCTGCACCTTACCCAGAGCCCCTGCAGCGTCCCAGCACCCTGCCTGTTCCCCCCAGGCTCTCCTTCTGCCTTCAGCCCCAGCAGCAGCCCCGCTTGGTGTTTCCCCTTGTGCCTGTCCTGGCATCAGCTTCCTTCCCCCAGCTCTGCTTCTCCTTCCCCCAGCTCTGCTTCTCCTTCCCCCAGCTTTGCTTTTCCTTCCCCCAGCTCTACTTCACCTCTCCCCAGCTCTGCTTCACCTTCCCCCAGCTCTGTTTCTCCTTCCCCTGCTGGAACACAGAGCCCCTAAACCTGGCATTTCCCCCCCAAATAATTACAGACAAGCTCATGCCGTGCCTTGGGAGGCTGCTCCGGATGAGCTGACTGCTCGATATCCAGCCAGCTATTTCTCCTACACAGAGACAACACCTTGGGGTAGGTGCAATCTCCTTCTAGAAAATAATCTGTAATTGATGAACTGTCCAAGGATGCTCCAGAGATTGCATAAAACCTGCAGGAAAAGCTATGGGACTGAGGCTACAAATGAGATTTAAGGTTGGAATTCAAGTCCTTAAACCTTGAAATAACCTGGGCAAGGACCAGGATGCTTCTGGGACCTCGCTCTGGGTGGGAGTGGACGGTGGGCGGCTGCTGAGCCCATCCCTGCTGAGGGACAAGGACGCAGCACACACCCAGCCCTGCCTGGGCGAGGAGCCAGCTCTGCTGCTCTGGGCTGTGGCACAGGAGAGGAGGAAATGAGCCAATATGGGTGCCAGGACCTCGGTGTCCCCACCTGGCCCCCGTGCTGCTTTTGGGGAAGGGTCTGGCAGAGCAAAGAGAACTTGCCAGACCCCTGCTGCATCCGAGACCCCACGACCCCCAGTTTTGATCAACCCCCTCTGCCAAATGCCATCACACACACACGTGGCTGGCATTGCCCATGCCTGATGCCCTTCATCACTTGCTGGGCAAAGTGAGCACCCCTTGGTGACATCCCACCCCATGCACCTTCCTGCACCCACCTTTGGGGTCCAGCCCGGGCCTGTGCCCCGCACGCCTGCCTCTCCATGCTCCAGACCACCAGGCTCGCCGCTCCTCTCGGGGGGCTGGGGGTGGGACGCCGTCCACATACGTCCCAGCAGCGCCGCTCTGCAGAGAGAAGAGATGTCAGCTCGTCCCCACTGGGACCATCCTGCCCAGGAGATGCTTGCAGGGCACCCAGGCCAGGCAGGGACACCCTCTGGTCCCACTCATGGCGGGGGTCCAGCTCCCATGGTTCTGAAGGACATTTCACATCTTGGAGAAGTCTGGAGCAGGCTCTGCTCTGCCCCAAGTCACCCTGGGACTGCCCTGTCCCTGAGTGAGGGGGTTCCAGAGTGGTAACCCCTGCAGAAATGGTCCCACCTTACAGAGCCACGACAGGAGGGAGCAGTGGCAGTTGTGGGGACATTCCTGTCCCCAAGCCCCACTGCAGACCCAGGGCTCACCCACCTGCCCCAGGTCATGGCTCGCTCACTCTCTGTGGCTGCTGCTCTGGTGTCCCTGCAGCAGGACGGGATGAGGTGGGCACACAGTGGGCATTGTCCCTGGGGAGGAACATGGGGTCTGTCTGGTGGCTCACATCATCGAGAGCTGCAATGAGACAGCTGGTCCCTGCAGCCTGGTGGTCCCAGAGCAGCCCACGCTATTGCAACCTGCTTGATCCTGGTGGGAGAGGCCGATCTCCTCCACCCAGCCACTGGTGATCCCACCCAGCCACTGGTGATCCCACCCAGCCACTGGTGATCCCACCCAGCCGGGCTACTGGAGGGTAAGGGAAAGCCGATGTCGAGAGTCCTGCTGGAAATGTCGGTTGCTCTGCCCTTGCAGATCTGTTTTGCAACCCTGGGCGAGATCTGCCTTAGATGTGGTCACTAGCCTGGCTGGTGAAAGCAAGCTCAGCGCTCAGCGATGCCTTGATGTCTGTCCTACAGCCTTGGAGTCTTCCAGCCTGTTATTGATATGATCCCTATCAGCAGTTCAGCTGGGGGAGCAAGTGTTTGTCCCCACACTCCTGGCTCACCTGTCCTGGAAGGTCAGCTCTGCCACAGAGCTGGCAGAAGGGTTTGTGACAAGCAGAGTCTGTTGAACATGATTTGGCCAATGCCTGGTGACCAGGTGGTGGCCAGTTGGATACACACTGCTGGGTTTTAGTTCTTGCCTGGGATGAGGCTCGCTGAGGGTGCATCTGCTTTGACAAGGTTCTTCCCAGAGATGTGCAAGGCGGTCAGAAGCTCTATCACACAACTCTGGTTTATTGTGAGTCCACCTAGTGGCCCGTGGGTTTATGGCCAGCTGTGCTGGGTGTGCTGAGGCTTGTGAGGACATCTCAGAAACACTCCTGCACTCAGGACAGGCTCTGGAAATCACTTTACCTGCAGACACACCTGACAGGTACAGTTCAGGTCTCAACTCACCACTGTCCTTCTCCAGGAAATCTCCCAGCCCATGAAGTGACAATGGCAGCTGAGGTTGTGGCTGGTGTGTGCAGATCCAAAACCCAGCCAGACCTTGGCTGGGGCAAAGGGTCCTTGTGATCACCTTGGGTGCTGCTGAGGGAA
Organism: Caprimulgus europaeus; assembly: GCA_907165065.1. The sequence continues at coordinate 15,359,837 of OU015540.1, read as the reverse complement.
GCCCCAGGGCATTTTCAGCCCTTATTTCTCCTGCAGAGTGGTTTTCCTCGCTGCTTCATGCCTCTCAGACAGGGCATTAGGTGCCCCAGATGCTCCTCTGAGAGATGCCATGCCCCAGAGAAGCATCCTGGTGGGGGCCTGCTGGCAGGCAGGACAGCCATGGTCACATCCCACCAGCCAGAGCCCTTGCTGAGTTCTTCTGCAGCACGATCTGCTGCACTGAGGGACCAGGTCTGCTCCAGGCCAAGGGGACAAGCCGGCTGGGGGACCCTTAGTCCATCAGGGCACTTCTGGGAGCCCCCTGCTCTTCCAGCTCTCTGGTAATGCAGCCACAGACCCTCCTGGAGTCTCTCCCTACCCCTGCTGGGACTCCTTCCCCAACCTCCTGCTTCCCAGAAGCACCTCCAAAACCTCCAGCGCCAGGTGGAGGTTGCCCTCCTTTGCCATGTCCCCTGTCAGGTGGCCCTCCCTCAGAGCAACCATCCTGCACCCATCTCTCCAGCGATGCCCAACCCTCCTGGCTGAGCTGGTGGACAGGACCCCTGCACTGCTGTGTCACCAGCACCCAACCAGGGGAGCCAGGGCTGGGCACAGGCAACTCCTGGAGCCCTTCCACTGCTGGTGACCTGCCTGAGGGCTGCACCACTGGAAAAGGAGGTTTCTTTGCAGAGTTCCTCATCTATGGTGGGAGTGAGGTCCTAGGAAAGGCACCAGGAGATGCTCTGCACTGGTGGATGCCAGCTGAGGTCCTGACCAGCTGAGCCAGGATGCTGGACCCAGCCCAGCAGCGACCCTGGGGTTTACCTGCTTCCTTCTGCAGAGAAGAGCAAAAAAAAAGTGATGAGGAGGAGGCCCGCCTGCTGCAGCAGCTCTGCCGTGGCTGGAGATCTACAGACCAGCTGGGGATACCCAAGTGTGCCAGGGTTGGTGGGGCTGTAGTGGCAGGAGGAGGCTGCATGGGTGGACAGGCTGGTGCAGGCTCTGCTGCTGCTCATTAGCCTGCTGATGCTGTGCTGAGCCACGGCTGAGGAGCTGGGGGTGCTCAGTGAGGGCCATGTATTCATGCTCTTATGGAAGAGTTCTTCAAACTCTGCTGCTGCTTTAGCTGCCCCAGCACAAGCCCAGCCCAGGAGATCTTCTTGGTGTTGACTCCTCTCAAGGCTTTCTTTCCCTCATCCAGATGTGGAAAGCATCAGAGTCGTCCTGACACCAAACCAGAGAAATAGCTGATAAAGTCATTCACTGTGGGAGGAAACTTGGAGAAGTGGGGGGTCTCTGTCTTTGGAGGTGTCCAAGACATGCTCCACCGCCAAGGCAAACCTGTCCTGGTGCTGGATGTCAGCCATGAGACTCCCTGTCTCCTTCTGCCAGCACTTCTGGGACCATCAGTGGCCCCTCTCCACTTGTGTTCCCCACTTGGTGGCTCTTTTCCCTGGATGTGAAACCTCAGGCTGCCTCCTAAAATCCTCTCTCCTTCCCGTGCTGTGGTGGGCAGGTGAACCTCAGCAGAGCCAAGTCCTCTCCAGGATAGAATGGCTGGGAGCCTGGGGAGACATGGGCTAGCAATCACGAGCATCCCATGGTCCTCACCTTCCCTGGGGAGGAGACAGCAAGAACTGCTTGGCAGAGACATAAGCATCAGGCTGGGCATCTCAGGCTTTGCTGCATCCCAACTCTTCCAGACATGAAGCCTTGGCCCATCTTCCATAAAGTGGTGCTGCATCCCAGCCCTTCCACCCCTGTTCCCATCAGGACTTGGAGGCCACTGCCATCCCCTGCTCTGCAGGACTGGTGTCCAGCCTGCCCATCTGCAGCCGTTTCACACCACTTGTGCTTGTGCCAGTTGTGTTCTTCATCCTACGCAGCTCTTCCCCGCCGTGGTGGGAGCAGACAGCAGCCCGATCCCCGCAGCCTGGGCTTTTCTGACCTCGGTGTGCTGGGCTCTCCTGGTCTTCTCCCAGAGGATGTATTCCTTGCTCTGACTGTCCTGCTGCACCTTCTTTTATTAATGCATCTCCTCTGCCAGAAGTCCTTCAATGGACAAGTGTTGGCTGGTGTGGTGACCAGCCTCAGGAGAACCCATGGCTGGCAAACACGAGCAATCAGGCCTCACATTGTGTTTTATCCTGATCGTTTATTGGCCAAAGAACAAGAAATTGTGTGGTGGTGGTGGATGTACAACACCAAGTCTTGCCAGACCTTGCACGTGGCATCTTCCTGGAGCAGCAGCTTCCCCAGCGTGCCAAGGACGTGCTGTGGAGAGCATCTCACAGAGAAGGCTGACATGCCCCACAGGAGCCCCTTGCTCAGGATGGGCTGTACCTGTGGCCTGAAGGAGCTGGGTGGCTGATGTCCCCTGCTCACCACCAGCAGCTTGTGGCTGCTGCCTTGACCCATCTCAGCTCAGTCCCAGGAGCTCCCACCTCTTCCTGCCAGAAGACCCTGCATCAGCCGGGCTGTGGCCATGTGGTCCGCGCTCACATCCCACTGCCCTTGTTGCTGTTGGTTTTTTTTTGCTTTCCAGGTTCCTCAGCTCTGGTCTCTGCTCTCCCTGGGTTTGAGGACAAGGTCTACCCAGGCGCCGCTCTTCGCAGTGCCAACCCTCTGCAGCTCTTCCCTCTCATCCACTGTATCCCATCCTTGTGGGAAGGTGACTCCATCCCAAGGCAACAGCATCTTCTCAGGGTAAATCCCAGGGGATGCTGCCAGCCCAGGGCAGCTGTTTTGGGGGGAGTCACCCCAGCTGTGCCCAGCTGCCAACTCCCTATGGGAACCATCACCCCAAAACGGGGCACGGGGCATTCCTGCCCTCGCAGCCCTCCCTGCTGCCACCACCCCAGTGCTCCCCGGCCCCAGGGGGAGGCGAGGAGTGAGGGTCCTGGCGGGGTCCTGGCCAGGTCCCGGTGGGGTTTTGGGCTGGTGGGTGCTGGGAACATCCTGCCTCTTTGTGCTCCCCCTGGTAAGTGGCGCAGTGCAAATATCAGCCGGGTTCTTTGAAATGAAAAGAAAACTGATAGAAGTCGGGCAAATCCTCCGCCCCGGCCCCCGCCGCTGGCCCAAGCGCCGGCTCTTTCTGCCGCCGAGCCGGCTCCCGCAGTTATAAATACATTATGTATGCCGGTGTCCGTCGGCCAGAGCCTTTTGTTGATGCTGAATATGTCCTGGCCAACAAAAGTGGACTGGATTAGCCACAGTGGATTAAAAGATTTTCTTCTTAGAGTTTACCTAATAATATAACAATTGACATAGAAGGTCTCTTTGAACCCTACACGACTCTCTTATTTTACCATCTGTGAGTTTGCTCTCCGTGCCGCTGATGGGCTGCCCGTCTGCTGGTGGTGGGAACGCTGCCCGGAGCCAAATTTGTCGCTGAGCAGAAGCGAGCAGCCCGTATTTGAAGGGAGACAGCGGGAAGGGAAAGTGGCACAACTTCTGTCCTCCTGCCTTTGTCCTCGGCCTTTCTGCTGGTGGCCCACTGGGCTCGCGATGCCGCGGCGTGGGGAAGGAAGAGACCCAAGGAGTGGGCTTGAGCGATGGGGAAGCCACCCGTTCATCTGCAATCGGAGGTGTCTGGAGAGGTCCTGGCCAGAATAAGCTCCTTTATGAACCATGAATTTTGGGAGAGTTGCTGAACTGGGAGCTGGTGGAGTTTGCTCATCTGGGTTTCAGCCATTGGGCTCTGGCCGCCGTCCCTGGTCTCCATTGCAAGATGGGTCAGGCAGCGGCAGCAGCGACACCGGGAAACATGGAGGGCAGCGGCGGCAGGGGAGGAAGGCTCCCCCCCACCATCCACCACCGCTCGCCCCCTCCTCCGGCACACACCCGGCGTCCCGGCCCTGGGGCTTTGATCTCGTCCGGGGGGGCTCCATTGACAAGTCTTTCATAGCAGCCTTTGGAAATACCCGTCCTCAGAAGTCGCGGGTAATGAGATGGGGACACGACGAGCAATTTAGGCGCCGCTCTTTCTTGCTTGCGGTTTTTTTTTAATCTCCATCTCTCTCCCCTTTTTTTCTTTTTTTTTTTCCCCCCCTCTTTTTTTTTTTTGTTGTTGTTGTTGCAAAGACACTTCTGGAGCGGCGCTGACTTTGTGTGGGATCACCACGTCACCCCAGAGCTGCCGGAGGGGGGGCAGCAATATGGGGCTCGCGCCTCCCGGCTGGGGGCCTTTGATGAAGCTGCTTTGCGAAATGTGATTTGAAAGGCCTACGATGGCCATTTGGGGAGAATGGTGGAGCCTTTCTCCACCCGCCTCTCTTTGTCTCCCACCCGAAGGGGGGTTTCATTGTGGGTGCCGGGGCGAAGGGGGTCGGGGCGGTGGCGTGGGTGGGGTGGGGCGGTGGAGGGGACCGCGGCGCAGGAGAACAATAAGCGAGGAGATGGAGATGGGGAGAGTTGGGATTTCTCACCTGCCCGGGCGTTCGCAGTCCGCCATGACGGGAGCAGCCGCCCTGCTTGCCGCCGCCGGCCGGAGCACTTTTTTTCCCCCCAGACTCTTGAACCTATTTCCCTTTCTTGGCAAGTGCGTGGCTGGAAGATGGGAATCTTTACTTTATATTGCAGCTTGGGCTTCCCAGCCTGATTGGCTGCGGCCAGGACCAAATGCTGGTCCTTCCATCCCATCGTCACTATGGCAACCGGCCCCGTTAGGCACCACCGATTTACTTATAATTGCTGGGTAAATAGTCAAGACAGGCCGCTTTCATCCCGCACCGGGAGATTGCTCTTCCTCATCCCTGTTTTTCCCCCTTTTTTCTATTTTTTTGGAGGAGGAAGCCCTACAGAGCAGCCACACTTGAGGAGAACTCTTGGAAGGCTGTTGCAGCAAGCGCTGCCTTGCCCTGGCCAGCCTTTCCCTCACACACAATGCCTCCATGCTGGGGCTTTCCCACACCATCGTGCAGCCCTCACCATCATCCTCCTCAGAGCAGTGCTGGTGGGGATGTGTGACACCCCGTGGGTGTGAGAGTCTGCCCATGGTGGGCTCTTGGCACCAGGCTGCCAGCCATCGCTTCTGCCTTTCAGCAGGACTTCACACCGGTTCATCCGGAGAGCAAGGCTGGGGCTGAAGATTCTTCCATTGCCTCCACCCTCCTTCCCCACTGCTGCCACCAGCGATTCCTGCCCTCAGCACGTGGGATCTCTGCCCAGCTTGGCCAGCCCTTGCTCTGGCTCTGCTGAACTCACCGGCGGTGATGGGCTGGCTCGTACCTCTGGCTCTGGCCATGCCGGGAACCTTCTCTGCACCCCTGCCTTTGTGCAGAGCTGCTCCTTGCTGGGTCTGCAGGGCACGAAGCTTCTCCTTCCTCCCGGAGGGAGCTGAACGCTGATGGATGGAGCAACATGCACAGGTCATCTCACCAGACCTGTGAGCATGGACCAGGGTGTGTTGTGGCTGGGTGGGTCTCGCAGGTGGGAGTGTGGCCCCACAGTCCAGGGACAGTCACTGCAGCCAGAGAACAGCAAACAGGTGCCCAGCCCAGCCCAGCCTTGCTGGCTGGGACACCCACACAGGGCACGTCTGTCCCCACCGGTCACTGCTGGCTCCAAACAGCAATTCCAGGAAAATGGGGAAAAAATGGGTCTTAGGGTTGGAGAGATCCTGGGAAAAGAGAGAGCTCACAGGCAGCAGGGTGAGAGAGGAGCAGGCTGGGCTTGAGGGAAAGGAAACCAAGGTCATCTTCCTCTTCCCTCCTCACAGCCACCCAGAGGAGGAGTCCATCAGGGTGGCTGCAGGAGGGGCACTGGGAAATGCTGCCTGAGCTTCAGTGGGAGAACTGGGAGATTCCCACCCTCCGCACTGGGGAGCACAAAGGAGACAGAGGTGACCACAGATGACCATGTGAAACCAGCTGAGGAGGGAGTAGCAAGTAGCCAGAGGGCTAGGAGGCATCTCCAGGGCTTCTGAAGGAACTGGAGGATGAACCAGCTGATCTTCAAACAGCCCTACTACCTACCTGCTCCTAGAACGGGCAGTTTGGAGCCTGGCAGATGTGTTAACAATTGTCCTTGTCACATACCGCAGGGAGAGCCAGGAAAGGGCAGGTCACCAACTCAGACAGCCGTACCAGCGAGTTAGCAGAGATGGTCCTGAAAACAGACGTGGGGGGCACCTGAGTCAATGCACCCCACCTGGGAAGCTGAGAGGAAGTGCAGAGGGAAGGCCTGGTCCTGAGAGCAGCCAGCCTGGAAGGAGCCAGCAGCGACGTACGGGGCTGATGCACACACGGCAGCCCTCTCGGGTGTGCACAGGGCTGGTGACAATGCTGCCACCAAAGGCTTCCAGGGAAGGGGAGCAGCCTGGGGAAGGGGCTGGCTGGTGCCCAGAGCAGCTGCTGCTGACACAGCTGGTCCTGGTGTTGGGCAAATAGCCCACCCTGGGTGCTGGGGGCGGGCGAAGGGATGTCCCCAGGGCTGGGCTCTCACCAGCCAGGCTCTGGCCAGCAGCTGGCTCGGGGTGGCCAGGAAGGCTCGGCTGGAACAGCCACACTGGCCAGCTGCGTGCGGGACATGCCCCGCCCTGGTTGTGCCGAGCGGGTCTGCACCCGGCTGAGCGCGGGGCAGTGGGTGGGTCCGCACCACGCAGGCACCCCAGGGACCATGTTACAGCCCCGGCTGCGGGGGCGTTTGCTGCTGGGTGGGCAGCTGCAGGCTCTGCGGGGCACAGGGTGGGGTCGGGAGCCCACGGGGCAGCACAGAGGGGAGGTTTGGGACCCTGGAGCCAGGAGCCTTGTGCACAGCCGGGTGCTGATGTCTGGCTGCGGGTCCCACCGCGCTCTGGTCCTGCCTGGGGTTGCTCTCTGACTTGTGCAGCTTCTCTGAGAAGCACTTTGGGGCCCGGCTGAAAGGGGATTGCTCCCTCTCTGCTGAAGACAAGCTGGTCCCTCCCCAGGTACCTGCCAGCTGGGGACCCACCCAAACCCACTCCCAGTGACAGGAACCTTCTACCTGTGCTGGCGGCGGGGGACCGGGCGCAGGCACCAAGGCCATGGAGCCGGCAGAGCATCCTCCCGTGGTTCCCATGGTAACTCCTGGCTCACAGGCTCCCGAGCCAGCACGGCTTTAGCCACACGCCATCACGGCTTCAGTCACACATGCCTGCTGGCCCTGCTCTGTGCCCACCCTCCCAGCTCCCCTGCCAGGGTCTCACCACCCCCCTGCCACCCAGGACCTCCTGCCCCTCTGTGAGGGACCCACCGTCTGGCACCCTGCTGCAGAGAGCTGATCCACAAGCTCCCTCTATAAAAGTACCTTCCCCAGAGCCCCACATGGGCCCTAATTCTCCTTTTTCTGCAGCGTATCATGCAGAAAACAAGGCAAAGCTGGTGAGAGAAGCACAGTATTCACCAGAGGGGTCAGAGCAGGACCAGCAGGTCTGCATACGAGTGATTTCCCACCTCCACGCTTCGGTAGGACCCATCAGAAGCCTGGGACCTTGGTGCCTGTATCCAAGGAGATTTCCCCCAATTTTTGGTGCCAGAACCTGCCTCCAATCCCACACTTAAAAACCAGTGGTGGAGAACTCTTGCAAAATGAAAAGGCCACAGCTAATGATTTCTAGAGAAAAAGCCCTGCAGCAAGACTTGAAGCTCGATGACAAATAGACCAAGAGGTTACCATGTGAGAAAGAGGAGAAGATACCAGGTAGGGCGAAGCTTTGTTCTTGGAGCCAGAATGTGACAAGCTCAATACCCAGTGTTGGAGCAAGGCAGCTCAAAGTTAGGAGTAAAGACTTCCCACCACTTCAACCCCCTCCAATCCATGCCTGGCTTTCAGCAGGAAGGATTTAACCAAGCTCAGGTCCTCAACCAGCCTCAGAAGTTGATGGACAGCACCCTAAGGAATAAAATGAGCAGACACACAGATAGCGATGGGCTTCCAGGACAGAGTCACCTCGTGTCCTGCTGGGCAGGTGAGGCCTGGATGGGAAGGTCCACCTGCGTCTCAAGGCACATTCAGGAGGGGCCTGTATCAAGGGCTCCCGAGGAAATTAAGATGCCTTGGAATGAGCAGGCAAGTCCTCATGTCAATAAATACCTGGTTAAAACACCAAGTGGGCATTGTGCAGCGGTGTGGAGGGCAGGGCAGCCCCCGAGGGCTCTGCACACAGCCAGGAACCCCTCCAGCAGCTGGCAAGAGGGAGGTGACCAGGTTTGCTGATGATACCTGGTGGAGCAGAGTGAGAAGATGAGGGCTGGCTAGGAGGAGCTGCAACAGCATCTCAGAGGACTGTCTGGAGGATTAAACAACAGACAGAGTGCAGTCATTGTAAAGGCACACAGGGAAAAATCCAGCCTGACTGTATGGCAGTGAAATGTCCTCATGGAAAGGAACAGCCTGCTTCCAGGCTCTTCCTACCTCTCCTGAGCTCTGGGGTAAGGATGCAGCTCCACCAAACACCTGCCCCGTCCCTTGTGCCCACCTCAGGCTGCTTCAGACCCTGAGGTTGGCCACTGTCAGGGAGGTTGGCTTTGTACATCCCCTCCTGGAGAAGAGCTCTGCTGGTCCCAGCCCAGTCCGTGCCAGGGACACTCCCATCCTGCATGTTCCCTTCACCATCTTCACCCCAGCTTGGGACCTGCATCCCTGGGGGCACTGGGTCCCGTGAGGACCTTCTCCAAGCAACCTGGAGGCCCTGTGAGCAGATCCCTGCTCCCACCTCAGAAATGCCATTTTCTGCTTGTCAGAATGCTGGAACTGGCCTGAACCAGCAGCATTTGCAGCGTTACCATGGCGATGGCTGCCTGGCAAACACGGGCCATGGAGATGCACACGGCCAGCAGAGTCCAGCCAGGCAGAGGTGCCTGTGGTCAGTCCCTTCCAGTCTCCCCAGCCCTTCCTCCCACAGCTGAGGAGCCCGATCTGAGCCCATGATGTGCAGCAGGAGCTGTGGATGGAGGTAACTCCACATCCCCACCCCTGCTCCATGTGTCCAGCACCCCTGGTCCAGCTCAGCTCATGGCTACAGGAGAATTGCAGCAGGAACGTGGCAGTAGATGCTTTGGGCAATTAATGCATTTGCATATGTAGATTTTATGAGGGTTTTTTCCTTATGACTCCTTCCTGCAAAACCAAAGCTCCCTCCTGTCCTGCCCGTGTCCCTCTGCAGCCCGGCCCCTGCTCCTGGCCCCAGGCTGGTGTCACCTGGGTGCCCACAGCAGAGCCCCGGTGCTGTGGCACAGGACACCGCACTGCCAGGTCACCAGCTTTGCTGTGATGTGACTAGCCATGCCATCTCCTGCCTCACCTCCTGCAGGGCTGGGCCACTGGCCAGGACGAGCAGGGAGGTGGGAACCAGCAGGACTGGGAAACCCATGGAGAGCAGCCAGGGTCTTCTGCTGGGCACAGCCAATTGGCACCCGAGGCCAGCGGCCCTGGGACATCCCCAGGGATGCTCAGACAGAGACAGGCTGCTGTCCATGGCTCCACTGCACTGGGCTCCTGGTGATCCAGCATGTGGCCAGTGACTCCATCCCACCAGCCCTGTCTGCAGCCACTTCTCCAGGAGGCAATGGCTTGGTGCCCGAGATACGTCCCTGGGCAGGTGGGAGAAGAGGGAGCACAGCACAGCGCTGTGTAAGGAGCTTGAGGCAGGGTGGTGACAGTTCATACCTTGGAGGAGGGGATGGAGCAGAGCTATTGGACTCCCTCTCCTCCTGCCCACACAGGGCCCTTCCCTTCCAGCCAGCACTTGGTATCTGGTCTTCTTCCGTGCGTTACTCATCCTCCCTTCTCCAGCTTCACAAGGTGCAGTAGCTACTAGAAACTGCATCACAGAAAAAGTGAGGTTGGGAGGACCTCTGGAGGTCTCCACTCCAACCTCCTGCTCCAAGCAGGGCTGGCTGCAAAGCTAGAGCACGTCACTCAGGACCTTGCCCTGGCCTTTTGAAAACCTCCAAGGATGGAGGTGCCACCACCTCTCCAGACCCCATCCCAGGACTGCACCACCCTCCTAGGGAAAATTTTTTCCTTACATCCAACCACCATTTCCTGTGTCACTACCCATGGCCTCCTGCCCTTCCCTGTGTCCCTCTGAGATCCCAAACATCCATCTTGATCCCCAAAATCCAGAACGACTCACCACAAACACGACTCAATGGCAGAGCCATAAGGATGCTTGCTGCTGTGTCCCCAGCGTCTCTGAACACCACGAAGCAAATGCCAAGCAAAGAGCGAAGCTGTGAGGGTGAGCACAGCACATACCCACCAGCCACCATGGAGACAATGTCCAGCTTCTCGGTCAAAACTGAGTCCTGCTGACTCAGAAGCCCATGCAGCAGGGGTATCTGAGAGGAGTGTGCTGGAACTGTCCAAGTGAATTTCCAAACCTCATCTCTCCTTGATAAATGTTGTAGGACAGCGATGACTTGCAGGTTAAGTTCTGACATGTGCTCACACCGGGTTTGTGATGATTCAGAGCGCTCCCCAAAATCATGTCCCTTTGCTGCTCCAAACCAAGGACCTCAAAACCATGAGGGAAAATGCAGGTTCACCTTTGGGACCGGCACGAGAGGCAGGGACACGCTGCTAGTGCTAATGCTCCCATGTTAGTACCCAGTGTTTGAGTGCAGAGGGCTCTGTTGGGGATTTACACATGAAATACTGTTTAATCCGTTAATTTAGATAGAGAGGAAACTAAGTTTGTTGAGAAACACTGCCTTAATCCCAGGCTGGTGTTTGGGTCAGTGACCACAGCTTGCTGGGAGCCATGAGTGAGACAAAATCCAAACATTTCCTCAAGATATCAGCTAACACTGCCTTGGCAGCTCGGCCCTGAGCAGCACACACCTCCTGCTGCTGCTGAACAGCAGGGGCAGTCCAGCCAGCCCAGCCCAGGCCTCCCAGTCTGGGTGCTTCCCCTAATTAACCTTTTGCTCTGCTTTAGGATTTCGCAGTGTTGGGTTTGAGGATGGATGAACACCAAGCCCCCTCCACAATCAGCACGTGGGCCCAAATCCCATGTTTCAAGGGGTGCTTCCGTATCTGTGGCAGGCTGGCTGGGACTCAAGAGAGCTGCATCTTTCCCTCACCTGAGGAATGAATTAAGCAGGAATCTCTCAGTCCTGGGCTGACCTTCTAACTTCCCAGCACTGGTGGCCGATAGCTGCACGCGTGCATCTCCCAGCCCACCGTTCACATCCCATGGCTTTGTCTGCCAACACCTGGAAAACCACCAAGGCTGGAGATCCCCCTCTCCACTGACCAGCCCTGGGCTGCAGCAGCCTCTGGGGAAGGTCTTCTCTGACCTCAACCTGCCAGTTTGTGGCCGTGTCCACTCATCTGCCACAGCCACCCCCATCCCCTTCTCCATTTGAACCATGAGCAAAAACACCCAGGCATGGAGGTCACCCCTCACCAAGCTGCACTGCTTCGGGTGGGTGATGGACCACTTTGCACCTTGGCTTTCTCTGGAGCTGCAGCACCCCTGGTCCACCAGAGAGCTTCCAGCTTTCCTCACATCAGCAGAGCATCTCCATGAGAGCAGGTCCTGGGGGGAAGCTCCCACCCACATCCAACACTGGTGAAGGACACTGAGCACGGGGAAGGTTTCTCAGTGAAGGTAGGTTGAGAGGATGAAGGCTTCAACTCAGGAGTCAGAATTAACCACATCCCAACAGCTCCTCACAGAGAACCTCCTGCAGCTCTTACCATGCTCTTCAGTGTCCCCATTAGCACTCCCTGCCCCCAGTGGGACAGGAGCTCTCCCCCAGCTCTGGCCAAAAGCTGCTGCTACCCCTCATCACCCAACAAACCTTCCCAAGGCAGCAGGTCCAGCGGGATGAGCAATGCTGAAGGGCAGCTGGGGAGGACACACGGCCAAAGCTCTCCCCGGGGATACGGCACCACTGGGAATTTTACAGAACTCAAACTACTCACCCCCAGTACAGAGAAGCAGCTGATACCACCCCCTCAGCCACCCCACAGCCCCCTCACCCCTGAGCAGCTGTGAGGCCAGCCCCACACTGCCATGTTCCAGTACAGCTGTGGGGAGGCCAGAGCCACAGTCTGGAGCTCTGCTCCGAGCTGCATTAAAATGCATGAGCTGTGCTAGCCCTAATGATGAGCAGAGCTGTCAAACAAGGAGCTTGTCCCAGCTAATTATCTCTAACGAGGGCAGAGTGTCAGGGTCCCCGAGGAGCTGGGCAGCAGCTTCCCACTCAGCTCAGTTGCAGAAGAGGAAGAAGACAAGCAAATGTCATTGTGCTGGCCTAGCTACAAAATCATTAATTAGGCAAATACGACCTTCTGTGCCAGTTTGCTCTGGAGAATCTGGACGTGCTGGAGCTGAGATGTACAGGCAGGCTGGGAACACCCCAGCTTTTGCCAACCAGCCTGTCCCCTGCAGTGCTGAGCCCCCCCGTGCCTGTGCAGACAGCACAGCCCCAGTCTGGCAGCCCCTGAGCAACCAGCCCCACCAGCCCAGGGCTGCAGAGCTCTGTCACACTCACCTGGGGGGCTCAAATACCCCTTTCAATGGCTCCAACCCATTCCCTGGCCCAAAAAGCAGCAAGGAAGTCTGGTCTTCATGAAACATCACCATTTTGGTCACGTTCACCCCAACCACCTCCCTCATCCCCAGCCACCAAGCAGAGCCCTGCAGAGGCTCTGTGCCTACCCAGCAACCAGCACCGCAGCACCTCTCTCCCAGATCTTTAAGGCAGACATTAAGGCACTGGGAATTTCTGCTCCTCTGTGCTCCTTCTCCATTCCAGTGCTGAGGAGACCAGCCACATGCTGCTCAACAAGCCCAGTTTCTGTCCTATCAGGAGTCCTGTGGCTCAGAAATCAAGCCCCTGGATACACAGACAACAGCAGTGACACACAGCGCTGGTCACCAGCACATAGTCTGTAAATGCTTTTTAGTCCCTTGCTGTCAGACAGGAGCAAAGTCTTGAACACCCACTTCAACTGTATTTTTACACAATTAAATATTTAAAAATCACCAGCTTCAAACAGAAACAGCACTGGAACCCACGGGGTTAGAGTGAGCAGTATGGCCAGCAACATGCTGGCTTGAGGCCAGGGCCTACGGTCACGCTTTCAGAGCACAATGGTCTCTGCTGCAGCCAGCTGGGGATGGATCTAAGTTACACCATCATGTCCCACAGTCCCTGCCACCACACACTAATGAGCAGTGAGTATCAGAGAACAGTTTACTAATATTCACAAAATATGTATTTCATTTTATATCACGATTCAGCTCTCAACAGCTGCCAACTACTGGCACAGGCAGAAGAACCACATCAAGTCAGTCTGACAGGAACACTTTCAGAGGCCACAGGACAGAAATTCTGTCCTCAGCCCCCATGAATGGTTCCTCACTGAATTTAGGCTGAGACTTGGGTAACTGCTACAAGCTTCTGGGCACACTCTTCATGTGGCCCCTTCCACACAACATGAGACTCACTGAACCCCACAGCTTGATCTGCTGCTGGGGTTTTGCTCCTCCAAAGGTTTCTTTCCTTCTACTGCTTCTGCAGTGCCTGCTCTTTCAGTTGGTTGACCAGCTCTTCAGCATACACCTTAAAGAGTGGGACAGGGTCCTGAAACAAAGCAGAGGATAAACCACTTAAAGGAGCAGCAGCAAAGGGTGAAGCACCACGGTGAGCCCATGCCAGTGCTGTGGGAGTGTTAAAACCAGAGGAAGGTGACACAGGTTTTTTTCAGTAGCTGAACAAGACAACCTGCTGTGCTACTGCTCCAGACACAGCTGCTGCTCAGCTCTGTCACCTTGCCTCAAAGGTGACAGGTACCTGTATGAGACACTCAGCACCTTTCCCTGTTGAGAATCACTCGTAGCTCCCAGGGATCCCTTCTAAAAGCAGCTGCCTCCCTCCTCGCATTGCTCTAGAGCAGAGCTGCACTGACACACCCCTGGAGCTCAACAGGGTTCAGGGCACAGCACCACCTTACAGAGCTGGTGCTCCTCATCTTCCCATTCCTGCTGCAGCCACAACAGGAGCCAAGGAGCCTGGGAGAAACCTCACCAAGAGAGCCCACCACCCAGGAAGCCCTTCTGCCCCAGCAGCTCTCTGGTGCACCCTCCTCTACACATCCACAAGTCCCAAAGCACAAGAAGCACAGCAGATGGCAACCAAAGGCAAAGATGTTCATGCAACAGGGCAGGAGATATGAGCCATCCCTCTAAACATCTCTCTCCTCACCAGGGGATCTGGTTTATGATGCACTTTAACTCAGCCTCATGTTCTGGGCATCCAAATTTAACCAGGCTCACGGGGCTGCTCAGGACTCTCAGAGCACCACTTCCACTGCTCAGGAGCGCTGACATTGGCTGGATGTGCAGCCTGATGCAGTTAGGACACCTCGGTGCTAAGCACTGCCTCAGGAACTCACCTTTTTTTCCAGGAGCCTTTGTTTCTCTATTGCTTCTTCTAAACTCAAGCCAACCCACTCAGCTTCCTCTTCTGGGATCACAAATTCCTGTGATACAAGAAGGAGCAGGCAGCACAGTCTTTCCAGGTGACTACGATACAAACCCCCCTCACACAAAGATGCAATCCAGTAGGAGCTTTGCTACAGACAAACCTCAAAACACTGTTCTGGCAACCAAAATCCACTTCCCCTCTCTCCTTTTCCCTTTGTGAGGGTCCTGCATCCTCTGATGAGTGCCGTGTCCACTGCTGGGCCTCTCCTTTGTATAGTTCTGGGGCTGTTCCTCAGCACAGCTCCACAGATCGTGGGTGCTGGTGGTGTTTCTGTGCTGGCAGCCATCACCAGCTGCACAAAACTAAGCTGCACACAGGCAGTTTGTGCTCCTCCCTGCAACAAATTCTCACTGCCAGCTCCTACCAGTGCTTACTGCAGACCCTCACTGACTTGACTGCAGCAAAATAAGGGCTTTTGTCTTCCTAAATGTATATATACAGATATTAGCAGCTCACAGAGAGACAAGAAAAACCCGACAAATGACATTTAGATCTTCTCTGCCCATACCCTTAACCCTAAAGGCAGGAGCATTAAGGATGGTTTGCATTGTGATAAGGTGATTGAGGCATTATCAGTCTAGACAACCAGCAAACACCCCTGCAGAGACCAGGGCAGGAGCTGCAGGTGAGGCACCCACCTGGTACTTGTTATAGATGGCCTCTCTTCTGGCTGGATCATCGGGATGCAGCTTAGGGTCCCGCCGGGCAAGTCGCAGCAGCATCGTTCGCTTCAGGTCCATCCCGAGCTTCGAGCACATATCGGCTTTGGGAGTCTGGAGACACAAAGCCTGATGTTACATTGCACCAAGAGACCAGCTGCTGGAGGACACACAGGTCTATCAGCACGTAGACACCAGCAGGTTATCTGAGTGCTGCAGAGGCTCTCAGGACACAGGCTGTGACAGGGAAAACTCCCCTTGGATTTGTTCTGGAGCTGATTTGATCATGGTGCTGATCTTTAACACCAAGGGCTCCAACCAAGGAGGGGTCTTACCAGCTGGAAGTTTTAGACCTGCACAAATACATCACCTGCAGCAGATCCCTGCAAGGCCTTGACCGAGGGCAGCCTGGGCACAGACCCACCTCACTGAGGCTGCCACACAGCGATTCCTGCCAGGCTCAGCGCCTTAGAACTGTAGAATCATTAAGGCTGGAGAAGATCTCCAAGATCATCGAGTCCAACCACCAACCCAACACCACCACAGCCGCTAAACCACGTCCTGCAGCACCGTGTCTACGCGCTGGGTGAACGTCTCCAGGGCGGTGGCTCCACCGCTTCCCCGGGCAGCCTGTTTCATCGCTTGGCCGCTCTCTCAGGAAAGAAATGTCTCCTGGTATCTGACCCAAACCTCTCCTGGCACGACGGGCACCGGTTTCCTCTCACCTTCAGGATGTAGAAGTCGAAGCCGTAGGCCTCGTCGATGAGGTCCAGGGTGCGCATGGTGACGGTGATGGTCAGCGTGGCGTCCAGGATCTCGCTGTAGAACTGCCGCTCAAACAGCTGCGGCTTCCACGTCTTGGGCAGCCGGGTGGACAGCTGGGCAGAGACCGGCGCTCAGGGACCGGGGACGCCGCTGCCCGCCGGCCCTGGTCACTCCCCCGCAACACCGGCGCGGGGTAAGGGAAGGCTGGAGTACTCACCTTGTCGTTACGCGCATACCGGTAACCGCGGATCCATCCCTCACCGCCCCACAACCCTTCATGGGCGGCGGGCGGCAGGTACACCGGTACCGGCACGTCCTGCACGCGCTCCCGCTGCCCGGTGCGCGGGTTCCGGCGGTACCGTACACCCAGCGGCCTCCAGTGCACGGGTGTGGGCGGTGTCTCGTCCCGCAGCGACGCCAAGTAGTGCTCGGGCAGCCGCGCACAGATCCCCTCCCGCAGGCGCAGGGCGGGCCAGAGCCGCGGCGCGTACCGATGCAGCGGCATCGCCCCGCCGCCGCCTCCACCACCCGCTCCCGCTCCCAGTAGCCCCCGCGGCCGGAAGCGGAGCCGGAGCCACCGCCCATTGGCTGCCGCGGATGAGCCGCAGCGGCAACGCCGACGGTGGCCGGGAGGGGCCGCGCCGCGCCCGCGTTCGTTCCGCCCGCCCTGACCCGAGCCCCCGATCCCCCCAAAATAGCACCTCCGCGCGCCACGCGTGTGCCCGCAAATCCCATCACCTTTATTAAATTAGAAACCCGTCCGCTTTAAAATTCCCCGTATAAAATAATCACAGGTAGTAACAGCAAAGAAAATAATAATAAATCACCTTTTTCTCCCACCCCACCCCCCCAGACACAGATTCACTCAGATTTTACCCCAAATAATTAAAATAATTTACCGCCCCCACCCCCAGGCACCCAACACAACCCTGTGCCAGGACCAGCACCGGCGGCGAGGATGGGGGAAAAAAGCAGAATTTCAAGGATCCAACACAAAACAAACCGTCACGTTAGTGCCATTTCTCGCCCGCCCCCACCCCCCCGGCAATTATTGCTTTCCCCGGGCACGGGGGCACCGGGCCGGGCCGGGCCCACAGCCTGGCACCGCGGCCACGGCTGCCAAGGGGCTGCGGCTGCTGTGCAAACCCAGACAGGAGGGGGAAAAAGTGCCTAAAAGGGAGAAAAGTTCAAGGAAACCTCGAGTGCCCCGTGTCCCTCACTCCGGGCTGTCACGGGTGGCAGCAGCCAAGGACAACGGGGTGACAATGGCGGCGGGCACAGCCAGTGCCCCTCGCCTGTCCTGCGCCTGCTTAAAAAGTCAGAGTTTGCAGAGGAAGGGGAGAGGGATAAAGTGCAGAGCTGAGCAGAGGGCTGGGCACTTTCCAAAGCAAAGGAAGAACCCTGGTTGCTATAAACTAGAAGAGAAATCCTTCATTAAAAGCTCATTCCTCCCCCAAAGCCACCTGAGGAGGATGGGCCTCCAGGAGCACACACCAGACTGACCACAGCTGGAACAAACCAGCAAGGAACCGCATATTTCAGCCCTTGTCTACAGAATAAGGATGGGCAAAGACAACTTTCCTGGTTGCCATGTTTCTGCCCTTGCTTTCTGATGCCTGCGTGCCCTGTAGTAAGGCTGAGGTGAGACAGATGCTGCAAAGGAGATGGCAGCCACCTGGGGAGCCCATGGTGATGCTCCTGGCTGGGGTGGGACACAGCCTGTGGCCTCATCCAGCCTCTGAGGCACAGCAGGCTGGGGGAGCAAAGGGGTGCACAGCTCAGCTGCCACCCCAGACCACCGACACTGCCCAGGCAGAGCCACACACATACCCAACCCAAAACAGGGAGGAAGACAGGGAATACCTGAACACTGAGAGAGGAAGGGGACAGCACAGCAGCCTGGCTCCTTCCAGACGAGCTAAGAGGGCTACAGTTAGTCTTAGACCAAAGCCTGCTCTGCTGTGGCTTTCACAGCTCTGGTCAATGCTGCTGATGCCTCTTCCATGTCCCCACATGGGGTTTTCTTCACATTCCAGCCAAGTCTGACCCTGAATCCAGGACCAGGTGCTGGTTTTGTTCTTACCCCCTGAGAATCAGGACCAGGTAAGAGCAGCACTGCCTGTTTCACAGCGAGAGAGGCTCCAGACCCCCGTGGAGACAGCAGCCAAGGGCCCAGCACATGCTGAGACCAGCTCCCTCCCTCCCCACCAGCACCAAGGGCACACGACAGCATTTGCACCCCAGATCAGAAGAAACCTGTCCTTCTCTTGGGTTCAAATGCCAATTGCAGGATGACAGGGGGAAGCCCTGTCCCACAACCCCCTCCTAGGACAGGGTGTGCAGGGAAGAGCCCAGCAGCCAAAGCCCTGGCTCCAGCTCAGCGTAGGCTAAGCCCAAGCCTCGTGGATGCAGCAGGAGGGGAGGAAGGGTTGGCGATTTCCCCCAGGGCCACAGGGAGGTGGGGAACAGGCTATTCCTCTATCTAGAACCATGAAGAGCCTGCCCCATCCCAGCAGAAAAGCAGAGGTGGCCTCAAACTTGCCTTCACAAGACAAGCCCACCATCTTAATCTTTAAACCTGGTCCATACTGTGCTCTCCCAGACAGTGAATAAGCACGTAAGAGGACTGCTGACGTGCAAGAGGGGCAGCCTAGGAGCAACCTCACCAGCCCCCCACCTCTGCCACCAGCAGCCCAACAGTTTCAAGTCACAGCATAGAGCTCCTCACGGTCATTCTGGCAGATCTGGTAGCGACAAGTGAGCTTCTGTGACCAAGCCCAGGGCTTCTTATGCTTGTCCCGAGGAGGGAGCAGGAAAGCAACGCTGGAAGCCACCAGCATGTGCCAGATGCTGTGGGTGTAGTAGTAGTTCTCATTGGTTTCCATGAATGCATATACTGAGATGGCGATGAAAGCCAAGGTGATCCCTGGGAGGAGGTAGAAAACCCAGCGCTTCCATGAGGAGGGGTAGCAGTGTCTGCGCTTCACTCCATGGTAAACCTGGAGGGGTGAGAGCACAGAGGGATTAAGCAGCCAAGCAGAAGCTCAAGCAGGGAGAAAACCCAGGAGCATCTGCCAACCTCACAGTGAGAGGGTGTGCCTGCTGCCCCTGAGAAATTCAGTCTCCCCCCTTTCTCGGGCCCATCACTTGTATGCAAGAGTCCCTGTGTGGCTGTGGCACCAGAGCTCAGCACAGATGCTGTAGCTCCTGCCCAGGACATGGCCAACAGCCAACAGCTCTGGGTCAACCCTCCAGCTGCAGGTGTGAGCTCAACTGGAGCTGCAGCAGCCAGACTGTGCTGAGACCCACAACGGCGGATTTCTCAGCTACTGGAGGAATGGAAAGCAAATCCCTTGCCCTGCCCTCCCTCCATCTGGGTGTCTCAAGGAGCTCAAGGTCTCCCTGTGGATCTGCTCTGCCACCATCATTCTCCAGAGCAGAGCAAAGGGCAGTCTGTACTCACCCACGCTGCAATCATGACGGTGAGGGCAAAGAGGCAGGGACCCATCATGTTCCACACCCCTCTGCGGTCCAGCTGCAGGGACATGGCAATTAATAGGGTCCCCAAGACGAAAAGGACCTGGGAATGAGACACCACCACTATTGTCAGCATCTCATCTGCTGCCAAAGCCAGCCAGCCATGCCTGAGGCAGGGGGCACCTCACCTCCTGCCCACCCAGCCCTGCACGCAAGCAGGACCCAGGAGCAGCAACTTCAGGAGGAGAAACCAGAGGAGGCACAAACCTGTCCCACAAACCTGTCCCTACAAACACATGCTCCAAACTCCTGGGACAAAAACAACCCACTGGTTTAAAAATCAGGGTGGCACCAGATGACAAACAGGTTTTGTCACCAGGCTGGGCTGCGTCATGAAAATAGAGCTGTGGGAGCTCAGCGTGGCCACCCGTGGCTTGGCTGGCTCAGGACTGGCCCTGCCACACGGGGTGACCTGACACTCACGTATTTCAGGATCTTCTTCACCCGGGACATGCACAGGATCGTCACCCAGATGGACACCACAGAGCCCAGGAAGTCACAGTACTGTAGTGTGTCGTAGTCCATGATGCACATCACGGCGACGCCTGGCTGGTCACACGCGTGGTAGAACTACAGCCGGGGACAAAAGCAAAGGCTCACATGAGTCCAGCAGCAGCACTCGCCTTTCTGGGAAGGAGAGGCAGGAGAAGGCTCAGCCCATGGTAACCGTGATCCCTCCTGGCAGTGCCTGCAGGAAGCTCCACCAAACTGATGGCATTATGGAAAGCAGATGAGAGCAGCCATCACCTTGCCAGCAGCAGCTGAGAGCTCCTAGGACAGCACCCTTCAAGCGCAGAATACTCCAACCCCAGCTCAGCTCCCTGGGGTCCCACTCCCAAATACAAGCACCTGCAGTGGGGGTGGAAGAGCCCAAGGAATAGATAAGGCTCCTGCCAAGCAATGAAGGGGCAGGACATGTCCTTGGAGGTGCCTGATCAATGATCTCAGACCCCTCCACCAAGAATGTCAGTCTGGTGCAGCATTCCGGGGGAGCTGGCAGCGGACCCGACAAAAGGCAACCCCTACCGTGGAGAAGAACATGGTGTAGGTGTAGACGGAGGCCTCCACCAGGTAGTAGCGATAAACAGCAACCGCTATCGCCGGCAGGAACATGAGGTTGCTCAGGGTGAGCAGGAGGGTGGCCAGGTTCTGTGTACCCACAGACTGGGCCTTGGTATCATCCGTGCAGCTCCACCCGCCCCAACCTGTGGAGCAGAGAGGCTTGTGTGGATGTTGTGTGCCCTGCCTTGTCCTCCTGCAGCACCCAGCAGCAGCCTGGGACTCCTCAGAAGAAGCAGTTGCACCCAGGGCCACCTCCTGGCTTCCTCTCCTTTGCTCCATCAGCCACTCACACTCCTGTTCTCAGGCCAATCTCGTTCCTCATTGCATGCTCTGCTGTGGGAAGTCTTGAGGAACCCCAGCAGAGCCCTGTGTCTGCTCTGAGGATATCCCCCAGGTTGCTCCCACATGGCAGGGGCCACTCTATGTGCAGTATGGGTCTGTCCAGGCTGGTACTGTTGTCCCTACAGTAACTCAACACACATGCTACCAAGTGTTTGAGGCTCAGATGCTTTGGATGATGGCATAAGCTGGGTGCAAGACCCCTACAGATCCCGGGAACCAGAGTGGAGAATGATCCACAACATCGAGGAAGCCATCAGCTCCTCTCCTGCCTCCTGTCACAGCAGGGCAGACTGCAAAGCCAGCTCAGGTTGCTCCATGCCTTGCCCAGCTGAGTTTTGAAGATCTCCAAGGATGGAAACTTGGATACTGTGCAAAGCTGAACAACCCTGATGGGGGGAGATTTATCTTCTATGTAGCTGGAAGTTTCCTTGCTGCAGCCTGTGTCTGTGCCCTCTTGCTCTTTCCCTGTGCTCCCGCAGAAGAGCCTGGCTCCAGGGTCCCTGAAGCCCCCTTGAAGGTGTGATTCAATCCCCCTCCACTCCTCTTCTCCAGGGTGACTGAACCCCCTGCCTCAGCCCAAGATGACATCCAGGTGTGTGCAGGGCAGGTGGAGTGAAAACTTCCTAGAGCACAGGGCATGCTCTAGGCTTGACACAGGGGTCAGTTCTCAGCCTGCTGATGTGATGCCAAGGACTGAGCTTGTCTCCTACGAACACAAACCTGCCTTTTTTTTTTAAATATTTTTTAATCATTTTAATTCAAGATTAGGATGCCCATGCCCTTCTTCTGGGGAAAGGAGGTCAGTCACAGGGCAGCCTGAGTGTGTGCAGACGCTTCACGGTCACCAAGCAGTGTTAAAAGCAGCATCCATCTCATGACAGTGCCACTAGAAACCAAGCCAGCAGCTCTGCCCCCTCTGCCGGCTCCTTGCCAGGCAGAGCCCAGGGAAGCTGCCTTCTCCCGTTTATTTCTGGGTCAGGAATATGCAGATGGGACATTTTGCTCCGAGGGATTCAGTGGAAAACTGTCCTCAGCCTGATTCCCTAGTTCCCTTGGGGTGCTCTGTGCCTCTCAGAACCTGGCACCCCTCAGGCAAGTTCGGATGCTGTTCTCCATCTCGCTCCTCGCCGTGCATCAGCACCGCAGCAGGATGTCCTGGCTCAGCACCAAAGCAGCAATGAACCACATTTTGCCTTGTCCTTCTGCTGGGAACAGGTACATGTACCCACTCAAGCACAGCAGAGCTATCATCTTCCCTACACCACTGACTCCCGCCCAGTCTTCTCATCTCATTAAGATAATTAGCAGATGACACAGATGTTCCTCCTCCTGGGGCACCTCTGAGTCTAAGGGCTGGCTCTTGGCAGGAGACAGAGCACCCTGGCAAAGCACAGAGAGGGAGTGCAGCCTGGTCTCATCACATCCCATACCGGGACCCTACGTAACAAACCTCCCTGAAAGGCAGGGGCACTGATGCAGGGATTTTCAGGCAGCCCTGCCAGCACCCTGATCTCTCTGGGGATCCTCAGAAGCTCCTCTCCAAGCTCTGGAGGACTCCAAGCTCGAAGTGAAACTCCAAACTGTCCTCAGCCCATTTCTGTATTTCCTCTGGGGTGCTCTGTGCCCAGAACCTGGCAACCTGCGGGGAAGTCAGGATGCTCCCAAAGAGGCCACCACGGGTGCTGAGGATCTTTGGGCAGGCACTGCAACCCCAGGCTGCTCCTGGCAGCCACAGCAGACCCCAGCCTCCCCTACCCAAACACCACCACCAAAAAATGTGTCCTCCCCTTGGGAAGGATGGCAAAGCTTCTTAGGAAAACACACTCACCAGCTTTGCAGCTGCAGCCAGCATAGAGGTAGCCGTGTCTTCTCAGGAGGCTGCACTGCCCATACGGCCCGCAGTCGTTGAAGCAGGGGGTGAGGTATGCAAAGATGGTCACTTTGGCTTCTGCAGCGTGACATTCACTGCAAGGAGAGCAGGTTGTGTTGGTATCCCAGTTGTTCAGCCCTTTCCCCCAACATAAAAGGACATGGTCCTACTGGAGCCAGTCCAGAGGAGGCCACGAGGATGATGCCAGGGCTGGAGCAGCTCTGCTACGAGGACAGGCTGAGAGAGTTGGGGCTGTTCAGCCTGGAGAAGAGAAGGCTCCAGGGAGACCTTCTAGTGGCCTCCCAGTACCTGAAGGGGCTCCAGGAAGGCTGGGGAGGGACTTTGGACAAGGGCAGGGAGTGACAGAACAATGGGTGATGGTTTGAAATTGGAAGAGGGGAGATGGAGATGAGATGTGAGGAAGAAATTCTTTGGTGTGAGGGTGGTGAGACCCTGGCCCAGGTTGGCCAGAGAAGCTGTGGCTGCTCCTCCCTGGAAGTGTTCAGGGCCAGGTTGGATGAGGCTTTGAGCAACCTGGTCTAGTGGAAGGTGTCCCTGCTGCTGGCAGGGGGGTTGGGACTGGATGAGCTTTAAGGTCCCTTCCAACCCAGACCATTCTGTGATTCTGATTCAGGGCAGCCAAACTGATGTGCAAGCAGGAGCCAGCTCTCCCCAGACCCCCACAGCAGACCCTGGTACCCAGGACCAGCATCACCAGCACTGTTTTACAGCACGACTTTGCTCCTTACACAAGGAACCAGCAGGAAGGCAAACTGCAGGAGAGTGGGCAGAGCTGCCTGCATCTCAGCGACCTTCTGAAGGATTCCAGCATTTTCCTTTAACAATTTATCACCTCAAAATTGACCTCGGGAAGGGGAAGCTCATCCAGACAGGCTCTGCCATCCTTAGTCTGCACGAGATGTGCCAGCTCAGCACCAAACAAGCTGCTTGTTTGCTCACAGGAGAGTAAATGGGCACTGCCACACACCTCCATCCCCCTCTGCAGCCACAGTTTCACTGCTCCCAGGTGAGATGAGCCCATGGCACGGTGACAAGGACAGGGGTTTGGTCTTGCTCATGCTAGTCAAGGGCAGCAGGATGCAGAGGTAGAGTGCTCTGAACCAGCCCCAAGGTAGGACAACACGCCAGACTCACCCCTGGCCCTTTGGGCAGATGAGCTGCAGGGAGAGGAACCAGTCATCTGTCTGTGGGTACAGGACAATCAGCATGGCTTCTGCAGAGGACGTGCTCACACTCAGAGGGTAGCCCTGGAAAAAAGCTTGAAGAAAAGAGGCTGCTGTGACGTGCCAAGACTAGGGGAGAAGTGCCCACAGCAACCCCAGTCTGAGACCGAGTGCACAGGAATCGGATGCTCCTGTGGCTCCTTGCTCCCATCCTCAGGAGGCACCAGGGGGATGGAGAGGACCCTTACTCCTGGGACATTTATCTTTTCTTTCAGCTCAGCTCTCAGGACTTGCCAAGACAGCATAGGGCACTGGAACAGCCTGTTTGCTTGGCTACTCCTCCAGTGCAGAGCTTGGTTTCTCTGCACACCAGCAATGCCTTGATCATTCCCAAACTTCCTGCCAACAAGGCTGGCAGAGCCCCAGCTGGTAACCAGACCTTTCTTTGGTGGAGGATGGCTCCTGGTGCCAGGCTAGCACCTGCACCCCAGCACCCTGGGCACGTGCCAGCACGAAGACCTCAGGACAGTGCGTGCCAAAATCAGCTTCCCTGGGACACCCCCAAAGCTCCGAGTCAGTTAACAGCTCATGAGGTCTAAAAGCAAAGCCTTGAGCTGGCATAGCTGAGCTGGCAGCAGGTGCCAGCATCTCTCATACCTGTGCTGCAGTTCTGTGTGGCATTGAGGGACAGCACTGGCGAAGCAGCGCTCACACACGCTACCACAGTGGCATTGGCCAGGTTCACAGACGTCTGCAAACAGAAGAGTGTCCCATGTCAGAGTGCCCTGATGCCACCCCCCTGCATCTCCCATGGTATAGGGGAGCAGCAGGTGCCATCAAATCCTGCAGATTAAGGCCACCCACCAATTCACCAGCTCTTTCTGGGCAAACCCATGGTCACCTCACCATGCTCTGCCACTGTGTTACACGCTGGCTGAAAGGCCAGAGAGCCTCCTGGGGGGAACTGCCCCAAAGCTGGGACACTGACCTGAGCCCATTGCTTCTGCACAAGCACAGGGCAGCAGAAGTCAGAGGCAGCAGGACATCAGGGCTGAGGCCTGCTCCAGCCCTCAGGAAGGCAATAAGCTGCCCTTGAGACAGGCTTCATCATCAGCATTTCAGAGTGTCACTGAAGGAATCAGAATCAGTGACTTGGGCAGGAAAATCCCCGAGTTTCCCTGCTCTGACTCCTCTCCTGGTGGCAAGGTGCCAGGCTCCTGTGGAGGAGATGGCATCACAGCTGCTTTCCATTTCATCTCCTCTGCGTCACTGCTACCACATGCCAGCAAGCTGTGGCATTTGAATCAGAGCTGGCAGGCATGACACACTGGAAGTGGCTAGAACAGGCTCAGTGTTTTGTGACAACAAAAAAGAAAGGGAAATAGTCCCAGTGGCTACCTACAGCCCCTGGAGTTTGCCAACGAACCAGCCCAGGAGCAGGGACAGAGCCCCTCAAAGGGAAGACAATCTCATCAACTGGCCTCCACACCTTGTTAAGCAGGAGGCTGACCACGAGGGAACCCCCACTGTCCATGCCAGTGTTCAGGCTGAGGAGGAGGAGGGTCGGGGAGATGGAGTGCACGGGCACGCTGTGGCCGTTCAAGAGCCTGTAGCGCACAGACACCACGTCCAGGTCCTCGCGAACGACGGGCTGGTTCTGCAGGCAGAAGCTCCTCTGGTGGGACGTGTTGTGTGAAGCCTCTCCTGTAGACAGAGTGGGGCTCCCTGCTGCTCCTGTGCTACCTGGTCTGGGACCAGTCTGGCTCTGGTTTAGGCTGCTGAAGTTAAGGAATGCACTGGTACTGCCTGGTCTGCAAGCTGTAAAGCAAAAAAAGCAGAGGAATCAGCACAGCCAGGACCAGCACCTCATCCAGACAGGGCCCCAGCAGCTCCAGACCTTCAAGTGACAGCACAAACTGGGGGGATTTCAGCTGGTTCAGGCACTGCAGTATTGGCTACAGCCCCTGAAAGGAACAACTTGTCAGGGGGGACTCTAGCATCAGCACCCACAAGGTGGGGCACTGATGGAAGACAGATGTGGTAGAGTGGGTGGAAGCACCCCGGAGATGCAGAGAAGGGGACAAGGAGCAGAAGAAGGGATAATGCAGTCCATCCTAACACATCAGCATACCCACAGAGTATTCACTAGCCAGTGACAGAGCACAGCACTCAACTGTCCCATCACCAAGGGCTGCATTAAAGTCTCCACCAGTTCTCCAGACCTGAGCAGATGAGGCTGAGCAGAAAAGGAAAGCTAACCCAATGCAGCTACAGGCACAAGCCATCATGTCCTAGCAGCTGGAGCTCAATGCTACACTCAGAGTCCCACTGCTGGAGCTTGGCCATCACTCCCAGAGACTCTAGTGCTCTACTCTAACACCTTGGCTGCAGTGCCAGGTCCTCCAGCACATGGGATGAGGCTCTGCTTGGGGGAAGGGATGGAAGAACTCCTAGCAAAAGAAAAAACTTTAAAAAATGTACCTAGCTGGGGGGCTTCCAAGACTCCAAGAGTCAAACAGGGATCATGGTCACGTAATAAGATGTAAAGGTACCTATCACAGCCACAAGGATATTGCAACCTCCTGAGTCATAAGGTGTCACCTGAAATGGTGACATCCCCTCACTACAACCCAAGACATTACCCCAAGTCAACCTCTGTGATATGGCTTCCTGTCTGTAGCCTGCCTATGGCCAATCGATAGTCAACATATCATTACAGTCTGGTGCATCTACCCAAAACTAGTCTTCCCACCAGATTTTAAGCTAGCCACTGCTTCCCAAACAGCCTTTGGAAAATATAATTGCTTCAGAGGCCCTGAACTCCTCAGGCATTTCCAAAACAGGCAGCTCCAGGGAGTGTCATCCCTTGGGTGAACACTGGAGCCTTCACTTCTGACCCCAAAGCAACAATGAGGTCTCAGCTCTCAAGATTCTGCCCAGGCAACCAGCATGCTGGGGAATGCAGGCCACTACAGCCAGCCAGCCAAAGGCCCAAGAGAGACACAGTAAAGATAAAGTTCTCTCTGTTCCTTCCCAGAGGGATAAAGAAAGTGGAAACCCACCTGTGAAAGAAGCCAGCATCTCCACCGACACACTGGCATTGGCAGCACCAAGACTCTCCACCATGATCTGCAGCCACTTCTCCCAGGGGGGCGAGTCCAGGGCCAGGCTGCAGTTTCCACTCCCCGTGCAGGTGATGATCCTCTGGAAGGACTGGGGCAGCGTGATGGAGCCCAGCACCACCCGCACAGCACACGCTTTCTGCTCGCTCGTTACGCAGCTTCGCAGCTCGAACTGCATCCTGGCGGCGTGCTTGGGGATGAAGACCCTGCAGGAAGAGGGACCAGCAGCTTGCAGAGCTGGTACTCTCAACACAAGCCAGCCACCACCTACCACAGTCCCTGAGGCTCTGTGGCAAGAACTGGTGTCATGGTTTAACCCCAGAATATCCCTTTGGTCAGCTGTCCCAGCTGTGTCCCCTCCCAACTTCTCGTGCCCCCCTAGACCACTTGCTGGTGCGGTGGTTGAGAAGCAGAAAAGGCTGTGACTCAGTGTAAGCACTGCTCAGCAATAATGAAAACATCTCTGCCTCATCAACACTGCTTCCAGCACAAATCCAAAACATTGCCCTACACTAGCTACTGTGAAGAAAGTTAACTCTATTCCAGCCAAAACCAGCACAACTAGGTTGCTCTGGTTGGTGGTGTGAAAATCCTTCCCAAGGGAAACATCTCAAAGAACTAAAATTCCCGCAGCTGAACCTCTAAGACCACCTGGGAAGAGTTGGATAAGGGCGCTCGTGTGCTCCCCACACAAACCCAACCATTGCTGCAGTGAGCTTGGCAAACAGGCTAAGACACCCCAGCTCCAGCCCCACGTGGGGACAACAGTGGCTTCCCCTAAAGAGCATCTGGGGGAAATCCCACCCCCCACGCCCCCCAGGCTTTCCAGCCGTGGCTCTCACTCACTTGACGTGCAGTGGCTTGGCAGGAGAGACGATGGTTTGTGGCACAGCAACACCAGGCTCCAGAACAGGCATATCGGTGAGTCTCAGCACAAACATATCTGCCTGGAACATATAGGGGCACGGCGTGGAGAAACCCTGCAGGACGGGAGAGCAGAGGGGTCAGCTGTGGCGAGACACACCGGGCAGAGTATGGCAGCCAAGAACCTCACCAGGACCCTCACCTTCACCTCAATCCTGCCGGCAGCCTCGGGGAGATGGGCGGCGATGAACCAGTCTCCGGCAGCGGGGGTGGTGACGTTCACGAAGGTGGTGTTCTGCACAGCGCTGCTCAGGGTGATGCTCATGTTATAGGAGGGACGGACGGTGGCGTTTGCAGGAAAACGAGTGCCCAGAGGATTAATTACGGGAGGGGCTCCGTAGCGAAAGTGCCTGCGAGAGAAACCAGAATGCAAATAAATTGAGGGGTATAAAGACATTGGCAAGATAAACCAGGATACAAACTCATCAGTGGACACCCAGGCTGGCCTGGGATCGGAGAGGGAGCAGGCTGGAAAACCCCACATTTCCAAGTGGGCCACAAGAGCCATCATTTTCATCTGGTGAGAACCGGCTGCTATTAGCTTATCCAGGATTTATTTAGGGATTGGTTTAACTTGGCTGCTTATTAAGATAAGGATTTACATGGTTCCATCAAGCCTGAAAGCAAATTTCCACACTTACCAAGGTTAAGCTCCAGCTGCAAGACTACTTCTTTCTTATAACCATCAGCAAATCCCCTACACATGCTAAATTGTCGAGAACGAGCTTCCACTTTCCAGCTAAGATCTGCATCTTCCCTAGTTCCTCTTTTACGTTGGGTGTGCAGACAGACTAAGAAGATGCTTACCAAGGAAGGTCCATGTGACAGACTTCAGTACCCCAGCACTTCTGCTTTCCAGATAAGCAGCCCAACGTTTGAAGCAGCAGGAAAGCAGGCAGCTAGGTAACACGTGAGAGATTTATTTGGGCAGCCAGTCTGGGATGTAATTGACTCGCTGTTGGGCTGCACTGCACCAGAACGTAACAGCAAGCACTCGTGACAGGTGATCTGTTATTAACCCAGTGGAGATTAGCTGGGCTGGTCTTCATTTCTTGGGGTATCGTTTAGCTGCTGCCTTGTCCCTCACATCCCCAAACTATCGGAAACCTTTCTGGGAAGCAGAAAGTATGAAGATCATCTGTGCCAGGCTGCTCTGGAGCAACTAAAAGCACCAGTCTGCGCCCAGGAGAGACCACGGAAGTGCAAGTCAAGCAGCTTCAGTCTCTCCCAAGACCTCAGTGGAGTGGATGCCAGAGACCCACCTGTCTCCATGGGCACAACCTGCCCAGGAAACTTGGTACCCTCACAAGGTGCAGCTCAAAGTCCTCAAGTTTTTGACCTCAAACCCTCCAACAACTCAAGTACTGCTTTAAGCAGCATTTCTTTCACTGGCATTGAGGTTGCAATCTTCTCGTGCTCTTGTGTCTGCAGGACTCTGCATTCCTCTCCTACCTCTGCTCCACACACAGCCACATCTTCACAAAATGTCCCCAGTCTCTTCAGTTCCTCTGTACTGAGGAATTTGTCCATCTGCAATTGGTTTGGTTTGGGTTCTCTCAAGCCTCTTGCAGTCCTGCCACATCCTTTGCTACAGTGCACAGGACCCTGCCAGGTACAGAAAGGTCCAGGAACACCTTTGCTCATGAGCAGCCTCCCCATAAAGCTCTCTCCAGTGTTTCTAAGGTGTCTTTGGGACACCACGTCTGGTACACAGACCCAGATCCACTGGTAACATGAACACAAAATGCTCCCACATGTTTAAACACAGATTCAGTGCTAGGGCATTAAGAAACTACGGCCACTGCAACTGAGGAACAGATGCCCAGCCTCCTACAACCAACCAACCCTGGCCATGAGCAACAAGGACAAGGGAAGGACAGGAAGCCCACACGGGCAAGCACTGGGACAGGGACATACATACACTGTGATCTCCATGCTGGTGCACTCGGGTCCTCTCCCCCGGGACGCCTGCAGGAGCCAGCGCAGCAGCACGGTGTCTTCTGGGACGCGGAAGTGGAAGAGCTTGGCGTTCCCATACCAGCTGTAGAAGGACAGCTTCTGTGCGCTCTGCGAGAAGTACTCGGACACGTACAGGGAGTCTGAAAGGGAGAGAGCAGAGCAGTTGCTGGGGGGGGCTGCAGGGCTACACCCACCCACAGAAGCACAGAGGAGTTTTGAGGTTGTTGGAGAGGAGCCCTTTGTGTCCCTGGCTTCTCATCCCAGTCCCAGTAGACACATGGTGATCCATGTTGTTCCTCCAGCCAGAACCACCCACACCCCTGCTACAAAACCATCACCTGGAGCCAGAGAGCACTAAAAGATGCCTTAACTACCATCTGCAAGATGTGCTCTGAAGATGACAGATCAACGGAGACACTGAGGAGGAAGAGGAGAAGGTCAGGAGGAACAGCTGATGGCACAAGAAAGGGTGATGGAGTAGGCAGCAGCAAACCATGGGGCAAATGGTGCAAAGCAGACGGGTGCAGGTAGGGCAGGAGAGCTCAGGGCTCCAGCAGCAGCCCATGGTGCCAAAAGACAAGAGCTGTGCCCTTGTCTGTCCCTGCTGAGCACACGGGCTGATGTTATCGGTCTCACCCAGCTCAGGACACACGTACTGCAGAACACGCTGACTTCCTGTGACACGCAACGTGATGAAAATCCACGTCCTGCAAACCTAACTCTGCCTTCCAATGTACCTTCCAAAGTCTAAAGCTTTTCCCACTTGGAAGAAAGGCTGCTGGGGTAGTGAGAACAGCCCTAGCATAGGCTGAAAGGTCACGCGAGAGGACAACAGCTATTCAAAGTGCCATCAGGACTAGCAAGACCTTCCACCCATCCCTCTGCCCAGCTATGTCTACAGATCACCCCCAGCCTGCTGATCATTTCACCTCCAAAACTACACATTAGTGTTATTGTCAGCAAAAAACCAGCCAGACTGCAACTTGAGGATGGAAAAGAAACATCACATCAGGCTTGGGAAGGGGGCAAAAGTGCATGGAGACAGTGGAGCCAAGGCCATACCATCCAACTGAAAACAGGGTTCATAAAACTCAGCAAGGGGGTAGAAGAAGATGTTTTCACATCCCTCCTGAGTCCTCCCAGATGCTCCTTTCCTATTGTGGAATTCCCTGGAGCGAGGAGAAGCCGTGGCAGCTTTCAGAGGCAGATTCCTCATTTCTAATAAAGAATAAAGCAGCAAGCGTGGTTTAACTCGCCGTCCTCCAGCGCCGCACAGGGTCGTGTTGGGAACACAGACAACACAACTGATTTTAAGGAAGATGCCAAAGAAAGAGGGAAACAGCCCTCAGGCAGAACCAGAGCTTTGGGACGTGCTTCGTGCCAAGAGGAACCTCATCCAAGGAGGAACTACGATTCATGCCCCAAAGCAGGATGCACACCGGCCTGCACCCACGGCGCTGCAAAGAGACAGGAACAGTAATCATGGGTTTAATTCCCTGGCAAGTTACCAAGCCAAAGCCTCCAGGCACCCTGCAAACCCATCAGGGAAAGGAGGAAACAGGAAAGCAAGAAATACCAGCCGTGCAAGCCAGCTGGAGGATTTGCTCATGGGGGAAGAGCGCGGCCGCCTCGCCGCAGGGGTCCAGCCAAGGCAGCAGCGCTTGCTGTGAGGTCACGGGGAAGGGCAGGACAGCGAGAAAGTGAGAAGTCCACAGCTCATGGGCAATCCATCCCACTGCAGTCCCCACGTCGGGGTTACGCTGCTCTCTAGGCCAGCAAGGAGCAGAGACCACAAAAGGGTCTTTTCAAGCAAAGGCTCCCTGGCTGCAAGGCCAGCGCAGTGCGTGGGCTACTACAGACAAGAGCTGGCTGTGGTCCCCCACCAGCCTCGTCACATTTCGTGCTCAGGAGCTGCAGAAGGGAACAGTCTCTAATCAGTGGTGTCTGTACCCTCAGCTGCACTCCATGTGCACATGGCATGTTCGTTTCTGGAAGCCCATTGAGATGTTTGGGCACAGGATGAGGGCTGATAGGGACATGAAGAGTGGTTAGTGCTGGAAAAGCCCCAGTCCTGCTCAAAAAAACAGGTCCCATCAGACAACCTGCATGGGGATGAGCCCTCCTGCCCTGATGTAAGCTGCTCCGTCTCCACTGGCTGTCAGGCTCTGCACAGCCAACAGCCATGGTCACCACCCATCCAGCACGTCCTCACCAAGCTGAAGCACGATTTATGTGGTTTGTGGGGAGGAGAGGGCAGGCGGTCTGGAAAATTAAGAACTGAAGCAAGCAGTGGTGCTATTTATTAAGGACTGGTCAATGACAGGGAGCGAGCTCAAGCACAGCAACAGGTCAAGGGCAGCCAGGCAGACCTGCCCTGCCCACACACTGCCCGTGACCAGGTTAGCAGCAGCTGGGGACGTACCAACAAACCACCGGTACGGACAAAGTCCGCTCACAAACAGCTTCTCATGGTGACAACGTGCCAAGCCCCCGCTCACAGGCTTCACCGTGCTGGGCACCTGAGAGCTGCATCCAGGGTACACTGACTCCCGGGGCACCCTCTGCTTGGGCTGACAAGGAAATACCATGGGCAAATAAACCAAATATCAGCAGAGAAAAGCCAGAAAGACAGGTCACCATGGGCGAGGTGTGTGCTCTGGCAGCCCATTTGCATCATGAGAGCACACTCTAGTATTTGCTGTGCTCTGTCTGGCTCTATTCATCATGCTCTGCACCAGCAAGGCAACACCTGGAAAGTCCCACTCAACTGTCCCATGATGTTAAACAGCCCTTTGAACTGAGCAAGGGAGTTGTCAAATGGATGTTGTTTCCATCCTCTCCCATATAGGTTTCAAATAAGCAAATTTCAAACATATTATACAAAAAACAAAAGTGTTTTTAAGACAAGAAATAAAACACAGTAGGATCGCAGATGCAGAGAGGAGACACGTTATTTGAATTTCAGAATAAAAAGCCACTTGCACCAGCCTGGATGTGTTTTTCCAAAGATGATCTCATAATAGTTTTAGGAAATTATACCTTGACTGCTGTTTCAGGGCTTCCCATCAAAAGGATGAAGACCTCATGTCAAAGCAGACACTGTTTCAAGCTACAGAGATGGTGACAGTCCAACTCAAGAAAAGACACAGCTACGTGGCAGGACGCTTGGTCATTTACAACTTATTAGAAACCCTGTTCCTTTAGCCTGGGTCAAAAATCCATCTTTAAATGTTCCAGGAAGAGGACTCCTCGCTCCTCCAGGGAGGTGCTGATCTCTCCAGCACCCAGACCTAACCTATGGCAGCATTCCCACAGCCGGCAGGACGGTGCCGAGACAAACCAAGCACCACACCTCAAGTGCTGGGTAGATCTCCAGGGCTGGAAACCCAGCGAGCAGGATGCCAGAGGAGGGTGGGCCTGGGGCAAAGGGGCCATCTCACCCACCGGCTCCCCGGAGCAGCCTCCACGCTTGGCAGACTATGAGGAAGCGATAACCACCATCAACAGTGGAAAACCACCGCCGGCACAAGCCTACCTCTGCGATGGGGCGAAGCAGGCGACAGCCTCACCTCCCCGAACCTCTCCAGCACCGCACTGCCGGCTGACCTCCGGAGAGGGCGGCAGGGCCCCTGGGGACCACAGACCCCCCAGCACCCCTGCCCAGAGCATCCCACCGCTCTGCCGAAACCCTCGCTCCCGCCCGGCTGCGCTGCTGTGCTGGAAGTAAAGTCACCTGCGAACCAAGCAAAGGCAAGCACAGCAACCCCGCAGAGCCGGGCCGGACCCCGCGCTGCTCCCCCGGGGACGGCTCCCGGAGCCCCCGGCACCCCGAACCACTCGGGAAATCACGAAGCCACCTCAGAGCCACCCCTGGCAGGAGCCGCGGGACTCAGACTGGCTCCCGGGGCTGCGCGGCAGACGGGTCCCCGCTCATTTTAACGTGACCCGGTTGGGTTCCCACCGGCGCCTCAGCCCCGGGACCCCGCGGGCGGGCAGCGAAGCTCCCAGCCCGGCTCCTCTGGCAGGCAGTGCCCCTCCGTCCCAGTCCCCCCCGCGAGCATCCCCAGACCGGCTCCGAGCCCCCCGAGCATCCCCGCGGAGCATCCTCAGCCGCCCCGGAGCCCCCCCCCAAGCCTGGGCCAGGACTTACCGGGGCCGGTGCGGTTGCCGCGGCCGGCGGGCAGCGCCAGGAGCTGGAGCAGGAGCAGCAGCAGCCGCCGCAGCGGCGGGCCGGCTCCCCCCGCCATGGCCGCCCGGCGCTACCCCGGCCCGTCCGCCCGCTGCCCGCCCCGCAGCGCCATCGCCACCGCCTCCGCCCGCTTCCGCCGGCCCGCCCCGCCCCGGCCCGCCCCCGGCGGAACCACCACCCCCACCGCCCCCGGGGAGCCGCTGGGACGGGCAAGGGGAGCCCCGGCGAGGCCTGGGGACAGGCGGGACCACAGGGGCAGCCATGGGAGCCCCGGGACCCGCCTGGGAGCTGGGGTCGCGGGCCTGGAGCCTGGGGGTGCCCAGGTCCTGGGGGAGCCCCAGCGCCCACCCGGGGGCCCCCGGGACGAGTCTGGAGACCCCCGTGATCCTGGGGAAGTCCTGGAGCCCTGTCAGCACCCCAAGAGCCCGGGTGACCCCGGGGAGCCCCATGGCCCAGAGACACCGGGTTGTCCTGGGGTCCTCCAGCACCCCAAGACCCCAGGAGGTCCCCGAGAGCCCCAGGAGAGTGAGTGAGGGGGGCTCAGAACCCCAGGAGCACCCTGGACCTGTGGGAGAGTGCTCTGGGTTGAGGGGGGTGACACTGGTGGTGGTGGGGAATAGGGGGGGTGCAAGGGGTGGTGGTGGTGCTGGAGCCAAGCTGCTGCCTCCTGGGTTTGCTTCTCAGTGACAGGAAGAGAAAGTGAGACGAGAATTTAAGATAATTCCAACCTGAAATCACAAACATGGGCACGCCTCAGTCATAACCAAAGAGAAGGTGCCCACCGGGCCTGAGCTCGGAACTGAAGTCGCCTCTTTCCACCCATCAGTGGGTTTTCATTACATTTCATGGCAGATCTGACTCTGTCCAGGGAAAGAGAAGCAGCAGAGGAGCTCCTGGAGAAGCTGCACACCAGCAGAGAGCGAGTCAGGGGAGGCTCAGCCCCTCGTCTGCATGGGGGTTTAATGCTCATCCCTAGAAGGTCTGATGGCCTTCTCAGCTCTCACACATCTGCTGTGTTCATAGGACTCACGGGACATGTGGCTTTCATGGGGACGGGCAACTCATTCCCTGATTTTCTGATTGTCTTCAAAAAGAGTCAAGCAGTTTTCCTCCAAATGGATCTTTCCTCTCACATGCCTTTTCTTTGGGATACCTTCTGATGTGTTTGTGTTCTCCAAGAGAGTAATGCAAGAGAGTAATTTACTCTCCAAGAGAGTAAACACCACTTGTTTATGGGTCAGCTTGGTTGAGGACTTCAGACCTGCTTTCAGTCAACCACAAACTCCCTGAAGCTTCAGGAGCTCAAAACCTTTGCTTCTTGCTCTCATGGGCCTGATATATTTGTGGTAAGTTTATTAGGGATGGGAAGGAAATCCCCTAAGGAAGAGACAGTGAGTTTCTAGGGGCTCTGACGTTACCGAAAGCCCAGTCAGGGCAGCTTACACAATCAATAGCTCGCAATGTCCACATCTTATTTAAGAGAAGACTTCCTTGAAGTCAGCCCAGGAGCTTGAGAAGACAAAGCATGGGATGGGAAGGGTCTATTCTAATTCCCAGCCCAGATTTGTTCTCTGCCTGTTTATTTCCATTCGTCCCTGTGTAATACTGTCCTTGGATGTCCAGAGCTCTCCTTCTGGAACATGTCCTGTCTAATGACAGCATCAGCTTCCTCCTCATCTTTATGCTGGACATGAAGATATCATCCCCTTTCTGCAATGTTGATCCTTGCAGCCATGCAGGTATCCTGTAATATCCCGATCCTCTTCCATAGTGACAGTACCCACACTGATTATTTTGTTGTTGTTGTTTTGGCCATGAATAAAAATTCCAAGGCCAGATCCAAGGTCAGATTCTACCAGTGATCTCCCTCCAGCCCAATAATTCCCTTTCAACACTCCTGTTATAATCTCGCTATTTTCCTGAGCTCTATCTTACAATTCTTTCACTAATCCATATTTTCTCCAGGCTAAATCCCATGATCCCAGCACCACATGATGCTGCTGTAACATGGCTTATGACTTACAACAAAGCTCATGACTGACTTTTCAGATCTTGACCCACAACTTGATGGATTTATCTGTTCTTACTTCACTCACACATATTGCAAACACCAGTCAAAGCCTTCTTCCATGGCAAATCCTCCTCACCATTTTTCATAATCTCCTTGTTATTCCTAATATCCTCTTGATACTAGGAAATCACCCTCCAGTTTGGTATTGCACACTCCCCCTCTTGCTTTTCCTGCTTCTTTGGGATAGAAAGTAATTTTACAATGTTTTCTCTAAGGAATGGCAAGTGTCTTCCACATTAGCTTTGAGTTGTCCCACTTAAATTTTGCTGTTGCTCAAAAATTGTTCTTCTAAAAGTAGAACAAACCCTTCTATTCTCATTCTGCATTCATTTAGCTTTCAACTCTACTTTAAAGGCATCAGCTCATCATCAATCCTTATGAATGACTTTCCTGCAAAGCTGTCCCCACTTATATTTATTTTCCTCTTAAAGGACAAAAAATGAGACGCAAAGCCAAAGATCTGAGAGATCTGAGCAACATTCAAACTCACCTAATGTGATACAGAACCAAATCAACACTGAACTTGCTCGTGTTCCCCAAGAAAAGCATTGCAGCGTTCAGTGGAAGTCTTTGGGGTGGTGGATGCTCCATGTCACCTCCAGACTGTCAGCTGCTGCAGACACATGAGGACACTAAAATGTTGTTGTTGGTTCAGTGACTATGTGGATTGCTTCTTTCCCCTTTGACTAAGCAGTCTTGCAACCTCAGAAGAAGAGGTGAGTTTGAAGCAGGGAAGGTGAAATGCTGTATCTTCCTTTTGCTCCAGAGCTGGAGCTGGAGCTGAAACTGGAGCTTCCTCCACTTCCACAGGCAGTACAGGTGGACACATGCAACCAGCCACGGATCACTGTGACCTGCAGCCAGGCAGAAGATCTAGCTGCAGTGATATCTACCTCCTCTTGTGATGGCAACAAAAATTGCAATGTTCAGAAAACTGGTGAGCTTCTGTCTATGCTGAAATCAAAGGGAGTGTGGCTCTGCCCAGGCCAGGGCTTCTGCCTGGCTTAGTGACACACTTGACTCTGGACATGGTGCAGGTGCCTGTGTGATGGTTGGGGCTCACCACATCTGCTCCTTGCTCTTTGGTCTGTGGGTCATCACGCTCAGCCCCTCCTCAGAGAGTCAGACACAAGTGGAAGACCCTGCTCTGGAGAGTGTATTTCCTACAGCATTCCAAACAGGCCTGGGGAGAAACCTGGACTAGATACTGAAAATATCCCTGTTTGAAGCTATGATCTGGAAAAATAAATAATGGTGACCTGTCCAAATTGAATCTATGGAGCTTTAACAATGCTGACCCATGAATTTTGATAAATACACTTCTGCTATTAATAATGGCACTCAGCTGCTCAACCATTGCAGGAGGTATAAAAGCTTTCTGGCTGAGCAGCTGCAATGCACATTTTGCTGTATTGCTTTCCATAAATCCATAGCTGGGATCCTCTTGGCCATGAGTAAAGGTCTCTGGAGAGCGCAGAGCTGGCACAGTCTGCTCCCCTGTCTCTCTTTGTCTGGTTGTGGTGCAAGGAGTAACAAACCCTATGCTTTAACCATCTCCAGTTAGATCCTCGTTGAGTTGTGTCCACCCAGCAGCTCATTGCCAATTGACGTCACTGTGACAGGGGATCTGGAAATGAAGAGTATAATGAAGAACTGTGTCCCCAAAATATGGACCAAAAATCTGTTCTTAGAGTTGCATGCTTTAACTTTGGACAGAAACATCAGATGATGCTCCATCACTGCAGGAGACTGGTGAGAGGCTACTTGATGTGGTCCACAGAGCTCTGCTGTGTGCAACTTTCAGTGTTATTCAGAAATGGAAAAATAGGAGGCTGGTCATTTCAGTGTGGATAAATGTGAGGTGACACAGACAGGGAAATATGATCTAAAACAGAGGAGCTTGACCTTAAACTGGCTATTACAGCTCAGGAAAAAGATGCCGGGGTCCTCATTGATGGTTCACCAAAATTATAGCCTTGATGTGCAGCAAAAAGCCAGCAAAATGTGGTGATGTCATCAGGAAGGGCTCTCAAAACAGGACCAAAGGCATCTTTTGCCTGTGTGTAACAGCTGGGTGCACCCACTTCTGTGCAGTTCTGGCCTCTGGATCTGAGAACACAGAGTCCTGAGCAGGACAACTGAGGTGATCAAGAGGTTGGGGCAGCTGCGGTGTGAGGAGGTCCTAGGGCGGCTGGGATTTTTCCTTGGAGAAGGGGGAGCAGAAAGGGCCAACTTTACAAGATCATAAAGTGAAGGTGGACCTAGTGCTGAGCAGATTCTGCATGAAGAGGCCATCGATGAGTCTAGGAGGTTGGCTTAAAATGGATGTAGAGGAGAATGAACTTCTGGAACTTGCTGCCACAGGAGGTAGTAGGTACACACAGGATCAGCAGGTTTATAAAGGGTATAGCAAATTCGTGGAGGAGTCTACAGACAGATGCTGAAGGTGACAGGCAGGAATGTACCCTTTGAAATTGTTCTTGCTGCTGCTGTGGATGCTGGAGGAGCACAATCACAAATGGCCAGGCTGGTGTGCTCTCCCCAGGCAGCATCTCCTGTTGCTGAAAACAACACTGGGAGAGAAGAACCAATGATCTGACCAGCAGAGCATTTCCTGTGTTCTCAGTTTCACCATCCCTAAGCAAATTCAGATCTTCTCAGGTCTGGTTGGTGTGTGGTAGGAAATCAGGTCAACCAGCAGGAAGAAAATATTTCAATTTCCATTCAATTCCCATCTCTGGAGTGGAATTCTGATCAGTCCTCAGTGGACAATGGACAACGTCAAGCAGGTATGACTGAAAGATGTTGTAATTTCCTTGAAAAGAAAAGGGTTGCTAGTGATGGCCAGATCTAATTATCAAAAAAGACATGGTCAGCCACTATAAAAAAGTGGAAAACCAGTACAAAGTGGGTATGGAAAACTTCTGCTTTTTTTTTTTTTTTTGCAGTTGATGAATGGCTCCAAAACAGCAGAGACAGCACCGAGAAGGCATCAGTGGCCAACATCATGTTATCACAGATCTGCTCCTTCTCCTCCCAGATGTAAAATCCAAGACCTGGACTCTGTTGTGAACCTCTCCAAGGACAGAGATTCATGATGCTTAGTGCCTTTTCGGTCTTGGGAGCTCGCAGAACGAGAGCTGGGTTCCTCATAGATCAGCACCAAGATGGATCAGCAAAAAGGTTTTCTAAGATGTTGCTTGCAGCATTGAGCTTTTTGTGATGGCCAAGGAGAGCAGACAATGTTTTAAGTTCTGCCAATACTTGTTTTTACCAGCCCCATCCTGTCTGGAGGGGCTGGTAGGGCTGTGCTTGATGTGGCTACTCTGCTGGGAGCAGTCTCTGCTTCTAGGAAAGGAAAGAGAGAAAATATCTAAAGTCCTTCGTCTAAATTGGCACTTCACTGAAGGCTGACTCTATTTTCTGTCTTCTATGACCACTTTTCTTTTTCTCACTGGCAAAACAGCCAGTGGAGAAGGTGGGAGGATCCTAAAAAGTGTGGATTAAAGTATATTTCAGTCATTCCAGTATTTTCAGACTGCTTGCCTGAAAAAAATCCCCTTTACCTCAAGAACTAATTAAAGCCATCTTCACACAGCCAGTGTGTTTGGGAAGTGGTGGAGGGTGGTGGGGTCACAGAAATGAGACAAGAGGGTCTCATCATTAGCAGGGTAAACAGAGGAAACTGAGGAACTGTAAACCAGTCAACTTCAAGCCACAAAAAAGCAGCGGGACATTTAATCAAAGAAAGAGATGAGTAATAACCATGGCCATTGCCAAGAATGAATCATTTCAGAGGAGTCTGTTTTCCTTCTGTGACAGATTCCAGTCCTTGGTTCAACATTATTATTTACTGTTCCTTCATCAAGAACTTCTGTGTTGTAATGGAGAATGTGTTTATTAAATTCTCAGATGTGCCTGAGCTGGAGGGGCTGTGAGCACCCCACAGCACTGGGTTAAAATACAAAATGTTCTGGCCAAATCAGAGAGATCAGTTCCCTATGGAAAACCTGACATTTAGGAAAGAGGAACTGTCCAAAGACATGGCAGACAAACTGCTGACACAGCAGTTCTGCAGCGA
The DNA here is from genome assembly GCA_907165065.1 of Caprimulgus europaeus. Next base: position 15,319,628 of record OU015540.1, on the reverse strand, counting down.
CAGACCTGCAGCACTCATGAGTTATGCTATTGCCATATCGAATGCCAATAGGAGATGCATAAACAGCAAATCAGTTTGTAAAACACATGATGTTTTCCCTCCTCTTTCCAGCAAGAGAATCTCTCAGCTGGTGTCCTAAGATCAGCTTCCAGTAAGAAATGAATTCTTTATGTTCCCACTGCTTCTCTGCTATATTTTGAATGGGAAAATCCTGGGCAATTCCTCTGGGCTGCTTGTCTTCCTCCAGGTGTATGGACTTCTGTGTCCCTTGCCAGGGCGCACTCCCCAGGGCAGTGACTGTTTATCAGACACTAATAGGAGTGGAACTCAAGCTACTGGGACAACGCTGTTTGCTGTCGCTCAAGAAACTTGTAAAAATGTTGTGATCAACTGAGTTGTAACCATCAAGCTTGTTTCCTGATGTCATTTTGGTTCTTCTTTCAATAAAAGTGAGCTCTGAGATGCCACTTGCCTTGGTGACCACCATATAACAAAATACTGTGTTGTTCTGTGGGTATCTTTGAACCACAGATTCTTTGTCCATCAAGAGTAAATGCTGCTGAGTGGTGAGAAAGGCCTCCAGATAATGGAGACATCAGAACAGGCTTTTGTCTTACCTGGAGACATTCATCTTCCTTCTCCTCCTGAAGCTGCCTACTGTGACTCTGCTCCTGAGCGCTACCATGGCCAGGATCAGGGGGCTTTGTTCCCAAAGTCCATCTCCTCCACATCACCTAGTGCTGCTGCTGCTGTGCCAATGCAGAAGTTGCCTCCACCTCTCTCATCAGCAGCAGAGCTGCAGCAATACAAGCTGCAAAACCAACCTGGGCCAACAGTGGGGTAAATATTTGTCTGCTCCAGGCCACCTCTGCTATGCTGCCACCATGGCCCTGGGACAGGCTGTGTCCTGGGACAGACAAAGCTGCAGCCACCAAGGGATGCCTGGTGAAGGGAGCCCAGGGCAGTGTGCTGGGTGACATGGGGTGCCTGGCTGCTGGGGCACCCAGCACTGGAAATGGGATGCTGGGAAGTGCTCCTGCACCCCTCCAAGCTGGGACCAGTGTCTGCAGCGCGCTCAGGACCTGGGGCTGGCTGGAAGCCCACCCTGGCAGCCTGCTTCCCCTTTGCCCCTGCAGTCAGGACCAAGGCTTGGTCCTCTGCGTCTTCTGTGTGGCCCTGATAAAGCACCACGGCTTGAGGTCCCCATCTTGTGGCAGCAGGGACAAATGGCTGGGAGGAAACTCAGCCTGGCTCTCTGGAGCTCAGCACTTCTTTGGCCAGGCAGAGCCCTGGGAAAGCGCTGCAGAGCCTGGACACTGCCCACTGCTCCACACAACGTGTCCTGCTGAAGGACACAGCATGCCATGGAGGTGGTTGGAAGTGGAAGCCTGGCAGACACAGTGGGGACAACTGCCACACACAGACTGTCCCTTCTGTTGCTCTCAAACCATGTACACAAGGACCTTGCAAGGGTCCTCTGTGTCCAGGTTTGGTGCATCCCAAGTCTGCGTGGGATTTGATTCTAACTCTGCCCAGTGCTTTGCATACTGTGGTGGTTTCACTTGGCTGGCAGCCAAACACTGCACAGCAGCTCACTCACTCTCCCCTCCCACCCAGGGAACAGAGGAGAGAACTGGAGGGACAAAAATAAGGAGACTCATAGGTTGAGAGAAGAACAATTTAATAATTGAAATTAAAGAAAACTTATGACAATAATAATAGTAGTAATAGTAATAATAAAATATACCAATGAGTGATGCACAGGGCAATTGCTCACCACCCACCGAACAAGCCCAGCCTGCTTCTGGATAATGACCCCAGAGGAGCAACAATCCCAAACCAAAACCTCAATCCTGTAAGAGCAAGAGCCTGAGAGACCCTCATTAATATACCAAACAGGACGTTATATGACATGGAATATCTCATTGGCATATCCAAATGCCAATTTGCATTTGCTAATTTGACTATCCCCCCTCAGTCCTTTGCACCTGCAGAGTAGGGAACCACGGAGAAGTTGGAAAGTCCTTAATCCTCCAGCGAAAACTGAAAACATCAGTACGTTATCAACATTCTTCTCGTAACAAATCCCACACCGAAACCAAAACACAGCGCTGTTCTAGCTACTGTGAAAAAATTAGCTCTGTGACATCCAAAAACCAGGACACACACCAATCCACACTGAACCCCCACCATGGCCCTGCTCCCCCGAGCTCCCCAGGGAGAGGGTCTCTCTGGAGCAGTTGTGCCCACAGCCATGTCTGGGTGATGTCAGCTGGAAGGGTGCAACCTGCTCCAGCCCCCTGCTCCATGCAAGGGTAGATCAGGTTGGTCAGCAATGCCCTGACCAGCTTTGTCTTCCCCTTCTCACTGCTGCCCAGGTGTGGTGAGCATATGGGGCCATGATGCCTGTGATGCTTTGCAGGAGAAACCCTGGGGGCTGGAGGGCTTCCCTCTCTCCAGTGTCATTCGGGGTCTTTTCTGCTTCTGATGCATTCACTGGTGGTGACTGAAGGCCATGGGGCTGGAGCAAGTGTCCACCCTTGCAAATGCCAGGGACCAAAGGGGCCCGTGGCAACCTGGGCTTGACTCCATGCTGTGGCTGCACCGGTCACCTTGGGGCTTTCTCGAACCTTCAGCGAGCACCTCCCAGCCCTGGCAAGGACAGGGCAGCCTTACTCAGCACCTGGCAGGTTGTAGCCCCCCAGAACTATCTGCTGCCCCGTCTCCCACCACACCCACAGCTGGAGGAGAGCCCGTGTTCTCCTTTATCAGCCACCCCCAGCCCCCCCGGGGCGGCTGCCCTGCTGTGGGCTGCGATAAGGGCCGGGGGCCGCGCGGACACCAGCACCGCTTCGCTGCCTCTGCTCCCCGTCCTGCCCTGGCACCCCCTACCCCGCTGCGGTTCAGGGTCCAAAGAGCAGGATCTAGGGCTGAGCCCCATCTGCTCCCCTTGCAGTCCCCCAAGCCCACTGCCTTCCCCAGCCCCTCCAAAGTGACACCCCAGCAATGCAGCATTAGGTGGAGACAGAAGAAGTCCACACAGCCCTGTGTGCTAGGGATGCACAGAAAGGTGCCTTGTGCCCTCAGGATGCCCTCGCTGTGCTACCACACAGAGGGTCAGAGGCACCAGGAACCCCTGTACCCCACTGTCTCCCGCAAGCACTTCCAGGAGGAGATGACCTCTGACAATTTGGCTTGAACAGGGTGCACAGGGCTGATGGGTCAAGAGGGATCCCAGCGTGGGGGTCTAGTAGGAAGGCCAGGACAGGCAGGGACTCCGGCCATCGTCCGTGGGTCTTCTCTCCCCCTGGAAATGATCTGCTTGTTCCCAGAGCCTCACAGCTGGCAGAGCTGTGTCTGCCTGCCAGGCACCACCACCCAAATGCTGCCTCCTCTCAGACAGCAAAACCAGAGCCCATTTCCTCCATGTGCCCACCCAGCAGGGGGACACCCAGTTTGGACCCCCAGAGCAGATCCCTCCTGCTCCCTCCCCACAGGCAGCAACCAGAGCAGGACACCAGGGCTGGAGCACAAATGCAACAGATTTTATTTCAGATCATTTGTCTGCTCGCTGTCAGAGGGCTGGCAGTGGGTTGGGTCCACCAGTAGCCACGGTGCCGTCTTAACGGTACTTGGCAGTCAGCACGCTGCCCACGGCGCACAGGAACTTGTCCAGGGAAGCATGGACCTCCGGGGTCAGGAGAGAGGGGTGGTGGATGGCCACCACCACCAGGAAGCATTGGCCCAGCAGCTAAAAGGCAAAAGGAGATGGTGAGCAAGGGGATGGCCAGGGGGGTGCAGGAGGAGAGCTGGGCTGGTCACCTCTTCCCAGAAACTCACTTTGAAGTTGACGGGGTCCACGCGGAGCTTTTGGGCATGGAGGTCGCTGAGCTTGGAGAGGGCACCCGCGATGTCATCGATGTGGTTGGCAGCCTCAACCAGCGCACCCGCTACCTTCTTGCCGTGCCCCTTGACCTGAGCAGAGCCGTGTGCCAGGTCAAAGTGGGGGAAGTAGGTCTTGGTCTGGGGGTAGGTGGCGAACATCCTGGGTGACAGAGAGAGTCAGGGATGGATGGGGACCGATGAGACCAGGGGCAGAGTCATGTAGAACAGGGACAGCTGTGGCAGGGGGGAGGATGGGGGCAGATGGGTGGGGGCTGGGGACAGACAGGAGAGGGGATGACAACGGGGATGGACACGTACCTCTCCAGGGTCTCACCACCATACTCCTCAGCATGGCCGCCAATTTTGGCGAAGACGTTCTTCACGTTGGTCTTGTCGTTGGCGGACAGCACCATGGTGTCACCTCTGCGTTGGCAACCCCCAGCACGGGTGTCCCCATCGGCCGCCGCCCCCCTTATATGCGGTGCGGGCAGCTCCCGCCCCTCGGCCCGCCCCGCTCCGGCCCCGGCGCCGCTGGACCCCGGCCAGGCGGGGCCACCGCCTGCCTGCCCCTGCCAGCACCGCACCCCGCGGAGCCTCTGCCCCGGCACCGGCTGGGTTTGGGCCAGGGTCAGGGTTAGGGTCAGGGCTGGCATCAGCACAGGCTGGGTGGTCCGGCTCCTCTGGCACAGGCTGACCGCAGGGTCAGGCTCAGGTTTAGGCTTGGGTTTATGTTTGGGTTTAGGTTTAGGGTCTGCACTGGCATGGGTTGAGGTTCAGGTCTGCACTGGCACAGGCAGAGGAGTCCATGCCTGTTCCCTCCAGCACCAGTTCGGAGCAAGGTACCAGTTGAGGTCCTCCAGCGCCAGCAGCTCTGGCGCAGCCTGGATGTGTCCTGGCAGGATGGTGGGACAGCAGCCTGGGGGTTGTAACTTCAACAGTGTGGTGGGAGTCTGTGCCCCACAGACTGAGCCTGCCCAGTGCCCTCGACACCCACACATGGCCCCACAGGCACTTGCACATACAGACTGACCCATCCAACACAGCCACCACGCACGCAGGTGAACTGCCCCGGTGCCCGCACTGCCCTACCCGCACTGCCATCTAACACAGCCCCTGCACATACACTGTCCTTACACACACACCATCCTTACAAACACCATCCTTACACACACACCATCCTTACAAACACCATCCTTACACACACCATCCTTAGACATACACCATCCTTACACACACCATCCTTACACACACACCATCCCTACACACACCATCCTTACACACACCATCCTTACACACGCACCATCCTTACACACACCATCCTTACACACACACCATCCCTACACACACCATCCATACACACACCATCCTACACACACACCATCCTTACACACACCATCCTTACACACACCATCCTTACACACACACCATCCTTACACACACCATCCTTACACACACCATCCTTACACACACACCATCCTTACACACACACACCATCCTTACACACACACCATCCTTACACACACAACATCCCTACACACACCATCCTTACACACACCATCCTTACACACACACCATCCTTACACACACACCATCCCTACACACACACCATCCTTACACACACGCTGTCCCTACCTGCACTGCCATCTAACAGGGCCCCTGCACATACACCGTCCTTACACGCACGCACACTGCCCCTACACGCACCCTGCCATCCAACACACCCCAATACACACAGTCACCCATCCACACTGCCCCACTGCACCTCCTGCTCTCATTCCCTCATCACAACCCAAACCGGTGAACCCCAAAGTGTGTGCCCTCTTCACCCCCCGCCCCCCAAACCGCACTCACATCCCTTTGCTGGCAGACCCCCGAGCTCCCCTGCCCCAGCCCTCTCTCCTGTGCACATGCTGTGCTGGTCCCAGTGCTGTGAGGGGACTGGGTGACCCTGACTCCCGGGGAGGGGGAGAGCCATGGGGGTCAGTGCTGGGCACTGGTGCAAGCACTGGCCTGCAGCAGCAGGAGCTCACAGCCAAGGAAGGAAGGCATGCAGGGCCACAGAGGCCCACGGTGAGCCCCATGTGCCCCAAATGATGAAGATGAGGAAGGCAAGAAGGGCTAGGGAGACCAGGATGGCAAGGAAGACGAGGAGGGTGAGGGGGCCTGCAGTGCTTCCAGTAGGTTCGAGAGCTGGCACAAGCAGGCAGGGGACAGTTCACACCCGTGTGTCCTCCATGGCTGACGGTTCTTATCATTTGTGTTTGGGGGAGATTAGCTTGAGCTGGCACCATTTCAGAGCAGGGAAGGAGGGGAGGACGGGGGGGCTGATCTTCTGGGAAGTGGAGCCCAGGGAACCAGTGGCGTGTCTGCTGCCCGTGTGTGCATCAGGGGGACAAAGTGCAAAGGCAGAAGAGCCCTTCAGACTGGTGGCACATGAACAAATGGGTGTAAATGCACATGAAGACACTGGGATGTAGACCAGGATGGAGGAAAAGCACTGTGGGTTCATGAGTGCCCTTGCAGGAGCAGTGACTGGTGTGGCCTGGGGGCTCCCAGCCCTGTGTTCCTGTGCAGGCAGGGTGCCCACACACCCAGTGCCCAGCTGCCGCCTGCACTCACTGCTCTCCTGATGCACCATCTCCCATCCCTGACAAACGTTCATCTCCTCCCTCTGGTGTCACAGCGCAGAGCAAACCCAGGACTAGTTTAGTATCTTATAACCCATCACCTGTGATCTAAAGACAATGATTTTTTTTTTAAATTCAGCCTCCAAACCCCTGAAACCAGTGGCCCTGTGCAGGAATGCAGCTCTGCCCACCCTGATCCCACCCTGCCCAGGTGCCCAGGGAAGAGCAGACACCTGGGGCAGGTGTGGGGGCACTTCTCTGGCAGTCAAGGGGGATTTGTGGCTCAAGGGCTTGAGCTCAAGAGCAGTGTTTGTGCTTAATGGTCTGTGGTGGATTTTTTTCACTCCATGAGCTTATCTGATTGCCTGCAGAGCTCATGCAGGCACTTAGCTCCCACAGTAAAGTCCTGAATAGCGATCATGATAGATGGAGCCAGGAAGGATTAAACCTACTCCCCCAGATACTCCTTCAAGGGAATGCAAGAACCACGTTTGGCTTGGCGCATCCTTGCCCCCAGCTCCCTGGACGGATGCAGGTGCAGAGAGGCGACAGGCCGAGCTCCATTCCCCAGGTCCTGCTACCGGCATCAGCCACATCCCAAGTTGGGGTGGGGTGGAAGCAGGCAGAGCCCTAGGGGCACCCAGGGAGCCCATGGCCAGTGCTGTCCCCCTGTGCCACTGCTGGCCCCACCGGCTGCTCCATCCCTCCCTCCCTTCCTCCACTGGGAGCATTGCAACATCCCAGCCCACCCCAGCCCGCGGCTCTGGCACAGACGGACACGGTGCTGCAGCAAAGGTGTCTTTATTGATGGCACCGGGGCGCGGGTGGCAGCTCATCTGTACTTCTCAGACAGCACGGCGGCCACGGCCGACAGGAACTTGTCGAAGGCAGCGTGCACCTCGGGGGTGTAGTCCTTGCCCAGGTGCGCAGCCAGCACCACCTGGAAGCACTGCGACAGCAGCTGCAAGGCAAAATGGGGCTCAGCATCACCACTATGGCCCCCAGCCCCCAATCCCAGTCCCCTCCCCTGCTCCCCATCCCTCATCCCTTGTCCCCCGTCCCCCGCCTGCCTTGAAGTTGACGGGGTCGACGCGCAGGTTGTAGGCGTGCAGGTTGCTGAGCTCGGACAGGGCCTGGCTGAGGTTGTCCAGGCTCTTGACAGCGGTGCCCAGGGCACTCGCCACCTTCTTGCCGTGGCCACGGATCTGGTCGGAGCCGTGATGAAGGTCAAAGTGGGGGAAGTAGGTCTTGGTCTGGGGGTAGGTGATGAACATCCTGCCGGAGCGAGACAGTCAGTGCTGCTGATCCCCAGCTGAACCCCTCGCTCCAGCCCCCCATGGGGCTCCCACCCGCTCGCCCCCTTCTCCCGTGGGGTCCCCAGGCCCGGCCCGCACCTCTCCAGAGCCTCAGCTCCAAAGGCCTCCAGGTGGCCAGAGGCCTTCTCCCAGATCTGCTGGATCAGCTTCTTGTCCTCGGCAGTCAGCATGGTGGCGGCTGGCGGTGGTGGGCAGGTCTCGGTGGCAGTGGCACCCACAGGGACGCCCTCTTATAGCAGCCGGCACCTCCGCCCCGGCCTTATCTTATCCGTGCGGAGGGGCGGGGGGCCTGCAGCTGTGCAGTGCTGGGCCCAGGGAGCGGCCGCGGCCTCGGGGGGCCCCAGCAGCCTTGGGGGGCCCCAGCTGCCCCGGGGGGCCCAGTCCCGAGGAGGCCCCAGGGGCCCAGCTGCCCTGCCCTGGCCTGTCCCTTTGCACCAGCCCCACACCAGGCTGAGGGCTGTGCCCCATGGTCAACAGCAGCCACAGACATGTCCCGTGGGTGCCACAGCCTCGGCCTCGCTGCCCGGCTTGTCCTCAAGCCCCCTGTCAGGATCCACCATTCCCTCTGAGCCGGACCAGGGTTCTCCTGGCTCCATGGGTATCAGGGTGGGTTCCACACATGCCCCTGACCTCTCGTGTCCTCCAGGCTCCAGCACATCCAGCCCCACTCTGACCAAAGAGCCCACGGACCTCTGAGCAGGAACCACGGACAAGCCCTCACAGGTCGCGCTGGGGATCTGCCATGGGGAACCCCACCTCTCCAGCAGCACGGAGAAACCTGGGTGGGGAAGAACATCCTATTTGGGCCCGTGGTCTTCCCAGTGTCCGTCCGGTGATGCTTGTCAGGCCTGGGCTTCTTCCCTTCTTCCCTCCCCAGCCTGTGCTCCTGCCTCCATAGACGCCGAGACATTCCGCAGGGCATATGGTGGTTGGTGACTGTCACATCCTTCACTTTGCCTCTGTACAAAGTCTTTGGAACGAATTTGGGTTTGGGACACACCAGAGGCTGACCTGCCATCTAAGCTGTGGATTTAAACGTTCAGGTTACTTGATACCCCCAAATGTGGAAAGTTTTAAAAGCCGCTGTGGTACACCAAGTGTAATCTGGTGGCTTCAGAGCTTGCACACTGTCTCTCTCCCCTTGGCCAAACACAGTCCCCAGTATTTGTAAATGGATGAGGACCACAGCTTGCAGTGCTGCTTCAGGTTGTCGATTAGAGTGTGCCTGAAACTTTGCACCCACCTTTTCACTCAGAAATCCTCTGAGCCAGGCATGGGCAGCGAATGTAACCTGATTAATCATTTTCTTCACAGCAGCTCACGTGCTGCTGTGCTTTAGATTTTTGCCCAAGCCAGCCCTGATGGCAGACTGATGTTCTGGCTTTTGCTGAGCAGCATTTGCACAGCATCAGTTCCATCTCTGCTTCTCTGCCCCACCAGGGGATAGATTTTAGGCTGTGCAATATGCTGGGATGGGACACAACTGGGCACATGACCCCAACTAACCAAACAGGTATTTCATACCGTATAATGCCATGCTCAGCAATAAAAGGGAAAAGAGGGGGGTTAGGGAGTTTCAGGGGGGTTAGCCACCTTTGTTTTCAGGAACTGGTTGGGCATTGGTCTGCCCACGGGAGGTGGTCAGTGATTGGCTTTGGATCACCTGTTTTGTTTTGTTTTCCTCCCTCTTCTTCCACATATCCTTCACTTGCTAAACAATTATTTGTTTGCTTATTTGACTTTTTTGTTTGATCTTTACTCCCAAATCTTTTTGCTTTTATTCTCTTCCTGTCATCCCATTGAGGGTGAGAGTGAGTGCGGGCCTATGTAGTGCTTAGCTGCCAATTGGGGTCAACCCACGACAGGTATGTGTGGAGGGTCCCTGCATCCACCCCCACCAGGGTGACCATCAGCTCTCTACTCTCCCCTGTCGCTGTTTTCCAGAGAAACACTGGGAATATGTGGTCCCCCAGATGCCATCAACACTGATCTTCAGTGGCCACTAATATTCCCAAATTTCAAATGCCTGTGAAGTTCCCTGTATAAAAACAAGAGACATCAAGCTGAGGGGATGGTCCCTTTACCAAATGTGTCTAGCATGTGTGGTAGCCTAAGCTGTTCATGAAGCACATCAAACATCTTGTCCAAAACCTGTGGAGAGGAGCATGAGAAGACAATGCCCAGCATCACTCTGGGCACATCACAATACACGGCAACACAAGTTTTGTTCACAAGAGGCTGTGCTGGGTCTTGGCTAGGCCAAACAAAAAGCCTGGGTCCAGCCAGTACCCTAGCAGGGGAAGAGACTGTTTCCTGGGCAGCCTGGAGGCACTCTTTGGTGGATATACCTTTGGTGAGCAGTAGCAGTCACAGGACTCTAGCTTGTTCTGGGCTTCTGCTCAAGGTTATCTTATTCCTGCTGGATATTATGTTATTCCCACTGAATGTACACAGCTTAGCATGTGAATTAGTACATGAATTCATTAGTACATTAATTAGTACATGAATTTTCACAGCTTAGTATTTTCCCCTCCCTATTGTGTACACATTTGGGAAGACCTCTGCCTGAACAGTAAGGTGTAGGTGGAACACATGGAGATGAAAACACAGAGACCATAGCTCACATTTGAATCATTTATTGGGTTTTGCAGATGACTGAGCCCTGTACAGAGGATTTGAGAGGACTGCATAGGAAGGGGTGAATACCCCAGAGCCTGGCAGCTGGGATGTGCCATGGATGTGCGTCCCTCACCCCCTGTGGAGCCCATTTATCTGTACTTCTCAGTCAGAACAGAGGAAACACTGGACAGGAACTTGTCCCATGCAGCATGAACTTCTGGGGTGAAGTCACTGGGATAGCGGGCAGCCACGGAGCACAGGATACAGTGGGAAAGCAGCTGCAAGGGAAAACAGGATGAAATCGATCATCATCAGTAACAGATGTCAACCTAGGTGTCTGCAACAGACCTTGGTCCCAGCATGCTCTGGGATGACAACTACATGTCCCAACCAGGTAGTGTTGCTGCCTGATGCTATGTGTGAAGAAGAAGAGTTGCCTTTGGTACAAGGCAGAAGGCACTGCTTGATCCCACTCCCAGTTGTTCCTTCCTTCCTCACCAAAGGGAAATGCAATAAAGTGGGAATGTTTAAAATTTACTAAGAATTTGTTCAAGACAGGTGATATAACCTGACAGGTGAGGGAGATCCGTATTACAAGGGCAGCAGAGACTCGAGTCTGTCTAGCACAAACCATAGGAGCCCCCTGAGTCATTTGTTGCTTGAGCTAGACCAGATCTTTCATTAAAAGATCCAAGCTCAGGTTAAAAATCAGGTGGGGAACAAGCAGCAACATGAGTTGACAAGGCTGTGCAGGGCAGTCAGGGATCAAGCTGCTATTAGCCAAAATGATCTGTGGTCTTTAATTCTGTGATGTCAGTTTTTATCCCTGAAAGTCTCTGTACTCACCTTGAAGTTCACTGGGTCCACCCTGAGGATGTAAGCATGCAGCTCACTGAGCTTGGCCAGAGCACCTCTGATGTCACCAATGTTCTTCACAGCTTCCCCAATGGCATTCATGACCTTGGAGCCATGACCACGAAGCTGAGCTGAGCCTTGGCTGAGATCAAAGTGAGGGAAGTAGGTTTTCGTCTGGGGGTAGCTGGTGAAAAGCCTGGAGAACATAAGAATGAGATTCAGCAGTGGAAGTGACATGCATGAGATGGTAAAACCTCAGAGCAAGCGCGGTGCAAACCTGCCAGCTACAGAGCACACTCCTTCAGACATTATAACAGGGATCTTGAAGCTTTTTTTGTTTTGGAGGTGTTTTAAAATAAGTAATAATCCCAAAGTGTCACTAGGTTTCTATATTACATTGTAAGCTAGTTTGCGGGATCTTCAAACTAACTAACTAACTAACATTTAAATAACTTTGAATAACGTAATAATTTCTGAACTATTATCCCTTATTATCCAGCTTGCTTAATCTGTATGAATTTTGGATTACTTCATGCAGGGGGTTCAGCTGTCTTGTTTTCTAACAGTTTGTTACTTATCAACTGGGACAATGAAACGTGAGTATCCAGTAAATTTAATGGACAGCTCTTCTCTTAATGCCTGGAAATTGCAAGAGAAATTATATCACTTATACAGAAAGTGCATCACTTGTACAATAAAGCACTTCAAGTTCATTTCTGAGCAGTGATAAGTCTATTTCAGGACACTGAGTATGAATGACACTGAACTCGCCAGGGCTCCTGCCTATGAATTCTTCTGCATTGCTACAATGGGAAATAAACTATTCAAATTGCTTAGAAAAATCTGTTTTGCTGTAAGATTTTGAAGCTGTCTGTTGGCATTTAGTAGCACAGATATAAGTCCAGAGAATTGGCTTGGAACATACCAAACAACACAGAGGTCACCCAACAACTCTTGCCGTTCCCAGTGTGCTCTCTCTCATGCAAGTCTTACATGAGATGCATCCTAACAGCAAAGCCAGAGGAGATACCCTCTCTGGAGGTGTTCAAGGTGGCTTACCTCTCCAGTGACTCTGCCCCAATGGCATCGGCTTGGGTAGCCACCTTTGCCCAGATGGTGACCACGGCGGCCTTCTCAGCTTGAGTCAGCGTCATTGTGCGGGAGGGTGCAGGCTCAGGCTCCTTGCAACGAACGCTCAGAGCAGGTTTGGACTCATCGTCCTGGCAGCTCTGGTTATAAAGAGGAAGGGGAGAGCGGACCTTGGCGCCTGTCCATGCTCATTGGTCACTCCAGAGGCCCACCCATGGAGGTGGGAGACTCTTATCTCTCCATGAAACAATGCCTCTTTCGCCAAGGGTCAGTGCACTGGCCTCCTTGCTTGCTGGCGTTATCAGCTTCTTAACGGAATGGCCGCGTGGCCTGAAGGAACTGCTTGGACACGTATTGATACGTGAACAGAGAGACAGCGCTAGAGAATTCCAGCAGTGGAATCGCAGGATCACAGGATTGCCTCGATTGGAAAAGATCTATAGGATCATCAAGTCCAATCGTTAACCCAACACTGACAAGTCCCCTAAACTACACCTAACCCATGTCCCTAAGCACTATGTCTAGATGACTCTTAAATACTCCAGGGATGGGGACTCCACCACTGCCCTGGGAAGCGTTAGTACACATCTTTGAGCTGAGGAGCATATGAACTTCAAGCATACTAAGAAGCTTAGAGAAAAATCTGCATTTTCTGCTTAGCTTCACAGATGCAAACACAAGACGGGGCCTTTCTGTGCCATGTCATACGCTGCCAGTAGATGTGGCTGCCTCGGGGCATAGTAGTTGATAAAAAAAAGTTCCTGGGTAGTGGTAGGGACAGGCTGGGAGATGTGCAGTACAGTTCAGAGCAGGACTGAGACCCTGATTTTGTGGGCATCAGTGGAGATTTTGCCATTTGCTTCAGCACTGCCAGGACTTCACTTTGCTGGCCTCTTGCAAAGAATTAGGAACACACTCTGCAATTGGTACTGCTTATGACAACACCAGTAGCAATGATTCCTATGGATACAGGGAGTGAGAGCTTATGAAACTGAGCAGGGTCCTAGTAAAAAGCATGTGTGTGTGTGTGAGAAAGCCCACACACACATTTTCTTTCATCACTATATGCCTCATACTGCAGGTCTTTGATTTCTAGCTGTGTGATCTTACTGTTAATTATCCCTTGTACTATAAAATAGCCCTCACCACCACAGACAGAGCTGGCATGCACTGTGCTGCATGCTGGACATGTGCAGGAAAGCCTGGACCCATGATAGATGGCTTGTAGCTTCAGGGCACAGATACCCTTGATGGTGAAGGACCAGACAAGCAAAGGGAAGACCAGCACAAGTCTGTAATCACAGATAAGTGGGCAAAGTGTCAAAGAAATACCCTACTGGAGATGGTTGCTGCTGAACCTCAGGGAATGAATATCCTGCCAGCACATGAAGCAGAGGTAAATCTCTCTGCCACCCTGATAAACTACAGCGGTCGTACACACCACTGAGCGCTGGCAGCTGTGCACGGAGAGCTGGCTGGTACAGCCAGAGAGGTCAGATAGTGTTCTCTGCCCAAATAGCCTGGCACGTTTGTGCTGAGAAGGTTGATATGTGTAAACCAGATTCCTTGGCAAGACACATCTGTGTTTCACAGCAATGCTACTGACTGCTACAGAGGATGCTCCCCAGACATGCTTGTCCTGCTAAAAGGAAAGTCCTTCTAGGGATCTAATGATACTTGGGTCATGTGTGCATTGGAGTGTGTCCAGCATATGGTTGTCTGTACCACAGGAGCAATGTAATCACACCACCCAGCCCCCTAAATGTCACCCAGGAGCATGCGCAGGAAAAGGTGATACTGGGTTTATACAGCTTAAATGGATGGAGGTATCAAGGGAGGCTGTCCTCATCATCCCTTGCTACATGTATTTTAAAATACTTGCAGTTTTCCTGTAGAAAAATCCCTTTGAAAAAGAAAATGCTATGGTAAATAAAAATTTATCTCATGTTTTTGTCTCCTCCCCAAAATGCTGCCTCTTACAGTGCCCACTGCATGGCTGTGCTCCAAGTTCTCCTCAGTGAGAGTGCTTGAATCAGAGGTCACTCAATCAATGCATGAGGGAAGTGACTGACCCAGATACACTCAGGGATAAGGCAGAGACCAGCAGAACTCCTTCCCATTTCACTGACCACTTTTTAACCTCAACATTGATCCCCCACGACTGTAGGATTAAGGTCTGTGTAGACATGAGGATCAGAGTGATGCCCACACAGGAGGGTTTGGCATTGCTGAAATCTTTCTGGAGTTTGAATTAATTTTCTCAGAGTTGCTCTTGCAGTATCACAAAAGCCAGAGCAGCCAAAAGATGACAGGGGTTTGCTAGAAGGAGGTCATTGCTTGCCCAGGATCAGGGCTGTGCTGGGGATGGCTGCAGGAACTCCTCAGGAACGTGGCTGGTGGGAGAAGCATTGTCCTTGGCCACATGCCATGGAGAATGACCATCTCTGTCCTCACATGGACCTCTCAGCCAAGTTCCTCCATCCCAGTGCTCCAGCTGCCCATGGGGTAGTGAGATGTGGAGGTCCTGGCCTGAGCAAGGCAGGGAGTTGGACAACATGGTCGCTGTTTTTCCCCTGGTCACAGGATCAGTACTGAAGCTATGTCCTCTGCAAAAGCCCACCAGACCTGCCTTCCTCTTGCTGCTGCTTCTCATAGCTATGATTCATAGATCTGTAGCAGAATGTTCACTCTTGGGCAGATGGCAAATCTTCATCATGAACCTGTGAAATGCCACCAAAGGTGATTTTTAGTATCAACATAGGTCTTTTTAAACCCTGTTCCAAAAGCAGGCTGCCAGAGTTTCTCATTTGAAAAGGCAGAAGCGAGCAATAGGCCTGTTTGCTCGTTATAAAAGCAGGATTATAATTTCCATCAGCCCTGACTGTAAATCCGGTGACCGATTGAATGGCACCTCTGTGAGATTAGTGATCACGTTCCTCACGGGCCTGTATTCTCCATGAGGACTGTCTTCCCCTCAAAGGGAATTCCTGTGGATAAGGTGGCACATCTATCTGCTCTAACGCTGAAAACTTTGGGGTGTATTAAGCTTTGGGAATCTTAAAAGTGGAGTCTAAGTCCTGGCTTTATTCTTTAATTTCCTACCAGCTCACAACACTTTGCTATAACTAAACTACAGGCTCCAAGAGCTGGAAATGACAAATATGTCTGTAGTTATTATTTAAAAAGTAAAATTATGCTTTGAAGCAGACATATTGGGAAATTTTAACATAGCTGCCCAGCGCTGGCGCAGGAGGAATGCTCTGCCGTGATAATACGACTGCTCTTTAATCACCCTCAGACAACCTTCTCCCCTCAGTGCCACCTTCTCTTGCTTCAATTGTTATCGCCGGCCGTGCGGAGAATGGCCCTGGAGATTACATCCCGTCCTGGGTGTGCTCATCTCCTCTTCCACCACCCACCTCTGCCCGATGTCCTGGGGGGGACTTGCAGAGCGAAATCCAGAGTGGGGATATCTTGGAGTGTTCAAATATCTAAATAATGCAATCAAATACAGAAGAATCTGGAGGCAAACCCCAGGACATCCGCTGACATAATTGCTGGTAATTTCTGATCCTTGGTGAAACACAAAATAAAGACAGGCACCAAGATGGTTCCTGGGGATGTAACCTTCCCCTGGCTAATCCAGGGGCAGGAGTGAGTTCATAGGAACCACAGGACCAGTTGTATCAGTGCTGTAAAGCACCCTGAGATCCTGCAAGGAACATGAGGAGAAGATCCAGGTCACCTTTCCATGGGGAGCTGAGGGGACTGACCCCCACGGCCAGCACCTGTGGGCACCTTGTGAGGGCCACCCACGAGGAGCCACGAGCCCTCACCGGCAACGCTGCTGTTTGCCACCAGCTTTTAGTGACGTTCTGGAGCTGTTCATGACCCAGCTGGATTAACGTCTCCAAGTGACCCAAAGAGGCCAACGGAAAGAAACAGCAACGGGCGGCCCAGGCCTGAGGCAGCTCCTGCATGAGGGCTTCGGGGCTGGTGCCATGGCTGGGGGGCCCAGGAGGCCACTGTGTAGCAGCTGGGGTGTAGGGATCCACTGGGGATGCTGGGGACACTGGGCTGAGCTGGAAGGTGCTGGATGTGAGCAGGTGAAGCACTGGAATAAACTGGGAGTGCACGGCATGGGGAGTGATGTCCATGGGAAGTACTGGTCGGAACTGGGGACACTGGACAGGTTGAGGGGGATGCTGGGTGAAGGGGGCGTGAGGAGCTGGTCTGAACTGGGGGCACTGGGCTGTACTGGGGGACGGGGCTGTGAGGGTGCAAGGCGCTGGGCTGAACCGGGTTGTGAGGCGCCGATGCGCTCTGCCCGCAGCCGGGGGTCCCTGAGCCGCCGACTCCGCGCCGCCCCAGCCCGCAGCCGGCAGCTCCTCCCCGCCGGCAGCCGGAGCCGCAGGCCGGGCCCGAGTAGCGGCGGAAGCGGAAGGCGGTAGCGGCAGGCGGCCTTCCTGCGGGTCGGGCCGGTCCGTGCCGCGCC
Organism: Caprimulgus europaeus; assembly: GCA_907165065.1. The sequence continues at coordinate 15,302,742 of OU015540.1, read as the reverse complement.
GGTATGGGCGAGAGCACCAGCCCCATCAGCGTTATCCTGGTGAGCTCGGGCAGCCGCGGCAACAAGCTGCTCTTCCGCTTCCCCTTCCAGCGCGGCGCCGAGCACCCCGCCGCACAGGCCAGTAAGTGCGCGACGCCGGGGGAGCCGGACCGGACCGACCCGGCCTGGGCACTGCGGCTGCCCCGTGCCCGTGGGAGCCTCCGCCGGGGCTCGCTGCCGCCAGCGGGACCTGACACCCCACGGAACACCCGCGGGGGCCTGGTATCCCCCACAGCCCTCACACCCCCGTGGCAGTCTGACACGCCCCGCCCCGCCTCCTGCCCTCCGCGGGGGCCTGGCAGCCCTCACACCCCTCGTACCCCTCAGGTGCCCTTGTACCCCTCAGGTCCCCCAGCACCCCTCACACCCCTCAGGTGCCCTCACAGCCCTTAGGTGCCCTCATACCCCTCAGGTGCCCTCACACCCCTCAGGTACCTTGGCACCCCTCGTACCCCTCAGGTGCCCTCACACCCCCCATATTCCCCAGGTACCCCACACCCCTCATACCCCTTGCACTCCCCAGGTACCCCGGCACCCCTCACACACACCTCACAGCCCCCGTTAATTGAACCACATTAGCACCCAGTGTTATTCTGGAGCCGGTGCCTCGTTGGTGTTGCTGTGTGGGTTTTAAGGGGAAGGAGGAGGCAGGGTGAGAAGTGAAGGCACTGATCTGGCCCAGGGGATGCTGAAGACACTGTGTGAGCTTTAACTGATAATGGGTGGAAACTAAGAGACTTTGATTCCTTGTGTTGAATAATGGGGTGGAGGAGGTTTAATTTCTTCTGCAAGATAGGAACATGGGACTGTTTGGGTGCCAGCTGGGTGCTGTGAAGCCAGTGTTGGTTGTACTTCTTTCTCCAGCATTCCCGACCCAGGACGGTGCCTGGGGCCGGGCTCAGACCTGCCTGCAGCCAGGGAGGCCGGAGGCAGGATGGCTGCACCCCTGACACTACTGTCAGGGTCAGTGTCCCACCGTGTGTCCTACCATGTGTCCCCAGTGTCCTGCTCTGTGGACTAAAGGTGCTGCTGAGTGGTGAGACTCTTTGATTTGGGTCACTTGCCAGCTGCCATATATCACGAGAGGTTTGACACCCCTGTTTAGGTTGTCAGCCACTTTTTACCAAGACACAATCACCTTCAAACCCCATTTTGTTTTTATAGGTAAAATCTGAAAACATGGATTTTTTTGACTGGCTGCTTCCCTCCCACCCGCCTCCTGCATTTTTTTGGTAAAGGATTTCAATACCTGCGACTGCAGGAGGGGCTTCTGGAGCATTGTCATTGCCCTGAAACCTGAGCAATAATGAGGGAAATGCTTTGGTCAGAATTCTATTTTCCACTCTCTCTCAAACTGCAAACTGTTATCTGACACAGAAAGTTGTTTCTGTGAATGTTTCACTTCCTCCTCTTTATCCCCTGAAGATGAAAGCCTCTTTCTCCTATCTTTGATGTGTTTTTAAGTGAAAATAAAATAAACAAGATCTGTTATTTCTGCCTAAAAAGGAAAGGGCCTTCTGCTTTTAATATTACTTTTTTTAGAACTCTGTTGTGGATAATTTTAAAAAGGACACAGAGAAGTATTCCCTTAATGCCCAAGTACTGTCTTAATGCACTTATTTTAGTGAACACTTTAAGGAGATTGTTTCTTGAAAAAGCTGTCTTTATTCTTGGTTTCAGATAAACCGAGGAGTCGATATGCTGTGAATAGCTCTGGTGACACCACAGAAGATCAAGATGGGGACTCCAGGTAGGGGAAAATATTTATCCTTGCCTAGGAGTTTGAAACAGAGGCGAGATGGCCTCTTGCTCTCTTCCCTGCTGGTTCAGGAGGCAAATTCTCTTGGACTGTATAGAAGACAACTTGCAAAGAGACACTTTAATGCCAAGCTAGGAGCAAATGAGTGCTTAGTAATGAGGAATTTCTCATTACTATGAAGGAATGCTACTGAATCTGTTGTTTTCTGGGCAAGGTATGGGTCAGGTATTTTGTGCTCGTTAGAAAGGCAGTATAACTCTTTCAAACTTGGAGTATTAATACTTTGGCAAGATTCCACTTTCCTTTACCTGCCTACCTCTAACTGGATATATTATTCAGTCGTCTCAAATTCTTCCCTAGCTCGTGTTAATTGTCATATGGAATTGCTATGCACTAATGAATAACTAATTTTGTTTTGCCAGATATAGCTGCCCTTGTGTCTGTGGAGTGAAATAGTAGCTCAGAAGGAAACTGAGACTTAAAGATAGTTTTTCAATTACAGGAAATCAGTGGGTAACCAACGCACTGAAAATAGGCAGCGAGTCGTTCAGCATGCATGCATGCACGTACAAATGGACCCTCTAATTAGTTTTTGTAGAAAATTTGAAATCTGCTGCCTGTTCTAAATTTGTCACTATTAGGTATGAGACAAATCTGGGAAAGAAAAAGGGTTTTTTTGTCTGTTGGCCCATAGTTCAGTTGCAGATCTGTTTTGTGTTATGTTTTAATCTCCAATATTAATAAAATGGGGTAGTTGCTGCTCTTCTCTCGTGTAAGAGTAAAAAAAAGCAGTAAGTTTGGTGATTGATGAATGATGTTTCAGACTGTGCTGTGGACAGTATGCATGTCAGGAAGGCTCTGCACACGTTTGCTGGTTATCATCTCAGGGATTTTGTTGGTTGCTGTTCAAAATCCTAGCTCTAGTATTTCCCTAGATAGATTAAGATGGTGCTGGAATGGTACCAGCTTCTGACTGATACAGATTCTTGTTGCTTCTGCCATTTTGGCAGGTTGGACAAAGCACTTAATGTGGAGTTGTGTTTGCTGGGTGTTGCTGAGTTACTGTGATGCAGTATGTGGCTACTACAGCGATGTAGGACAAGCTTTCATCATCTGAAGTGATGGTCAGGTGAGAAAACTGCTAGTATTTTCCTGAAACTGTTTTTAAAATAGATTGAATGTGCAGGCATGTAACCTACATGAAACAAAGATTTAGATTATTTCATGGTTGTGGCATCCAGAACTCTGAGCTTGAAAGTTACTGCTTAATGTCCTGGTCAGGTATTTGTTAGTAAGCTTTTAGTGTTTAAAAGAGTTTATGATCTCTCAACTGAGCTCATGAAGTGTAAAGTATTGCAGTTCTGAAGTGCTGAATGAAAAAATACTGTGACAGAAATCTCCCTTTGCAGTGATGGTCTTCAGGAAAAAGAAGTTGTCACTTGTCCAGTTTTGTATATATTAGTACATACAAATTGATGCTGCAGTGTCTTAATATTATCTCCTGTGGATCTGTCTGTAGCTGCCATGCAGATGACAGGGGAATAGAAGAGGAGCATTTATGCTGCTCTGAAAGTGTTGATGCTGCTGGAGGCTAGATACCAAGGTCCAGCACACTCCTTGTGCCGCTTACATGCAGAAACTCAGTGTATCTTTCAACATTGTGTTTGTTTCAAGTTTGTTTATTGAAAAGCTTTTCCCCAGTGCCAGTGTAATCAGTGTTCTAAGTACACTGCATCCCGTAACTAAACATATCCTTCTCTTCAGTGGTAGCAGCTAGTAGAAGAAATCACTGCTGCTTTTTATACACTAAGTACTGTTAATTTATATTAGGCAAGAGGAGGTTTGTTGGCAGAATTAACATCTTTCACTGGATTTACAGACATAGGTGAAAAAATGCACAAGTTTGAGGTACACAGGCCTTTCTTCCAGCACACACACACACAAAAAAAAAGGATCTTCAAAACTGTACAACAGGTTGCTCAGACTTTTGATTTATATTGACCATTTGGGGAGTAACACAAGTTGGTGCCTGTGGAGAAGAAGAGATTCTGAGGGGAGAGTGGGGGCAGAAAGGTGCAGATGTCTTGGAGAGAGGGAGAGATGCATGTGACTTGTAAAGTAGGAAAGGAAGGAGTTTAACTGGCACATGCTGTAACAAATTTCTGCTCCCAAGCTGCTGTTTGGAATGTGTTCTGTGTGTTCCCATTGAAGGTCAGGCTGCAGAGACCAGGAGTGGAGTGACTGTTTTTGTGAGAGCCGTTCCTGTTCCCCCCGTGGCAGCTCTGTGAGTTCCTTCTCCCGCAGTGCGGTGGTGCAGCGACGCGGCGGGTCTCCTCCTGACACTCCGTTCAGTAGTCCATGGAGGGATTTCATCAGCATGAAGCCCAGTCTGTTTTCTGATGATGGTGCTTTTCTGGTTGGGCTTGTCCTCGGTGAAAGTAATTTATTAAATGGTTTTGTATTATTTATGGAAGGCTTCTTCAAAGAAGAGTTGGCAAAAAGGATCCCTTTAAATCACCGCGTCTCAGTAGCATCTGTGGATGTTTTTGGTGGCACAAATGGAGGCTTTGGAGTGGGCAGGCTGCTAGGTTGAATTGTTGGTGTGTGGCAAGTTTGATAATGTTGAAGGGTTGGGTCTTTTCCATGTTTTCATGTTCAATAGCAAAAGTTACTTCAGATTTCTCTTGTTGCTGAAATAGTTCTTATGAGGGTTGTATTCACCCTTTTTTATGCTGGATGGCTGTCTTTAATTTTCTATCAACCTAGCACCAATTGTATCCTAGATAAGGTTCACTATTGGTTTTTTTCCTAAGCTATTGGAACCCAGATTGATTACTTTTGAGCTGACCTTTCCTGGAGCAGTTGAGGTCTGTGTATTTCCTTATGGCCTCAGAAAGGACAAAATTAGATCAATTTAAGTGCCTTAACTCTCTATTTTGATATAGCATATTTATATGCATAACTGGATTTCTTTTAGCCTTTAGACTCAAATTTCTTGGTCATTGTTATGGTTTTTGGTTTTTTTATAGACAATTGCAGCCAGTTCATGACAATCCTACCTCTAGGTTACTGGTGTGTATTTGCTTGTATTAATTTGTACTCAATGGAGCTGTGTGTTTGGGTCTTCAGGATATAGATTTTTCTTCCTTTTAAAAGCAAATTGAGCAGCAGAAGTGGTTGATTGTGGCCATGCAACCAAAAAGGTGTTCAGAAGAATCTGTCACTGTCAAAACAAATTGCCTGTCCAGTGTCTCAGTTGGCTTCTTCTCAGACTTTCATAATTTGCTTTCTTCAAAAGAATCCTTCAGTTTTTGAGTGCTTTACCAGTAATACACACCCCCCAGCTTATAGAGATGCCTGCCAGTCTCTCTTTTTTTTTTCCTTCCCCTGAAAAAAGTGAGGCAGTTATTCTTTTGAAGCCATAAGATAATGCTTTGTTAAATTGGTTTGAAATGGCTTTTGTAGTTTTTCTGAAGGTGGTATAGTCAGCAAGCAAAAACTCTAATGAAGATGCAGGTATAGTAACATATGTTACACCAGACTTTGCATTTCTTAGCAGCATAACTGACTAACTGAAGAGGGTTTAGCAAGTTAGACAGCATTGATGTCATTAATTGGCCAATGCTTCTGTTATAAAAAAAGTCAAATTACTGATAAACAAGGACTTGAATGTCCCTTTCTAACAAACAGTAGTTCTCCTGTGATAACATTTCTGTATCCTCTGTCCCCCTTTCACTGGACTCCAGTGTTCTTCCTTGTATTTGTTCTGAAAGGCTTCCTTTCTGTGAGCCTGTGCTTTTCCATTCATCCAGCCATCCCTTTAAACACCCTTCCTGTATTATCACCCCCTTTGTATAGTCTGGCATTTGGAATTGCTCTAGGTTCCCTCTGCAACATGACCAGGAGAAATCTGCTTGTTACAAGTCGATTGTTTGATTAGCAAATTCTCTTAATACACCTATTACACTGCTGGTTTTGGATTACTGATTGTTGGAGGTTTTCATTTTGTCTCCCCTTTCTAACGTGGGCAGTATAAAGCTTTTATCAGATTCAGTTGTCAGTATATTTAGGAAATGTGTTTTAGGAAACAAGTACTTTTTTTCCTTGTTAGTTGTTTAAAAAAAAGTTAACTGTTAAAATTAAAATAAATGTTTGTGTCTCTGCTAGAGCAGTGAGTACAGCTGTTAACAGACCCTGGCCCTATACACCTGTTGTAAAGAAGGTTTTCAGTTTCTTTGCCTTGAAAACTTTTTCAGCCTACTCTTCCTGAGTCTCTGCTTATTGCCTGGGGCAGAGGCAGGGAATGAGTTGATGCTGGTGCTGTGAGTCTGACTTGTACCTGTTGTTCAGATCCCTGAGGGGAGCAGCAGCGAGGCCCTTTACAGAATCCTGGCTGTGCATGCAACAATAAATGTTTGGCACCCTCTTTTTCTAAGTCTTGTGGGTATGGAAGCACCAGAACCAATTATGAGGAGCTGTGGGTCAGTTGGGGCTGCATGGGATGTTCCTTTGCTGAATCCACTAGTAATAGTCTAGAAAAGAAACTGAAGTTTAGAATCTGCTCTAAATCAGACTGCAACCTCTTGGATTTTCTCCTCAGGTAAGCATGAATTAAAGGGCACAGTGTAAATATATCTCCATAAATACAGTGTATCGTGGGGACACATTACAGCAGCCAGTGTTAGCAAGAGGACTAGAATCCCTCAGCCTGTTTCCTCTGTGTTGTCAATCTAAGCCTGCAATATATCCCCAGAATTCACCTGCCATTAACTTTTGACTCTTCTCAATAGTTATATTTCCTTTACAGGAGTTTAACTCTTTAATAGTTCATCCTAGTTATTAATATTATCTCTTTTTTTTTTTTGTATTTTGTGTACTTGCCTCGTTTATTTTCTTTTGTTGTGTTTTGTTTTGTGTTTATGGCCATGTTCCCATTTCAGAGACCAATGTCCTCTAACTGATGAGCAATTGGTTTCGGGGTAAGACCAAACGTTCTAAACAATCACCTTTGTCTAGAATGGCTTTCTTTTCTCACCATCCTTTTAATTGTGCTTTGTTTCTGGTTTCTGTTTTACACCAAATGATGAGATAATTATATGCTAAATCACAATGTCTGTAGGAAATGTGTTGCTAAAGGTTTGTGCTAGGATAATTACCAAGGTCCTACTAACGTTTCTGTGCTTCCTGTAGGGTATCCAGAGTGGGTGTGGTACTGTCCCTTCTGTGAATTGAGAAAAGTTGTGATCCTCTGAGGATACAAGTATAGCCTTGGCTTTGTAGTTATTCCAACAAGGAGCCCTAAACCAAATTGCTTTCTGATGAGCAATGACTTAAAGTACAGATCAGTGAGTAAACTATTTAATCCCACAGTAATTATGGAGAGCTCTTCAGAGACCTGGTTTTGAGCAGCTGCTCTGCTTGCTTGTTCTTGGTGCCCCACTAAGCTAAACTGGAAGACTACATTATACCCCTTTTTGAACATGTGAAGGGAAAAGTTCTTATTTCTACCCAGGGCCCCAAAAGTATTAAACTGCATCTCTAGTCCCTGTTTTACATGAAGGTGCTCACCTCAGCTCCCATTCTAAACTACTTCAAGGAAGAATTATTTATAAAAACCTTGTTTTAAATTCCTGTGGCATATAGAAAGTTAATATCCCTTCTTGGGGAAAAACTGAATTATTGTTTGAGATTCTTTCCCCCTCCTTTTCCGTGTGCTAAAACTAAAGCAATTGGTTCAGCTGGGTTTCCAGAGGAGATGCTGGTGACAGCAGTTGATCTGCACTGGTGGTGTTTGTATCATACTGCTGGGTGTCTGCTGCTGCTGCTACGTTGAGCTCATGATAGGAGTGGTAGGATAGTTTGGACAAATCAAAGTGTTTGGTTTCTGTATTTAGTTTCTGAATTCCTTAGTACAGGAGAGGTTTGCTTCCCTCTGGAAATCGCAGTGCTCAGACTAATCTCATAAAAGAAGAAGGGACTGTTACTGCCCAACTGTGAAACCTAATCTGCTTCTAACAAACTCTTGGGCTCTGAGAAGTCAGTATTTTTAGGTCATCTTAATACACCCCAGAGATTAGAAAATCGGTATTAAAATATCTCAAGTAAAAGTGTTATTTTCTAAGATGAGATGATGAATTGAAATGATGGGAATAAAGTATCTGCTGTCCCTCAGTCTCCCAATCATCCTGAGGCCTAAGAAATGTATGAATGACGTAAAGTGTTGAAGGAAAAAAACCCAAACCAGCACAGCCAATAAATCCAGGCTGTCACATGAGGAGAACAGGGCTGGAATCCAGGTCACTCCTGGGCGAGCCTGCGGTGACAGCAGGCGGCTGTACCCATCAGGTAGCACCCGTGTAACCCACCACAGGGTTATCTCTCCTGAGCGTGTCATCTAGCTGCAATGGCAGTTCTCTCCCAGAAAGAGAAGTCTCTGCTAGTGAGAAGATACTGAGGACCTTACAAAATCAACCTTTTAATCTCTTTGTCCCCACAGAGCCACGGATGAGACAGGGCAGTCAGGGCTGTTGGTGTCACGAGCTCTCCTGGGGAACCCTTAGGTTCAGCACCACATTTATCTGTTAAAAGATCTGCTGGTGTAATTCCTTGTAAAAGTCAGATCTGAACAGTGGTGCAAGTCATCGTAATGATCAGTTTCCCAGCTCCCAGGATATCCTTTGCCAAGGCTGGGGGAGGGAAGAGTAACTAATTTCTTACCAGCAAGCAGGCACTTTCTGATTTGCCTCCTTCTCCCTCTGCTCCCCAGAACATATGCCTGTTTGGATCCCTCGCTGTTACAGTCCTGCTGGCTCCGTGATGAGCCTGTTAACGAGCACAGCTCAACAGGGCAAATAGAGGGGCAAAGCTGCCTGGGGTCATGGGGACTTTTTTCCCTATTTTCAGTGTGTTCTCCAAGGGCTGTCAGTCCAGGTCCTGTTTGAGGTCCTTTGCCCTTTCTTCACCAACCCTGTGTGGGCTCAGCAGCCCCAGGAGTCTCTGGCTAGTCTCCCCATCTCTCTGCTTGCCCTTAGCTGTGTTTGGAGCAGAGTGGCCAGGGATTTGGAAGTTTATATAGAGCTGCTCCTTCCATAAGCCAAACATAAGCAGCTTGCTGTGGTCAGGACGACCTGTTTGTACAAACACCAGCAGCTTTGACAGCTCATAAAACCCCTGTGTTGTCCATCTTCAGTCTGTGTAGGTCTAATAAAAGAAATGCCCCTTGGGACATATGCAGATGAGCACACACAAAAGACCTGGCTGTGTGCATTTGTCTTAATTTCTCTAGTGCTCCATAATTCTGAGTGAGCCAGGAGTATGGCACATAAATTCCTTCTCTGGGCACTGAGGGCTCGCTTGTGGCTAGGAGATAAGGTGAGCAAGCACAGCACACACCCATGCCTGCCCTTTTCTCTGAGTGATACTGGGTTATCAGGAGCACCTGCCTGGTGGAGGGGGATGGTCTGACAGGGACACACATCCCTGAATGTAAATAAAGAAAATGAAGTAAAAACTTCCATTCTTAAAAAAAACCCTGGTCTCATCAGAAACTGGTTTGAAATTAATTTGGTTAAATAGGAGCCTCTGAGAAATCAGATGAGGAAAGAACTTGCTAATATCAAACCTTGCACTGCTCCCATGCTAGAACAACAGGTTCCCCCCAGCAGCTAAGTGAGGTCCTCTTCCCTGTGGATTTGGGCTCCACTGTCCCAGGAGACACCCTAAGGAACATGAGTTGCAAGGTCACTGGAAAAAGCAGTTAGAGAATTCCTCCCTTGTCACACTGGATTCTCACCCCTTCTTGCAGCAGTAGTGGTATTTTACAGGGCAGACTCCTTGTAGGTCCTTGCCCTCCTGTCTCACAGCTGCCTTCTTCCCACTGCCACCCCAGAGCAATCCAGTGACACCATGCTCAGTGCTGGGAAGGACCTGCCCTGTCATGAATTTGTCTCAGTTTGGTTTATCAAATGAGAAAGCCCAGGTGAGGCCAGGCAGCTCTCAGAAGGCTGCTGCTGGTCTCTTGACTACAGGTTGAGGTCTGTTAAGTGAGTAACTTGGAGTCTCACTGATGAGACTTGGGTAAGGAGGGACAAACATTGGATGTATGTTTCTTCTAATTGAATCAGCTCTTTCTTGCCTTCCCCTCTGCCATACTGGGTGGCTTAAAGATCTCTGTTGTGCTTGAGTGACAGGCTGTGTTGATACCTAGTTGCTTAGTAAGTTCATTAACCTGCAGCTCAATCCAGGCAATGGCTAACTCAAGCTGTTTTATATTTAAGCATCTAATCTTTCCAATGTATTTTGCTGAGCATGTAATTAAATAAGCATGACCCTGCAGTCTTTGTCGTGAATGCTTCTTGTTTTATAACTGTGATGATCTGAGAGATGTAATTAAGGGGTTCTTAATTTTCCATAATTGGTGGTGCTCCAGGTACAGCAATTTAGACACAATTTACAATGAATGCTTTAAAAACTTACAAGTTAAATATATCTGTATTTGGAGGAACATTCTGGGGGTATGCTTTTTGAAAATTGTAATAACTTCTGTTTCTGTTCTTCAAGGTTTTCGGATGTCATCCTGGCAACAATTTTGGCTACTAAGTCGGATATGTGTGGCAAAAAGTTTGAGCTGAAGATCGACAATGTTCGCTTTGTTGGCCATCCCACGTTGCTTCAGCATGCCCTTGGGCAGGTACGGTGTGAGCTGTGCTCTGGGGACCTCCTTCTCTTCTAACTGATGGGCTTTAGTTAGGCAACTTAGAACTCAGGGTGTGCATGTTGGCTTTTGATCCTCTTTGTACTTTCTCATGCTCAAAACTGACTTTTACTTGCAGATAAATAGAGTGAGTGGCAAACCGAGGGAGCTGTGTCAGTGATTCACAGAAACCCCTTCTGGTTACTGTAAAAAAGCAGTGTGGGGAAAGAGAAGTAACACCAAGCAGTCCGGCTCAAAAAGCTGTTTCTCACTGTGGTAGTTATTGCAAGTTAGCTTTTTAGCACCTCTAATTAGTATGGCAGTTACAAAAAACAACACCTAAATAAAACCTTCACAAATGCTAGAAGCCACATCAGCCTTGTTTGGCTTTTAACTCTCCCTGGTGCTGCAGATTATTCACAAGGCCCTGTTGGAATAGGTAGGATGTTGAAAGGGGTCTACAGTTTTCTTTTGGACAAAGTCAGGCTGCTGTTTCCATTGAGACCTTGCTCTGTGGCCTGTGTTTGAGCTGCTTGGAATGAAAGCAGTTGCTGCCTAGACTATAGCAAAAGTCCTGCTTAAATCTAGGAGAGAATTTACATGCTTCTATGTACAAAGTGTTCCCTGTCTCATTCTTTCTTCCTGATAGACTGTAAGAACGAACTGGGCTTTGGTAATTTCTGAATCCAACACTAATGTCTGTCACTGAACTGCTTTGGGCTTATTTTTTATTAAATTTACCAAGTCGTTAATTTTTTCAGGAAAAAAAAATATCTGCTTGCCAATTCTATCATCCTTTCTATCTATAATTAGAGGTGCAAACAGATTGCTGGCAACTGCTGCTTGATATTTAGAGGACCAGGCTGCTTTAATCCAAGTGAGGCACTGGCCTCAAGCATCAAAAAGATGCCAGTGTTCCACTTCAGAAACTCACCCCTGAGTCTGCAAGAAATGTGACAGCAGATCACCAGACTCAGTCCTCAAATGCTTCAGGTGTTTTGGAAGACAGAATTCAAGTATCCCTGAGCTGTGCAAGTCCATCAGCAGCCCCAGACAAGGCAAGTGATGAACCAGGCCCAAGGTCTGTACAGGGACCACAGCCAGGAGCAGAAGGTGATAGGACCAGAGACAGGGCTGGAGGACAAGACAGTGTTCTTAAGCAAGGGTCCATCCAGGAGACAGGACTGGAGACAGGCAGCCCTACAGCCCCTGAGGTCTGAGATTAAATGGGCTGCCAGGGCTGAGTTTAAATGGGCCTCCTGGATCATGGGCTAGGGTATGTGGGGGGAGACCCAATTGGGACTGGTCAGGGACACCGAGACCTTTTGGTGCCCTCAGGACCCTGACCTGTTCTCATACAGTATCAGATTCCTTTGTTTTGCTCATCCTGTCTGAAAGGCACAACTTTCTAAATGTGGTGTAAATGAGGTTGAAAATTTCTATTTGCATTTTTTCACCACATATTATTATAGATTCTTTCCACTTTCCAGTTAGTTTCATCCTAATAGCATAAAATGTCTGTTTCATCTGGGTAAATAAACAAAGCTATAAAATGCTGTAAACACTTTTTTGTTACTTGTAGAATCTTCTTTTTGGGTGTGTCTTATCACCCTAGGAGGCACCCCAGAAGTTTCTAGTGTCCAGAATCTTCTAGACGTGGCAGCCATCTCTGCAAGTCCATTTGAGTCTCTGTCTGGGACCCTTTGGGAGTTAGGAGGAAGCTAGCTGGAGCTCCTTTCCCATGGAGCAAAGGCACTGATCGGAGTAACCTGACAGTCTCTGCCTTGGGTTTCTTTGGAGTTCATACTGCAGGAAGTTAATCCACAGGACAGCTCAGCAAATTCTTACTCAGATGAGATTCAGGAGTTCCAAGTGTATGAATATTTATTCCTGTGTGCCAGACCACCTTTTATGTAGCAATATTCTGAATTCTTCAAATTTCTTCAGCATTTTCTTTTCCAGCTTAGTCTCTTCTTCTTTTTTTCTGGACAAGAGCTGATGAGAAAACTAGCTGGCATCCTAATTGATATTAATGGGGGTAGTTTCTTTGATTTTTAGGGAAAGAACAGGATCAGTCCCTTTACTTGGAAATGATTTTGAGTTTTTCTTGAAGTTCACAAGACATCCTGGAACCTGTAACTCCAGGAGAATAAAGAAACACAGTAAATTGGCTTTACCACCCTCCCATCACTGCCTTTTTGATAGAACTTCACTTACACTTTAGAAAAACCAAAAATATGTATAATTTCTTCTAGTTTCTCTAATTGTTAAGACTTTGGAGTGAAAGCACTCGGATTTCGGAGTTCCCTGCTGAGCAGTTTGCTGCTGGTGCTGGGGACCTCTCAGGAAGGGCGGATGCAGCTCTGCTGTTGTCAGCTTCTCTGTGTTTGCCCTTGTCTCAGGCGCTGCATTAGCCATGTACACACATACGCTGGGTAGAGGCCGGGGGTGAGGTTAGCTGGGTGTTTGGCCTGGCAGGTTGTAGCTATTTTCACTTGGGATTAGCTGGGTTTTCAGCAGGGAGCTTCGGGGGTGGCAGGAACGTCCTCTGGATTTTGTGCTCCATCTTGTGGCGACACTTGCTAGATTCAGAGTTGTTCATCTCAGATGTGCAAATTCAATTTGCTCACCTTGGCTTCCACTGCTCCTCCCCACAGCAAGTCTGTACCTGCGGTAGGGGTGAAGCTCTCTGCTGCAGAAAGAAGAGCTGGGGGCTGGAGAATGTGTTTGACATCCTGCAGCAAGAGAAAATACAACTTTTTGTTTAGCACTATGGTGCTACAGCTTTTTTTTTCCTAATAAAAGCAACAGTTTCTAACATGACACAATCAAAATGGGAATTTTAGGAAAGAAAAGAACAAGTGTGGCCTGGGATGAGAAATCTATGGACTTCTCTTTAGTTAATGGTATATATGACAATTTTGCTAAGGAATTTAAGCCTAGGGTCTTTAATGATGCTATAATACAATAGTGAAGACACCTAGTAAGCCTGCTATCTTAACTGATACTCATTTCCATGGTCATACCCAAATGCTTTGGTTTAAGTCTTCACAGCTTCTCAGAAAAGGCAGTGTTGTAGAGTAACTGTGACACTTTAATAATAATAAAAAAATCAGAGTTTTATTTTTTTACAAGTCAAATTTGATGGTGTAATTTAATCTATCTGTTCTCTTTTCTCAGCAAACTTGTTATTTGACTGTATTAGCATTTTTTCCCCCTTTGTTACTGGGTGCAACTGACTCTAGCCTATGGGATTTTTAAAAAAAAATATTTTTCAGGTATCCAAAACTGATCCCTCACCAAAGAGAGAGATGCCCACTATGATTCTCTTCAACGTGGTGTTTGCACTAAGGGTAAGGACTGTCTTTGTTCCATCTGACAGTGGGATGTGCTTCAGGTGTGTAAGAGAATGCGGGAGGCTCATGTTCCAGTAATCTCTTGTGAAACATTCAGTGCCTGATTTCACTGGGATATTTCAAATAACAAACCTCAGCAATGTAGAATACGACACTGACAAGTGGGAAAGTTTTCCAGCCCAGTGGAAAACAAGTACAGTTGTTCTCTTCAGGACAGTTTCTAGAGTTTTGATTATAAATCCAGAGTGTAAAGGCACACAAGAAACCCCTTTGCAGGATGGATTTGAACCCAGTTGTGAGTCCTGTATGTGTCTTGTCTTCTGTCACTAGCGAGCTGTGATTTTCCTAGACCCTGCCATTGAGGGTTGTCCAACTAAGCTGTGCAAGAAGGCAGCCTGGGTCTGACTGTCCTGTGTGTAGGTGCTGCTCTCTGTACGTGATTGCTCTACTCCTGCCCAGGATGGGACCAAATCCCACCACTGCACTAGCACGTTGCTGAGCCCTGGTGACTTCATGCAGCTCAGACCTTGGTGATCAGTTCTGCTCCAGAAGCAGAGGCAGTGTGGACAGTGGCTCGTGCTTGGCCAGCCTTAAGAGTCAGGTCCTCACTGTGGCCTTGGTCAACCAAGGCTTGCTCAGAGTAATTCAGAAACCTACTCTGGCTCAGAACAGCACTGTTTTGAGCCTTTACTCACGCTGTATGATACAGACACATGCCTTTGCTCAGTGCCTCCAGGCTTTTTTTATAATTAAATGGACAGTGTTTGAATGCTGCCTCTTCTTAGCAATGAGATCATTGTAAAGGGAGAGTGCCAGGGAGCAGTGGCTGTAGCATTCTAAATGAGAAGAAAGTACAAGTGAAGAATAAGAAGGTTTTGATGCTCAGCAGGAGCCTGGAGCAAATATGTAGTTTTTGCTTGGAATTGTTTTTAGGCCTACTCTATTGACTAGATGTTGGGATCTGTGTTGGGGGATCCTGACTTGGCTAATTAGGTGGTATAAAACCCTAGAAATTTCATTATGTTCGAGTGTTATTTGATTTCTGAGCTCTGGTTTTCTCTTCCCAGCCCACAGGCTGCATCTGTGGAGCCATCATGTTATTTTTGTGGCATGTACACATATGAAGAAACATTGTAAGAATGAAAGAGGGAGTTGGAATAGCTGTCTTTATGGAAATGGTTGATTTTTGCTTGACTGGAAATAATGTCATGATTTGAAAGTCTCCAGCTCCCTGCTTGTGAAATGGCTTATTTTTTTTTTCTTTTAGCACTAGCACTTTTCTTACTGATTGATAGCTTTCCAGTGGTGACTACCATGAACATGGCCACAGGCTGGATGGCTTGTCAGTTGAAGAGCAAGGTTTCATAAAAAACAATTATCCCAGCAATCAGTCTGAGGCAAGCAAGAAATCATGCACTGAATACTGCTGAGGATCCAGTGTTCTTGTGCTTTGGGACATTCCTAGGTCAGGAAGTGTGGAATCTGCAATACAGGAATTGATTTTAGATTTCACTTATTAAGAAACATTAACTTCAAGAATTTTGTTGTTTTGGTGTCCTGGTAAAGCACCATGCTTTGGTTGTAGGTAAGTGTGTGTGGATGCACATGCAGACACAAGCATGTATGTTGAGTCATGTGGAAGCAGAAGTGTTGAAACCACTGCTCCTTCATTCACAGTGTTGCCAGAGCTTGCTGAAGTGCAATGAAGACTGTATCTAGCCCATATTTTTCTAGAATCTAGTTTTTAGTGGTTCTCCTAGGAAAACTTGGGGTTTTTTGCATTTTGGCACTGTGATGATGCTGATGTAGTTGTGTGTAATGCAGCACTAAATCATATTTGCCAAATGAGACTTTCTTAGTTCATAGGGAGCTGTCACTTTCTGGAAAGTGCTGTGCATGAAGCAAGTGGAAATTTTTTCCTAGCATGGTGTAGTGCACTGCAGAGGGTGGGTGCAGGCATTCTGAGATAAAGATGAGAGTCCATCTGCAGTGGGCAGACAGAGCAGGCAAAGTCCCAAATGCTGTAATCAGCACTGATCCTGCTGTGTTTAAGCTTCAGGGTTCCCAGTGTGCCGTGACTCAGCAAGAACAGTGGAATCTAGAAGTGATGACTCATGGTTCATTAGTTTACGTGCCAAGTTATCACTTGCTAGAACTGTAAATTCCTTTAAATGTCTTAACAAACATGAAGCAGCTGCTGACACACACTGGAGCCACCAAGTCCTCCCCCCTTGTCAGCTGTACTTACATGATAGATTTTTTCCAGCACTTTCTTTCTGGGACTTACACAAATGCAGTGTTAATAATAAACTGTATTTATGAAATGTTTGGGAGCCTAAATCCAAATTCATTCTGGTTTGGGCTCAAATTGATCATGGGCTGGTAGTTCTTACCCAGTTACTCTCTTGTCAGTACGTGAGACAATCATCAGTACAGCAACATGGAGGGAATGGGCTGTGTTAGAGGCACTGCAGTCCTCACACTCCCAGTGCATTTAACCTGAACATCCCGATATTCTGCCTTTTCAAACAGTTTGACACTTTATTTTCTCACAGTGTGAAACTGAGTTTCGTGGTCTCTTTGCTAGTAGAAGGCCCATTAGCAACTGGAAAAAATAAACCAGATAGCAGTATTGTACTCCAGGTGGTGTGTTCATCTGGTGCACATAGACAAGCTTAGAAATCCCCGAGTCTTTTCTTTACCTGTGGCCATCTCTGAGCTTCTGCTTTGTTGCTGCTAGAGAAAATTCTTTTGCCAGTTGCCAAAGGGGCTGACGTTTGATATCTACTGAAAATAATTATTTTGTCTACTTACCCATCACTGTAGTTCCATATTGTAATAGTTTCACTCTGTCCTAGCAAAACCAGGACACACATACGTGGTTGTGGCTGAATGACCAACCTGTTTGTTCTCGGTGCTGCCCGCAGGCCAATGCGGACCCGTCGGTGATAAACTGCTTACACAACCTCTCGCGACGGATCGCCATAGTCCTGCAGCACGAGGAGCGCCGCTGCCAGTACCTCACCAGGGAGGCCAAGCTCATCTTAGCTATTCAGGATGAAGTGTCTGCCATGTCAGAAAGTGAGTGCTGAGCTTAGCTTTGTGCAGGAATATGTTTGTCCAGGAGCACTTTTCCAGAAAAGTGCTGATTGTGCCTTCTTACTTCTGTTGTGGCTGGGATCAGTATGAGCACGTTTTGGTGCTCTTTAGCATTCTGACAGCTTCTGACTGCATTTTGCCTCATCCAAGATCACTATCCCTATGCAGAGATGTCAGCTTTAGAAGTGAAGGACCTTGTTTACTTTCCTTGCTAGCTCAGTTCAGTGCAGTCACTGGAGAACGTGCGCTCAACCATCATGTTGGGATCTGCCTGTCAGGCTGAGGTGGAAGAACTTATATGTACCCTGCTTCACCCAACCTAGAGCAAGTTTCCCATGCTTTGATGCTGTGTGCTGAGTCACCAGACGACTTCTGTGGAAACTCTCCTCTCACATGGCTAGCAAGCAGTTACAGAGCATTTTTATGGGCTGTACTTCGGAGCAATTTACTATAATAATATGCCCTGTCTCAGGTGAACTCTATCTGCTGCATCATCTTGCTGCAAGCATTAAAAATTAAAACTAACATGTAAAAACAAAAACACTTCAAATCATCACTTGTCAAATTCACAGTTACATGTGCTTAAATGAATTGAGGTTTAGGAGAAGTTGGCAATGATTCACTGTTGTTATTTTAACATGTAACTTGAGTTATTGTAAAAACTTTGGAAGATAATTGGAGATTAAAAGGATACAGCTTCTGTCCCTAAGATACTGATTGATACCTAGTGGGGGGAGAGGAAACTCTCTTTGCTTTGAACTCAGTTGTTTGCTTTCTTGTTTTGAAATTTTCCATAGCCACAGAAGGGCCTCAGTCACCTTTTCATCACATCCTACCCAAGTGCAAACTGGCCAGGGATCTCAAGGAGACATACGATAGGTAAGTGAGTTTTCTTCCTAGCTCATAGTATGCTGCTTCTCACTGAAACCTCTTGGCCTTGATCCTTAGGATATTATCCACCTCTTTGTGCTTTTGACTCATTGAGATTTGAGTTTTAGACCAACTGGAGCAATGTGAAGGTTTGCTGTCATGTGAAATGTTTGCAGAATTGCTATGCTAATCATTATCTTGGTCCCCTTTTGGATGTATTATGGTTCTTAAAAGTTGGTGATGTCTGTAACAGCTTTAAGGATTATTATTTTCTTCCTTAGCACAGAGGCACATAATGACAAGTGAATTGTACAACTGAGTGTCATAATATGAATATCATCTCTCTGTAGAAGTGCTCTAAACCTGCAGCTAAGAGAAAAACGCTGCATCTGGCATTGATGGCAAGTCAGATGCTGCCCTGGCTTTGTATGATTACACTGTGCATGTCTGGACAGTGAATTTGGATTAGGTGGTGAGACTTGCAGCAGAATGGAAAGTGTAACATGCTGTTTCTTGACCAGACTGAAAGTTCTGGCAAGGATTTCAAAGGAGCGTGGAGTTAGAGTTGAATTTCAGCAGGAGCTGGCACCAACCTCCTCCAGCGCACTTCTGCTCTGACAGCTTCCAGTGCTGCCTCCTCGTGCAGAGCAGACACCTCCATTCACAATACATGCTTGGTGAAAGACCTTGACAAAGGAGCACAGAACGTGTTGGTGGGGAGGAAGATGATCTGCCCCTCGATTAGGATGTTTGTCAGGGCTTGGGAGAGTTACTCTGGAGTTCCTTGGCTGACTGTAGAGCATGTTGTGTGATATTAGACAAACCCTTTAGCCTCCCTAGATTGTGGTTCCCCTGTACAAAGGGAATAATCACAAAGCCCTGTAAGGTGAAGCACTGAAAGCCTGAATAATTTAATGATTGCAAAGCACATCAGAAAACTTCTAATAAGCTGTTATTTGTTATGTTCTAGAGCTGTGAATTTCAGCTTGTTTGGAAGGAATGTTGTATATTGTTTGATACAACTCGAAGAAAACCTCTAATAAAGTTTAAAATAAGGCACTTTTTATGTAGCCTGTGATTCTAGTATTAAACTTCACCTGCTACTTACTTTTATCTCTTCCTCGAGGGCTATGTATTTGGGAGTGGACATACCCTGGTGTTTGCAAACATTTTAGTGACACAGTGACACCTTGTGGCATTTAGCTGTGGCTGGAGGAGCATCCAGTCTGCCAGTACCATGATTCTGACATGAGGAATAGACTGACCACGGAGAAACACACATTGTTGCTGACCCCAGATGTACAATAAGGCAGAGTCTCCCTCATTTACACATTGCAAGTCGGGGAGAAGTGGTGCAGGTTATATTTTAACACTTTTGCATGACATTGTCATAAGCAAATGTAAGAAATAAGATGTTGGTAAAAATAAATCAGTCATTTAATTAGAAAGCTCTATTTGAAGAGTAGTTAACAGTGGTGTTGGCTGCCTGGGTAATAAGGTGGTGTTCTGCAGTGTTTTTCCATTAATCTTCATATGAGAGAATAGGAAATATGTTTACTACACCTGCTCAGGTGAGGGGCTGCACCACCATGTTGGGCAGGTGTAGAATTAATTATTATTTTTTTTTTGTCAGGTAGAAGAAATGGTCTAGAAATAGGATTTTTATTCTGCAAATCCAAGATGAAGAATTCCTGAGTGGCAGCAGCTCTAGAGTGAAGTCTGTGTGGTCTTTTAAGAAATGAGGGTTAGCCAGCAGTGACATGGGGTTGCAGAAAAAGCAAATAGATAAGAAGGCATAAAATAGAAGTGTTTTGTGTAAGATGGGAACCAGTCTTGCTCAGGATTGTAAATCCCCTGCTGTAAATGAATACCGCTTCCAGTTTGGGGCACCACATTTCAAGAAGGATTTGGGCCACCTAGGGAGTGTGAAGAGTGAGAATGACCTAAGAGGAAAGATGGAAAGATTTGCTCTGTTTCTTTTAGAGGAGAAAGGACTACTGGGAACTGTAAATCTTCAAATGCATGCAGTGCCAATGTGCTGTTTTAAATGTAGAGGGATTTCTGGCATAGCCTTTGGCACAGGGGAACAGCACAGTCAGGTGGAGAGAGCACTTTGAATTGCAGATGGGAAGCCAGCTCTCCACTTGAGATTTGCCCAAGCCAGCATTTCCTAGTGCCTGCTGATTTCTGCAGTGGAGGGCCTCGTGAATTACCAGGGCTGCTCCAGAGGTGCTGTCTCACCCCTGGTTTCCTGTAGGTGGTGCTGAGGTATTTCAGGCAAGGCCCAACATGTCCCTTAGCAAGCTGGTTTGTACAAAACCACAATGTATGAATCTAGTTAGAGATCAACACGTCCTTTGTGTTTTGGATGAAACACCTCTATTTTATAAGGCAAGAATCAGCCGCCAGGTCGTCTTGACTGTAACACTCCAGCTGCTGTAGCAGTTTAGAGGTAACCAGCATCTAATTCCTGGGACCTTCTTGGACTCTAATGAAGAAAACTAGAATGTTTCTTTTTGATTAGTTCAGACAGTAGATTTGAGTGCCTTCATTCATCTTGTCCACAAACTCCAGCATTGGTGTGGAACAAAAAGCAGCAGCTTTAAGACCAAGAAAGTCCAGTTGCCAATGCCTCCAGTGCTGACAAGTTTTCTAGGGTGTCTCTTTTAACTTAATGTTGAATTTAGGGAATTAAGAAAACTTTCACCAAGTTTTATCTGCAGCTGCAGATAATGTCAGCTTGATACTAGCTAACTACCTGTCTGTTTTTAGCAAAGTTCTCTTTGCTTTATATTGGAATAAAAGTGAAAGTATTGGGAGGTTTTGGGGGAGGATTGGATTGTTTGTTTCTTCTTTTTAATTTACAAAGAGCCTTTATACACTTTTAGTCTAGTGGGATTTGAACTTACTGGTAGATCTAGCCTGTCTCAGCAGCTCAGGGAGAAGTAGAATAATTATATGAGATTTAGTGAATTATTAGATGTCATTTGTGTGGCTGTACTGTAAAATAGAAAGCAGCTACAGTTATTTGATCAAAGGATGGTCAATGTGTCCTTTACAAGGAAATGTGAAGTCATTTCAGAGCTCTAAGTAGTCACAACCTCTAGCAAAAATAAATAAACTCCAAAGGTACAAGATCACCTCCACCAAACTGGAAAACATATTCATAGTTCCTGATATAAATAGGATAGACATGAGGTGTGTGTATGTAAAAATTCATGACTTTTATGCAATATGAGGCGGGGTTGTCTTTGCTTTGCCAGTAGTTCTGAAGAAGGAGGCTGCAGTTCCATGGGTACTGGCCAACCTTCGCGTTCCCCTTTGGGGCAGTGGCTCACCGTGACTGCTCAGGGCTGAGCAGAATGGAGCAGAAGAGCAGTGATACTCCTCAAAATGTTCCCCAGCTTCCTGCAGCTCTGTAGGTGGTTTCTGTGCATTCATCAGCCTTCAGCTGATCTCACTTCCCAGAATTAGTCCACAGTGCTGTGAGCCAGAGTAAATATTTAACAGCCGCAGCATCCTCTGATAAGGAGGTCTGTGGCTTAACTAGTTTCTGTGTTTCTTTCTATTTCTTTTGAACTTTGCTCCTTCTAGTATCATGAGCTGTCTCATAGGTCTTATGATGGACAGACCTTAAACAGCTTTTTCCTATTTCCTTTCCTTGTCTCAATTTTAGACTATGATATCCCCTGCCTTTGTCCTAATCCCTCACCATCTATCCCTCAGTATCACTCACCATGTATTATCTAAACAGATTTTTTAAAGAAACCTTGTTGAAACTAATTTTCATGGGATAAAATGGAATGTCTGTGACAGTTTAGTAGCCAGTCCAGTAACAGGGAATGAAGCTATTTTTACCCAGAATGGAGAATGAAGCTATTTTTGCCCAGTTACTCTTGAAGTCTGTGGGAAAATGGAAAAACTGGAGCAAAGTCTCTGGATACCAGTTAACTGATAGAACAGCAGATGAAATTCAGTGCAGATAGATGGAAAGTAATGCATGTAAGGCCAAACAACCCTTATATAGTACATAACTGGTCTGAAAAGAGCTTTTGGAATTACAGCAGATAGTTCAGTGAAAATGTCAACTCAGTGAAAAGCTCAGGGTGCAGTAACACTGCAAAAAATCCCCATAAAATGTGAAGAGTAGTTAGGAAAGGAGCAAAGAACAAATTCTGTGTGTTCCTGGTGTGCCTCCTGCACCTTTGAATCTTTGTGTATTTCTCCATTTCCTATCAGGGGCTACTTAAACTGTGTCCCTGAGGTTCATGGCATGCAATGCAGCTGGTGTGGTGTTACCTTCCCACAGTCCTGCGTCTTCCTGGGCTCTTTGCTCCACTGTTCCAGTTGGTTAAGGAGAATAAAGTAGATTGGAGTTAGGTGACTCCCTGCTGCGACTTTGAAAACTTGTTTTCTTGGTGTTCTCTTCTGTTGCTGGCTTTTGCCATTCTGCTTCTGCCCCTAAAAGAAGGTGCCTTCTGGGTCTGCTGGTCCCCAGCCAAAGAGCTTGGGGCCAGCTCATGGAGATTTGTGAGGCTGGCAGGAGAGCTTGCTAAATAGATGACTTCATGGGGAATCTGTAAAAAATGAAGGCAAATGTGGAGCTGAAGTTCACTTTCTGTGACTTGACTGTATTTCATGTTGCATGAATTTTTGTGTATATATTTGTGAAATGACTGAACTCTGTTAGCTGGCAAAGGGCAGTCACATAAATTGTTGCTGGACAATGTAGCTTATTCCTTGTCAAATTATTAGAGACTTAAATTATTTTCCATTCAGGGAGGGGCAGGTGAAGGAGAAATCATGTACATAAAGCTATAATGAAGGCCTGAAATCGTACAGTTGAATGCAAATGTGGAGGAATGAAATTAAGATCCAGATCAGAACTGAAAATCGGGTTTTCTTGTTGTCTTTAATTCTAGGCTATTGTTGTGTAGTGCACTGTAGACAAAATTATGCTGCAGAGGGTGTAATTATGTAATTAAAGCTTCTGCTTTGCTGCACTTGGACCAGAGAATGGAAAGAACCAACTGTATTTTTTTTTCCTCTTTCCTGAATGTTAAACTGTACAGAGAAAATAACCCTGCAAGCCTTTAATGTTTTCACATTCTCTGCTTCTTTCCAGTAACCTCTTTTAACAGCCCCAGTAGATTTCAAGTAGTCTCTTAGCTCACTTGTCTCATTTATTGTTGTGCTCTCTCCTGTGAGTGTTTGCCCTGGTAGGTAGTGTGGATAACTGCTGCTCCAGGGTGCCCTTTACCTTGGTGTATTTTGAGAGAATCCAGCTTTATCTGTCAGTTGGTGTGTGTCTGGTGGGATAAGCAGTGTTACTGGAGCTGCAGCATTTAATGCAAGAAAAAACAGAGGTGTTTGCTGTGCTTTGCATATTCCTTCAGGGCTTGGAGCCTCTGATCAGAGCTGAGGTGGTAGCAACAGAGAGACAGTGGATTCATCCTTTTAAAAAAAAGGGAAATATGTATGGTATCTGCTCCATTTGCAACTTGAAAATTTGTTAATTTTCAGAGGTCAGTGCAAGATTTGAGCACAAAACCGTGGCCTTTTGAAAAGTATTGTCTGCAGTGAGATTTTCCCTCATGAGTCTGATCATGCACGAGGCAGGAGGGGATGGTGTTTGCTCTCTCACCACTCTGTTGTGGTTTGATGAATAGTTATACCAAAGCTACCCAGTGTTTTTGTTCTAAAGCTGAATTTTCAGGTCTCTCTAAACCCTGTATACAACCAGATGAACTTGAAAAAGAGCATGTTAGTTTGTGGCCTACAATTGAATGCTAGGTAGAAGTGTTTAAATCACCACATAAAGAGTTTCCAAGACATGTATTTGCTCCTGGCCTGTTCCTGCTGGGTTTTTAAATCTGTTTTGCATAGAGGGGAAATTTGTGGGCGTTTTCAACACAAAAGTCATATTACAAGTCTCAACACACTTGAATTTAAAATTCAGACTGGAATTTTCCAAGTGCAAACTTTGAAATTCCATTTTAGGGAAAAACAAAATAAAATAAAATTCTTTTGGAACTCATTTTTTAAAATCAAAGGACATATTGACAAATTCAGCTCACCAGTGTAAACAAGATTAGCTGTTGCTTCAGATTGATTTGGAAGTGTATATGACTTCCTTTCTCAGTATCCATGAAAAGATGCTGTGGGCCTTGCTTCTTCTCCCTGCTCAGTCCCACCGCCTGTAGAACAGCTGTCCCCGTGTGGGATGTTGCCCTTATGGTATCTTTACCCATTTTTAAATAAATGTAGTTACCTGCCTAGGTATTTTTTGAATGTTGTCTAGATTTACAGCCTTCTGTAAAACTACCTGAATGATGTTCATTGCTCTCATCTCCCAGCTGTCTTGGATTTTTCAGTAGAAGAAGCTTATAGTTGCTTTCAGGCTGAACATGAGGGTCAGACTTCATTGTCATTCTTGAGATGTCCATCATTTTCACTCCAGTCCTATTGTCTGAAGTCAGCTTAAAGGCTTAGCTTAGTCCCTGTGGTTTCCTAGAATGAACAAACCATTTAACAAGCCTGTTTGTGATTTCATGTGACAAACAGAAGTGGGTTAGTAGAAAACAACCAACCTAAGCGGAACCAAGGAGTCTGTTACTGTGGAAGTGTGCTGCTTGTAGCACCCCTTGCCCAGAACAGATATCTCCTTTTCTTTTTCCTTGGAAAGGAAGATGGAAATTGGAGGTGAAAACATTGTTCCACATTAATCTTTGCCCTTTGCAGCTCTGGTCTAGGGAATTTTCCAGTGCCTTACAGTAGATCTTCAGTGGACTCTTTTAACTTGAGATAATGCTGCAATGTTAAGAGCAGAGGGAGCAGAAGATCAGTGGGATGAAGTCTTTCAGATCCCCCCTAAAGCCTTGTACAACTTAAGGAAGCCCCTGGAGCTAGGAATGAGCTGGTCCTCAGCCAGTCTGGGAATAGCCAGGGTACATTCAGTCTTTTCTTGTCCTGATGTGTTTCCTGTGCAGGGGTGAATCAGAACCGCTATTTTCATTTGTTATACATGGCAAATGCTGTATGTATTTGTTTTCTTCCTATTTCAGTCTCTGCACAACAGGGGTGGTCCGTTTACATATCAACAACTGGCTGGAAGTGAGTTTCTGCCTGCCTCATAAAATCCATTATGTTGCTACAAACTTCATACCCCCTGAGGCCATTGAGAGAAGCCTGAAATCTATCAGGTAAGAGCAAGCCCTGTCCTTCAGAGCATGGCTGATCTTTCTTCCAGTTCCAGATGTGATGCTGCAAATGTCTGAGCTGTCATAGCTGGGGGGATGATGTGACACTGAGCTGTAGCATGGGGAGAGCGTGGGCTGAGGCAGGACTCCCTGAAGCTGATGCTGTGGTGCTGTGATGCTGCTGTGTACACGGCAGCGTGAAGCCACAGCCTTTGTGTTAACATTTGGTGGTTGTACTGAGGTGATGCTGCAGGAGAGGTCTGTGCTGTTTTCAGTCAGAGGAATTGTGTGTTCATTTGAATCTGTTGACCCAGAAATAATTGTGCTTGTAGAAGAAAGAGAGCCCAGGCTTTATGACATCTTATTTCCTGCATTCCATGTTTACAGCTTTTTACCTGCAAAAGTAACTAACTCTTGCTTGCTTCCTTTCTTCTGCTCCATTCTGTATTTCAGAAATGCAGATGAGCACATTTCAGACTAGTCTCCAGGCTTAATTGCTTGCCAGCACAGTACAGTTTGTGTTTTCTAGTCACTGGGACATCCAGTTACCCTATAACCCTCTATCCCCTTTTTATAGGGAGCATCTTACCTTATGAGATAAAAATAACCCACTTACAGCAAAAGGATGATATTAGAAGTTCTTTTTTTACCAGTAGATTGACCCCAGGTATTCATGGTCTGGGAATAACTAAGCCTTCAGGAAAAGCTGCAGTTTACTGTGCAAATGTATTCTGTTTGTTTCTGCAGGCCTTACCATGCCTTATTACTTTTAAATGATGAGAAGTCATTGCTTAATGAGCTCCCGTTGGACTGCTCTCCTGCCCTGGTGAGAGTAATTAAAACTACCTCTGCTGTGAAGAATTTGCAGCAACTGGCTCAAGATGCTGACTTGGCATTGCTGCAGGTACGGGGAACTGTCAGTGGCAGCTGGAATTCTTTCAGATCACCGGGTGTTTTGTTTCTGTGTGCCAGTGAGTTTCTGTGGAACGTGAGCACGTCAGTTCCCTCGGTGTGAGCAGAGTGCACAGGGAAGGTGTGAGCCTTAGAGCATGAGGAAGGGTTAGGGAAATGAAGGGCAGCGATGCAACAACAGCGCTGGGCAGTCCTGCAGCCACATCTGAGTTACAGATTGCATAGGGCAGCAGGGGTGCATGGAGGTCTCTAGTCCACACCACTGCTCAGAGCCAGTCCATCAAAGCAGGCTGCTCAGTAACTTGTCCGTTCAAATCCTGGATGCCTCCAGGGATACCTCCCACAGCTTTTCTGGGCCCTGATCCAGCATTTGACCAGCATTAGACTGAAAGCTTCCCTCACACCTGATGGGAATTTCCTATCTTCCACCTTGTGTGTGTTACCTCCTGTCCCCTCCCTGTGCCCCTCTGAGGAGAATGGCTTTGTCTTCTCTGTACCTTTCCACCAGGTAGTTAAAACCAGAACAAATAGTACTCTTGACTTACACCACAGTGGTCTGTCTTGGTGCTGCCATGTTGATGTCTATGTGGAAATGGAGGCACCCAAAATGCAAGTGAAAGCTTACAGCTGCCATGGACAAATACATTGCTTCCTCTGGATCTGCCAAGATCTGCCAAGATCTTCTCTACTAAAGAGCTCTGAAAGCCTATGCAAACTCACCCACTGATTTCCCTTAGTACGTCAGGGCATGGACTTTGCAGAGTCCCAGAAAGAAGCTCTAGTTTAGGCTTGGGCAAAATTTTTGAGCTGTTCTCTCCAAGCCAGCAGCTCTTTCTGAAGGCCTTTCCAGTACTGACAACCAGATTTCACATCTGAATTCCTCAAGGTGATGTGATGAGCCCTTGAAAAGGGAAATTTATGCCAGTGGGGAGAACGAGACTGTGGCAATCACGTGAGACATGAGGCCACTGAAGACTACTGTGGATGACTGTGCTCATGGTGGCCCTTTGCTTGTCATGCCTGATGATTATATTAGGTGACAGGGGAGAGGGGAGAGCCACTCCCTGCTTCTAAGGGTCAACTCATACCCAGGGATGGGATCTGTGCTCTGTGTGACATGGCTTGTCATCTCAGATGCTCCTGATCATAGATCTGCACCTTCTCTTATTCAAAGGGAAAGGTCCTGTTTTGGAATAAAATTTCCAGGTTGCTTACAGTGGTCTGTGGTGTTACTTGGTGTTATAAAGCTATGGGATGAACTCTGGAAATTCCCTACTGCTTCTGTAGTTTTGTTCTTCACAAAAAAGCCAAGTTAAATGCATCTAATGATACAGGCTGGATTTCATGTCTCATACAGGCTATTTATGTGGCTCTTGCAGAGCCATTAACAACCACTGACTTGTTTAACACATTAAAATACTTGGTGTAACTCATTACTGAAAAAGCTCAGTGCATTAAAAAGGTGGTGTTGGTTTCCTTTGTGTTTGTGTCATAGGAGAGGCTGATTCTTTGTTTTAATTATTTTTCATGTATAACACTTAGTGCATTTTGTGCATAAACAAAAATATTTTTTTGAGGCATGAAAAGTAACTAAACTTCTATTGATACAGTTTGAAGAAATTCCTTTAAGGCAGGAAATACTGGGTTGCTGAGAAATGTGTAGGGAACCTCTGGAAATTCATAACTTTGTCAAACGCTTTTTGATGTGCCACATGTTATATTAAACCACGAATTTATTTTGAAGGCAGGGTGAAAGGATGGAACATTTTCATTTCAGTTCAAACAAGACTTTTCTGTCATCCTGTGGAACTCTTGCTGAGAGTTTGAATTTTGCTTTTGCTCCCTTAATTTTCCCCTGTTTTCTCAATGCAGGTTTTCCAGCTTGCTGCACATCTCGTTTACTGGGGAAAAGCCATTATTATTTATCCACTGTGTGAAAACAACGTCTACATGCTTTCCCCCAACGCCAGTGTCTGTCTGTAAGTAGAAGGAAAATGAGTGACTGTAGCAGCAAAGGGGTGAGAAGCACAGATCCCTCTCTTACTGGGTACAGAGTGGGTTCTTTCTTCACCTATCCATCTGTTGAGACTGTACAAAACACAAACCATTACATGTGCCTGAACTTGCAAAGCCAAATAGGAATTTGTGCATGGCAGGGAGGAGCATCCTAGCAGATCAATGTGCTTCTGCAGTGAATATTGCTTGGGAGCAGTACTGACCCTGTGAAGCTGCTTTTAGTGTTTTTAGTGTGCTTGCTCTCTGAATGTCTGTATCAGAAAGGCTGTATGAACGTGAAGCAATATGGAAACATTTACAAAACAAAATACTTCATGGTTAAGTTAAATGAGTGTTTTCTAGGACTATGTATCTGGCACACAGCATCACCTGAAGTTAATCAAAAGTAGCAAATCAGGGTAGTGTTGCTGTCGCTGTTGTATAGCTTCGTGTGATGGTGTATTGCAGACAGAAGGCAATGTGGCCATTTGAGAGCAGGCAGCAGCAATGCACGGAAGATTTGGAGGCAGTGGTGGGTATTTTTCCTGTGCTGAAGACTGGCAACCCTTTCTTTGTAGGATTTTGAGACTTTTTAGAATCTGTGTTGGAACTCAGTTATAGGAAAATAATTTTAAATCAAAACCTCTGTGATGGAAGTATAAAAATAGAGCTGGAAGGGACCTTAAGGTCATTCAGGAACAACTGTGCCTGTGTCGTACATGGCAGTGCTGTTCTTGAAGACCTTTGTAGATTGAAATCCTAAGACAGATTGTTTTCCTAATATTTAACTTGACTCTCCTTTACTTCTGATCAGTCATATTGCTCGTCCTGTCAGCATAGGCAGTGAGAACAGTTACATCTGCAGCTGTATTTTGCATATTCAAAGATTTTGTGTATATCCTGCCCATCCCTGTCTTTTCCTGACTGCCCAATCCGTGTTGCTTTGATCAGAGACTGCTCAGGTCTAGACTTTTTATCATTTTTATTTTTCTCTGGATTTCCTCCATGCCTTGAATAATATCTAGAGCTGAATGTAACACCAAGATGAAAATGCAAATGCTTCTGGCTTACTTTTGCAGGATGCAACATGCCATAAAGTGTTTTTCTAGATCTCACAGAATGTTTCATTTGGGCATTGGCACTTCTGTAATGCTTAAATAGATAAATGTTGCACTGACCAGCAATATGGAACTGATTTCTGCCTTTACCTCTTTTCTGTAGTTACTCTCCATTAGCAGATGCGTTTTCCTGTCAGTTCCGGGGCCACAACCTGCCGTCGATGCTTGCCAAGTTCTCCCTCCCCGTGTCACTCTCGGAGTTCAAGAATCCGCTCGCGCCGCCCGTTCAGGAGGTGAGATGGGGAGTGTACAAGAGCTCCTCGTTCTCCTGCTAGTAGGAACAAGGAATGGTGTTGCTGCTGGAGTACCTAGTCAGGAAGCCTGCCACTGCAGGTTTAGAAGTTGGCAATTACTGTGTTTCCATCCATAGGATTTGTTGTTTCATGTCCACGTGCCAAAAAGCTGTAGGGATGTTCAAGGTGAAGCTGTGTGGCTGCTCTGTGCTAGCAAAGCACAATCCTAAAAAGAAAAATCAGAATATTTATTTTCCTTGAGTGATCTAGTAGGGAAAACTGAAACTCCATTTGGTCTGCTAAAAACTGTCATAAATTAGTAGGGCTGAGTGCAAGTTTGTGGATTCCTCACAATTATATTCCATCTGCTTTAAGTTCACAATCTGGTTTCAAAACCACACCGTATTCCCTTAGTTTTTGCTGTGGAACTGGAATTGTTTAACGGCTGCTCCAGGAAGCAGACTCAGCATGCAGTCACCAGAAGTCCTTGTGTCACAGCGTTAGCATTTTAACCTTCACATTTGGGATAATAATATACGGATTTGGGATTTGTGAGCTGCTGTTTTGCTTAGGCATAGAACACAGCTTGCAGCATTTCTGGGAAGTGGTGAAGTGCAAGAAAGAGCTCAATAATGTGAGGTCTCCTGGCTGACACTGTTATATTCCCAGATGAAGAACCTTGGACCTCTAAACACAGCTCATTGTGGCAGAGGAAGCACAGGCAGATTTCTTTAGCTGATTTCTTGTGGTGTTGTTCGCTAGCCTTCATACTTGGATGACTTGCTGGCTGTATGAATTTAGCCACTGCTCAGATAGCTGGAAGATTAACATCAGTTGCACACACAGGCACAATTGTGAGAGAAGAATTTGTTGTAATGACAGGTTGGCAGAGATTATGATCAGAGATAAAGATAAGTAATGATGTAGCGTCTAATCCCGATAGGATGTACTGGTCGGCTGCCACCTTGGGAGGCAGGGAAGAGCACTTTTACTGTTTTGTCATTACTTCATTGTAGTTACAGACAAATCTGTGTCCTGAAAATTGAAGCTGAATTAATAGCATTCATTTTATTCTAGCTGCAGTAGCTCCAGGAGGCATTCTTATTCTCAGTACTCCTTTTAAAATTAATTACTTGCCTAAATACTTCTGGTTGTTCTCAGATGTCCAACTTTTGTTTAACATACATAAGTGAAGTCTGCCAGTGACTGCTGCAGGTGTACCTTGAAACAGCAGTGCATGATCAGTGTTTGCCAGTGCTGTTGGAGTGCTAAAATGGCTCTTTCAGAGCGTGTGCCTTCTCTCTGATGCTCACCTGTCCGTGGTGGGGTCCTGAAGGTCAGCAGCATGGCTTGTTTGCATCCTCTGTTCAGCGTGTATGGGAGGAGGAGGAATGATGCTGTGAAAAGCTACGCAAGTGCCTTCCACAGTCTGAAAAGGGGAGGTGAGAACTGTGGTTGCAGAAGACTTGGGGCCACATTGCAAGACGTGTGTGTGAAGATGGAGACCACCATACACTTGGGCTGTTTTGAGTCATGGCAAGCTTCTTTTTGATAAAGTTAAGTGTGACACTTGTTGGGGGAGTTTAGACTAGAGAGAGTTTTTAGATGTCTTCATATCAGTACATTTTCTTCTACTTTGATTTACCTGTGTAGAGCTCTTTGTATTACTATTTTTATTAGGAACTAGCCTTTTGAGAGAGATGGATCCAATCCCTGTCCTGAAGTGGTCAGACTCCAACTGTAATTAAGAGAGATCTAGTCGATACAGCAATTAATCTGATGAAATGTGGGTGGGTTTTTGTTCTGCTGTGCAGGGATAAAAGATGCTGTACTCTGAACTGTAAATACTGTCAAATTGTATTTGCTTTGCCCTTGAAAAAATTAACAAAGTTGAGAACTTTCACTGTAATTTTGTGTACCTAGGAGGAGATGTGGGGTTTTTTAACTTTGAAGTTTTTCACTAGTAGTCATGTTACCTTGTGCTTTTCATCATGCTGGCTGCACTGTATTTCTGAAGGTCATCTGTGCTACAAGGTCAGGACTGTGGGAAGGGCTGTATTTTCTGCAGAAACTGTTATGGTTTCATGGCTTCCATCCTATTTGATTCTTGTCTTCAGCCTGGGATTGGCTCCCTCCTTTTGGCATGTGCTTCTGGATGGGCAGAGATTACGGAAGGCATTACTACAGCCTGCAGTACAAAATAGGAAATCTGTGAAAGAACCCTTCCTCCTGTTTTTATATGAAGTTGTACTGCTTGATTTGAAAGAGGAAAAAGTTGTTTCTGTTTGCTCTGGGTGGAATTGCTCTGTTCCTTTGGCTAGATGGGGAAAAAAACAGTGACACTGGCATTTTTATACTTGGGGTGCTGTGGTATTTTTTGGCTGGTAGAAAGTAAAAACAACCTGCAATACCCTGAGCAAGGATGAGGACAAAACTGCCTTGAAAGATGGAGCACATGTGTACATTCTGCTTTTGGTGTCTGTCTAGTAGGTAGGAGATGTCCAGTGAGCAGTGTCTGCCAGGACTGCCAGTGCTCTCAGCTGGGCCCCGTGCTAGAGACAGGAATTCTTCTTGACCCTCTTGTCTTGGTCTCTTTTCCTGCCTGTGATGAGAGCAGTATTTGGCAGTTAACTCTGTGGTTGTTGTATATCTGTCAGTGGCCTTGTGCTTACAATTTGCAAAGGTTTTGGTATTTGTGTAGTGATCTCCATGCTAGCTTCCCTTCCTCTGCATTTAACCTGCCTTGCTTGGATTGCAGCGTTGCAGCAGCGTGAGGATGGGCCTGTGCCTACAGCTCAGCTGATCTAACAATATCTGGGTGCTGCTGGGAGGTTGCCCTGTTTGTCCTTTCTACTCAGGTGTGTGCACACGTGCCTTCCTCCTTTCCCTCTTCTCCATGTGCCAGAGCTCTGGCTCCTGTCCAGCTTGCCTCTATTCACTCGTTTCAGCCTCACTAGTTTTCTGCCAGGTTAGCAGGTGGAATTTGCTCAGGGGGAGATCCAGCAAGCTCCAGGGCTGGTACAGAACCAGGGAGGTACTTCTGTAGCTGGGGATGTGAGTGAGGAAAGCAGAAGCTGTCTGTTGTCTGTAGGTAAATTGTCTGTTAGCTCTGCCATGCTGTGTACTGTCATCTGGACCTGCAGCAATCCAGTGCAGCCTGGGACTGTCCTGAACAGCAACCAGTTTAGCTCATGCTACTGGTGCTGGAGCTCACCAGGGTCAGGAGGTCCTGTGAGCTGATACAGTAGGGAAACTCATCTCCCCTTTTAGTGTTTTTACTGGAGAATAAGCAGTTTGCATCTCCTCTACCCTGACCCCAAAGAAGCTGTCCTTCCTTCTGCTGCCTGTGACTCTTGGTTCCTGTCCCTGTGCTCTCCTCTCGCCTGTGTGGCACAGCCTTGATGTCACTGTGGAGCCCACCAGAGTGGAGCTCTGGTGACGTTCAGTGTGGTGCACACCTCATCATACCCTGCTGTGAAAGCACAGGGACACTTGGTGACCTAAAACCTTTAGGTCAGCACATGTTCACTGGCAGAGTACACGTACTAGGCACTGCAGCGTGGGAATGCTTTAACCTGCTCTTCAGTGTGAGGCTTTTTTGGTACAATATCCAAGTTTCTTCACCCAGCTACTCTGCACTAAGTTTCTTTGCAAACCAAGAGAAATGGATGATGCTTGTGGCTTCTCTTCATCCATTCATTATGGCCTCAGCTAGATCATCTGTTTCAGAAGCAGCTATAACATCTCTCTACCCTGCCGTGAGGAACAAATGTGGACTAGCAGGGAGGGATCTTTCCACCTGTAAGTTACAAGGAGCGTACCTATGTGAATGAGACATCCCATTTCCTCCCTGCATCCCCTTCACTTCAGTAGCTCTTTATCATAATACACATTGTTATTATTGGAGTTATCTAGTTCTCCCTTGATGGGGCTAGGATAACTATGGGAAAAAAACAGATGGGGGAGTCTGACAGCTGCCACTGAACAAAATACATCTAGTTTTTCAGCTTTGTTTTAATAAGTCTGGCCATCCTGTTGGGAGTGAGGCGCCAGGAGATGAGGCCTCTGCCCTATGCATCCGGAAGAGGTGCTGTGCTGTGCTGTGCTGTGCTGTGCTGTGCTGTGCTGTGCTGTGCTGTGCTGTGCTGTGTGTGAGAGCTCAGTGGAAGGTGAGCGGGTGTGTCAGGGGATGGCAGTGGGAGCGGAGCTGCCTGCAGGTCCTGAATAGGCAGCTGTGCCTTCTGAGGCACGCTGCAAGTGGGACTGTTCTGCTGGGCATCTGGAAGGCATTCAGATGGGAGCTTTTGTTGGCAGAGGTATGAAAGTAGTATCAAGGTGCATTTATATTCAGTTGGACTAGGTATAAAATCAGGGGTTTTTAGTGTGGCCAGTTAAAAAAATGTCTTTCCAGGCCTAAATGGAGGGAATGGTTAAGCTGAGAATTTAAAACTGTTACCTAATGATTCAAATGGCAATATTGGATAATAACTGTGTTGTCCTACATTAATAGGGGTCTTCAGAGTGTGTTTTCTGTAAAATAGGGAGAAATTTTAATAGGTGATCTGTTTTTCATAACAGCAGTGTGGTTTGAATGATAGAGAAATGTAATATATTTCAGGAAACATCCATTTACCCCAGTGACTGTGAAGGTGCTATCCTACTGAGCCAAGGCAGCTCTTATTTCTCAAGTCAGACCCTATCAAATAAATAGATAATCCAGACTGGATAAAGGAGGCTGGTATACTTCAGTAGGGAAAACAAGCTGTATTTTAACTAAGAGGGTATAGCAATGTAGCTAAGAGGGTATGTAGCAACAAATGAGCCAGGACTGAGTGCTTCTGGGTTGCTGGTTTCCCTTCTCTTTCCTGAATCTGTTGCTGGTCCCAGTTATCCTGGTGTTTTCCTTAGCTTCTTAGGCCTGGAAAAGAAAACAGCCTTAAAGAATCCTTGCAGGAAATGTGTTTCATTTACCACATTACTCAGGAGTTTTACAGATGCTCCCTTTGGTTCCCAGAGGGAAGAGAATAATGAATGCTGGATCTTGTCCCTCCAAGACTTGGGGCTGAGCTTTTCTCTGACTGTCCTGAGCTGCCCAGATGGGCTGACGTAGAGTGCTCATGTTTTCATAAGCTAATCCATCTTCTCTGCTCTGTCAGGAAGCACAGAGCAATGTCTTGTTCCCAGCGCCTTGCGTGACAGCACGCTGTCGCTTTGCCCGGGGCTGCTGTGCTGTGAGGTGGGAGAACAAGGGGATGGCCGCGGGCTGGTCTGTGCCAGCAGGAGCGGTCCAGATGCTGCAGGAGACAGGATCCCCTCACAGCAGCCTGGGGAGACTGGAAGGATAAAAGGAATATGGATGAAATTTAGAGTTGATTGTTAGTTAAATTAAGCAACAAAAAATGTTTCAGTTTATATTTCCATCACAGTCCTGGTGTTTCAGCCAAAAAAGGCTGGCTATGGGGTCCTGTGATGCCAGATGATGACTGAGTGGAGGCAATCCTGGGACTGAAGCATGCCCCTGCCTGGGAAGCTACTCCCAGCCCTTTTGGCTTCAGCCAGGAGCCCAGCTAATCCAGTAGACTGAGACCAAGCAGGAAGATAACCCAGTTATCTCTGAGGGAGGAAGAGCGTTTCCAGCAGCTGGCGCAGCACAGATGGTGCAGGGAAGCCTCCTCTGCTGCAGACCTGTCTGTAAGCTGCGTCAGAGCTCAGGAGGAGCAGATGGGGAATGGATGTAAATTCAGTGTCTGTGTCCAGAAGGACAAGCAGCAGAATGTGTTAGCAAAGCCTCTGCTAGACCTTATCTGTGAAAACATTTGCTGCTTTGGGTAAGAAACAGGTTTAAACCTGGAAGTGGAGATGGTGTGAGGCGTGTCTGCAGCGGTGGCACAAAGTACACAGGACGCTGCATCGCTTGGGGTTTTTTTCTAGGACTACATTTTGAAAGGCACCAAGTTCCTGCTGAAGTCTAGCTTATTGATAACCATCACTGATTGTCTCTTATCTAGAGCTGATTGTCTGGGCTCACTTCAGTAGGCAAGAACAGTTTTCTCCAATCTCCAGCTCTCCCACTTAGGGCACAAAGGCATTTGGCATTTGTGGGTTGCACGATGCTGCAGTTGTAAAGCTGTAACAAGGTTTTGTCTGGCTTCTTGTTCCTCTGAGCCATAGCAGCTGGCTCAGGGGGAGCTTTCTAGATGTTTGCACAGGAGTGTAGAGGTGAAAGTGCATATGCACAGTTAGAGAGTGTTGGATAAGACTTTCCACACACATGTGGAGCTGTAATGAAAGCAGCTGGCTATTTTTGTAATTCATGAAACCACCAAAGTGACCAGTGGAGCCTGGTCTAGGTCAGGCCCTACCCAGCAGACTCTGCAGGTCTGGTAGAGCCTGTCTTACTGTCTCCTTGAGTTGCCTTGGATTTTTCCAGGGTTATTTTTGTGCTGTTAAACGTGCAGACCTCTCTCACTTGATGTGAAACCAGCTAATGAGACATCACAGCGTGCCAACAGGTTGGAAATTTAAGCAAAATATATGAGACATCGTTCCATCCAGGCCTGCATCTGGAGGGAAGGTTTTTAGCAACATAATGACTGGAGTGAACCTCCTCTCTATTCCAGGCTGATTTCAGATGTTAGCAAAACGCTGTGCATTTGGTATCTTTTGCCAACCTCCCTCTTGTGCAGATTTGCTATTAAACATGTGAAATGAATTACGTCTTTTCCAAAAAAGATATGTTTGAAAGCGATCCCAGATAATATGTTTTAAGATTAAAATCCATTCAGCCCCTAAAAGTGGTAATCCCTGAAAAGACAGGGTGTGGGTCTGTCTGCAAACAGAAGATGTTTCTTTTGTGCTTTGATAGCAGAGGAGGAACTGAGAATTATAAGATTTATGGAAAAAGGAAAATTATGTGGGCTGATGAACTTTGGTTTGGGGCTTTTATTGAGATTTGGCCCGTTATCCTGATGATTAATACAGCAGAGCTAGCTTCCTCCTCAGAGTCTGAGCTCATTCTGCATGTGTTTCTCTCACCAAAACAATGTTGGTTGCTATGAAATCCCCAAGCAGCTTTTGTCAGTGAATCGGTGTTTTCAGAGCCGCTAGCGATGGGAAGGGTTGCCTGCAGTGATATGAAAAGGCTGTTTGTGCAGAAATGCAGATATGATGATGCCTTTTGAATGCTCCTCCGAAACTTCTGAAAACAGGCCGTGCCAAGAACCCATAAACACTTGTCCCTCCCCCTGCCACTGCTGCCAGGGCAGGGCTGCTGTGACACAGAGGTGCTGTGTGTGCCTGTTTAATACGAGCGGCATCTCTCAGCATTTTT
Organism: Caprimulgus europaeus; assembly: GCA_907165065.1. Next base: position 15,266,140 of record OU015540.1, on the reverse strand, counting down.
GAAGCTCTTGCCTGTCTGCACCCTAAAAACCGAGGTGCTTTTCTAAGCTTGGCCTGTCCTGTTATTGCAGAGGTGATCAGATGGGGGATATGAACCCTCTGCACTGAGCAGGGGCTCCTTGGGAGCAGCAGGCTGCTGCCTCTTGCCGAGGTTTCTGCTGCTGTTAGTGCTGTTTCTGCATCGCTGGCTCCTGGCAGGGCTCTGACCTCCAGAGTCTCTCCCTTGGCTTTGCAGTGATTTCCCAACTGACAGCAAACAGCTCCTACTGCTGGGTACCTGTCTTGGTTCCTTCAGCTCTGCCCCCTCACCCTGCCCTCTCCCTGGCTTTCTAGGAACCTGTGCTATAGTCTGACCACTCTGGGACCAACCCTTTGGTGATCAGTGGTTTTAGTGGGTCTTGTTTAAACACTAGCAAACTGGTCTCAGGGCTCACACTGTTGGGCTGTGGGCATCAGGGCCTGTATCTGTTGACTCTTTTTCCATGTCTAGTCTCTCAGAAAGAAGACTCTCCCATTTTTGTAGCACCTACTAAACTTGTTTTGTTAAAGGAGGATGGAACAGCTCCGGGTGGGGTTGTACAGCTACGGTTGTATGGCCACAGCGTGATGTGGTGAGAGCGTTCAGCTGCTCTGCTGGAACATGGCAGGTGCTGGAGCTGTGGCACAGGGACAGAGCAGGTTCATCTGAGGACACTGGCTGTGCTGGTCAGTGTTGCATGAAGACATGTGGATCATTAAAGGTGTGATTACAGCCTAAGCATCCACAAAGGCTTTGGGTGTGATGAACGTATGTGCCTGGTCATCTTTTTATGATTGGAGAAGAGATAAAACTGTTATGTGGGTTGGAAAGCATTTCTCCTTGTGACTTCTTAGTCACAAAGCCTAACCTTTGTGCACTGTTTTCCTCCTGTATTTTATTTCATGGGTGTTTAATGCCTCATTTCTCACCCTGCAGACTCAGCTCATTCAAATGGTGATATGGATGCTCCAACACCGGCTTCTCATCCAGCTTCACACGTACGTCTGTCTGATGGTGCCACCACATGAGGAGGATTTCAGAGCCCAAGATGAAGACATGCCCTTTACTGCCAGAGTTGGAGGCCGAAGTTTAAGCACCCCCAATGCTCTCAGCTTTGGTTCTCCAAGTATGAGCACACTTTTCTCTGCTGTTCAGGCTGCAGCCCACTTCTAGAGCTCTCCTTAGTGATGCCTAGGGTAATCAGGCCGTGGTAACAAGACAACTTGTCTTTGCTGGAGTGCTTGCTAATTGGGTCCAGCCCTTCTTAAATTTAGAGCTGAGCACTGGTGAAAGTCTTAAGGGCTATTAGACCTTTAATTCTTGTTTTTAAAATAAAGTAGTGCTTTGTAATTTGCCAAGTTCTCATTTGATCACCCTAAATGCTTTTATCAGAGCTACTTCTACTTTTTTGAAGTGACTTCCTACTTCCATGCTGTACTCAGAAGTAACCCCCATGTTCTCTGGCTGCACTGCTGTTACTGAGTGAACTTTGGTTTTCAGGAGAGGAAGAAAATGGTGAGAATTTGTTTTGAACAGCATTGGTTTCTGTGGGCTGTAGAGCCACCTAAAGAGATGCAGAGCTGGCTGTCTTCTCACAGATGATTGATTTCTGTTTACATCTCCTGATTTCTTTAGTCTCCTCATTGCCATTCTTTAGGGTGATTCTAGGAAAGCATTTTATCAAGAGTATAAATCAGATACAATGCTGAAATCCCCAATCTTTCCTGCCTGTGCTGTTAAAAGCAGCGTTCTCAGATCACCACTGAAACTGGATATCAGGAGAGATTCTTTGTACAACTTTCAGCTTTACAGAAGTCATGAATTAGGGCAGAAATCTTGGAATGTGAGTCAGATAAGTCTGCTTATTCTGGCTCGCTCACAAGAGGATATTGCTTCTTGGCCTTTCCTTCTGCTTGCTCCCATCTTCTGTGCTGTTAGGCTTTTTGTGTTACCACTTCACCGTATTCCAGCAGAGCTGGCTGGGAATTTTCTTTTCAGATGTTTTTTATGGACTGTTTATGGTCTCCAGAAGTACAATTTTCCACATAAATTGATGACTTTGTTGAAACATTTGACTTTCCCATTGAGAAAATCGCTGTGTTGTCATATGACTAATTGCAGATACATGTAGCATTCTGAGAGGCACTTTCTTTGCTCTACAAATCTGAAGGGATAATTTGGAAAGAGTGCAGAGGAACAGCCTGAATTGATAATCTTTCCATCATTCTGCTGAAGAATATAAAAATTCTGTGTTTCTCTCTCTCTTCCTCTGATAGCTAGTAGTGATGACATGACTCTGACAAGCCCTAGCATGGATAATTCCAGTGCTGAGTTGATACCTGGTGGGGACTCACCCCTAAATAAAAGGATGACAGAGAATCTCCTAGCAAGCTTGTTGGAACATGAGCGGGAAGCTATCCTCAATGTCCCTGCTGCCCAGAATCCAGAAGATCTTCGCATGTTTGCAAGGTAGGAAATGAGGAGTGCAGAATGGGATTATTTTTCTTATCCTTGCAGTTTTATTGAAGGATTGGTGTGGGCTCTGAGCAAATCCCATTAGCTTGGGATTTTGGAGGATAAATTCTTTTGGGTTTGTTCCCCCTTACACCCATTTCATCTCTGCACATCAGCTTTTGACAAAAAACTAATATGTATGTCACAAGAACAGTTGTTAACAGAGAGTCTTGGATGTGTGAAGGAGGTTGGACAAGAGGAACTTCACTGTTTCCCTACCAGTTTCCCTGTGTCCACACACTGTAGACATAAAACTGCATAACCTGAAAAAGCTTCTAAGCGTGCAAAGCAAGGAGCCAGGCATGCTGATGCTGCTGTTCTGTGTTCCTTGACATTTCCAAGCCAGCTAGCCTTTATTTTAAGGTTCATAAACTCCATGAGCCAGAGACAAAGAGCACCAAACACAAAGCCAGCCAGTCTACAAACATTTCAAGGTCTGTTTTGCAGAGATGAGCTGCTCGTTATGTCAGGTTAGTTAGGTGAAAGTCATTAGGATCTGTGATTAGTAGCACTCAGTTTTGTTGTTACAAATTTCAACACAACAAAAATCTGCAAGATGTGGTTCTGCACATGCTAAAAGCAGAATGACTTCCTAGCCAGGCATCTGGGACAAAGGTGTGGGGGAAAATACTTTTTCTTCCTAAGCATTTCAAAACACGGTGGCATCACTGGAATGCAACTTGCACTGGCCTTCATATTAGTAGAGCAGAAAACCACCTGAGGCAAGTACTGCAGCTTTCCTGTACTGCCCAGAGTTGGTAATCCCTAGAAAACCTGGTTCTGGCCCCAGGGTGGATATAGCTGAGCAGCCTAGAGCAGCTGCAGGAGCAAGGAAACACTTTTCTAGTCTGCGGCAGAGTTTGCAGCTGTGCTGTGCTCGGGGTTTGCACAGAGCTCTCCCAAGCTGCTGGGCAGTTACAGCTCTGAATGGCTCACCTCCTTCTCCAGCCTCTGTAAACTGCTTTGGCCATTTGAGAACTTTGAAATGTTTTTTCCTCCTTACCAGGTAAGTTGTTACCAAACCAGTGAGAAAGGGAAGTAGAAACAAAATCAGAATTGGTGATATCTTACGATAGAATTTGTGGGGGATGCTTTGGACCAGTTTAGTGGCGCTACAGTTCTTAAGTTATCCTAGGGAGAGGAAAGGATTTTGTGATTGCTCCCCTATTGCTTCCCTCATCTGGGTAAAACAGCCATTTGTAAGCTTTGGAATTGCAGATACAAAAATTACTTAGATTTCTTCATAAAATCAGCCTCTGTAACCAGGCAGCTCTCTGAGGATGTTTATTTTGCAGTTTGCTCATGCACCAGGTTTTTTGCAGATCCCCAGGATGGCTTTGCTAAATCTCAATTTCCATTCTCCTATAGATTGAATTGACAGCTGCATAACTTACTCTTAAATCAACAGTGAGGAAGAGAGGAGCTACAATAAACAAATGGGTCCTGTGGGTAGGATGCTGGAGTGGAAAATAGAAATGTTTATGCAAGACGCTCTTGGTTAGCGGTGGCTTTATGAGACACCTTAACTTGGAGGTTGTGGGTGCATTTTCTCTCTTTTTGTGCCATAAACCATCAGAGATGTGTGTCTGGGTAAATCTATTGCTCTTAATGAAAGTGTAAACAACTGTGGAGAGCTGAATGGGCTGATCTCCCTCATTACCCCAGTAGAGGTGACTGCGCCAGCTCTTCTTTTCGCTTCATCTTGGGGAATAGCGGCCTAATGAGGGCTGTGCTCTGGCAAATAGCTCTGCTGTGTCAGCTGCCTCCCAGAACAAACTCCTGCTATAAATGCATAGTTACTGCACTAAATATACTGCAACTGCCCTTCCACGTGCAGTTGTGTGTGCACACAAAGGCATGGGCTATTTTCAGCAGAGCAATAAAGTTCAGCCTGATCCATTTTCTTGTGTCTGCGCCTCTGACCGCGTGTTCTTCATTAAACAGATGGCAGAAGGAGCTCGTGCCTGTCCATTGCTGTATTTGCAAGATGGAAACTTTAAGGGGAAATAAGGAATACTGAAGCTTGGCTCCAGCACTGGCTGCAGTAACCCTCGTTAACACTGAATGGGAATTGAAATCCAAGTTTCAATGGAAACTGGGTTGGAGCGTTGGCACGTCCTTCCAGAAGTAAACTTGAGAAGGAGACAAGTTCTTTTTGATCTAGATCTTTGGTAGTGTTCTTCACTGCACATTTAGCAGTGCTTCTGAAGACAGTGTGAGGGTTCACTCATGTTCCTCTCCCAAGCCATGGGTGTGGAGCCACTTTCAGGATTTTTTTCCTTACTCTTAGATTGGGCGATGGAGATCTTTTACTCCACTGAGGAATCCCCGTTGGTGGCATTAAGCTGCAGACAGTTCTGCTCCATTTTCAGGCAGTGCTGGTGGAAGGGATATCTCCTTGTCCAGAAATAAGCAGATTTTATTTGAATAAGTAGCCTGAGAGAATATGGTTTTTTAGTGTTGAAGAGCACTACAGTGCTGTTTGAGGGGCAGCTCGTACAGCTTGGAGAGGGGAGAACAGTGATGAGCGATGGAAAGCAGTAATCTTCCATCCCTGCACCTGTACGTGTGGATCTGTCAACAGACACATCTGAGCAGCTTCAGAGGGACTCAGCGCAGTGTTGCTGCCCCAGAAGTGCCATCCTGTCCTGTTTGGGTTCAATAAACGTTCGTTGCCCAGACAGGCGAAGGCAGTGCCCCGCCTTACTGGAGCTGTGAGCCCCAAGTTACAGCTTTGTAGATTCTCGTTGGGCTTTTGGGAAAACTTCTTCCCTGGGAGTGTGGTGCAGCCCAGGACAGATTACCCAGGCGTGTGGGGCAGTCTCCATCCTTGGAGGCTTTCAGAGCTTGGCTAGAAAACGCTACAGCACTGGCAGTAGTCCTGCTGGAGCAGGATGCTGGACTAGACTTTGGAGGTGTCTTCCAGCCGGCATTTTTGTGATATTCTTTAATATCCTCTCTAGCTTTTACTGGAGTGGAAAGTATTTAATCTTGAGCAGTTACAAATCCAGACTCGATCTGAATTTAGGGTGGGTTTATTTGTTGGAAGACTCCTGCTTGGTCTGTGTTGCTGTTGGAAGCCAGGTTGTAACCAGGGGACAGCAGGGAGCTGTGCCAGGAGATGAGCGCAGGGGCAATCACAGTCAGCAGCTTTGTAGAAGGGAGAGAACAGGTAGCATTAAAAATCTTTTTTTCAAAATCAGGTTTTGAGCAGTGATACAAGTTATGAGATACAATATACAAACATTTCTGTTAGTGCCCTGAGGAATGGCACACACACCCCAACCGCCGCTCCCTGCTAATGGCCACTTCTCTGTGCACGCTGGTTGCCGTCGGCCCAGGGGAGGAAGCCGGTGAGCCTGATTTAAATACCCAGTGGGAGACAGTGTGAAAGGCAAATGCACAGCCCAGGAGGTGGAAAGGTGAATACAAGGGGAGCTTGGCTGTCTGCTGTTTGTTTGTACTGCAGGTACAGCGATGATGTTCTGCATAAAGGTGCCGAGCTGAGAGCTGGCAGATGAACATGGAAGCAGAAGGGAGTTTGCAGCGTGCTGGGGCTGCACAGCCCCAGGCTGCCTGCAGGGATGAGGCCAGGAGGCCCCTGGCTCTGAGTGTACATACAGCTGCTGGGGCAACAAGAGGGGGTGAGAGGAGGGACAGGGCAGATTGGGCAGCAGAGAAACACAAATGGGAGTGGATTAGAGGTGAAACCTGCTCTGGGCAGTGGAGAGGGAGGGTGTGATGGAGGAAGACTTGTTGCACAGCAGCTCCTTTCCAGCCATCCACAAAGGGTAATGGGTGATAGGAGTGCCTAGGCTGAGCAGCAGAAGACAGCCAGGGAAACATTGGTCCTTCAAGGAAAGCTTGAGAGGCTCCATCCTGCTGTGATGTGAAACAGGCAGGAACACTCTGAGGGACGTTTGGTGTTTTCCAAGGGCTGTTCCTGCATGAGCACTGTCTGAATGAACTGGAAAGCAGATCTTGTCATCTCCACTTATTTTCACAGTCAGTTAACATGAAGCAGCAGGCCAGCATATTCCTGAGCTGCAGAGGGGTATGGAGACATGAGCAAAAGCTGCTGAAGCGCAGAGCAGAGCGTGATGTGTAACACATGTGGGGACACATCTGTCTGTGCAGCAGGGGAAGTGGTTCTGGCACAGGCGTTTGGGCCTTGGCGGGTCGGAGTATTTGAGTGAGCTGTGCAGAATGGGCCCTGCATTTGGGAGGTTGTTAAGACAATTAAAGAGACTGAGCAGCAAACTCAGGCTTTGTCTGGAGGGCTGGCTTGGTGTTAGGTCTCTGGGGAGCAGATCCTCAGTCACCAGGGACTTGCTGCAGCGCTTTGCCTTAGACCCTGGAGTGATTGTGCAGGGCCGAGGTTATCTGATGGCTGTGGCATGCTGGTGGCCAGCACAGGGGTATCTGTGGTACCTCTGTTTAAAGAGAACTGGGAATTTAAGGGGCCAGTGTGGTTTGAGCTTAAGCTTCAGGGTTTTGGGGCTCTTTATAGCTCCCAGAGCTTCCCTGTAGTGCCTGTCACTAAAATTTCCATCTCCCTGTTGTGACTGCTACACCCATCCCAAGCTGGCCAGACCTCAGAAGTGCACAATCTGCAGTTACCAAGCCCCTTGGGCTGCTGTGAGGGCAAACAGGCTCGTCATTCTAAAAGCAAGTGTAGGTACGTGTGCCTCTGATGCAGGGCTGTGACGAAGGGCAGCGTGGACCCAGCTAGGAGAGCACAGACATAAATCTGCCACGTCCTGACTCCTCCAGCCTTGCTGGCACTTGTGGTTCCTCACTTCCTGGAATTAAAACTATGTTGAAAATTGACAATCTCAGGAAATGCCCCAGGCTGGGAAACCTTTTGATACAAGCAGGACCTTTGCAGAGCCCCGGAGCAGGGAGTCCCCTGCTCGTCCAGGGGATTTCTGTGCTAGGTGTGCCTACAGTAAGAACCAATTTAATTCACTTCACTTTTCATGTAAATGAGGGGCACAACCCAAACACCTTCCGATTTGCATCCCATGGGAGAGGGAACCTGGGATCAGTTCCAGCCGCGTGCACTTGGTTTTGGCCCACGTGCTCCCTTGCTGTCCTTCCCCACAGGCTGCTGCACTACTTCCGGGGCCGGCACCATTTGGAGGAGATCATGTACAACGAGAACATGCGGCGCTCCCAGCTGCTGATGCTCTTCGACAAGTTCCGCAGCGTGCTGGTGGTCACCAGCCACGAGGACCCCGTGATCTCCGTGTTCCAGTCTCTCTTAAAGTGACTCTTCTGGCACTGGCAAAGGCAGGGAACCTGCGACACTCTCGATACTGAGCATCTACAAGGTGTCTAAAAACTCAGGGAGGTGATTTTAATTCCTTCTTGCCCTGTGATGCAGAGCAGGTTCTCCCACTCCGGCCTCGGTTTCCCATCTGCTGCCTGTGGTGAGAGCTGAGGCCGGTCTGTGCGCGGGCTCTGGGACCTGCTGCAGGACAGCCTGCGCCCGCTCAGCCTGGATTCCGGCCGTGCCGTGTTCACAGCACGGGAGCTGCTGGTTCACAGCCCTTCCCTGACCCTGCTCCCTCCCCAGGGCTTGAGAGAAGCAGGAACACTTCCACTGCAGTGTTACTGACAGAACTTCACCTTTGGGTGGACACTGGTGCATCTGAAGTGCTTTCTCTGCTCTCCAGCAGTGTGGCTGCTGGGTCATTCAGCCACAAGCACTGTTGGTGAGCAGTTTGTCCCCAGAGCAGAGCGTACACAGCCTCTGCTCAAGGGCAGAGTGGAGCTGGCCTGGCTTGTAGGGAAAGGTCCCTGGGCGCCGAGGACTTGTTTGGTCACTGTTACCTGGCAGCAGTGAGGACAGCGGTAGGAAGGCAGTGTCACAAGTAAACAGTTTCATGAATGAGAATGACTCGCTCCCTGTGTTACAGCTCGTTCTTTCCTCTCCCTGTATCCTTACTCCTACGTGTCTGTTGGAGCAGGGCTGTCACCAAGCAGCCCATGGGTTGTGGGCTTGCAGGGTTTCCAGTTTCTGGCCAGGTGTGGGGTGGGGAGCTTGGTTGGTGAGCAGGACTGAAATGAGCTGGCCAAGCTGCAGGTACGTGGATGTCCTGGTTCCACACAGCCAGAGGCTGGTGCTAAGGGTGCTCAGACTCTTTCCCCAGGGTGTTCTGTTCCTCCATTCCCCTCCCTGCAAGCGTGGCTGTAGGGAACCAGACTGGGAACCTGGCCTGGGTTAAAGCTGTCCAGAAAAACCAGACACAGGTCTGTACCTGGCTGTGCTTCCTGATCTGGTTCAGGACAGCTCCTCCAGCCATGCCAGGGCTAGAACAAGAGGTGACAGCTCTGTTTCTGGGGACAGCAGGAGCTTATGCCAGCTCACCCCTGGCTGCCATGAGGCCACTGTTGCTCAGAGCTGCTCACTGCTCTGTGCTGCCTACCCAGAGAGGTGGCTTCCAGGGGTGTGTGGTGTTAGAAGACTGTCAGGCTCCTCCTTAAGTCCTTCCCTTACACCACACACACAAGCTGGAGTCTTTCCCAGAGTTGCAGGCTCTCACAGAGCAGCTTCACTTGCCCACACAACCTGGGTGGCACTGGGAGCTTTATCTTACTTACCTGCCACAGCAAGGCAGGGTCACACCGGGGGAGCTCGGTGTCCACGCCGCAGCAGGTACCTGATGGCAGCTGCTTACTCACGGTCCCTTCAGCGACTCTGCCCCTGCAGCTGCAAGTGGGGATGTCACAGAAGAGCAAAAGCACCAGGTGACCTGAACATCAGCTCAGCGTTGCTGTGGGGCCCCACCCCAGCCAGCAACAGCAGCTCAAGGTAAGCTACTGAGCTCGGCACAGCCAGGGCTGTTCAGAAGGGGCCAGACAAGATTTAGTTTGGGGTTTTTTTCATGTGATGGGGACAAGGGTTTTGACAAACTTGAGCTTTTTTTCTTGCATGTGAATCCTAAGGTCAGGGTGGGGTGGAGTGTGTGTCCCTGGCACCCTTCAGACTGCCAGCGTGGCTGCAGTTGGGCAGGTTCTGCCCTAAATCCCGGAGGTTTTTTGCCCACCTGTACCTCACGGCAGGAGCCTCAGCATCGGTGCTTTCCCTGTGTTGGGGTTCACACACTGCCCAGTTTTGAACTGGTCTCAAACAAAACCCATTCTTGTTCTCTAAGCTGGACATTCTAGACCAGTACAGCTGGGAAGGGGGCCAGAGGTCTTTTGTCCAAACCTCTGCTCAGAGAAAATGTGTTAGGTCAGGTCACTCAGGAGCTTGTCCAGTGGAGGTCTGAGTGTCTCCAAGGAGGGAGATGCCACAGCTTCTCCCAGCCCCTGGTCCAGTGTTTGACCACCCTCATGGTGAAAAGTTTTTCCATGCAGCTAATGAGGATTTCCTGTTTTCCAGCTTGTGCCCATTGCCTCTCATCCTGTCTGACAAAAGCCTGGCTCCATCTTCTCTACACCCTCCCACTAGGCAGTTGTAGACAACAGTAAGCTCCCTCCTTCACCTCCCCTTCTCCCAGCTCTCGTCCTTTCAGTCTTCTAACCGTTCCCCTGCAGCAGCCAAGCAATGGCCTCTTCTGGGGGCCAGGGTGATGGGAGCAGCGTTAGCGCCCTGAACCTTCACCACTCCTCCACCTTAACCAAACCTGGATCCATTGGCAAGGGAGAAAGTGGCCTCCAGCATCTGAACCCAACCTCAGCTCTGGCTGGGAGACCCACACCAGTCTGCCCCACAAATACAATCCCACCTTGGCCCCTTCATTGTGATAAAGTACATTTATTGTTAAAAACCTCCAAGCTGCTCTGCCTGCCCTCGCTGCCGCCATGCCACAGCTTGGGGCTATCATACAGAGCACAGCTCACGTCCTGGCTGGTGGCACACGTGCAAGACTCGTCAGCTGCAAGAGGAGTCTCCCAGTGCTGCCATCTTTTTCTCCATTTTCTTGTCTACAACGCTTACAAATTTGTTTCCTCGTAAATAAAACCTGAGAGGTTTCTCTGCCCACTCTCCCCTGTTGCCAATACCAATCCTTGTTGTGGCTACCACGTCCTGCTCCCCTGGTAGGTCATGTCCAGGTACCATCCAGATGGTTGCATCTTGAGTCAGGTCCCTTTGGTCAAAAGCTTTATCGATCCCAAACGCTTGGCAGAGCTTGGAGGGCCCGTTGCACAGCTGCCAGTCCTTCAGCGGCTTGGTGGGGCCCTTCCTGGAGGCACTGCGCAGCTCTCGCATCGCCTCCAGACCCTGGAGAGGTTCCAGGGAGCGCAGTAAGACTGCAGCCCCGTCCCCTGTGCACAACAAAGACACGTTAGTACAGGGCTGTTCATCAGGAACATCTCAGCTCTCAGCCCCAGCAGCAGCAGGAGCCTTTCAGCTCTGAGCCTGTGCCTCAGCTTAGCCTGACAGAGCAGGGAGCTGCCTGCGGTGCCCAACCCCAGGGTCTGTCCTTCTCTCAGGGCACTTTGCTTCGAGTGCTGGGCTCTGGAGTCAGCTGCCAGCCCGTGTCAGTGCACTCCCTTCCCTCTTCTGACTGGCCAGTGCCCCACAGCTCTGTGTCCTTTATTCACCAGTGCTGACTTGCTTTTCCCCAACCCCACTTTGTGATGTTACCGAGTCTGGCTGCTGCTCCGAGGCTTGCCAGAGGGCAAGAGGTTTTTCTTATGTCAGCACAGTGCTCAGGAATAACTACACACATGGATCAGTTTTGGCTCAGCTATCCAAAGCTGCTCCCAAACCCAGTGGATTTCAACTCTGGTTACAAGAACTCCAGCTAACCAAGGAGAGGAGGAATGAGTCTGGGTGCTGCCCGCTGAAAGAGGCGGCTGGCAGAGTCAGGCTGGACAAAGAGAAACCTGGGCAGGAGCTGCAGGCACTGGGAGCCTAAGTGGGACAGAAACACTTCCTTGGTATTTTCCACTGGACAGCAAGGGAGGTCTTCTCATGACCCTGAGTGGGCGAGGAGAGAGCCTGCTAAAGCTGTCTGTGTGCTGCCCCACACAGCAGCCCTTGTGCTGGGCCGCCCACGGCATTCCACCCCGCCAGCATCTGCCTGCTGGGTGATGCCGCTCCCCAAGAATCCCCTCTCCGGCCCCAAACATCTGGAGCCAGCTCCCGCCTGGCAAAGGCTTTTTTCTGTAGGTGCTGACAGATCCCTAAGGATCCAGGATTTCCAAAAATAGAATCCCTCTCACACTTTGTACAAATCCCACACTAAATTACCATCACCCTCCCAGGCTCCCAACCAAGGGCCTGATTTCTGCCCTTGCAAGGTGTCCCTCTTGCCCTGAGCCTCCCACAGCCCCGGCTGCCCTCAGTGCAGCTCCGTGGAGTCAGCAGAGTCCAACAGCTGGCAGCAGTCTGGTCCCCGGCACTCCCTTCTCTGAGGAAGGAGATTGATGCTAAATTGGCAACCGAAACCTGCTTCCCTCTACTGCAGTGATTTAGAGCTCAAAGGTCATTTTAGATTTTTAAGAACATGCTCCATGTCCTAATTCTGGTTTTGATCCGTGCACAAAGCAGCATCCTTCGCACTGGGCCGCTGCCTCATTCGCCAGGAGCAGCTGGGGGATTCTGAGCAATCACCAGTTACAGCATTTGCCCCAATCCACGACAAACACAAGTGGAAACTGTGGTCAGACTTGACTTGAACCCAGCCCCTGGGAGTTCACAGGAAGGGACAAGCACTCTGAGAAGCTGCAGGTGCTCCCAGGGCATCAGCAGAGCCATGGCAGGGGGTACCTGGCACTTCTGTCTCTGCATTTCCACAAGAACATCTCCACTCTTTCTAGCTGTGTGCAACACAGACCCTGATCCCTGCTCTGAGCCCGCAGCCCCTGGGTGTGACAGCAATACCACGAGAGCTTCGGGAAGAGGTGGAGCCAGGATAAGAGTGCAGGGATGCCATGAGGAGCTCCTGCCTTCTCTGCCCCATCTGTCCTCACACCTCTGGTCTGATGTTCAGGTCCTCCTGAGCACACTTGCACATATTTTAACTACCAAAGAGTAGCTGAATCCTCCCAGCTCACCTCCTGCCCTCCTGCCCCTCCGCAGCCTGCAGCGCTTCGCTCTCAGGGCTCATCTGGCTTCAGCACCTGCGGCCACTGGCCCGCCAGCAGCAGCAGAGCCAGTGCAGAGGTGCTGAATCTCTGCCTCCAAGAGTCACTCCACGTAACGAGCAGCTAAAAGCTGGGATCTAACAGCCAGGCAGAGGCCAGTTCTCTCCCTGAACAGCGAGAAATCATGAAACGATAGGGAAGTCCCACACCCCCACTGCGCTGCCTGCTGCTCCTTCCCTGGAACAGCTCCAGCTCTCGTTCTTGGAAGCAGCTCCTGGCCACTGGAGAGGGGAAAATTTTCTCCTCTCTCCACCCGACTGACTCACTGCTCCTGAAACACTTCCTTCAGAGTCCTGCTCCAGGATCTGTAAGTTAGGGGGAAGGCCACGCTGTGTGACCCTGGGCCTGGCTGCAGCATCACCGGGATCTCGATTTCACAAGGTGTTCTTTCAGACCTGGCAGCAGTGCACACACCTGGGCAAATTCCAGAGAAACAAATCACAGCAAAGTCCAAGAGAAGCTTGATTGGCATTGACCCTCCTCCTGAAGCCAGGGAAGCCCCAGAGGCTCTGTACTAAGATTACTGTGCTGCTGCCAGGGTGGACTGTAGGATTCATGCACACTGGGAGACACTGGTTATATTTTCCTATAAACTCTCCTTCCTCTCTCATCTCTGATGCAGCGATGCCTGCCATGGTGTCAGGCAGTAGCAGTATTTGACCCAGTGATGGGAAGACCTCTGACATTAAAATCCCACACAATGCAGCTTTATCTTGGTGATGTTATCAAAGATTTCCCCTTCCTCAGGGACAAAATATTTAAGCCCACCCTTCAGCTCAGGTGAACTCAACTGAACACGGTAACAGCCACAACTTCTTGCCCCAGCGAAGCAGCAAAGCAACAAGCTCCAGCTGAAGTTCTGATGTCTGTTGGCAGCACCAGGCTGGGCTGAGGACAATCCAGTGGTGGTGGCTCTCAAGGTAAAGTCTGTGCTTTTGTAGCCTCTCAAGCACCTCTCCCAGCACAGCTTTGCCAGTGACACACCTTTTCCTGTCCCCAAGCAATACCACTGAGCCTGAAATCCAGCATAAGCCAAATATAGAAAACAGAAGAGAAGGTTTATTCCACCTGCTGTGAAAACAGACAATGCTACGAGGTTCCATATCAAAACAAGAGAGCTCTGAAGAGCTGGAGTCTCAGGAGCCAAATACCCCATTCCTGACTAAACAGCGGGGAGCAAGTAGGAGCAGCATAGGAAGCTTTGTACATCTCACACAGGGCTCAGATCCTGAGCTGATTAAGGACCAGGAAAGCCCCAGCGTGAGTCACGTCAGTGCTAAAACTGCTCTTGTAAACAGTCGGCTGCCACAGTCCAGCTCCCGCTGCTTGCCTGGTCCCAGCAGCGTGTGTCTGGGACAGCGCCGTGCAGTGTCTGTGCCAAGGAGGTAGCAGAACACAGGCAGCACAGGGACAGCACAGCACTCCCAGCCCTCTCCAGTAAAAGGACGGCTGCTTTCAGCAAAATCAGCTCTACGGTCGCCAGCTCAAGAGTCTGAAGCAGCAGGACCGCAGCCACTGCCAGGACTTCAGAGGACGGGCTGGCTCTCTGAGCCACTTGCCTTCCTCCCACACAGATCCTGTAATTTAAGCAGCACCAGGACTTGCCTACACCACAAAGCTAGGTAATTTAACCTAAGCCAGCTAAGAATTTGTGATTAGTAGTTTGTGCTAACTTTAATAAACCACCTAAAACCCACACTAGAGCTCAGGTAAATCCATGTGCCTGTTCCAACAGCGTCCAGAAAGAAATGCTCTGTTAAAAAGCCAGTGTATGACTGCAAGAATATTTTGATGCAAAGCACTCGATGGCCAAACAGAAACATCTTCTAAGAGTCATTTGGGATATCTCTAGAACTGGCCTCTCCTGCAGTCAGCCTCAGGTTTTCCCCTCATTTTCATGTCATTCAGTATGAACCTTGCTAACATGCATCCAGGTCAATACTGAAATGGTTCAAGACAGGGTCAGTTTGTGTGTGTTTGAAGACATCATGGAACACCCAAGAACATTTCCCCTTCTCCACTGCTCCAGTTTGCTGCAGCAATGTCATAGAGATGTAAACCCCAGCTACTCATAGAAAGCAAATTGCTCTGCTGTCCTGTGTGCATGTCTAGACTTGTTCTGTTCCTCCCCTCCCTCTACAGAAAGATACAACAAAACTGGAAGAGATTCAGGGGCAGGCAACCAAGATGATCAAAGTTATGGACTAGCTTTGGAGCAAGAGCCTCAGGAAGGAATAAACTAAGTAGACTAGAAACCTTCAGCTTGGAAGACAGCTGAGGAGGGGAGATCCTGGGAGATCACAGGAGGCAGAAGATGATACATGGGAATAGGTGCAATAATCACCCCATGTTCTCCACTGTTGAACACCTGGTGCTCCACAGTTTCACACTGCCAAAATGCAGGAAGAGTGATGCAGCTCTGGGACATCACTGGAGATGTGCCCTTTGAAAAGGAAAAGCTTTTAGTGTTCTCTCAGTAATTTGTGTTCAGTCTTTCCAAGCAACACCTTCAGAAACAGTATGTTCATATTCCTTTTATAATCTCCTGGTCAGGCACTCAGGGTTTCTCAGATTCCCAGGGAGACCCTGAAGCACTCAGATATTTTGCATCAAATCCCTGCACAAAGATGATGAAACCGATTACGTTAGATTTTCATGCTCTAAGCAGAGCGTGCTCTGTGCTACTAAGACACAACAGGTATTTCTTTTCCCAGTGTTTCCTTGTGTTTTCTGCACTGCCACAGCCAGAATCAAAACAGTTTCCAAGATCTGTCCCATATCCAGCAAATGAAATGCTTATGCACAGGTGGGTAAGTGCTGCCACAAAAGACAACTTCCTCAGTCCTTCCCTCAGACTAAACAGGACAGGCTCCTTCTCCATCCATGTTCAGATGGGGAAAGCATCTCAGGTATGATTCCTCCTCAAATTCTTTCTTTCAGCACATCTTCACATGAGCAAACATACCAAAGGGGTAAATCCTACTTACACAGATGCATCTGATACACAACGTGCTGTGTGCTCCGGGGTGTTCTGACACAGCTGGTGGTGACGGCTGTGTTGGCCTCAGCGGAGCTGCTGTGTGTCACAGGCTCATGGAAAGTAAGCTTGTAACTTTGTACAAAATCCAGTGAAACCCATCACAATAATGAGCTCTTTAACTGGTTTGCTACAAAACTAAACACTGGTAGAGAAGTGAAAATTTCCCAAAGTAAAAATTTCAAAGAAATCTTTCTAGAATTCAAAGGCTAAACATCTTTTTTGTTTAAATTAAAATTATTCTTCCTAAGAATCCCATCCTGAATAAAGACCCATTCTGCTCTCATTATCTAAACAGATTTGGCAGAGACGAGGTAATGAAATGCACATGTGTTCATCCACCAGGCTCCAGACCTCCATTTAGAAAGACAGGCTCTTCCCCCACAGTACAACCTGGCACTGGTTTGCTGCTTGGCCCCTGTCCCAAGGCCAAAACCTGAGGATTAATGGTCACTGATACAACCTTTGCTTTCTACTTGGGAATATACGAGCAGGTTTTTTTAAGCTGTATCTTTGAAATGGCAAAAAAGAAAAGAAATTATTTTGGAGATTTTTTTCTAACAAAATGAGTATTTACCTTAGAAATAGCTGCTGCCATTTCAAGGTGTCTAATTAACCAAGAGCTTTACTGAAAAGCAAGTACTGTCATTCTTACAGGAAAGAAAAAACCCCAGGTTTTAGAAGTAACACTTGCGTGTTCAGAGGAGCTGTGGAAGGAGAGGCTCAGTAAATTCCGGAATTGGTTGATTAGGGGTTGATTACATTATCTTGAGAATATTAAAGGAAGATTGAAGATTCTGTAACAGTCTGGGTATTTTAATTTGTGGGGTTTTTCGTTTTAAGATACAGCAGAGCAGCTAAAATGCTCCTGCAGTGACTCTGCTTAAGCTTAGGACATCTCAGACCTTTTTGTTTACAACATTTACTGCTTCTGAAGATAAAGGTGGGAGACAGAGGAGTTTCTTGTCATGACAACAGACACCAGGATTTAGGCTGTCATTAGACTGCAAAGTTCACTCAATCACCCGAATAAGGCATCAAAACCGAAAGTTCCACCCTGCCCAGATTCTCCTCCAGTCCTCAGTCTTTATTTCTGTGCCTGAACAGCTCACACAGCTGGGACCAAACAGCTTGGAATATCAGCCCCATGCTACAGGTGTTAAAACTCTTTTCAGCCTCAACTTACCTTGGCTGGAAACATTCACGCAGAAATAAATGCCGTAGATCTGATACACGTACAGAGTTCCTGGTCTCATGAACATTGCTGCATTTCGCTGAGTTTGCTTCCCACCTTTTGAGTGGGAAGCCTCATCCTCCCCACCCAGGTAAGCTTCTGTTTCAACAATCCTCCCCCAGAGTTCTCTGCCATCAGGAAGTTTGCGAACTAAGATCTGAAAGAGAGGTCAGAGTGCATCAGTTACAAAACAACCTGAGAGCAAGAGCTGTGGAAACAGCAGGAGTTAGGGAAAAAGGCCCAAATGGCACTGCACCCTCTCCTCTCCATCCACCATCCGGTCTGCAAGCCAACGGGAACTTTTTCAGCTTCTACTGGCTAGGACAAGAAGTTCCTACCTGTCACTCACCCCACAAGATGCCTGCAGTGCCTAGATGTGGCAGTGTCATAAAGAACCAATTTATGGTCCTATGTACAACAAGGCCACAGAGCTGCTTTTGTGGTTAGTTATTGTCTGTGTTCTCCACCCCAGTCCACCAGGTTTAAGGCAAAAAGCACCACCACCATCAGCCCTGAAGAATCATGAATGTGCATTCACTGGAGCAGTATGACAATGGCACAATTGAGTAGCTACTCTGATTAGACAGTCTCTGCCCACAGAGATGATCCAAGCAAGTCCCAGTCCCTACCCACAGAGGTCATCACCACCAGAGTGAGTATCCAGGCTATTCCTGTATTTTCTGGGCCACGGAGAGGGGCAGTGCAGGAGAGCTGGGAACTGGCTTCAGGCAGACAACAACAGATCTTTGTTATTACAGTGTGTTCCCTGCTGCTGGTACCTCCTTAAATAAAACAAAGCAGATGCAGGGGAAAAGCCATGACAGTGAAAAGATTATTTTTTAAAAATAAAACAATCACTACATTTCGTACAAAGTTTTTTGTGGTTTGATCTGATTTCTAAACTTATTTTATTTAATGTGTGTTGAAGAGATACTGCAGTATAGTCTCATTTAGGCAACAGCTATCAGTTTAATTATACCATATTCACTGCTTCCATATTTGAAAACCAGCTGTTCAAAAATGACCTGCAAGAAACAAAACTTAATTCCTAACAGATGTTTGTGCTGGATTGCAAATGCAGTTCCTGACCTGATCCAGTATGGGTGCTCCAGGAGTCAGTATTCAGCTCTGGTATATCAAGGTTTCCCTACCGCACTTCTCAAATTGTTGAAAACAATCAGTTTATTCAGTTTATTATTTTTATGAAAAATGCAGTGGCTTCAGCAAAGCACTGGTGTTTGGCAACTGCCTGTGAACCCCCCAAAAGCACACCCCTGTGGCCACACTTCTCTTTCAAAATGATGAAATACAATGGTTAGGTGATGATTTTAAAAGCATGCAGGCATTTCCCTGACTCCTCAGACACACCACATATTCACAGTTAAACAGTTTAAAAATGGTGATCATTCACAATACCTCACAGTAAACTGTTTTATGGAGGTTTTTATTTCTCTTTGAGGATGTATATTGGTGTTATGACAGTTCATTTTTCAGCTGTTTATTGTGAGGATGTTTTGGGGTATTTTTTTGTTTCAAAGATCTCGGGTATCATGTTTAAGGTAAGCAATGTTAATATACCAGGCAACTCCAAAATTTGGTAGAATTAAGATAATGAATGAAACACTAAATTACCATGACAATTATAATTCTAAGAAAATGGTCATGGGAGACTAGGGGTTATATTTTAAACAAAATCTAAAATGAATATAGAAATTGCCTGGGTTGTAATTTTACTCCTAAATAGGAAAGTACAGAATTAGGACTAAAATATCATCTGCTCAGGGTGACTGAATGCATAAGGATGTTGGAGTCATTAGAACAGAAAAATTCATCAGCTCTAGGAGACTTCAGGTATTCTCATATAGACCAAGTAAATATCACAGTAGGACAGCACACAGGTTATGTTTTTTTAGGCACCATCAAATACTTTGCAGAGTGAGTAATTTGGGATCTCACAAGAAAAGACCAAACTCTCAAACTGATCCAGAGTGTAAAGTCTTTTCCAAAGCCTTATCCCTGAAAAACAACTTTCTATCATGACCATGAAGTATAAAGTTCAGTGTCCTTCCACCAGCATTAAGATCCAAAAATAATCTGTCAGAGTTCTGCTTACCAGCGAAAAGGGGAAACTACATAAAGCGAGGAAGCTTGTTAGGAAGAACTCAAAAGAGGCAGCCAAAGGTTAAAGCTGGAAAGACAAGCCTCTAGCAGGATGTCTATAAAGATAGCAAACACACATGACAGATCAGAGAGAGGTTAAGACAGACCAAAAAAAACCCAGCAGGGTTAAAAAGCAGAGCAAAGGCGTCAATTACGAGCAAGACAATATCCTTAGAAAATAAAAAGGCAGCTAGACACAGCAAGACAGGCCAAAGCCAACAGTTTGTGGAACACATTCCTGAAGTTATCTCACCCAGTGAGAACCCAGAGAGTCTGTTCACCCTACAGACAACAAAGGCATAAAAAAGACTCAAGGAAGATAAGACCAGAGCAGTGAAACTAAACACACATTGTGCAATTGTGTTTAAGAGGTCCCAGACTGGAACTTTTTATAGGGAAAACACTGGAGGAACTCCCTCCCATGGAAATAGAGGGAAAGTTGGTTTGGCTTTTTGTAGGACTCACTAAGCAGAAGAGACATGTTTAATCTCCCCCACTCTGGTCTCTAAGGGCTTTCAACAAGGTTCAAAGATTCCTCAGTTTCTGCAATGGGAGGAGGGAGAAGGTCCTTTCATGAACAAGTAATGGCTTGAAAAATCAAAACCAAGAGATAGGAATAGCAGTTTTCAGAGTGAAGAGTTTAACTGTGGAGTCTTAAATATCTCCACCTAGGGCCTGTGCTGCCTTGCATGTGTGTGTTACCAGCCTCAGGAAGGTGATCGTTCCAGAGCTCACCCTGCACACTGACAACATCAAGTCATTCAGTACAGCAAAAATAAAAGCAGGTAGTGTAAGATTCAACTTTCCAATCACACAGGGCAGCATAAAGGAAAGTCCCAAGCAGTCTGCTGAACTGGCAGATGAGAATGAAACCTTCGAGTACACTTGGGCAGTGGATACTGGTGAAGCAAGGCCAAGGGCCTGTCATGCTGTTAGCACCACAGGCCAGTAAAATGGAGGCAGAGAAGGAGATGTTGCTGACTGTGGAGCATTACGTTCCACAGGGCTAAGCAAGAGCCAAAAACAAATAAAGGAATACCTGAAAGGAAAAATAATGCACCTGAAACAACCTGCAAACCACAAACAGCAAAGTACATTCCAGTAAAGCAGAAAACAGGGAGAAAAAAGCCATGAAAAAAGGGAGAAAAAGGTCACAAAAGAACCTGATTCTGAAATGTGACAGCATATTAAACCTGAAAAATTGCTCCTCTGACTTAATCCAAAATAGATTTGGCTACTAGTCTTTAAATTCCACTGAAGTTAACAAGAGAAGGAAGGAGAGCTGTACTCCTAAAATAGCAAAGCCCTGGACTCAAATGGCAAAAAAAGAATTTCATCCTGTTACACCAAGTTGTTAGCTGGCACGTGGCTCCAGGACAGCAGCCTCAGTGTTCATGTCTTACCTGTCCCAGAAAGGACTTGGCCAGACTAATACAGGGCTGGTTGAAAAAATCTGCTCCGAGCTGCGAAGAATTTTTTTTCTCTGTCACAAAATATTTGCTGCTTTTTGGACAAGACTCCCCATCAGGTGTAGCATTGAGGTTCTTCAAGGCATCCAAAGGAGGCAAGCTGGAGTTGCTTTGGAGAGCACTTAATTGAGCCAACAGCTTTCTTTTTCTTGGCATAGCTCTAGAGAATTGATATAAACATAATTAGGAATATAAAGCTTATTTAAAAGTAACTAATTTCCACAAATTCTTTATTTTTACAGATCTCTCCACAACAGTGAATCTGAAAGCTATAACTGCTTGGACAACCTAGGGAAACTACAGAGGCAGGTGACAGATTTAGCTGTGTCTACATCAGGCTAGGCAAATATTGGCCTCTACTGATAAGCAAACAGAAAACTGCAGTTTGAGTATGTGCTTTTTAGGGACTGCAGATAAAAAGCAACTCTGCTCTACTCAGCAGTAAAAATAAGTTTGCTAACTATTAGGTTAGGAAATTCAGAAATTGAAAACAAAGATGAACCAGTGTTATATACTTTTTACTTAGAACTAATGTAATCTGATAAGCAGACAGAAAAAAGCAGGAAAAAACTACCTCAAAAGGTGTGCTGACTCTGAAAGGCCACAGCAGTCATGTAACAATCATTTTAAACAGTAATATAACCAGATCAGAATCTACAGCTCCACAGAGCACGGAACATTTGAGCTGGGAGATACCCTATTCACACTCACAGTGACAAACTCATTTATCATCCTGTAGAAGTGTGTTAGAACCTCCACAAAACAAGCGTTAAATTCAACCTACCAGAGAGATGAGCAGTCTGTTCCAGCTGGCAGTGTGTATCTGAGGCAACCACGTAACCTGAGATTGTTCTTCCAGGTTTGTCACCAATTTACTATGTGAGCTTCAAAAAGTTAACGTTTCTTTTTCTGTGCCACAGTCCTTATACCTGTTGAACAGGAACACATTTATTCACTGTATACAGCACTCTGAAATAGGCTAAGAGAACTTGGAGCTGGAGATCATGATAACCAACAGTGCATCATTACCTCAAACTCAAGAACCATTTGCAGTTTTCTATTGATCTAGCAAAAAAACATCTCCCAGCTGGGGCATTGCTGGAGATGCTCTTTTTTATACAAAAGCCTATGAAAACAGTGGGGAATGCACTTTGCCTATAGTGAATACATAAAAAGCTGAAACTAAGCTTTTAAAATTCACCCATTAGCACTGAATTTGGAAAGTGTCAGCCTCCAAAAAGCACTTTCACAAGAGAATGCAAAGACACCAGGTTTTAGAAGATGCCTCATCAGTTCTGAAATTCAACCACATGTAGATATAAGGGAAAAAAGTAAAGGTTCAACATGATACATAATCAGAAATGGAAAAAGAATTCTATACACAGCTGAATCTGTAAAGGGAATTATATACATAATTAAGTAGCTGTTGCCACTCATTTTTCACCAGATCATCAGCTTTTAAAAATGACTACAACAACCTTCCCTGTTAAAAACAATCTTTATCTTGCTCTGATGTTTCTCACAAAGAAAGATCCACCAGCAATAGTTTCCTTGAACTACACTGACACAAACTCTGGATCACCAGTGCCAACTCTGCAAGTGTTACATTTCACTTCAGAAGAATTCAGACACAAACATATAAAAATAGGCAGGAAAAAACCCCCCCAAAAACCCAAACACATTGGTATGACTGGCAGGGAGGTGAGATGTTTTTATTGTTTTTTCTCAACATCCAATTCTTTATTGCAATAACTCAGTGATGTCAGACTTGCTGCAGAACAGCCAGCTCCATCCCAGGTGTCCTGCTCTGAACTGCAGCTTTCACCCAGTGGGAATTCCTGGAAATTTTGTCAGAAGTCACCAGTCTGCCTCAGACAAAAGTGCCTGGTGGCCTTTGCAAATGAGAGTCCTGTCCAGGAGAAAGGGTGTGAGTGGGAAAAGGGCCACAGGAAGGAAGGGACGGAGGAGGAACGCTTCCCCTTATCAGACTGACCCTCTAAAGGACTCGGTCAAGGGAATGCTTCCCACTGAAGACACCACCTCCAGACTTCTCTGACAGTGTTAACTGGGACTTCCAGTTCATCAGCCACGCAGAAAGGCACGCTGAAAACACGGCAAATGCGAGCGGAGCATTAACTCACTTGGTAATCTGTGAGCTTATGGAATGCGACATCAGAACCAGGATCTGAGCTGCCTGGCACCTACTGCCTTTCAATTAAGTCTTTCTTACAAGCTGCAAGTGCTCTCATGTAAATGTTACAGCCTTGGGGCACTTGTAATGTCACTGCTGCTGGCTAATCCCAGACAGACCTCAGCACTCTCAGCTCTCATTAGATACAGCACTAGGAGACTGCCTTATGGCCACAAGAAACGGGTCACAAAAAAATGTCATTGCTTTAAAACCAAGAATGCAGAATGAGGGACTGCAATACCATCTCAGAAATCCAGGAAAACACCAACTTTTGTCTCCCTGCTTGTTCATACCAAGATAGGAAACAAAACTCCTAGCCTTAAAGCCTATCTACACTTTCTATACAGGGTGTTGCTTGTAGATTAAATTTCTTCTTGCCTATGAGAAGGAACACTGTAGAAGACAGCACCTGTCAAGCACCCAAGCCCTCTGTACTTGGGAAGTATAAGAACATCATCTCTTCACGTGTAAGTCTACAGGCAAATTCTGCAATTTTTCATTTCTATCTAGATTTTCTTGCTTTTATAGTAAACAAATTCTACTTCTGTGTCTCACATAAGAATCAGCTGTGGGTTTAATCACTTTTTACTAATCCTGTTGTAAACTAACTACCTATAACTTGTTAAGCACGTGTGTGTACTCATGCACAAAACCAGTGTGGAAGTCAGAAAAGGAAGATCAAGAGCTAAGTAAGTCTGCATGAGTGCCTAAAGTGTTCAGGGCTGCTGGGCCAGCCTCACACAAGTGTTTATGGACCCTGCAAGCCAGAACCAGAATGATTCTCCAAATGTGTGTCTCCCTGTAGCCTGATCTCCAGTACAGGTCAAAAGCAGGAACTCAGGGAAGAACAGAACAAGCACACAGTGCTGCTCCACGCATCCTTCATGTCTCTAGACCAGAACCTTCTGAACCAGGCACAGCTTCTGTCTACTTAGTAACTGTGAGAAGTCTAAAACTATCCAAACTGAGATTTACTGATGAAGAAAGCTTTACAGAATTAGTCACTGCAGCTCCAAAACCTCATTCATTTTGTGCCTGAAATTAGGACTGTTCCTCAGCCACATGAATCAGTTTACATTTGCAATTCATCACCATCAGCTCTCTTCTTACCACCTCAAATAATGTAAAGCCAGTTGGGAAGATTGTTTTTCCAGTCATTTACAAAACATCCCTGCAGCACTGCAGTGGTGACCTCCAGCCACCATGAGGGCTGCCCATTTACTCACATCCTCTCTCCTATCTTTGCACCAACTGTTTATTTATGACAGGGAACTCCCTTGTTATGTCAGGGGCTGCTCAGGTGAGGACTCCTCTTTAAAAGCTTCCTGCAATCTGAGCACAGACTGTAAGCCAGGCCTCTCAACATGCTTATTTAGGCCTTCAGAGAATTCCAGTATTTTTTTTAAGGTGTGACTTCCATTACAAAAGTCACATTGGCTCCTCCCCACTGTAAAATATTTACACAGGTGTCCAATAATTCTACCTTGCTATATTGTCTACTAATTCAGTTGGCAGTGGTCAAACTTCCTGGTCTGCAGCACACAGATTTCCCCTAGAATTCTCTTTAAAATGTAGTGCCACATTTTCTGCTCTCCAGTCCACAGGTATTAGCTTTCAGTGAGAGGGGAGAGACCACCATTAACAGCACTGTCCCTGGGGGCTTGGCAACTTGTTCCTGCCTGTTGTCTATTTGTTCCATAACATCTTACACAGACACCTCATTTTAAGCCAGATCCTTCAAAGAGTTCTCAGCAAGAAGGGTTTCCATCCACCTTTCCTGTCCAGTCTAACCTATTAGGAACCAGAAGAAAGTTCATAATGTATAGCTTTGTGGACAACAGTGTGAGAAGCAGGCACAAAAAAACCTTCTTGAAAGGAGACTGCTGCAAGCAGCTCATATCCCATAAAGTCACACTCTCCACAGACAGACTTGGACACTATGTGCAATCCTACTGATACCTCAGAAGTGTGGCAAAATGAATGGTTCCATTCACCTCACTGAGTGCTGGGGATGTCATTTGCTGCAAGACGTCCTTGCAATTCCAGTCCTTGCTCCTACTGCCTACTGGACATCTTGAGCTCTTTGGAATGAAAACTTACTCATCCTTCTGCAAAGAACAAGGAAGATAAAAATGAGGGAGAGTGATGAAAAATAATGAAAAACCCAAAAATCCTTCACAGCAAAATTATGCTTGGTTTTGGTTGACTCTCTTAAACCATTTTGTTTTGTTCTCTTCTCCCCCCAGCCAACATTCTAGCTGCTATTTTTAAGTGAATGACAAACTTTCATATTAAATAAAAGAAACAAGTTAAATATAATACTGACAATAGATGTCAGCTAGCTCAGCCTTCTGAGATTTGAGTTAACCAGGCCAGCATTCAGTTAAACAAGGCAGCACTTAGAGGCCACAAACATTGATCAGGAAACAGACATAAGGATTCAAAATCATCTGCAGTTCAGGTTTTTTCTTTATATCTACATTATTTGCAGCAAACATAGGTTGAGTATACTGGGCTAATTACCCAAAAGCTGTAGGTCTTATTTTTTCCCACACCTATATGATGGCAGTGAGAACACTCTTGATTTGTAAAGCACATTGAAAGAGCTATATAAGGGGATACAGAATGTGCTACTCTTCAGTCTTAGGTACCCATCTTAGAAAATGACCCTAGAAAATAGCTTCCTTCCTCAATATTGCACAAGAAACAATTTAGGTCAGGCATGGGGGTTTCACTCAATGACCAAAGATGTTTTACTAAAGCCTCCATTAATGCACTGACAAAAAAGAAAACTCAGGACTCAGATGCTCAAACATTTGAACAATAACCACCAAAAAAGTTCCACTTAAAGAATTCCTGTTGAAGTACCAGTAACTTGAAGTCTAGGAAGAAAAGCATAAGCAGAAAAGATCCAAAGATCTACCTGCAAAAGGCTCCTGGAGTTGCTCCGTGCACAAGCATGGAAGCAGAGGGTTCTCACACCTCCTGAGAAGGCAGCCCCAGGCTCAGAGGAAAGGACCAGCTCCACATCCAGTTTTACAAAGGAGGACCGTGTGAAGTTCTAGGATAAGTCTTTGACTTAAAGAGAAAGAGAGATGATTTCCTCCAGATTTCAGGCCAAGCTACCCAAAGAAAGACCTTGGTATTCACACTTTGCACAAAGAACCTGAGCTCTGCAGCAAAACCATGTGGAGGGAATCACAGCCACGCTTTGTAATCAGGCTCAGTAACAGCCAAGGTGCTGCTCAAGGCAATCAGACAGGGACTGATTCAATGTACATGCTATGAGCATTACATTACTATGACCTCTCTTTAGTGAGAAGGTCCCTTTTTTCTGTTTTCAACCAGAGGAAAGGCTCATCCTTCTAACAGACACGATTTGTGTGTACTTTGCATTGCATTACCAGACACTGTTAAACAGTTATAGTAAGAAAACAGAACGCTGGATCAAAGCCTCAACAGCTGATGGTCTGCAGAGATACGAGTGTAAATGCAGGTGAAGATAAGCAGCTGATGTAGTGTCCACCACTACTGGGGTGTCATTTTCGAAATACTAGAAGAAAGCCTTCAGGCCCTACATAAACAAAGAAGGATTTGAGGACAGAAGACAACTTCCCCACACAGCAGCGTGTGGGATAATATGCTGTATGTGACAATAGCTTGCTAATGGCAAATGAGACAAAACACTTCTGATGATGTAACAGAGGAACAAAAGCAAAAGTCACTTCTATAAAAAGGCACTTCCAGGAAACCAGCAAATCACTGCTGACTGGAGAGGCTGTGAAAATCTGAGTCAGACACAGATCTCAACTAGCAGAGAGCAAAGGCGCTCCCGCTCATGCCGCAGTAGCCTGGTTCCTAACATGGCAATCTTCTTCAGATAAGCCTCCACTTTTCAAAGCAGGTCTGCAGCACATTTCTATAGACTGGGTATTTCTCCTCCTTACAGGGTCCAAACCATACTGCTTTGTGACACATCTGTAGAGCAGCTGCTGTTCCAGCACTTCTCCCCAGATCTCCACAGCGTCTATGACCGATTCCATAACCTGTTCACTGAGATGTGTACAGAAACCCCAGAGGATGCTCTCTGCACAACAAAAGGGACACGGGAGCTGGGAAACACAGTGCAACCTCATTCGAAGTGCACTTGTACAGCTTTCAACCAGCAGATCCCGTGCCTCTTGCCCCCCGGTTTGAACTGTATTCAGAAAACGGGATTGTTACTTTTTCCTCAATGTTTTTTACACATTCTTTGCAGTATCTTTGACTCACAACGTACATAAAGAAGTTTTTATAGCATTAAAAAGGGTCATTTCCACACACAGCCCTGTTACCCGGCAACGAACAGCACTGATAGCCGTGAGGGCAGTGCAAGGCCCCTCACAGCTTCTTCTGCTGGGTACGGGGGATGCGTTTAACAACCGCTGCTGGTGAACGCTTTCCGGGCCCAAAGGGTTAACGCGGCACTAGCGGAGCTGCAAGTACAACATTTGTACACAGAACAGTAAATACCACGCTCGTATTTCTAAAGGGAATGGGGCTGGGGCTGGGGCTGCAGCGAGGATAGGGAGCGGCCTCAGAGCTCCCGCGGGGCGGCCCCGGCACCGCCCGCCGCGCTCAGCAAGGCCGGCCGAGGCAGCCGCCAGGCCCAGGCCTCGGAAGCCGCCATTAGCAGCCGGAGCTCCCTCCGCCCGCCCCGGCCCCGCCGCACACGCACCTTCCGGGGCCTCACCGCGCCGCCGCCGGCCGCTTTCCCGCCTGGACCGGGCCGCGGCCTGCAACTGCCGCGGGGGGGCGCGGGCCGGCCCTGCCCGGAGGCCGGCGGAAGCCGGGAGCTCTCCCGTGGGGCGTGCCCGGCGCGGCGTGAGGGGAGGCGGGCCTGAGGCCAGAGAGCCGCCGGTGGAGCTCCGCTGCGGGTGTAAGGACGGCAGGTCCCTGTGTTACCTGGTGCCTCACTCTGTAGATGGCGATGGTCCACAGTCAAATTGATTTACGGCCTTTTCTGTGAGCTCGCTTGATCTCTCATCGCAGCTCTTGTTTTCTGGACCGCAGATCCTCTGTAGACCCTCTTTGAACTCTCTCTGCTTTTCAGCATCCACTCTCACGCTCCTTGCTGTTTCATATTACTAATACTCAGAAAAATAAAGGGGAGAATATACATTCCGATGAATATGAATGGTCACAAGCTGCCTTTACAGAGAGCTGCGTTAATTAT
Source organism: Caprimulgus europaeus (assembly GCA_907165065.1). The sequence continues at coordinate 15,238,198 of OU015540.1, read as the reverse complement.
TCCCTCAGTTCCCTCCGAGTAACGAGTATCTGGCCTGCAGGAAAAAATCTTGGCTTCAGCTTTTAACCAGATGGAGTATACGGTCAAAACGGGGTCAAAATACAACTTTCCTCCCAGTTTTCTGGAGACATGCAGTTGGGGCCGTTGATTCATAAACAAGTGTTTGGATGAAGGATCTGAGGGAACATCTGATGGATAAAAATTGATTTATTCCCTTTGGTATAACAAAATACTGATTCCAGATTAGCACTAGCTAGGACAGCACAAGATAAGAGCCAACCACGCAGAGAAGAAGCACTCAGTGTCTACCCCATTCATAAATTTGCATGGAAGAAGGATAAATTACTTCACTGACTAAAATTTTAGGAGACATCAACAGCTTTGGAGGTGCAGCCAGGTGTACAAGTCACCTTATGGACACAGGAATGGGGACTAACATTCCAGTGGTGAGCTCAAACATGAGGAAGCCAGATTTTACTATTATTGTTTGTAAAAGATGTAAAAAAATCCTCAAACCAACCACGAATGGAGCAAATTCAGTCTGTTACACAATGTTAATTCTTTTTGACTATGAAGAAACAGCTAATGTACTTTGAAACCCAAAGCAACACCAAGAATCCACTGAAAAGCCCTTAAATCATTGTGAAGCATGATATCACTGAAACTGTAGTGGTGTAAAAAAGAAAGGGAAGGAAACATGCATTTCTTAGTCAAAGTGGAGAAAGATAAACTCACAAGAGTTAGGATTCCCTGGAGAGATATTACCTGCTGGCTGCATGAGCACATTTAGCTCTGGTCTGAAATCAGCCATTTGTGTTATTAGCAAAGACAACAAGATAAGTTTTTAAAGGTCATTAACGATGTTGACTGAGTGAGTGTCTCTGAAAGAGCATCTTGGACTTCCTGACTTGCATGGTTCACATCCCAGCTTTAATGTGGGATTAATATAAGAAAGAAGACAAGAGAGTGCATGAAAAGGAAGATAATCAAACTGGCCTTTCAGCAAATTCTGAAAATTAATAAGCAAGAATGAGAGCTATGGGAAGGGCTTCCTGGGGTCAGCCTGGTTCAGCTCTGCAGACTCTCTCCTGTGGGAGTCTGTGGGACAGGCACTGTCAGGAATGCTGGCTTCTTTTACAGCAGATCTGTTTCATGCCCAAAGGAAGTATTTAAAGCTTTTAGCACCTGAGGAATGTGAATTGCTCAAAGCTACAGCATATGCCATGTTCTTCATTTGTCCAATAACTTCACTGTTACAGAATCAACACCTAAAATAGCCTCCTGTAAAAGCTGATCCCTTTGGGGAGATTAAAGTTTCCCTCCCTACTGGACAAAACCTTTTTTTTTCTGTGTGTGTGTGTGAGAGGAATGACTTGGAATCCACGGTTAGAAAATCTGGCTTTGGGAGCCCCCGGGGTCTGTGGCACACTGCGTACACACAGTGCGCTGGGCTTTTCTTGGAGCAAAAACTGTGTTTGCAGAGTGGTTCCTACAGCTTCCAGGATATGCAGAGTGCTGACTTACCACCCTTTCACAGCAAGGACACCAGATCAGCATGGAGGCAGAAGAAAGCAGAAGGGACAGATTTTCAAGTTTTCTCTGTGTAAGATACTAAATCAAACTTCATCAGCATCTGCTGAACGCCTCCTCTGTCCACTTAGAAAGAGACGTGGAGGCAGTTGCCCACCGATGGCCATTGACTGGCCACTTCACATGGCCACGCTCCTCTCACCAGCATTTGCTAGACAGCTGCAGCATTTCATGAGCCAACTATTGAAGAATTCCCATGGATGAAAACGTTCCAAACAGCACAGGGTTTTTATGACATCCACTCCTGGCCTCTCCTGACATCCAGTCTTGGCTGCTGCTTCCTACTTACCCTCAACTGCCAGTGAGTCTTATTCAGAGCTATTTTCAATCAGTGTCTGTTTGAGGTACACACAGCTCTTAAATTAGTACCAGAACTAACCAGCTACTAGAAGGGAGAGGTGCTCATAGCTACTTTGGCATCTCCCACACCCAAGCTGAGCCACAGATCGAATGTCTGGTTCTGTGAACCGAGCCCATTCAACTCGTTATGTAAGCAGATGTGTATGTTTTATTCTAAACTTGGTGACATCCATGGTGGATACCATTCCACCCACTTTGCACACAGGGTGCAAAGAATCCAATAGAGTGCACTGCATGTAATGGGAAACAGTAAATTAACAGACCTTCTGGGAGCCCCAGCTCTGGACCTGGGAGGGCAGGCAAGTCCTATTTAGTAACATATTAATCAATTCTACTGAGTCTTTTTTGTTTTGTTTTGTATGCAAGACGTTTCTGTTCTCTGACAAGACAGCAATGCTTGGCTTTACAGGATTGCTCAGTGCAGAGAAATAAATGCAAAAGCCAAGTGAGCAGGTCAGGGTCCTGGGTTGATGGGCTCTGCCCACTATGTCTGCAGGACTGATGGCTTAGGTGGTGTCCCCAGTGGAACTGGTTTTGGTGCTGCCATAAGGACAGCTGTGCCTGGGGGTCTGTCCTAGCTCCACAGGGCAGGAACAGTGAGAAGCTGGAGACTGAAAGCAAAAGCTTAGCTGAACTAGTAGGAGGTTGGGAGGCATGAGAAGGAGCTGCCCAAGCAACCAGCCAAGCTTTAAACACAGTACTTTCTTTTCTAAAGGTGTTAAAGACAGTTTATTCAGTATTTCCTAACTCAAGAGGAGTTGTACTGAAAGTATGCCTTAGAAATCAGTCAAAACAGAAAAAGAGTATCCATGAGTGTGTGGGGGATTTGTGTGTACGGATGGATGTACCTGTGTGTGTATATAAAGTCAGAGCATTGCAAGCCTAAGAGCTATCAGCCACCTCCAGCACTGCTGCTGTGCTGGGAGTGCTCAGAGTGTGCTGGATGCAGGGAAAAAGCCAATTCAAGGAATTCCACTGGCTCTTTGCCTCCAGCCACTGCAGTGCCTCTCTACTTCAGAGCAGTTTCCCGTCCAGTGTACCAGTGCAATCACTTGCAGAGCTCTGTTTAACCAGCTCCCTGAACTGGTTGAGATTATCATCTCTTCCATGTGCTGCTGCTACCACGTCCATACTCCCTGGACAGAACAACAGATCACCTTTGACATGTGTAGCCTGGAGCAGTAAGAGGAGAAACAGGCACAAGTGAGATGCAGCAGCAAAGATGAGGTCAGGGTAACACACTGAGGAATAATAACAGTTTTTCTGTGTCCTGTGCAATGTCAACATGCCAGCTGCTAGCAGTAGTTCAGATAAGCTCCACCAGTGTCTTGTAACAGATGAAAAATATTCAAATTAGGATGCAGTTGAGCTGATAATGGTCATTTGTTTTCACAGGGGTAATCCTGTACCCTTTGCAAATACAGAAGAGCTGCTGGGAGTAATTTTGTTAGATACTGGTAACCAGCACAGGGAGCTTTGCAAAGGGGTGCTTGTATTGTGTGAGCATACTGGGATAAAGACTGGTCACCAACTTACTAGCTCCCCTGGGAAAACAACAGAGCATTTTCCAAACAAGACCAGAGCTTATGTCCTGAATGGGACCTAGTCACGCTCTGTCCTAGGGGCTTGTTACAAAACTTGGCATGGAGAGGGTGAACAAAGACTGAACAGGAAAGAAAATGGCCTAGAAAGTGCCAGGATCAAAAAGAAAGAAAGAATTCACACATAGACTGAGGAGCCTGTTTCTGTAGGACACTACTAGAGCATTGTAGGGGTTCAAGAACCTGTTGAACAAATGCCAGGAAGAAAAGTCTGTCCAAGCTATTAAACACAGACTCACCATTTCTAACTCAGGAAGTCCCTGAGCCACAAACCCGTGGGTCTGGTGGAGTATTTAGGAGCAATATGGCTATATACTTGACCTGGATTTATACTGTCTGTAAGCTTTTGCAGTTGGCCACTGTTGGAGGTGGCTATCTTCTGCTCAGTGGATCTGTTGTCTGACTCATCCAGCTCTTAGAGACATTCTGCAGGGGTCTCAATTGTTTTCCTTATCCTACTTAGCTGATCTCTCCTAACAAATCTAGATTCATCCAGGCAACACTCAGAAGGTGAAAGAAAATGTTCAAAGAGCAAAAATGGCCCAAATCTTCTCGGGTGAAACAGGGCTGCCCACCCAGACCCTGTTGTTTGCTATCTCCAAATTTAGGGAGCATGAGGGCGTGGGCATATTTCGAGTCACTGACCACAGGCATGACATAGCACTGGTTACTAAAACCGACCTGGAGTTGTTTGCCTTGCAGGATATGGTAAGGAGGATTGGATTGAATATCATTGACTAAGGTCACAAGAGTTAAGCTTGAAATAGCAGAACTTGAGAACATTGGGGATGTAAACAGGTGACTGGAGGGAGTATGTCACAAGCTTTTTGCAAGGGATAATCATTGACCAGAACTGTTGGCGTGTAGGACCCAATCTGGGAAAGGTTTTACTGCCTAACAGTGCTGGCAACAAAAAGATTAGCTCTGCATTCACTGCAAGTTAATGATATTCCTAGTGGTGTGTAACTCTGCCTTGCTTGCCCTCATAGATTAAAAGAATGATGATAAAGGCTGCAAGAGAGAGGCTCATCTTGGGTCTCTCAAGCCAGAATGAGAGACAGAGACCTGCTCTCTTGGGATTTGCTTTCCAAATTTAGTCCTTGTAACTAAAATTGCTGTCACATTTCCCTTTTAATCTTCCTTCCCAGGGAGTGAAAATTTACTCATTCACATAGTCTATATATTTATCTCCTTCCCTTTTGAAGTGCAGGCTGAGTTCCTGTAGATTTTAGAAAACCTGGTTTCTAGGTAGAGGGGGAAGATCTGGAATCATGTCCCTCCATAGAAAAACAAACAAGAACGTGCTCAGCAATTCCCTACAGTGTTTGAAGCATTCTAGGTGAGGTACTGGCCAGCCAGTGCAGGCTGCTTATGGGATGAGGCAGATGGTGTATGGTGGTGGGGGGAAGAGGGGAGCTGGCAGCATTATGAGGTCCTCAGGAAGACAGGAGGAGACAGAGGTTATTGTGGAAAGGCAGGGAAATGGGACACAGGAGCCTAGGAAACTGCTTTGTGCCGCTGCTCTAAGAGCAACTTAAACATGACAGATTTCCAGTTTCTGTCTGAGGTCCCATTAAACAAAAAAAAAGGGTTCTTGAACCCTCAGATCTGTCTTGAAACAAATCCCTCTGCTGCTGCAGGATTTCCCAGAAAAATGCAGGGAGCCTGAGCTCCGGGGTGAGAATTCAAGGACCTGGAAAGCAGTGGGCTGCACCCTCTGCATATCAATTTTTCAGTTGGCATCTGACTTCATGTTCCAGTTCCAAGAACTGTCACTGAAAACAAACTCTTTCTTTTGAAAGGATGGGAACTCAGATATTCCCAGGGAAAAAAATCAGTCTGGGAGCGTAACTACAATATAGGTAAAGTTTCCTTTTGAATGTAAATCACTAATGCTTTCTGCAGTGCTCACTCATTTTTAACATCTCTGTTCTTACCCACTGCTTCAGTCAAGACAGGTCTGTGTTGCAGCTTTGCTGTGGCTTTTACATTAGGAATGTTTAAAAAAAAGAAAAAAAGGAAAAAAAAAGACAAGAAAGAAACAACAACAAAAAAGATCATAGCCCCATATCCCCATTAATAAAATAACATTGGGAAAACTCTAATATAAAATTAATTAGTAATGAAAAATGAGTCCCTTTGCTAAGGGATCTTACTCTGTTTGAGGTAGTAATTCCTCCAAACTAACTAGGAACACTTTTTGGCAGCATGAACTGGGTCTCTATGTATTTTTAAACAGTCTTTGAAGGTAAATCAAGTGCTCAAGGAACCATCCCTGCTAAGCAGTGGCTCCTGAAATTGGGCAAAGATGGTGACTGGGCTCCAGCTCTTTCAGAACCTCCAAACCTCCCTGCAACCAACTTTCAGAACCAAGATGAAATCCAAGACACCTCCTCTGCCAAGCAGTGCTATTGCTAAGGCAATCTCTCCTGTCATTCCTGTACAGTTTGGGGTGATTACACCGAAATCAGCACTCCTCAAGAGCATGTCTACCCTAACCAAGGTTGTGACATTCACGAAGCTGCTGATCTAACTGGCACTGCTGAATCTGGTTCTGCCCCATCCACTCACCCTTCTGCTGTCACAAGTGGCCAGAGGGGACATCCAAGAACTGCAATCAGGAGCAGCTTGTACTCCCTTAGCAGAATATGTATATTTTCACAGTGGACTGCAAACTGTGCTCTCTTTCCAAGTGGGAACGCCTTTTTCCCCACTGCAGCCTGCTGCCTGGCAGAGCTCGCTTCGCTTTCTGGTCTCGGAGCTGGTGAGATGGATCCCACATCTGGTTGCAATGATCTGAAACTCTTGCCCTTCTCCAGGCAGCCTTACTGAAGGCACGTTCTGTGTGTACAGTGTGCACATCAACGGTGCTTTAGGCAGAATATGGATCCTTTTTGGCCTCATGTTAAAATATATCATCACATGGTGAGAAACTGAATTTAGACTGGAAAGAGAACACAGAGCCAATATAAATATTCACTGAAAAAAATAGGAATTACTTTCAAAATAGCTAAGCTCACAATTTGTTTCTTCCTATTTCCTGAAAATTTATCACATTTGCTTAGCCCATGGCTTTTTCCTACTCATCTGTTTTCTCTCTGCCAGGGTGTTTCTGAAAGTGCATCAGGAACTGTGTCTTGCTACATTTTGTGGGCTGTGGTAGTTATTTCAATTAAACCTTGCAATTGTGTCCTCAGTGGGATTGTGGGTTAGCCAGCTCTACACTTAACAAATTTGTAGTGATACAGGGTAACCAAAGATACTTTGCAGTAAGTCAGAATTCCTGCATTCCTCCTTGTGTAAATAAAGTGACCAGAGTTGGGGTTTGGGGTTTTCTTTTTTGGTCTGAGCTGCTGGAGAATTCCTCTGAATGTCTACAGAGAAAAAAAAAAAAGTTAAATACTGCCTTAATACAGCCAACATATTTGGTTTGTTTTTCTCTCCACCTCTCTGGACAGTACACCAACCAACATGAGAGAGACAAGGACAAAGTGGAGGGCCCAGCAAAGGGCTGTGGAGGTGGCTGTGAGTGGCTTTGGTCACCCTGGAGGAGGTGATGGAGGGGGATCAAGTCCCACCTTGTGCTGCTCATGGGGGTTACAAGGACCCAGTAAGGGCAGGAAGCCACAGGTAATGACAAGGGCAGCTCTGATTCTCGCGCACCATGACAGTGGTGCAGCCCTGGGACTTTATCCAAAGAGATGGTGGGACCTCCATCCTTGGAGATTTTTAAAACTCCACTGGGGAGGGTGCTGATCAGCTTTGCATCCAGCCCTACTCGGAGGAGAGGGTTGGACTGGAGACTTCCAGAGCTCCTGTTCCACCAAAATCTTTCAGTAATTTTTTTTCCATGACTTAAGGACCAAGCAGTCCATTGCTGCTCTCAGACACAATCAGCACTTTCCCCAGCTCAAAGCACACAAATTTGCAGGCCTTTTGCTGTAAAAATCCCAACAACAATGGTTTCCTTCATGGTTTCTCCAAAAGATAGCGGCTCCTCCAGCAGACGTGGTCGTCCCTCACACGCCTGATAAGTGCAGATTTCTTACAAAGAACACAGAGAAAATCTCATCTTTCTGCCGACTGCTCAGAGAGCAGTTTCTTGTTCCCTGAGGTCTGCTCTAAGCCTTTCTCTGTGAACCTGTTCCCTAAAGGAGCCCTTCCTACCCTCTTTGCCTTTCTGGTTTTTTTTCCCAGTTTCTGAGCTAAATGTTGAGAGACCCAGAGATGAAACCTCCATCTGTCATGCCCCTCTGTAAGCCACTTTGCCTGCTGTCTCATCTCTTGAGCTGTCTCAAACCCCAAAATACCACAAAGGAGGTGTTTCAGGTGTAGTTTTGTCTTGGCAACAATGGCTACAAAGGATGAAAACAGGAGAAGACTGGGTGGGCTTAACAAGAGTGTGGGAATGGAGAGCAGAGAGGAGCACTGGAGAGATGATGACTAACTGGGAGGAGTCAGAGTGCCTTGTTCCAGAACCTCTCTCTGGCCAGAGGTTGCATCTCTCCTGGAGGGCCCCTCAGTATAACAGGGTTTCTCACCTGGTTTTGCACGAGGAGAGCATTGACAGGCACTATATCACTTATTGACCTGCACCTGGAAGTCCATTAATTTTGTTCTGTCACTACATTTTAATTTCCATAGCATGTCCCATATTTGGCCTGCTGATGTGTAGCATTTCTGCAACATCACCTCTCCAGATGTCAGCTTCAAACTGGAGATTGAAACATCTGGGGAGGAAAAAAAAAGGCAGAGGATTTGTCAGCTGGGACAGTGTGTGCTGACAGGTTTGTAGGGGAAGTGCAATAATAGCTTGCTGTGTTTGCTACAGCAAATAGCGAGGGTGTTATTTACACATGGTATTTACACACCTCACACAGGCATCACTAGATTCGTTACAAGCCAATTCCTAGTGGAATTGAGTTTATTTTTTTCTACTAGGAGGATTAATGCTGTAGAATACATTTTTGGAGTCAGTGCTGTGTGTCTGGAGCAATTTCTGTGAGGTAGACGAGCCCTTGCGAATGCTTTCAACGAGCAGTTAGCTGGAGAGTTAGGAGAACTGCCATATTATTTTCCCAGGCTGACTGATTGAAGTTAAAAAAAACCCAAACAAACAAAAAACCCCAACCCTGTTCTAATCAAAGATAAACTGGGTGATCATGAGAAAGGAAATGCTTCTGTAAGTAACTCTGTCCTGCCCTGTCATCCTGCAGCGTGCTGTTTGTCTGCCCTTTCCCAGAGGAAGACCAGCACGTGGCTGATCCCACTATTCTGGGATAATGTATATACCCAGGATTCAGTGGGATCAGGAGCAAGAGACTCTGAGCTCCCATGGCAGCACCTCCCATTCTCATTCAACAAGAATCATCTCCCATGGCATGGGCAAGGTGCTCCCAGGGTCCAGCTTCATCCTCTGACTTTGGCACCTCGGTCTCTGCTGCCAGGAGAAACTGTCCCTGCAATGGGTTTTGAGCCTGGCTGGCTTCTAAAAATGGAAAGAAGTTAAACTATTTCTGAGGCTGTTGGGAGGAAAGTTTCAGAGCTACGGGGGAAGGAGAGGACACTGTCAGGGAGGGGTGTGGGACCAGTGACATGGGATTGCAGCCACAGACCTGGGATATGGAGAAGTTCCACAGTGAGAAAGAAATGAGCCACGGGCACTGGCACAGTGTGCTGCAGTAGCCACAAACCTGAGGGATTGCAGGAACTGTCTGCTGAGCAGGATCTGACCCGGCTGGTGTCTGTGGGACTGGTGTTTCCAAAGCTCAGGACAGATACCAGTAGTGGCACTGCATTTGTAAACCACAGGAAATTAAGCAAATTAACAAAACAAAACAAAACCCAGACTCCAAACCTTGTCTTTCACCAACCCAGTGCTGTCAAAGTGCTCAGCCCTCACTGTGATGTGTGTGGGAAAATCCCCTTTGTGTCAGGGACCTGCCAGGAGCTGTGCACACAGCAGGCCCCGGCTGGGGACTTCCCAGGCGCGCTCCTGGATTAGCTCACAGATGTTTTCTGAGGTGTGCACCGCAGGCCAGCGGCTGTGCAGTCACCTCCCATACAGCCCTGAGATCAAAACCTGTCACTTGCCTTGAAAGAGAGTCTCACCCTGCACAAGTGAGGGTGACTTGTCTGGACAAAGCATTTTTTGAATTCCCAGTTTTCTGCAGAGAGCTGTGCTCAAGGTGAAACAAGTTTCACCCCGGTGAAGTGCGTGGAAGCTGACTGCTGTGGGCTTTTGCAGCTGGGCATCCCCAGGGGCTTTCTCAAGGAGCCTCTCTGCCCAAGCAGTGCTGGAAACCCGGGTGCAAAGGCTCCCCAGTACCAGGGAGCTGTTCTGGGGGGTCCAGGGGGAGCAGAACGGGCACATAGCTGCTGCTCTGTCCAGAGAGTTGGTCTAACATCACAAACTGGCTGCAGGTCTTCAGCTGGCATCGCTCAGCTGGCTGCAGGGAGAGGGCATCCCTGTGCCCCCTGGGGAGGAGCAGGTCCCCACGTGAAGAGGGGCAGGGTGGAGGATGTCATAAGGACTCTGGGAGATTGTTCACAGGTTTGCAGCTGAGCAGGAATTCTACAGCTGTAAAATAAGCTCTAAACTCTGTGTAGGGTTGGAGCTAATTTTAACCCGAATCCTTCCAAACCTGTGCTCACGTAATTGGAGGTCTGCCAGACCAGCTCACTGTAGATGTGTGATTTTTTGGGAACAAGAAGGGATTTTTTTCCCCCAGAGCTTTTGCTAAACCTCAGCTTCTAAGTGTGAGGACATAGTTCAGGCAAAAGGGTCCTGGTATGGGGTCCTGCTACATGGACTGGGGAAAATAAAGCTGGTTCAAGCCCACTGATGTTGGATACTTGCAGACCCACGGCTCTCCTGGGCTTGCCAGGCTGCTCAGCATCGTGGCACACAGAACCGTGGTCGGACAGGGCTTGCTGCTGCTCCTTCCTGGTCCCAGCATGAGTTACGAGGGAGCCCAGGATTCCCAAGCTACTCTGGGCACTAAGCCACTGGCCTCCTTCCCATTAGCCATAATCACTGGTTTGCTGGAAAATTTATGAGACCTGCTGTAGTGATATTCATGAATATAAAAGCTGTTGTAAATGTAATTTGTTTCTAGGATTTGACAGCATTTATCTGAGTGACTTCAGCCACCCATCATTCACAGTGGCTACAGCAGTGCTCTGCTGGTGGACTCAGATAGCCATGAGCTTCTGTCAAGGGTTGCAGGTTCATCCCTGACGCTCCTGGTGTTCACTTTGTGCCAAGAAGCATGGTAGTTAGTCCCTCTGGTTTAGTGTTATTGCTGGAAATGTTGTTGTTAGCCATTAAATCCACTAACCCTGTTTTCAAGGTTATTACAGTATTTAACTTGGCTGCTCCAGTGTGGTTTTAAAGTTGTATTTCCAACATATGATATGGGGTAAAAATAGCCAGTGTTTAATTAGAATAATCCCTGGAGAGACTCAGATTCCTCAGTCTCACAATGAGTTGTTCTCCTCACAACATGGTAGACACATTTCAGCTCAGTGACAGATCCTTCTCCACCAACGTGGGTCAACCTAGACCTCCATCAGCTGGGGAGAGGCTGCGATCACAAAGGCCAGGAGAAAGCTGCTGAGAAGAGCCCTGAGAGCATTTCACATTTGGGGAGACAGCAGCTTCTCCAGGCTGGACACTTAGGTAGGGCTTAGGTGACCACTACCAATAGCTTCTGCATGTGTATTTAGCTTTTCCTTTTCTGAGTTCCTCTGTGGGTGTGTGAGAGAAATCCCCTGCCCCATCCGTTGCTGGCATTTCTGGGAACGGGGCAGACTCAGCGGCAGTGGTTGGGGTCAGGCTGGCAGTGGGGACAGCAGCGGCACGCAGCAGTCCGGCGGGCAGGCACATTCCACAGGGCTATCATTAGCCCATGGAGCATTCCTGGGGGCTGCTGGGGGGCACAGGGGATGAGGGCTGGCAGTCTTTAGGCAACCCACCATCCCTCCATCCCGCTGAGGGAGGTGAGTCAGGCCCTTGGCTCCACTGCTCCGGCAGCTAGAGAGCGGTTCAGGCAGCCGGGGCCTGTGCTCCGGGGAGCTTTGCTACAGGTGATGAGGCCTCGGAGGTCTGGGTGGGCTGCTGGTGCTGCTGGGCAGCCCTCTGCTCCATGTGTGGCTCCCAAAATCCTGCTAAACCCCATGTCTGTGTCCTGAGGGGCTCCAGGAACATTTTGTTGGAGAAGATGGAGGGGCTGGGGAGTGGTTTAGCTTTTCCTCTCAAAGCTTGCCAAGCTGGGCTTACCATGGCTTTGTGCAGGCACACTGAGCAAGTGCTCTCCAGGGCTTGGTCTCCTTTCATTTTTTTTTGTTCAAGACTGAAATGAGATATACAAACAAAGTGTGAGGTGGATGCTCCCAAATCACCAGGAAGTTGTCCCAGGGCTGATGGAGCACTTCCATGTGCTCCCCAGGGCACTGGGAGGTGATCTTGGCTGGGCAGAACCCCCGTGTTCTCCAGGCACACTGTGAACCCCCTGTGCTCAGAGCTGTGCTGGGGACAGTGCTCTGTGTGGGACACGTATTGCCTCCCTCCCCCAAACGGATGGAAATATTTCTGTTTTCCAAAATTAGTTTCCAAATGTGTTGGAATTTCCTTTCAGTAGGAATTCTTGAAAATCTGGTCCTCATTGTGAAACTGAATGCCAGCTTTTTCCAAACCAGAATTCTCTGGAATTTCTCACCCAAGGCAGGCAGCAGATTTCAGGCCTTTCAGCTCACGGGGCAGCTCCCAGGATGACCCTGCGGAGAGGCTGAGCCAGGGGCTCGCTGGTTGCTGGGTGGCTGATGGGGTTTTCATTCTAACAGTGCTTTAGCTGTTACAGCTGATGAAAATCATGGTGTTCATTTAGAAGATGCTTCTCATCTCCTCCAGTAAGACTGGACTGCTTGGGGACCTGGCTGTGTTTCACCCCATGGACATGTGCAACCCCGCACGAGTCCCTCCCAGTTAGCACAACACCCTCTGTTTGCAAAGGACTATCGACCTATGGGTCACGCACCCAAACTGCATCAACACAATGGGAGCACTTCACAGCAAGGCAGGGTGACAATAATCTTATTTAAGAATGACATCTCTTATTTTCCATGTCTTTTGGTACCATCTGGACCCCTGGGGAAATATCTGGAGCAGCCTGGCAAATTCCCAGTGGCACATCTGAAAAGAGTTGTTTTCGAAAGGCCAGAAAAACAACTGTTTGTGAGGGCTGATCTCAGAGTCTGACTTCACTTTGAGCAGTGGCTCCTCATCAGTTTGCATACCAGGGTCATGCTTTTTGAAAATTTATGACAAAATTCAAGAGCTAGACAGAAAACACAAGTGGCTTTCAATATTAACATGGACTCTTCAGCCCTAAACAACAAAAAAGATAATTTTATTTGAAGCTTTGGTTACAGAAACTCTTTGTTGGAAATTTTTCCAGTGAAGCATTATCTCATCGCATCGACCAGCTTCAGTGGGCACCAAGGAAGCATCTATGCTCAGGCCTGTTTTGGGAGTTTGATCCCAGTGACTCTTTTGCTCAAAAGTAGGTCAGATTTTATTCCTTTTCCAGCAGGAAAATTAAGAGCAAGCTCAAATACAAGATTTCCAGGAAACCAGATGAAATTGCTGCTTCTATTTCTAGAAGCCCTGCCAGAGACAAGCTCCTTTGTACTCAGACTAACTCCTCTCCTAACTTTACCATATGATTGATGACTCAAATTATGAGGTTTTGTTTCCCATTTCTACCTGAGATTTCCTGTTTGGGCTCTTCTCAGATGCAATGAGAAAGGTTACCACAAAGATATTTATGGACATATAACTCTAGCTGCTAAATTTGTAATTGCCCAGCCCCAGGGCGGAACATCCTTTTAGCTGAATCAGAAGCTGTCAGAACACAGCAGTACCGTGGAAAACTGGCTTCACTTGCAGCACCACTCACCTACCCTGCTGGCTCCTGTGGTGTGATGATGTGCAACAACATTGTATTAGATGTTGTGATCACTGAGCCTGAGTCAGCACCACTGGATGCCACGGTCTGTCTGTCTTTCTACCCCTGATATGCACCGGGGCTGTGCTGGCACGCTCTTGTCCTTCAAATGCTTCTTCTGGAGAGATTTAAACATTTGGTTCTGATTCTTCCAGGGATTGCTGAGGATTTACATTGCCAAAGGCATTTTTCCTTGGAAATACCCATTTGGAGTCAGTAGCAGCAGTCCCTGTGCATAGCAGAGCCTGTATATGAGCCAGGGGGTTATGTGTGATCAGTGTGTAGGGTGCTGAAGGTGAATCTCAGCTCAGCACCCAGGCTGAAGAGCTGCCTTCTGCTAGAGATGTGTCTGGCCAAGGAGCTCTGCTCCAGCAGCCTGGGATCCCTCCCACACGTCCCAGCCATGCCATCGTTTGGGTGCCATTTGGGCTGGTGCCATGAGCCCAAAGGATGTGTGCAGACCTGGGACTCAGAGCATTACCCTGTGGATCTGCTGAGCAAGATACTGAGTCACTTTTGCTAGTCAACTCCAGTTGTGCCTAGATCCAAACTTCAGCTCAGCAATGGCACAAAAGCATTTGTGTTCCCCACAGCAGCTGTATGGAATGAAAGGATGGTGGGGTTAGGCTCATCTCCAGAAAGGAGCGATCCACAGTTTCCACCCTAACAAGGCCGAGATGGCTCCCCTCTCCCAGAGCAGCAGGCCTGGTCCTGGAGATGTGAGCACTGAGGTGCCTCAGCTCCCTGCCTGCAGTGCCCTTGTCCTTCATCTCTGGACTCTGAGCTGTCCAATCCTTCCACGTTCCTGACCTAATCCATCCTTGTCAGTGCTTGCTGCTCCTGCCAGAGGCATCTCTGACCCCCATCTCAGGAGCACACCATGGCAAAGCATGATGCAGCCGTGTGGTCAGGCTGCTGTTCCTCTCCCATGGCCGGTGCAAGCACCCCAGTGCAGGTGGCCGTGGCCCCAGGGTCCTCCACCACTGTCACAGCTGCAGTAGGGCAGTGTTCATGGCCCGCAGCCAGGGTCAGGTGTGAACACTTTTGTTCCTGTACCAACAGCCACAGCTGAAAGAGCGAATGCTCAGTGAACAGAAAGGGTCTCCTTGCTGCCAGGAAACCACATCTGAGCTCATTTACCGCTGGCCTGCCACAAATGATCATCAGTGCAGTCATTAGGCAGCCTCGGTGGTCAGCACGTCAGCACGTTGATGATTAAATAATTCCAGTTGAGGACAGTCTGAGCCTACCAGTGTGGTGTGTGCAGCCGTGAAAGAGCATGGAGTCATTGGAGTGAAATCCTCTCTCTTGTACCACCAGCCTGGTGGGAAAGGCCACGAGGACCCAGCTTGCTCAGTTGTAACACAGGAGTTGAAATGATGGTGGCACTGTGGAAAAAGTATGTCAGGAAGTACTTCACTGAAAGGGTTCTCAGGCACTGGGATGGGCTGCCCAGGGAGCTGGTGGAGTCCCCATCCCTGGAGGTGTTTAAAAGATGGGTAGATGGGAGCTCAGAGATCTGGTTTAGTAGTGGACAGGTATGGTTGGACTCGATGATCTCAAAGGTCTTTTCCAACCAGGCGATTTTATGATATCCATTAGCTTGGGGATCCTTCCCCACAGGCTATGGCATGCTCTTGGGAAGGCTGTTTCTTGTACGAGGCAAGATGTTTTACTGGAGACGTCACGGGTATGAAGACATCCTGGGCTCCTCCCTGTGAGCTGAGCAGCAGGAATGGCTGCAGGGATTGCAGACGCTACATGGGCGTTTTCCGGCAAAAGGCCATGTAGGAGGCTGAGAGGAGAAACCATACTGCTGGCAGCCAGGCTGAAGCCACAGATGGTGGAGAAACCACATAACCAAAGGCCAGCCTTGAGAAAACATCCTGATCACCTCCCCCTGCAACCAGGAGCCACCACTGGCCTGCTCACAGCAGACACTGGTTTTAATATGAGCTTGCACAGACCCAGGGGTTTCTTCTCCTTGGTAAACTGATGGTGTCCTCAGCAGGGACACTCTGCCAACCCAAACTGCTCCTGGGAGCTCAGCTGAAAAGCACCTGGACAGTCCTATGCCCTGGTCTTTCCTACACTTCCCCAAAGTGTGATGGAGCTCAGAGCACACCAGGAAGGATCTGCGGGTGCCAGTGTGAAGGTAGCATTGGGTTGAGCAAAGTTTGTCCATTTTGCCCGATTTCCCTGCTATAAATGAACCTGAGAGCTGAAGGGCAGCTTTGTCCCTGTTACCCCAATGTCTTCCTGCAGGTTTTTAGACAAGACATTGAGTCTCTTGACCTCAGGGAGGATAGTCACTTCCATGGCTGTTGGCAAGGGTAGGAGCTGGCTGCCCTCAGTAGCTTGAGGCTGAGTATTTGCTCCATTCCCTCAGAGAGAGCAGGAATTATTTATGGAGGAAAAGATCCTCATTACAGCTGGAACACGTTCCAGGGACCAGAGACCTCAAGAAAAAGCAAATTTGGTGATGAAACCAAGAGCAGAGGTGAAAAGGCCAGCCTGGTGATGGGGTCTGTGCCCAAGCTGAGCCCCATCAGTGATGGTTGGTGTGCTGCCAGGCTTGGGGACGGCTGGAGGAGCAGAGTCTCCCCAGGGCAGCGTGTGCCGTGTCGGGGCTCGTGCCCCGGCTCCAGCCCTGCCACTTGGCAAACAGGAAGCTGGTGAGCAGCTGCTGAATAAGTCATTTTGGGGAGTTTGTACCAAACTTGCTTTCAACTCCTGAATGTGTAGGAAGGAAAACGCCGTGAATACGCCTTTGTGACCAAGTTTGGCACCAGTCGCTCTCTGCGAGAGGGACAAGAATGTGGCCATTTAGAGGAGAGTCAGCTGCCCTTTAAGAAATGAAATGATCTCTTCCCTTTCCTGTGAGGCTTTATTCAGGGGAGAATAGGAACAAGACAGTGAGCAGCTTCTTTCTCTTGCTGGCACTGAGGGCTGTGATCCAGACCATGGAAGTCAGAGCACAGGAGAGACCCCGCTCCGGGGAAGCTGCACAGCCCAGCCACGAGTCCATCCAGCTGGTCCCTCTCGCTGCAGCCCATCTACTGCAGGAGGAATTGGGCTGGGACAGTGAAGCTCCAGATCTGCCTTTTCCCTGGATGATTGTGCATTCCCTGAGGTGATTTCACTGGGACTTCAGCAAAACATCTGTCCATCTCCTCCATGGGGCTTGGAGGGGTTTTGGAAGCAAGCAGTCTGGATGCTTTTGCCCCTTTCTGAAGCAATTCCCCACCCAGTTTTTGAGAAGTTTCTGTAAGCTGCATTACAAATGGACTGTGTCCAAACATTTGTGGGTTGGGTTTTTTTTTTGGAAAGTCTTAGATATTTTGTACAGATCTTTCCTTTGTGGACAACTTGAAATCCAGGGCCTTTGTAGCAATCTGGAATGAAGACATGCTCTGTTTTATCAAACCCTTTGGGAGGCTGGCCTTCTGCTTTCTGTCTAGTGGAAGCTTTGACCATATTCACTGGCTCAGTTGTCACATCCAGTGAAAGAGGGGACAGGTCTCCAGGGCAGACAGTCTGCCCTAGCCAAGGCTCTGAGAGGACAGCTTGGTCACGCATATACCCAAACGTTTTCCAAGGAATGACTTAGGAGTTTTGTGAATGATGGGCTCTGGGACCTCACAAGTCCTGAAGCAGTAGGAAGCTCCAGATGATTTCAGAAAGCTTCACGTGCCAGGAAAAAGGCAAAACAAGCAAGGCAGATATCTGTAGTGCTAAACCATATCGCTCCACTGGGATAATTTGCTCCAAGTGTAGACTTTTTGTAAGAAATGCTTTTAATAAAATGTCATACATGGAGGGGTCTTGGGTGGGAGTCAAGATAACTGTTGCTTTCTTCTTGGGTTTCATTACTTTCTTGCCTTCCCCTGGTTTGGCATCTTACAAGAAGCATAAACAGAATGTTGGTTAAAAACTTTGCTGGCAGCTTACTCTTTCTACCACGTCCTGCAGAAGGCCTGGAAAGCAAGAGACAGTTCCACCAGTGCTTCCTCATTTAAGGTTGTCAGCAGCTTCTTTAGTTCCTGCGCCAAAAAGTCTACTGGAAAATGGGGAATCTTTACAGCTTGGTGCATTTTGACAGATGTGTGTGGGCTCACCAGTGATGGGGTTTGATTACAAATAATCCTTCTGTTCCTGTTTGCACAGCACCAGTGTTCCAGTGTGCTGCATCGCAGCGTCCCGCTTTGGATCCTCAGTAGGGAGAGGCAAAGAAACTGGAGAGCCCAGTGAAGGGCCACTGGCACGGCTGGGACTGGGGAGGGGAGGCTGACAGAGCAGCTTTGCTCACCCTGGAGGAGGAGGGGATTGAAACCCACCTTGCACAGCCCATGGGGGCTACAGGGACCCTACAAGGGCAGGAGGCCACGGCAGTGACAAGGGAAACTGGCGGTACACAAGGACAGGGCTCTTCCCCATGAAAGCAATGCAGCCCCAGGGAGGACTCAGAGAGGAGGTGGGACCTCCATCCCCAGGGGTCTTCAAAAGTCAAGGCAAGGCCACACTCTAGACATGCCAGAGACAGAGCTCATAAAACCTTTGGAAGCTGGTAACCCTCTCCACTTCCTTGGGTCCTGTTTCAACCTGAAAAATTTGGAATAGCACAAAAGGATCCAACCACCAAAGCAGAGACAGACTGGAAAGTGGAGCCACCTCTCCAGCTGTGCCTTTTCCCAGTTACCAGGCAGCACAGGGGGGCTGATAAAGTTTAGACCAGAATTCATTAAATTAGATTGTTTGGAAAAGTTTTTATGTTAAATGTTATTAACTGACTACAGTATGACGTGGCTAAATTACTTGTTGCTGGAGAGTGAATCTATGTTTCTGAAACAGGGAGAGTGGATTTTACTGTGAAATTTCAGCCTCTTTGTCTTTTACTTGACTATGCCAAAACTATTCTCAAAGATTTGTTTAAAGATTTACTGGATTTACACAAAGCCCTGTTATTTTATCTGAGCAAGTTCTTTAGAAGGCTGTTGTCAGTAACTGAATTATTTTTTTCTCCAATTACTGCATTTGTATTTTTACATCAAGATAGCATATCTCTGCTCTGTCTTCAAAAATGTAGTTTATTTCCAGTAGACCAACCAAAATTCCTTGGCTATTTTATGAACTCCTTCAATTCATTTATGAGTAACTGAACTGGAAATACAGATATATTTTTTTAAGTTCAATTCCCTTTTAGTTAATATGGGAACTTAAGCGATGAAGTTCACTGTGGATAATGCTGGGTTTGAGTCCCTTTCTGTGATGTTCTCCTTTTTGAACAGAATTAGATCACTCATTATTGCCAGTTTTGAAGGTTCTCCTTCAAGGCTTGTCCCCAGCAGCAGGTTAGAAGCCACCTGGGCTAGCCTGGAGGGATGCACTTACTCACTGCAGGCTACCAAACTTTTGCTTCTCTACCCAATATAATTTCTCACAGTGCTTTGGGTATGGGCTTCTTTGGCATCTGTCAAGCTGATGTGCTGTGTTCCTACCTCTGGTGCTTCTCTTCTTCATCAACATGAGTAACTCCTAGTACTGGAAGCTGGAAGCAGGTGTGACACCAGTGGCTGCTAACCAGACCTGGTGGGTGGGGGGCAAACAAGATCCCAAACACCACGATGACATTCAACTACTGGCCACAGAGCTCACACTCCTTGTGACTCATCTTTCCCTTCCAGCATCCATTCCCCATCAGCAGAAGTTGGACATTTAAATAAAAGTCAGTGTTCAAAACTCAGGCACCCCAGAATTACAGTTCACCGACTAGAAGGCAACTGGTGCAATTGCACTGAGCCTCTTCCAGGTTTGAGCACAGGCTTGGCGACCACGCGCCGCTCTTCGACTGCTTTATAAGAGTCCTCGTGTGCCTCTTGGAAATAAATCTGCCTAGTTTTGAAATTCTGAAGCAATATTATTTCATCTCTTGCCAAGAGTGGATTGGAAAATGATAAGAGTCTTTCAGGCTTCATAACAGATATTTTGGGAGTTTCTTCTTACTTCTTCCATGACATTTTTATTCCTTCCATATGAAACATACATATATGTATATGTTTTATATATATATGTTAGAAGCTCCTTTTTTGTTGGAGTAAACTGGCAAGTAGAAACCTGTTTTGCTAAGTGACATTTCCTAAGTCTCTTGGAAATAATAGCCTTTTTTACACATGCTGCTGTTCTTTTTTTTCTTTTTTTTTTTTTTTTAATTCCCCCGATGGGTTGACCAAAATGAAAATTACCATTTTCATCCAAATGGATTTTCTGGGTGAAATACAGATGAAAATAAATATTTCTGTAAGGGCTGGCTGTGAAATCCTAGTTTTATATTATTTCCACTCCTCTACCTCCTCCTGGCACCGCAAACACACACATTCCCTGCGGCTCGAGCTAGGAATGATCAATTGCAAATAATCTGGGCAGAAAATGAAGGGGTTGAGTTGTGATGTGATTTCCTCATGCTCTGCTGGGCATCAGCTCCTGTGGCTGCAAGTGGTCTGAGGTACCACCACCACCTTCCCAGATCCTCAGCACTTTGGCTCCTCTCCCACCTCATCTCCTGGTTTTGGTCCCCAGCCCCACATGGACTCACTGAACATGCCCGTGAAGTGAATTATCCATCCTAGTTTGGGCTGAATAAGTTGTGGACTAGGATGGTGGGGCTTGGTTTTATTTTTCAGACCCTTCCCTGGGCTTTAAGTCCCTGCTCTGTGTGCAGCCCTGCTGCCAGCTCAGCCCGCAGCACACCCAGCGCCTCGCCAGGCGCACAGAATTGCCAGGCTGAGGTCACCTCTGTGTCCCTTCTTGCCCCTGCATGATCCCGCATAATAATATCTGCAACGTCTGCTGGTGCCTGAGGGTGACAGAGGCTTCAAAAGACTTTTTGCCCAGTGTTAAGTTTTTGAACTTACTGTAAATTGAGTGGATTATAAGAAATTCAAGTTACAACACAGCTGCTTCTTAGTAGAGGCTTGGGGTTTTTTTTTGAAAGCAAACGGTATTTCATTTGCACTCCAAAAAGTGTCAATATTTTTTTTGCAGGTCAGCAGCACCATTCTCAGCTTGGCATCCAATCTGGAGAGGAAGCATCTGCACTCCAAGTGTTTTGCACCGACACTCCAGATCGTTGGGCTGTTAGCACCCACGGCGTGGGAGAACGGGCACTGCTGGGGCTGGGTGCTTCCTGGCACCAGGCTGGGGCAGAAAGCAGCGGTGCCAGCTGCACACGCAGGAGCTGCAGGGTAGTGAGGAAGAAGAGGAGACAGTTTCTGTGGCAGCTCTGCTGAACAGATCCCACAGTACCAACCTCATTTCTCCTGTCCACAGGATCTCCCCCCACACACAGGGCTGGGGATGACAACCTGACCTGCCGCTGGCACCCAGGAACCTGGTTTGTTCCCCAGTGAGGGGACACAGGTGATCTCTGATCCGCCCTGGAAATGCATTTCCCAAGGGGAATCCCCATCCTCTCGCTCCTGGCACTTCCCTCTCTGGCTCCTGGCCAGGCCACCTGCATTTGAAACTCCATGGGACTTCGCTTGGGTTTCTGTGTTATTAATCCTCCCCAGAAGAAATCCCAGGCTTTTCTGGACCTCTTCCCTGTTTGCCAGGACAGCTGCCAGGGCTGTGCTGCTGCTTCACGGCCGCGCAGGAGGCACTGCGAAGCTCCAGAAGGCAAGGGGAGCTCCGCGTTCCTGCGAAGGCTGCAATCTGATGCTCTCGGCTGTGTTTGCTGGATACTGGGATGCTTTCTTGGACTAAACCCTGAACAAAGAAGGTCAAAATCAAATCATCTGTCTAGATAAGTGGTGATTCAGATAAAACCAGACCTCTGTGCTCCTGGTGTGTCCCAGCTGTCTTCACAGACAACAGTTAGGCAACGCATGGAGGCTGTAGGAAGGTAAGAAGTGAGGGGCTGCGCTGGCTGGGAGCACTGCACAGCTCCCCAGTGCCCAGCAGTGGCCATAGCACATGCCAACACCACCATCTGCCTACTCAGATAAATAATCAATATAGAGGGCAGCCCAATTTAGTACTTGATGACACAGGATCAGTGCTCCAAGGAGCATTGCACACAAATGTGCAGGCAGGAGGGAGAACCATGGGGTGCTGGTGAAGATGAGGGATTAAACAAATGTGTGAAGTACCTGTGGGCTGTTCTGCACCACTCCTGGCCAGTGTGGACCCACCAGTGCCTGGCTATAAGTGGGCAGGAGGTGCCTCACCTGGCTTTGAAGGAGCAGTTTAATAGAGCTGTAGCAGTAGAAGTGCTGCACTTCACATGCAGATGGATATCAATTTCATTGGGTCTTAACCATGTCTTGTGGCAAGATCACAGTTTCTCATAAGTTTCAAGCAGAAGGGAGGAAATTCCAGTTTCCAGCAAAGAAGAACGAAGCAAATTCTTATAATCACATGTTCACCTTAAACATAACAAGCACCAGTAGAGAGCTCTGCTTCAGCCAGTTCTCAGAGGCTGCATTTCAGACAGAAGCACTCCCTGCAAGCGTATATGAGGGAGAAAATAACCAAGGCTGTTGGGCTGGATGACCTGCTCCAACCAGGGCTGGTGGGTCCTCAACACCAAACTGCTGCCATCCACTAGCTGATGCTTGAGATAGCAGCAGTCAGGAGCTGGCCTTAAGTCACCTTTACCATGTATTTTAGGTTGATGGGGCTCTGTGAACTGAAGGAGAAACACCCTGGGTGGCGATGGGAGCAAGGAGGATGTATTATTGACCAGGAGGGTAGATTTGATCTGACTAAGTGCAGATGCCTGCAGCTAGGTAAAAGAATCCCACCCCCCAGACCCAGGGGTCTGGGCAGGGAAGCACTGAGGGAAGGAGAGCTTGGGGTTAGCAGTGCTGCCTGGAAGAGTGTTATACAGGAGCGGGAAATCGTGTTTCAGTGACAAGAGTTTTGTTTTTCTTGCAAAATGCACGCAGTGTTGGCAGGAGGCTAAGAAAGAGCAGGGGTGGGTCAGAGTCACACTCCAGCTCCAGAGCGTTCCTCCTGGGAGATGCTGAAGGGCCCTGCAAGTTCATCTCTGCTCTGTTACATTACTGGACGCTTCTTTTTCTTGTTTATGTGGTAGAAACATCTGAAAATAATTTGTGCCTGTTAAACTTTGCGGAGGGTCAGGGTTCTGCGTGCAATTTGGTCTCTACCTTGGCCAGGACTAGCTGAGGCTGATCTGTGTTTGCTCATTAGCTAATGAGATACAATGTAGTTAGCAGGGCTCTCTGGGGGGCTGCCTTTGGAGTGGGGATGCTGTTGCTGTGCGTGGGCACACGCAGGAGTGGGTGCGGTACCAATGAGCTCAGCCTTCGCAGGGACCAGCAGACCCTGCAGCAGCGGCTCTCCTGCCCATCTCAATTGCTCTTGAGCACAGGTCGGGGGGGAAGATGCAGTGAGATGGTGAGGAATATGTGCCCCTCCAGTTATTACTAATGTTAAAAGTATCTCCAGCTTGGAGGTCTGCTGAAGAGGGACGTGCATGCTGCAAGCCTTGCTGGAGCTCTAGCAAATCTCAGTGTGAGCAATCCATGCTGACCCATTCTCTGGAGAGGATGGATGAAGAAATCTTCAGCAACAATCCCAGGATAAAGGCGAGGACGGCTGAGCAATTGAGGTGGGAGGATGCCATCCAGAAGGGGAAAATGTTTAAGCTGTGAGGAAAGAAACAGTTTAGAGAAGGGATGATACACTAAGCACATGGATGATACACTAAGCACATGGCTGGGGGAGAAGGTGTGAAGAACTTGATGGGAAACACAGGACTAAGGGGGGGAATGAGGCCAGGAGCAGGTAAAGGAGAGTGAAACAGCAAGAGTGAGGTGACTGGGAGCACCCAGCCAGCCGTGCGCTGTTCTGGGGCAGGGCAGTGCTCGCCACCCCGTGAGAGACTCGGCATGACAGTAACCGTGGGTGGCAGCGGGGCCGGGGAAGGCCTGGCTGGGGCCTGGCTGCTCAGCCCTGCTGGCCCCTCCTCTGAGCCTGCTGCCAGCACAGCCGAGTGACCCCAGGCCCTGGGGATCCCCCCAGCTGCCCCCGGGCACGGCCGCTCCTCCGGGGAAGCGGAGTCTCCAGCAGCCGCGGGAGCACCCCCCGGGCTAACGGGACCCGGGGCTAAGCGGTGTCCCGGCAGCTCGGCTGGGGGTCGGCACTGCCCACCCTCGAGGCGGACCCCAAACCGCGGCGGGGGGCGGGGGCTCCAGGCCGGGGTTGCGCTGCGGGGGCCGCGGGCGGGCCGGTGGCTTCCGCCCGGCGCGGCGCATTCCTGCACCGTGAGTCAGGACGGCGGGATGCGTCGTCCCGCGGCCCCGGGCGCTGGCAGCTCCCCGGCGGGACTCGCAGCGCTGAAGAACCCGGCTCGGTTCCCGTCTCCTATTTGCATGCCGCGGCTGTGAATGGCGTGCCCGGCCGGCCGGCCCCTGGCACGGGGGAGGAGTCTCCGCGCCCTACGCGGGCCGAGCTCGGCGGCGCCGGTCCCTTGAGCCGCACTGGGGGACGGCCCCATCCGACCGGCGGTTCGCCGCTGCGCTTCACCCGCCTTCACGGTGAGTGCGAACGGCGGGGCCGGGGCGGAGGGGGGGTGACCGATAGAAGGGGCGGGTGGGGGGGGGGGGGGGCTGCCCCGGGCCACAGCGCGCACGTGAGCTGCGGGCTCCGTCCCGTCCTGTCCCGGGGCCCGGCCGCCGCAGCCGCGGCTCGGCAGCCCCCTGCTGGCGGCACGGCCGTGCGGGGCAGCCCCGCGCTCCGCTGAGGGCCGTTCCCTGCCCGCGGTCGCGCCGCCTCAGCCGGGCGGGGAGCGGCCCTCGGCGGACGACGGGGCAAGGTCGGCGCCCTGAGGTAGGTGCCGGCCCCGAGCCCTGTCAGAGGGCAGAACCCCTCAGAAAATGGCCCCCCGTGAGGTGAGGCGCAGCGGGGCGGCCTTCGCTCGTGTCCCGGTGCCTCAGGTGGGAGCTCGGGCCTGACAGTGACAGGCAGAGGCAACGGCGGTGGACCCGCATGGTCTTGGGTCCCTGGAGAGCCGGGGTCTGGCTTGGCCATGGTTCTTTGGACACCAGGAGGTTGGTGACCCTGCTGCTGTAGGTGAAGGTGCGAGTTCGTGGCTGGGTTCAGCTGATCCAAGTCCGTGCTGGACCTGAAAGGCCCCTCTGTCCCCATCCCTCGCCACGCGTTCCCAGCACCCTTCTCCTGATGCTGGCACCGGTGTTTGGGCAGCCACTTTGTGAGATGATCTGGTGGGCTAGTTTCCCTCTGGATCAAGTCCCTGTGTCTTTTCACACTGTATGCTGCTGTCACAAAACAGGGATCACCGCAGCCCAGCACCAGGCTGGGTGAAGCTTTGGCAGGATGGCACCCACAATGCCATCCACCACCACCACTCCTTTGGGGCTCCTCAGAAGGTGGCCTGTCCTTCCCCCGCTGCAGCACACTCACGTTGCTAACCCAGCGGTGCCAAAGTGCCCCTGGTGCAGATTTTGACTTGTGCTTTTCTCTCGTGTAGCTCAGGAGAGGCGAGCGGCAGCACAAATGAGTTTTGTCCGGCGCTTGTCCTTGTGCAACACTTGCTCCTGGCTGCTGATTCTCCTGCAGGTTGGCATTGCAGTGCGGTGCACAGGGTTGGTCAGGGATGTCTCCAGGCTGGGTCTCAGGGCAAGCAGGAAGTTGTTTCCTTTCTTCCTGTTTTTGTCCCCATGGCTGCTGATTTCCTCTGGGAAGAAAGCTGTGCTTTCTGCAGCAAAGGAAAAAAAATAGTCACACGTAATGGGAAGGGACAAGGCAGAAAAGCCAAAGGTGCTTCTGAATGAAGCGTGGGATGAGGAAGGTGTTAACCTCTAACTAGATAGCTTTGCTGCTCTATCTAACACTGATAGAGCAGCAAAGACAAGTAGCAGCCCTTGGGCCGTGACCAGAGGGCTAAAATGGGCCAACTTGGGACTGGGGAGCAGACCCTTGGAGGGACAACTGGGTCTCCACTCCAGTGCATGGATATATGTTGCTCTGCAGCTCTTCTGTCTCAGTGGTGCAGGGTTTGCAAGAGGAGGTGATAAATCATGTTAGATCAATTGATATACTTGGAGGAAGCAGATGAACTTTCACATACTTCCTTCGTTCAAGTTTTGATTGTTAAAAGGCCTTGTGTGCCTAAAAGCTTGTCTGCCTTTTTTGTTGTTGTTGTTTGTTTGTTTTTAAATCTTTAGTTGCTCTAATGACAGCTACTGTCCTTCCCTCATGGTGTGTCCCGCTTGTGTCCCTAGATGCTCATGGCTACTGCTGGCAGCCCGGGTCTCTGCTGCCAGTGTGCAGGCTTGTGAGGAGCTTGTGCCATTCCTGAGCTGGGACCTGCCAGCCTCCCAAGAGGTGCTGTGGGTTTGGAGCAGGGGGACAAACTTCATTATGGTGTCTGTGCTCGTGAGTCCTGAGCCCCCCTGGAAGGCAGCAGCTCTCTGTGGTTACGCGTCAGCGGTGTGCCTGCTCCTGTGCGTTCCCATGAAAGGAGGTTAATGCTGCACAGCGTAAAAGCAGCTCCCACAGAACTAGTTCTGCTCTGGGACTTCCCATGACAGGCCTTTTTTTTTTTTTTTTTAAGCAATACACTTGCAAGAGATCTGCCTACAAACTGGCTTTTCAGGTTCTGGGGAAAGCCGTGGGCTGGCCCCGGTCTCAGGAATGTCTTGCTCTGTGCTGGGTAGGCTGCAGCCAGGGTGATGAGCTTTGGATGCAGAGAGCGCTGCTCGCCGGCGGAGCAGGGCAGGGACCTCTCCTCAAGCAAGCTCATCCTTCCCGAGGCTTGGTGCTGACAGCCTGTGGCCCTGACACGCTGCCTCAGTCAGGAGTTACGTCCCTTGGAGAGGGCCAGCGCTTCGTCACCGGGCTTGGCAGATGGCTCCTTTCGCTTTCGTGGCTGGGACTGCAACGAGGCCGCGGCTGAGCGAGGTTGCAAGGCAGGAATAGGAATTCCTTTGGGGGTCATCAGTCCTGTTCCTCTGGAATCCAGCCCCAGAGAGTAGCCAGCAAGTCCCAGCATGTTCCCCTGAAAGAGGCAGGGTCTGCCGAGTGTGGCATGATAGGACAGTTTATTCTGGGCACAGAGCCTGCATGCTCAGATATAATTAGTAAAGATTTGATTCCATTCAGTGTGTCAGATCTCTCTGCAGTGCACACACAGCCTGGTTAGTGCTGAAGGTCCGAGATGGGCAACATGACCCGGAGTCTCAGGTTCTTTTCCTCTTCCATTCAGTGCATCCAGTGAAAAGGTTGGCAGAGCACCCTGTGTGCTGCTGGGGATGCTGCCTGCTGAGTGGGTTTGGCCATGAGCTGAAGATCCTGATGGCTTTCTGTCTGCACCTCTAGAGCTTTTATCCATGCTGCCTTTTGCCCTCAGCTATCTCTGGAGGCTTTGGCATCCTGTGGAGACCATGTGCCCTTCTTGGAGGTTCCAGCATTAATCGTGACCCAACATGCCACTTGTTTTAATTGCTGCTCCTGCAGCCACCTGCCTGTCACTGCTATATGACCCATTTCAGTAGGAATACTTAAAACTTGAGTATGAATTATTTCCTTCACATTTTTCCTGAGCTCAGATGTGAATTAGTTTCCTTCCTTTCCAGTTGAAGAGGTGATGCCAATCTAATTTTATCATCATCTGCTGGAATGAAATGGACAAGAAATGGGCAGATCTGGCACTGTTACTGTGAGGTGGCCTCCCTGCTGCTGGACATGTACCTGTTGTAGTTTTAAGGAACCTGCAGAGTGTGTGTGTTGCCTGCCTGCTCAGAGAGCTGTGGTGTTTCCTCTCTACTGAGCCTATGACAGCATCTCAACTTGTGCTGTGGGAGCTGCAACCTGAATTTAGTGGGACTTGTGTCTGGGCTGTGGGTAAAATGTTCCAGTGCTGCTGGAAAGTAGAGTGAAGGTGGTCTCTTTCCTCAGAAGAGGAGAAGCCCTGGCATCCAGGGCCATACAGGTAGTTGTCTCCCCAATGGCAGGGGTTTTTGTTTAGCTTTGTGGTTGTTTTTTTTCTGGTCTTTTTGTTTGTTTATTTTTTGCCTTGTTCAGAACTAGCAGACCAACCAGTTGAACTGAATGGACATCAGGAATTGTTGCTTATTCTGGTAGTGTCCAGTGACTGCCCTCTGAGGTCAGCACCCACTGTGGAAGTAACAAAAAAATATGTAGGAAGGGACAATCCCAGCCCTGCAGCTATTAGTCCCAGGAGATTAGGGAGGCAACAGGCAAGATTTAACCTTGGAAGGAAATGGATCTATTAGACAGCATTTCCCATGGTCATGCTGGCAGCCCTGCTTCTGTGTCCTTGAAGAACCCCAGAGT
Organism: Caprimulgus europaeus; assembly: GCA_907165065.1. Next base: position 15,210,300 of record OU015540.1, on the reverse strand, counting down.
GATTGATTTGGTGTGTGGTGTGTGCTCTTGCCATCCAGGCAGCTTGCACGGAGTCATAGAGACCTCGTTCCAGCACGGCGCGAGGAGGACAAGGCTTGTCTGCCAGCCTCTGTTTTCACAGGCAGGCTCTGCTGTGCCATTGGGAAGGTCTAGGGACAGCCCTGAGAGAGTGAGCTTTCCACAGGGAGCTCTGGAAATTGTGTCTGCACTGAGATTGCCTGTTGTCATGTCCTGTTAGTTGAATTTTGGGGGTTTCTAGTTGCTTGCTCCTTTTTTTGTTCCTGCCCCTTTAGCTGCTGTCCAGGACCAGTTGAAGCCCACTTCACATCACATCTCTCATACTTGTTTCAGTCCATGCTGCTGTAGGAATGAGGAAGTGGGGGTTTTTTTAATGTGTATTGGAACAATGCCACAACGAGTAAATGGGTAGCTGAGTTTTTGAACAAATCATCCAAACTATGGTCAAATCCTTTTGAGTAACAAACAGTGGCTGTTTGCTGCTTGGTGAAGGCAGAGAGCTTGTTCTTCACCTTAACCTGAACTGTTACATCTCCTCAAGAGTGCACGTTTCACTGGCTGTGTGCCCTGTTTGCTGCAGAGACAACAAAGGTCAGAGTGACAAGAGGTGGCTTCTTGCTGAAATTTCCTTTGGGTGCACTCTTCAACGATGTAAATCCACCATTTGTTTCAAATATAATGAAAACTACTTTGGCATGCTACAGGGATGTCAGACTGTCACGATACAGACCTGAGCAGCGGATATGTTCGCAGGTTCTGGGGTCTTGAGCAACAAACAGACCTTGTCTCAGTAACCACAGCATCTCTGAAACACAGTGATTACTAAAGGAAATGTAATTACTTCTCAGTGAAGTAAGAAGTATCATTGCAAAATACTTCCCTGGCACAGTACAGCCTTCCCAGGGGGAGAAGAGATATTGAGACATGCCTGATCTTGCCTTTTCTGGAAAGCCTACCTTTGCCACCTCCTCCCCTTCCTGTTTCCACTTTGCTGAGAGACAGCCCCTTGCTCTGCTGGTCAACAGCAATCCCTGTTTTGAAGGCTTTTTTTTTTTTTTTCATTAGAAAGGAACAATTGATATGAGGTCATCCTGAAGCTGCACAGGACCCTGCTCTTACTGTTCTACAGGTCTGGCACTTACTTGACTCAGTGAAAGTTGTAACAGCTTGAATTTTAAAATCTTGAGGGCTCAGCCGGCTGGGTTGGCGAGTACAGCTTCGGTGTTTCAGGAGTGCCTGCCCCATAGCAGTCAGCACACAGGAGCTATGATTTTCTGTTGCTTGAATTCAAAGCCTGGTGCTTTAAAGTGAACTGTAAGAGACAGCAGGCTGTGAGCCAGAAAGTGTGAGTGTGCCTTCCATTTCTCTGACTGCTCTGGGACTGTAATTTCAGGGAGGACAGTGAGAGAGAATGTGCCATGTGCTCACACTGAAGAAGTATGGCTCAATTAGATTATTTTTTTTCCTAAAACAACGTTAGAATTATGATGGTTTCTATTTATGAATGAGTTGGTGCATTGGGCACACAGGAGCGTACACACGTGCACACACATCTGCAGAGCAGGACAGGCTCTTCCTGCAGCTGCTTGCCAATTAGAGTAGGAGATGGTGTGTGGCCGGCTGTCGGGCACTAGCAAGGGTAGAAGTTAGAGCATCAGATTGGCAGGCTAGCTCTCCTGTGTCCCTGCCTGCATCAGCTAATGCTCAGCAAGAGCAGCTCCAGCTGAACCAGCTCTGCTCCAAGTCCTTGGCTGGGAAATTGTTCTTTTGAAGGCTCTCCATTTGGCCTCACTGCTGCGGGCACTGCTGGTGGATGCAGGCTTGTTCTCTCGCTTGTATCCAGGTGAGCAGGACTGTGGCTGTGCTGCAGAAAGCAGGTGGGTGATGGAGAGTGAGGATGCTCTGAATTTCAGAAGAACATGTCAAGAAAGCTGGCTGCAATGGCTCAGATGCTGCGGCTTCCATCCTTCCTGAGTATAAAGTCTGTCTTCTGGTGGCTCCAGTGTTTGTTATGGTTATTTCCTCTAAGATAATTTTTTTTTTAAGACTGCTATTCAGGGTGGTTTTATGTAACTTTCCATAGGAAATGTTGTCATTTGCGGCAGTTTTCATCTCATTTGCCAGTGAGGCATTTTTATTTAGCACAACAGTGATTCTTAGCTGCTTTTAGTATTGAGCATCTCTGCCATAGAGGTTGGTTGGCTTTTGGTCTAATGTAATTTTTGCTTTGGGGTATTGGGATCTTTTTAGGGGAGGTTGCTAGTTTTGGCAGTTGTCTTTCCATCAGTTGTTTATTGATGTCATATTTTCTAAATGGACAATGTTATAATCACTAAGAGGCATTAGCAAGAAAATTGCTCTTGAGGTGGGTGCACAGGCAGCAGCTATTCCAAAAGCAACCAGAGCCAGAGTTTACTGCTCTCTTGAAAGTCATACCAGTGCTATGTTTCTAGCTTTCCTTGTGCCCCAAACCCTTATGGTACTTGTGATGAGTGTGAAAGCTGGTAGAAAAAAAAATAAATGCAGAATTTCAATGAGAAATGATACCTTTATTAAGATAAAGTGGTAGGATTTTGTTGTTTCTGCCTTTTGTTTTCTACTGTAGGGTCATGGCTGTGCTGAAAAAAGCATTTTTGTGAATCTTGCCTCGCTGTGCAGTTAGGCAGTGACTGTGTCCATGGTACTTGTGGATCAGCCAGTACTTTACAGTGCATCTATTTCACTAGTAATGGACATAAATCCGGAACAAGGTCTTCTGGAGCCCTATTGAATTGTTGCAATGACTTAAACGTGTACTAAAATAGCTTCTGTGATCACTCTTTCCTGCTTCTTTGTTAATGAGGAGCTGCAGTGACGCTGCAGGACGTGCAGACCCAGGGAGAGGACTGTGCTGGGAGGCTGCGGGGGCCCCGGAGCGAAGGGCTCTGCAAGCTCAGCGCAGGCACTGCCAACCCAACGGGCAGCGGGGCTCACCTTGGAACAGGGTGCAGGAGCAGGGCTTGTGTAGGTGATCCTGCCTCTGGGGACGCTTCCAGTTGTGTTTAATTGGAATTGTTAATATTAGAGTTGTTAATGTGATTATACTCGTTATCCATTCTGGCTCTGTTCACTGTGGCACTGGACCAGCAGGAGTGTCCTGGCTCCCTGCGTAGGCGTGCTGAGATGCATCAGCCATTTGGTGGCTGGCAGTAGATCTAGGTGGAAACCAGCTCTTTTTGAGGACCAGGCAGTGCTGGCTCTACTGGCTTCCCTAAGGAGTGGGAGCACTGATCAGCGCTGGCTTCTTGACGCTGTCGCTGGAGCTATGGGCAGGTCTGGTCACCCCTGCAGAGGTAGCCCACCAGTGGTGGGCTGTGACCAGAGCATTGGGATGTGGCTGCTGGAAGTGTGGCTTTTGCACGTGGTGCCAGGCTGGTGTTCCCTGTGCAAAGCTGCAGGGTGTGTTCATGGAGAAACACAAACAGGATGAAGACTCCAAAGTACTTCAGAAGGTTTCCCACTGCTCCCCTTGCTTTGTTGGTTATGTTTTGTGCTGAGACTGTTCCCCTGGCTGGTATCTAGGTAGGTTGTGGATGGCTCTGTATGGGGTTTACTTTAGAAGGTGGAGTTGGGTGCTGATTGCTCATAGCCTGGGCCCTGTGTGGGCTCTGGGGTGCAGGGATGCTGGCTAGTGCTTCTGTTCCCTGGGTCACACGTGCCTGGGAGGTGGAAAAGGCAGCCCCTCTGCCCAGTCTGCTGTACTTGGCTCCCTTCCACCCACTCTTTGTGGGTGCCACAGGCCATAGGTGAGCAGAGAAAACTCAATCCTTGGGAACCCTTTTATGGAAGCTGCCTGTGTGTGAGGCTTGGCCATCACCTCTGGAGAAGTCTGTGGATGCTTTGCATGTGTTCCCATCCAATGACCCCGGCAAAAATTCCCTCTGCCTCTGGTAATACAGTAGTATTTTATTCCTGCTGCACTCAACACCTGCATTGAGGGCACTTCTCAGATTATTTAAGCCTTGGGAGATGCAGAACCCACCACCTCCCTTGTGATAATTGTTAGCTTCCCACAGTGCTACAAGTGTGAGGTTTTGGCCATGTTTTCATCACTGCTTTAAACTGTGCTGCCTTGAGAAGCAGTCCAGTCGGCTGGCTCCAGCTGCTTGTGTTGTTCCTGCTTCTTCCCCTTTCCTTCTGCTGGCACAAGTGTTTGTGGAGCCATGTGGTGACTTGGATCAGGGAAGATCTTGGGCTGGAACAAGCCATTTCTTTGCTGAGCTAATGTGGGTCAGTTCCCAGTGCAGATCACCCCACAGCTGCGGGGATGCTTGTGCCAGCACGAGGAGGGGGGCAACGCAGAGGGCTGGGGGCACTGCTTCTTCTGTTGGCTTGCATCTCTTTCAAGTGCCCATGACATCTTTACAGCCTGAATTTTGAGAATTGGCTTCTGTGTTCTTGTTACTGTTCTGCCTTTTGTCTGCTGCAACAAAAGGACCTTGAAGGTCTGAGTCTGTTGCCTGTGTGAGTGTTTGCAGGTTGCAGTTGGGGGTCGTGTTTTAACATGCATTTGGAGAAGTTCAGCTACAGACCTGGGGACTAACAGGAATCAAAAGCTTTTTGAGCTCACTATTTTTCCTCTCTCTGGTGTATGAGGGCACCAGACTTGAATGCCCTTCAGGTCTCATGTGAAGCTGCTTTGAAAGCTTGTGATGCTGGTGTTCCAGGAGGAGCTCTTTCATAGTTGACTTCCATCGTGACCCACATCTTTTTCTGAACATCAAGAAAATCGGTTGCTCAAAGGGACCACAGGTCTGCTTTCCTGGTCATGGGATTGGCTCACATACACTCCAGCTTCACTGGCAGATGTTTTTATTACCTGTATTTAAAACCTTTTGGCTCTGTATATAGCTGAGCCTTCTCCAAGTTCAGTGGGTCCCAGCTGAAGCTTTGCACTCTCAGTGTGTCTCTTGCATGCCAGTAGCATTTATCAGGGCTTTGCATGAAACCCAAACCCTTGGGTTTTGTCTCATGACGCTTCCTGTTTCCTTTCTAGGGGTCTGTCTGGCCTCTTCCAAGCCAGGAAGTTTCCACTGGTATTTCTCAGCTAGTTAAATGAAGTTGTTCACAGTGAGATCCCTCAGTGCTCGGGCAGCTGCAGAAGTTGAAGACCTTCCCCATAGCATTCACCTCACCTTGGTGGGTTCAGCTCTGTGGTGGTGCTTGGGTGCTGCTTTGCCATGATCTACTTGTGTGCTGGTTTTATGGCCACCTGCTCAAGGGTGCAGCTCCTGTTCCAGCTCGAGAGCACTGGTTGAAAAGAAAACTCTCAGAAGGAAGATTGTCTGCCTTTTAGTCCACGCTCTACAAGGTGAAGGCCTCTGTTCCATCAGAGCCTGCACAAAGGCTTTCACTACCCTAGATCCATTTCTTCAGTGTTCTACTTTGACATAAAGTTTAAAAACAGTTTGGGTAGGGACGGGCCTTTCCAGTGTGCCCCAGTGTCCTGCAGGAAAGCTGTGTCTTTTAATAAGGAGTTGGCTGTTCCCCAGTCCTCTTGCTGCTCTGTCTCCAGAGGAGGGTGCCGGGGTTTGGTGTGCTGCACGTGTGTTGGCAGGGGTGAATGCAGTTCCCCGAGCCCAGGTCTGGGCTGGGCATGCAGAGCACTGTTAGGTGGGGGACAAAGGCTCGGGCTGCAGTTTGATGTTTCAGTGAAGCTACTGTCATCCTGAGTTATCACCTTATAGACAGGTCCAACCTTTCCTCTCTCAGGTTGCACAGAGCTTATCTGAAATTGTCTGAACCTCTTCAGGATGCCAGATCAACAGGAAATAATTTACTGGGGTTAGATTTGAGCTGGTTAAAAAAACAAAAGCACCTTGAAGTGGCAGGGCGAGACTGCTCGTTGGGCAGCAGCTCGCTCTCAGGTTGGTTTGCTTGCTGGAGGCAGGGCCCTGGGGAGCTGTTGCCTGTGTGATTTGGTGCAGGATGGTGTTGGCAGCATCAGCCTGTGCCAGCACTCGGGCAGAGCTTGTGCTGGTGTCGGTGTGTGGTGAGGGGCAGTGAGCAGTGTGTGAGCATGGCAGTCCTGCCAGCTCCCTGCTGAGCGGGGCTCAAAGGGCTGTGTGTCTGCCGAGCTCACTGTTCCCAGAGGTGCCTGGGTTGCTCAGACCCCAGTTTCTGCTCGGCAGCCTGTGTGTCTGCAGAGCCTTGTGGCATCTCCTCCAGCTTGGCAGCAAGGGTTGGGAAATCAGGAGAGAGCCCTGCACAGGGCTGCTGACCTTGGCTAATTCTGAGATAGTTCTTATGGTGGGAGTGGAGCATCTCCCTTCTGAGGAGAGGCTGAGGGAGATGAAGAGACTTCTCGTTTGGAGAAGAGGAGGCTGAGGGGTGACCCCATTAATGTTTATAAATATGTAAAGGGTGAGTGTCAGGAGGATGGAGCCAGGCTTTTCTCAGTGATGTCCAGCGGTAGGAGAAGGGGCATGGGTGCAAGCTGGAGCATAGGATATTCCATGCAAACATAAGGGAGAACTTTTTCACTGTGAGAGTGACTGGACACTGGGACAGGCTGCCCAGAGAGGCTGTGGAATCTCCTTCTCTGGAGACATTCAAAATCCGCCTGGATGCCTTCCTGTGTGACCTGCTGTAGGTGATCCTGCTCTGGCAGGGGGGTTGGCCTAGAGGTCCCTTCCAATCCCTGACATCCCGTGATTCCGTGACGTGTTGGAGGTCTCAGCTGGAGCCTGGGTGTTGCCATGTCCTGAGCAGCTTTCCCCAAGAGTGCAGGGTGACAGGCCGGTTCCACCTTCCCCGTCCCTGCCTGCCCTCAGCCCCTCCATCTGGCTTGTTTTAAAGGTCTGGCTCGTGCCTGGTATTTGAGATATTTTTTGTAACTTGTTGGGTCTGATCCATGCTAGATGGTTTTATTGGCAGCTGTGAGGCTGAAACCTTACTGCTCCTCTTCTCCTTGGACTTCCTGCCTTTTCCCAGCTCTGCCAGCAGAAATCCTCCTGGAGAGAGAGAGGCACAGCCAGCAGCTCACTGTCTCCCTTGGTTCACTCTGTCTGGGAGCACATTTAGGATCCTGACTCTTTGGTGTCTGCCCCCCCAGATGCCTGCTGGTGTGCCTCAGCCAGAACAGCTGCAGGGACAGACCCCTCCAGGTACATGGGACTGGCCTGGGACTCCGTAGCAGGCGCTGCAGATCCAGCTGTGGCAGTGAGGGGGTTTGGAAAAGGGAGGAGAACAGCTGGAGGCTGAAGATGGGATGTGGTGATGAGATTGCAGGGGGATAGCCCCGGTGGCTGTTACCTCCTGGGGATGTCTGTGAGAACATGAACATGCTGTGCTGGAGAGGAGCAGCATTGCTGGGAAAAGCAGATGATGGATGTTTGTGTAGTAGGGTTGAATAAAGTTGTTTTTTTGGTTTGGTTTGTGGTTTGTTTTTATTTTTACTTGGAATGTTTTGGGGGAGAAATAACCAGCTTTATTTTAAATGGGAATGTTGGTAAAAATGGAAGTTTTGGAAGAAAAAAATCAACACAGGAATAGCTTCAGTTGTCTATTTAAATGGAAGGCTAGTCTGTCTTTGAAATGACTGTGCAGATCTCTTAATGTATTTGAGATGCCTGTCAGTTTTAGGAGCATGCTCAGGCTTCTGAGAAGGCTTTTCCTTCTCCGTTTGGGTCGGTGGATTTCACTAAGCAGCTTTTCTTGATCATGTGCCAACTCTGGAATTTAATGCGCTCTCCCTCTTTCTTAGCCTGACCCACAGCTCACTGGATTTGGCTTTCATTCTGGTACTGTGACCTTGCTTTGGCATGGAGCTTTTGAAGATGACTTTCCCGGAGTATCTGCAATAGACAAGGTTTTTTAATTTTTTTTGTTTGTTTTAATTGAAATAGACTTTGTTAATCATTTTTGTGCTGCTACCACACTTGTACTGAGCTGATCAGTTAGAAGCTAGGTTTGAAAATGCTGTGCCTTCAGCCTGTGTGCTGGAGAAGAGTTTGTATTTCTGGGTTCCTCACTTTTATGATCCTGAGGGGACAGGTTCTGAGCTGACCAAGCAGTGCATGTGGTAGCACCAGGACTGGGACTTTGCCAGCACTAGGAGAAGAAGTCCAGGTGGGTGTTGGACCATTCCACTTCTTCCCAGTCTTCAGGTGGTCTCCTTACCCACAGCTCCAGTGGGTCTTACATGGTTTTGGTAATAGTGGAGACTTCTTGCCACTTGTTGGAATCGCTGTCCTGTTGGTTTACAAAAGTTGAGTTTCAAGCCCCAGTGCCAGTTCACAAAAGCTTGAAAGCATTAATGTTTCCACCTGCCCAGGATGAGGATGTTTAGCTGATGTCTAGGTTGGTAGGGCGTTTTCTGGAATTTTGGGAGACTGTAAAGCACAGGTGAGAGGTCTGGAACAGCTCCTGTCCAAGGGCAGAGCAGCTGGATGTGGATCCTGCTGGGTTTGTGGGAAGGGAGGACAGCAGAAAGGGCATGGAAGAGATCTGTAGAGTCAGGACTGGCATGGAGAAAGAGGATGGGGAAAAGCTGTTCACTCTTCTAGCCCAAGAACTAGGGGGCATCAAGTGAAGCCAGGCAATGACAAGTTTAAAGGCAAACTGAAGGAGATGGCTTGTCACACGGCACACGTTGCAGCTGTGGAGCTCTTTGTCATGTGCAGTTATGAATACGAAAAATCTGCTTGGATTAAAAAATGAGTTGGATAAATTCTGGAAGAAAAAATCATTGGATGAATATGGAGATGGGTACAGAGAACCATCAAATGCAGAGACATCTCTGGCACAAGAAGCCCCTGAGTTATTCATAGCACATGCCATGACTGTGTCCCAGGAGATATGACAGTCGAGGGATCCTGTAATCCAGAGCCATTGCCAGGCAGCCCCTGTTGGTATGAGATAGTGGCTTTGGACGGACGCTTGGCCTGACCTTGCATGGCTCTGCTGTGCACATTCCTATCCTGCTGCTGCCACTGACCTCCTGAAAACACTTGTCAGGGCAGAAATTGGGATTACCTGAGGAAATGTGACCCTTCCAATGAAATATGTGTCAGTGCAGTCAGTTCTGAGACGAGGCCCCTTGGCTTGAACAAACGCATGGTCGCTGTGTCCTGAAACACTAACCCCTAGAAATAACCCAGGGGCCAGTGTGGAACTCGGAATGCAGTTTTAGTGCAGTGCTGAGCCTGAAGTCAGTGACTGCAGCACTTCAGGTGATGACCTGGTGTAATAAAGGGTGTTACCTGCCTTGCAAAGACTGTGTTCAACCATCCAGCTGTACCTCTGTGTGTCTGTGCATACAGCTGGATCCACGTTAACCTCCTGCCCCTTGTGTCCATACCCCGGTCTCTCCGGGGCGCTGGGCCGTGTATTCACAGCGTGCAGAGAATCAGGCCCTGCCAGGGCAAGAGCTGTGTGTTCCATCTCATGTTGGTCACGTTTATTCTTGACCACTCCACATGCAGACATGTAGCTGGGAATGCTGAGCAGCTCTGTCTTCACTGCACTCTTTTACTGGGAAATGGATGTTTTTAGTAAGTAAAAAAGGTCAAACTGCTAGAAGTATTTGCTCCTGAGTTAAGTACTCTGCAGTCACACTTGGAACTCACTTGGGTTTTAAATACTGCATGCACTTACACAATTATTATATGTGCATTTTGATGCTTTGCTGTTTTTCCAAGAACAAGGGAGACAACCTATATTTATATGGCAAATGGCCATTTTACTTATTGTTTAACAGCATTCTGAGGCCAGGTACTGCTTTCTGTAACACTGGCCTTTTTTTCGTACTGCATTCATACACTGTCTGCTTTAGAAGATCTTGATTTGTTTGCTGTACCCTCAAAAGAGGGTGGGACGTGTAGGTCCAAACCCTTCAGGCAGAGGCAAATGTTGAAATAGGGTCCCAAGCCTTTTCAAGAAGGCTTTAAAGAACTCTTTAAAGACCTGCTGAAGTTCAGGAGAAAGCAGTCTGTTGCCTGTCAGCTGTGTGAATCTCATCCTGATGTCTTTTTATTGCCTAAGGTGCAAAGTTGAGTTGCCTTTGGGGGTAATCATAAGGCCACAGGCTTGACCCCATGTGTGTGTGCATGCTCTGCCCTCTTCTTTGCACGTGGGGTGTGTGCACACTGCTGGAGGTCCCCATGCTCTCGTAGGTGTGGGTGACAATGAAGCTGGCGTGCTGGATATGTGGACATCCCTGTGTGTGGCAGTGTAGGAAGGGGGACTGCAGAGTCTTTGACAGGGTTGTTGCAGCAGCTCTTGGGCAATAGAGCAGTGATTCACTCCCTGCCTTCCTGGCTTGGCCTCACCGTTTGATAACGCTTGTGACTGCCACACATGCTCGTATGCCTTAGTCCAAAGCACCTGCTCACAAAGGCAGCTCTGTAGGTGGACAGGAAGGAAGTTGAGTGGTGTCTCCTCATTGAAGAGATGCTGGAAAATGAAGAGCTGCCAGTTCAGAGGCTCTGAATTGCCCTTGAAGGCACAGAAATGAGGCTCTCGGGTTGTGTTGTGAGGGGCACATGTGAAATAGGTTGTGTTTGGTCACGCTGTCCTCTGTCCTCTTGGCTGGTCTCTGATTAGAGCATCTCAGAAAGACCTGGTGCTCTTTGCATCACACCAAGGGAGTTTTTCAGGTATGAGAAATCTGCTTTGCTTTCTGACCTCGCCATGAAGATGAGTTTGCCCATTTTGTGTGCGAGACAAAGCTGTCTCATAGTGGATTTACCCTTACCAAGAGCAGTGGGAGTCCCCCTAATGCTCTTGCTGCTCTCATAAGAAGTTAGAACAGATGCATTTAGTCAGCCCTGTGGCGAGGGGTGGAGGGAAGGAAGGAACTGTGTCCCTCTAGCAGCACTGTGCCTGTACACACAGGACTGTGGTGCATGTATGAAGGGCATGTCTGTACAGGCTGGATCATGGATTCCCAGACTTTTGGGGGCCTGTGGTATTTGCTGAAACCCAACCTTCATCCACCTACAGCTGAGTCTTCCCTTTCTGTCGTTCCAGCCCAGCTGAGCGCGGCGTCCTGGCAGCCAGCCCAGCTTGCAGGACTGAGCTAGCAGCTGGTCTCCAGCTCCTTTTAGATGAGATTCTCCTCTCCTACCCCAATCCAGGTCATCTCCCACTCCCTTTTGTTGACCTGTTTCCCCCCCACCATGTATCTTTTGCAATAATAAGCTTCACCATTTGTGCAGCTCCCTTTCCAGAGCAGCTGCAGGAATATGGGCTGCTGTGGGAATATGGTGGGAATGCCGTGAAAAGCAGGATGTGTTTCAGAGAACCAGTGCCTGATTTAGACTGGGAAGAACCTTCACAGGTTGTCTGGCTCAGCCGCTGTGCAAGGCAGAGCTAATTGAGGCTGCTGAGGGCCTCGTTTAATTGAGTGCTGAATGTCTCCAAGGATGGAGGTCCCACTGCCTCTGGTCCTGTCCTAGGGCTTGGCCCTTCTGAAAGAAGAATTCCTGTCTTGCATCTTAGACCGACTGTGCATTCAAAATAAGTTGGCTATGTTAAGAGCACTGAGTTTTAGTGCAAACAGCGAGTTTTCTCCTGCTCCCTTTCAAAATGGGTGTGCCTGCGAAGGTGACTGGATGCTTATTCTATCTGTCCACCATGGGGAGGGGAAGAGGCTGGGACTCTGTTGATTTTTGTGCCCCATATGGATCTGTGGCCTTGGACTACACAAGGAAGGAGCTGGGAGGGATTTGGATCTTTTGTCCCATTCAGCACATGTGCTTCCCATGGCTAGCTTGCATTTGTGCATGTGCTGGGAGAGGAAGAAATATGGGCTTGGAGAATAATTTAGGTTGGAAGGTACCTGTGGAGGTCTCTGAGCTGATCCCCCTCCAATGAAATCTGTTTTCTTAATAGTTTCTCTGTGAAGAAGGTGCTCTGCCAGCCTGGAAGCATCGTGTGGTTCCTGTTTCTCTGCATGCAGCCTAAACAGGAGGAGAAAGTTGCAGTATAGCAGAGTGGGCAAGATGACCGAGTTGCTCTGGTTACTTTGGTGTTTTGGCAACACAGTGTTTTTTATTTAAATACCATATCATTATTATTTATGTGTGAAAACCACTCTTAGTTCAGGATTAATGCCAGTTCTCTAATGTTCATGCTGCACCTCTGTTACTCTGTGCACTATGCCATGACTACATTTAAAGGTGATTAGAACCAGCAACAAGGAATGGCCATGTGTGAACTGCTGAGTAGTAGTTAGGTAGGAAAGTGTGGTGCTTGGCTTTGGGCAAGGGTGCCTGTGTGAGTCAGAAGCTGGTTTGAAAGGCAGGTCAGTGGCTTTTGGTACTGCAGTTACTTAGCTGGCTGGACTGGATCCAGATCTCATTAAGATTTAATTCATAACTGGTTCTTAAGGAATCTAGATCTCACAGCAGTCTCAGCAAATCTTCATAGGAGGTGACTCTGAGACTTGAGACTGCGGTCTCTGGCACCTGGCTCCAGGTCCTGCAGGCCTTAGAAATGCCCTGTGTCCTCTGACTGCTCCTGGCTGACCGGCACGGACAGCAGCTGTGATGCCTGGACCCTCACAAGGAGCTTGGGAAGTTGTCCTGTGTGGGGTGAGGGTCCCTCAGCCACAGCCTGCAGGAGGGGGCTCTGCTCGGCCCTGCTGGCACGTGCCGTGTCAGGAATGAGCCTGGCCCCCTCCCAGCTGCGATGTCTCCTCTCTCCTAGGCCTGAGGACAGACGTGGGACGATGTCGGAGGTGCGACACGACAGCACGAGCAGTTTACAGCGGAAGAAGCCACCATGGTTAAAACTGGACATCCCGGTGCCAGTGCCGGTGTCGGTGCCAGAAGAGCCCCAGCCCGTGCAGGTACAGAGGTTGGGGGCAGCAGGGAGGGTCTGTGGAGCTCTGGGGGGGGTTGTGCAGAGCCCCACTGCGCTAAGAGCATGGCTGTGCCCATGGTCTCCAGCAGTCCTGGCTGAGAGAAAGGCAGCGTCACAAGGGCCTGTGAGAAGGGGCAGAGCCATTGGGTAAATATATGGTCAGTAATTAACTCCCCCTTGAAGGAGGTGTGGGAAGGATGAGGGTGGGTTGCTGATGTGCTCGGATCAGTGGACATGACTGTTTGGATGTGGGGATTGTGAAAAGTGTCCTGGCTAGGGGTTGTGGGAGTGAGGTATTCAAATATTCACTTTGTAAGGGGGCTGGAGGAATGAAGGGCTCCTGGACAAACATGAGGGCCTGGAAGTGCTGGAGCTCCTACTGAAATGAGCAGAGAATGAATCTGACATGAATAGCCAGGATAATGACAGCCTCTCATCAGGAACAGCAGAGAAAGAACAGTTACTGGCAACACAAAGCTGTTACCAGCATGAGGAACTTAAAAAAATCATGTGGGTTAGGAAATAAGTGACATTAAAGAGTGAAGTAGAGATGGGGTGATAGGGTAATAGTAACTGGGCAACATGGGAGAGTAAAACATCCGTATTTGTGCTGGGAATAGGAATAATAAGAGGAATTTCTGCTACAAGGTGACAAAAACTCTCATGTACAGGTGAGACCTGGGTGGGATGATGATTGGCTGCTTGTGTGACCTTCCTGCAGGAGCAGAGACTAGCTGCACCAAAGGCAGAGCCAGGGGGTCCTCACTGCCCGGCTCCATGGGTGGGGTGCAGGGCCTGGGTTCAGCTGCTTGTGTGGAAGAACAGTTTTTAGCCATCAGAGAAACAGAGGGCTATAGAGCTTCCCTGAGGAGCTGAGGACAGCCTTGTTTTAAGAGGAAACTTGCAATAACAAGGACTGGCCTCTGCCCTTCCTTGATTCAGGGACTAAAATGCACTTCAGTTATGTGACAGCTTCTGACAGATAAATCTTGGTCCTGGTCTTCCCTTGTAAGGAAAGTGATTGGGGTTTAGTCTGCAGGGATTAGAAGTGGAATGCAGGGTTTTAACAGTGCAGGTTGAAACCTTCTGAATCACATATTTAAGGCTTTGGTGGATGTTCTCTTACCTGAAATATCTAAATATAGCTGGACACCTTCTGGAGAGACACTCTGTACTTATGATGGAAGCTGGCAGAGGTGATGTTCCCTGGAGGTTGGGTGTACACAGCACAGGCTGTCAGGTTAAGAGTGCACAATGGTCTCCTTTGGTTTGTAACCTGCATATCTATGCATTGATTTTACACAAAACATAACAAAAATATTAAGATTAGTGGAAATTACTAGCTTTCTGGGCTAGAGGGGCTGGAGTAGCAAGTAGTCTTAAGGAAGAGGCAGTGTCTGACCAGAGAAACAGTTGATCAGAGCTTCACTTGCCAGGGGGACAGTCTGCTCAGCCTGCATTTTACAAATGAGAGATGGTGTCTCTGCCAAGCTAATGAAAAATGAATCCAGAGCAGCCCTGGGGCGGCAGTTGTATGAGCTGAGAACGGTCAGGTGAGTTGTGTCATATTTGGTAGGTGACATTCAGCCAAGACATGCCAGGAGCTTTTGGACCTGAGTGTGTGCAGACAATTAGGTTATGAACAAAGCTGATGTGGCTTTCCCAACTTGCTTAGCCTGCACCAGGCAGCAGCTACAGCACACACCCACCCACAGCCCTCACAGGCTTTTAATGCAGATCCAGAGTCACTTATGAAGCAAATCTCACTTACTGTGCTTCTCTTCGCCTTGTGGAGTGGTCTAGGAGCATGTGATCTGGGTTCCTCCTGGCTAGAAAAAAGCCAGGAGGATCTGTTGCAGGAGCTCATGTAATAGACCCCATCTAGAACTGAACATCAGTCCATGGGCCAGGTTAGAGCCAGTCTGAACTGAGACCCACCACAACACAGACGCTGTGTCCTTGGTGCTGACTGTTCTGTTCTGCAGAGCCGTTCCTGGCTGGCACGAGCACAGTCCTTGTTAGCCTGGTTTTGCTGCCCAAATGCTCGCACCCAGCTTGTGGTTGGGGTGTTGGGTGGCTGTTGAATGGCTAACTAAATGTTTCACACCCTGACTGGCCTTGGAGAGCGTCGCTCAGAGCACTGACTCCCCTCCTGCTGTTGTTTGCAGCCAACGAGACGCCAGGCCTTTCTGCGCAGCGTGAGCATGCCCGCCGACAACACCCGCGTGCCCTCCCTGCCTAACGAGGTGAGGAGACCGGTGCTACAACGACAGACCTCAATCACCCAGACCATCAAGAGGTGAGACACTGAGTTCATGGAGCCTGTTCTAGTGGATTCTGCCATCCATGACCATCCTTTGTGGATGCAGGGTCCTCTACTTGTCCCATTGCCTGGCACTTAAGTGGCACACACTCACAGCAGGATTAGGTTGTCTCCCTTATTATCTATCGTGAGGTTGCAGAAGAGATTAGGTTTAGATAGGTACCCTATACCTTACAGTATATAAGCCAAATGGTGCTATACAGCCTGTATTTAGTAAGTGAGAAGGCAAGTTCTGGGAGGAATATTGTGGTGATCAGGACAATGAATGGTTATTGCCACTTAGAGGCAAATTTTGGCTGTCCCCATGTCCCAGGGAGCTGGCTGTTTCTGAGTGACTGGATGCCTGAGGCCCTGATCTTTAGCTGAGACTGTATGACATGGTGTGCTGGGCTTGCTTTGGTGTGGTATCTGAGAGCGTGAGATTTCTGGGGGAGGCAGAAGCCCATCCTGAGCAGTCCAGAGCTCTCAGCAGCTTGGCTTCTAGCACTACCTCATTGGCAGGCCCTTGAGATGGCTATGGGGCTGATAGAGAGTAGGGAGAGGCTGCTCTGGTCCTGTCCCTCACACCTGCACACAGGGTTCTCGTTTGTCCCTGTGACCCAGGGGTCTCTGAGACATGGCCACACAGCTGGATGCTCCTTCCCTTGCCATGGCAAAGGCTTATCCCAGTTTGTCCAAAGGGAGTGGTTCTCCCAGCTGCTCTCCTGAGAGGCCTGGCTTGTATCCCTGACAGTCTGTCAGGCCTGCCTGACTCTCAGGAGCATCCCTGGAGCTCCACAGGTCAGGGACACTTTCAACCAGCCAGGCTTCGCCCACTCAAGTAGCAACTTTCCAGCTATGGGAGAGACTGGCCTCCCACACACTGTTTTCCTTGCCCTCAGACGTTCCCCAGCTGCCTTGGTGGTGAAGCTCTCTTGGAGCAGCTCTCTGTGATCCTGCTTCTTGGGAGGTTGGGAGTGCTGAGCCATGAAGCAGTGTCTGCTCTTCTCAGGGCTGTGGGCGGCTTTGGGGCCTGCCTGAGGCTGTCCTTACACACCTAGACTGCCTCTTCCCTCACCTCCCTCCTGCCCCTGTCCTGCTCCTTGCCAGGACAATTAGGCCAGAGCATGTCAAGGAGGACGGGATATCATGGGAGGGTGCTGCAGAGGCCCTGACAAGAAGCATTGTGTGGGTTGCCTAGGGTAACCTTCTCCCTCAGAGGTCCTCACAACATGCAGCTTGTGTGTAGGTGGAGAGGCTGGGGAGCTGCAGAGCACTTTGGTGCTGGGGGAACAAATTTAACCCCAGTGCTACTGCACTGTAAGACAGACCAGGCATATGGAGCTACAGTGAGCAAGGAAAGAGTGCTGGACTGTGGAGGTGAAGCTCCCACACACTGAGGGTGATGCTAATGTCCTGCCTGGCATTGAGGCCGTGAGCAGATGTGTGGTTCTTGCACCAACAGGCCCTGTGACGTGTCTTCCTCTTGCCTGCCCAGGCTGCAATGGCAGTGCTGGGGCTCAGGTTGGTGGCTGCACCCCTACCTGTACTTAGTGGTCTGTGTAGGGATTTTGTACCCTAGGAGTACATGTGGTCCCACAGGGAGTGGCCCAGAGGTGCACAAATGGGTTTGGAAGTCCTGGGAATCTCCTGCTCACAGTGGGTATGTGGGGGGTTCAGTGCTAGTTTGCAATGCTGAGTTGTCTCATGCAGGCTGTTGTGCAGCACAGAGAGTGGACACATCTCTTCCTCCTGGAGGACTCGCAGCGTGTGGGGCAACAGAGCGCCCTGAGCTGGGGGTAAGAGAGCAGGTGCAGCAGTGGGAAGGACTTTCTAAGGGGCAGAACTGCAGGAGGTGAACATGTGACATAACACTAGCACTGAAAGCATGGAATTAGTGGGTCAGAAACAAGGGTAGGGGACTGGAAAGTGCCAAGGAAAGGCCTAAAAACCTGCACTCTGGCAGAGCTGGGGGTGCAATTGCAGACTGTGCATCCGTGAAGATGTCTTGGGGATTTGTTTTGTGAGTCCGGGGAGGCTGACTGCCAGGTTTTCTGTTTAACACAGCCCCCAGGATGCACAGGGTGTTCTCTGGGGCTTGGAGGGTTGAGGTCAAGTGTGAGCCTAAGATCAGGCCTGTGTGGTCCAGAACATGGCATGGGAGTGATTCATGTGCCTGAGGATAAGTGTCTCACACCACTTCCAGTCTCCCAGGGTGTTCAAGATGTCCATACAAGGCAGCAGATGTGGCATAGATAGACTTGTGCACCAGGCAAGATCCTGCCAGGGTCAACCAGAATGGGTCCAGGGCACCTCCAGTGGCATCAGACACCTATATCTAAGCAGATCATACCTTGGCCTGCTGACACCTCCATGGTTTCACACTCCAGTGTCCAAAGCCAGCCAGTGGGATCTGTAGCTGTGTGTCTGGGCAGAAGAAGGCAGGTTGCAGGTGTCTGGGGATTCAGGGGGATTGCAGTATCCCTGGTATCTTCAGGAGCAAGAGGAGACATATGTCAGAGGTGCAAATGCACTAAAAGGGTTCAGCAGCCTCCTGGGTTCAAAGATGATGCTATGGGGCTTGAGTTTGGCTGTTTTTCTTAGGTCATGCTCTCAGCTGGAGTCCACTGTCATGTGCAGCGTGGCACAACTGCTGCCAGTGGGGCTGTGGAAGGAGACAAGGAAATGTTGGATGCAGGTCGCTGCTCCCCTCCACAGCCCTGCAGGCTCCTTCCCTTCAGCTCTCTTCTCTCTGCAGCAGACAGGTACGGTTTCAAAGGAGTCAGACCCTGCCTGCTCGTGGGCAGCGGGCGGGCGGGAGTTCCCTGAGAAAGCGGCAGTCCCTGCCCCGGTCGTTTTTCAGGTACTGGTAGCACTGAGTGTGAATCCCACCCCTGCATGTGTGTGCAAGGGCTGCTGTGAACTCACAGGTTCTGGCTGTTGCTGGGACCACGTTGCTTTCCCAGGGCTGGCAGGAGGCCTGCAAACAGGCAGCAGTGAGAAAGTTCACGTGTGTTTCTAACAAAAAAACAATGGTCACTCCTACTAAATGTGTAGGCAGCTGTCAATAAACAGCATGGACTAACAAGCTGTCCACCCAGCAGCTCACTCCCTCCTGCCTTTGCTAACAAGCTGTCAACCTCCTGGTGTTCACTGTAGCTGGAATATCTCCCCAGGGCAGCCACAGTGCAGCCTGCCTGTGCTATCATCAATGCAACATGTGGCGTGTGCGTACGTTGGCCCCAAAGCCTCCTTGGGGCAGAAGGGGAAGGAGAGGAAGCAGCACTGAACAGCAGCTAGTCATGTTGGTCCATGTGGGGCTCAGAAGCTGGTGAATGGAACAGAGTATCCACGTTTTCCCTGTTGACACCATGGCTTTTTGTAATCCAAATGTGACTGTCTTCTTTTTGAGGTGGAGGTCTTCGTTTACTTAGCACCAAGGACATGAGCTGCTCCAGGAGTCCAGGGCACAATGGCCCGTCAACCACCACCCCCAGACTGGAGCTCAGTAAACTTTTAAATCAGACAGCGTGACTTTGTGCTTGGCAGGGACTGGACATAATGCCCAGGAGTCCCTTCCTGTCCTGCCTTTCTCACTGCTCCCCTTGGCCAGATGCCACTCTGGCACTGTGTCTGCCTTTGGCAACTGCTTGTGTTTGGTCTTGGGCTTTCAGGTTAGCTCAACGTGATAGGAGAGCGAAAGCTGACCTCTGATGTTGGTTTGTTGTTTGTTCCAGTGCTCCAGGGAGTCTGTAGGATGTGATGGGTCTCCCCAGCTGGACAGAGGCATTCAGCATCTTCCCAGGGTGCTCCAGATACCCTAAACTCTGTAGTCAGCTCTCCTGGACTATCTAGACAATGATCAGAGAGTAGGACAGCTCTTTACTCTGGCCCTGGACCAGTAGTGGTCTCTGGCAGCTCAGGAGTGGTCCTCAGTGCAAAACAGCTGTGGTGGTGCTTGTCCTTCCAGGAAGCAGTTTTGGAAGGCTCTGAGGTGCTGCTGTTGGTACAATGGTCCATTCATCAGCAGACTCATGTGGGCACAAATGGCCCTGAGTCTTCTCTCTTTGAGGAGTGGCCACATGTACGGGCTTGTCACGCAGGGCCACCTTGGTGCTGAAGTGTTGGCTGTGGCAGGCTGTGAGGAGCCCTCTGAGTTGTAAGAGTGCTTTGTGGCGTGTGTTGTGCCGGTGCATCCGCACAGCTGGAGCGTTCCCTCTGTGCTGGTGGCTTGGTGTGGGTCTGTCAGGCCAGGGACTGACCTTAGGCTCTTACACTCTGAACAGAGATGAAGATTGCTCTGAGGAGATGTGGGTCCATGGGAGCAGAGCAGTGCTCTGAGACATGCACGTAGCCCCGTCTCTGAGGTCTGGTCGCTGTTGATTTGCTGGAGGCATTTGGAGACATTTGGGTCCATGAGGTCAGGTGAGATCCAGCAATGGCCCAGGTGACCTCACGCCTGCTGCAGGGTCTGTTCTGGGTCGTTGGGAGAACAGGGAAGGCAGAGGGCAATGCATGGTGGCTTGCATCTGGGGGTTTGCAGGTCGAGGGAGGTGATTCTTCCCCTCTACTCCGCTTTCATAAGGCCCCACCTGCAGTGCTGTGTCCAGTTCTGGAGCCCCCAACACAAGAGAGACATGGACCAGTTAGAATGAGTCCAGAGGAGGCCATGAGGATGATGCCAGGGCTGGAGCAGCTCTGCTGTGAGGACAGGCTGAGAGAGTTGGGGCTGTTCAGCCTGGAGAAGAGAAGGCTCTGGGGAGACCTTCTAGTGGCCTCCCAGTACCTGAAGGGGCTCCAGGAAGGCTGGGGAGGGACTTTTCATAAGGGCAGTTAATGACAGGACAAGGGGAAATGGCTCTAAACTGGCAGAGAGGAGGTTTAGATGAGATATTAGGAAGAAATTCTTTGGTGTGAGGGTGGTGAGACCCTGGCCCAGGTTGGCCAGAGAAGCTGTGGCTGCTCCTCCCTGGAAGTGTTCAGGGCCAGGTTGGATGAGGCTTTGAGCAACCTGGTCTAGTGGAAGGTGTCCCTGCTGCTGGCAGCGGGGTTGGGACTGGATGAGCTTTAAGGTCCCTTCCAACCCAAACCAGTCTGGGATTCTGTGATTTTAGCTGGAGAGGCTGAGGGTTTTGAATTTACATGGTGGCAGGACACCTTCACCTGTTGGATAATGGTATCTTTATCTCAGTACCGTGCAAAACATAAGACAAGTTTCCTGTCACCAGAGCACTGACTCAGCTCCCCTGTATGACCTAATTCTAGATTTAACCCAGCCTTTACACCAGTGTGTGTTTTAATACTGCCTTTGTGATCTGTGAGGTCTTGCTGCTCAGCAGCTGGAAATCCTGTCCCTGAGCAGGGGGTCTGAGGCCAGGGTTTCAGGCCTGGCTTGGAAGGACGTGTAGGTTTTGACGTCTGGGCCAGACAACTGTAGGCTGACACAGCTTGTCATCTTCTGAGGAAGGATTAACCACAGTGGGAAAGGCTTGGCAGGGCTACAGTGATCTTTGTAGGTTTAGGGTACCAGCTGTCCCGCAGTATTTGAAGGAGGTTGTTAGTCTGACTTATCCTGATCCCTCTTTGCCTTCCTATGGATTTTGCTTTTGATCCACTGCTCTTCTGTGACAGCAGCCACTTGGCAGCAAACCTACCTTGTGGCTGCAGCCTTGTGCTCCCACTTCTGCAACCAGCAGCTTAAAACTGTGTGTGCCTGCCTTAGCAGAGACCAGGGCCACAGAAACATTTGCCATTAATCTTACCTTGGAGGAGGACAGAAATCCTGCAGCATGAGATGGGGAAGTTAGGGACATCCTGGGAGTGTGGGGGGAGGCTGGGAGAGAACAGTGAATTGTGGTGGCTCTCAGGAGAAGCTACAGAGCCATGAAGCAGTACGATCCCACAGTGGGGACCTAGAGCTGGCCTGAAGACGGTAAGTGTGTTCAGTAGATGGTGAAAAGTGGTTTATTGGGGTTTTTTTTAAAAAAAAAAAACTAAGTTATTTTCTGGATTTCTGTTCCATCTCTCTTTCTTTCTTTTTAGAAAAACCCCAGACAAACTGTCCTTTACACACAGTGAATCTCTCCTGTCGTTTTTCTTCTGTCTTAAGAGACAGAATGCTGTTGATGGCTGAACATTTCTGGCCAGCAACTGGCAGGTTGCTAAAACCAGCTGAGGACAGGCTGTGAGATGCTTGTGGGGAAGAGTTCTGCCTGTCTTTGAATTGGGGTGGGCTGGAAGTGACCACCAGGGGTTTTGTCTTTTCATGTGCATAGTCCAAGCAAACCTAATGCTTTTTTGCACTTGTATGCTGGCATCTTTCAGAGGCACAGCAGACTGGTTTGGGGTGAGCAAAGACAGCGACGCTACTCAGAAATGGCAGAGAAAGAGCCTCCGCCACTGCAGCCTGCGGTATGGGAAGCTGAAACCTCAGGTCATCCGGGAAATGGACTTGCCCAGTCAGGACAATATTTCTCTAACAAGCACAGAGACTCCTCCTCCGCTCTATGTCGGACCCTGCCAGCTGGGCATGCAAAAGGTGAGCAACCTGGGACAGAGTCAAGGCCATTGGGAGTTTCCTGCACAGCATCTTTGCCCCTTTGGCAGCTGTGACCTATCTGTGGGCTTGGTTCTGCCTGAACGTGTCTGGGCTCCGTGCTCAGACACTTCTCAAGTCTCAGATACAGTTTGGCAGCCTCCCTCCTTCAGCAGCATCTCTCTGGTCTTGTTGGCCAAGACCCCTCAGCTGTGTCAGTGGTAGGCTCAGAGCCGTGTTGTGACTCTGATGGTGACTGGGTGTGGGCAGTGTGTCCAAGAGCTCTCAGCTCAGGCTTTTTGCTGCCATTTTGCAAGGACAAAATTCTGTTGCACACAGAGTGGCCAGTACCCTGGACCCAAATACAGAATAACAGACCTGGTATCACTCAGGACACTTGTCCAGTAGATCCTTGTCCCAAGCAGAATGCAGGCAGTAGCACAGCTACTGTCCTCATAGAAACCTGGTTATGTTTTAGGACTTTAAAAAGCGTCTCTTGCATCAGCAGTACTACAGCTCTACTTCCAGATCCTCAGAAATGGTTTTGAGTGCCTGCAAAGGGCATCTGGTAGCTCCCTACTTGCTGCCTTCAAGTGTGACCCCAAGGGACAGGACTCAGTCAAGCCCATCCAGTTACCAGCACGTCAGAACTAACCCACAATATCCCAGCTCTCCCCTTTGCTCTGTTCAGCAATTGGTTTGATTCCTGTGCATTAGTGAGCACCACTGCAACCTGGGCAAGGGGGGAAACAGGTTCTTTCCAAAGGAGGTTAGTCTGTGACCTGAAGCCTGGCTGCATCACTGAGACAGAGGAGAATACTGTGCATCTTTCAATCAAGTTTCACCTTATTGTGCTCTTTCCTGTTTTCCTACTAGCCAAAATGCCTTGCAGTCAGTCTTTGGTCACAGGAGACTCAGAAACGTCGTCAGGCTCTACATGGGCTACATTAAATCAGAACATGGTATCAGTAGGTGTAAGCCCATAAAGCTTCCTGTTGAGTGTGCATCTGTGGATTAAAAAAAGCTCATAAAACATGAGGATAAAGCATAGAAGTCTTATGGAAACCACAGCTGTGATGATGTAAGGTCAGAGGCAAGGTTTGTAGCTGAAGGCAATATTTTCATTAGGTTGATTTGTATGTTTGGAAGAAGTAAGAGCTTTGGCCTGAAGAGTCCCAAGGAAGGGCTTGCAGCTCCCAGAAGCTTGCCTGCTTTCTCCAGCTGTTAGAACTTGAATAATGGAAGCAGATGTAAATATACAGTTAAGCTTCAGCAGGATACTGTTTAACTCCTGGGCTGTCCAGTGGCAGAAACTGGAGAAAGAGCTTGGCTGTTTTCAGGGATTTCTCAAGCTCCTGTTCAGACAGCACATTCTCTGACTGTAGAGCTCACTGGCACAGGAGATTAAAGAAACCAAGACCTTAGGAAAGGCTGAAGGAGGTTTGGAGTCTCCTGTGAACATCAGGAGCATCTGGGTGAAAATAGTCAATACCAACCAAAAAAATAAAGGGCAAGAAGAGGTTTGAGGACTTAGGTTTGAGGCTTATGACTAGGGCTGAGCTTGAAACAGGTGATTCCTTATGTGCCTGTTGTTGAATTGTTTGTTGGTCTGACCAGCCTGGTTCTTGGTCAATCCCAGGAGCTAGGTCATGGTCTCAGGATGTTTGCTCAGAGGGAGGAGGGCTTGGTAAGGAGGGGTTTGGGGGTGAATGGACTGATGGGCTTCTTCTCTTGGCAGATCATAGATCCCTTGGCCCGTGGCCGAGCTTTCCGTATGGCTGACGACAACGATGGCTGCAGCATCCCCCACACACCCATCACACCAGGGGCCACCTCGCTCTGCTCCTTCACCAGCTCGCGCTCGGGGTTCAACCGCCTGCCCCGCCGGCGCAAACGGGAGTCTGTCGCCAAAATGAGTTTCCGAGCAGCTGCGGCTTTGGTGAAGGTACTGTCTGTGGCAGGGCAGGGACCAGGCTGGCGGCAGGATGGGGCTCTGCCCTGAGAGAAGGGTGAGAGGGAAGGAGCTGCTGAGCAGAGAGGATGGGGAGAGCAGTGGTGGAGGGGAAGAAACCGAAGCATCTCCTGTTCTGTTCCAGCCATCTGGCTAGGAGGCAGGATTTGCAAGAGACAGGGATGATGGATAGGTTTTGGTACAGGTCTTGCTTTCCCTTTATTGGCCTTGGGGCTTTGATTCCCACAGAAGCTCAGAGCATTCCAGCAGGTCCAGTTCAGCCTGCCTGGGCCTCTGGCTGGTCCATCTGCTCCTGGTCAGCAGTCATGGAAAAGCAGAACTGCCTGGAGGCTGTTGCTATGTGAGCCTGTCCATCCTGCCACATGTCTGCTTTCCTGGAACCAGTGACCTTTTTGCTGTGTCCAGTACCACCCATCCCTGCAGTCTGGTCAGAGACATTGCACAATACGTGGCAGCAGAGCATGCTGCAAGCCTCTCCTGCATGGGAGATGGGCACTGTGGACTGAGGAGCAGGGTAACACCTGTGGGTCTCACCAGGAAGGTGTCCCACATCAGCAGGTCTGCTGTGCTCCACACACAAGCGTGAACCAGCTCAGCACTTGGGCTCCCTGTGTGCTGGCTGGGGTGGCCTGTGGTTCAGGTTTCTGGCAGTGACTCGATGCTGCTTTCTCTGGCTACAGGGACGCTCTGTGAAGGACAGCACCCTGAGGAGAGCTCAGCGACGCAGCTTCACCCCAGCGAGTTTCCTGGAGGAGGACACGGTGGATTTTCCAGATGAGCTCGACACTTCTTTCTTCGCTCGGGTGAGGGGCAGGGCTCTGGCGTGGTGCTGGCCCCTGGTGCAAGACTCCAGGTCTGGCAGGACTGTGTGTTGTGGAGGGCAGCACTGCTTTCTGCCAGGGCTGGTGTCTCAAATGTGATCTTGGCTTCTTCTGATGGGACTTCTGTTTCTCTGCCCAGGAAGGAGTCCTTCATGAGGAGCTCTCCACTTACCCAGACGAAGTGTTTGAGTCGCCATCAGAAGCTGCAATCAAAGAGGCTGAGGTGAAGCCTGCAGATCAGACAGATCTCACAGGAGGTGCCTTGGACAAAAATGAGCTTGAAAGAAGCCACTTGCTACTGTGAGTATTTTTCTGGAAGCTGCCAAAGCTTAACATGGGGTGGCCAACCCATTCAAAATGGGACCTACTGCATAGAGGAAGCCAGCATCTAAGTGCTGTGGGTGCTTGGTGCAGAGCTCAGAGCAGTGCAGTGGTGGGTTTTCTTTAAATCCAGCTTAAAACCTCCTGCCCAGCTACCCAGGCATGTGAAAATTGACTCTCAGGCCACCTTTGCAGTCTCTCCAACAACTTCCAGCCTAAGGCGATGTGTTTCGGAGACTGTATTGTGCCTTGAGGAAAGAAAAAAAGACACTTGAAATCATCTGTGAGGGTGCTGGACACCCAGCCTTTGGCTATGGAGAACATAGCAAAGACAAGGAGGCTGTTGCCATTGCCACAGTCACCAGGAACTGTTGTCTCACTCCAAGGAGTGGTGTGAGGCTTTACTGAGTGTCAAGCTGGGCTACATTCCTCACTCCAAACCAGAGGAAGGTGTGGCACTGATGCTGAGAGCCCCACAGGTGTGTGGGTGGTACTGTACTGTATGCCTAGATTTTTTCCACCTGAGTAACTGGTACTGAGTAATTGCTCTGTGTCGTTTCCGAGTCAGCTCTAGCTTAGCTGGCAGCTCACCCCAGCAGAGAGCTCTGCTGGGTGTGAACATGGAGCAGACAGGGAGGTCCTTGTTGTGGTTCTGCTGCTCGCAGCCCATCTTGCTGTGTTGGCGCTTTCCCTTCAAGTGCTTCCAAGAACTTGACTCAGTCTTATCATAAGTGGAAGCAGCAAGTGGTGGGAGTCTGTTGTCACTCCTCTGAGACAGTCTCAGGCTTGGCTCCATTTGGATATCCTTAAATAGTTTTCTTTATTGAGGAAAATACATTTCTTTCACACTTCAGAGAACTGTTATCAGAATCATAGTCGGGTGTCCTTTCAGGTGGCCAGGTGTTTATTTTGGCATAGGCACTGGAAATATTGGGAAACAGCACATCCGTAACACAGAAACCACTTGAACTCCTGGGGCAAGAGCAGGCTGCTGTGGGATCTGCACTCTCTGTTGGAGAAGGACTTTCCCAGGGGAGTTCAGGACTTTCAGCTTTATAAAAGTGCATCTTCTGCAAGGTGTGATATGGAAAATAGCTGAAGTTTCACAGCAGTGCTTTTGTCCTACAGAGATTCAGATTCTCCCTCATCCTGTTGCTTGTCCATACTTCAAAGTTGTCATGATCTCTCTGAGATGCTCTGGTGATCTCTCAGAAAAAAGTCTGTCAGCTGGTTCTCTGCCCACTCTGACAAGCACGGGCTTTTTGCAGAGGGGGTCATTTGGGAAGCCAGAGGAGTTAAACTAGACCAGGGTGCCTGTCAGGGACATGCCTGCGACAGTGCTAGGCAGTGAGCAAGGTGAGATGGTAGGTAGGTTATTTTTTTTGGTCAGGGTCTGAGTGCTGCAGACCTGACCTCCAGGCTGCTGTTTAAGAGCATCTGAATATGGTGGAGACTTACAAAGCAGGTACTGCTCACCAGCAGCTTGTGCAATGTTCTTCATGTACTCTTATTTTGGTAAAAAATTCCTGTAGACAGTGGTGCTTGGGATTTTTACTGTGTTGTTGAAGCCTGGCTTTGTTGTTTTCCTGGAAAATGCATACATTGGTGGAAATAAAGGGAGGAATGGAAGAGAGATCCTGAGAGGTAACTGGCACAGCTTGTACCATGTGACTGTGTCACTCTCTTGGTCTGGGAAGCTGCTTGGATTCCTGGTCTTCTCCTTTGCCCAGTTCACAGTAAAGTGATTTAAGGGAGGGGATTTCCACTGCTGGGCTAAGCTACACTTCCATTTCATAGCAGAGAACAGGGTAAGAGGAGGTAAGTAGAGGAGGCAATAGATGTGCCCGAGGCTGCAGATGTGCCTGACTTTAGCCTTTCCATATTAGCCTGTTGCTGAGACACTTTAAAGCCTTGAGAGCTCCTGCAGTGGCACTGCCTTGTGCCACCTTCTGCAGGTAGTCCTATGCTTTCATTGACTGGTGCTGTGTAAACCTTTGAAACACAGCTTCAGGGCACCTTCCCTGCCACCAGCTGCTTCTCAGCCCGGCTGTGGTAGGACAGACAGAGTATCTGCTGCCACCAAAGGCCAGGGAGGGGCTGGTCCCTGTTGCTGTGCCATGCTGAAGGAAACCATTGCTGTCCCCGTTTTTATTTCAGCCCACTGGAGCGAGGCTGGAGGAAGCAAAAGGATGGGGCCCTGGCACAGCCCAAGGTCCGCTTGCGGCAGGAGGTGGTGAGCGTGAGCCCGCAGAAGCGCGGGCAGCGCATCGCCGTCCCTGTCAGGAAGCTCTTTGCCAAGGAGAAGCGGCCCTACGGGCTGGGCATGGTGGGGAAGCTGACAAACCGCACCTACCGCAAGCGCATCGACAGCTACGTCAAGCGGCAGATTGAGGACATGGACGATCACAGGTGAGAGCTGCGGTCAGGGAAGGGGTCCCAACAGAAACAGTGAGTGACTGCTGCTGCCCTGTGGTGACTGGGGTCACTGCCTTGGGGTGCTGGGTGAAACCTGCTGGTAAGACCCCACTGTCTGTATCCCTGAAGCACAAAGTGCAGCAGACAGCAGCATGTTAGCATCCCCGTGCACCGGGAGCTCACCCTGCTCCTCACGTTGCTTTGAGTGTCTGTATCTGTGCTAGCTGGAGGACAGGAGATCTCTGTCCCACCGCTGCTGGCCTGTGATGAACAGGAAGGCTCAGGTATCTGTGTCTCCGATCATTCCCCTAAAGCCATTGTTTCACACACACAGCACACTTCAGCATCACACTTATGTTCTCATGAATCTTTTCTTGGGAGAAGGTGGCTTGCCCAGTGTGATGAGGAAGTCACATTAAACAAGGTCTGTCTGCCAGCAAGACCTTAGATCATTGCTTCATCTTGTACATCCCTACATGATCCTGGCCCTGTACCCCTGATTCTGACAAGATCCCAGGGGAAAACCAGCAGCTTTTCTGCTGTGTTCTGTGAGTAGATGTAACATTCCTGGGTTTCTGCCTCTGATCTTCTCCCTTTCCCTCCATCCAGGCCTTTCTTCACTTACTGGGTCACCTTTGTGCATTCACTCATCACCATCCTCGCTGTGTGCATCTACGGCATCGCCCCTGTGGGGTTCTCACAACATGAAACTGTTGATTCAGTAAGTAAAACCCCCTGACTTGCCTGGAGTGTGATTGTGTTTCTGCCTTCAGCTTCTGGCTTGTAGTCTTCAGCATATTGGCTACTTTCCTGAGGACCTTCCTGAGTGCCTTCCTCCCACCTTGGGGGGCTGTCTGCAACACCTCTGTGAGCCCCCATGCTGCCTCCTCTCCATCCTGTAGCCACATTGCTCTTGACATCAAATTATACCTGGCACAAAGCATGGTGGGCTCTTTGCAGGTTGTGTCTGCGCTGGGAGCCCTTTCAAACAACTTGTTCCCCTCCTGGTGCAGGCCAGAAGGATGTTCATGGCAGGGAAATACTTCAAACCTGAGTTAAGTTTTTGCAACAGTTGCAGGATTTTGCTTCTGCCAGGAGCAAAACTGACCTGTCTGACTTTGATTGCTGATCTCAAAGCTGTTTCTAGCCTTCCCACATGTTGTTGAGTGTATCTGGGATACATATCTCTACAGCCATATCCCCACTCCATGCAGGGGATTCCCTGGGGAGCTTCTCACCTACACACCTCTGACAGCTTTCAGAGCACTGTCACCAGCAGCCAGGCCTGTGCTGCTGGCTGAGCTGTGTGAAGCTTTTTGCAGGCCCTGAGATTTCTTGAAAGTTGAAATAGCCAGAGATAGACACTTAAAATGAAATTTTAAGATGAGGGTGCCCACACCTTGATGAGGGCTTACCTGTGACCCTGCAAAAGCCCAGTTTGAGGGAACCATGTGCCCGGTTTCTGTTCATCCTGGGCGCTGTTTTCACCAGCGCCTGCTGGTTGCCCTGCTCGCCCTGTGGGCAGGAGCTCACGGGGCTCTCGCTTTCTCTCCTTGCAGGTTTTGCGAAACAGAGGAGTTTATGAAAATGTCAAATATGTTCAGCAGGAAAACTTCTGGATCGGCCCCAGCTCAGTGAGTGCCGTTGGCTGGGACTGTTGGTGGGCTGAGGGGGGGCTGTGTGCTGCAGCTGTGCCACCCCAGGGACCTGAGCCCTCCACTGCTTGGAGCTTGGTGCTGGCAGCTGCACTGGTTGGACTTGCCATGGGGCCCTGCCAACACTGGCAGGGTGCAGCGGAGCTCCAGGCCCCAGCCACCCTGCAGAGTGGGCTACCTGGTGGCTGGGGTGGACCCTGGCACTCTGGCTTTGCACCCTGATCCTACAAAGCCAAGCATGGGGCTAGAGAAAATGCAGGAGTTGCATGGTGTGTGTGACAGCTTTCCTGATGCCATTTTCTCTGGAAAAGGCTGTTGTGTCCCAAATTTTCCTTTCCCAGCAGCAGCCCTGTCCTTTCTGAGGCCATGGGCAAGGAAATCCCTGAACTATTGTTCTGAGTTTGCCTTCTTCAAAGCAGTATTGAGAGTGTGCCTGATGTGTGTTGGGCTTCATCATGCAGGACTGGTCCCTGGTCTCTTGAGTCCTGATAGGGGTACCCCTCGCAGTTCCCCCAGCCTGCTCTGCCCCTTGGCTGAGCTGAGTGTTTCCATCTCTGCCAGGAGGCCCTGATCCACCTAGGGGCCAAGTTCTCCCCGTGCATGAGGCAGGACCAGCAAGTGCACAGCTTCATCAGCGCCAAGCGGGAGAAGGAGAAGCACTCGGCGTGCTGCGTGCGGAACGACAAGTCAGGCTGTGTGCAGACCTCAGAGGAGGAGTGCTCGGTGAGTGTGGTGGCCCCTTTTGTGCTGTCCCTCCAGGCTCAGGGCCACTTCTGTTCATGCTTCTCCCACCCTGGGCTTCATGGTGACACCTCCTCTCTCTCCTGCAGTCCACGCTGGCCGTGTGGGTGAAGTGGCCCCATCACCCCAGCACACCAATGCTGGCAGGAAGCAAGAGGCAATTTGGGTCTGTTTGTCATCAGGACCCCAGGTAGGTCCTGCCTAGCAGGACAGTGTTGTGGCTTCCTGCAGGGCCCTGCCTGCTGCTGGGGAAAGTTATTTCTCAGGCTGATCTCTGCTTTCTGTTGCTGCAGAGTTTGTGAGCAACCAGCCTCGATGGAACCGCATGAGTGGCCGGATGACATCACCAAATGGCCGGTGAGCATCGCTGGTGGCACGGAGCCCATCCAGGCAGCTGGAATGTATTTGTATCCCCCTGTGCAGAGCCACGGCTGTGTTGGTGGAAGGACGGGGTCTCTGGTGCAGCCTCCTGCTTGTCACAAACAGCACATCAGGGCAGCCATGGCTCTATCTAGCCGAGGCTCAAAGCCCTCCAACAACAAAAGTTGCCCTGTGCCAACTAAAGCCCTGGGTCCTTCCAGGCTGATGGAGACCGACTCGGCCTCGGGGCTGTTTTCATCCCTGGGAGGAGAAGAGGTGTTGACTGAGGCTCGGGCAGGGGGGGTGTCAGGCACCATCCTGCTGTCAGTGGGTGTGTGTGGGACTGGCTTCTTCCCAAGGGGCTATTTTGCCTTTACCCAGGCACAAGCAAAGCCACAGCTGTGTGACTGCAGCCTGTTGTTGTTTTCCAGATCTGCACAAAAAACAGTGCTGGGAATTACACCAACCACCTTCACATGGACTGCGTGATCACAGGCCGGCCCTGCTGCATTGGGACCAAGGGAAGGTAATGGGTTTTACCTGTATGGAGGGGGGCTGGAGTTGGGGTGAGACAGGGGGGCCTGTTCAGGTTGTAGACTCAGACATTTGTCCTCCTTGTCCTTCCCACACGCAGACCTGAGCCCTGCTGGGAAGGGGAGCTGGACTGGGAGCCTTGACAGGTCTCTGAGACAGAGCAGGGCTGTGGGCTGAGCAGGAGATAACAGCCAGCCGGAGTTTTGGTGTGGCAGGACATCTCACTCAACTGGTCCTGCAGTTTGGAGGGACTCAGGTCCCAAGGGATTAAATACTTTTGCTGGAGAGTTCTGTACTTCTCCTTGGGAATGGCCAGCTGGGTCCTGACAGGCTATGTTGTCCCCAGTGTGGCGTCCCTGAGCATTCAAGATGTCAAGAAACAACCTGCTGTGGGTTTGCCAAGGAGGAAGATGCTGTTCCTCCTTATGTTGCTCCTCAGCTTGAGTGGTACCTAGTGTTTGGGCCTGGCTTTCCCTGCTGGAGAGAAAAGTCTGTGCTGCCCCAAATAGTCCCTCTGTCCCTGAAAGTCATGACCAGGGCACTCTTGGCCTAGCCCCCAACTCTCCACTGTTAGCTACAGAGGCACAAGACTCCCCCAGTCCCAGAAACAACACATCTTCCCCAAGCTCTGGTGGTTCTTTCCCAGCTGTAACCGGCTCAGCTTTAGCACTAGTTTTGGAGCCCCTGTATGCAGGGCGTTAGTCTTTGGAGGTGACTTGGACTTGCCTGTGGGAGGGAAGCAGGTGAGGGGTGTGGAGGGTGGCACTGGGTTCACGTGAGATTAAACACCACAGCACGTCCGGGGCAGCTGAAGGCATCAGTTCTTATAGGCAGACTTGGGGGAGTGGGTGGCCTGGGAGGGCACAGGATGGTCCATTGTGCCTTCCACATGTGACATGTTCCTTGTTTTGATTACTTGTGCCCCCTCTAGGTGTGAAATAACCTCCCGGGAGTATTGTGAGTTTATGCGGGGCTATTTCCATGAGGAGGCAACACTCTGCTCTCAGGTAAGTGTGGCGTTGAGGGTTTGTGTGGCTGCCCTTCTCCCTCCTCTTCCCTTTAGCAGCTTGGCAAGGCCTGGGGGCAACAGTACTGCAGTGTAGGTGGGAGTCCTGTGTCCTGTCCCACCCTGAGCCCAGGATTTGCTGATCCAGACTGCAGTGGCAGGGCTGTCTGCATCTGTCCCTCTTTGGACACCAGTTTAGGACTTGGGTTGGCAGCTGTGAAAGCCCAACACAGGACCATGATAGAAGCAGCAGGAGAATGCAACCTCCCTGCTCCAGTGGCGAGCAAATGCAGATGTCTCAGTTGTGTGTGTTGGGGTGAAGAATGAGGACAAAAAGCTTTAAGGGGGAATGGGTGGGGTCATGGTGTGGGAGACAGGGCCTGGGACTTGATACAGTGGAGAAGAGGGAGGAGACCTCCCGTCTTTCAGAGCTGACTGCAGTGTCTGCCCTGGCCTTGGTAAAGGGCCATGCTGGCTGGCACACCTCACAACCCCACTTCTGCCCTAGGTGCACTGCATGGATGATGTCTGTGGGCTCCTCCCTTTCCTAAATCCCGAAGTCCCTGACCAGTTCTACCGCCTCTGGCTCTCGCTTTTCCTCCATGCTGGGTAAGCAGAGGTGTAAAACTTCCACTGTCTGAGCGGGGGAACCCTGGGATTGCTGTGGGGCTTGTTCTGGCAGTCCCTTCCCTGGGGAA
Organism: Caprimulgus europaeus; assembly: GCA_907165065.1. The sequence continues at coordinate 15,178,076 of OU015540.1, read as the reverse complement.
CACGGAGGTGCTGAGCTGTTGTCCCAGCTGAGGTTCACCAGCCTGTTTGCTGGGTGGGATGTTGGAGGCGTGGGCAAGGCCAGAGCAGGAGCTCTCAGCAAGGCTCAGCAAAGAACACAAGCACAGGGCTGCTGTGCTTCAGTGGCTGCTGCTTCAGCTCCTGTACTCTGAACTTGGCAGGATCCTGCACTGTCTGGTTTCAGTCTGTTTCCAAATGACGATCCTGCGGGACCTAGAGAAGCTGGCAGGATGGCATCGCATCTCTATCATCTACCTGCTCAGTGGCATCACTGGGAACCTTGCCAGTGCAATATTTCTACCCTACAGAGCAGAGGTGGGTCTCCTGCAGACTAGGGTCCTGGGAACAACACAAGCCTTCTCTCTGTGCCTCTTGGGCAGAGGCAGAGACATCAGAGCTGGGCTCATCTCTGCAGCATGTGCCTTGTGCAGCTCCGTGCCATCATCTAGCTGCTGAGCACTAACATCCAGCAGAGAGCCTGGGCTTTCCAAGTGACTGGCCTGCTCTGGCTGCAGTCAGAAGGCTGCTGCTCATAAGGAATGGAGGATAGGAGAGGCCCCTGGCAGGCTAGGGATTGAGAGCTGTACCTGCCCCCAGAGACCCTCCACATGTGAGCAGCAGGCAGGAGAGGGGCAAAGAGCAGGGCTCACCTTTCCCACAGACTGTCCCTGTCCACGTGCCACAGCTGGAGAAGTCCTATGTGACTATCCAGCTTCCCTTTAGAAGAATGCATGGCCATGGTGCAACAGGCAAAGGGCAGGAGGGGTGGGGGGGGGAGCCAGGAAATTGCCTTCAAGGGCTTCTCCCCTCTGCTGACTTAAACCACATCTGCCCTCCTTAAATATGAAGTCTGTCCCAGTGATTGCTGGCCTCACACCTGCTTTGATCCTAAAAGAAGCCAGGCCCCTTTACTCCTTGAATCCCATTATAAGGATGGAGTTGCAGGCTGTGGCATCTCTTTCCCAAGAAACACAACAAGGAGTTGTGTAACAAGTAACTGTAATGCCTGGAGCTGGCTGCAGAAGCCGGGCAGATGGTACATGCCTGATGTTACCTGTAATGTTCTTCTTTGCAGGTTGGCCCTGCAGGATCCCAGTTTGGGATCCTGGCCTGTCTCTTTGTGGAGCTCTTCCAGAGTTGGCAAATCCTGGCACGCCCATGGAGGGCTTTCTTCAAGCTGCTGGCTGTGGTGCTCTTTCTTTTTGCCTTTGGCCTCCTGCCTTGGATTGATAATTTTGCTCACATTTCAGGATTTATCAGTGGTTTCTTCCTCTCCTTTGCCTTCCTGCCCTACATTAGCTTTGGGAAGTTTGATTTATATAGGAAGCGATGCCAAATCATAGTTTTCCAGCTCATCTTCATTGCACTCTTCTCAGGACTTGTGATTCTATTCTATTTCTACCCCATCAAGTGTGAGTGGTGCGAGTTCCTCACTTGTATACCATTCACAGACAAATTCTGCGAGAAATACGACCTGGACGCACAGCTCCACTGAAGGCAAAGGCTGGCTTCTCGAGCAGGCACTGGAGAGGGACTGTCTTTGCATTGCTGTGCCCGTTCCACGGGGACAAAGCCTCTAATCCAATGACACTGCTAACCCTGCCCGTGGTTAATTTAAACTGTCTCCTTAGCACTTGGCAGGCATGTTTTGCCTTATCTCAGAAGACTCTGAAAACAGAACGTTTGTGCCTTGTTCAATTGTATTGAACCTTTTCTGCTGCCATTATTTTTATTACACTAGTTTCAATACTACATTTTTAACCAAGAGTTGTTTACTACTGCTAAGGTGGTGATTAAATGGTAAGGTAGCGTTTTAGCTACTGTTAATTGTTCTGCACAGTCTGTGGCTATGTTTGTTACTTTATCTCACCTAGGCTGTTTCATGTACAAGTAGAATCAATCCTTTTCTAGCACCCACAACAGTCAGACACAGATTTGCAGCTAGAAATAATATCCTTAAAAACCTCAGAAAACTAGAGGATCTCTTTAATCAGTAAAAGTGCATTCCACAGACAGCTCTGAGGCAGACATTTCAAAGAGGAACTGCAGAAAACATGTGAGAATGTCCATTCAGCTGGAGTTTGTTTCTCTTTGCAATGTTACAACCTTTTCCTCCAGGAAAGTCCTGACTCCACAGTCTGGTCTTTGTAGGGCTGGATTCTCTGCTCTCTCTGTTAAAGAAAGAAAATAGTTGGCAGTGACAATAGTTACTGCATGCTGGGTGTTCTTATCACCACACTACTGTGCCCATGCTGTCCATGGTGGACCCACCAGTGCCATAGGTGACTGCTGGTTGGAGGCACCATGGGGCAGATGGCTTCTGTCAGGGCACACCTTTTATTATTATTATTGCAAGTGGAGCAGCATTGAAAGAAGAAAAAAAAACGTTACTGTGGTCACAAAGCACCAGTTTGTAACCCAGCGAGCTGGAGCCACAAAACAAAACCCGAAGCATCTGGAAAAGCTCTGACCACCGCTCTTCAGCCACCATGATTGTGCTTTCAGGTGTGGAGGGGAAGCAGACACAATTTTAAACTTGAGAGTCTTGGCCACATCTTGTGTTTGTGTGCACAGCTTTCTAAAAATAGCACTATACTGCCCGAATTCTGTCTGCATAGGTTACAAACAGGTAAATATACATGCTCCTAGTGCTTCCTGTGCTGGAAGTTACACAGAAATACTGTGGCCAAAAGTTGTCTAAGAGCGTGTCCTGTCTTCTGAGAACAATGAATTGGTTGAACTCAAGTTTCTATAAACCAGAAAACGGAGAAACTGGGAATAAAAAACTAGAGGATATGTAAGCTAAGGTCCCTTTTCCTAACTCAGTACAGTTTGCCATAATTGAGAAAAATGGCTCAAACTCCACCCACTGTGGCAGAGCAAAGAACATGCGGTGTGTGCTTGTTATATTGGCTTGTGTGCACCCACAGAACATTTCTGTTAGCTGCAGTGCTCTGAAGGGTGGAGGAGCACTAGGAGCAGGGTGGGGGAGCAGTCACTTGGGCACACAGAAGGACCAAATGACCTGGGTATGGGCAATCACCTGTAGCACAAAGAAACCCCCCCGTCCTCTTAGAGATTAGTTAGCACCCAGCCACATTCCTGACAGTGATTTCCAGACATGCAAGAAGCCTAAAAGAAAGCAAAGTCCTAGAAGCAATCACAAGGGCAAACAAAGGAATGCTGCATTTTGAGTCTCAAGACATTGTGGGAACACATTCAGAGTTTGCACATAACATCAGGTTAGAGACACACCACTGCCAGCACTAAGATATTGCTGCTGCTCCTCGTGTATGGTACCTGCAATAGCACCTGAATTATCGTTCCCTGCCCTGAGAAAAGCACAAGCACCACAACCAGCACACAGAATAGAGCACAGCCAGGGCACAAGCCTAATGCTGACACAGGCACTCAGAAATGCTCTGCTGTGCAGCAGAGAGCAGCACCACCAGCTGCTACAAGCCTGAACACTAAGGCCCAGGGAAGAGGAAGATGAACTGAAAGCTCTTACTGGACACTCCAGACTCACTTGACAAGTTACTTTCGAAGCTTCTTTACAAAGCTGACCTCATCCCGGTTTCTGATGCCGTACCTGAGCAGAGAGTGATGCTGTTATATGCCAGTTTCCCAGGAACCACAGCCTCTGAAATCCTGTAGCCACCTCTTTCCCAAGGGGAGACAGATTCCTACAATCCCGTGCTGTGCTTCAGTGCAGGACAAGTGAAAATTTTCACTGGTGTATGCAGAACATGCTGCCAGCACTGGAGGATCTGATCACCTGCAACATCCCCTTAAATGCAGTATCTGTCCCCCATGACTCACTCTTTCAGGGACAGCTTTGATTAGGGCTGTCTTGCTAAATTTTTAGTGCTTCAGACAAGCTTTTCTTCCTGGTCTGCACACAGGCTGGCAAACCCAGCACGGCTGTATGCAACAGCTGGAGTGCTCAGAAGCACCTCCTGCCTCCTTGCCCCGAGAATGGGCATGGAAATAGGGGAGTGATTTATCAGTGGTATTATGAGATGGTCTCTGAGAGGTGGCTGAGCAAGTCCAGAACCCAACAGGCTTATCCCTGGAGATGAACTAATGATGCACTTCATGTGTATGATGCCATCCCTGGCTGCCTCTGTGTTCTACTCCCCTCACACTCATGCTTCTTCTCACTAATCTTGTCTCTGCCTGTACCTCAGGTACAAGCTCAGTAAGCACAGCCTATTCTGCAGGAGTTTGGCATGGATGGCCAAGGGGCAGTATGTCCCAGTGCCTTGGTGTGGTCTGAACTGGAGGAACACACTCAGCACAGGATGCCTGTGGCTGAGGAACCACCCAAGGCTTTCCTGTCCTGCAGACAGGCTCTCGGTCTGCCAGCCCTGTCCCACCTCTGTCTGCAGGGCTGGTCCCACTTTCCAGTCCATTTCAATTGCAGAGCCTACCTGAGGCAGGGCACAAAGCCCGAGTTATCCCAGCGTGTGTGGATGCTGCGTGGCCTCCAGTGAAGCCTCTCCAGCCCCCAGGCACCAGCACAGACCCGGTTACTCACTCTCTCAGCTTCTTTCTGTCATCAGCCAGTTTCTCCCCGGCGTAGGTTAGGTGGTACGTCCTCCATATGTACTTCCTAGGGAGAAAAACACTTAGGAGGAGCCGCTGGACACTTCCTAGGGGAAGAAACACTGAGGGGAGCATCAGGAGGAGCCGCTGGCCAGGGGCAGGTGGGGATGAACAGCCAGACTCCCCCAGCCCCGGGTCCCACTCACCAGCTGAGGTGCTGGACGCCGCCCTGCCGTGCCTGCCGCAGCTGGACGTGTCGCCGTAGCGCCTTCTTCAGCTCCAGCACCGAGGCGTTCTGCACCACCACCACGGCTGGGGAACGGCAGAGAACCCCGTCAGCGCCCCGGCCCGCGGCCTGACCCCCCCTGCCAGCGCCCGGCCGGGTCTGGCCCTGGCCCCCGGCCCCGGGACGCACACATGATCTCGCCGTCCGCCTTGCAGACGCGCACCGTCATGGCCTGGCCATACTCCAGAGCCACCTGCGAGCCGATCTCCTCCGCCGTCACCTGCGGCGGGAGGTCGCAGAGCAGCGGGTCCTGCACCAGCCGCGCCAGCGCCTCCTGGAACATCTCCAGCACATCGGCGTGCGCCAGCTCCTCCTCGGCCTCCGCCATGGCCGCGGCGGCGGAAGGGGCGGTGGAAGCGGCGGCGGAAGCGGGGCCGTTGCCGGTCGGGGCGGCGCGGCGGGGCCGGGGATGCTGCTGTTCTGCCCGGCCTGCGGGAACGTGCTGGTGGCCGAGGAGGGGCCGCGCTGCCACCGCTTCGCCTGCACCACCTGCCCCTACGTGCGCAACGTCACGCGGAAGGTGCCGGGGGGGGGGGGGCGCGAGGGGCGCGCGCGGGAAGGGCGGGAAGCGGCGGGGAGAGCGGTGAGGCGGCTCGAGCTCCCTGACCGGCCGGGTCCCGCAGGTGACGAGCAGGAAATACCCGCGGCTGAAGGAGGTGGACGATGTGCTGGGCGGCGCCGCAGCCTGGGAGAACGTGGACTCTACCGCAGGTAGGGACGGGGACAGGGCCACGGTGGGGGGGACAGGGCCTTGCCTCACCTCACCCACCTCACAGCACCCCCTCACCTCATACCACTTCACAGCCCCTCACAGCACCCCCTCAGCCCTCACTTCACCCCTCACAGCACCCCCTCAGCCCTCACTTCACCCCTCACAGCACCCCCTCAGCCCTCACTTCACCCCTCACAACCCCCCCTTCACACCCCCTGACCTGACGCCGCCTCGCCCCACAGAGCCGTGCCCCAAGTGCGAGCACCCCCGCGCCTACTTCATGCAGATCCAGACGCGCTCGGCCGACGAGCCCATGACCACCTTCTACAAGTGCTGCAACGCGCAGTGCGGGCACCGCTGGCGGGACTGAGGGGCCGGGAGAGCCGGGGCCAGGGCCTGAGGGGCCGGGGGAGCCGCCGCCGGGGCCCGGCCCGCTGCCCCTTCACAGAGCTGAGGAGAGGGGCTGGGCCTGGCGCCGCGGGGATGGGGTACGCGTGTTTTCGCCCACAATAAACATCCCTGGGTGGAAGTCACCGTCTGCTGCCTGGTTGCTTTAAAAGGTGAGCTGGGATAAGGCTGAAAACAACAGGCAGAGCCGCTGAAGGGTTTCTCCCCTGCGCTGTGGCATCGGGGAGGGCTGTGGGGCCCTTATTTCACACAATGCAGTAGTTCTGCTAAAAGCACACAAACTACCACTGTGCACACCAAGAAACCGGTGTGTGACACACACGGACCCTCAGCCTGGAGCCAGCTGCTGTGCAAGAGCAGAAGGAAAGCAAAGGTAAAATGTTACTGCTGTGGCTGTGCCTTGTGAAAACCACGTAGGACAAAGCAAAAAATATGCTCTACAAGCAATTATTGGTACAGAGAAAATATAAATATACTTAAAGTGAGATCAGATATTACCTGTGTCTTAACATTAGCTTTATTCTCAGTTTAAATACGTTCAGAAGTAAAAAGGATAAATAACTTAATAAAAACATGATGGAGCAGAAACAGTAACATTGAATCGGCATTGAGTAAACCAATCTAGTATGACTTAGCTTTACCTCTTTTACAAGGGGATAATCTGCACCCATTTATTCCAGTTCACTTCACAGGGGAACACTCTTCCCAGCCTGAATGTACAGTCTATTGTAGGCTCATAGTATATTGTTGGGGTTTCACTCAGTTTGGGATTGTTTAGTTTTTCTTCCACAACTGGCTGAGAAAAGAGTGACACTAGGGATGGCTTTTTCATGTAGAATCGTCTGATGCAACCAAGAGTTTCCAGACCCTGCAGAAAAATTCATATATATTAGCTTGAGCAGTTCTGGCAAAAAAAAAAAAAAAACGCTCTACAAAATGTTCCCAGAAACATGAGAATTTACACTAGAAGTGGCTTCACTCCACCCTCTCAGGAGACCATGGGGATGGCAAAGATCACACACAACAAAGCAAGTTCATGTAGCTGGATCATTTGTCACTTCCAGCAGTGGCTGACGTCTGGGAACTGCCACAGAACACAACAGATCTCAACATTTAGGACCAGTTACAGATCATTTGATGGTGGCAGAGGTGTAAACCTTCTGGGTCAGTTCTTGCTAATGGGTTAGCATTCATCCCCATAGCAACACCCAGCAAGGCAATCTATGGGCTGAAAACATCTGGTCTATTCAGTAATCTCACATAGGTATGTGTCTAGATTTACTAGTATTTGGTATATTATAGATAGAAGCTCTGTCTGTGGTTTCAGAACTAGTTCTTATCAAGTTATTGCTAGAGAAGTTCAATTCAAGTTCTCTGATCTGTAAAATGTACAGGTAACTCCTTGACTTTGTGGCTTTGAAGTTGCCTAGGAACTTGTATTGCTCTCCCACATGTGCGTGCCTCCCCGCTGTACACTCTGTACTGCCACCTTAAACCTGTCCCCTGATCCCAGCTCCCCTCTTGGCAGCGTTGCTGTGGCACAGGACATATGGGCAAGCTGTGCTGGAACACCCAGGAGACAGGGTGGTTCCTCAGTCCATGATCAGTTTTGTGCACCACTTACACTGCTGCCAAAATGCACGAGCCTTTGGACAGAACTGTGGCACACACACACTGGAATATTAATTTCCAGCGTTAGTAGGGGAAGTAATGCCTATGGGAAGGACTGCAATATTACTGTGATACTTAGGATTTTAGATCCTTACAGGAAAAAAATAATAATCAAGATGTCATTTGAAAAGTAGCAGTAGTGGCAATCAAACTTCATGATATGGGAAAAAAAATCTGAGAAACTCAAATTTTCTCACCATGTGTTGTTTTACCGTTAAGGATGTGTGTTTTACTGTTAAGGATGTGTGCCTTTAGGCAGGTCTATCAGAACAGAAGGGCTCATTTACAGTACTGTCTAGCACAGGCACATTTCAGTGTGATTCTTCTGTCAAAGACTACCCATCTGAAAGGATGGATATATAAGGGAAAAAAAAAACCCAACATAACTTCTATGGTGATTAACACTGCATTAAACAGCCCAACTTAATATTTCCCAGTGACAAGCCACCACTCTTCCTTCAGTAACCAACTAGAATTCCACTGCATGCACATCCATTTCAGAAGGAAGCTCAGATTTTCAAATCAGTAATACGGTAATTCCAAGGACAGGTAAAGCAGGCTTCCTTTCATTCTCACTGGGAGCAGGAGCTTGCTCTGGCTTTGGTTAATTTGCACTAAAGGGAGAATGTTTTTCATGGTTCATTCCCAGTCCAGCAAAGTAGCTGCTGACTCTCAGGAGCAGAAGCTGAGCCCGCCTGAAGTTCACACAGCTGATGATTCACGTACCTGCAGTATCTCCAAGACAGCCACAGGCTGCAGTACCCCCGCGTAGTGCTGCAGCAGCGTGCCTTCTGTGACGCCTGGTTTGGTCATGATGTGGTACAGCACGGCTTCCATCATCCCCTTACACACAGGTTTATTCAGATTCCCGTCCACAATCCTCCACGGTCTCCCAATGAAGCAGACATTCTCACAGGCCCTGCAAAAGACAATTTAAATCCAGCTCTTCTAGCTAGATTTACCATTACCTTAATTTCTGTGTAATAGGTTCTTACTACATCCATTGCCAGTGTTTGCTGGCATCCTAGGTGTAAATTCTGCAGCTGCTCTGAGAATAGGCAGAGGCTGGGGCAACTCCACTAGACAGTTCCACAGACCTGAGGGATTTCATACTAGGTGTTCACCACCCAAGGAGCACTTTTAGCACCTTTACACCGCCCAACAATTAATTACCTCAAGTCTTGATGACCAGGAAAGCTTTGTCTTGCTTGTTTGTTTCTTACTAGCACTAATATCCTCCAAAAGTTACCCAAGACCTGCTTCACTCTGCAACATGCAGCCACAGTGCTCAGACAGGAAACCAAATTCCCCATTTTTAGCACTTTGGAGTTAAAAACACAGATCCTTCATGGAAATTCACACTTCCCATATTGCACTGTCTCTGTGCTGTTCCTGGACACGTGGAAGCTCAGACTTCATGGCATTGGCCTTAGCTGAGAAAGAAAATTAGTTTTGTTCCTCTGATATTTGGAGCTAGTTAGTTTTTGGAAAAAACCTCATGTATCAGAGAAATTTTTTCAGCATGCATATGAGCATGAGTAACATTAAGAAGAACAATGGAGGAAACCATGGGTTTTCTCCATCATCAATGCTCACTGCCCACCAGAGCATAAAACTGAGGTTTCCAAATCATTTGCTTCCAGATATTATTTTGGTAGCGCTAAATGTTTAGTTATTCTGCAGACATCTCTTACTCACCGGTCTCTGGCTGCCTGGGATACATCTGCCATGGAATTTTCTGGAAAGAAAAGAACAAAGAGTTTTTAATTAACCCAGACTATCTAGTGGAAGGAAAGTAAAAGGTGGCTAAGCTGCAAAATGCAACAGCTTCTGCTAGAAAGTAACACAAGCAAACTGTGCCGTGTGGTGTTCCCAGTTGCACAAGGAGCACCAAGTTTCCACTCTCCATCACCCGTCTACTCTTTCTTCCCACGCCTCTTCCCACAACCACATCTGTCTGCTCCAACCAGGCTTCTGGCAGTTCCGTTCCTGGAAGCCTGATGACATGGCTGAACAACAGGTAATCCTATGGAGCGCAGGAACCGAGTTTCACAGAGCTATGCAGGGTCTCAGCACGCAGGCACTCACATGGGCTTAACTTAACGCTCCTGGCAATCATGCAGAAGTTGAGCAGAAGTCTCAGTAGCTGTAGACCTGAGAATGCAAACTCAAGATTTCAGCTGAGTTTGGTTTCAAAGTGAAGGCTGTCTCTGCAACTTCCAGTATGCATTATGTCATGGGTTTTAATTACACAATTACTTAATGTAGGTACTTCTACCACACCCAGAGGCTAACAGCTTTGGCTTGGGCACATGTAAACCCTTCAGCTGGCCTTCATCACTAACACCAGTAAGAACTCTATGCTTGATAACATAACTCCTATTTTTTCCCTCCTGTGTTACAAACAAGTAGAGGAAGTTAAATCCACACCAGTACTTTAGCAGTTTCATGTTAAGAACTGCTGAAGTCTCTGCTGTTTAGACAGTCCCCAGTCTATTTCCTGCAGGAAGGCTCCAATTAAGCAATACCAAGCTCTAAGATGCTATGGATCAGTCTGGCCGTCTGCTGCTGTAAACACAGATCTTGGCAAAATACCACACAAGCAGTTAGCTTGTGAGCCAATCTGAAATCAGAGCTGATAAAAGCAAAACCAAAATAAAATCCCCAACAACCTACTTAACTTAAAGCTTGGCAAGTGCTACTAGCTATTAAAAAAGAAAACTGGCAGTAAAAAGGAAATGAAAATGAAGTCAAATTGGGTTACAAACGAGGCTATTAATCTTTTCACTGGCTTTCTGGTGAGTGGTTTAATGACTTTACAACCTTCAGTCATGGGCATTCTAGTTAAATGGACACCAGTAGTGCGGTGTTTTCTAGGTTTAGAGATGTCTAGCCCTTGGACTAAAGCCAGAAATGAGAAACTTGAGATTCAAATATGGTTTTGGAGAGGAATAAGGCATGGAAACTAGTTTCTAAGGAAAACACATTTCTGAACTAGTCATGACCTTTCCAGCAATAGGCATCAGAAGGAATATTTGATGTATTTGAAACCTCCAAGACCTTCTAGATTGAGTAGTGTAATGCCACTTTGTCTGGGAGAAATTAAAACTTCCATTACTGGTATGGCTTCATAAAGAACCTAGTATTTGCTTATAAAATGGATTCTATTTCTTGGGTCTAGAGTGCTCCTATATACCTTTAGAGGCTCCTGGCTTCTCCTCTAAGTAGGAAAGATCATCATACTGCTCACTGGCTGGTTGTTCAAGGATAGGGATCTGCTTGTTGTGTTCAGTGCTGAGCTCATCATTCTCTTCAAGCTCTTTGTCCTCAGAACAAGATTTATCTTGTTCCTTGTACGTGTCCACGTCCACAGCATCCGGAGCACACCCTGGGTGCTCAGCGAGGTGTTCTGCCTGTCCTCCCAGGGAGCCTGTTTCTTCATTCATGATTACAGCTTCCTTCACTGTAACAGGATCAGTAACACCTGCGTCTAAGTTATTTTCATTTGCACTTTCCAAACCACTCTGTGAGCCCTGGCAGAGTTGATTGTTGTCTTGAAGGACATCACTTTGAGTCTTGCATCTCTTCCTTGGGGGTTCTTCATCGCTGACAGATTGTGTGTTGTTTCCCAGCTGCTCCTCCTCTCTCGAACATTCGTCTCCCTTCCCTGGTTCTGAGGGCAGGCAATCCTGCTGTACATCTGGGAGAGCGGTTTCTGCCCCTTGCTGATCACACTCATCTGGTTTCTTCTTCAGACATACTGAATGCAGTAGCCATGGCTTGGCAAATATTATTGCAACCAGTCTTACAGTATGGCCTCCTACTTCTAAAACCTGCTGCATTTGAAGAAGGTCCTATTAAAAACAAACAAACAAAAAACCACAACACAAAAATTATCTCGGGAGCTTTCACTGGAAAATGTCAGTTCAACCAAGTATCATGGAATTCCATCTTTAACTGGCAGCAAAGAAAGAGGAAGAGCTTAATAGAATACTCAAATTTTCTGTCCTGCTGCACTGGAGTTGAAAATATATTTTATGCCTTAAACTTTTCTGGAATTACAGCACAAGACATTTTTGTTCAGCTTAAATTAAGTTAAAATGTAACTGGAAAATATTATTTTGCTTCCAAAGGTGAATGCTGGTAACTCTAGGTTTCTGAAACAGTTCATTCCTATCTTTGACTGAGTGCTGCTTTATTTTTTGGCCTCCTTAACCTGGAGACAAGATTGCTATCAGGTATTGGTGTGTAACCTCCTGCCTAATATAAATAGCTTTTTTCAATTTCCATCTGCTTCCTGCAGCCTGGAAGAGTGTCCTACTCAAGGGAAATACTAAGCACGTAAACATTAATGTACGGTAAGCAGCTGGCTGTAAAACCACCTGAATGTACTGCTCCAAGCTCCTGGTGCGTTCAGGTTCCACCTCTTCATAGCTGCAGAAGCGTTTGCTCAGTTCAACTTTGCAGATTCCAAAGTGGGAAGTTGCCTCTATGGCATTACGGATCTCCAGAACAGCGGCTGCATCTCTGCCATTATAGCCATAACGTTCTGTACACTCGTGAAGAAAATGATCAACCTCATAATCTTCTTCTTGGACTTTTATCAGCCTGGTAAAAGTTTCAGGGAGGCAGGAGACTCCCACAGACATGTTATCAAGCAGAGAAGAAACTGCAAAGCAAATAAAAAACAAGTGTATAAGCTGAGAAGCAGTTGTTACTACGCAGTACGCTACAGAAAAATAAATATTCTGAGACAAACAGATTAGGGGTGTTCTAGACTATTCCAATTAATAGAATAACCAGAGCTCAGGTTTCCATCTTCATTGCTGCAGTTTCCTTTTTTCTTTCTGTTTTATACATTTGTCTCTGAGAAGACCTGTAGAAGGGCAGCAAGCTGGTCTACAAGGGCTTGCCCTCATATCAAAGTGAAGTATTGCTGAAAGACAGTACAGACTTACAGGTATTCTCTCTAACTCTGGGTCAGCCTAACTCTAAGTTAATGAGGGAATCATCTCCTTTTTGCTTGAAGAAGGTCAAGTGAAAAGTCTAGGGCAAGGAGGACCCTATTAATCAACAAATTAGAAGCAGCTGATCTGTGGCAGAAAGCTATTGGCCAAATATGGTATAAACTACAAGTTGACAATGTCCTAGTACCATTAGTGTAACAAACAGCCTCTGTGTTTGGAAACAGGCCCATGACTGCACAAAACTCCCCCCTGTTCAGAGTATTCACAAGTTGAAGCAGCGAAGCACTTTTTTCCAGTCCCGGGTGACTGGAGGGTAGCTTTGGCACTGTCCTTACCCCACCCTCATATCTGCAGGCTGCCTTGACATCATGCCTTGTGGGACACTCGGATGACAGCTGCACTTCTTTGACAGCCAAGAAAAAAATGAAACAACTGTAATGAGCCATCAGCTCAGCAGACCTGGAGGGCATGTGTGGCAGCAGAGATAGGAGAAAGAATTTCTAATTTTACCTCTACCACAACAGCAACAGGAATGGGCAGGGACAGCGCTAGACCTGCCAGCTGAAGAGCTGAACAACTAAAGGCTTTCCTACATTTGCATTACAGCTGAAAGGAAGATGTTCTTCAAGAAGGGGGAGTGCTGATAAATTGCAAATATTCAAGCTCTAAATATTATTAACATGTTTAAATTACTGTAGGTAAAAGGCCAGAGTTTGGACACCACTATTTCAGGCACTTGAAAAAGACAAGCAAATGTGAAATTCCATTCAAGGAGCTCTGAAAGATTTTCTCTTTACAGAAGAGAAAGCCTGGGTGTGACATAATATGGTACCTTAAGTTGCAGAAGGGACTGAAAAACCTCCTGGAGAAGGGATAACAGAGCAAAGACTTTCTCTTTGGATTAATAGTTTCACACAACATGAAATACAGGCAAGGACTTGTTACAACAAAAAGTGCCTCTATAAGTCAAGAGAGAAAGCAGTATAAGGCAAATTGTGTGTGTAATGAAAAAAGAATGTTCATATTAAGAGGCTTTGATCAAATCAGTTCCTCAGCTCATGAATTCTCTGCCTTTCCTGCTCCAACCCACTTCAGTGCAAGTCAGGCTGAACAAACTGACCTTGAGAGCCGAGTCTTCCTGGAGCTGGCGTACATCGCAGCTTCACCTTCACCTGGCAGGAGTTGACCACGATATTGTCACTGGGACTCAGATTGCGCGTGTTGACAATTCCAGGGGCGTAGTAGCCCCTCATCAGTAAGTAATTGGTATGAGATGCTTGACGAGCTTTTACTTCTATTCTCCGTTTGCCTCCAGAGCTGTCATCTAAGTCATCATCATCGTCATCATCATCCTCAAGGCCTTCTTTTGCCAAACTACAGCAAACAGAGGTGTTTTATTTGTTTGTTGAGGTTTTTTTCCCAAATAAGAAAGTGACTCATTGCACTGAGCAGAGCAAGAACACATGCTATTCTGCATTCTGGTATTTAGTCATGAACAGCTGTGGGTATGTCCACAGCAGGCTGATTTAAAGTGCTGAGAACAAGCAACTACAGAAAAGAAAACACACTAAAGGTCCCTGGAAAAGTAAAATCTTTCTTTTTTTGCAAGCATGTTGAAATGAACCCAAAATATCTCAGCTTACAGTGCTGAACCTCTGGTTCAGCAGACACTTTAACATCATGAGGGAACATCTGTCAGAGCACAAAGGCTGAGACTGTAAGGGATATTGCAGTATAGGGCAGAGAGTGTTAATTTTTAAGGGAGAAAAGAAAGAATTACAGAACAAACACTTCAGTTAGTTTAAAAAAGAAAAAAAACCCAAACAACCAAAACCCCAACATAAACCAAACTGCAGGTAGCCTCAAAGTAAAGAAAGAATAGTAGAAGCAGCCAGAATAGATTTCACAGAAACTAACTTAGTCAAACTAACACTATTTCTTTCCAGGACACAAGAACCATTATGGATAAAGGTGAAGGCTCTGAACAACCTGATCTAACTGTGAAGTTGTCTCTGTTTTAAGCAGGTTATGCCAGAGACAACCAAAGGTTCCTTCCAAGATGAGTTAGATCTTAAGTACCTTCTCTTAAAACATATTTAAAACCAAAAGGGAACACAATTTAGAAAAACAGTGAGTACCTAACCAGTTGGAAAACTGCACTCAGATGTCTGCAGTCACAAATGGGACTAGTCCAGGGTTCAATGTACTTTTGCTAATAACCTGGGTGATAAAATTGTTTATTAAGTTTGCATGGAATCACCAAACTGGAGAGGGTGCAAGTTTATGAGAAGACATGATTTGTGTTCAGAACATTTCCAGCAAACTAGAGGACTAGTCTGGAAAAGAGCAGGAACCAAGTTAATATGGACAAATTCCTGTTATTTATGTTACAGGACTATGCAGCTCTCCCTCCACACTGAGAGGAAACAATTAACTAGGTAAAGAAATTTGTTCTATGAAGCGTAAGAACCATAAGCTGTACGTGAATCACCCCACTGAGGGGTTTTGGCTGCTTTTTTTGTTATGGCAGGACCATGGCCACTCATCATCTTGGGATGTATTAGCAGTTGTATCACCTACATAACATGATGTAATTGGCACAGACCTGCCAGCAAGTGTTTTCTAACATCACAGTTCAGTGCAGAGGGAAATAATGAGAAAGACAGATCTGGAAAACATAACATAGTAAAAACACAAGTAAAGGAACTGAGGCTGCTCATTTTAAAGAACAGCATGTTATGGAAGGAGGACTATGATAATAATCTTCAAATAGGTAATAAGCTGCTCTAAAGAGAACAAAGTATTTCCCATGTATATATACAACAGGAAACAACAGGTTAAACTACATCAAGAGATTTCAGTTGCACTCTAAGAAAACACATAATGATTGGGAGAATAACTATTCATAGGCTTGGACTCCTAGGGAGAGAGTTTAAATTTCAGTGGTATGCAATTACTGGAGGCTTTAAAAAAAAAATACATCAAAGAGGAGACAATCCATAGAACCAATATTGCAGAGACAGGTTTCACTGATAAAAGCTGAAACCTTGTTACTAATCCTTCTTAGCCCGTGAAATGGGAAGGTACAATGTTGATGAAATTGCTCATCTAGCACACACTGCTCTCCTTTCCACATTAGCTCTGATAGCAGTGAAGTGCCTAGCAATTTAAATGTCACAGACGTGAAGACAAATGCAGTGCAAGGCTATAATGACAGGCACTAACTAAAGTGCCATTAGGTCTTCAGAATGCTCCCTCAGAAATAAAAATCCATCACAGTAAAACATGCCACAGTACAGTGCAGAAAATGCTAATGCCTGTCCCATTTCATTCAGGTTACCCCCACACCGTATTTACTACTAGAAATAACAGTGTTTACCTTTTCATCACTTCATTTTCTACCATAGTGCTGTCCACCACAACGATCTGCTCTGGGATTCTCACATTCACCGATACCAGTCCCAGGGAGAACAGGGAAAGCATCGCCACACACTGACCACCAGGTCCATCCATAGGAAATGCGATCATTCCTTCTGATGCTTTGTTTTCTTGATCTTTAAATGAGACATTTTCTTGATCTTTAAATGAGAAGTTATCTGGCTGGTCTGATTTTTCAGTGTTCTTGAGCTTCTCGAGGAACTGAAATGACTCTGTACAAATTGTACTGGGAAACCGCCACGTAAAAACTCTGGACAAAAAGACAAATTCAAAGAAGCACAAAACTTTCATAATCTGTTCTTACTGTACGTGAATTTTAGACCCATGGTAGCATGGAGCAGCCAAATAGTTAAAGTTCCATGCCAGAGCTGGTGACCAAGTGCCTTCTACATCTGCTTTCACAGTCCTTTTACTAGTTGCAGAACATCAGGCATTTCTGTACCACATAAAGGTGGGTACAGTATAGCAAGTAGAAAGCAAAGATCTCATCTTCTGTTTAAGCACTGAATACATTTACAGTTAAACTCTCCTCCCCCACCCCTGACATCCAGGTACAGTGCAGCACAACATACCTGGACAGGAAAAGGAATGACAGGAGTACTGAATAAACCCACCACATCTAGAACTTTGGTACGTCTTTGCAAAGGCTTGCCCAGCAAACTTGGTTCTATTCTCTGTACAGCCCTAACTGCTAACTGAATAAAGGGCCAGCATAAATACATGTTTCCTGCATCTCTCCAGCTTCAGCTGTGATGGTCAGGTTCTTTGCTCTAGATGCTTCACGTGTATTCTCTCCCAGCGTGCCTGGGTATGTTCTTTTATTTGCTCAGTGACCTTCCTGACACTCACCTGTAGTAACTCTGAGACAGCTGATAGGACATGGGTACAAAAGGCAAAGCCCGGCTTTTCTTTGGTCCCAGGGTGTGGTTTACGCGGCGGCGATTGACCAGGCTCCTCTTCTGACACTCGAGGAAAGCCTTCACGAGAATGTCGTCCCGGTACTCCCGGTACAAACGGAACGTCTGCAGAAAACCATTCAATGCCAAAGGCAGTGTTAGCTCCGGATCCACTGTTAGACTCACCTGCTTCAGGTTTACATTAACTAAATGAATATGGAGCTACAAGCCAGAATGTAAATGACACATATAAATTCACTTAACTACACTATTCTATTCCTTTTATGGGATTTCAGGCTTTCCACAGTAAATGCCAATTAAATTAACTAAATACTACAGAACACTTAACATTCAAAACGGGATCAGGCTCCCAGTAGAGTTATACATGTGGAAAATGCTCATCTGCAACACATTTTGGTAGATACTTCCCATCATTTTACCAGGAACACTTGCTTCCACGAGCTTGGCTTTCTAGGCTCCGCTCCTTCCTGCTGAAGAGACATTAAACTCCCTTTGAACTTCTAGCTATATATTTTATGTGCCTGACTGATAGATGATATGTTTTTTGTGGTTCCCAATGCTGAAGGAGAGGCTTCCCAACACCAGTGTCAGCTGGATACTAGGACTGTCTTTGTGCTACCTCCTCCAGAGCACACTCCCAACTGCTCCAGTGTGCACTAAATCATGATACAGTTTGTCCCAATGGAAGGGATCTGGAGTTTTTTTTGTATGGGTTTTGGGGATTGCTTCAACCACACATTTTGCAATCTCATCCTCAGAGAGAAAAGCAACATACTGAAAATCTGCCTAGAATATATAATTTTCTAAAAGCAGAAGAGAATAATCCCCACAGAATGGATACAAATCTAAGTTTCTGGGTTTCTTTTCTCCCACTTGAAAAAGGCATTTATCAAAGTGGGACAGAGAAATTCTTTAGAGTTGTATGAGCAGTAAAGTTTGCCCCAGACACTGTACCTGAAACGACTGGCAAGATTTCATCTGGTTATCTGAGAGTGCCAAAGTGCTCTGAATCAAATTCTGTAGCACTAGGAAATGAATATCATAGATACTAAAGGAAAGAAAAAAAAAGAAAGAGTTTATTCATCATGATTTTTGAGCATGAGGTACCTAACTATTAAACTAGCAGAAACACATACAAACTCAGTCACTTCCTTCTGAAATAGATGTATAAAGGCATGAGATCAATACAGCTCAGGGTCATTCATATAAAGGAGCCTGTCACATTTTCCCTGACCTACCCTGAATTTTTGGATCAGTCCAGATATCTGACACAAAAAAAAAGTTCTCTTTGTTAACATCTCCTCCTCTTAAGGTATAGCACTCACAGAAAACATACACTGTTGTCCTAATAACACAGCACCATTTTGAGAAGGGCATTGCTGGTGTCATTTTATTAATCCAATCTATAACTTATGTCAGAGGTCCCTACAGCCTCGTGAAAGTGTTTTTCTGATAATAAATTCATATACTGCAGCAAACAGATGAAAAATGTACTGAATTAGTAAGACTATATGACTTTCACAGATCTGAGGCTGACATGACCTTGGAGTCCTAATGGGGAAAAAATGCCACTCACCTGCTTAGACTGTCCTCTTTTGTGCTTTGATTTGTGTCTTCTCCAATTGCCAAAACTCGAAATCTAGTTAAGGGGAAGGAAAGGAAAACACTGAAACAAAAGCAGCATTCTGTGCTTTCTGTATCAGCTGTAAAACAGAGGCTGGCAAGTGCAACTGCTAATAAGGCAAGTGTTGAGACAGCACAGAGGAAGTATCTGCTCCAGCAGCCCTCAGCACAAGTGTCAAAAATTAAAGGAGCTGTCCAGATCGATCTCCCTCACTCCACAAAGCTATCTGCTGACAAGGAGATAAACCACACTGACAGGAGACAGCACAGACCTGTACGGATTTGCTACTCTACTGAGGCTCTGGACTTCCAGTTACCACCAGCAGCACTTTCAGGAAAATTCACAAAGGTGCTAAATATGTTATCATAAAACGGTTTGAGACCCAAATGTTCACACTTCCCTCCAAGTGTTATTCATCACTAGAAACCTTGATGACCTGGGGCTGGAGAATGCTCTAGAAGGTCAAGTGCTCTTCTCTGTCATCAGTTCTAGCAGCACTGAGATGATTTAGCTGAGGAACCAGCTACAAATAGTGATATAAAATGGGGCCAGTTAATCTGGAAAATGGTAAAGGGAAGTCTTCTGTTTCATGGAAGTGTTACACCTGAGTCCCGGCACTGCTGATAGCCAGGTTCAGGATTTGACAACTGATGACAATCTGACAGTGTCAATTTCTAGTTTATAAAAAGTCTTACTTAGCAAAACGGGAATGGTTTAAAACAAGCAAGCTTGTGTGAATAACTGACAATTAGTTATATGTATTTAGGAAGTATGGATTTGAAAGAAACATTGCTTGTATTTACTGAAACTACTTTTGATACTAAGGGTACAAGTGACAAAGGGTGTCAAGCACACATAGCAGAGACGAGGTCTCCTCTGAATGGCCCTCCTCTCTCACTCTCTCAGCCCATGTGCAGAGTCAAAAGCACCATAACTGAAGTACCTGGAAAAGAGTTCCTGCAGAGTATCAGGAATCTCAAGTTTGGGATTCCCCAGGGTTGAACTGAATTTTTCTTTCAGTCTTTCCACAAACTCTTTAAACTCCTTTGCACAAACCTTGGAAAACAAGAGATTGAAATGGTATCAGCCTCAATTTCTTAGAGTGGGAAAAGATCCTCTACTTTTAAAGTGTTCATGGAAAATTCTAGTAGAGATAGCTGGGTTTGAATTATCAAGAAACAGTACAACAGATGAGAAAGCATCAGGAGAGCTCTGTGGAGCTTGTGTTTGCCGATTTACTTAGCAGTTCTGTCTGCAGTCAAGCTCACAGCTACAAGCAACCCACCATGAACATATAAAAAACAATTACACTGAATTAACAAAATAAGATCTCTTGCTAGAGCTTTGTTTAAGCTTCTGCTTAAGTCTTTTTTTCTCTCCATACCCTTCAGGCTTTATCACGTTCTACATTAAGTCTGTACAATCATGGCTTGGAGGACACTTGTTACACAAGATGAACAGTTCTGTTCTCTGGACTCTCTGAGCACAAGATTTCATTTGCTTCCAAAGACAGACTTTAGGGATGGGGATACAGACATTTATTTCAGCCATGTCTCACCAGTGAACAACTGTCATTCTTCTAAAGAAAAAAATAATTTAACAACAGAACTGGTTGGGATTTTCTGGCAATAATATGAATTGTCATTCCTGGTTAAAAACAAAGAAAAATCTTCCCATGACATTGTCCCAGTTCTGAAAAAGTTTTGAAATTCAAAATGGCACTGTTAACACTTGCAGTGCAAACACAACTTTTCAATTTGCAACTGTGGTTGATTTAAGTCATAAAAAGCTCAAAAATTAAATAAAAACTTCCAACTGATCAAATCAGTACTTCTCATATAGTTTGCTTACATGCCTGCACACATGCAACCAGAATAAAAAATAAGAAGTTACAGAGGAAAAATGTTTCCTTCCTCAGATAACAAGGAGACTCAAAGGTTAAAAAAAAAAATAAAAAAATCAGCACATATGGATGCGCAGTCATGGATGTTTATAGACAAGCACACTGATAAAACAACATTTCTGTTGCACAGCCGTGCTGTTTACATGCCTCTGGAAGGTTGCCTGGGTCCACTTTACTCTCAAAATAGCAATGGTGCTGCATTTTTAGAACGATGCTATTTTTAACATAGCTAAGGGCACCAGGGAGAGATAAGATATGAAATCTCAGTAATCAAAACAGTGCAAGTGCTCAGTAACCCAAACAGTGTAAAGTACTCTAGGATCTTTAAAATACTTCCCTCCTACCTGTGGATCTTCATAATTATTTTCTCTATTCATGAAATCTTCAATGAGGGCTTTATCTTGGTAAACCTCAGCAAGGCAAACTCTGCAACAGATACAATTGAAGGTGTTGTGTATGGTTGAGATTTTCCCAGTTCAGTACAGATTTGATATCACCACGGTGCAAGGAAGTTGAAATTTATATTCACATCAAGTAAGACAAAAACACAGGAGGAACATATCCCTTCCCTTCATTTCAGGAGAATTGGGCCTGTACCTAGAACATAGAAACCTTCTTACTTATAATTAAGATAGGTCTGTGGGTTTCTGATGATATAGCGAGCTCTTCGGCCAACGGAATGAGAGGTTTTATCGAGGGACTCCTCGAAGCTGGCGTGCATGATATCCCGAACCACTTGCCATGGGACAAAGGGCCCTTTCACCTGTGCACAGAACAACAGTGTTCAGAGTTACACTTCAGCTTTTACGCACACAAACGATGGTTAGAGCCAGGATGAGTTCCTAGGACTGATGAAATGTGTGTTCAGTCCATAAACCCCACAACAGAGCTCCTGCTCAATACCTTAGCATTGAGCACGTGACTGGCGATTCGGCACAGCATGAGCAGACTGTCCTCCTGCACCGTCCAGGTGACGCGCAGACGCGTCATTCTCAGCAGGGCGCTCTGGTCAGCTTCATCGTGGTACCGGAGTCTTTTGGTTTTTTCTACAGAATCCTCTAACAAATCCAGAAAAAAAAACACCACTTGTTAGTTATCTCAGTACTACATACTCTGATTAATTCAAACTCCTATCACAGGCAGTAGCAGCACCAATTGGAGTTAGCAAGAATAAAAGACAAAAGCAGACAAGGAAGCAACAGTTGAGAAACTAAAATGCATTAATACCTCTCCCAGGAATGAGAAAAGAAGCATTTCAGTTAGCAAACTGACTACCTAGAGCATCATACCATAAAGGATCTTTAAGCCAGCTATCAAGAACTGCAAGGAGTTAATCTGGCACAGACACAATTAGAGTTTCTTTAGTTTGTACAGTACAGCAGTGCAATCATGATTCACACACAGGTTCTCCAGACCCCAGGAGATCGGAACCTCTTCACTGAAAGAGGCAATCCAAAGAGGTGGCCAGTAAGTTTCCACTTCCCACGCTGTGTGACAGTCGGATCAGCTTTTCTAAAGCAACTTACAGCAGGCACACACATAAGAAGAATGCTTCTTTTCCCTGATGTGTTGGTTATGTACCTTTCTTTTTCTTCTTTGTCTTCTTTCCAACGTCTTTCCTAAGCCTCTTCCTCTTTTGGCTTTTTCCACCTCTCACTCGTTTGGTTCGATCCTGGTTTGGTTCTTTACTTATTTCAATACATTCCTCTTTCTGGACAAGTGACTCAGAGCCCACCTTTCCTTCTCCCAAAATATTAATTTTGTTACCTAAAATGACACATATGTACAGTAGTGCAATTTTACAGCAATTACATTCTACAATATTAAGGTATAAAGAGCAAATGCCAAAGTTTTAGTATATTAAGACAGGTGCCCTCTCAGACTGGCCCTTTGTTAGTCATGTCATTTCATGCCACTTCTCAGCAGCTCACAGAATAAAATCCCACATAAATGAGGAATCATTGGGTAATTGCTAAGTCTAGCATGCAGTGCACAAACACAGGGGAACTGAGTTGAGGTTTTATATTCAACCTGAAGCATTTCCTCCTCCTTAGCCTCAGTGTTAGGCTATGCAATTTTAACAGTGCCTAGTCATACAAAACATCAGTCCCTCTAGACTTTCTGCAAACTGCACATCAGAAATTATACAGGATAAAAATCATTATTCAATAGGAAAGGAAATTATTTACATATTTATTTTACTGCCCCAGAAGCATCCTAGATCACTGTAAAGAGACTGGAACATGTCATCAACACTGGATAAAAAAAATTATTGTTCCATATACCCAGAAATAGGGAAGGAAATTATTTATCTATTTGACTGCCCCAGCAGCATCCTAGATTACTGCAAGGAGACAGGAATAACCCACACCATTCATACTGGGTTTGACAAAGACAGTAGCAGCTATAACCCAGTGACAGAGCCCACCACCAGCCTCACCACCTTACCTCCGGTACTGAGCGGAAGGGGGTGTTTTGTTAAGAAGGTTTGGAGTCTCATTGTCAGTCCGTTCTCAGAAACGGTGCTTTCCTAAGAGAAGACAGCTTTCAGAAAGGTGACATGCAGGAGTGCACTGGTTTTAACATCACTGTACGTGCTATCCTTTGAGCAGTCTCAGAAATAAATTCTCAGTGTAAAGGAAAAGATCCCTGGCTACAATGAAGAATTTGTCTTATTACTACCACGTATTTGAATGGCTCTAGAGCTTTTCTGAGATCATACTGTAATGACCACTAGATTATGAAGGTCAGAACTTCAGCAAATCTCCTCGAGTTTAAATGAAGTCATCACTGGAAAAGAAATGCTCGACACTTTCACTGCTGCAGAGGCTGAGCAGAATTTTCTGTAAACCAGAATATTTTCAAAGCGTTTTACGTTCCAAAGGAACTTCTAAAAAGCACAAAACCAGAATGCAAACACAAACATTGAGTAAATGCCTCCTACACCATATTCTATCCATCTTAAATCTTAGCCCAAACTGACTGCAATGTATTAGGAGTTTTGCCATTGTCAGCAAGACCCATTTCTCTTGTGTGGAATTCATCGGCGACAGAAGTTGGTCACAGATGTGGAGAGGAAAGCCAAGACTGAAGAACTGCAGGAGGTCTTGTTAATGCTGCACAACTAGGTGATAGAACAGCAGATGGAATTTGGAGTGAAATGATCCTGCCTGAGATCGAAACCAAGCAACTCTAACGTTACATATACACCGACAGGCTCTGATTTGACCAGTACTTGGGGTAGGGTAATTACAGAGAGTCCTGTGAAAGTACCTGTTCAAAAAGCAAAGCAAATGTAAGGAATTACAAGGAGAGCAGAGCAACACTAAGCAGCTATGTTGGCCACAGCCTGAATGCACTATGTGATTCTATTTTAACCTTAAAAATGATATAGTAGAATAGAACAGGTTAAAAGAAAGGCAACAAGAATGATTAAAGGCAGAACAGGTTCCATGCTGGGAATAGTTAAATAATCTCGTAGATGCCAGTCTTTAAGAGATGGTAATGGGAAACATGAGGTGTTTACAAAATCAGGTGAAACAGGTTAATGGAGAATGACATTTTTCACAGCTTCTCTTAGTACTACAATTATTGGGGAGCTTAAACCATGAAAAAGAAACAGTGACACTGTTAGGACTTTGAAACACTTTGCTACATGAAGTTGTGGACAGTAAAGGATTTTCATGTGTCCAAAAAACAACTGGATAAATTAATGCTAAAAGAAAAAGCTATTAGCAGCTTCAGAAATATCACCTCCAGGTTTAGAATGGCCCTGAGCCAAACTTGCAGACAGCTGGGAGAATATTCTGAGGAAATACCACCACACACCTTAAACCTTCCCTACAAATCTTTTACTGCAACCATCAGAGACAGGGCGCTGGGCAGGACTTGGCTGGCCATTCTTATTTGCCTACCTTGGGCTTTCTAGTATTTTTTTTTTTTTTTTCCTATGTCTTTTTCCTTGTTCTGGATGTTTCAGTTTTCATCTGACAATTTCTACATTTCAGAAAGTCAAGAGGCAACACTAAGTAATCTAAATTGCTTACTTAATAAAGTATTTCTCCTCTGGTTGAATGTATTATCACATTCAGTTCAGATAAAATTTATGTCCAAATCTTTCATTCATTTCAGCACCAAAATTTACCACATTTGGTATTAATTTCTTTCCAGTGATGCAAAGCCTTTCCACTGAGAAAGCATGCAAGCAGTAAGATTTTGCTATCAGTATCTCTACCTTAAGAATATAAAGATTTGGAATAGTCATTATAGTATTTGAATTTTAAAATACCCACCTTCCTAGTCTTATTGATGATGTAGCTTGTCCAGATCCAATTGCGTTTTAGATGCCCATAAAAGCTGGAATCCAGACCTGCAGCTCCTAACCCATCTCCAGGGATAGTTCCATCATCAACCACCTCTCGGCTGCCTCTGAGAGAAAGAGGAACAAAATATACAGTAATTATTCTGCAGGGAGTGCCTTCTCAGCTGCTCTCAAATATGTGTGTGCAATGTGCAAAACTCTCCTCTTGTGCTCCCAACGTAGACAGGCCTGGGAAAGAAGAGAAGAAACAGATGCTCTTCCCCTTAGCCCTGTTCCAGATGTAGCATGACAACAATGCCCCCTCCCTGGAAGTGTTCTCGGCCAGGTTGGATGAGGCTTTGAGCAACCTGGTCTAGTGGAAGGTGTCCCTGCTGCTGGCAGGGGGGTTGGAACTGGATGAGCTTTAAGGTCCCTTCCAGCCCAAACCATTCTATGATTCAATGTGCAGCCAAGTGCAACACAGAACAGTTTTTTGCTCACTCTATTCCAGCAACAAAGCGAGGATGCAGATGACCTACGTGGTGTATTCCAACATCGCACACTTGCGTTCCAGATTGTGTTTATCCACCGCTGACTCTTGTTCCATTTCTACATCTAGCGCAGCCTCCTCCCCTTGAAGATTGCTTTTCTTTGAACGAGGACAGCGGACAACTCCTAGACATACAGACAGACTATCAGCATGAGAAGTAAAACTTCAGCCCATTTTAAATCCACCCCGAGATGGCTTCCAAATAGTACTAGCATTTTTACCACTTCTTGAGAAAACACGCTACCTTCCCACAGAGGCTACCGGTGTTCTAGAGAACTTCCAGGAGAAGGCACTAACTTGTCAAAATTGTATTCAGGGCAGAAATAATGGGAGGCTGGTACCCTTTATCAGGAAAAAAACCCAGCAGTTCACTGGGATTCTAAGCATGGATCACAGCCTTCAGATACTCAAATGTAGCAACAGTCCTCAAGAAACCACACAGCAGGTTGTGACTGCTGAAACACAGCGTGAACACTCTGCATATCTGACACCTTCGTGTTGGAGATACATTTAGGATACAGCAGAGGAGTCACATGATGGTTTTATAGTAACAAACCCACCAATTTCTGACTTACTACTGCTTTTTGGGTGCCCATGCTACAAAGACAGTAGGGCAGGACTAGATCTCATGCAGGTATCTGATCTAGAGACTCAATTCAATACAAATTTAAATCCAGCACAGAGCAATTTTCCCCTCAAGGCTCAACATGGAAAATACTTAACTGGAATACAACAAAGCTTCTATACATGTGCAAACTAGTGATGGAATATCATTCCCATATTTCAGGGGCAAAGAGTAACCATGGTCTGACTAGCCTGCAAAAACTGCAACAATCACAAACGCATTTGACAAATGTGTAAGGAGCCTTTTGCCCAAACTGCTTTAATGCAAAAGCAAGATAAAACTACAAATAGATCCTTTTACCTGGCTGACTAAATTACAGAAATATAGAATAGGTTGTCTAAGGTTTCAGGAGAAATCTCTTACTTCCAATTTCTTTTTTTTTTTTTTTTTTAATGATAGGTAAATTTTTGTAGCTGTATATCCTATTTAAAAATGTAAAAGGACCAACCAAAAATAAACTAAAAAAACCTGGGGTGCATAAACTCCCTTAACTTCCACTTCTCATCTAACTCAAACTATCAGAAGGTTCAGCAACATTTTGCTAAGGAAAAGGGATCTCTGTTTAAACTGGTAGAGAGCTATGGCAAAAATATTCTAGTAACTATTTTTAAAAGGGCTTTTTCATGGCTGGATTAAAATCTTACAGGGCTATTATCAAATTTTAACAGGACAGCAATGTTCTTCCTTACACACTGCTCTGAAAATTTCAAGTGGATCTCAACTTCACAGAATTATATGGACAGAAATTCTTGCTTTTTTTTGATGCAGAACATGACCAGAAAAGAGAACAAAACACTGGAAGTGACAAAACAGAGCCTGCCTCAAGTTTTAGGGAAGGAGGAGGAACTGCAGTACAGGAATGCACAGTCATACCATACCCAATGGTGTGTTAAGGCAGACACACTGCAAATCAAACCAGAAGTTCTCCACATCCTGCATGGTCTTCAGAACGTACAAGCGTCTCTCAAACGGGCGGCTACTTTTAGCCAGGTTGTAGTGGGGGTCACAGATAGTGGTATCAACAATCACAGCATTTCTCTTCATGTACACAAAGACCTGTCAAACACAGTGGATTTCAGGCTGCTATGTAAGTAAAAATGAAATTGCCTAATTTACAGGACACACAACTTAATCTACTTAGGACTGCTCAGCGCTTCATCAGTCTTTGCTGGTTTGAGCCAGTACTCGGACAGAAGACACACCCATCCCCACCCTACTGCACTGTATTTCCAAACTTCCCTTGCCAGCGATCCAGAAATGTTGTTCCTAGATTTAGAACAGTTTCTTTTCCCTCTTGTGCACAGGATACTCCAAGTTTCCACAAAGAGTGACTATTTTGTACAAGCTCTCATTCATCATTTGAATAGATGTGTTTCAGGACCTCATTATCTTTCTTATCCTCAAAGCATGTGTTAGCACCGCTTTCTCCTTTGCATGTGCTCTCTATTTGTAAAAAGATGCATACAAATGTCATTATTTTACTCTGATTAATGACTTTATTCTGTGTCAGACATCCAGTGCGTAACACTTTGATGGAAAGGAATGCGACATGCTCATTTTTCATAAAGTGCTGCCAGTCTGGAACCTCCCAGATCATTACTGTGTGCAACGCTCAGCATTATACATCTGAGCAGTGGCTTTCCAGAGAAAAAGGGGAAAATTATCTGCACAACTTGCAATATGTCACTTGGATCTGGAGGTTTGCATATACACCTGAAACATCAGTATTTTCCTTAACTACTTAAGGTAATTACAAACCCCAGATCTTGCATTTATTTCACTGGACAAAAATAATGAAGAATAATGGTTAATTTAAAAAAAAATAAAATTACCTGGTCTTTGTCTTGAAACTTCTCTGTTGGGCCAAACTGTATCAGTCCCATATAACACAATCTTTGAAGGTTTTCTACCACTGAAAAGATGTACCTCCTTGAGCAAGGAGAAGTATTACAATTAGCACTCATGAAAACAGTAAAAATGACACCAGAAAACATGCCATTTCCATGCAGCAGCCTGAAGTTTCAGGGAACCATTGCTTTTTTGAAATACTGAGTTTTAGAATTTCTCAAGTGGCATTTTTGTTTGAATTGTCAGCCTATAGAAAACATAATATCCCAAAGCTCCAAATTTCCTTTCCTCAAATCACAAACACAGTATTTTAGCCAAATACTAATTAAAATTTTGTTAGCAAAGAAAAAAAAAACAATTAGCCAGAAATACCATATGTAAAAATGACTTAAAGAAGGTCAGAACACCAGCAGATCTGCAGACAATTTCATGTTATGAAAAGACAACATGAGTAAGAAAACACGACTGCCAATGTGGGCTGATAAGCCTTCACGTGTGCACATATAAAGAACTGGGCAATGATCCTTGAGGTTGGTTAGAATTACTGCTCCAAGAAACTGCTTTCAGTTGCTTCCAGCTTTGGCAGAGCCAAAAGTGCAACATTTCCCAAGCTGTATATCTACTTAAATGGCAAAATTCTGGAAGGTGCAGGAAACTTGTGCAAGATCTAGTTTCTGAGAGAGTGTTTTGTCAAACATTAGCTTTGCCCACATTTAACTTCATTAAGATCTAAGTTTTTTCAGTGCAGTTAAATGGGAATTATATTTTGGCAGAAGTTTTCTGTAAGGCTCTGATATGTCATTTGACAGGCCCAGAAATATTGAAGAAAATTTGCCTGAGTGAGAAGTTTTAGTGAATGGGGGGCACAGAGACAACTTGGTTATATGTCACACTGTTTTGGTTTTGCATAAACTTACCAGATGAAGCCTGTAGATTTCAGCATATACCATAAATCCAGTTTCCTTGTTACTAAGATTTAGCAAGTTATAGGTTAGGAATTGCAAACCTGAGCTGACCACGAGTCTTGACAGCTGGTACTGTCTATTTATTCAACAGTGACATGTTTGCAGGTTTGCAAAATGTCATATAAGCCTCCAACCATCCCAATCTGTGCCGTTAGCAGTGACTTTCTGGGGAAACTAACATGGTGCTGTCGATTCCACACAGTCAAATCACTTTTCTTTAATGTTGTTTTCCCTTCCTATCTTCAGTCCAATCTCAGTTTTTAAGTCTCCCAGATGAGGAATGGCAAACAATGGCAGACGTGCCACTGAGAACATGAGTAGAAATTGAATAGTATGTATGAGCAGCAGGAACTGGGCCATGTGGCATCTTCTGAAAGATTTATGAAGGATAGTAACATTTAGACTCTATTAAATTCTGAATTTAGCAGCAGTCAGGAGTGTGTTTTATACAGAAGTAACATCCTTGCTGATGAGTTATGAAGGACAGAACCTCCCAGCTCTCAAACACTGCCTGACAGCATGCATGAATATTGTTTATTAGTTTCTTATTACCTTCTATTTGGGAGAGAAAAATACAATTTGGCACACTATCCTTAGAAGATTGATGATCCTTGTCTTAAGTAACAAAGTTCTCTTTGACAGAAACAGGAAATAACTGAGAAAACTGTCAACCACCATCATTTCCTCCCTAGAGCCATTTCCTTTGACTCATCTGCTTACCTTTTGTAGAGAAGCTGCTGTCGGACTGACCTTGGAAGAAATCTGATCAGAATGTGCTTTTTTAGTGGATCATTTAAAAAATCTTCCAGACCATCCACCTAGAATTATTTTAGAAGTTAATCAAAATGCAAAACATAACTATCCTTTAAAGTGTCAAGCTTTGCTACCAGAACTGTCTATTGAAATAGCTTCTAAGAAAATGTTAATGCTTTTGTAAAATGCTTAAACATTATTCTTGTTAATCAATGAGGCAGAAGATTCAGTGAGATTCTAAAAAGCTCCTTGCAAAATATGAGCTTGAGAATTTGCAGTACTACAGGGCTATACATTGTTTTCAGTGTGGCTGTAAAAGCAACTAACTTTTCTGTAAAAGACTATCAAAACTGAAGTGCCTCCTCTCTGATGGCTACTTTTGTTAAACTGACTATGAGGATATTTATTACTGCTTAGTGGCACAGTTGATATCAGCAGACTTTACAGTAAAACAAACATGAAGCAAAACAGCACTGTACCTTGTAGCTGACTTGTACAATCTGAACAAAGACTGAGAGAGGCAAGCAGAGAAGAATGTCACTAACAAGAGCCCATCCAAATCCAAACTCTCTGTGAACTGGGAGAGGAGGGACGTAGCGCATCCAGGACGTGTCATCCACGTACACTAGGAACAAGACAACTGGCTCAGATTCAGACAGGACAAACCTAATAGTCAGATTAATAGTTCTACTGTGAGTGTTCAAGCAGAATTCATTTGGCAGCTCATAGTCTGGAAATCTGAAAATCTAAAATGACCTGAAAATTCTCTAAACCATTGATTTCCCATCGCTGAAGTAGACTTTTAGCTTTTTTTCAGTGTTGAACTATGGCAAAGCCCGTAGTAAAGTCAGGATGTGCCACTTCTTACCTGTCTGATTAGACAACTCTACTTCAGTCTCCTGTGCAGAGACTTCAGGATTAACCACAGTGGTCGTAATTTCTAAGCTCCCATCTGGTTGTGGTTCAAGTACAGTTTCATTCACATCCAGCCCTTGTTTGCTGCCTTTTTTCTCACCATCTCCACTTCCTTTCTGCTGTGTTCCATTTAAAGGGTGTCCATAAATTAAGTACCAGAGGAACATGTGGACCATTCTTAAACGGGGCATTTTGGGAAGAAAGCCAAGAGAACGCCCAAGTCCTGGAACTGGGAGGGAAAATTAAGTAACAAACAAATAAAAAGAGGATTAGAATGGAGAAATAGCTAGCTCTGCAAAACTGATGTGAAGAAAACTGGAAGGAAAGATGGGCATTTGAAAGTAAATTTAAGTTACAAATGCTAAGTTACGAGTAGTAAATTAGTAGTAGTGAATACCAATACTCCAGTTTGCAATTGGAAAAAAAATAAGCAACTAAAAAACCATTGGACAGTGAGAGTGCTCTAATGTAAATCCTTAAGTCTGCTATAAAAGAAGAAAAAAACCACTCGTATCTTAGGAGAGCTCAACATCTCAAAGTGATTATTAATAATGAATGGGAAAGTGAAAGATGACAGAAAAAACAAGTTAGCTGTACCTGTAACAGGGTGATAGTTTTTCAGCTGGGTTATGCCCATTTTTTCATCAGTTTTTCTTGCCCCACGATTACTGTCAGCTTTACATGAGCTTTCCTGCGTTTCTCCTGAATCAGGAACCGCCTCTTGCCCCAGGTTTCCATCCTCAGCATGGTCCTGGGAGGTTGGTGTCTGAGGAACTTTAATCCTGTATTAAAACCACACAATGCTTTGGTAAAAATTAAGCAGAGTTCAATTCCTCTTCTTTCCTGACTTCAGGAGAGACTCAGCATCTTGCTTTATCTTTGTGCTTCCATTCCTCTATTGCTAAAGAAGAGATTTTTCTTTTCTTTTGCTTACTTTGCCTTTATTTCCTCTGCATATTTTTGCACGTCTGAGATAAGCCAAGTTCCCCCCAAACCCTCCGAACCATCGCTGCCACTTGCCTGTTTGCGGTGCTCGAATTGGAGATCCGGAAACGCACCTGCTCAATGGCACTTTTTACAAGGGGATCACTGGGGCTCACTGAGGGATGCACAACAAACTCTACCTGTTCAGAGCAGCAGAAAACAAACAAGAGGTCTTTATGGAGATATTGACTCTTAATCAGCTTCATAAATTATCAGCGATTAACAGACAGTGAATTAACAGTAGCCACAATGGATGAATCCTATGAAGGTTAAATAATTCACAGAAAATGAACACTTTTGGATCAAAACTCCCATTGCTAGTTCATATTAAGCAAGAGGACAGACTGTAGGGTCTCTGTACAAATAAACAGTTGATGTAATTTCTACAAACCTCAGGTTTTTTGGTTTTTAAAATCTGAAATATTTGAGCAACAAACACTTCAACTTGCAAATATTAGGCTGAAAGGGATAAATGAAAAGCCATTCCCCATAAGACCAAACTAGTACATATTGTTGCTGAAAGTACACACACAATTCAGACTAGTAAGGTTTCATATGTGCTCTACAGTAATTGTGCAGCAGGTAATTTTCAATAGTTTCTCTCCCTGCATATGATCATTTCACATTAGAGTTATAACAAGTCTCAGCTTTACAACTACAGACATTTTACTTCCATAATTTTTTTTTTTTACTTTACGTCAGTAAGAGTGCATTTTTGGTTTTTTAAAAAAAAAATACATCACATTCTATACATTTCAACTCAGAAGCTAACTTAGGATTTCTCATATACTCTTGGCTTTCAAAAAGGATTAAACAGAACTGTATTACAGCCTGACAGTGCAGGGAGAGAACCATGAATTGCACAACTGATAAGCAGCAGAACCTCTCAGAAGGGAGATTCAGAGACTTTGATCTCTGGACTATTCCTTGGTCTCACAATTATCTGCAGCACAATAATTGAAAGCACTAATCTGGTTTTCACAGTAGCTTAAGTTTGGGACATGAAGCTCCTGGGCAGCTCGACTGTGGGTTTCACTACAAAAAGTAAAGTCATCCATCTATTTCAGTGAAAAAGCCCAAAACATTTTGACAAATCATAAGGTTGTGAGAAAATGTGTTTCTGCTGCCAGGGTTTGTGCAGTCACCTTTTTACTAATGCCATCCTGAATGACTGTAGTACGATAGAGTCTGAGGAGTCCTTCTCGTGCAAGCTTCTGCACCAGTCGTACGATAGACTTCTTGCAGCATTTAGTGGAGACACCTTCTTGCTTCTCTTGATCCATAACCATTTTCTGAAGCCTAGAAGATGCAAGAAATACCTTGCATTTTAAGTCCAGCAACGCTCCCAACTGCCTAAGCAGTTTGTTAGAGGATGTGGGGTGAATGCATATTTCCCTATTTCTAGCAATTACTGCTCACTTTCCCCTTGTGCTGTAGGTAACTGGTAACTTGGCTTTAAAATTCAGCTGTTTTTCTCTGTAATCAAGCTTTTCCTTTTTGGGCGAGGACTGCTGTTCTGACCACAGCAAATTCTCAGTGCCTGATTTCTCTGTGTATGGCTGTAGTGCAATTATGATTCCAGCCTCCCTCAGGTCAGGAAAATCTACAGGTTTTTTAAGCAGCAATTCAACACATGCAGTGTTCATTTCCACTTGTGAGCTCAGTTCAGCTTGGGGCAGAAGGAGTTTACTTAGCAGCATTCACAGCTCAGAAGCTACACATGCATTCACCATACAGATACACACATCCCATAATTGAAGCCAGCTCACTTCTTCCCTTGTAGCAGTCTGCAGGAGCGTGCTCACACCCTGCTCCCCTAATGCCTGTTTTAATGCATTTTTCCACAAATGCCACAGGCCCAGCTTTCTGACTCTCAATCCTGGAGAAGGTATGGAGGGTATTAAGGTAATGAGGCAATAACCTGATGTATACATGGACTTCAACTTCTCCAGAAGACCACCACATCCTGGTGACTAACATAACTGGAGTGATAACACCAGAAAACTTCCTTGGTAGAGGTTAAGGAGGGGCAGAACTTTCACCTGTGCTGAAGGATGCAAGAGCTACCTCTTGGCAGCACTGAAGGGGACAGCAGAGACCCAAATTATCTTCTGAGCCTGAAGCTGGATGTGACTAGATCAATCAGTGATGAGGCTGGTGCCAGAAGACGAGGCTCTAACTTTATAAAACTCTGCAATTGCACTAGGTGACAGAAGGTTCCAAATTTCTCAAACCAGAGGAGAATAAGGTGGTGATTTCTCACTAAATTCCTACAGCGGGCAGCCCTGTGTGTACCGACATGCTAGGATCTCATGTGCTGACACAGAAGATGGATGGTACAATCCTATTTGCAACAACAGAGTCCTGATAATTTGGAAGCTGGGACTCCAGGAGAACACCAGAATTTCCATTTCTCTTTGGAGGTGAATCTAAAAAGGCTGGAAGATGTTACAACATTCAGGGAAGTATCTTTAGCCCAGACAAGACAAGTCAGGAGAAAACATATAACCACAACACAAAGCTGCAAAGAAAAGCAAACTTTCAGGACCCTGCTAGAATCCTAATGACCAACGACGACTGACATGAAAATGTAAGTCTCTACAGCCCATGACAGAGTAACACATGAACAATTTTTGAAACCACACAGAAATAACACTTATGCAGATGAAAGAATCCTCAAGCAGGGAAGTGCTGTATCTTACTGTGTGGCCCCAAGCACTGACATGCTGTGACCAGAGGAAAAAAGTTCTCTGATCTCTATTTATGGGAGATATAGCCTATAAAAATTTACTTGTGCAGTTGTCTGTAGAGAACTATTATTGCTTCCAGACAGCTGACTAATCTTTATGCTCCTGTATAACTGCAGCCTTCCACACCTTCCGTGTGCCATCCTCTCCAACATTACAGCACACAGTGCATCAGGGACAAGCAAAGCCATCAATGGAGTAAGCACACAGATTGCTCAAGTCGTGTTTCCACTGCCAAAACGCACCAGGGCCCCGGCCCGCTGCTCCCAGAGGCACTCACGTGAACAAGCTTTCAATGAGCCGGAGGTTCCGAACAGCTTCCACAATGAGATTCCGGCGCTTCAGCAGCCTGTACGTTTCATGGGATCTCTCCACTGCTGTAGCTTTGCAACGCTTCTCCTTCTTTTGGCCACACACCTTCTAGTGCACAGGGTGGACAAAACAAAAATATTACATGAACTGTTCCATGTCTTCAGCCTAACGCTGGTTCCTCACACAGTAGCAGCTGAGGAATGCAGAGTTTTGATGTATTTGTAACAAACTAGTCAGATGAGGGTTATCTTTTATCTCCCCTTCAGGGGCATGGAGACAGACCAGAAGATATTCAGCACTCGTGTGATAACGTGCAATAAGTCAATACAGGCAATTCTGAGAGCACCAGGGAACTAACCCAGAACTGTAGTTTGGACATCTGCCTTCCTGTCTCCTGGAATAATTTTCACTTATAACTACAATGCAGCCAAAATATGAATGTACTTTGAAATCAAATTTTAAAACCAAACTAATCCCATAAATGAATAAAAAACCCTAGAGCTTGAAGCCTTGCTCAGATAGTCGTACTGAAAATATTAAGACGTGTGATCTTACCTTAGGGTCTTCAACTCTGACCTCCTCCACCACAGCCACCTCCCCATCTTCATCAGTGGAATGAGCACAGGTGGAAAGATTAGATTCCTGCTTTAGAGTTTCCAAAGCAGAACTCTCCCCTGAAACGTTGTCTGGGAGCTCATCAGGCTCTTCAGGAATTTGAGAAGGCAGCTTCTTCCCCTGAGACTTCACAGCTGATGGCTTTGAGCCTGGTTAAGAGCAGACAGACTTGTAATTGTTCTGCTCTCAGTTTCCTGTAAATGTTCAGCTTCTGTCTCTATAAAAGGCCTCCCCCCATCCACCCGGGTAACTCTACTTAAAAGCATTCTGCTAAGTTTTTCACATATTCTTCTGCCCTGCTGGAAGGAGTGGTTTGATGATGAATGACTGCATTCAGCTGCCAAAGTAAAGTTAAAAAAAAAAAGTGAACTCCCTGTCATCAAATAATTCTCCCCATGCAGAAGCTTCTTCAGAGGCAGACTTAGAAGACCATGAAGGGCCAGATTAGCTTATCCAGAAACTGCTGTCTGAAGAAAGGAGAGTTTCTGTCATAAAGATTCTCAAGTTCTGTTAGAAACATGATTCTTCTGACTCAAAGCAGAACAAGGATTTAGTATCATGCCAAAGATAATTTACATAAGAGAGAGATCTCTTCTCCTCTTTTCCCTTGGAGTTTACCAGAGATGTTGTAGGAACATTCAAATAGTTTAAATAAATAAATAAACCAACATATGCTCTTTAAAACATGTCCCCAAAAGGCTATTAGCTTTCACATTAATATGTTCCAAATAACTAAAGCAAAAGATGAAGCAATTAGCTGCAGGAGACAAGACATTTTTGTTACAACATGCTTAGGTGAGTAAGGCTGTGGGTGAAGCCATCCTAAGCCTATTGTTGTTTGAAAGTAGCTAGTTACCATCTTATCTGGTCTCAGAAGAGAAGGCAGTATTACTCCATGTAAATCCACCTCACTGGAAGGTTTGCATCAGTACATGAACAAATATATTTTACACAGACTCTAAGGCTCAATACCAGACATTTCCAACTGAAAAAAAAACCCCACTGCTAAAAGGGGAAGAATTTTCCTATGTTACAATTTAATAAAGTTAACTGGCTGATCTGTCAGCTCCTGTGCCATTTCCATACCTAAGATGACATTTACATATCCAATGGCATGAAATGATGTGTTTTAAGGAGAGGCACAGCCCACTTTTTTCCTTAGTGAGGAAGAAATAAAATATTTCAAGAAATACAAAGTGTGTTCAACTCCCTTCTGAAGTCTTCAAGGACTTTAAAAGCTAAAGCTCTACCAAGATGGTGCTCTCCAATGGGCACAGCCTGAGCCAGAAGGTATTTTGAAAAACAGAGTCCATGACAGATACCTTGTCAGCTCATCACAGAACACCCAAAGCAGATATAAAATTTACCCAAGGATGCTGTTTCTCAGCAGCTTAAGCCAACCTGACTGCTAGCTACCAGGGCCTCCCCACTACACTCGTTTTTAGCCACACAGTCCTGCCTCCTTCCTTGCAACAGTTTGGGAATTCATCTGACCCTCTGCAGAATCATTTCAGCCCTTCAAGCCACCAGAAAAATAACTGAATATCCAAGGAGCAAGGTGTGTGAACCCATGTCATTTGCACAGGGAAAAGGGGAGAAATGACATGGGGGTAAGGAGGAACAGACTTTCCAGTGACTGGTGATAGTCAAAAATGTTCTTTGGTGCATACAAACACCAGAGCACACTTGAGCTCTAAGACCCTTCAGAGATTACCACACCTGTCATATTCCAAAACTTAACACTTTTGGTAGAGAAAGAGAACATCAAAAAAGTATGGAAATAATCAAATAAGTGTAAAAATAAATATACGATCAAAAACTTTAATGGAAGCTAATAGCATATGATTTTTTCTTCAATAAAAGGATCCATAAGAAAAATGCAAAGTTCTTTCCAAATTTCAAAATCATTATCTACCTTTAGCAGGTGTTGACTGATGGGTATCATCTTGGAGACTTAATTTCACCAGAGAACCAGAGTTGGCCTTCTGAGCTTTTCCTTTCTTCTTGCCATCTTTCCCTTCTTCTTCATTGTCAGACTCTGAGACCAAAGCATCATCTTCTCCAGGGGACGCATCTTCTACAGATGGGGAATCTTCTGGCACCAGAGCCAAAGTGACTGTAGCTAACTGCTCACTCCTAGCCTTCTCTCTCTCAAACTGACGGTTTAAGTCACTCTCCTCTGCAAAAATGTAGGAAATATACTTTGTTGTCCTTTGCCGACCTTCATCCTCCATAAAACCCTAAGGAAATAGTTGGAATGTTATTTTACCACCTTACTTCTCTGTTCTCGCAGTGATCTCCAGCATCAACAGCAGGAAAGTTCCCTAACTGTTCTCCCCTTGCATTGAAAGATATCATGTTGTTCTCCTTTTTTGCTCAATAACAAAAATGGTGACTAACCATAACTACAGAAATCAACACAAATACCATGCTTGAAAAAGAAATAAATCTGCATTACCTGCATACGAGAGTGAAACGCCTACACTACATGGGATGTAGAAAAGTCTAAGGAAGAACAAACTGTGTGGATTCAGACTACAAATCAATTTGTTTGCTGAAAAGTTTTCTGTGAAATAACGGCAATGCAGAAGTTACAGAGTGAATCAGACTTAAGTGGAACTGCTGTTATCCCATCTACTACAGCAGGTGCTTTCAAGTGTCAGGACCCTCAAAACACAGCCTGTCAATAAGGGAAGATTTCATCTTCACAGTTGACTTAGGAAAATGTGTCTTTAGATATTCCAATGGTTTATATAGTTTGGCTTTAATTCAACAGAACTTTTTACCAAATGACAAGATCTTAGTAATCCTCAGATGACAGCAGGTTAAAATCTTAATTCTTTTTGAACACCTGTCTTGCACACCTTTTCCTCAATTGAAGTCATTCTTAGTCCTACCAGGACTTTTTTCACTGTCAATTCTCAAATCACTGCTGTTTCTATAGTCTGAGGTTAACAATGCTATAACCTTTTACCACAGTAACCACAACTGTATCTTTAGTTTCAATAAGTATCTAAATTATTTTATTTTAACCTTACCTTGACAACTTTGTACCTCTCCAGAAGACGACAGAGCATCCTTGCTTCTAGCTTCCCCACATTCATAGCCAAGCGAATTTCTGCCTGAGAAATACCTTTGGTTCCTCTACTTTCAACTGTTTAAGAAAGAAAAACCAGAAAATAGCTCAGGGAAATAATCTGAACTATATACACATATATTTGTATATACATTCATATTTGCTCTAAATAACTGTATATGCCAGAATATAAAATTTAACATTCCCCACTAACATCTACAGACATTTTCAGACATATACAATATACAGTCAAATATTGTCATAAAACACAATTGTATGTGAAGCAGTGCCCCAGCAGAACGAGGTTTGAAGGCAAGAGCTTCAGATTAAAAGCAAGGGTCAATTTTTCCCCTGAGAGCTTTCTGCAGTTAGATACTGATTTCTCCATTATGAAAGGAAAAGAGATAGAAGGAGAAGGAACATTGTTTTCTTAATCACTTTTTCTCATCCCACCACAACACTGTTTCTACCATGTTGGTTTTTTTGGGTGGTACTGAATATTTGATAAGCTTCCAGGGAGGGCTAACAGGTGGTAGCACCTATAGCTTCAGTCTAATCTGAACATAAAGCTCACCTTTTCCATGGAAAATTGGCACTTTCTGATAAATAAGAAGCAATCAGCACTTAAAAAAACCCCCAATATATATATATCTCTTTTATACATACAAGGAGTAAGATGGCAATGGGAAAAACCTTTAGTGTGTCTTACTACATCACCTACTTAGCTGATAAGCCTGGGTGAGCATATCCCTTTCACAAACAATATCCACAGGCTGAACAGCTTTCGTGATGATCTCTTCTTCATCATCATCGTGATAATCCTCCATTTTCTTCCGAAATTCCTTCAGTAATTTCAGACAGCGGACCATGACATCAGTCCCTGTGAACAGGAACGTTATTGACAACTCAGGAAATGGCAGGGTGTGTGCACGTGTTTAAACCCTTTGATTACTTTCAGCAGCATGAAGAAGTAGTGCAACGGGGAACAAACCACCAAAGGCAACTGTTTATTTATAGGAAAGGTTTGCAACGGCTTTTCCCTATATACAAATGTGTCAAAACACTGACTAGCTGAATTTTTGAGATGCTCCCAAGATTTCACATCTGTCTCAACATTAGGACTGCCCAATACAGTGATTTATGAGCAGAATGGAAAACACTGCAATAACAGGAGAAATTTCAACAGCACACATAAATCAATGAAAGGATTAAGTGCTGATCCACAGTATTACCTCTTCAGAACACATATCTGACTGGGAGCTCACTCACTGAGTATAAAACCACTCCTTTTTATTCTACAGGCTAAAAGCATTTTTCACTTTCTATAGATGCAAGTCACATAATGAAAGAAAATTGGACACTTGAAGGTACAGAATTCATACAATAAGCTACCTGCTTGCAAAACTGTTCCTTAACACAGGACTGCCTTTCCTCAGCGAGGGATCAAAGTGGATACCAGTTGGTGGGCCCTATTAAGCCCTGCCAAAAGTTCCCAATATTTAAAAAGCCCAGGACCTAAAAGAACTGTCAGTTTATCATATCTCCTAGCACCTTCTTCTATAATTGTCCACATGCATGTTGGAGGAAGCATACACCAAGCAACAAGCGACCTGAAGAAGTCCTACCCCAACCAGTGAGCTCCTACAGCATAACTAAAACGTACAGTTATGTTGCACAGGTCCAACATCACTTTGAGAAGAGGTTCTTCTCAGTCTTTGCCCATTCCACAACACATGATACCAGTTATGTTATGGAAGCTTTATGTGCAACTATGTATGAGCAGCTGAGCTTCTAGATTTCTTGTCCAAAGTCCTCACCCATTCTCTACACCTAGGGAACGGTGAGGTTTGTTAACACATATAGTCTACTATAATTCTATGCAATGAAAACAGAGACACAAAATCTAAGGTTGTTGTGTGCAAGGACAGAACACCCCACTGCCCAGCAGCCACACAAATCTCATACATGCTTGAATTCCACATCTTAACATGCAGCTGTGCTCTGGCTGTGCTGTAGTAACTCTCCACCTACCTTACCCCTCTGGGTTCTCATAGAAGGGTTGGGACAGATGACTTCAGGAGAGCTGCAGCAATCCTGCTCCCTGATATAAGGATGACCTACTATCAACAGTGTCATCTAGCTCCTGCTGAACAATTTAAGAGACCAGGGGTAATCTAGAACTAGGTTACTGCTCACTGCCAGCTTAGCAAGTAGCAGTGATTCAGCAGCTACTGCAGAAGCAGCTAATTCATCCTGCAGCAGTGGGTGGGAACATCTACAGCCATCTCCACTCCCCTGGTACTGCCCTGCTGTGAAAAATGCCAGGTGAAAGCTTTAGCTGGAATTAAGATTTCACCTGATGAATTTTATACATATGAAGCCTAGCTGACCTGAAGTTAATCCACAGTAACTTAATCATGTGACTGAGCTCCAGGCCAGGTGATTCTATTATTTTTGCTCAGTCTGAATCCTTTCCCTGCCAGCATCCTAAGATACTGCTTAGGAAAGTAATTAAGTGCTGACATTTTGGTAGGGCTGCAGGCACTTATCACAGCCTCTGTATTTCTACAGTCCATTAATTTTCACTTGAAGCAAAAACAAAACAAACCAAAAAACCCAATTACTTTTACTTTAGCTCCTGCTGCCCAATAATGTGCTTCCCACAGCACATGCTCTGGCTTCCTCCTCAGTGTGTCCCACATATTTCTATCTGCTTTCCTGTATAACTCCAGAGATTAAACTATCGTGATCTCTGATGAAAACCAGCTATTATTAATTCATCCTAGTCTAATACCTAGTCTTTTTTAAGGCTTTTTTGTGGATTTTCAGCTTTTATGTCTGTAAGATGGAATTATCATTCAAGTGAAAGACTTATCAGGTGACATTTTTCGTGACAAACTTAAGTAGTAAATGCAGCTGCCATTGTGCCAATCTGACAAAACATGAAACATCTTCTGCCTCGTGGGCTGCCACCAAGTTTAGAAATGGACTTGTATTTTCTTGTCTTCTAAGTAAACGCTTAATTGGAAGTTAGATATTTTTACTACTGATTATAAACTCTATCTTTTAGGAATATTATCTACTTTTGGGTTTTATTTGCAAATGTTTTCAGCTCATTAGAATATCTCTGACACTTAAGATAATAGGAGGAAGTACAAACAAATACAACCTGGTACAATACTACTCAAAGACAGTGTAAGAGGGAATCCAGGTTTTTGTCAATGATGATGCTAAACAGTGTGACTAAAGGTATCACTCTCATACAAGCCACTGTATGTTGAGACACTTCCTCAAACCAGAAATACATTAACTATGTCAATACATATTTTGTAAAAATTTGATGATAATTTTTCCTATATATTTTATTGCATACTGATCTATTCTAGAATATTTTTGGAGGATCTCTACTGTCTTCTTGAAACTGTGAATTTAAATGAATTCTCCTGTGTAAAACTCCCTCTGATATTCTTATGGGAAGGAGGTGGACCTGTGTATTTCAAGACAAATGAACCCATTCAATCACTCCCTTATTTATTCAGTACAAGGTGAGAGAGTTCTCTCTGAACCATGCTAGATGCTGTACCTACTTCTGGCTGTTGCTTCTACTTGTTGGTAACACAATTTCCCTACAGCAAGATGCCCTTCCCCAGACTTATAAGATTTGAAGGAATCTGTTGTCTTATCAAGAGCCTTAATCCAACTCCACATAACTGGCATTCACTTTTGTCTTCTCAAAGTACACGTTTTT
Organism: Caprimulgus europaeus; assembly: GCA_907165065.1. The sequence goes on along the minus strand of OU015540.1, from coordinate 15,136,145 downwards.
ATTGGTTCTTTCACTTCTTCCTTTATGATCACTCCTATTTGCAAAGACTACATAATTTGCAATGTTTAGTTCACATCAGATTTATTTATTTTTTCCACAAACAGTTCACCACCCCTCTGAAAAACACACTCTTCATCTTTTAGAACTATTTTCCTTTTAACCCTTGCAAATCTGCCTCAGGATTTTCTGTGATTAAAGATTTGGTTTAGGTTTCCTTAAGCAATTGCATTAATTCCATTGGTGATACAATCCTTCCTCACACTTTCTGTTATTACTTCTTGTAGTTTTTTTCCCCCATTAAGTTTTATCTGCATCTTTTTCTGAAAGCAACTGCTTTCTTTTGTTCCTTTTCTTCATGCAGATCTGCTTTTCTTTGTCTTTCCACTACATGTTTGGAAGTTATTGACAGTTCTTGCAAACCTATTAACATTGAATTCAAAGCTGGTTATGCATTAAATTGTCCCTCAGCAGACTGTGGCTTTTCTGAAGAGTAGTTGTTGGGTATCCTGCATACTTAAAGAATTACAAGGAAGTGCTGTAGAAGAATTTGATATGAAACTTGTTGCATTTTCACGACTTTCAGCAAGTCATGATTTCAGCAAAAGCCATAACTAAGATGGTCTGTTTCTTTAGCTTATTTCCTAATGGTCTTGTTTGTTTTATATAATTTTTAACATATTTTTGTGAAGTTTATTGACTTGTCATTTAACTTCAACCTGAAAGGTCAGCAGGCTGCTCTTTGTCTGTGGGCTGCAGTGTTCTAGCTTTATTAACACATTTTTCCATGTAATTGCATAGACAGATACTCACTTGTGTGTCTTTTAAGATTTGAAGCTTAGGAATGGCATCAATGTAATAACTCAAAAAGAAAGTGAAAATATGGTTCTAGTTACCTTTCTTTGTCTTGTAGGGTCCTCCATTGGGGTTTATATCTTGTAATGGGATGGATATTACCTTGGCTAGGCCAGCATTCATCATATATTGATAGAGGCGTTTGAAAGTTCTCTCACAAAGACCCTAATGCAAAGAGAAATGGCAGAGTCATTGTAGCCCAACAGTCACACCTGTAGGTGGTGATTAGTATCAAAGAATCACACTGCCTGTTCTTAAAACACAGTATTTTGGGGTTGGACATCAAAGGATTTTAAAAGCCTGCAAGTACAGACACCAGGGAGTGCGAGACACTACTGGAGTGTGTTCAATCCCTCCAACTGTACTGTCTGAACAAGCAGCAGCACTGTGCAAGCAAGAATTGCATGGTGATACCCACTGACAAAGCTTTTCTGAAACTGGATCAAACAGAACTCCTTCCTTATGATAAACAGCAACAGGAACTTGATATAGTAGGTTTCTAAGATACTTCTTTAGACATCCTACCCCAAAATTTTGTGCAACTTTAAAATCCAGGCAGTACAAATGACTGCCTTTGGTTCTAATCACCTAGATTCTACACAAGTGAGAATTTGAGAGAGTAATGGATCTCACCAATTCTTCCCTCAAGTTTCCTAATGTTTCCATTTGGTTTGAACGAGCACTGAGCATACTTGAGAGCTTCTCCATCAGAATATCGTATTTGCTCCTCCTAACCAAGAAAAGAAAATCATTTTACAAGGAAGCATGCACGTAACTGTATAAACATGAGCTGTACTTCTGCAAAGCATCAGCCACCAGAGACATTATGCTGAAGTGTCCTCAGATTGTTTTAGGAATTACAGTTTTCTTTTCCTTCTGTGAATAGCACATGAGAGAATTTGTCACTAAGAAGAGATCCCAACTGAGGGAACAGTGATGAAGCCCAGCTGTTACTTCATTGGCAATCCACAGAAGTACTTAATCATAAACAAGACAGGAAAACAAAAAATCTATTACAAATGTGTTTGAAGTGAGAATGCTCAAAATTAACAGAATAATTAGTGCTACAATGAGAAGAGTCAGGCTTATGTAGGCAGATGACAGTCTCTAGAATACCCTGTTGTTTACAGCTCCAAGACAAGTAAGTTTTAACCTGCCCAGCATTTGGAAGAGGAGTTAATAAAGTAATCAAGCAGAGTCAATACCAGGAAACTATAATAGTTCTGTGACAATAGAGCAAACTTTCATCATGGTAAAAGGTCGCAGTCTGCCCAGGAGATCTTTAAAACACCTGAGTGGCTCGTACCTATCAACATGAAAGCGAGTCAGAAGGAGAAGAATTGAGTGTTGCTGTGCTCCACTTGGTAGTCTTATGACATGGGACTGCATTGTTATGAGACCATTTCTGTCCAGTACTCTCCTGTGATAATGAATTTTTCCAGCATCCACTCTAAAAAAAAAAAAAAAAAAGTTGACAAGATACCTATAGGCATAGGTACTTCTGTAAAAAATTTAAATATTTAATTATCTAGTATCTCAACATCCTTTACCTAAATTACCTGTAGTCGTAGGGACATATGTTATATTAATTTTCAAAGTGACAATCTCAAAATTAGGAAGTGCCAAAATTAAGATAACCTGTGAAAATGATTTTCATAATTAATCCAATTAAACAGAGAAATACCTCTGACCTTACCCTCCAGTCTCTATGCACAATCCCAGTGTCATTACGTGGTTTGATGAGACAGCTGAACCAATATTGGATCTCCGTGCCCTCTTTCTCCCTCCCGGCTACACTCCCATCACTGCCCTCCTCGTGACAGCTCTGGTGTTTATCTCACTCCTTGGTGAGCTGACTCTGGCAGAAAAGCATCCACAAAAGATTTCTCTCCCACCCTCATCATCCTAGTTGCCTAAAAGAGCAAAAAACCAACGCCAGTGTGATCTGCACGCCATGTATGCTTCATGTCCCAGAACAGGGAACCCTTATGAATTAGCAATGCTAATACCCTCCAGCACTGCAATACAGCACTGGTGCTCCCTCCCTCAGGGGCTGTGTGACTCCTCCATTGACAGACACACGGTCTAGTTTGGGAGCTGGTAACTCAGGCTCCCACTCCGGTCACATAGAGAATGATGTCACACGGGGCAAATGATGGGGAATTAGGGGTGGGCATCCAAGAAGCTCTTCAGAACTGAGGCGGGACAACACACTCACCATTTTAGGAGAGAAAGTGACCATCATCCTTCCATCCCAGATTTGAAGAAAAAGTGATTTAGAGAAAGCAACAACTTCCACAAATTAGAAACCTGTGTTTTGACCCCACAGACAACCTCTGCTTCCATGAGGAAATACCAGGAAGTGTAACAAACTCAAGGAAGAGACCAGGATACTTCTGGCAATACAGGCTCCAGGAATCAAGTGCTCCTGGTAGTGAGGATGAGGAACTGCCAATACAGCCACAGGAACACTTAAACGGACAGAACTTTGCAAGAAACCACTGGAAACTTATCAGCTTCAATTTAACTCACAGAGCAAGATATAAACTTACTTGAAAGCCCCACTGTGAAGGTCCCTCTGAAGCTCTCCTTGCCACCTAGCACGACCCAAACGCTCCAGGATACAGTAGGAGAAGTCAGGGAGTTTTAAGTCAGGGTCCCCCTCCCAGCCGATCAAAGCTCTGTAGCGCTGGTCTTGGGAAGCAACAATGACTAATTTCTCTCCCCATCTGAGAGACAGAAAGGAATAAAATACTATCAGTGCCATAAAACCAGAGATATCAATCACTTTCTCCCCACAAACACCATTCTTGATATAATCTGCAGAAACTGAGTGAGGACTAAACTTTAAAACTTGTTAAAAAACTTTTAATACCAGAGAGAAGGATTTTACTCACTTTTCAACAGCTTCTACATAAGTATAACAAGGCTGCAAATCCTTCCTCCTTATTTGATCAGTGATATCTATTCTCTCTTTAAAATACTGGCAGGAACCTTGTATGCCATCTTTATTATCCAAAATCATGTGGACAGGATAAATATCATCTGAAGTAACAGGATCTCTTTTGGTTTCCAATATTCCTGTTTCAAGGTCTATTTCTTCATATCTGAAATAAAAGCGGAGCGCCAATGTTTAACCAAGCAAGGGGAATTTGGAACTGAAACATAAGATTGCCACAAACGATGCCAATTCCTCTACTGAACACCTGGGGAAAATGAACCTCTGGAAACTGGAAAAGCACAAAGCGCAGAGCTGTGCTCCTCGAGCGTGACCAAACCTTTTCCACACGCAAAGGCAACAGGAGGGGGATGTTACCAGAGCTTCAAAGCCTCAGGGATACCGAAGTGGTGGGATAAAAGAACAGCGGCAGCCCACAGAAAAGGCAAACAGCAGGAACCCCCACCCTGATGAGCCGGGACACAGAAATTCTGCTAAACAGCGGGCTCCAAAACCTCACTCCGCCTTGCCTGGCACTAACTAACGTTAGCTAACCAGCTCGTTAAGCGTTCTCTCAGCAAGACCTGAACGGCTGTGGAGAACGAGCGGGAGCGGCTGGCACACCCAGGCCCGCGTTACCCCGAGCAGAGCGGCAGCCGCCCCGGGATACCCGCCCCGCGCGAAGCGGCAGCGCGGCGGCCGGCGAGAGGGGCCGTCTAGGCTGTGCCGTTCCGTGCTGTGCCGTGCGGGGCGGGGAGCGCTGGTCCCGCCCGAGCCGCCCTCACCTGTCGTGCAGGCGGAGCGGCGGGCGCGGACGCGGCAGCAGGTAGAAGCGGATGTCGGGCTGGGCGCTGAGCGCGGCCCAAAGCAGCTGCTGCGTGGCGGGCTCCAGCGGCAGCGGGAAGGGCGGCGAGCGGGCGCCCAGGCGGTGCCACAGCGCGCCCAGCGTGACCCCGTCCAGCCCCTCCAAGGCCACCTCGTCCAGCAGCGCCCACAGCGCCTCCATCCTCGCCGCCGCTTCCGCCCCGGCGCGGCGCGCGGGAAGTGAGGTCACCACCCGCGCCGGTAACCAAGGAAACGCTCAAACAGGGCAGCGGCGGCGCGGCCTGGCCTGGCCCGGCCCGGCCCCGTTCTCCCCGAGCTGCTGAGCTGGGGCGGGGTGTCCGTCCGGCGGGACTCGCCTCACGGGTTTCTCCTGCGCCCGGTGCCTGCGGAGGCAAAGCCCGAGCCCTGCTCGAGGCCGCCAGTTCAGCCCCAAGGCCGCGTTACCTCCGCGAGGGCGCGGGGCGGTGTGTGAGCAGACACCGCAGTCGGTAAGAGACGAACGGCCGAGTTCCCCTCTGTGGTACGGGACTCAATCCAGTGTGTTGGTGGCAAGTTTCAGCTCCTGAGTGTGTCAGAGGGCACCCTTGAGACCCTGCCACAACTTGCAGCAGCAGCTCTGGGATATGTGCTGAGAATTGCTGGAAAAGTTCCTATTTCCTGAAAGGCAAGCGAGGTAAAATCTAAATAAACACTTTAACTGCGTACAGCCTCTGCTGTGAATACATTCTGTAATTAACTGACCACATGAGCAGTAGCAATTAAGGAAATTCATCCTGCAGCTGGGCTGTGGGCCTGGCCCATTCAGCTTGTGCCCCAGGACTGACTTGCTTGTCAGTTCTTGGTTTATAAACTCATTCTAGCATATGCCTTCCATTTTGAGTATTTTTAGGCTCTTCAATAGATTGTAAAAAGTTCTGAAAAATAAGTAAAACAGGTGACATTTCCTCTGTTCTTCAGGAGCTTTATTGATTACACTGACAGTTTTATGCTTTGTTGAGGAAGGACCATTTTTCAGTTATAGCATTCTTGTCTACTAGCATACAAAAGCAGAAATACTCTACAGTAAATAATTTCTGTACTTCAGTATGACAATTGTATTCTCATTTCAGCTTTATATTAAGGACATGGTGCCTGACTTTGATGAAAAACATGATGAATATTTAATATGCCTTCAGCAGAGAAACCGGTAAGATGCAGCGTTGTTACCCCCACTGAGTGTGTAATGTATGTTGTGTACTCCCTAGTACAGCATCTCACATCAGCAGTTGTGAATATTAGTTTGAAAACTTGGTTGTGGTACAAAGTCTGACTTTCTGTGTCTTAGAGCATTCAGGTAATTCTCTTTTCTTCCCTCTTTGCTAAGTACATTAAAGTTCTTATTAATAGAGATCACAGTATTTCTTCAGCATGCCTTAAAATAGGAATTTATTAATAAGATAATTAATAAATCTTCTAGGGAAGATTTTTGTTTATAGAGCAAGTGGTTCTAGAGTGTGTTGGGTTTTGGGGGGGTGGGGCTATAGCTTTTGCCCCTGTGAGAAGATCCTCTGGCTCCCAGGCAGACCCGCCCCAGCCCAGGCTGAGCTAATTAGCACTAAAGGAAACACCTCTGCAAATCCATATTTGTGAGGGAAAGGATTGGCTTCAAAAGAAGAAGGTGGAGAGAATCTGGAGGAGAGGCCCTTGACCTGAACAAAAGATGACCATTGGCCTAAACAAAAAGAGAGAGAGCTCCTTTCCAGGAGGAAGGAGGAGGGTGAGGACAGTGAACCTCAGACACTCAGTTCAACACTCAGGCAGTAGGAGAAGGTAAATGAGGTCCCTGCAGCCCATGGAGGTTCAGTGGTGGAGCAGATACCCACGTGTAGGCCATGGAGGACTCCACGCTGGAGCAGAAGGCTGAGCCCAAGGGCAGGGGTGGCTGTGTTGAGACCCCAGAGTTACTCAATGCCAGAGTGGGGGTGGACCCCCAGAGCTGGGGGTGAGGAGGTGCACTGGACCAGAGGTCCATCTGCAGCCCGTGGATGTCCCCATGTGGGAGCTGGGAGCTGAGCCTGAAGAGGTCTGTGTCTCTGTGGGAAGCCTGTGTTGAAACACTTTGTTTCATGCTGGGAAGAGTGGCAGAGGTGAGCTGACTGAACCCCCATTCCCTGTCCCCTGTGCCACTGAGGGGAGAAGGTAGAGAAATAGGGAGCAAAGTGATTTGAGCCCAGGAAGAAGGGAGGGGTGGGGGGAAGGTGTCCTCAGATGTGGTTGTTGTGTCTTGTTATCCTACTTGGATGATTGGTAATTAATTAAATTGATTTTTTTTTCCCCCAAGTTGAGTCTGTTTTGCCCATGACCATACCAGGTCAGTGAGCTGTCCCTGTCCTCATGCTAACCCTTGGCACCTTTGTTGTGGTTCCCTTCCCATCTCACCATGTGGGGGGAGTGAGTGCAGGACCACATGGTCCCCCTGTGGGTGAAACCACCAGATAGAGTCAGAAGTAATGGGCGGCTCACACTGTGTGAGGGTGTTGTTATGAGGCAAGGGGTTTATGTTGTCAAAAGTACAGAAAATTGCGTGTAAAAGTTGCTAAAGTTAAACGTGCAAAGTCAAGTTCTGCTGAGGTGGGAGATAAGGACATCTGGGTTGCTTTTGCAAACTCCAGTATCTTTCAGGCAAGTTTAAAACATTTATTTTTATCTTTGTTCATATGAACCTTCCTGCCTGTGTCATTGTACCCTAGATAGATGAATTTCATAGGTTAATTCAGAAAGGTCTACAGAACTTTCTTGCTATATTCCCTCCTTTACCACAAGCTGTACGATTTTTACTCAAATCCTGTAACAAACCAAATTGTTTGGTGAAAAGACCAAAAAAACCTACAAAAGCCACAGCTGTGTTAAGAGGAACAGCCAGTTTTGGGGCACACAGGTTTCTTTCGTATAGAGTCTCCTAAAGCAGTTTTAGGAAAGGTTAAAAACAAATTATTTAATGATTGAAACAACCTGCACCCTTATTACCAGAACTCTAATTATGAATTTGGTGGAAATAAATGCTGCTTAATTACAAAACGACAAGCACCTGGCAGCTGTACCTTGCAGAAGAGGCGTGCTGGGTGCAGGAGCACCAGCCAGTCAGAGCAGCCTGGGGTGGATTTAAGTGAGTGGTGGCTGCAGGGGTTGGGGTGCTCCCGTGGAGGCATGCTGCCTAGAGCTGTGCTGGGGACACACTCTTGGAAGAGGGTGACTCATGTCAGAGCAGAGATACTCCTGGGGGACTTTGACCTGTGGATTGAGCCACCCTGGAGTCAGAGGGAAACAAGAAAGCACATGCAGGCAGGGACAGAAATTGTCACCTCCAACCTCCTGGCCTGCATGTGACCTCCCTGAAGGAGTGAGGATGGACTGAGGGTAACCTGTGGTGAAAGGAGGGAAGATGAGACTTGGAAGAGGGAGGGTAGGTGTTCCACTGAAATTGAGCCTGGGGAAGGACAGTGTTTTAATATTATTTTAACCAGACTTTTTTAAGTTTCTGGTGTCTCTAATTGCATGATTGATTGGGGGTTTCCCCCCTCAAGTTGCAAAACACAAATAATCTTTCTCATTATTTTTTCTTGAAAAGAGCTCAACCATTTTTAAGCTTTTTGAAATTCTAAGTAAAAGTCTTAAATATTCTCCAGAAGAAAGGTTAAATATACTAAATTCCGAATGGAAAAAGTAATATGAAATGAGAAACAACATAGAAAAAAATCTCAGAAGTGAGAGGCTTTGCATGTCATAGTGTGTGGGTACTCATGCAAGCATTACAGAACAGGAACCTGTCCTGGAAGCTATATTCCAAAGTTATTGTTTGAACTATGAATGTGGTTTTTAGCTGTGTGACATTGTATGTTTTTGTATTTATCACTAGTCTGAGCATCTGCATATGCACTGTGTAAGGGTGAATTGTTATCCTTCCTACTTCAGGCTACTGAGGCGTTTAAAAAGAAAGGATCCTGTACAAATCAAACTGGAGCAGTTAGAACAAGGATTTTCTCTGTATCTGAACGGAGCTAATTCAGAGCTGAGAAATTACCACAGAAAAATCAACTCGCATGGCTGCCTTAAAAATGAGACAAAGGCCACCAGGACAAGCGGTGAGTTACATCAGAGTTCTACAGAGATTGCAGCCTAGAACTATTTTAAACATGTACTCATGAGAGCTATAAATCTCGGTGAGGTTACTGGTCAGGCTGTGGTAAAGAGGCAGCGGCATTTGAGCCTGGTGGAATGAAATTCCGTGGGACTCTTTCATCAGAGTACTTGAGCTGGTTGTGTGTAAGGAACAGCCTCTGCAACACCCTATCCATTTCTTAGTTGATCCCTAACTAATTCCAAAGTTTAATTTCCTCACCTCTCAATTTGTTAAACAGTTATAATTAAAACTAGAAGATTATAGATGTGTATAAATTGTCAGTGTAAAATAATGGTATACCTTTTTCTGATACATGACACCATTAATAGGCGTTAAAGTCTGATGGATTTCAATGTTATCCAAGTCTGGTGTCCTATAGACAAATGGCATTTGATGACATACACTGTAGTCAAATTATATTCAGTAATAGCTGCCTTAAACTCATAAGTTATGTTTAAGCTATAATAATCGTCTTAAAAAGACAACTAATCTTTATTTAAATATTTGAAGTAAAAGAAAGTCTACCAATTTCTGCCAGTGATTAGCTGGCTTTATTTAAAAATGTACATTTTATTCTAATTTAAGTCTGTCAGTCATAGAAAGCAATGCGGTGACAGGAATAATTTTGCATGTATGGAGGTATAAAGTGTGAGCTTAGTGGCCTTCTAATCCATTTAGCATAATGAAAATAAAGTTGATTTCCCTAAATCCCTGTGTAAAGCAGTTTACCAACCTTAGTCTGTTATCCTCACACTTGCTACAACCTGTCTCTTAAAATGTGTATTTTTAATGTTGCTGTGTAGATTGTGTCTGCTGATGCTTTATTTTCAGTTAAAAGTGAAGACAAAGAGTTTTAAAAGTTACTTAATATGGTAATTTATTATGATTTAAAGTTTATTAATCTCAACAATCCTGGAAACTAACTTTTCTTTCAGTGACTGTTCTAACCATGCCTCTAGCTGTGATCTCTTTTTTGCTTTGTTTTCCTGCCACACTGGGTACAGACTGCTTGTGTACAAGTTTAAGTGTGTCTGCTGTAAAATTTCTTGCAGGTTATGTGGGGTGGTGATGGGGAATCAGCTAGTCACCTAGTTGTCCTGTTCTATATGAAATAAAAACTTGTGTGCAATGTTGCAAAAAACCTTAATGTTCTTGGGTACTGGAAACAGATGGAAATTGTGTGCTGTCATACTGGGATGATACACCTTCAGGTAGCTGAAGAGGGTGTAAAACAATGTCTTTGACTTCTTGGTCCAAAAATTGTGCAGGGATGTTGTGGCAGTAGCTGCAATAGAACTCTGTCAAGAGAAATTTCCTCTTAAAGTTCTGCTGTGCAGCTGTTGTCTCTGAGCTAAACCTAAGCTGGTTTGGTTTGTTGTTAATGGTCACTTATTGCCAGTTGATTGGGTTCAGGTAGAATACTTCAGCTTGTCTTTGGGACCTTTAAAGACTTCAGTGGCAGTCTCTGTTCCTTTCCTCAACTCCACTGACTTAAGAGACAGTAGCATTCTCTCTACAGAAGAGAACTCGGTGTTTTGCTGTTTCTTAGCTATCCATTGTTGTTACTTTAAACACATTTAGCTGCAGTGAAAGACATCAACTAAATCATCATCCTGTCATTTTTCTTCTTCCATTTGACTTTACCACTAGAGTCCAGAGTGGGAGTCTTTGGGGATCTGTATAAGCTTCTTGCCTGGAGCTAGTACCTTACCAATTTTGTGGTCTGTTTCATTCCTAGGCATTTCTTCTCAATGATTGAATATGATTTTACTTACAGAAATGATTTCTAGCTGAGATACAGCACTGAATTTTTTTCCCTATCCATCTCCCATGAGAGTTATTGCATCATTTATTTATTCTAAAGCATCCATCTATAGGATTAGTCTTCACTGAAAAATTAGGGATGTGTGATACTTAATAATACAGAATGGGCACAAATCCCTCTCTGTGGTTCCTGAAAGCACAGTCATAAATCTATTTGTCTGGATTATTTTCTTTGTCTGTGTTGCCTAGGAGTAATTAATGGTAATAATGATTGATAAATGTTTTACACTTGGGCTTGGTAAATGAATTGAAGTGAACGATGGGCTTACAAGGTAGTGCAGCTAGTCTCCAGGTATGCTGTCACTTCCTTGGGTGTATAACCCAGATAGAGTTTCACAGCCGTGTATGTGCTTCCAGAGAGTGTTGGTGTGGTCATAAAGACGTAGCTGAAGGGTAGCAGGAGGTCTCCTTTGATTATGACTGGTACTTTGATGATGAACTACGCATGGTCAGCTCGAGTCTCCAAGGGAATGACACCAAGGGACCTATTTTGTGTGCTGAAACATTCACATCCCATCCATCCCACGAGAAGGATGTTTTTGTTCTAAAGTAATGTTTGTAGCATAGGCAAGTAGCTCAGCTGCATCAGCTTCTGCTGGGATTTGAACTACTGTTTTTCCTGGTTTAGAGAGAGCTGGTCACATGGAGCCATCACAAAATGCTCAAACAATTCTGAGAACCAAATGCTCAGCAGTGGTAACGAGAGTCCTACCCTGTCCCCTTTTCCTGCTTGGATTTACAGCGTACGTGAGTGGCCTTCTGGGCAGTTGCTTGGAAGAGATGGGTTGCTTAGGAAGTGAAAGATGCTTCCAATTCTGTCCCAGAGCAGTGACTGGATCAGACCTTTTCTAGCACTGTAATGTCAGGACAATTCACCCTCAGTGCCAGAAGAGCTCCACAGGAATCAGCACCAGTACTAGTGACCACAGATTATTTCTGGAGGTCCTTAGAAATAGCCTAATGGAGTAGCAGGAGCTCAAGTTGGAAGGGCTGTTTTGCCAAACAGGATATTATATGACTTATTTCTTCCTTGGAGCAGTCCATTCCTATTCCCCTCTGTTCTCAGTCCTGTTTCAGGCCTAAGAGACAGATACTTTGTGCTGAAGCAATAGAACGTCTTGTTCTTTGTGGTCTGCAATTTTATGATCGCTCTAAATTGACATAAGCATGCTCTGTTCTCCCAAAACCAGTCTTACCTCGTGCCTGTTCTGTCCTACCTGCTTGTGCCAGCATTCGAGGAATCTCATGGTGAATCAGATTGCACAAGTGCCTACAATTAAGAGTGATCTTTCTTTTATGTTTTTCCTCAGTTAAGCCTTGCCCATGTCAATTCTCTGAACAGTTCACTGCACAGGTGCATGTAGCATTGTCCAGCCCAGAAAAGAAAATGTGGTACTGAGAGTTGTAATGGGCAACCTCATCTAATTTTGAAGTAAGCTCTGCTTTGGAAAGTTGGACTAGGTGACCTCCAGAGGTTCCTTCCAAACTAAATCTTTCTGTGATTCTATGACCTTTGTAGGACAACTGCTTCTTTTATTGGTAGTGCCACTCTGTGCTGGCTTAGGGTGACCATTAAATTACGACTTAAAGAAAACAGGTTTTGCATCAGCTGTTTTTCTCCACTGAGAAGAAATGGAAGCTGTAAATCTGTTGTGGACGTAGGAAATGAGATGCCTTTCTTTAGGATGCTATTGAGAGTGTTGGTGATGTCCTTGCTTCATTGAGGTTGCTGATGTGACCTGCGAGAGTTTGTCTCTGTCTCAACCAAAGCATCTTCTCAGAAATCCATTGTTCTACATTGAGCAGGAACCCTTAGTTCTGCTTGACCTTACACAAAATTTTTGCAGAAATTCTGGAGCCAGGTCTTCCTTGCCTTAGAAATGAAGGAAAATGATTGATTATACTTTATTTGTGACTTGTACATGGAGAATCTTTCTCAGCACATCATGTGAAATGTCTAATACATTTTGTTTAATCTGACAATACCTCATGTTTCCTGAGTTTGAGAGTAAATACACAGAATTCCTTGGTAAACCCAGCATATATGGGGTCTGGACTGGATTGGCTTCCTAAGGTTAATGTCTACCCAGCTAAGAGTTAGAATGATGTGCACCCCTATTCTAGAGGATATTTCTGTACTTTCAAAACAATAAATGTGAGATTTCACTTGCTGTTAAACTAATGTATCTTTAAACAATTTATTTTCTTGAATACATATGATGATGACCGTCCCCAAAGAGATTCAGAACTCCTGCTACTAAGTCATGACTATCCAGTATCTGAAGTGGAATGCCTTTGCAGTTGTTGATACCATTCACATGTCAAAAACTCTTCTGTCCTTGTCTGGGGAAAAGAAAAGGGAAAAAAAAGAATGGAAACTGAGGTGTATATTGTCAAATACTGTATTTCTATTTTCTGTCTTCTCATTCTTGTCTCTACATTCTGAAAAAGCAGCCCAGCTAGAAGAGAGTGAGTTGCGAGAATGCAGCACACAGACTGCACCAGGCAAAATACAACGCAGAGGTTGGCTCCAGGTAATAAAGAATGCATCTTTGAACTAATTCTTAGATTGTAAGTAATTTGGGGGGAACTTGGTGGCAACTAGTAGACAGTGGGCAGTTGGGACTCTCATAGAATCTGAGTCTTGGTTTGGTCTGGATACTGAGTGACAGTGTGATACCCTGACCAGTTTTGCGTGTACTTAGAAGCCTAAAAAGGCAAATCTCATTGAAAGGGTCTGGTTTCAGTGACATCCATCACAGAAACTTTTGTAGCCTTGACATGATTGGCTCAATCTGTCCTCCAGCAGAATAGCTGTTTCTTGACATCCCTGATGGCAAGCCTAGAGAGCTTATCTAGTGTGGCTAGTCATAACATACACCATGCTAATCACAAGAGCCAAGTGAAGAAGGAGGTATCTCCTCTAACACAATTGGAAAATTAGCTAAATATAGGTAGCTGTACTACTTGAGACTAGCTTAGAATGATCCCTTAAGTCTTTTATCCAATTGGATGGGAGGATAGCAGATTTATAGTCTCTTAATGAACAACTGGAATTAATTAGCTAAGAAAATATGCAACCACTGAGTAAGGTTCAGGTTGTACTAGAGAGGAGTTTACTTCACCAGTAATTTTCCCTGGTTTTTAGATAGCTAGAAGACCAAAACTGTCAAACCTAGGCTGTGCTAAGGTATGCTGTGAGGTGTGAAGATAGCCTGATTGAAAGAACACATTCTATCAAAAGCCAGGTTGCTTTGGCGTCATCTATCTGGGACATCTCTGCTCCTGGCACTTATGAAATGGTAGAGGGGTGTATGAACACCAGATAATGAAGTTTAATATCATTGCACAGACTTCTGGGTCACGTGTTACCTTTAATGAAACAGTCCTCTTCCCATCGTTCACTTATGAGATGTCCCCCTATGGAATATGTCTGCACAAGTGTTCCAAGATGGGGGGAAAAAATGTTACTTACAGATAACTTTGTTCCTTGAGAGAGGCATATGCATTTTGTGCTTTCTCTTTTGTCATCTTCTGGAGTACTGAAATTCTGTGGTATGGAAAGATGAGTTTCTCAAATCTACCCCTCTTTAGCCACGCTTGACTTACTGACAGTGTGCATACTCTGATTGCATCCTAATTACAAAGTAAAACAAATTTATTTGAACCACTTTCACAGCTATGTCTGACATTTACAAAGGCAAAGAAATCGTTGTGCTTGAATGCTCATGGCATAACATTTCCCACTTGTTACATTATACACAAGAGTAATACATCTTCAAAAAATTGCAATTACTTCAAGTGGTCAATTTCATACATAGACAATCCCTGTGCTCCAGCTAGAGCAGATTGCCCAGGACAGAGGTTTTGAATATCTCTACAGATGGAAGCTCCACCACCTCTCTGGGGAACCTATGTGATTACCCTCTCAGTAAACTTCTTTTCTTCTGTTCAGATGGTATTTCATGGGTTTTTAAAATTTGCCTCTTGTCCTGTCAGCAAGCAGATACCTGTCAGGTAGTTACACACATTGATGAGATCCTCCTGAGCCCTCTCTTCTCCAGGCTGAGGAGTCCCAGCTCTCTCAGCATCTCCAGCACAGCACCTTTGCTTTTTGGCTCCTCAGTCATGTGTGTACTCTAGAAATCACCTAGATTTCTTGAACCCTGCTGTGTTGTCTTTCCAGCAGATACCAGGTTTGTTGAAGTACCCTATAATGACCAGGGTCTTTGAGCTTGTGTATTCTCCTAGTTTTTTGAGGAAGGCCTCATCTACTTCTTCCTGATGAGCAGGTCTGTAACAGACACCCACCACAATGGTGCTCATGCTGGTCTGTCTTCTACTTTTGAAGCAGAAGCTCTTGACTGGTTCCTGACCTGTTCCTCAGCAGAGCTCCGTGCATAGCATCTCTCTCTCACATAATGGATGATAACTCCTCTTCGTCTTCTCAGCCTGTCTTTCTTAAAGAGCCTGTATCCATCCATCAGAGCACTCCAGTCTTGTGAGCTATCCCACCATGTCTCTGTGATCCCAATGAGGTCATAGCCCTATAACCAGATACAAGCTTCTAACTCCTCCTGTTGGTTCCCTGTGTGTTTGTTTTCTGTTAGTGCAGATGCATTTCAGAGAGGCACCCAAGCATGCCAATTTCTCGGAAGAGGCTTGAGAGCTTTCGCCATAAGGTTGTTCCATAAGGTGTGTTCTCCACACCCCTGTGCTTTAAGTGATTCCACTTCAGCTGTTTTGTTGATTGCTGTGTCCCTGCTCTTACTGTTTTTTCAGTTACCTGGGGAGGTGAGGGGGTGAACCCTGTTTGGCACTCACTTTGGTGCCAAATGCATGTGTGCAGGGCCTGACTCCCTCTAGGGATGGCAGCAGCAGCTGGGGAGTTTGACTGGAGCAGTGATGAGCTCAGGGAGGATGGAAACCTTCCATACAAGAGGGAGGAAAAAGGTTGCTTGATCTAGATATTGTTATGTAAAATGTGATGATTATTCTTTTTATACTGCTGATAGTACAAAATGTGTCTAATTTCTTTGAATGCTTCTTTTAACAGAAGACTGTGGAGATTAAAACAGAAAGAGGGGCGAAACTCCGTGTTAAACCTCCTCTTGAGTACTCTGAGGATTTTGAACCTTATGAAAGCTTGAACATGGAGACAAATGGTGATGATCCTCTCGGTTTCTCCCAGGTACAATTGGCAATTGCCTTCTATTGTTCATGGTAGAGTCAGATGAAATGTGGACGGGCCCAGGTATCAGTCTTGACTAGAGCATGCAAACCCAGTAGATAGTTTTTTCTTTCACTAGATGATTTCACCTTGATGAGATGTGACATAAAGAAGGAGAAAATGAAAAGAAAAAGTAAAACTACTTTGAAAATCTGATCTCAGTCAACAACACTGTTCCATGTTAAATCCTAATTTAAAGAGGTAGAATATTATCTCAATTGGATGGAAACAAGGTATTTCATGCAAGGAAACTCTTTTAGTTCACCTTATGGCTGTCCACATGAATGTCACTCTTGGCTGTCAGGTTAGAGAAAGCTTAAACACCAACTTTTTCTGGTTTTGGGTTAGTTTTTGAATAATTATGCTACAATTGTTGCATGTCACTTTTTTTAACCTACCAGAAGTTTTAAAAATATTATAATCATTGCAATTGCTTTCCATCAAGGGTTGTTATTGTATTGACTCCATTGTTTGACAGTTCAGCCTTCCATTTCATTACTAATTGCAATTTGTTCTAGCACTCTTCCCAAATGTCCTGTCCTCAAAAAAAAACCTGAAGAAATGAACAAAAATTTGAGTGTTTTTTTGCCTAACCAATTAATGACATCAATAAAGCCTTTCTGGGTGGTGGAGTAGTATCTGTATGTGAAACTGTCTACAGATCTTACCACTGACATCAGACAAACTTCCCAAGCATACATTTCCTAGCTTGCATCTTTCTACCTTTCCTATATTGCTTTTGAGCTTATGATATTTTTTTTAGCTCTACAAACAAGTTACTTGTTTAGTGATGGATATTTATAATCATTTATGTGTAAATAGTAAGGTAAGGTAATAATTTTTATCTAAAACCCCAAAAAAGTGTTTTCTTGAATGTCTTATTCCAATGTAGATGTCATGAGGTTTCAAACTAAATGAAAGACTCTGCAATTCCCTGTCAAATAGCTAGAATTATTAGTCTTGACTGTCATAAAGACATGCTCAATATCAAGCCTCAGGTTGCTTATAGACCCTCTTTTGAACCCAAGTTTGCCTGCTCTTTGTAATATGTTTCTGTCAGCGTGGATTTCCTAACAAGTGTAACCTGTAGCAGAAGGGCAGCTTGAAGCTTTCATTGCAAACTGCACATACACTGTCACAGTTCATTTGTACTGAAGATAGCTTCAGGTTTTCATTTTACTCACACAGTTTGCTTACCTATGCTTATCTCAAAACTCTAATAGCAACAAAATAGGAAAAAATGCATTTAAGATATGCAAGGTGTTTCTTGTGCATTCATAAAAAAACCATAAGGCTCTCCAGCACCATCTGTGCTGTTTGTGGCTTATGCTGAGAGAGGCAGGGCAATTTTTTCTGCAGTAAATTTAAAAATAGATTAGTTTTTGCATAAAATCCTGTTACAGTGTGTACAATTAAAAACCCTCTGTGCAAATTGGAAGCTTAGTCCGTGAGACCACAGCTCTTTTCTACTGTTTTTTGGAGTACAGATGTGTACAATACAGGACTATTATCATCTCTCTGATTACTTATAAAGAAGTTTTTATTGCATTGGCTTTGCAGTCTTGCAAAGGCATTTGGAAGATCTGGATTGCAACTAGTCCTTAAATAGCAAGCCAAAAGATACTGTCATCTGTGTGAAACTGGAAAAATATATGCCCTTGCCCTTTCCATTACTTACCTCTTGTTTGTAACTTATTCCTAAAAATTGATTTCTGCCTGTAAAAATTCCTTGGCCTACAGAATTTTCCTGCAAGGATTCTGATGAGAAGGAACCAAGGAGTTGTAGGATTATTTAGGTTTGTTTTTTTCTTTTTGTACAAGTCCTAATCAGAGAAATGAAGACATGACATAGGTATCTGAATATTTTTAGCTGCATCATGGCTCTTGAGTTCATGAGAAGATTTTTCTTTCTCCTAGAGGAGGAAGAAGCAGCCACACTGGTTTATTTTAAAATATGTTTGAGCTTTTCTGCCAAATTTGTTTAAATTGTACCAGAAATTGAGAAGAAGCTTGCAACTCGGTATAGAAGAGAAAAGGTTGGAAGAAGACTCTCTTAGTGACGATTACGACTCTGTGGAAGAGGATGTGTTCTCAGAACCATCTCCGACGGAGGAAACAATTACAGGCTTTGGAGACCTTCAGCTGCATAGCAATAGATCACTGCAGAAAGAAGCTTCTGAACATCAGGGTGCTGGGAGATGCTCTCGCCTTGATTCTGGTGCCCTTACTGTGCTGGAGTTCAACCAGGATCAAAGCAGTAAGTCTGTGTTCTGCACTACTACAGTACTGTAATCATTTGTTGAGAGCATTACTTCTAGGGGAATCACTGCTGGTTTATCATTAATGGCTACTCCATACTCTCATGAGCTTTTGTGCTTTTCAGCAAACTGTTGTTTTAATCTCCTGATCTGGGAGACTTGCATCCTCTTACTAATAGTCAAGAAATGTTTTTGCAAAGACAAAGATATAGCCCTGGTTAATGCATTTGCATCACCAGACCTAGACACCTGAACTAAGGTTGTCTCAGACTGTGTGTGAGATTTCTCAAGAGATTATTTTTTAATAAGTTTTTGAACTGTTTCTGCATTAATTGAGGCAGCCAAATCTTGTCAGTTTTGCCTTCCTCCATTTCACATCCTGGGTGCTGGATACCTGTCATCGTAGCATGTGCTATCATCCTTAGTGTCCAATATTATATTAATTTGAGAAAATAATATTATATTAATTTGAAATAATATTATATTAATTTTGGTGTCCAATATTATATTAATTTGAGAAAACAAATCTATCTGGCTATAAGGCACTTGTTTTTATCAGACCTTCTCCTTTGGAGACCTCAATGTCCAAACCCCAAACCAGTCACTAGTTCTCAGAGGTGTTTGACTTGTTAAAGAGTTCAGGCAGAAACCAGACCTTGACCTATGTTCAGTATTTCTCCAAACTCCCTCCCCACTCATTTCAGGTGCAGTCATTGTGGGGGTTTTTGTTGTTTGGTTGGTGGGGCTTTTTTTCCTATTCTTTATCCATACTTAATTCCTTCACTCAAGAGGAACACTCTGACCAAATCGAGTAAAGGAGTGTTCCTCTCATTATCCTAGGGGTGAGTGGAGTGCGAATGGGGAGAGGTGGTAGAAGAAGAGATAGGAACAAGGGATGGAGCAGCAGAGAGAACACGGTCTTTGGGAGAGTACATGATTATTTTTTTTCCAGAGAGAAGTGTCAAAGCTGTTACACAAGCAACAGAGGCACTAATAATTCTCAAGTAAAAAAGTGAAGTACTGTAATGAACTACTCTAGACAACCCTCTCACCCCTTGAAACTTCTCAATAAGACAACATTTTAGTCTGTATTTTAAGAATTTGGTTTGGTATAACTACTTTAATAAGTGACTCAGGACTCCTTGTTTATTTTTGCTTTTCTTGACAGTAATGCAGGTAAATATCTGGTACAGATGAGATATTGGGACCTTATAATGATACATTTTATTTTGTTTCACTAAGTCAGTGCAAGCCATGCACGTGTACTTCTATATCAATAGAACAGTATCAAGTATAGGGAGGGAGGATGGAGGCTATCACTTTAACTATGCTGGCATAATTAAAGTGGCTAAATTTTAGCAATTAAGATCAGTAAATTTTCCCTGGCTGGCTGCTCCTAAATATCTCTGAAGTTGGTTATTTCTGTTTGCTTATTATCTTGCAGAAGTGAAGCCAGTACGAGTTCTCTCGGCAAAAAGGAAAGATAATGCTGAGATGTATATTCCTGTCAGACCAGTCATGGTAAAAAGTAAAACCACTCGGCCACTCTCTGCTGAGTTCTTGCAGCAGGAAAGACATGAAAGAAGTTGTTCTAGTAAGAAATAAGAATATATAATGTCAATAAGAAGAATTCATGCTTTTTTTCCCTTCTGGCTTAGATGTAATTTCAGCACACATCTGTCATTACGTGATTTTTCTTAGCTGTTGTCCTTTTTTTGGTGGGGTTTTTTTGGGTTTTTATTGTTTTTACCACCTTGAAAGTTTTGTCTTAAAATTATGAGGAAGTCCAGAGCCTGCATGCTTTAGTCTTCTGCTATATCTTTATTACCTTCCTTCTCTTTTTGCTTCCACAGCATGAAACTTTTTCCTCTCCCTTTCAGTCCCTGGGCTTGTTCTGTTTCCCACTTTCCTGGTGGAGATCTGTTACCTACAGTATTAACAGAAGTGTCTCTTCTCAAAATCAACAATTGATGCTTTTGTAGAAGATTTTAACACAATGCATTTATACTAATAAAGGTATAGTTTTCCACAGCACAGCAAAACTAGCTCTGTTGCTGCTTGGGACTGTAGTTCAGTAGTAGATCAGTCTCCAGCGCTGGGCAGATACACCAGTATCTGGTACCGTACTGGAGGATGTTTTTCCTGGCCTGCAGAGTACCATTTAGAAGGCACTGCTGCTTTTTCTAGAAATCTGCTTGCCAAGGTGTGGTCTTCACCTGGGCTAAAAAAACCTCCAAACCCTGAATCTAGGGGCTGAAATCATGGCTGCAGTCGTTATTTCAGCACTATCCTTAATTGAACAAGTCTGATGAATTTGAGTTTTGAAAGGTCTTTCATAGGATTATATAATCACAGACTGGTTTGGGTTGGAAGGGACATTTAAAGGTTATCTAGTCCAACCCCTGTTCAGACTTACCATACTCTGCAATTAAGACACTTTATAAAAGCAAAATCCAAGAGAGCAATAAAGCTAATGGTTTTGAAAAGTCAAAATCTTAGTTCCTTAATTGACAGAAAACTGAACTGAGGAAAAGCAGCTAATTCTTTTTGGCTGTAGAATAAATCCTCTGTGTAGCCTCTGAGACCCTCACCCCCCATCTGTCTGAGCAGATGCTTGCTTTGACTGTTTTCCAGAGATGTGCGTAGCATTTTCTCGGGTTATAATAGTGCTTGTTAGAACTGTTTGTGTCCAACTATGACTTAAATCCTTAAAGTAATTTAATTGCACGGGGATGGTATAGTATAGAAAAATAAAAGGACTTTGTTCCTGTATTTGCAGAGATGATTAATGCTTGTTGAAAGCTTTTCATGAGTGAAGGTGGCATAGGGCTTAGCATGTGAATGCACACAAATCTCAGTTCAGTTTCAGTTCCTGTCTTGTCGAGGTAGACTTCATGTTAGTAGCATCCACTGCCATTTTCCTGTCCTCCTTAGTAAACCTCACTGCAGCACTATGAACATGCTTGGCCATCAGCCTCTTCTTCAGTATTTCACTTGATTTTAATGTCTGTACAACTTCAGGCTTTTTTCTTCCCTTGACTTTTGAAGTCCTTGAATATAACCACTGTACTTCTCTTGAATGTAACTAGGGTGCTTCTCTTTCATTCCAATCTCAGATCCTCTATTGTTAAATTTTATTTCCTTTCTTTTATTTCCATTAAATACCTGAACAAAGCAAGTACAAAAAAAATCTCAAGGCATAAAAATTATGTTTCTCATTTGTCAGTTTTCATCCTTTTATGATACTGTTTCAGCTGTTGTCTAAAGTAGATGTGACCTAGAATCTTAATATAAAAACAGATTGGAGCAATTCAGCCTCATTTGGGATGGTTGCAGACTGCTAGCAAAGCATTGTGTCAGTAACTGAATCGGGTGTTTCAAATGCATGCCATTGCAATGTTCCATACTTGTGTGTCTGGACAAATGGATATTCCTTCCTTCTTTTGATGGCAGGACCATTAAGTCGACCAGAAAGACCACTTTCAGCAACTCGAAAGAATGTGTGTGAGAAGGATCCTGATCTCTCAGTTTCAGCTGTGGTTAAAGCAATGCAGATTGAAAATGAAGTCTTGCAGCGAGACCTGCAGAGGCAGACAGTTTCCCCAAGCCCTCAAAAGGTATGGCAAAATATCGAAAAGGGCTGTGTGATCCAGTAGCACACCCCCCATGAATTACAGTCTCTTCTACATTAAGATTATATATGAATGAATGGAGATGCCTCTTAAGTGTAATTGAATTTGTATTATTCTTCCATAGGGTGCTTTTCTTTAATCTCCTTCCTCAGGATTGCATCCCGCAGCTCTCTCTTGATTTCAGGGATCACTGAGCAACTGATAGACCAGTCACGTGTTATGTCTGTACAGTCAAATGCACAGCTGCAGGCCCATTTGAGTCATTTTCATTCTGGAAGCTTCTTAAACAAGATAATGTGTGATTTCCATACCAATAAATCTTCTGAAATCATTGATACAGGCACTGTTCTCTGCTACTCCATGCTCTGCTTTTGGAGCAGAGCTGTCAGGTGCACTGTGAGTGAGGAGGAGCTAGTGTGGGGTTTTTTTGCACCGATGTGTGTACATCTCTTATCTCCAACAACCATGTTGAAAAACAATTTAAAAATCATCTTATAAACAAGGAAATGAACAAAAACCTATTTCCTTCTGATTCAGGTCAGACCATTATTCTTCATTGAGTGAAAGAATAAGGAGGTTTGTGTAGACAATCCTAGCTAAACTTTGAGCATAACCAGTAATGCAGTTCTAACAGAAAACATATACATAAAGAATTTGAGCATGAACTGAAATCTATAAAACTATCTGTTATGAACAGTGTTCATGGATTCAGAGTCTGCTTCCAGCCTGGTCTTTAGGAGACTCATTTTTATAGGAAGGAAGAGAGATATGTCTGGGCATTCTTGGAGTTACTCATTTGAATTCTGAGAGTTTTCAAGACACCTGACTACTTTAACCTGAGCTGATGCTCCCTGAAGTTGTCAGTTGATGCTATGATGAATATGTATCCACTGTCATCACTGAGCCAACGTTAGGTTTCTGGGGAGTTCTGATTAGGAACAAAGGTTAAAATGTTCTTTTATTATAGGTAGGTACTTTAGATATGATTTCACCATCTAGGTCAACTTTTCAATCTTACTCCTTGTGTTTTTGAGGTATTTATAGCTTTGTGATTGTGAGAACAAATTCTCTTGAATATTCTCACATAATGTATCTTCCTGCTAACATTAGAATTAATTTTAATATTTTTGTGCTTCAATGAAATAATACTTAAAATAGATGTAATTTTACCTGACACTTGAGATGGAGTTTCAAAAACCCACTGTGAGTTCTCAGTCTTAAAGCTGACCTAAATGATCTTCCAGAAATAATTTAATTTTGCTTACACAGTTAAGGGATTGTGGAACTTGGCCTTTGATATTTAAATGTGTAACAATGCAGAATTTTTAATACTAAAAAAGTAATTAACTTCTAAGCATTTTAAAGTTCTCTTATTCCTCAAAAATAATAGAAATAGAAGTGACCTAAGAACAGAAAGACTGCCATTCCTCATCTAACTGGTTGTTCACTATGTTGAGTATTCTACCCCTGACAGAACCTACCAGCACATTTTTAGGAAAAATAAGAAAGGGAGCAGGTTATACTTAGTGTGGTACAGGCAGAGAAAGAGCCCACAGCATTGTCAGAACTGCAGGGCTTTTCCTCTATTCTCTCTTAGGTAGTCACTACTGATAGTTCTATATTTTAAAAAAATAAAACCAGATTTTATTCTAATAAAACTGAGCTTTCTTGAGTTTAACAGACTTTGTGTTCCTTTTTTGGAGAAGGAGAAAGTCTAGGCAGACCTGTGCCAAATCTTTGGCCAACTCTGGGTCCTACCAGATGTATACAATGAGTTTTCAGATATATCTAATAGTCATCAGAGAATGCTTTTACATTACTTTTCTTCCACATAGAATATCAAGCTCCAAGCTCAGCTCTTTCATTGCAAATCCAGACTAATTCTGTTAAATGTGCTTTAACTCATTATAGAGTTACAGATTAGCTAAGGTTAGTTGAGACCAGAGCTGTGTCCAAACTCATGTTTGTTCCAGAGATGCAGATGGATACTCATTGGTATGTAGAGAACAATGTGAATGAAATATGTTTATCTTTTGCTTATATAGAAGAAATTTTCTGTTTCATCTGTTCTTTCTGCAATGGCTGAACCTCCAGAAAAAAGCCAAGCAAGGACTGCAGTCACAAAAGCTGTTGAGAGAATCTGTCCTTTTGGAAGCAGGTATATCTATTTCCTTTAAGGCTAGCTTCCTTTTTTTGAAGCAGTATTTTTCAGTACACTACCACCTGTAGTGTAGTGCCACTACACCTGATAAGCTTTAGATACCTGAAATATCATGCAAGTAGTAGCAACCTGGGGAGAGTCACAGAATCACAGACTGGTAGGGATTGGAAGGGACCTCAGGAGATCATCCAGTCCAACCCCCCTGCCAAAGCAGGTTCCCTACACCAGGTTGCACAGGAAAGTGTCCAGGTGGGTTTGAACATCTCCAGAGATGGAGACTCCACACCCTCTCTGGGCAGCCTGGCCCAGGGCTCCGGCACCCTCACAGGAAAGAAGTTTCTCCTCATGTTTAAGCGAAACCTCCTGTTTCCAGCCTTGGGTCAGTCTCTGAATCAGAGAGCTGCCAACATCTCCCTCTGTTTGTCTTTATATTACCCATGTATTACTTTCTCAGACTGCCTCAGGACCAGCAGAGAATTAGAACCCAGTCTTTTAAACCAAACTCTGTGTATCTAAGGTGGGATGCTCTAACAGTTGTCATTCAGTCTGGGGGTACATGGGATTCTTCTGTGGGGTGTGTGGGTTCATCCTATCATCCCTTCACCTTCATACCAGCAAAACTGTTTCTTAAAAATACAAGAACTATGAGGAAGTGACACAAATGAGTATATATGTTTCAGACAACAGAAGAAATTCCTGGAAGTCCTTCGGGAGCCTGAGAGCCATTCTACCTGTGATAATGACATATTCCTGTCTGATGGCAAATCTGAGGCAGATTCCATGTCAAGAGAGAAGGTTTGTGTATATATGCACTAAAACTGATGCTTCCCAGCACTACTGAAATAAAAGTACATTTATTGTATGCCACCAATTCTGCCCCACGTCGATTAATAAAGCAGGCTAAGAGAGAACCTGTCACTGTTTCTTTGTTCATCAGAATGATAGATAAATCAGATAAAGAACAGGGAGCTGTTTTCTCCTTAGGCTGTGGAGTGGACTGGAATCTCAGAGGGTGATAAGTTCTCTTCTGTTACCCTGGCATAGGTTTGTTAGTTGATGTGAGGCAGAATTGGTAGAAGCTCGAATGATGCACTGTCATCCAGATAGCCTTGAGTTTGCCAGCTTTTTGCATCCGATTCATCACTATTGTAGTCTTAACAGACTTTATTTTGTTCCACATTTTATTGTTTTATCAGTTATGTTTATACCATATTTCATTTTGGTCCAGATGACAACCAGTCTGGAAGTATGTGATGCCATTTATGTGACTATGGAACTTCTTTCTAACTGGGGAAATCCAGTAAACGTGGGCCTGAGCGAGGTGGAATTCTTTGATTTATGGAATGAGAAGATATTTGTGTCTCCTCATGATGTGGACATTCGAAATGCTGACAACCCAGGGGATTTGTGCTGCTTGGTCAATAAGAACTTAAATGTAAGACAACTTAGTCGTGGATGTGAAAATTTCTCATTATAATATTTCTTTAATATTCCACCACTAGGTTTTTGTTTAGAAACTTGATTCCATTTTGAACCTGACTTGCATAACAACTATCTGATAATTAAAAAGTACAAATATTATTATTAACAAATCCAACTTTCTTGTCCAAGATGTTGGTATTTGGTTATAATTTTGTTTTAGGACAGAATTTGATTAATTTGCCTGACAATTAACTGAGCAGCTGGCAGGAGGCAGCTTTAACCTTGCCTTCTTTCTTATTAACTCTGTGGTATCGTCTTGGGAAAAAGCACATTCAATTTTTAAAGTATTGTAATATAATCATAGTATCTATAGAAAGAGATCACAAAACTTTAAGGATAGGGAATTTCACATTTTTTGTGGTACACCTGCTGGTCAACTTCAGTAATTCTTGTGATCTGAAGGAATAAGAACTTCACTGCTAACTCCTTCCAGATGTTTAATATGAATTTATATAAACTTAAGAAGAAAACATGATTATTTTTTCCTGTCCTCTTGTTATCCTTTTACCTAGGGGAGAATTATGGAAGAATAAGGATGTGTAGGTACGTAGTTTTGAACAAGAGATGTAAGAAAACTGACTTTGATGTACTGTGTGATAGTACATACAGTGCATCCTTGAAAATAGAAAAGGAGCTCAGTTATCTGCTAATCTCAGTTCACTGAAATAGCTGCATGTATATTTACTTTGTGCCCTCATTCATCTCTGTTTTGGGGCAACATTTGAGATAAGTATATTAATATTCAGCATTTTCATTTCTGAACTCTACTCCTTGCTTTTTTCTGTGCTGCCAGAAAAAAGCATCCTTTTCCTGTGTTTCTGAACATGTAGAGGTAGCAGTTCTGAACAATGTCCAGAATGTGGCATTCTTTGGTACTTTAAAAAGTCTTGATTGTCAGTTGTCTGTAAAATTCATGTTGGGAGTTTCTATGATATCTTAGAAAGTTTCAGTTGTAGAGTCCTATGTATAGCTCTGAGGAACAGATCTGTAAGTGAAATTAGTTGTCTGCAAAGCCTGATTAAAATAGAGGCAGTGAAATAAAATTCTAGAAGATTCCTTTCACTAGAGGGCAAAACAGAAGTGTAAGCACTTTAAGAAAACATAAAATGATTATTGTTGAGTGTCCATTGTGCTCAATGATCCCTTCTAGTGCCTGCAAAGCGGATTAATTTGTTTAAAATAAACTGGGCTTGCTTTGACCCTGCAGTTCCAAGGCATGGCAGACTGCCTGTCCTTTGTGAGCGTGCAGATGTCTTACTGGGGCAGCCAGCAGCTGACCTTTATCTAACTGTCAGGTTGTTGTGAGTTGTGCTGCAGGCAGGAGAGTCGGATTTATTGTTTGGAAATGAGGTTAAGGTTTTGCTCTTAACTTAGTCAGTTTTATTACATGGATACTTATCTAATCTATGTATATTTTTCTGTGGGGTGGTGAGTTAATGAAAATACCCTGCTTTAGGAGAAAGAGTGTTAGTGACAGTCTGCTTGTACATGTCTTTAGACCACGAGGGAAGGCTTCCTTTGGATGTGCCCTTTCCACCCACCCGTCCAACTTTACTTTGTTATCCGCAATCCCACCCGGTCACATGACTTTGGTATATCCAAGATCAAGATTTGGAATTACAACACAACAACTCCCAGTGTAAGTAGTCTTTTCTCCACTCCTCTGTATGTTTGCTTTACCTTGCCTAGGGAAACTCAGTTTGATCTTCTTTCCAAAAGTAAGAAATAAAAGTAGATACCACTTTCTCTAATAAAATAGGGAGCTAGGAGGGGTCCATGGCTACTGTGAAGTTTGCTTTTGTCTTAATTGTAAGTGGTAGCAATTTAATTGTTAACATTTTCATAGGCACAATGAGCATTTTCTTTCAAAGCTATTAAAGATCTCAAAAGGCTTGCCTATTCTATCAGTTAATCATTTCCTGTGGTTAGAAATAAAGATACAAAGGTAAGTTCATCTTGATATTCAGGACTTCCAGTTGCTTTATCACAATATAAATAAATATGTGTTTTCTCAGGTATGTAGGTAAAAATAAGCTGACTGTTGCTCAGTTTTGGTTTTGTCACTTTAAAAAGTATGCCAACTGTGTATTCATAATAAAGCAAGTAATTGAGTGTTACAAGAGAGATGTCTCATGGCAGATGGTCTCTTGTTTGTGTGTTTAAATGTCACTATGGAAATTATTCTTGTTTGTACACTGCAATGTTAAGAAAAAAATCCCAGGTACTGGATCAAAGAGGATTTGCGGTCCTGGATTATAAATAAGAGGCTTTATCCCTCTGGTTTTGCTCTCATCCATGTTCTTATATAAGCACATATGGTAATTTATACATGTGGAAATGGCCATGGAAGGGACAGCTTAAACAAATTTACTGTAACATGATTTGGATTTGTTTTCTGGAATTTGAATAGCTTTCCTATTAAAATGTGGGCTACAAGGATGTTCCATCATCATTAGAGAGTGCAAAAGGGACTGCTTCTTTTTGGAGGTAATAGTATGAATTGTTACCAGACCTATTGAATATAATGCAGGAAATACACGTAAATGTACTTCTGTGTTTCAAGGCTCTGTTTTTTTAATAAACCGCTATGAGACAAGCTGTAAAATCCCTTGGGAGTATAATCCCCTGGATTTTGGTGGCAGTGCAGCAGTCTACACTGACTGAAGAAATGTCTCATTAACCTTAAGATGAAAGAATAATACAAAGTAGTTCTGCCTAATTCTGTAATTTGTCATGAGGGAGTTTTGTCTGATAAGTATAAAACCCCAAAATATAATTAGTTTACAGTTTTATTCCTGGTAATGTAAATCCCGAGGCAGATTTCTGTGTCGTTTTTTGGTAATCATTCTAAACTCCTTCTTTCTCTCAAAAACCACACAAGTGAGAGGTGCCCAAGTACTTCTTAAAAAAAAAAAAGGGGACAGAAAACTAATTCAGGCCAGTACTTCTGGAAAATGTTTGATTTTTAGAACTTGAGTCTGGAAGTAGAAAAAATACGTCTGAGGGAAGCAGTAAAAGTCAAATTCTTTGATTCAGTGTATTACAGGGAAGGTCTCGGAGAATGCTTCTTCTTTATTTACATCAGATGGGGTCTGTGAGAAGAGAGATCATTCTTAGTCTGCAAGAACCCATCAAGTGTGAGTGAGAGCATTCAGGTCTCTTCAAATTTGTCTGAAGTATTCAGGCATTTTGTAAATACTTGCTACAGCCTTGAAATGGCATCACTACTTGATGCTATTGAAGCTCCTTTCATAAGATCCAGTATAATGTCTGTTGTGTGTCTTCACAGGCCTGTGAATGGAATTCATAGTTAG
Source organism: Caprimulgus europaeus (assembly GCA_907165065.1). The sequence continues at coordinate 15,107,470 of OU015540.1, read as the reverse complement.
AAGCATGAATGTCTTGGTTCCTTTGCAGTTGGGCCATTTTCCCCTTCAAGCCATTGCCTGTATGCTTGTTCCTCCTGTGTGTGTGTTCATGTCCATTCTCTTGAGCTGAAGGGGTTTTTTCAGTGCTGGACTACCACTGGGGTGCAGCATCTCTAAGGCTGCAGCAGCTTTGTTCCAGCAGAGTTAGGTTTATAGAGTCACTTTATTCTTTTAATTCTTGACTTATTTTCTCTTGTTCCTTCTTTTACACTGTTCAGTGAGAAGTCAGGCAGAGGCAACTTCAAATTCTCTGTCCAGTTGTAATTTGCAGAAAAGTGCTTCTGGTTTTAACCTTTGTCCTTCATGCACAAATATCTCTTAAATGGCCAGAAATACCATCCCTGTTTCTTCACTGTCCCAGCAGCCTTCTGTGAGGGCTGAGGGTGCAAATGGGGAAGGAGCATCAAGAGAAACTGTAGAACTATTTTCACAAAATCTTTCTTTTATTTCTTTTCTCTTTGGTGTTGATCATACCTACTTGCTTGTTCTTGGACATTGTGCCATTCTAATTACTTTTCCAGGAGGGGAAAAAACCTGCCTTGGGTGAAGTATTGGATGTTTGCTTACAGAGTGGCTTCCTGATGGATTTGCTGATGAGGAAGGGATTTAACCAACCTCTTGGTGCTTGAAGACTTATGCAGTGGTACAGGGAAGCTAACCATTCTGCCAGTCTTTCCCACCACATCTGATCACTAAGCAACTGGAAGCTCAGAAGCAGGGTGGGAGGGAATGAAAAAGAGCAATTCTTAGTCTTGTGCCTGCATATATTTGTTCTTGGAATCCCTGAGATCTGTTCATCTTTTTCCTGCCTGAGCCTCAGTCTGCTTGCAGTTCTGGTGCAGGAGATTTTCATTAGCTCTTTTCCAGTACTGCTGGGAGGGACACTTTGTTCTTACAAGGTTACTGATTTTAACTCAAAAAGATGAAATTGACAAATACTTTCCAAAATATAAATGTGCATATTTCTGTGGTTTTATGTGGTTTATATCTGTTCCCAGGTGAAAACACAGAACTAAGGTCTGAGTATTCATCACAGCAATAAAGGCTAGGATATTATGTAGAAATGTTGCAGTTATCCCAAATTCAACTGTGACTATCCACTATCTTTAGCATTTAAGGGAGACATTAACAGTCCAGATATAAAAAGATGGCATCCTGATAGCCCCATCATGATTTGAGGCAAAGCCATGTAGTTAGTTTTTAATATATGTAATTACTAAAGTGTTTTGATCCCCAGTTAGATTAATCTAGCAGTGTCCTTGTTCAAGGGGAAAAAATATCAAGTTTTATGGCCAAATGCATCAGTGCAGACTTCTAGCTCTTTATGATACTCTAGGAGTAACACAGGCAGCCATGACATAATGGCCAATTAAACTGGGTTTACAGCTGTTTTCCAAGTTAGTGAAGGTTATCTTTTTCTACCAGGAATGTGTCTTACATTCCTACACCTACTCTCCTACCTCAGCTGTAGTTTTCTTGTTATGCCTGCATCTTCTGGTTTTTCCCCTATGTAGGCTCATATCACATTTTTCACCTCATACATGTTATTGTTTGGAGAACAGTAGGATGGAAGCTATAAAGACTTGTAAGCTGTAAAGAGTGCATGCAGGAGTGAAGAACTGGAGAAACTTACACTTGAAGGTCAAGGAGTAACTGATTAAGGCTGGGAGCAGAAGAAAATTTAAATCAGAATTCAAAGAGAACTGACATCCAGGAGATGAGCAATAGGGATGAAACTGAAACTTCTTACTTTGATGAAAAGCTTCTCAGTTTCCATGAAAATAGGGAGAGAACAGAGGGTCTTTAAAGACTCCACATGATGGACACATTACTGAAATTTAGAGGGCAGAAAGGAGGTGGATTTTTGTCTCATCTTCTATATTTTCTCAGAAGATACCAGTGTTTTTGTCAAGAGGGAGAAAAGGTCAGATGGAAATGATAGAGAATAGAAAGAACATTAGTTCCAACTTCAATGGAATGAAAAAAATTGGGTTTCGTGGGTGCCACAGAAAAGGAGAACATAGAGATACAGTTGTGAGTAGCAGTGTTGTGTCTGAGATAAAGGCCTTCTATTTAAAAGGCTAGTTAAGTGTTGGAATAGGCTATCAAGGCAGATTATTTGAAAACCATTAAAAATTGATTTCTTCACAATGGTATAGGTTCTTGTACTTTCTTCAGCGGAAAAAGGTGGACTGGACGATATTTTTTTAATGTTATTTACAGCTCTGTATTTCTATAACTCTTTATAGCTCTTTTTCAGTCTGGTGGCTTTGATCTGGGTGGTTGTTCACTGTGGAACATGTCATGAAAGTGGTGAATCTTAAAGATGCCAAAGCAAAATCTGACTTTATATCCTGATCAAATATAATTATACTTAATCTAGGCTTCTTTGCTTGAGCTTTCTAAATATTGAAGCCTTGTCAGCCAAAATGGTTCACAGTAGTGTCTAGCAGGGTTTTTAGTCCTTTTAAATAAAATCTTAAATATTCCACAATTTTTCAGTTGTTTGAGCTTTTGATTAAAAAGTAGTCAAAAGCATGTTACTGTTATGAGCTTTTAATCATTTTCATCTGTTTATTGATTAAACATTCAAATGTCAGAGTTCCAGAACAGTGATATCTAATGCTTGAACAGCTTAATCGAACTCTTCATGCTTTTGTTTTTGTAGGACCTGGATGTTGGAGTAAAGAAAGTGAAGTTATATGTTGATGAGAACCTTGTATTTGATGGTGAATTAGAGAGAGCCTCTGGAGATCTACTTGCTGACCATTGCACTACAATTGACCTTACAGATCACAAGCAAGATCTCTCTGCATGTTCTTCGCATGAAAGGAAAGAAGTAAATGCACCTGCAGTCACAGAGAAGAAAGCAGACCTGCATTTTAAATGCTTACAGTCAAACAGTACTTCACTAAACTGGGAATCTCTGCCACAAGAAAATCTTCTTGAGCATAAGATGAACTCGGTCAGCTTTACAAAGAAAAAATTGTCTGAGTTAGAGGATGATCTAAAAGTGTCACCATCTCAAGTTTGTACAAAAGATGCCAAAGAGAATGCAACAGTACAAGCACTTACTGAGCATGTTCAATCTGATGATGAACTTACTTTAAGTGAGCAAATGGAAAAGCTAACAGGAAGAAAACTGTCTGATTCTACAAGTGCGATTCCTTCTTGGTTACAGTCATCTTCCCAAGTAACAGAGAATAATCAAGTTTCTTCCAGTAAGCAGAAGCCTCCCTGGCTTGCTACAGAACATTGTTTAGGCTTGAAATGTCAAACACAGTCAGATGGAATAATGAAAAACTTCTCAGATCTGACTAATGAGGATGTCAAATGTCAGAGAAATGAACTGGGAAGGTCCAGCAGTAGAAATGCAAATGAAGATGAGAGATCACAAACGCTAACCAGAAAGGATGGTGGTGTGGACTTGGACATATCAGAGCAACTTCCTAACAAAAATTGCTGCAGCTCACAGTACCCTAAAAGTGGAAGGAGAAGTGTTAGATATGTAAAAAAGAAGGGATTAAACACTGTAAATCTTAGGGAAGAGGATTCTGCACTCAAAGGTGAGAGCTCACAATAGCAGCCTTAGTGCAAGCTAAGTGCATGCTATCAGTTTTGCAGAGGCACAGTGTCATTGACGTTGGAAGGGACTTTGTGAGATTCCTGGAGGTATAGGCAGTGGGATTTTATCTGTGGAGTTTGCTGTATTCAGTTTTTCTCATTCATACTACAACAGTGCTCTGAGTCTTTCCTTGTCCTACACCTGACATGAAATGCTCTTTTTCTGAAAAATTTATGTTCTGAGTTAGTGTTTTTAAATTTATTTGGAGAAGATTGTAGACTAAATTCCAGTAAAATCTAAAAATTGACAGTCCTGCAGACAGCAGGATATTGATATTAGTGTTCACTAATATCAATTGAAAGCTGAAAAAAGAGAAAGTGTGACCTCAAGCTAGTGAGTAAATTTACAGTTTATTTGTGTAGTAAGTTTGTGTATTTCTCAGTGAGAATATATGCTGAATATATCTATTGAGTGAAGGGAAAACTGCCCGTATTTTCCCTTCTCTGCTCATGATGTTCCATATCTCTCAGACCTCTCCCTCAGACATCCCTGTGCATTTATGATGAATTTTCTAGTAAATTTAGCTGTTACCAGGTCCATGCTTTTGATTAGTCTTGTCTTCTCTGAACCTGTTTTAGTTTGCCTGTGTCCTGTTAGACGTGGGGGATCCAGATTTGTGTGGCTGTGTTCTGCCTCTGGCAGTAGCTGACAGTGTGTCCCCAGGGAAGAGTATGAGAACTGGGTGACTGCTGAAGTTCTCCTTTGGCAGTCTGTAACTCTTTAGTGTTCAATAACTTGTCTCAAATGAAGAGAGTCTGTCAGAACAACAAGACCCAGAGAATGGGAAGAAGTTGTTGCAAAAATACAAATTGAAATTTTGGGTGTGATTTAGTAAAATTGACCATCAGGACAAGTTCCCTTGCTGTATATTGGGTGCTCACATTAAAGTTCTGGTCGTAAGGGACAGGAAGGATGCCCACATGCAGGAATGCCACTTCCAATTCTACAGCAGGTATTGCATTAAGTTTTCAGGCAAAAGTGAAGAAAATCGATCTTTCAAAACTTAAAATGTCTGAATTTTTCTTTCTCTGCTCCTCTGTGGAGAAATCAGCAATTTTGTAAGTATATCTGAGATGGCACTTCAAAAGAAGAAGGAAGTGTGGAAGTAGTTGGAATAACTTACATCTTCCCTTCGCCCACCCACGCACTGCAGCCTGTTTCACACATTCTACAGTATCTCTGTTAGATTAAAAACTTGTCAACATAATGGAAACTGTAAATAAATCCCACCTTAGTGATTTCTGTTTAGTTGTAAAAATGGTAACAATTTAGGAGTTTTAATGTAAACCGTAAGATGAGAGTTATCGTGATTCTAATTATAATGTTGTCTAATTTTACTCAGAGTGGTTTTTGTCATCTGATGCTTAAAACTCCCTGTATGTGATTGTCCCTGGGAAAGCTGCATGCCATCTAGCAGCTTTTGTTCTCTGGGTACTGTGTGTGCAGGGTAAAGCCATCTTCAAAGTGGAGCTGAGTGAGCATTAACAACAGGGAAACAGTTTTAAGTGTCTGCCTAAGAGTGGTGAATTTTAATTGGTACGGGGCCAGGGGAACTGCAGGCTCCCAGTAGCAGCGTGTGACAAAGGGGAGGCTGCACAAGCTCATATGCAGTGTCACAGCACGGCTTTAGTTCATTAAGTGAAGAATAACAAGGACAACATAAATTAGAAATAGCACGTACACGCATGCTTGGCTCGAGTTAATGTTGCTATAAAAACATACAATTTTTCTTTGATAACTGGTGTAATGTGCAAAGGAAATGATGGAAGTGTGCTGGTAAAATTTGCAAGTAACATATAATTTGGGGTATTGTGAGTTAAGAAGATTAAACAACTGCACAGAAAGATGAACTTGACTGGAGTAATAGCGATGGAATGCAATTCAGTAGTAATGCTTGTAAGGTCATTTGGGGATTAATAACAAAAAATTAAGTTGTAAGCTGAGGAATTATCAATTGCAAATGACTGAGGAAGAGAAGGGTCTTGGCTGAGTAGTTGATCACAGATTGACTCTGAAATGCTGGCGTGGTGCAGGCGTGATTATAGCAATGCACTCCGAGGATGGATCAGCCGGGGCGTTTCTGTTAGTTAGGGGAATGGTAATATCTCAATGCAGGCACTCATGAGACATCAGTTGGAAAACTGCAGTTCTGATCATCCATTTTCAGGAAAGCTGATTATAAAGTGGAACAGATACAGAAGAGAGTTTTTAGAATGATTTGGGAAATGAAGCGTGTGATTGCAGCATGGAAATATGGTTACTATTTATAACTGCAGGGAGGAAAAATGAGATTAACACAACAGAGGGAGAAGAAAGGTGGGGTTTTTGTTGGTTTTTTTCAAGCTAGTGTTGCCTCAAAATGCAGTTTACTAAAGTTTTGAGAGGAATTGTATAGTGTGTGTTGCCATCAGAAGTAGGGACTTGGTGATTCAAGACACCCCTCCTAAACCCGCAGGGGAGATGCACATTTGAGGTGTCAGTATTTCTGGACTCTGGGGCAGCATCCATCATACAATTCTCTGAGGCGTGCAGAAGGCTGGGAGTGTGTCTGTAACATCTGCAAGTAGGATAATTGTTATCTACATGCAGAGTTTATTGTTCACATGACTCCAGTAAAAATAATAAATTTTAGATTCTAAAAGAAATGCCAAACCCTGTAAACCTCCAGACATTGACCTCTGCCTCCGGGCTGTTCTTAGCTTTCCTTGCAGAGCTCCACTTCTCCTGTTGGCATTCCTTAATGTAGCTAACGAAGCTGTTAACCTCCCATTGAAAATCACTCCTATTGAGCTGCTGGAGGAGTGCTTCAGAGTTGTAGTCTTTGTACTGCTTGAAGTACTTAACAGAAAAAAAAAAAAGATTTTCTTTTTTAAAAAAAGAAAAAAACCTCCAAAACAAGGAGAGCCAGTGGATGTCAAATCCTCTTGTGTACATGCTCATCCTGAAATTGTCAAGTTTTGACATGTTTGAGTGGTAGATATATATACAGTATCTTCTTCAGGTGAATTGTGAGGCTCTGCAAAGTGCTGTTTGGGTCACCCACCCCATGAGTATCTGCATGGACAATGGTTTGAACAAGAAAGTGACTTACAAATAACTGATTGTCTCTGAAATATGTACCTTTGCTTCCTATCTGCACTTCCCTTGCTGGGTAAGGAGGAATGGCCAGGTTGGTCTCCAGCCTTTCATTCTGGAAGACAACCCTCTTTCAGGTAGTTTCCCATCTGCTTTAAAATTCTTATTTTTATCTCACTTGTCCCCAGTGTAAATGATTATCAGCCATAGATAGATTAGGAACATTGCCTCTTTCCCAGTGTTTCCAAAAACAAAGGTAAAAGTTAGTCTTGAGCAGTCTTTTGGGAAAACATTATTTTGCATTTCGCGGCAGTTCGCGTTTATTCTTGATAACCATTTGTTTTAGTATCCACTCAAGGACGTTGTACAGAAGTAAAATCTAGCCCATGGGCCTGTAATTGTTTAATTCTCCACTTGCTTTTCTTAATTTATTTGGAGAAAATATGTAAATGGCAGCTTTATTGGAAATCTTTGTTATTATCTGCGCTTAATTGTTTTGTGATGGAAATTAAGCAGCTCCCTGGTGCAGGCACAAGGAGAACATGCTTTGCTCCCATTGTGCCCCTCTAATTTGTCACCCCCACTGCATTCCTATTAGGTGCTTTGTCATTATCCCCTTTCTACATCTCACATTTCCTGAAAAATAAGAAAAATATTTGGACACTCCATCCACAGAATGCAACACTCGCCTCATCCTCTTCGTGTGCTGAACCTACTTCTCTTCTCACCTCTTTATTTTATAAACACCTGGCTGATTTTGACAGGAAGCACTAGATTTTCTCTGTAATGCTGTAGAAACTTAACCAATTCAGCCATTTCCAGCTGTATGAAGGATCTTCTGCAGAAACGTGGCCAGCTGACTGAAACTGTTGGGACAGCCACACCGTAAGTATCAATGGGCAAAATCCAAGTTTCTGTAAGTGCTGAGTCAAGAATTTGCAGTTTCAAACTTAGTTGCATTTTTGTATCTTGACATGTGCTCAGCTCTTCAACATTTATAAGTGATTGTTCTCACCATGTCTTAAAGGAGAAGGGAAATGGGGGTGTGTAGCCTTCATAATAGGGAGGCAATATAAAAGTGCTAGAATAAGAGAATTTCACAGTAAGGGAACATGAGTACGACCAGCATAACTCTGGAAAGTCTGTGTTGTAGTGGTTTGCTTCCGGTCCTGCTTATGCATTAAATGCCTATGTAATGTTGTTTTCAGATGAAGACTTTTCTGTTGAGGACAAAGCAACCTCTAGAGCAAAGTGGCACAATGAGCAAGAACACACTCTGCAGGAGTCCTGGAACTCCTTGGTCAAGTTTAACTATTCCCATCGTGGCCGAATCTCCAACATGGATTTTCAGGGGGATATCTTTGATGAGTTTCTCCATCAACAGAAAGCCAACCGGCCTGGAGAAAATCAGCAAATGAGAAAGGAGGGACTACAAACACTACCAAAAAGACAAGAAGAAAATTCTGTGGAGGCACATGATGGAAATGATTTTAAAATTCCTGTTTTACCTTGTGGGCAGCACTTAGTGATAGACATTCGAACAACATGGGGAGACAGGCATTATGTTGGTCTTAATGGAATTGAAGTTTTCAGTTCTAAAGGGGAGCCTGTTCGGATTGCAAAAATAACAGCTGACCCACCTGATATCAATATTTTACCAGCTTATGGCAATGATCCCAGAATAATAACCAACCTAATTGATGGGGTGAATCGGACACAGGATGATATGCATCTCTGGCTAGCACCCTTTACCCCTGGAAAACCTCACTTTATCTTTATTGACTTCATGAATTCCTGTCAAATAGCTATGATTAGGATTTGGAATTATAATAAGTCTCGCATCCACTCTTTCAGAGGTGTGAAAGACATTATAATGCTGTTAGATGAACAGTGCATCTTTAAAGGGGAAATTGCAAAAGCTTCAGGAACCTTGTCTGGAGGTATGCTATCATTTCTTATTTTCCTGGTGGAAACAGCAGTACAATACAAACAACTGCATTGAGCTTGTTTGTTATCGCTTTCCACTTCAAAGCAAGCTGGCACTTTGTGTACTGTTTAGTCCTTTTAATTTGAAAATGTAATGCAAAACCCACTAATGCATTCTTCAATGGTATTGTGAATTTTGGTAGCATATAGAGCTAATATCTATTCTTAATGATGTCTTAGCAACAAGACCATATTTCAATAACATCAGATAGTCACTAGACATGTAAAAGTTGCAGATTCTTACTTCTTTTCACAGATACTTCCTTTTGGAAAAGGTGATGGAGAAGCTTTTTTCCCATTTTCTATGTCAATGAAATTTGACTGTGTTCTGTAGGTCTGTGCAGTTTAAGTTTGAAAATGAACATACTAACTATATCAGTAGCCAGTATCAATTTATCTATTATCTTTAAAAATTACTGCAAATTAAATGTAAAGAAAGTCCTACAATAGTTTTTATCACTGTATCTATTTTTTGTATGGTTTCTCCATTAAATTCTGTGTGTTGCCTGCAGCTCCAGAGCACTTTGGGGATACTATCTTGTTCACTACTGATGATGATATTCTTGAAGCTATATACTGCTATGATGAGACATATGATGGAGAAATGGAAAATGTCAGCTCCTTGAGATACGAGGAAGAGCTAAAGAGGCCAACAACTGCTGACAGGGAGGGAGATGAAAGACCTTTTACACAAGCAGGTTTAAGAACAGAGAATCAACAGGTAGGGGCCTCTATCTTCTGAACTCTCTGTAAATGTCTTTCTGAAACATGACTTGGAAGTAGAGACATTGATTTCCATGATGGAGTAAAGCTCTGCAGAAGAACTAATACAGCTATCTGTCTATTTTAAAGACTTCTTTTTTCCATCCACTCAATAATTTATTTGATTTTTTTTTTCTTTAAAGCCCAAAAGGTCCTCCAATTTAGATATTCCTGATTAATTAATAAGACTCAAGGAAGGCTATACTAGATTGTATATATATTTATTTTACTTTACTTACTTGGACAGAGATTAGAGGGAGTTCTTTTTGATTTAGATACCCCTGAGTGTTTATGTCACTGACTTTTATCATGCAGTTATTCATGTAATGAGTAGCTATGCTCCCTGTCACTCCAAACCAAAAGATTTTTCCTTATTTTCCACACAAAGTATACTCTTGCTTGTTTCTTCCTCCACAAATTAAGTATCTCACATGAGAAGGATCTCCCCCTCAACCCTCCATTTATTTTTTTTCTTGTTTTCTTTTTTGACTAGGATCTCCACAGGTCTGTGTGCATTTTACAGCATAGAAATTCCCCTTTACAATTCCATACAGTAGGTATTTGACTACTTGAAGGAAGGGCATATTTTCAAGCACTTTTCTTGCCTCATACCACTCCAACCCAACAGTCCAGTGTCTGAGCAAAGATCCTGCAAGGTTTTGTGCCCAAGATGATGTGGGGCAGTCTTTGACCTGATTTCCATCAAATCTTAGAATCTTCATGAGCACCTACTGCCTGGTCCTTACTTGGAGCCTCACTTGGAGCCTCTGCCTTTTATTTTGCTGTTCATTCTTCATTCTCTTTTCTAACTCTGAAACACGCTGTGTCAGCAATGGAATAACAGAAGTTATTATGACTGAGCCATTGATCTCCCTGTCATTCCTTATTTGCTGGTACCATCAAGATGTTGTAGATGGATGCTTGTGCTGTCAGAATGATACAGATCTACTAGATGTCTTCCCCAGCATAACTTTGTCATTCAGAGTAGTGTTGGGTTTGAACAGTCTTTACCTGTTGATCATCCATCCTTTTTTCCTGTAGCATGTTCAGTGGATGAAATAGTGCTTTACTGCACTGACTACAGAACTTCTCAAAAGCTCTTGTGGAAGTGTCTTACCTTCTAGTCAATATTATCCACAGTCATCTGTCTTGCCCATGAATTGGGTAGTCCTTAACATGGCAACTTTTATAGCAGGTCAGACCTGTAACTAATGCACTTGACCCAACTCTGACTGTGGTCAATAGTGGATGCCCAGGGGAAAATGTAATAATAGAGCAAACATGTTTCTCTGGAACACTCATCCAGCCCTTGGAAATTTGTCTCACAAGGACTTATTGACTTAACCTTTGTGTTTAGTATCCTGCCATGGATTTTTGTTGCGTCAGTTCATCCACTAGCTTTTTGAACCCGTGCACTTTTACAACTCAAAACACTCGGTGGTAAGTTTCCCAGCTCAACTTGTATAGCACAAAGAACCTATTTCTGTTTGTCTCTAGGTTAATTTAATGTCCTGTAGTTTTTGTGATGGAAGAAACTAAATAATTATTCCCTATTCCCTTCTTCAAGCCACTCAAGAGATTTTTGCCCCTCCATTACAACCTCTTCTAAATCTCTCTGTTCCGGAATGGTTAGTCCTTCTTTAGTTATTCCTCACGTGGAAGGTGCTAGACAGTATGGTCATGTGTAGGAGCATGGCAATACTTTATTTTGCTTTTCCAATGGTGATATTTTATTTAAGCTGTAAGGATCTAAGAACACAGGTAGGACAGCGTTTGCAAGCAGAAATAATTGAAATAGTAAAAAATTAGACCATATCTGAAAGAAAAGATAGTGGGCACCAGTGGAATGAAGGGATTTGAGTAGCCAAGAAGGAGGGAGAAAAGAGTTGATAAGGTGGCTTGACACAGATGGTTTATGGCCTTCAAGGGAGGGTTTTATTCAGCATTCTATAAAACCAGTAGCTTTATTGTGGCCACGGGTTTTGATATTCAGTAGAGTTGTAAATTTTAATTCCCAGATTGGTCTTTTAAAGTTTTTCTGAGAAAAAGGCATCAAACAAAAGAAAGAGGTACTGTTTCGTGAGAGACCCCACAACAGGAGGAATTTTTTCCATCCTCTGTAGGTTATCCACTTGTTTTTGTTTCAGTACACAGTTCTTGTTCAGTTTCACCTCCTTAATTACCACGAGGACATTTGCTACTACATGAAGCATAGAATCATAGAATCTTCTGGTTGGGAAAGACCTCTGAGGTCATAGAGTCCAACCATACCTGTCCACTACTAAACCAGATCTCTGAGCACCCATCTACCCGTCTTTTAAACACCCCCAGGGATGGGGACTCCACCACCTCCCTGGGCAGCCCATCCCAGTGCCTGAGAACCCTTTCAGTGCAGAAGTATTTCCTGACTTCCAACCTGTACCTCCCCTGGTGTAACTGGAGGCCATTGCCTCTTGTTCTGTCACCAGTTACCTGGGAGAAAAGGCACCACACACCTGCCTCCCCTCACCCTCCTTTCAGGGAGCTGTAATCAGCAATTAGGGCTCCCCTCAGCCTCCTCTTCTCCAGACCAAACCACCCCAGTTCCCTCAGCTGCTCAGTATATAGAGGTGCCCAGTTTATTGCAGTCTGGGAACATACAAGTATAAGATCCAGGATGTCAGTGGTTGTGCTGCAGGAATCTCATAGAACAGTAGGAGCAGAGTGTTGAGAAGCCCTTTTTCCTTTTTTTTTTCTTTTTTCTTTTTTCTTTTTTTTTTTGGCAGAATATATGTTCATTTGACATATCCTGGATGACAGGAAGTCTACTTCTAGTGATGAATGAAACTATAGAGAATGAGTCTGGACTTCTAATTTCCTGTTTGGCTTTTTGAGTACTGATGAGGAATGAGCTGATGTTTTTGTAGAACTACTTATAATAGTGCCACAATTTATTCTAATCTGCTATTATTTTGTTTGGAGCCCAATACTGTATGTGTAAAATTAGGATTGTTTTCCTCCTGTGCAGTGTTTTTACATTTACCTACAGTGAACATAATTAGCCATTTTATCATACTCACTCAATGAAATCAAGTCTATCTTCAACCCTTTGCACTTGCCCTTTCTTTACTGCCCCAAGACCCCCAGTATGATCAGCAAATTTTATCATCTGTTAATTCACTTTCTAGTTTGCTATGTTGAATAGCATAGGTTATTATTAATTAATATTGTCAAAGAACAAATGCAGGCTTTTGGGCAAGCTTGCTTGTTTGTTCTGCCCCTTGATTCTTGAGAATAAATTGTGGTGGCACTTTCTGAGGTCTTAACTTCCTTCCAGACTTCTTGTCTCTGCAGCATATTTGCAACATGTTATCATTAGCTAATGGCAATCTGCAGGTAAATAAGAGTGACTTAAGAATTTCAGCCTCTTTGAGATCGGGAGCCCACACTAGGGAGTCTCCCATTTAATGATCCTATATGCACTAACAAAAAAAGCCCCTGATATTCTTGACTTTCTAAGGACCCATATGATCTTATACATTTTGGGGGTTGTGTTGCAGGACAGTCTGGGTGGTGAGGCAAAGGTGAGATTGATATACAAAAGGCTGGACATAAATAATAAATATCTTTTTCAAAAGGAAATAGACCAAAAAAAAAACCCCAGAAAAACATTCCCATTTTATAAACAATATGTCTGTAATGTATAGATGATATGCATGTTCATTGTACCTGTTGGTTTACTTTTTAGGTTCAAGATCCAGACCCTCTCCCTGAATGTATAGCCAAGGAATCAGGAATATTTACTGGGAAATGTAAGTTCTTACATATACTTCTCGCTTAACTACCCTTCCTGCTAACATGTTATCAAGGAGGATCTGATTTCTCAGAGCTGTAGAAAACTTTGTGACAGATGTCAGGTCTAGAATAAAGAGTAATTGAATATTTAAGGCAGAAGCTTTGTTTACTATGGCATTTAGAACATTATATTGTAACAGTTGGCTTTTAATCTCAGAAAAATAACACTAGTCATTTGTCTAGTCCCTGAATGGGATTTGTGATAGCTGTGTCCATTACCCAGTAATTCTCTCCCAATCCTCTCTGTTTATGTAGGCTGACTGAATTTCTCAGATCAGACTGACAGTAGAAACCCTACAGTCAAGCTAGACCAGAATGTTACAGCCATACTTAAAAGTACCTGATTTCTTTATCCTGTGCAGAAAACAACTCTCAGTGGGCCTTTAGATTAATTTCCACAGAGCTTCTGGATGGCCTGGAAGTTTCAGTATCAATTCCATGAGAGGGCTGGGTTGGTTTGTTCCTCTTGGAGAAGAGAAGGTGAGGGGAGATCTTGCTGTCTGTAGCTAATCCAGAGAACACGGAGAGGACAGATCCAGGCCATTCTCAGGGATGCACATGGGTGTTTGTTGAGAGGCAGCAGAAAGAATTTCTGACTGGATATTAGGAAATCTTTTTTACCTTGAGGGCAGTCAAACACTGGAACAGAGGTTGAGAGAGGTTTTGAAATCAGCCAGCCTTGGAGGCATTCAGCCTTGCACTGAATGCACTCCTGAGAGACCTATCTGATGGACATGCTCTGAGCTTGGAGTCAGACGAGAGACCTCCAGAGATCCCTTCCACCCTGCATCATTCTGAGACTCTATGAAGGTATTTGACACGGTGATGTGAGACTAATCCTTGTGTGGACACCTGCTTCACCCTGTCTTTTCCCTTTTGTTTCCAAATATACTCTGATTTTGCCTGAGAACTCTGCATGCTTGTACACTGAGCAACTGTAGTCTTCGCAATGGCCTTGGGAATAGCATCTAATATCAGTGTAGCCATAGCTCCAAACTTGTCAGCTAATAGGACTATTTATTTCTTACTGTCCTTGTAAATGCTAAAGAGATCTTACACTCAACTGAATTTATGTGTATATCAAGACTTAGTCTTGTGGAAATTGTTACAGCTATTTATAGGCAATTGGGCTGAATGACTTAATAGCTAATGCTTGTTTGTTTTATAGGGCGTCATGACTACTGGTGCTTCTTTAGACATTATCTAACCTGATTGTTTCTGGGCTTCTGTAATGTGTGAAATGAAAGATGTTTTTAATTTCCAGTGATGGATTTCTATGGAACCTGATTAGACTGGAATATTATTTGTTATATCTGTATATGGTCTTTATATTTTTTCAGTAAGACATGGAACAGGTGGATCTGAAGACAGATGTACAATCTTTTGTCTGCCCATTTTTTCTTTCCTATTTATTTTCAGGAGATACAGGCTAATCAGCATTGCTGCTTTTAAAATACTTCCATGTGTCTAGTTCTGACATGAAGAAAGTAACTTAAACACATTAGTAAACCCAGTTTGTTTTTTGGTTTAACTATAAGCTTGTTTTCTGTAACAACTTATGGATTTATGAGAAATTGGATTTATATGAATCTATATAGTCATTTATCTGGCAAAAGATGATAGATATGACTTCAGACTAATAGGTCTTCTCTGTGTCTGCATAATCACAAAATCTGTCATGTAACAGCTTAAAGGTATCATTGAATTACTGTCAGTCTGAGTAATGAAACACTCAATAACGTGCTTCATCAGGAGTTGTATGGTTACAAATGAACAAGGCATTGGTAGCCCACTAAAGGGCTAATCTAACACAGCTTTTCTGGAGATGCTGTGCTGTTCCATGGAGGTAGGCATGCAGCTCAGGAAGTATCCAAATGCAGCATCCAAAGTTATTTAATCTAAAGAAAATACACATACTGCTAATTGGGGCTTGCATGCATATTTATGTTGTCTCCTTACTTCAAACTAACAAGTTTGTATATAGATATATTATATGCATGTTCTTTATATAGGCCTGCAGCTGAATTTTACTCTGACCTGGGGAGACTCTCATTACCTTGGACTGACGGGACTTGAAGTGATAGGAAAGAACGGTCACGCATTAAAAATAAGCACTGAACAGATTTCTGCTTCGCCTCAAGACTTAAATGATCTTCCAGAGTACACAGGAGATCCCAGAACATTGGAAAAGTGAGTAGTGAGAGAGTTGGGTTGTGCAAACGTTTTCTGCAGGGCTTTTTCTTTTTTTTTCTTCATGCCTGTTGTTCCCACCAACTGTTTTGGAGTTTATCAATTTTACATCCAACTTTATAAAGTGATAGAATTATAGAGAGTTTTATTATGTTAACACATGTTAATGTGAACGTGATTTTCATACCATCACAGCTCATTCTTGGATTTCACAAGCTCCCCAGGAACAGCTTGTTGTAGAAACATGGATGAGATGTTTCCAAAAGATGGTGTTTGAATTAGGAGATGATAACTTGCCTGGTTGGTATCTCTGCCAAGGACTTTCCAGGCAGAAATGTGGGTGTTCTGTAGCATCTATCTATGCATATGCAGTGATATTTAAAGAAAAAATTTCAAGTTAGCAAAGGGTGAAGATGTGTTAGGGAATTGCACAAGTAGGTGCTGTTCTTCTGGCAATTCTGCAGCTTTTTTTTTTTTTTTTAATTTCAATTAAGTTTTTTTTTTTCATTGAAAAGTGTACTTCCTAAAATTAGCTTGTACTTCCTAAAATTAGCTTGTACTTCCTAAGTGGTAGTACTATAGAAATCATAGGCTGTAGGTCTGGAGAGAACTTGGCATTTGTTGATATTGAAGCTCCATCCTGTTGTTTCTGAGTCTTATCTCCATTTTAAAGGGTATTTTCAGTTGTAATCCTGTCCTCTGGCATGTTTATAGTCTGGGAATAGGTTTATGAATTAGGACTTCTCTTTTCAAAGTCTTTGTTGAATCCTCCGTAGAATGTTGTGTTTATCTACGTGTACACTAACTGTTCTTTGTAATTTCTGCTAATCTGACTAATACAGATGTCAATCTTACTTGTATGTAATTCCTCAGTTCTTCTGCCTGTTTGTATGAAAATCTCTCCTGTAGGCATCAAGATCTAAGAAATTTTCCCATGAGATCTCCTGTGATGAAGAGGTTCTGGTGGTGGAGTCTCTGCAGAGATGCACAGAATTCACTGGGCTTTTCTGTTGGTGTCTTCTCTTCTCTGAATGTTCCTTTTGCAGCCTAGTCATCTGTTGATCCTACAGAACTTCTGGCAGGCTTTCTGCTCTTGGTGTATTTGAGGAGTTTTATTTATGGTGCCTTTTGCTTGCTAGCCTTCATACTCTTTTTTTGGCCGGTGTATACAGCTTTAGCCTTCCAGAGTTTATGATCCCATCAAGTGAGGGGTTTTTTATGATGACTTGTTTTGAAAGATGGCTGGTAATAACTTTCTTTATCCTGCCACTGGACCAGCATGGCTTTGATTTTTCAAGTCCTCCCTCTTTCTAACATCTTTCTTACTAAGTGGGATACACATTTGTTCTCTGCTTCCAGTATGATATCCTTTGATGTTCTCTCTGCTGTGAGTAATGATTTTATTTTGTTTTGTTTTATTGCTCCTTTTTTCTTTTTTCTACTTCATCATTTTTGCTGAAGAACCTTTTTGGGCACAAGGAACAGGGGCTTTTTTTGTCTTTTGATATTTCTGCGAGCATGTTGAATTTGAGTGCACTACAGTGCTCCTCAACTGTAGCATTTGGAATTGGTCCTGTGTACTCTTCAGGACCGAGTCAAAGATTATGTCTTCTCTCATGGGCTGCCTAATCAGTTCCTCTGTGAAACAGTCATTATTCAAATCTTTTTATTTAAGGAACTGCCAAGTCTGGCACTCATTTTTCCATTAAAATTTTAAATAAATAGTAAGCACCTAGGGCAGTGTACAGAAGTGATTACAGTGGGCAATTAATTCATATTCTCCTTTACTCCATCTGTGTGCCATATTTTGTGGTAGAAGAATAGAAAGTCAGAGTTTCAAAATGAGGAGATAATGGAATTAACTTGAGTGAGTTAGCCTGAAGTCTGGGCTCTTATGAAAAGACATTGTCATGCTGGTAGAAAGCTTTTTAAAAAGGTAGGAATGTGCCTAACTGTGCATGGAGAAGGATGGGAACCAGCTGTGCTTCTGTGGGTTATCCAGCTCCTTGTTGGACCCAGTGTAGTTGCACTGGCAGTGACACACTGCAGAGTGCCAGATAGCCTAGTTTAGCCACAGAACTGTAGTAATGAGCTATATTGTGTCTGGACCTTAGAGCTTTGTCTTTGGGCATTTTGGCACAAAGAGGGTGAACTTTCCTTTGCCTGTCCCTGTTCACGCAGTGAAAACCTAAGGATTTTTCTCTTTTTCCTCAAATGGACCCATTTGGAAGGGTATATATAGGTGTGTATATATATATATAGAAAGGAAATATATTCCCATCCTTCCACTGCTATCTTTAGTTCAACAATTGCATGTTATTTTTGATGTTTACTGTGCTTTTTAGTTGCATGCACACGTGCACAATAAACCCTGGAAGCTGGAAGTGGCATCTAGAAACAAATTAACAACTAGTGAAGTACCTGATTTTCATGAGAAAAGCAAGCTTTTTCCTTTTTTGCAGCTAATGGATTTTTCTCTTTGTAGGTTAATAGATGGGACTAATATCACAGTGGAGGATGACCATATGTGGCTCATTCCTTTCTCTTTTGGAGATGATCATCTGCTCACAATCCATTTTGATAAAATTGAAAGTATTGCAGGGCTTCGCTTTTGGAACTATAATAAATCTCCAGAGGATACCTTTAGAGGGGTAAGTAAAAGAAAAGCAGCACTGCCAGCAAAAATATACAGCAGTGCATTGGAAAATTGGTACTGTGATAAATGAATATAGCTGCCTTAATAGAACACCATAAATCTTTCTAGATTGTCTGAGTCTGAATTTTGTGGCAGGTATAATGCATTTCTGTCTCCACAAACAGCAAATATTGAAAAAAAAAAGCCAGAGATAGTTTAAAGAAATCTTCACAGCTGATTTTTCTAAGAGACACATACAATAGCACATATTATTTTCAAGATAAATGGTTCTGAAGTGGTATCCTCTCAGTATCTAGTATTTAGGCCTACTATATGATTGCATGTTTCCTGGAACACAGGGAGTGGTAGAACAGGGGACACTTCTCCAACACAAATTCTGCTTAGATAAGTTACAGAAGTCCAGTCAATCAATGTTACCTTTTCCAAGAAGCAAGAAGAGTCTCTAGAACTCTGGTGTTTATTAGGGAAATTAACACCTTCAAACAGTTTGGCTAATGTAGTTTAGCTAAAATTGTAACATATCTCCTCTCTTCTTTTTCCAAATTGCTTGGTTTATTTTATATTTTTTTCATACTGAATTCTTGGGATTGACTGACAGCTGTGGTCTGTTGGAGATCATGTAGTATTTGATGGCATCCTGAGTTTGGCTGTCCCTCATTTTCTGGGTTTTTCTTAGAACTTATACATGCACTTGGAATGATTATAAAGAAGTAGTTGCTGTTCACTGCATAGAAAGGTTATGAACTGTTTCCAGATCTTCCTCTTCATATATAACTGTTGCATTCTTGATGTCCAAATTCAGTCAATAGATAAGAAGAAAAATGTTTATATGTATTAAACTAGAGAGAGACAGGACAAAAAGAATTGGCAAGACTCTAGAAAAAAATCTAGAAGTGAAGCTGGAAGCCTGGATCCTCCATAGGGTTGGGCAAGATAGTGGGAAAGATTGCAAAACTGCTACTTTGTGTAAATTTACCTTCCAGAAATTGCCTTAGTATGAACAGTACATAAACAGGAGGTGTTCCCTCTCCAGCACAGAGCCCTAGTGTCTTTAATATCAGCGTGGGGTGATGTTGAGTGGCAAAGACCAGCCAAAGGGCCAGAGTGCAAACTCTTCATTTAAGCCACAAGTGATCTAGGGATTTTAACATATGGCACCTAATTTTGTGATGCATTATGTTAACCCAACATGTTTGACACACGGGAGGGCTCAGGGGCATCTTGAGTTTGCCATCTAAACCTACTCCTTGGATAACAGCTAGAGTTTTTTATTAAAATATGTTACTTAATTGGTATGGTTTGACATAAAGAAACGCTTCCCTGTGGGAGTGGAGTGTGTGGAGTCCCACAGCTCTGGGACAGTGTGCAGTGATGGGAGACTGTCAGATCTTCATTTGACAAGGTCCAGGGCAACCTGATTTAGCTTTGTGGGCTTCTGTGCTCTGAGCAGGAGCTGTCACTGGAGACATGCAGAAGTCCCTTCTGTGATTCTGTGTACAAAATGCAATATGAAGAACTGTCTTTAATTGGTGATGTGGAATGTTTTTCACTACTGTTGCAAGCCCAGGCTTCTCCAAGGAGGAGCAGGGGAGAAACGTTTGAACATGAATTTTCATACCAAGCCAACTCCCTGTATGTGTGTCTCACTTATTAAAGGAGAGAAAGA
Organism: Caprimulgus europaeus; assembly: GCA_907165065.1. The sequence continues at coordinate 15,087,637 of OU015540.1, read as the reverse complement.
AATGGCCAAATTCCTAAAATCTAGCATGGCATTTGGTCTTTGGGGGCCAAACCAAGAAAGAAAGAAAGAAAGGTATATTTTCACAGTTTACTTTGCTAGGTAGAAAAAGGAGGTGAATGTGATGAAGCATACAGGCAGGTGGCACGCCTCCAAGTCCCATAACACTTGGTGGGTACCATTTAAATGAGGAGTTCTAAAAGGATGAAATAAATTATTTGGAAAACTGAATCACAGAATAGCCTAGGTTGGAAAAGACCTTTAAGATCATCGAGTCCAATCGTTAACCTCACACTGGCAGGTCCACTGCAGATGCAAGGTATCTGTTGGGCCACACTACAGAGGCTTTAGACTGTAAACCTGGGGCATCAGGACATCTGTCTCCTGAAGTATTGCTGTTCCTTCTAAGAAACAGTCCCTGGGTAGGAGCTGTAGTGATTTGCTAGGCAGCTGTGGACTGGTGGGTTCTATTCATAGCTTGAGGATGAGAGGGTAATGGCAGTGAGCTGTCACAGTGAAGGCTTGTGTGCTATTTCCAGCCCTATGAAAAATTACCTTGTGAAAGCTTTGTTATACGATTTGTAAAATGCTATGTGTGACGGTTGAGTGCCTTCTCAGATGATGAAAATTACTTAGAAATGAGGGCTGTAAAGGGCACATAAATATAAGCAGCTGTGGTATAATAGGTAAGATTTCATCTCCAAGTCTCTAGACTTCCCATTCAGTACGTGTTTCCTAAACTAAAGGGTATTTCAGTGGATTTTTCACTTCCTCTCCTTAGCTTGGCAAACTGATTCAGCTGGAAAGTAGCATCCAGAAGAGTTTCTGATCTGAAAATGATATTTCCTTTCTTTGCTCCCAAGCTTATTAAAGATGAAAGCCAAAATAGTTATTTCTCCATACTTGGTACTCATACAAACATTCCCTCCTAATTAATCTCCATGCTGTTTGGAAATGAACTGAGTACCTCCTCTAAGTCTAGTAAAATACCCAAGGTTTTCAAATCAAGAAATGTTAACGTTAAAAAAAACCACCAACAACAAAAAAACCCAAACAAAAACCTTCCTTCCTGAAAATTATTTGCTTTTGGGATATTGCATGTGTAACTTACTGAAATTTTAATTGAATGTAAAGTCATTTACAAATTGAAAAAATGAGAACTGCTAAGGCATAGCAAATCACTGATAATATACAGACTTTGCAGAAAACTCTGAATTTTTTAAGTTCTTCTGATAGACACCTTGAAATGGGAATTTGCATGCAAAGCTAAGTTAACCTCAAATTATCATATATACATCAGTCAGTATAAAATCCAAAGATCAGAAAACTGACGCACATTACCTTTAGGCTAAATTAAGTCTTTTGTTAACTAAATGAATCTATTTTGGTTCAGACCATTAATCAGCAAGCTTTAATCATAGTGCCAGTTTTAAGGCCATCTTAGGATGTTCTACAGGTATTATTCCTTCCTTAACCAGTAGTTAGTGAAACACTCTGTGCAATAAATGCCTCGTGATTAACATGAAGTTGTATTGAACATATTTCAGGGTAAGATGCAGTGGCAGTTGTTGCTGCATGGTGGAATTGTTATGTGACTGGGATCATGCTTACAAGACCAGATGGTGCTAATGGGGGAGGGTGAAGGGGCTGGGACTCCTGCATTGCCCTGATAAGTGTGCCTGAATTATTTACTTTAATCTTCAGAGATTGTACAAGATGTGCAGGCACCTATGATGTGGATAAGGCTCAGTTCTTTCTGCCTGGTACAAATACTTCTCCTTTGTTCACATGCCCTTAGGTTACATACAGCACTGCTTGGTAGATGAGTTTGCATGATCCTGGAAAAGTCCAAGTGCCACCTGTCACAAGGATAAATGGAACTGGTGACATACAGGTTTTCTATAAATGCAACAGAGACACAAAAGAGTGTGCTCTTGAGAGAGCACCGGGTTATGTGACTTCTTAAAGGCTAACTGCAGCCAGTGCTGAGCAATCAGGCCTGATCTAGCAGTGCATTCAGGCACATGATGACTCTTAACTCTCTCTTCAAACCACCTTTGTGACATATGCTGACTTGAAAGCTCAGTCTCTCCATTCTCTTGATGTGTGTATTATGGCTGCAGGCTCAGGAATCATTTAGGTTGGAAAAGACCTTCAAGATCATCAAGTCCAAGTAAACCTAACACTGCCAAGTCCACCACTAGACCATGTCCCTAAGCACCACATCTACACTCTTAAATACCTCCAGGGATGGTGACTCACCCACTTCCCTGGGCAGCCTGTTCCAATGCTTGACAACCCTTTCAGGGAAGAAAGGAAGCTTCAGTGTGCTGAGATCTAGGGAGATGCAGTAATTGAAAGATCTCTTTAACATATGTTCTTTTTTTCTTTTTCTCCCCAAATCCTCACCTCTCCCATTCCCACCAGTGTCAGCTATGATGATCTAAATTCCATCCTATGGATTGCAACTGGTATCTGCTGGTATTTAGGCTTTTTTTGCCAAAGGATGTCATACTATAGAGGAATTAAATAAATACAGCAAAAATATTGATATTATTTCAGCCTCAGTTGTTTTGTATTTGGTTTATTTTATTTAATGTCATGTTATGTTATTTTAACCAAGGCTAAGGTAGTCCATGTGTTGCTGGATGGTCACAACATCTCCCCACCCGAGGGCTTTCTTATCCGCAAGGGACCAGGCAACTGTCACTTTGACTTTGCCCAGGAAATTCTCTTTCTCGACTATCTGCAGCCCCAGCTGATTAACAAAGTACAAAGGAGGTAAAGTAGGATGTTTTTTTCTATCTGAACCACACAATTTCTCTTAATTGTTTAGTATTCTTTCATCTTCTCTGTTGAAGCCAATTACATGAGGCTGAAAATATGAAGCACTTAGAACAAAATGTTTCACTGGGTTTTAACTACATACTGTTAACCAAATTTTGAGATCAGAGGACAATTTAGTCCATAATCACAGGTGAGGGGGCTGGAGGGTGGTGTTTGTGGAATCTTAGTTCTTTGGGTTTGTCCTTTTCTTTTCTGAACGAGCCAAGATATAAAGAAACTGTTTTGTTTTGGGGTTTTTTTGGCAGGACGAGTTCAAAGAGAATGGAACAAGCCAGTATGGACTATGAAGCACCATTAATGCCCTGTGGTTGTATCCTTCTCTGTCTATTTTAGAGTCATATACTATGGTTATGAGTCTTGACCTTCTTGAATCCAACAGTTTCTGGTGCTTTAAGAAATGAACAAGATACTGAGAATATGAGAAAGGCTTCCATTAAGTATGAATTTAGAATAAATAAATGGAATATAATATATCAATGTGTGACCTGTTTTCAGATATTTTAGTAGCTTTTCCTTCTGCTTTTTATAATCTTTTCAAGCTGGAGCTAGAGGTCCATTAGCACAGTATCCAGCCAGCCTGTCAAAGCTAGGGATCTTCATATTTTTGTATATCTTTGAATGTTTATCTTTTATTAAAACTTTATTAAGGTTGACCAGAACTGTGTAATATTTTTGCCATTTTTCTTAATGTTTGTGGCTTTCTAATCTTGAGTTTTCCTAGATAAGAACAGCCTTTTGTGATAATATCTATTGTCATACCCACCCATCTATTTAAGGGGCCTTTTAAATCTATTGGGCTATTCTAACCAAGTTAAGACACAATGAGGTCTCAGCAATGCTCAGTTTGTGCTGGTTTCATGAAAATCAGTGTCTGGATAGAGCAAAGAGATACAATTGAGTGCTCCACTAGAGAAATGGACAGCACAGGCTCCATCATTACCTTTTCTGCCATTCTACTTCAGGGCATATTTCCTGGCCAGTTATCACCTGTATAGATCAAAACCAGGCAAAGGCATATTCAGTAAGCATAGGAAGGCAGTGAAGGCTCCAGATAGGAGCTCTGGTGTTAATAAGCTGCAGTGTACAAGAAGGTAAGATACACACTAAAAAAATTCAGTAGTTCTTCATCTGATGGAAGAACATATATAAATATATATGAACATGGATATATTTAAACATATATAGAAAGACTTTTGCCTGTCTGCAGGTTGCCACTTGCAGATGTTCATTTGTGTGTGTTATCAGTGATAGAAAAGGCAAACTTGTTGTCTCAAAAGAAAATCGTTTATTCAGAGAGATTTAAGACATAGTGAAGACAGAAGTGAAAAATAGATTTATTTCTTTTCTTCACTCTCCTAAACTGCAAATAAGTGTCTGACATCGAGATGTGGGCTGCACAATGACTTTTTAAAACTGCAAATTAAATAGTCTGTTAGGACAAAGTATCAGTATAAAAATTTTCCTTAATAACTTTTTGCTTTTTAGTTGTCTTCCAGTTTCAGCTTCTGACAAGCTGGGGGGATCCTTACTACATTGGTTTGAATGGACTCGAGTTGTTTGATGAACATGGAGACCAAATCTTACTAACTGAAAACAGTATCCTTCCATAAACCAAGTGCCTCAATCCCTTTCAGAGACACAGTTTGCTCCCTGGAAAACTAGCACATGGCATCTCTTGCTACTTCTTCCAAATGGCCAGTTTATCCCACATGATTACTCTGCTTCTATTGCTCTGTATTTGTGTGATATACTTGTTTCCATGTGTTTTAATGTATTCTTTATACTTTCAGAACATTTATTCTCTGAATGGGATGCACCAGCAAAGCAGGACAAGGTTAGAGAAAGGAAGGCTTAAGAGTGAAACGGTATTTTTTGCTATTAACATTTATTTCTTCTGTGGTATGGAAGGACCAGAAAGTTGGATGAGCTATAAATTCATAAGAAAAGGTTGAGCTCAGTTCTTTATTATGGAATCTTTCATTGTGCCACAAGAAAGAAATTTTTCATAACTCTTGTTCTGGAGCTTTAGGCTATTCTAGACACCCAATCCAGCCATGAAGATAAGGGCTGGGACTTTGAATTTGATTCAGTGTTCCCTGGGTAAGCAACAGAGGGAATGAAGGACATGTTTGAAAGATTCATAGTCATCACTTCAGTGCTCTGCATCAGCTAAAGTCTCTTAAGAGCTGAAAGCTTCATACCCCAACATATAATTCATGTGGTTCAGTCACATGGAAGAAACAGTTTCTTAGCCAGCTAGGAAGGATAAAAAGCATGGATGCTGCATCAATTGTATGTCTCTAAGGATCCTCACTGACTAATAAATAGAGGATACAAAGACAAAGGTAATAAAGGCTTTTTCCTGAGTGCTATTTTTATTTGTATCTTGTATGATACATGATGAACTTGAAACCTCTGTAATGGAGAAGAAGCATTTTGAAATTGAAAAGTGGTAATAAATTGTTTTTAAGAACAGGAGATCTTTAACTTAGCTTTTAAATGGTATGGCCTTACAGTACAGTACAGTGCCAGGTAAAGATACCTCGTCTTGTTTTGAATGATCACCTGTTTCTGCCTCTATAGTAGTGTTGCCTGGATATATTAGGATCCCAAAAAGAGAATATTTGTCTTAGTAGAGGACTAAATGTAATAATTCAGCACTGAGTCTGGAGCAAGCTTTTCTTAAACAGTTGAGGCATTGCTGTCTTATTCCTTAAATTCTTTGTAAATACAGACTCAGACCTTTTAGAAAGCAGGACAAGGGGAAATTAGTGTCCCTCCAACTGAATGCTAGGGGTTTATAATTCTGAAGACAGTGCCATCCATCCACACCTCTTTCTATGTCTTTAACATAAATATGTTTTTAACATAAATGTTCTCTTAGGGAGAAAATCGGGTTAACTAGAAGGCCTGTTCAATGGAAGGTTTAATCTTTCCCTCTCAAAGAACTGATAGAAGCTCTTATTAGACAGTTACTGATTTTTATCACAAACCTTGAGGAACTCAAGCAAAACCTAGTCTGACTGATGACTACCTCCTGCAAGGATACTTTCCTTGAAATATGTTTCATATGAGGAATTTTCACAAGTTTATGCTCAAAAAATAGGGCTTTATCAAAAAACTAAAACAAAACAAAAAACTGGGAAGTGCCTATTCCTGATAAGGGAACTGTATTGATGAAGTCATAAATAAATATTTGAAAATAAATTAAATGCAGCTAGTTAGTTTATTCCTATTTTAGAAATAATTTTGAATGCCAGAATCTGTAAGGATTGTCCTGCTTTTGAAAGTGTGCACCCAAGTTCCTCAGCTACCTATGTGAATACTTGGGGTATTTTTAAATTTTACTGCTGTAGTAACAAATACTCACTCATGGAATCTGGACAAGCAAGCATGAACTTTGAAATATGATGTTTCTGAAAGGCACTTTATGGTTATTTACACTTAAAGTTTTTTTCAGATATTGCTGCTTTCCCTGATAGTGTCAACATTTTGGAAGGTGTGTCCGGAGACATCCGAACTCCAGACAAACTAATTGACAGAATAAATGACACAACTGATGGCAGACACATGTGGCTTGCACCAATTCTTCCTGGCTTGGTACATTTTCCCTTTTCATCCAGTTTAATGATGTGCATAGATGTAGCTAGAAGCATAAAGGAAAGGGGAAGCATACATAATTTTTAGGTAAATTTGATGTTAGTAAATGATACTAAATCGCTGTATTTTAGAAGTAGTTCTTTTTATTCCAGTTTCTCTTTACTGCACAGATAGCAACAGTGTGGATTTCCAAGGTTTGTAATCTTCTGTCTCCATGGTGCAACAGCAGCAGAATTTCCAAGGCTAGTGTAGATGTTTTTTCAGTTATTATGATAAAGATACTGAGAAAGAGTTTAATGTGCATGTTTTGTGCAGTAAACACCTTTCAAACAGGAGTGGACTGGGATCTTAAATTCATTTTTCCAAAAGCAATGAATGTTGTTCCAGCAGTGAGAATTTTTAAATCTCATTATCTGTGTTGAATTCAAATTCATAAATTGGAGATGAGAGACTTAGTATTTCATGTCCTAAGGCCCCAAGTGATTCAGCCCTTTTAGAAGCCCCATGTTTAAAATACAGGGTATCAAATATCTATACAGGCAAAGTAGATAAACTTAGATGAGTTCTGACTTTGTTTTGCGAGAGGACATTTTTTATGGGCCTGCTATGGACATCATTAAGAGGTTTTGTTTGCTTTGTTGGGTTTTTTTCTTAGAAGAGGATGGAAGTAACAAAATGTAAACCTGATGTGTGGTATGTTGTTACTGGAGAGGAAAAATTTTTATTCCATATGTTACAGGTACTAATTAGAATATTAAAAGCAAATAATTAAGTCAGTTTTGAAAATATTTCATATATCATTATATGTTGTAATGCAGTGGGTATAATTAAGATAAAGCTTTTAAGTATACCTGGGAATACTGACCACTTGCATTTCTTGGGAAAATAGAAGGTCTGTGTAATGCTTGAGGCTCCTACTGTGTAGATCCCACATCTTGAATCCTGGTAATTAATTGGATGGGATGCTCTGATATCCATTATAGCATCATGAGTCATTGATTTGACAACCACCTGAGTTTTCTCACATACTTAAAGATGTGCTTGCAGAGGCTATTTCATTTTGGTGACAAGGAAGGCAGCAGTACCTGGAGTTCTAGCACAGATGCATGTGCTGCTGGTGGTGGTGTGTCTGCCACCAAAGCACTGTAGAGGAACATAAGACATCACTGTTAAAAGGGTAAATTGATGAAGTGTGATATGCAGGAGGGAAGTAAGCAATCTAATGGCTTCCTGTCCTTAAACTGTAACAAATTACAGCTCTTCATGACCCACATAGTACTTTTCTCTCTTCCATCTTCTGTGACAAGGTGGTACAGCCAGGAAGTGTAAAAGCATTAAGTGATCAGCCTATTCATGATCACCCTCTGGAGCTGGGATGCTGAACCAAAGCTTGTACATACTTACATCTGCATTGCTAGGCTGCTTTGAAACATGCCAGTTGCCTGGAAAGCTGAATTAACTCTGCTAGGTTGGAAGGCTCAAAAGCTTTGAGGACATTTTATATTATAGCCTTCCTTTTCATTTCTGAATATCTTGTCATTTCTAATTCTAAAAGTGTTTTTGTCTTTTGCAAATTTATTACTAATGTAAGTACTGCTTGATTTCTTTGTTCCCCTGTTACTGGTTGTCATTTTATTTATTTGTTTGAATGTATTTTCCATCAAATTTATCATTTGCTGTGAGACTAACAATTGCTATTGGAGACTATGCCCAAATTGTTTTCTGGAAAATCAGATATAAACATTTCTATTGATCACATCTACCTTTCTTCCTTCAGAGAATAAAATGCATCATGATTTAATACAACTAACGATATTTTCTCCAGTGCATCAAAGGATTAAAACTTCAGAGGATGCTAGAGATGCAGCTTAAGATATATTGGCCCAAAGTTGATATAATAAGTCCTAAAAAGGAATAGCATAGAATTAACTGTAACAGGCGAGATTAGTTTCCTGCTGCCTAATCTTCAGTCTTAACACCTTGACATTAATGTCACTTTAAGTAAAATGAACACCTCAAGTGACTGTTGTTTAGTGAGCACCTGGAGAATTGTCTCTACATTCCTATTAGTGTAACTCACACAAAAACTGCAAAGTTTCTGCAGGAGATTTCAAAGTTAGGGGTTAGAGGAGAAATTTTAGTCTTGCAAATAGATGGATGGATTCCATTAATATGTGGTAGAAAGAAATGGAATGGAATAGAACACCAGATTAGCTTATCCTGAAGCATGTGTCTGCATTTGGTTGATTAAATACTTATTAAAAGTGTCTCTCTACCCCTCATCCAACTGACTGTCAGTCCAGGGTGACAAGCTCAGGTGCAGATGGCATCTCCTGGATAGTTACACGTACACTGGAGAGGGCAGCTCTGGGGTGGAGACATCTATGAATTACCAACAGAGATGATAGCTTAACTTAAATCCCTCACATCAGTTAACTGTCCTCGAGCTATATCTCTTTAAATATAGATCTCTTTTGATGGAACATGCATGAGAATTTCATTTCTTTGGGGAATTTGTGCTTTTAAATATAAATGAATTCTCTTTTACAGGTGAATAGGGTGTATGTCATTTTTGATGTACCTACTACTGTGTCAATGATCAAGTTATGGAATTATGCCAAAACACCTCAAAGAGGTGTGAAAGAATTTGGTGTAAGTAATTTTTATATGCATTTTGTATGTTCTGGTGAGTCAGCTTCCTTGATTTCTGTGCTTATTTTCACAGTTTACTGAAGTGTGATTCCATATAATCCCAAAGCATGGAATTAGTCTCTGCATTGAGTATTAAAATGACTAATCTATGTCAGTCATCTGTCCTCCCCTTCCTGTCCAGGGAAAGAACAGTTTATATGATTTTTTTTTTTTTTTCTTAGATAATTGTCTTAGGATAATACTTTCTTTTTTCCACTGACTATAGAGCAGGCCTGGAAGACTAGTTTAAATTACAAGCCCGAGTTTTAGACAGCTGAAGTGAGGTGAGATTCATTAATTCCTAGATTTAAGAGTGATTCACTCCAGTTAATAGAATGGCAATTATGTAAAACACAAAATACATTTTTAATTACCTCCCTGAAAGCTGCATTAGAAACATCAGTGAGAACAGAAAAACTTGGGGGGGGGGGGGGAAGATCAAAACCTAGCAACAAATAGAGAGAAATGGTAGTTTTAAGGAATAAAAGCTAAACTAATGACCAAACTTGTGAAACAAATAGAGCAAACCAATTTCTAGTTAATTGACAGAGACATCTAGAAATCAGGCATTGCTGTCAGCAGTTGTTTTGTCTGTTTGTTTCCTAAACACCTTCAGCTTCTGGTGGATGACTTGCTTGTGTACAATGGGATTCTGGATATGGTGAACCATGTGGTGTTGGGCATCCTACCAACCTGTGATCCGGTGGTCCCGTATCACACCATTCTCTTCACAGATGATGAGAAGATTTGCTATCAGGAGAAGAGAACTGTTATTAGGTATGTGAGTGGGTCTTGATTGTAAAAAATAATCTTGTTTTCAAAACATGGTTTTGTGTGACTAATGTCAGCACTATGTATATTGCTATAGAAAATTCTACTCCAAAGCATTCTCAGCTTCACTTGAGATATAACCAGTGGTTTTTTAGACACTGGGACTGAATTACCAGCTTTATTTGTAAGCAGTTTGTAGCACTTACTGGATTTCATGTTTCATACTTAACATGTATTTTCATGGAAGCCTATAGAAATAAACACAAAAGAAAGCAGTTAGGCTTCCTTAGGGAAGAAATAATAAATCTCAGTGATATTACATGGAGGGGAGGAAAAAAGTTACTGAAGAAGAGCCAAATATTAAAAGTAAAGAAAGTCTTCTGATTTGGCATAGATACTAATTAAGGAACCAAAATTCTACTGTTTCATAAATGTTATAAAATAATGAACTTCTTAAATGAGAAATGAATTGCATTCAGAGGAATGACACCTTGAAACCACTAAGTTGGCAATCTCACAGAAAACTGATGAAATGCAGTGAGAAATGCACTTCTATTTAGAAGGTCAGGATTGATAGGGTCTGAAAAACAGCAAAGAAAATAAAGATTGAAAGAATAATTTATTTTAAATGAGATTGAAAAGTGAAAAATCGAAAGCTTATAGAAATAAACACTTTCTTATACATTGCACAGCTAACAAATAGAATGTCTTGCACATACATCATTTGGGGGAAAAAAGGTGACAGCTTTGCAGTCAAAAATGGCACGTTTTGTTCAGAAGAATATTCACATATTTAGCAATAAGTGGAAGGAAGGTAAGCCTGATTGAGAACAGAAGTTCACGTTTGCCTACGAGGTTTGTTTCCCTGTGTTTCTCTAAAGCATTGGCTGTTGGCCACTGGTACTGTCAGATGCTGAAATAAATTACTGTTGTTTGGATGTATTGTGTTACTCATGTTTTTGTACAAGTGGCTGTGTTGTCATGGTAAAATTTGGAGGTAAACAATTTGTCAGGTGCAAAAGTTACCGAAATGAAAATGTCTTGAGGAAATGTGAGTTTTGAGAATTTTTTCAGTGGGGTATAGAAAGGAGGAGGAGGAGAAGTGAACCTTTACTTTCTTCAGCCTGACATCTTTCTATGAGTAGAGTTATTTTATTGGAAGCAGAGAAGCACCAGCTGTAATCAGAACTTTTTCACATAACTTCCTCTGCACATATTTATAAGACCTATATCCTTTGAGTTCATTTTAAAAGGGGTATTCCTTTGGGGTCACACAAACTGCACATCTGTGTTCCAGTCAAGAGCATGCTCAGTCTCTTCTCTGCTAGACTTTGGTGCAGGAGCTTTCTTGGTCTTTCTTCTTAGCCTGGTTTGCAATCATCTTTTCCTTTTTTCACCTGCTACCCTACTAAAATATAGGATACTTCAGCAATAGAAGACAAACCCCATACTACATGCTGGATAACATCCCTCCATTTAAAAAATGCTCTTGAGCTTTTATATATTGTTACTTCTGGTTTTGGCCTATTCTCTTTCACATGTCACTGTTCAATATTTTATGAACCCTGAACTTGAGTCTGATATTAGCATCCATAGTGTAAGTTCTGATTTACTTCAGTGTTGCTTCCCCTGTTTCACTCTGACAGTTTGAGACATTACATTTTTCTCCAAAAATAGAAACCTATTTTGTGCAGTATTTGTAGAGAAAAGAAAAATACACTTCTTTTTTTCCATGGGCATGGATGTTTTGTTTTTGTCTCTGTGAAAGGGAGATGTTATTAGTGATGTTTTCTTTAACTTTCAATTTAGCTCACACTTTTTCTCTCATTTGTTTAATTTAATTTCACTTTGAAGTTATTACTTCTTTCCCAAAAAGAAATCATTACAATTTTGCAAAGCCTGCAAATAAAACTTGTCACAGTAAATGAGTTTTGTTTAGTTCAGAAAATTTTCAAATAATGCCATTTTGGCATTACAAAACAGTGTTAAATTCCATATAGGGATTTTTATACCCTCTTTGTACAACACTATTTAAAACCTCCCTTTGGTTAATGTGGTTCAAGCTGTGTAGGCAGGCAAGAAAATTGTAGAGTGAATATGGTGTTTCTATTTGAATGTGTGCCTGAATGAATGCTGCTAATTAAAACTGGCAAGAAATCCTTCAGGTGGATGAAGACAATGCCTTTCCTTTCTAGATAGGCTCATCCAATGTGTCTGTGCTTCAGAGCTTTGTTTAGCCTCCAGGACCTACATAACTTACTTGGTAACCTTTTCCACGGCTCTCATAACTCCTCACAGTGTTGATTGTTTTGGCTGTTATACTGATTTTAATCTTTTCAGCAATCATGTGGGAGATCAGGATGTACGGATGATGAATGAAAATGAGATTGTCACAAACAGCAAAAGGAAGCAGGTTCTGGCTGATCCAGGTGAGTTCTGTCTTCTACAATTTTCTGCTGCTCACTTTCTCCAGAGATGGCATGGATAATGAACATTGTTATAGACCTGAGCTGGGAAAAGTGGGGAGACTTACACTTCTTGTATATATTTAGCTCTACTTTTTCTACCATAGGAAGGCAAACCAGGAATGTCATACTTAGGTGGATTTTCATGCAGTGTCTACATCTGAAAGTAGATGATATAAATCAAAGACACATGTGGCATATAGTCATAGCTTGTGCTAACACATACACAGAAGTCCTCAGGAAAGGAACTGACTGAAGATAAACTGAAAACTGGTGTTATTTGTGCAGGTTCATAGGTAGTTTTTGGAATAGTAGGTTCATTGCATCCCCCCCACTGGCCTTTTAAGCAGCTTGAGATGATGCGTGTGTGTCTCAAAATTAGCTGCTTGTTGCTCCTCAAGCAAATCCAAAATCACAATAAGGGTAATAAGGGAGGAAAACATGTTGGCTTTGTTCCTCCCACTGTCTTTCTGGTTGGTCTTTTCTCTTACAAAGTAATAATTAAAAATACAACCTCTTTTTTTTTCCCAAGGAGAAAGAGTAGATTGTATTTATAGTCTGAAGAGTCCCAGTCATTCATTGTAAATTACTCAGAATAGCTCCCTAAATACATTACAAATTCTCAGCCAAGCTGGTGCATTCATGATTGGTTTTCTCTCCTGAGCATGACATTTTCTCCCATTAGTTCCTCTGGAAAGTGTTACAAAGATTATTTGATGGCTTTTAATAACAGTTCTGTAGGAGAGGATTTCAAATGCCATTGCCCATACACATACACCTTCAGAGTTATCGGTACATTCGCACTAGATGCTCTGAACACCTCTGTGCCTGGCCTGGAGTGCAGATGTACCCTATGTCCACTGGAGGATCGCTGTCATTGCCGTGGCCACCACATCTGTTGCCCAAGCATTAAGGACACAGAGTTCCTCGAAGCCATCAGTTGAGGATTGTGTATTGCCATCTGCCCATGTCTCCTCTGTAGTTCTCACTGCTACCAGATGCAGGGGTTAATAACATCTCTTCATAGAATGATTTGGGTTGGAGGAGACCTCAGGGGGTCCCCTTCTGAGGGAGGGTCCAACCTCTTACTCAGAACAGTTCCAACACTGAATTCAGAGCAGATTCCACAGCAAAGCGATTCCAGGGGACTGTGACAAAAGCGGCAACACTCACTGTCAGGGTAAGAAACATTCCTGAGAAGAGCAGCTTAGTTTTCCTTCTGGGATGGAAAGAGAAATGGACATGTTTCTTCCCGAGTTTGGTCTGTGGCTTCACTGTTAATCCAGGTGCGGTCTTACAACAGCATTCAATGTTCCTTAACAGCTTTGCGTCCGAAAACCTGCATATGTGAAAAAGGGCTGCAGAGGAGGAAAAGATAACGAGGGATGGTGACTGGGAAGTTCTGAGACGTCCAGCCCTCAAGAACTGCAATCTAGATCTCCAAGACACGTATCATCCTGGTGGAAGATTTTCCGTGTCTGCTGCTGCTGAACCACCTCTTGTCTAATGAGAGGAAGTTTTATTTGCTACAGGAAATTTTCTTCAGTAATGAAATTTAAAGGATTAATTCAGTTTTCTGGGTTTTTTAATTGTTGTTATCTGTCTGATTTTTTTTTTTTTCCCCCTCTCTCTTAATTGAAAATCCAGGGAAGAAGGAACATAAAGGAGTGAGTGAGAACCTTATTGCTAACTGACAACTTTTCCTGCCAAGGACCAAGAACTTGGGTGAAGCGGGATGGTCATAACAAGAAGCTTTCAGAGTATTTCTGAAGCTGTAATTCCTAAATCCTAGCTGGATGATCATGTTTGTTATTAGAAGGAAGTGTCTGATTGCTTTCTGATGCCTATAAATAGTTCTTTGGGAAATGCCCTTGTTACAGGAAATACTCTTTACCTCTGTTTCTGGGCTGCCACTGCATGTTTGGATGCCGTGGCTCTCTCTGGGGGTGAACACTGTTTCTGACACCTGGAGAGGTTCCACTGGGCATGCAGAAGTGTGAGGGATGCTTTTAGAAAATGCAGATTAGAAAGGGAATTTATCAAGGTTTATTAAGTAACCTTCAGCTGTCACTTCTTTTGTCTTTTGCAGTGAAATAATTATTTCTTTCACTATTTCACTACCATGAAAAAAGCAAAATAAGTGTTTTGCCTGAAGTGCCGTGGACAGGCACTCTACACATTCTTCAGAGTCCTCCTGCTAGAGAGCAATGCTCTTTTCTCCTATTTTGCCTGAATTTGGTTATATGAACAAGGAGGCCATCCTTCTGCGCTGCACCAGCCAGATCTCTTGTCAGCAACTTATCTCCACTTTTGAGAAATGGTAAATGCATTTTAAGTAGCAGAAGGTAAGGACTGAACTGCATTTTTAAACACAAAATTCCCTGCATATGTAGTCATTTAAACAAAAACTCTAACCACATAATTATGGTGCAGGATTTGTAGCTATCCAAACGTACTTTTCACTGAAAATCTGTTGGTTGTGACAACCTGTAAACCTCTTCAATGGAAGACTCTTCCTCTCTCATTTAGTCCTTGCTCATTGTTTCCAGAGAGAATTGATCACACTGAAGTCACTATATGCTTTTAGATACAAAACAGAGATGATCTATTGCAGCTCCTGATAGAGAATCAAAATGTGCTGCTTCCCTTTCTGTACTAAGTCAGGAGTGCAATATCTTGTATATCTGCTTATAACAAGCATACTTCTTAGCTGCTGTTGGCTAATCTGCAAAGACACAAGATAGCAATGCATTTCCTGAATTTCTGTGTATTGATGGAGCAACAAAGTGTGTTTTGTACTAAATACAAACTTTACTTCTAAATGTAAAATAGTGTATGTGAGTGTATTGGACTTTGTTTAAAGGCTCTTCCCGAACTGCACTGACAAAAGAACCCTCTGTTCCTCTGAGAACTGTCTCCCCTGGTGGGTTTACCAGGGTAGCTCTACCAAGAACCAAAGTTTTATTTTTGCTCCAAATCAGATAACCATTACATGCACCTCCAAAATGAAAAAGAGGAGGAGCTGACAGGAGGGTTATTGGTAGGGCTAAGAACAGATAGAAATGTGTTTGGAAGAGGAGAGGCTTACGGCAAGGTTTTTAAGATGCAATCACAGATTCGTTGTACTGGCAATCCGTAGATGAGGTGAGGCCTGTTGCATTGTCTGTTCTTCTAAGAAAATTGCATTACATGTGAAGAGAAATGAAATCTGTCATGTTTCCTGGCACAGGATAGCATCCTTCTTATTGATCAGAAAAAGTATGAGGGCAGAGAGGACTTTCTATGCTCATCTGTCTTCTCTGTATCTGAGTGGAGCATCTCAAGCCCTGTGCGATGGACCAATGATTTTTCAGCCCTAATCCTCTGAGGTAACTCCAGGTTTTGTAAATTGTAAGTACTTGGTGAAGCTCAGCTGGGTCACAGCTCTCTCTATCATCTGTTTCACTGTCACCAACTCTGGTAACTGCAGCCAGTTCTCACACCTTTTGCCTCTGTATCCAGTGCAGCTGATCTGGCACAGAGAGCAGTGGCTTGTACCTTCTGCCAGCCTCTCCTGCCAGCTCCTTCACTCATTCAAGAGATTCCCCACAACTGCCACCATGAAAGTCTTTAAAATATTTCAAAAGAATTGTTAAGTTGTGGACCATCCTCCCCTGCAGTGTCCCTGTCTGAAAGGTTTTGCCAGCCTGCTCTCTGCTCTGGGATGATGTACGCCACCAAGGCAAGGCCTAATGAAGTCCTTGATTCAAGTCAGTCATATATAGAAAGTAACACAATGCTTAGAAAATATTTAATTAATCTCTGTGGGGTAAGAGTTGTCAGTGTTTGCCTTCCTAATTGGTGCTGAGATGTAATGACCCTTTTATAACCAGTGGTGATTGTCCTAGTCAGCCCTATGTATTCCAGCATAGGTACTTGACTCGTTTCCACAATGAATAGAGTTTTTAAAAAAAGTTTTATTCCATTTTTCACCTTTTCTTAACTAGTCACAAGTACATTGATGTCAAACTAGCATTACAGGAGGGAGAAGAGGAAAAGTAAACATGCAATCAAGAAAATCCCCATGGAGCACTTCAGTCAATGTCAGGCACAGCTTCAGCAGGAGTAATCCAGCAAGAATGCGGAGTAACATCATTTGACATTGTCAGAAGCATGACAAAGGAAAAGGAATGATTAATGTGAATTCTTACTGAAGCCTTTAATGTAAATTATTAAACTTTAGCCTAGTTCCAATTTCTAGGCCACTCAAAAACCTTTATGTCATAGTTGTTCACCTTTACCTGTAGTGTCTTGCTTTAAAGGGGTTGGATCAAGATAACAGAAGTGAGTTTGTTTGTCTCACAGTGACACTGAGAAGGGCAGAGGATAAAGAAATAATCTGTGAGGAAGTACATGTCATGCTGCCTACTTTTTGATTTTTAAAAAGACATTTTTATCAGTCTTCACAGTGTAACCTGAAAAGTGGGATGCTTGGGAAGGCCTGCAACTCTGTCTTCACTTTCTGCCTTTTTGTGGTTTAATCCAGTTGAATTTAAATAGCAGTGAGAAGCACCTGTGTGTGGACAAGGGAGCAAGCAGTGATGCAGGCAGTGTAAAAGGCAGCATAGAAGACATGGGTGTTACTGAGTCAGGAGAGTCATTGTAATTTTGGAAGGTGAACCCCTAGGAGCTATGTGAGGAGCTACGTATGGCAGCTAAAGTAAACAGCCCTTCTCATGGCTTAGGCTAGACCTGGACATAAAATGCTCCACAGCATCCTGCTTCGGTGATGCTGTTTCCTGTGAGATTTCCTGGTCCTGCTGGACTTTTACCAGGTCCCTGATGTGTCAGTCATTCTCCATAGGGATGTTCAGTCCTGTTGTTTCAGGAATGTATGCCAGACTGGTAACATCTGAGAGAGCCCAACAGTGCCAGTGAGTGGCTGGGTGTTGTGACATTGGACAGAGACCTTGTATACCAGGTAACAGGCTGGGATGACCAGAGACAGGAATCACTGCCAGTGCTGATGTGAGGATGAGAGCAGTGGATGAGGGAGGTTGCATGTTGAGTCTTTAAACTCTCTTACATTACCAGGAAAAGCTCACTTCTTGGCCTAAGTCAGGTAAGAGCAAATGTAAAGTGCTGTATTGACACCTGAGTTCTGGCTCATGCAGGTGCTGAAGTCTGCTTTCCCTTTGATTGAGTCCATGGCTTTTACTCTGTAGGACAGAAGCATTTCCTCTTCCCTCCTGCTATCTGATTTGGCAATCTTTGCTGTTGGGTGCACCTCTGTGCTGGCCTGAGGAATATAGCAAGTGATAGAGTCCAAACCAGCACCAGTGTGCACAGATGTGTTGTACAGGGATGCCTTAGGCTGGCCTCTGTGTCTGGGGCTGCTGGTCCAGGAGGCTGAGCTCTGAGAGGAGCTGCTTCTCTGGTCAGAGGCACTGAAGTAGTCAAATACCTTTGAATATTCTTCAAAAAATGTGGACTGCAGAGCACAGTGCCTAGTAATGGCTTCACCAGTGCTACAGAGACTGTAACTATGGACACTGCAGCATTTGATGCACCTTCCTGTATTCCCTTGTAGTTCTTGCATCCTGTCAATCTTTCAGCTGCATCGTTATGCTCAGGTCAGTCCTTTTCCAGA
The DNA here is from genome assembly GCA_907165065.1 of Caprimulgus europaeus. Next base: position 15,069,637 of record OU015540.1, on the reverse strand, counting down.
ACAGGCCTGAAGGTCCTGCTCAGAATCATCATTCTCTTTCTTGCAGGTGTGACCAACCTGTTTTGCTCTTCAGACATATGTGCTCAGGTGTATGACAGCATTAGTCTCATTTCATCTAGTGTCCCATATGTAAGCCACTTGCTGTCTGTGATCTGTGGTGTCACCAACCCTTGTCATCACAACACAGTGGCTCCTGTTTGCATGGGGGCCTTGTTTCCAGGGGTGCTGGTGCTGTTTGTCTGCCTGTTTGATTATTGTCCATTTGAAAATGCTGCAGAGATAAATGTTCATTTTGGAGATGTGCACTGACAAGTCTCCTCTGAAGAGCAGAGTGGAGTGTAACAACCTGGAGGAAGGTTTGCTTCCATTGGAGCGCTGAGGTCCTGGTACTGAGAGCACAAGGAGGAGGGTTCCTGGCTCAGTGGTCTCTGCCCATTTCCGTGACTATTTGCTTGTTTGCTGAGAAATGACTTACAGCCCATGTGAGACACAAACATCCCTTTATCACGCAGCTTGTATCACCCTAATGGAATTCTGTCAGCTGAGGATAAAATGTGGACTAAGAAAGCAATTACAGAGTGAATCTCCTAGCTGCAGGAAGAGCTGAGAGATGGGCACAGAGTGCCCAGCTGGAGTAATTTCCTGTCCGACTGGCCTCTAAATCTTGCTGGGAAGAGATCAATTTTCCACCCTTGTCTAATAGCATCAGCTCCAGTCACCCTGGCTCTGGACCCTGGGCAGTGCTGCAGCGTTGAGATCTAGGCATAAAAGGAAATATTTGCAGTTTGTGACTTCTTTCTTACTGACCTAGAATTTACTGGGAAAGGGGAAAACAAGGCTACAGCCCTTCTGTCTGATGGCTCTCTAGTGTTCCTTTTTTTAGCTCCTGGTTGACCATCCCAGTGATCAGCAGGGAGGGAGTTTCCCAGCCTGGACTATTGCTTCCAACACTGCATGGTCCTCCACCCCTAGCTCACTGCTGTGGCTCTAATTAGGAGAGGAAAACCAACACCTCATGGTCTGCCAGCAGCCTTCGCAGGTAGGCTGTTTATTTGCAAAAGCTCCCAGTTACACAGTGAGACCACAGTGAAATCCTGCCTGTAGCTTTCAACTTGCTCAGGGTCTCTTTGGTGTGACTAAAATCAACTTGACTCACAAATTCTCAGTGTGCATCTCTGCTGTATTGCTCATGGGACTTCAAAAAATGTCAGCATGCACAGATTTTGTGCAGGTTTCCCAAGAGGATGGGCATTCTGGGGAGCTGCAAACCTAAGGAGATTGATCAGACAGATACAATTAATTTGTGCTCAAGTCTTTCTTCTTACTCATTTGTGATCTGTTGTTTCAGAGCTCAGTTGCTTATGTTGCTTAGCTTATCTGGATCTAACTTTAGAAGGAGCTTCACAGTGGTTTTTGAAAGTTCCTCGTGCTGAGCTAAGCATGTGGAGGTGAGTGTCAGAGAATGCTGAAGGAACTTAGAAATAGCCAACTCTCCATCTGCTCAGCAGAGAAGCCAGGGGTGGGTGCAGTGCTAACGAGAAATTTCACATCTGGACATCTCAGAGGCATTGTAAGGACCAGGAGGAGCCTGGTACTCAGGTGCTGCCTCCTGAGAATGTGAGCCCAGCTGAGTGTCCTGGACTGAACTGGTCTCCAAACTGTATCCCAGGCAGTACAGCTGGAGCTGAAGCAGATGTAGGTCAAAGGCTTAGATGGAAAACAAGCGTGGTAGGTGTAAGGGTAGTGGAATACAGAAGAAGCTGCTATGACTATGAAGGTTTCTCAGGGAAATGACTTCACCCAAGGGGAGCATTGTACCTGGGAGAAGAGGTGGTCCCTGTGGTAAAGATAATGAACTGGAAGCAGCTGAGCCCTTTTATAATTTTCACAAAGATCTCTCTGCTGCCTGATGGCAGCATAAGGTGGCTGCCAGAGGAGACGTTTCTGTCTGTAACAAGCTGGGGAAAGAACTTTCATCTTGAGCAGGAGAGAGCTTTCATCTTTCATCAAAAAGGGCGAGGACTGAGGTGGCACAGCAGCTTCACTGAGTGCACAGCGTGGTTGGCAGGAGAATGAGTCAGCCAGCACAGGGAACTGAGCTGAGACGCTGATGCCTGTCAGCCCTGCTTGCTTGCAAGTGTAAAACACTGGTGGTGCTGTTCCTGCCCGTGACTCGTGGCTCTCTGCTCCCATTCATCAAAGGTTTTCCTGGCTGCTTTCTGCAATTACACACCACTTTTTTTTACCTTACAAAAGTCAGACCAGGTTACACAGGACTTCATCCAGTTTGGCCTGGAAAACCTCTAGGGATGGAGGCTGCACAACCTCTCTGGGCAATCTCTTTTAATTTGTGACTGTTGGGATAGGGAAGAAGTTTTTGCTTTGACACATAGTAATCTATACTTTCCTGCACTGATTAACGGCCTAAATCAGTGTGGGTAAGACTTCTGGCATTGCAGAAAGGTCATCTCTGCTGTCGTCATCTCGCTGTATAATAATAAATTTGGTCTCCCAACTATAATTTCAGATTTGCAGATTAGCAGAAGTCTTATGATCTGCCTCTTTCCTGGTCTGCTAGAGGGCACTGCTAAAAATAAAGTAAGTAGCAAAGCTACCTGAAGTGGAATAAGCCTAAACAGTTGTAAAAAAACTAATCTACAATGAATGTGGGTTCTGGCTTGTTTCCAAAGGAATGTTTTTGGATGGCTTGCTGTATACTGGAAATTGTTTGGTAAGGATTAGTTGGTGAACAGATGAATCAAACTGACATTTCCATTACCAACAGGAGATCTGTCTGTGGCCAGAATTCATGGAGAAGGATGTGGGATGATAGTAAGACTTTTCATTATGTTTAATATTGTCAGAGAAAAGAAATAGCTCCTATTATTCATCTCTCTGGGATGGTAACGTATCTGAATATCAGCACAAAATGGGAGATCTGATCAAAACCCACTGACCCAGCAAGACACTGATCAGTGTGTTAATCACTGCCTTTGGGACGCTGAGAAAATGTACTCGCACGATCAATCTGCAAGAAGTGAAGATCTGCATTTCCCAGTACAGCACGTGGTTAGATCAGTGCATGTTCTGTCCTCGTGGATTCTGTCTGAAGTCCTTTGGCATCACCCAGTGTCACTATTTTTTCTGGGGGAGTAGCATTAAGGCTTCAGAGAGATCTGCACCTTGGTCATCTGCTTGTGGTTTGAGAATAAGGGTCAGGGGACGACTTGTTGGACTCTTGTTTGTGTATCAGACTCCAAGGGGAGGAGAGGTCCATAGATGAGGGCTCCAGCTCACAGTGAAAAAGCAACCACCTGTAGAAGCTTATGGATGTAAGAAATGGAAAAGAGTCTCTGGAGGCAGTTTCACCTTGGGAAACAAAGATTGTAGATTTAATGTGAAAATTACTAAAGCCAAGTTGTACTGGAGTGTGCGAGAGGAACCAGGTATATAAATGTATAGAGAACACATCATGAGAAGCAGGTGTTCACGTAGGAAGAATGGAGAAGGGAGTAATGGTAATTAATGGTACCGCCCAAACCCCTGTGACTCAGCTTTCAGTACAGATGATGCTGATAATTAATATAAAGATGTTGACAGTTGCCTAAAACTGGTTCTGCTATATTTTAAGTCATAAACCATAAGGGCTGGTGGACTTGTTTTGCAGAAGGCGTTCACACTGTGCAGGGATATCGTTATTAACAGGACGAAGGGGTAAGCATGAGGTCAGAAAATGTATGATTCAGTGGCTGGTTGTGGCTGCAGTTATGCGTTAGAGATAGTAATGAGAAGCCTGAAAAATGTATTGGCAATGCATGTAGATCGAACCCTAGTAAAGGGCCCTCCGAAACAGTGACGCAGAAACTGTGCCATTTATCTTCTGTATCCACTTATGAAGATGTAAATTAAGTTTCTACAGGCTGATTAGCCAGTGGAGAGCTCCTGTTTAGAAGATCTCCCAGCACAGTGCTTCTGGAAGAAGAAAACTCTTCAGACTTTCCTATGGTGGATCTGATCTGCAAGTGATTCCAATGCAGGTTGTTTGTATGGCTTCACTCTATTTTTGTTGTTGTTGCCAGGTGTTTGTTGTACTGCAATGGTTTTGGTTTTGCAGCACAGATTTTACTATTTGATTTCTTTTATTAGAACACTGTCTGATCAGAGGGTGCTGGACCAGTTGACCTCCAGAGGCTCTTTCCAGCCTAAATTATTCTGTGATTCTATGACCAGTGTGGATCAGAACCCTCTATTTAACATAACTTACCTGCTGTAGAATCTGTTTTGTCAACTCAAGCCCACGGAGCTGCAGCATGGTGAATGTTAACAGGTGGCTTATTTAACACAATCAGCATGAGCTACAGATCACCCAAGGCTGGAAAAAGTGTTCACATCCTGACAGTTCTGACTGCACATCTGCTCCTAGGGATGGCACGGGGGAAGACAACCTGTGCCGAGGCTCTTGGGTCCTCAGCTTGCATTTAGGGAGGAATACATAACAGACAATGGATGTTACTTGAGTCAGTGTCATACTAATGAACCTCTGGATCTGGGTATGACTGGAGAACAGTAAATGTGATGTCTGTAGTTAAGAAAGGAAGGAAAAAATCATTCGGTCTGGTATTGGGTCTTCAGACTTGAAAGTACGTGCTCGAGGGAAAAAATGGAGTTGTATAGTTTAATGGAGAATAGATGGAATGCAACATGGATTTATAGACTAATTTTTCACTGTGTCTGATTGCCTTCTCTGGCTGTCTCTATACAAGTGAAGGTGATAACATTTTGGTGAGAAGGCTTATTTAGGCTGAGGAGCAATGCAGGCACAGTGCAAATCAGTCTGAATTGTCCAAGAAGAACAATGGCTGAATCTTTTTAACTGTCAGAATAATGGGACTGTGTAATTGCCTTTCTGTCTGAATACCAGGCAGAAAGACCTAAAGCCTTAAGACAGAGCATGCTTGTAACAGGACACGTTTCTGGCAAGTGCAGGATGCTAAAAGTGAAAGCAAAAAAATTGCTTTCAGACCCACGTATTTAAGATACTGCTGTCTGACATCTGTTGTGCTGACTCAGTTTTGTTACCCTCCAAGAAGGGCTCTTTCTGTGGGTGTAGGCGTTCAGCCCTCGCCCTCCTGTTGCGTTAGGAGTGGGTGACTATAGGAAAAAATAGACTGGACGCAGAAAAGCTCTTCAGAGTTGTGGGTGGGAAGAGAGCTGTGTTTCTCTCCCCAGCAAACCTAGGTAAGCAAAGCTAGCAAGGAGAGCTAAGGCTTGGAGAAGGATGAAAGGACTTGGTAATGCACAGGAGTGCAAACAATAGGAAGCACTCAGGAAAATGAGTAGAAAATGAGTGGATTTTTCTCCCTGTAGAAAATCAGGGAAGGTGGCTCAAGTACTGGATGGTCGCAAAGGTGCAGATAATGTAGTAACTGAAGAACAGACCATCTTCACAGAGGCAGAGCTGCCTTTGAGGTACAAATGCAGCAGAGGAAAAGAAGGAAGCAAGGATCTGTAAAGGGCAGGTGTAGTGGGTATTGCCCTGTTGCTTTCTTCACAGGTTCCCTGCAGCTGATCACTCGGGCTGCTGCAGACAGACTCTAGGACTCAGAAGTTGCAGGTACATAATAATGCTGTATGGAAGGTCTGGCAAGACTTGCCAACTCTAGTTGGATGGAAATAACCTGGAAGCTCCACCAGAATAGCTCAAAGACATAATTATCAGGGTAAAAGACCTAATGCACATCTCTAAAATGGGCAGAAGTGACTCATACCACACCTGGTCCAGAAGGAGGAGGACACTGAGTCCTGAAAGGGACCCAGAACTGACAATATCTGACAGAACCAGCCTTGATGATACAAAGCTAGTAAAAATAATTCACAGGTCTGTGCTGGATCTTGTTACCAGTAGGCATGAGGAGAACAAGGCTAAAAGAATCAGCACACTGTCTGGCCTCATGAACATGAGAAGCCACAGAGCCTGTTCTAATAGGAACAGCTGCATTAAGATTTTACAGGCAGAGAGGGCAGGCAACACAACATATGAAGATTGATATTGCTAATGTCTACATGGCATTTTCCTCAGTTCTGTCTCCACTGGAGATTATGGGAAGCTCTGAAGAGAGACTTCTGAGAGATCTGGGTGTCTGGGCTGTCATGGAAAAGCAAGTATGGAGCAGTGCCTACATGAGGGCCAGCCTATGCCAAACCCATCTGAACCAAAGGTGCACATTCCCTACAGAAAAGAGCCATGAAAGCAGAATATAACTGCTTGGAGGAGGGGGTGTTTGTGTGAGACATAAACATCCCCTCCACGGAGCACAGAGCCTTCCAGAGGACTTGTCGTGCTCCGCTGCGGCGCTCCCCAGGCTGTGTGGATAGCTGGAAGGGGATGCTGCATCTCCAGCGGCGCCATCCATCCTACCCTCACCTCCGTGCCCCTGCCAAGGGCGCTGGCTGCAGGAGTTTGAACCCTTCTCCCAGTCCCTTGCTCTGGTGCTGTGACAGTCCCGAGGACAAGGGCTGTGCACAACCCTGGGTGCTGCCGTTAATTTGCCAGATGTGGCTGTGGTGTGGTGCAGAGAGGCTGCGTGGGCAGAGTGCTGTGCCTGTGTCTGCACATTGGCTCGTGAGTAAAATAAATTGCTAATAACAATAAATTGCTAAAAACAAATTGCTTAAAAAAATGTATTTGTCAGCCCAGCAGGGAACAGCCCAAGCAGGTGGGATCTCAGACAGATGTCTGAACGGCCTTATGCAGGAGAGCCCGGAGATACAGAGCATGTCCTTGGAGCGTACTGTCCCCTCCTGTCCTCTGAGGATGTCTGGAGCTGTGGTGACACAAGGAATTATCAGCTTTTTTTTTGTAATTTTGTTGGTTTGTTTGTTTTTCTCCTCCCTGTTGTTCCTGGAATAAGCTTTTAAGAGGCTGATTATATCCCAGCAGCAGGAAAGGCAGGCTGAACTCACAGGTTACCTGTTACTCATCTGGCCATCCTCAGTGGCCTGGCAGGGAGCAGCAGCAGCGTGAAGGACGGGTATGTTCTGGTTCTGGTGTGTTTGGCACATTGAGACCAAGACGTGTCAATGCCTCTCTGAAAGGCAGTGGGTGAACCAATAGGGCAGGGGAGCAGTACCTCCCACTGGTACTGAGAAAATTGGCCCAAGGATGTCCCTCCACCCCACCACCCTCACCAGACCGTTACAAAATGGGCTACAAGGCCAGCCCTGTGAGCAGAACCTGATGGACAAACTGCTGTTCATCCATTGCACCTTGCAGGGTCCCAGATGGGGTGGGAGGTGCTCCAGGGCCATTTTCCTCTGTGTTCTCCATGACAGCAGCCTCCTTCCCTTGGGGCAGGATCCACAGCAGTGGTCACCTTGTGGGGCCTTTCACCATCAGTGTCACGGGAAGGCAAAGCGCAGTCGTTAACACGTGTGAGCTGGTCTGTCAGCACAGTCACCAGAGGCTGGGAGAGATGAGGGTCACAGACCTTTCCCTGTTTCACACATTACTTGGCATGGAGACCTGCTTGGGTGCACTGGCCAGATCTCATCCCAGTGTGCATTCAAGTTATGATTGTTGATTGATTTGATGTGAAAGTATTTTTAGACAAAAAAGTAAATAATAAATAAAGAATAGGCACAATTTTCTAACAAGTAATGTCATTTAATGAATGATATACTCTAGAAAATAGAAACTACCCAGATGCTGGTTGGTTGGTCTGTTTGGGGCTGGGGGAAGGCCCTTGCTTGGATGTACAATGCCTTCTCTGGATTCTTTTGTCAGCATTTGTAGTTGCTAGAAACAAGGAATGTCCTTATACTGAAAAAGACACTAGGGGGGCATTTTTTTCTAAAATGTGGGAAGTTTGCAGAATGCCTTCCCACCCTGTTTCATTGGGCAAGTGGCATGAAGGGCTCAGAGCTCACCAATATCTTTACAGATGATTCATACCTGAAAGGGACAGACTCAACCAACAGTACCTACCACAGTTCAGTCCTCCAAAATCATCAGAGAGACTTCTCACTCTGCAGAACATCTTGTGGGCTCTGGTGTTATTGCAGTTCTTCCTGGGTGCATTTCTGCACGTGTTGTGTCTCTTCCCTCAAGGTCTGGCTGCTAATTCCAGGGAATATGCTTGTCAGAATGTCACAGTACACCGTGTACAGCTCTGGGTCTACCTGGGGCTCAGGCAGAGCTCGGGAGTTGCAGGCCTGTTCAGTGACTGGGTGCTGTAGCAAGTGGACATCACTGAAGAGCGCAGTGAGGATCTTGTGTGCAGCCCTGTAAGGGTCGTCTTCAAACTCCACCATTGCCCTGAGCTCCGTCAGGGTGTGGCCGTTGTAACGCTTGCTGGCCTCGGCCAGGGGCTGCACAGTCTCACCAATGTGTCTCATTTTCCACTTCAGACATTTCAGTTCTTCTCTGACATCCTCTAGTTCTTTCTCCATGGCTTGGAATTCCTTCGAGGTTACAAATCTCCTGCCAAGGAGAGAAGTGGTAGACACAGTGCGGAGTTCAGAGGCTCAGAGGGGTGAAATCAACCCAGCTTGCCTGGGCTCAGACCACAGAGCCTGAGGTTTGGGAAGGGAGATACCGGCTGTGTCACTGAAAACCATCCCCAGCTCTTATCTGTCAGGCTTCACAGTAACAGCAGAGTTTCTCTGCTCATATAGGGAGAGATGTGCTTTCTCATTTGGAAGGAAATGAGGCACCTTGAACATGTGCCCTGTTGGAGGAGCTGAGGTTGACAACCTGGCCCAGGGATGGTCTGTAATCAGGTCTGGAGAGCTAAATGAATGTATGGAAAATGTGGTATTTTGCTTCTTGTGTAACAGGGTTTAGTGGCAGCCCAGCGTAGTTACTGGAAAACAAACAGTAGGAACATCTAAATCATAAAAGATACTTAAATTTTTGAATAAGGGGCTCTTAATGACCCTAGAGGAAGTTGAGTCATTTGAGGACTTAAACTTATATGTATGGTCTGGATACATACCTTTCATGATCAGGATCTTCCAGATCTGATTCAAAACCCTTTCCTGTATTCTTTAATCCAGCTTTAGAACAGCCAGGAGACTGAGAACTGTCTTCAGGAGTCATTGTTGCTGGAGGCCTTGTGCTTTTCCTGGTTGAGGTCAGTGTGTGGTCTGATGCTGAAGCTTGTAGGTTTTGTGCTGTGTGAGGACAAAAGGTATAGAAGGAAGTTGCACTGATCCCTGGACTGACTGGAGAGGAGTCAGAGTATTGCTGTGGCTTGGCTGAGCTGGGTGTTGGACTGAGCCTGGGGCTGGCTGGGCAAGACACCGGAATAGTCCTTGCTCCAAGTGGGCTGGAATATGATATTGCTAAATTTTTATCTCTTTGCTCAAATGGTTGAGGGCTTGGTGATTCTCCTGGGGCCAATCTAGTGATGGAGGCAATGTCCAGCAGGGTTTGATCCTGAACCATGGAGATCTGGCTGGTTGGTTCTGATGAAAGTGAAGAGCTGCTTGATGTGTCGCTGGAAGAGCTTGACGTAGCGAATGAGGGTATTTTCTGAGCACTATGGTCACTCCTGTTCCTCTGCGTGCTAGTGACATTTAGAGCTGGGTGTTGTGCAGCCCTAAAGAAAGACAAACACACACTTTTTCCTCTCGACTGGGCTAAAGACAGTTTTAAGACAATTTTAGGCCTATTTGGGGACAATTTTAAGCCTGTTTCCCATACCTGCATTTCCCCATAGGCTGGTTTGCTTCTCACGTCTGTATAAAACCCTCTGCTTCTGGTGACCAAGAACAAAGTGTTTGGGAATAAGGCATGTAAATGCAGAACCAGTTCCTCCCTGGTGCCAGCTAAGTATTCACCAGCTCTCATCAGTGTGATAATCAGTGGCACATCAGTGTTCTCCTGCCCAAAAGTCGTATGGTGCTGCGAGAACCAAGGATTCGGGGGAGAACCTCCTTTGGGGAAGGACAGGAAGGGAAGAAAGCTACTGGTGTACTGGCTGTGAGAAATTCCAGTAAGAGTGCAAAAGGATAAACCTTGGCTCGCAGGTTGCCACAGCAGCTGCCCTTGATCACCTTTGCAAAGTGTGAAGACCTGCCTTCACCTTGGACCCAGACGCTTTCGTCTCCTGGTAGCTCTGCATGGTTGCCCAGTGAATTAGGGGATGAATAAACAGGCAAGATGAAAACAGAAGGGCAGCACAGAGTGACAGCACTGGCGCTGTGGTGACATTATAGAACATCTCTTTCATGCAGCTGGGTGTGTTAAGGACTTTGCCCCCCCTCCCCATCCCCAAAGGCTGTAGACAGTGTACAGGGCTGACCAGCTGGTTTAGGTGGCTGAAAATGCCAACATGGGATGCCAGACTCCTCCTGAATATTGTTTCCTGTACTTTTCTGCTGGCAGGCAGGAGAGATCCCAATGCTTTTTTTTTTTTGCCTTTTTTTTTCCCCCTCCTATGCCTAAATTTTGCTTCATTTGGCAAGACTGATGGCAAGAGAGGAACACGTACCCTGTAGCCTGGAATTGTCCCGTTTGGTAGCAAATGCAGCCAGAAATGGCTTGACCTTGAAGGGGAACACAAACATACCACTGTGCAGATCATGATTTCTAACAGCCAAAGGACATGACAAACTTTTGTAGCTACACCAGTGACCAACTGAGTCTTCTTGTGCATCTGGTGCATTCATACTCCTCTTGTGGTGGAAGACAGCAGAAAATCCTGGTCTGGATGGGTTATACGAGATCTAGTGTGTGAAGTCCTGTCCTGTGAGTACCGGTGGCTTGAATTTGCTACTTACTTCTCCACCTCCCTGTATCTTTCTCGGTGTTGGATGCAATTAATTGTCCAATTTTCAAGGTCCTAAAGAGCATGCCTCATGCCTGTTGGCTTCAGTAGGGTTAATTAAGACCTTTGCAGGTTCACAGCGTAATTATCAGGTTTAAATCCAATTTAGAGTTTTTCTAAGTGGAAAAGCAGGTAGTAACAGAGCCAAAAAAGAAGCATAAAATGAGTTATAAAAAAGGCAAGAGAGAAGACAAGCACACGCATGTCAGAGGGAGCACGCTTTCCTAGAGTGCTTTGCTTTCATAAACAGGGGTGGAAGAATTGCCAACTAGATATAAGGAAAAGCTTTTTCACCCTGAGAATATTCAAACACTGGGACAGAGGCTGAGAGGAGTATTGGGATCTCCATCCTTGGAGGTATTCAAAACTCAACTGGACAAGGATCTAAGTAGCTTGATCCAGCCTGGTCTAATGGACATGCTGTGAGCAAGGGACTGGACTAGAGACTTCCAGGGGCCCTGTCCACCCTGTGGTGTTCTGAGATTCAGTGATTCTGCCTAACTATGAAAATTACTTATTTCCCCCATAGTTTCCCTTTCTCCCTTCACTTTTCTCCTCTCTGAGTCCCATCTCACCATCCTTCTCTTCCCTTGGAGCCTCTGGTCTATGCCTTTCCATACTGACTTTATAGTGCCTGTTGCAGGAGAGTCCCTCACCAATAAAAAGGTTTTTGAAGGAAAGCAGTGTCCTTGCAGCCTGCTGGCTCAGGTGGATTGGCCCCTGCTTTGCTCAGGTGTTTGGAGTGGGCTGTGGCAGCGAGGGGAGCCTGGAGCCTGGCATCTTTGTTGTGTTGCCTTTGTAAGCTGAGTTGCTGTTTCTCAGTCTCTCCTCAAAGCAAGGAGTGATTGCTTGTAGTGTGTTTGGCTGTGCTGTGGAGGTGTTCAGAAAGTTGGGATTTGGCACAGGTAAAGCTGATATTGCTCATTTCTTGCCAGAGACACTCAGAAACCTGGTAAACTTGTGAGGATCCAGAGCCAGAGCTTCTGGCTGAAGGAGCACACCCCCGTGCCCAGGGAGCAGGCAGGTGGGGAGAGAGCTCTGTTGGCTCATGGGCTGCTCTGGGGCTGCGAGGAGGAGTGGAAAAGGGTGATCAGGCACAAACCCACAAAACCACTGGTTATTTAAATCAGAGCCCACTCTGAGGCATTCCTTAATCTTCACTGCAAAACCCCACATTCAGGAAATACTTTTTGCTGTAGCAAAGTGTAGGAAACTTATTCTGACAAAAGCAAACCCCATTTTAAGGTAACTAAAATAAAAATGCATGTTAGAACTTTTTTGTTAAAAATATACATATTTGTCCTCAAATCTCTTGCAACATAAAACTACCTGAGCATTAAGTAAGCAACAAATCCTGCCTACATTCTGGGGGGAAATAATGTGCACAGTAACTGAAAGGCTACCAGTGTGCATATACAGCCTGAAATACTTGATTTCACGTCGTTAGCAGGGTTGTACAGGGTTGGCTTTTGTGGTGGTGGTTTGTTTGGTTTGGGTTTTTTCTTTTTTTTTCCATAAATCCAGGATTAGCTGTAGGAGATGGAACATTTATTGAAAGATGCAATTTAAGAGAGTGACAGAAAACACGTTTCATAACTAATCTCACTGAACTTTATATAAGAAACATTTCCAATTCACCTGTGCACTGGAGGAAACAAAAAATATTATAAACTATTACTTTGTTTTACTTTCCTTTTCCACCCTCTAATTTTCACTGGCTGCAGTGCTAAATATGGGACTGAATTTACTTTTATCATCATACTTATCTCAGGAGCAGGGGAGCTGGTTGCTTAAGAAACAATTTGAAACTTGTTAAAGCAAAATGTCTGGATTTTAGCAGAGGTAAGTGAGGTCAGAACTGAGACCTGTCGCTTCGGAGTTTCCTAGTGGGCAAGGGTTTGCCTGAAGGCAGGAATGAGATTCCCATTGCTTTCAATATAGCAAGGCTGGATCTGAGATCTGTAACCATGGTGCTTTATCAGAGGGGATTTTTTTCCACCTGTTTTTGTGTAGTGAATCACTATGAACTGAATAAATTACAGGAAGAATTGCAAGACCTGGAGCTGAAATCAATGCTGACATGAAATAGGAAGGTGATTGCAGCTGTCAGGTACCTCCACAAGGAGAAACCTTGGCTCCACTTTGAGCGACACTTCAAATGCGTCAAGCCCTTGTTGTCTGCCTCCTTCCAGCCCTGTGCTGCTCAGCATATCAAGCATGTTCCCCGTTGTCAGAGTGACCTTGTCTGCCGTCTGTGCCTTGCCCTCTCCAGCTGAGCTTGTGCAATAGACTTTTTTGTAGCACTGAATTTGGAGACATTTGAAAGTTGCCTGCAAATCCAGCACCGCTTTCCTTCTGTGGCACTTGTGACCAAGGAAAAACAGTGGAGATTCTTTTTTTTTTTTTATGAATCATTTCCACCATGTTTTAAATCTGGAGCTCTTCTGTTGATCTTGTTTGAATAGGGGAAAAAAATGACAATATGCTTTACAGGGAAGCACTGAGGGGCTGGTTGCATAAATCTTACTGTAGCCAGCCAGGGGTAGGAGGATGGTAGAAGAGCTGTGGGATGGACCCAGGGGAAATGCCTGCAGGGTGAAGATATGAGAATAAAATCATTTTTTTCAAGGCCTTCTCTTTTGTCAGGTGACCTTCCTAAAATACTCACACTGCCAAAACAGTGACTATATTATTTTTTTAATGCTGAGTTAATTTTGAATAGTCTTTCATTTTTCTGTGAGAAAAGCTGGTATCCTGGACCCTGGGTTTATCTGCCTCAAAGAACAGCCAAGGCTTTTAGCCAGTGACAGGAAGAACATGCCATTTCCTGCTCAGCTCTTGGCTCTTCTGAGCTACCCATCTTCTCTTTGGCTTTGCCACCATACTTGTCTCTCCTTGTCCTTTGTGACATTTCTCCCATGTCTCTCTTACCCTTTGTCCTACATCTATCACCAGTGCCTCTCCCATCCGCCCTGCAGATCCCAGGCACACTGATGGCAGCAGCAGGCTCGTTGTATTAATGCCTAGTGGTAGGAGAAGACTGGAGGAGAGGGTGGAAGGGGCATGGACATACAGATGTCTGAAATCAGTTGCAGTTGCTGTCTGGAGCCTAATAACAGCATTTCTTGGCAATAAATAACTATGCAACAACAACAAAAAAAATCCTGATGTGAAACTTCTCCTTTTATTGCTTTTGTGTAGTGACTGTGCACAACCAGTGCATTGAGATCTCCCAGCCCTGCACATCTGAAGGAAAAAGTTGAGACCTCCAAGGTCAAAAATGACAGCAAATAGACTATTAAGAGTGTTTAGAGCTTTGCAATGGAAATGCCAAGTTTAGTAAGAACAAAACATGACTGGGGATATTAGATGTATAGGGGCCAGTGCCATCTGCTTGCACAGGAAGGCAGCTTGGTGAGAGCAGAGGATGCCAATTTATAACTAGAGCCCCCTGATGCTGTTCCTAGCCCAGCTCAGGCAAGCTTAAACCTATTAAAGGAAAATTATAGTTCAGCGATGGACATTAGATTTTTTAATATAGAATTATCAAGACTGAATGTTGCATTACCCCAATCAGGACTCCTCTGGAATCAAGCTTCTGATGAAATTTATCATTTAAGGCCATTCTGAAAGCAGATAGCTTAGTCTCACCAACAGAGGAACCTGAGATCCTGCCTTGGTCCTGGCCTGGCATAAGGCCCTTTGTGCCACTTGTGCTCTCACAGTGCTCCTGGGCTGCTTGCAGACCTTTAACATTCTCTCTTCTAAAATGACCTGGCCAGTTGGAGTTTGTCTTCTGCAATTGCTCAATCTTGTTCTTTTATTTAGTTTTTACTGTTTTGCTGTATGGCAGCACTTGCCAAAACTCCTTACCTCTCAACAAGGCCCAGATGCCCTGTTTTGTCTTTGTGGAAGGACAGAAAAAATCATGATGTCTGAGGATGAGTGAATATTCCTTCTATGCTATTCAGTTCAAATTAGAACAGCCTCAGAGCATTTCTAAGTGAGGGCAGCTGACAAGTCCTTCAGGGGATGAAATACTGGTTGAAGTGAGCAGCAGGAATAACTTCTGGTAATACATCCTTGTGTCCTACTGGTACAGGACCACCTCTGTGTGAAGAGTTCAAAAAGAGCTCAAACGATCTGCCAACATTTATTCTGCTGGTGGAACGCAGCTGGTGAGTTGACCACAAAATGAGGAGGACTTTGTCTGTTCTAGGTGAGGTGCCCTCTGCTCTCATACAAGCAGGCTCTTGGATAACCCAAGGGACAGAGTAACCTTTGTGGCTGCTCTGACTTTAACAAAGCACTTCTGATGTCGTTCTCTTGCCATCAACAATCCTCTGCAGGCCATGAGCCCATTGCATGGACAATGTGACAAAGAAGAGTGGGAGTGTATGCAGCTAGAAACGACGCTAAGGAGAATCCTCTGATCAGGTTCACACCTGTTGTGGCTTGATGGGGCTTGTTCCAGGAAGGAGACATTGATCTGAAGGTTGTAAGGTTTTCTGCCACCCTGAGCAGCAGTAACTAATGCTTTTTCCTCCCTAATAAGCATGAATAATAAAGATTCTGAAGCTTAAGTTGGGTTTGTAAGTAAACTATGAACTGAGAACAGAATGTCACTCATGCCACTTTATTAATATTGATCTGATTTCATTACAGTAGGTAAACATTCTTTAACCTGATACTGGGCTTCTCATTTGCAGTTTGTTTTACAGCGCTGTCAGCACACCTATGGAGGAAAGCTGTGTCTCCTGTAAATTGAAGTACTGGGGCAGGGCTGGGCACGGGACCAACAGAGCCTTGTTTCTATTCCATGGAACACCTAATGTCAAGAACTGTTATTTGTCCTTTGAAACAAAGACCTTTGGACAGTCTTCCTAATGCAATAAGCAAGTTTGAGCACTACCCAGTAGCTTGGCAGGTAGGAAACTTTCTTAGGAAATATGACCCAGATCAATTTTGTACTAAGAGAGATTTTCAGGCCTGTGAAAATGAAGGATGTGGATCTGCCTGTGGCAAGGTCCATAACTGAGATGATATTTTCAAGGAGCAGGAGCTACCAAGTGAGCTGATAACAAACCAAGCTGGAGAGCAGTGCTAGTAATAACGTGCCTGCAGGGAGACCACCTGCAGTGACGTGGGACTGGAGAGCTGTTCCAGCAGGTCTGATGAGGGATCAGGACCCTCAGTTATTAGAGTTGGGGACACCAAGCTTCCGTGAGTGTGTGGCTGAGCTGTGCATCTCAGCAAGACAGAGGCAGCAAAATGCTATCAGGTTTCCAAATTTTAATAGCGCAGAGTCAGCAAGTCACTTTCCCAAGTCTCCCTCCTGCTGAATGAAGAATCACTTTCTTTCTTTGGAAGGAAATAGATACATGAAACTGCACACATCTTTCCTGGAGAGTAAAGGAAAAGTATAGTATTCAGAGCAGGGAAGGAGCCATGCTCCAATATTGTTCCGTACACTGAACCACTGATTCCCACAGCTTAAAGTAAGAATTTTTGCAAATGCCAAAAAGAAAAGCATAGCATTTTTCTGAGTAAGTGCAAGAAATGGCATTAATTATATTATGTTATTGTCTAGTAAAGCTGCTTTCAATCATTTTTATATTCAATAGCATGCATCATCATGATTGGTGATAAATACAGATGAAAAAGGTAGCAATAATGAAAGTTATACAGGTGTAAATTAGAGCATATTTTTAAACTACTATGAAGTCACAGCTTCTTGAGATAACATAAAATTATAGTTTATGTGCACATCCTAAATGGAATCCTGGAGAATTTTGTACTGTTCTCATGCTAGTTGATGATCGTTTGGGCAGCGCTGTAACTGGGAAAGTTACAAACCTCTCTTTCCATAGCTTCCTACTGCAGACCTTTTTCTTAACCCCCAGGAGCCAGCGTGGGGATGGTACAAGCCATTGACATATTCAAGCCATGGTCACTTACTATTTGGGGAGCAGCTATGGAGGCACTGTAACCTCAGGTCCCCAGCCTCAGCCCTCTCCTCCTCAGTCCTGGAAAAGAGAATATAGAAGTAGCACCTTTAACAGAAACAAAGGCTGCTCCCAAATGTACAGAAATGGAAGGGTCAAAGTCAATAAGAGTACAACATACCTGGGCTCCTCCATCTATAGCCAGCCAGGCCCATTATGGAGATCCTAATGGTCTCAGGAAGGATTCGGTCCCACTGGCTTTGCCCCTCTCGGGGGAAAGCTCATGTAAAGAGGCCATGGGGAATAGAAATGAGGGGCTCAGGGCTGCGTCTCTCCCACTCTTTCACTCTTCAGGATGGATCTAATCGTCGGGGGCTAAGCGCACTGTACAGTACGTGTGTGGTGGAAGTGGCTATGCTGCTAGTGCTACACCATGTAGGTGCCAGTCCGTGTAATTTTCCAGAAGGAACAGCTCTGCAGATAAACCTTCCTGTGTTGCAGAATAAAGTACAGAATAAATCCAAGGCAGAAGGTTACACTCATCCCTGCGTGCTCATGAAACTGAATGGTCAGGTTGGAAATTCTTACTGGTGTCCATATGAAAAGATACCGACTCTCTAAATGGAGGATACGGTAGGTCAGCAGCTTAAAACCTGTCCAGATGTCTAGGTGACCAAGGAGGAATCAGAGCAAAAGGTTGGCATGTCTTTGGAAAGCATTGATATGATCTGCACAACATCTTATACAAGTACAATGGAGTTAGAGAAAGCAAGCTGTAAGACACATTAGAGAAATGCACAAAAAAGGGAAAAATAGCGTATGTGAGTGATGATTTGACAAGTTTTGATTCTCAGTGTTGGGAATAGTCCTGATTTATTATCTCTGCGATAGCTTTGGTCCTGCCAGCTGCTTGAAACTGCTCCTAGCACTTCAAAAGTGCATTTTCTGTCCCTGCAAAGATATTTTGTCTGCACTGGTATCAATGGCAGTTTGAACTCGGTTCACTCTAGAATTTCACCAGTAGCATCTGCCTGATGTCGGGTTGGTTTTGCAGAGCAGAGGAAGGGCTCAGTCAGCAAGAAAAATGTTGTGAGATCAGCTGCAATGCCACAATGGGTGCTGATGGGCAGCTGCAAGTTGGCAAATGCTGCGCTATGGATGAGCGAACTGTGGAAGGCTGAATCTTCCAGATTTACTTGCTAAATTTGTATGTTGGTTTAACAGCACCTTCACAGGGAGCCAAAGGCTGGGTATCAGATTGGAGACAGGGCTGTGTTGATCTCTAAGGTCCCCTCTCCCACCAGTGCCAAGGAGGGTTCTACCTCCTTGCCTCTGTCTACAATGGCTTCAGTTCCAACGGGACTCACCACCCCTGGCCTCACACAGCCTGACCAGGCATGGATGCACTTCCAAAAGCTGCTACTCTTTCTCCTCTTGTCAACAGTAGAAGAGGGCAATGGGTAATTCAAGTTTTCTCATGTCACTTCACTAACTTTTTATTCCTTGCTCAAGGCACTGACTGGCTCTCCACGAGGAGGTCACCTGGATTTGATTTCCACACTTTCAGTCCCCCTGTCCCTGACTCCAGGCTTCAATCCTCACCTACTCTCACCTCAAGCCCCTACGTTCCCTTGCCCCAGATCTTCCTCCCCATAGCTACAACCATCCTTGTTCCAGCAGCTGTGACTATTGCCCCAGGGTCTCCATCTGCCCCACTAACACTTCCTGCCTTTCCCCCAGCATCCCAGAGAAGCAGAGAGGAAAGTTTTTGTTCTTTAGCTGAAAGCAAACTCCACCAGAGTTCTGGGAGCAGGGAAAGGTGGTGAGGAGTGGCTGAAAGAGGATTTTTTAATATGTAAAAAAGGAAGGTAAGAAACTGGGGGCAAACTTGGGGAAGATATTCCATGTGGATAACCTAGCTGCACTGTCCCTGGCCTGAATGGATGTGACAATAGTGTCGGTGTAGCCAGCTGGTCTAAATGAGAGCAGTTCTTGTGAACGTGCCCTAATGATTACATGGCTATATGAGCAAAACTGCTACATCTGCTACTGATTTCCATCTTACCTTCCTCTCACTGCCTTTTTAGAACCCCCAAATGGTGGTTGCACCTTTATCAGATGTCGCACTAAGAAAGCCAAAGATCTGATAGTCTGAGTGCACTGAAGTTGGTGCTGCACTGGAAGGGTTACCCCAGTCTCCTGCCTGTGGCTTTATTTTCTCATGGTCTTACAGATACACGTGTGCAGGGTAGGGAGGAAAGTGTGGGATGTCATGGCATGTCCCCACTGTGGGGCAGCTCCATCTCTGTGGCAGCAGGCAGTGGCAAAGGGACAGCGATCCTGTGTGCTGCAGGGCATTACAGAAGCCAAATAGCTGGGCAGTGGAAGAGGAGAAGATCCTGGCATGCTGGCATTCCTTATCAGCCTGTATAGGAGAGAACAAAGAATCCCTCTCCCTCTGACTTATCTGGAATGATCCTCAAAGCAAAGGAAGCAGAAAGGTTTGTGGAGAGTTCCTCCTCTGCTCGCTGGGGTGAACTGTAGACAATGGACTATGCTCAAGATCGTATGAGACAAGAGTATTCATATGAAACAACAGAAAGAGAAATGGAGACATATCTATTGTGAACTGACACCTAATAAACTAAAAAATTGAAAAGGATGAGAAAAAGTTATAGACAAATATTCAGTTAAAAGGAAAACCAAAGAAAAAAATGAGGACAATCAATAATAGGACAAAGACTGAAAGCTGACATGTTGCAGATAATTCTACTGAAAATTTTATAGAGCACTTTGTGTGAATAATACCTTCAAGCCTGTATCATTTACTTAGAGTGCTGTCATATCTTTTATAGCTGAAGAACTACTGTATCTTTTGATTTTATGGTGTAAACTACAAAATCTGATTTTTTGTGACTTTTCAAAGTATCCCAGGCCTGGGAAGGAAATACTTGTTGAATGTAACATCATGAATCTTTGATTTTTCAGCAGCTGAAAACAGTAAGATGCTTAGGTGTTGAGAGACAAAGCCTATGTCTTTGTGGCTGCAGGTAGTCGGGGAATTTGCTGTCTCTGTGTGAGACTTGGTTTGGAACTTGGTTGTGCTTATGGGTGGACTTAGGGCTGGATAACTAGATGTGCTGTTTAAGGTAGAGTCAAACCAGGCTGTGGAGCAGCATATATGGGGTGTACACATATGTTCAGGTGACTTTAAAGGTCTTTCCTGTGTTTTCCACAGCTGAGGCAGCTCTTGGGATACGGAGACTGAAGTTCACAAGCAGCAGTAATGCAGACTGTGCGAGGCTGACATGTGAGGGGAGGGGATGGAGTGAGCTGATGGAGAAGGAGGGGGTCAGGATAACAAACCAGGCATTGCTGTGGCTCATCCCCTGCATCCCTGCACTGGCTGAGAACACGGTGCACACTTGTTAAACGGGGAGCTCTCAAGGGAGCATTTCAGCTCGTTCATCTAATACAGCTCTAGGAAGTCTTCTGTTGTTTGCAGTTACATGCTATTAAAATTAAGTGGAATACAGTGATACTATGTTTGACAAAGCTCTTGCAAGATTAGCAGTATTTTAGTGTCAGTATTTTTCACAAAGCAAATTTCTTCTCTGGGAGCAGGGGCCTGTAGAAGAATATTACAACAAAAAACTTCTATTGGGCAAAATAGGGCTAACCCTTTTCTTCCCTGTCTCCCAGCTGTTGGGAATAACGATGAAGCTTTAACTTTCACTAGAAATATACTGCTCTTAGAAAGCTGCCTATTGCACAAAATCTGTTGCACAGGGATGCTAGATGTGTGTGTACAGCGGGTGCTGGATGTGTATGGAGGCAAAGGGATGTGCAAAGGGGGTAGGGATATGTACAAAGTAACTGGAAGGAAGAAAGGCTGGGGGGTTTTATTTATGAGATATGAAAAGGAACACGGAGGTGTAGGAGTAGGAGGGAATGTGAAGTATCCTTGGGTATATGCACAGGAAGGAAAGAGAATTTAAGTTATTTTCTATTTGTGCAAAGGAAGATCAGACCTAAGGGAAGTGGTGTGCTTGCTGGGGCTGCTGGCACCCACCGCATGTGGCAACACTGCTGCTAATTGATGGTCCCTGGAACCCTGCAGTCTCAGAATATTCCCAGGTCACAGCACTGAAGCTGATCACGAATATGCTAATTTAAAGAAAAAATGGATGTAATGCTGCACAGCTCTAAATCTCTGGAATGATCCCATGGTAACACTGTCTCTGGGCTTCTTATTATGTATTCAGATACAACAATTAAAATAATATGATATAAAAAAAGAAAGTCATAATCATGCTTGAGCTGTGTTTGTCAAGTGTGTGGTGAGGCTTGGAGGATGTGACCAACAAGTGAATTGTTCACACAAATTCAAACTGAGCAAGCAAGCTGGAAGGACAGAACAAAATATACAGTCCAGTCATAAAGCAAGTGGTAGAGACAAAGCGTTGTCTGTGTACACTGGGCGGGGTGGCTCTGACCAGTCCACAGAGCAGGCACAAGGAACAGGCTGTTCTCTATGCATGTTGCCTGGTAAGGAGCTCGTTTTGAATGATACATCTAAAATAAGAGTTAAAAACCACATTGGCTTGTCCTGGCCATAGTGGGACTTGTCACTTGCTGTGGGTGTTTGTGTGTTAAATAAAAACCCTGCTAGTTGCATAGGTGAGTTCAAACCTTCCTCCCAAGAGACCTGAAAAAGCCTTGATGCTTCATCGTAGAGACTATTAATTAAGGCTGATCATGAAAGCAAAGTGGTAAGCGTGGAAGTTCTCTAGTTCTTCCTGCCCAGGAGAGCTCCTCACTTTGCTACTGAAATGTCTGAACATTTCAAATCTTCTGTCTCCTCAGAGCTCCCCAACCACTCTCTTCCACCACTGAGAAACTGCCACATTGGTCAAAAGAACAAGAATGAATCCTCCTTACATTTTCTGTCCCCAAAATAGCTTTACATTACTTCCAATAACAGGCTTTCAGTGAGGATTCTCTGCACTTATCAGCTCCTCATTCTGTGAAGGTACTCCTATGGAGTCCATTGCACCTTTGCTGTATGAGGTCAGTAGTTGTGTGTTCTTCACATTCTGCAGTTTTAAGCAAAACCTTCTCACAAAGGAATGAGGGCAGCAGGTACCCAGTGCAGCTACATGGGCTAAGAGTGCATTGAGTCAGCAGCGTGGCAGATGATGGGCAGAGTGAAGGAGCATCTGTGGGCCTTCAGGGCTCAAACAGGACTTAGAGTCCATCTAAGGCCCTGGTAGCAGTGTGGGTGGCACTGTGTGGATGTTTCTGCGGTGCAGTATGATGTATGCGCTATATTTGCGTGGAGGAGCTCAGGAGGATGGGGTGAGTGGAGGAGCCTAGGATGGGTTGTAGGCATGCAACTATGGAAGGTGGCAACTCCAAAGTGGCCCGGTGGTGGCTGGAAAACATCTCAGCAGCTGTCAGGATTACTGTGAGGTGCCTATAGTACATGCTGAGAAAGGATGGCTGTAACATTTGTTATATCCCCACAATTTTACCTTTCCAGAGAGGGAAAATCGAATTGCATTGGCAGCACAGCTTCCCTTGAATCAGATGTGTACGGTAAGGACTCGTCAGGCTTGTGTTTTAATGAGCATATAGAAAAGGCAGGCAGTGGGACATCACAAAATTTAAGAAAAAGCAAATCAAGGAGGCTTTTTTGTGTTTGTATTTAACACACATCTCCAAGTATCTCGGAGACTTTGCCCACATGTGCTGAAATGGGTGAGAGCCCAGATTTTCTGAGACTAGCAGAGTCCATGAAAACCTCCACTGATCAAGCAACTGACTGCACTGACCTTTCTCTGAAGTACTTGATGGCTTCCTGGTCTAGGAAGTTCTGCTCTTCTCGAAAGCCCTGCTCAAAGATTTTGCGCTTGTGTCTGAACTCAATGACAGTCTTAGTGTAAGAGTTCAAGGTAGTGACGGAGGCCGCCATGCAGCAGGTGAAAGAGCCCCATGCCAGACTGTGGAGAGAGAAACCAGCAGACAGAGCTGGGTTAAAACAGCAGCTCATGTTGTATTTGTGACACCAAGAGACACACACACACATACACACAGAATGCGACTAGGCAGGGAAGTCAGTGGTGACAAACTCATTCTCCTCATCTTATGTCAAAGGGCCTGTGGCACGTGCTCAGGCATGCAGGCTGGATACTGGGCTAGGGCTGGGCACAACTTTCATCCCATGGAGAACCATGTGCCGGAGTGCTTGGTGCACTCTAACAGCAGAGCTGAATGCCTCTTGGTTTTCCTTTGGAATGTTTCAGAGCCTTGCAGACAAGTGCTAAAATCTATAGAGTGGTAATGAGCTTCTAGACGGAGTACCACCCCAGACAGCGTGCCGTTTGGACCAGTGGAAGTTCTCCAGCATCTATGGAAACTGACTCTGCACAATGCTATGGCAGGGGTGGTTTGTATTCCAATTTTATGCCTTCATCAGACTACTGTATTTCCTTCTTTCCTGGCTTATACCTGGTCTCTGAAAGCCTGACCAGAATAGAAAACAGCACTTCCATTTTGTGCAGAGATCCAACCCAAGGGCAGTGCCCCAGGGTGCAGGCTGTGATGGCCAATCTTGGTCAGCCAGTAGCAGGACAGCTGCAAGTACCAACCATGACCATGGGGATACAGAGAAGGAAAAAAAATGGGAGAAAAGAAATGACTGCCCCAATGCCAGGCTGGAACAGCAGCAAATGTTGTCCTGAGTCACCTGGCAAGGAGAGTTCAGCTGGGAGCTGCTCTGCTCCCTGCTTTTGGGCTGGGTTTCCCTCCAGGTGCCTTCTGTCCTCCCTGCACATCTCTCCTCTAGCCTTTACCTCACTGATCTCACCTTCAGATGTGGCTGGGGGGAACTCATGGCCCCAAGGAGTTTAGATGCTTTTTAAGCATGAAATGGGGCTACGAAAAAGGCACCAGATTCCTCCTTTTGTCTGCAGAGCTCATCTGTGTTCAGGCTTCCCTTGACTTCACATTCAGCCTGTATATTCCAGCTACATAGAGTTCACGGTGGCTTCCTAACTAACTTGGATTAACTTAATCATCTGTGTCAGCTACACGCTTTACCTGCTCCTTGCTTTCACCTTTTCTATAACCAAACACTGATATGAATTATGTGGCACAGGGAGAATACAGCCACAGGAGCAATATCTTATAAGCAGGCATTATCAACAGAGCCCTCAGCATGAACTGTTTTCCCATTCTGCAAAGAATCTGCAGACAAGGAAACAGTTTCTCATTTCAAATTAGACAGAACTCAAGAAGTAACATATATTCATGAACTGAAAAATCTGGGGAAAAAAATGGTTCAAGTAAACAGAAATGGCTCATTTCAATGGTTTCAAAATTCAGTGCATGACAAGTCCTTTAGGGACTCCCATGGCAATGAAGTGTGTGGAGGCAGCCCTTTCCTAGCTGTTTTTTAACCTGTTTGCCAGACGCAGTCAAAGGAGAAGGAAGTGTACTGAGCCCTGGGGTGATGAAGGTCCCTTAGGCTTCTCACAGTTGGGTGGAGAAGTGGAAAGGAAACTCATGCTACGTGTGAGTGTCCAGGCACAGGGAAGCCTGGCAAGTGTCTTCCTCCTACATGGAGTGTGTGGAAAAACTCCAACAGCTCCAAACATTTCCAGCTGTGCTCCTAAACAATATGAAGGCAGAAGCTGGCTGGAACAGCATGCTTTGCTGTGCCTGGCTGGTGCCTGGGGAATGACATACGGGGAAAAATTTCTCCTGTAAGTTTTTGGGTAATTTATAATCATTTACTCAGAAATGCTGAAAGGTTCAGAGAAGGAAATACAGAATGAAGGCTCTCAATGTGACCTCAGGTCTGGCATTTGGTAAATCATAATAATGAGACAATTATAATTGATGTTTTAGTTTTTATGGACCTTGGTTAAATGTTATTTATTTTTAAGTGCAAAGAGTGGTTCTCCTGCCTGTAAGAGTTACATCCTACCTGAGGTGAAGACCTCTATAACAGCAATGCCCCTACATGTCAGCTGTGCCCCAGATGTGGTGGGACTGTAGCTATAGTGCCTCTGGTAGCTGAGCTCAGGGCTGTGCTCTCAACTTCCTCTGTGGCTCAAACAGCTCAGGTTTTTCTATTTGTTTTCTTTCTAGAGGGGTTGAGCTTGAACATCCACTGATCCTGAGAGCCACTGAAACCCCCAGCCTGGAGAATCTCCTGGCCCACTCCTGGCTCATGCCAGAGCACAGACCAACCTCCAGGCTTTGCCAGTGGCTTGGGAATGGGGAAAGCTAACAGGGACCAAGCGGTGCCTTTCCAACCCTGGGACATCAGAGCAGATCACAAGCAGCTCTTCCTCATTTTGAGAAGAGTTTTTGGTTTTTTTTTAATCATTCCCTTTTCATAGAGGGGAAATGGAGTCACAAGAAAAATAGTTTTCCCATTGGCACCTGGGAAATGAATGGCAGTCTAGATCTCCACTCATGCCCTGTGGCTCTTGGCCATGGGGAGGCTGCTCCCTGGCCCCATTTTTCAGTGGTGGTACAATTCTCTGTGCTCTGGCAGCTTGTCTAGTAGGATGCTGGAGTGGTACCTTTTATGGGAGGCTGTAAATAATGCTACTCTTAGCACTAGTGGTTCAGGAGTATTTAAACCTCACACTTCAGGCCACCACCCGAACCCAGATGGAGCAGAAAGAAATTTCTACATGTGCAGTTTCCAAACTCCACCAGGCTGGGTGGGCATTTGTTTTTAACCCTTCTTAAAGAAGGTGTTAAAGTCTGGGTGGTGCCAGGGGAGCTCATGGCTCTCTAGTCCACACAGCAGTGGTGCTTCAGTGTCAGCTGGAAGGAACAAGCCTTGTTTTTGCTGCGTTTGACTTTCAGACCTTCCTTTGCCAGGTCTGATACCAGGGTGTGGCATGAAGAACCCCATGGCCTTCCTCAGGCTGCTGAGCACCACCGCAGGCTGAAAGTGCTGCTCTGGTTCACGTCTGTCCCAGGGGAGCTGTGACCGAGCCGATGTTTGTGCCTTGCCCAGCATCCTGCACAGGCCATTGTGTTGCCTTGGCAGGTATTGGGGGCAGGAGAGAGACTGCCAGATCTGAGAAGCTGCTCTGTGAACGGCAACAGCTTGTGAGGAGCTCAGCTTTCGTGAGGGTGAACCAACAGTCACTGGACAGAGTGAAGCTGAGGTCCCACTTCAGGAATATGGGAAGAGCTGAGGTTGCTCCCACATATTTGCCTGCTTGTGGGTGTCTCCAGCATCCTCCGCAGAGAGACCTAATCCAGGGCCAGTCCTGGTCTTCAAAGCAAAGCCCACTGTGCCCTGGCTCTGGCTGCCTGGGGAGAGCTGCAGGCAATGGGTGCAATGCCCAACGGGACCCGAGAGCCTCTGGTGCCTGTTCTGAGACGTGGGGTTTCTTGTCTTGCACAAGATGAAAGAGAATACCCTAATGAGTGCTTTACCATGCTAGACATTTATCAACATTCTGAAATTTGAGTATCACAGTAAATTCTAAAATAGATTACTGAAGACAAATTAATAGAGATTATACCTTATTAATTAAATATATTAATAATTATACAATTATGATGACAGAATTGTTAAAAATATCTATATAAATATTATAAATATATGAGCATAGTGTATTTATAAGTTCATGCAATAAATATTCATTATTGATACACAAAATAATCTATTTTAAATACAATGTAATTTATATTTTGTAATGTTACTAAAATATTAGTAACTACTCCTATGAAATACATTATAGTGAGGGGAGAAAGAAAGACTACTAATTCCCTGCAGTGCTGTGCATCAGAAGTATTTGTATTTATTTACTGGTGTTAGCAAAGGCTGTTGTCTCTGCTTTGAGATGAAATGAAAACAATACCCTATATTTAGAAAGGAAAAAAAGAAAGTATTTCCTCTTGCTATCCAAAGAGGCTGATGCCTCTAGAGGGATGTGAGTGCTGTTTGCAGGTATTTCTATTCTCCAGTCTCCTATTCTCATTAAGCTTCTTATAAACTTGCAAGCAATATAACACAGTTGCTGTAACTTGGTCAAATTATTTTTATATGATTTTTAGCAGATAAAAGGGAAAGGCAAAAAAAATTCGATCTCCAAAATGTCATATCCGTTTTCCCAAGCCTTCTCCCCATGATCTACCAGGAAGTATCATGATGCCAGGAGCACTATGCCTTCCTCTGCAGCTGTGTTAAAAGATGCTCTGTGAGGTTCCACTGAGACATTAATTAAAAACAAAACAAAAAAAAAAAGCAAAAAGCTAAAAGTCTCCGAAAGGCCATAGCAATTATGCACCTAAATTGAGCTTTAATGAGAGTGCTCAGTCTGCGTTGGCAACTGTGGCTGCTGTTTATTTACAAATGTGATGTACCTGCTGATGTGCACAGCTGCTGCTGCTGCAGTCACAGACCACTGTCCTCTAACACCTCAACAATTGTATGGCTGTGGTGGGTTTTTTGCTCCTAGCATTTTGGCAGCTGGAAATTCACATGTGTATTCCTGGAAATTTGAGATGATATGTCTCCCAACAGACTGATGGAACAACTCAAAAATGAAAAGATAATAACTGATGGTGACACTTACCAGAAGGACCATCCATAGTCCCATGTATGTGGTCGCCAGTCCTCTGGCCCAAGGCTGACTGTCACTTGGAAAACTTGAGTGTACATCATGTGTGCCACCATCCCCAAGAGACCTGAGAAGCAGGGATTATAAGAGGAATTTTTGTGCTAACATTTTCTATAATTCTTGAGATAGCTGCTGCTGGAAGTGGTTTGAAAACTCCAAAAAAGTCTTTGTTGTGCTTTTATACCTCCTATTCCACTGTGGAGGAGGGAGCTGCATGGGGAGAGGAAAGGTGTGACTGAGAGCTCATTATTTTACTTCATACTGAATTCACAATTAAGAGAAGAGTTAAAGAAAGAACATCATTGAAGAAAACGTTGCACAATTAGAGTCACCTCCAACCCTGCTGCTGCAAAACAGGGGTATGCCACCCACAAGCTATCTCACTTCCCATCACAGACAGGCCTCAGGTAAGAGAATAAGGAGAGAGGCTTCTATAGGCAATACAAGACTGAATGTGTTAATGCCAAGCAACGATATTTTATCTGAGCAGTTGCTAAGATTTATAAATTAGAACACTTATAAAACCCTTGGAGGTTACACAAGGAAGTTAACTCAGTATTCCTGATGATGTGTGGTGAGTGGATGCCATAGGAATACTTTTGATAGCAAAATGTTGATGATGCTTGCTGTTGTGAGATCATTATGTTTAGCTGAGATAACTACAACGGGTGAAGGTTGGACAGTGTGTTAGGCACTCTGCTCACTGTGATGCTAAAGAGCAGGGCTGCAGTTAGATCACTGAGTTTGTTCTGCCACTTAGCTGTCCAGGACGGTTCTTCAGCTTAAGCAGAAAAAAACTGCCTGAACTTTTACATCTAGACATCCCTCTGAGGGAAATCAAACCTCACTTCTCAAGAAGTGGTGGCCAGTCACAGCTCTGTGGCTCAGAGGATTTTCTAGCTACAATACTTTGGGATGTGTCTGCTTTAGTACCTAGGCAGGGCAGAGCAATGCTCCCAGCTGAGCCCACAAAAAGCATGGATTCAGGCAGTTAGCTGACCATGGGGCAGATCATCATTTCCCAAACAGTCCTTGGGCCTACAGATGTCAAAAGCCCCTTGTGCTGCAATGACAGTTCAAGACACTTTGAAATAAAGATGTTCTGCCACAGTGGGGTCAACAAGGCCCATATGTTACACTTTGCTCCTTAACCAAATCCGCTGTTTACTGTTATCTCTGACCATCTACTTTTTCCACAGTTGCCCTTCCTCCATGTGGAAGATCCTGATTTTCCCTCCCTAGACCCAAATATTGACTCTTCTTTCCTGCTTCCTTTCAGCATTTAAAGCACTTCATTAGTCCCACCAGACATGTGGATGATTCAGGGCAATTCTGGAGGAGAGAAGTTGGGGAATGGCATGTTTATGTTGTGGGTATGTTAAGCAGGACCTTCAGTAAGACAAATGTCATATCTGATACAAACAACTGCAGAGGCTGAAAGAAGTTTTATTGCAAGGCACTGTGGTGATTTGCTCAGCTGCTTCGTGTTGGTGTGACACACTGGGAAGTTAGGAGGTGGAAAGAGCAATTCACATCGGAAGAAATTATATTGTGGCAGGGTGGGTGGCCTAATGGGAGCACAGCAAACTGGTACACACCTTCCTTGTTTCTGGCTATATTTAATTTCCAGAACTCACTAGGAGCTTGCTGTAGTTCTTAAATCAGTGGATTTTTCTCCAGCTGACAGTTGTGGCATTGATCTTAAAGTTTGGGGTTTGCTGTTCCTATACCTACTGTCAGTAATATTTCAACCTTAATAAAATATTACAGACTGCCCCAAGACATGTCATAGTCACTCAGAGCCATCAGGAGGCTTGACACGGCCAGGACCAGCTTTGGCAAGGCTGTTGTGCTCTGTTCTGTCGTGCAAAACCTTCATGGGGTTCCAGCAATGTTCAGACCTTTCACTGTGTGGGAGGCCAGGATGACAGAGCACTGATACAGGTGAGTAGGAGGTCACCAGCAAGTCCTGCAGTAGTGCAAGGATCACAGTCTGAACGTGGCACATATTGGTGTTTCTCCCTAACGGCAGGGCGGGCCGGGGGCGGACAGGTACCTGGCTGGGCAGTCAGTGGCATCATTCATGTATGAACTACAGGAAAACAGTACGAGTCTTTCTTTCATTGAGCTGCTTCATGAGCTTTTGGGTTGGTTTGTTCCTGATGCCACCCATTGGTTTGGTCTATTTTAGATATACTTTGCCAAGTGCTCCATGGGGATCTCCTGTGATATTTTATGTTGTACATTTGATGGTCACATGTTTGATAAAATGACTTGCCTGTAACATAAATCAACAAATGCTTTATTTATAAGATCATCTTTTCCTCCAACTAACAGCTTAAGGCTGGACAAAGAGGACAAAATGCCTGTATGTCCACCCACCTGGGCTCCAGGGCAACAGATGCTTGGAGGTGGAAAATCCTGCTAATAGGGTGGTCTGGAGTGACGGGGGTTGGTGGATGGGGGTGCAGAGACACTGACCGTTTAGAGATCATTAGCCTTGAAGGACCAGAGCTGTTTCTAGGACAGCTTAAGGAACTAAATTTGGAAAAGGCAATATATTTTAAAGCATTTTCAGATACTTTTACTAAAAATATTATTTATGGAATATATACCATTAATTAAAATGCTTTATTATAAATATTACATGAGAGACATATATAAGTTGTTTAATTTATATAAGGTTAAGAAGAATACCAAAATGTCAGTGTTGTGGGGTTTTTTCAATGACACATTAAGAGGTTAAGTAACAGCAATAAGTGGCCACACAGTTAGGATAATTTTTCATAACCTTTAGATGTTGAGCTATGAGAATATGAAGATCCCATTGCACTCTTAGGAGGGAACTCTAGCATGAATTTAATGAGAGATGTGTTGTTCCAAGGCAAAGCTCTCTTTGTTACCCTATTTTTATAAAGCTGTGTTATTATAAATATGCTAAGATGAAATAAATATGCTTTTCTTCTTTCCTCTGAGATCTCTGTCACTGAGAAAAAACAGCTAGCAGTGTTTTGGGTTGTTTTTTTTTTTTTTTTTGCTTCTTTCTATTTTTCTATCCTTTTTCTCTGTAAAATTTTAAAGTTTATATTTGGAATGTCATGGCAATGTACTTATAAAGAGGAAAGAAAAATAAAAATAGAAAGATGGGTAGGAAAGAAAACTTCATAATTCTTGCAAAACTTAAAACTGCAGTTAATGGTGAAGAGGAAGAGAAACAGCATGGAAATCATTGTTTGAATGGTGAAGAATTCCACATAATTTGATTTTGAAAATTGAACTGACTTTTTTTTTTAAACTCAAATTATATCCAAAGCTGAAAAATAAGCTTTGGCAGTTTTTATCAGATTTTTTTTTTGTCCTTTCAGCTCTGTTTCTGATCTAAGTTTCATACCACTAACTATATTTCTCAATTTGAAGTTATCCCTGAAGATAGAAACTCCTTCACAAAAATGTACACTGCACATTATGATATCCTTCAGCTTGAAATGCAGCAGAAAAAAAATGCACTTTTATTGCAGATGTTCTTTCTGCCAGAGGCCCATGCAGGAGTGCTCACGATAGCCAGCTGTGGCTGGCTGCTTGTATAAATCCTGGGGAGTGGGGTTTTCAGCCAGCACAGAAGTGAAGGGGCTCTTAATTACTTGGTTAGATTTGATAATTTCTTTTAGACATGAATTACTCAAATTCATTCGCTGAAGGGCTCCAAGTACAGACTAAGAATGAAAACAGCCTGAAACTCCTAAGTGAAATTACTAAACCCTTTTCTTTCTTAATTTTGCTAATGAACAAGATGGGCTTCTTTGGTTTGAGGCACCAAGACTGCACCTACTTTTAGGATTAACACAGACAAAAGAATTTTCAACACTATACGTTTTTCATTTGCTATTGGATAATCAGTGTGATGATGCTGAAAATGGAGGCTCAGGCTATGGCTGTGTGGGCTGGGGGGAGGATAATTACTGCACTGCCATTGTGAAATTGGGAATATGCATTTTCACTTCTCCCTGGCAAGAGGCAAATTTATCATGCAGACCTTGTTCCAAAGGAACAAAAAATTTCAGTGAAAAATACGATAGCTAAATGGGGATATAAAAGTCTTGTTGCCCCCAGTTTCTATTCATTTAAAGTTTCAGAATTTCATTTTGTCATGGCTCCTCTGGCAAAAGTGAAAGGGAAGGTTCATACCTGAAAGCACAGTGAAGACAGCAGCAAAGGCATTTAACTTGAGCCCATCTATCACACTGCTTGAATGAAAGAGCTCGAGGCACATAAGGCTGAATCCGACGACTAAGAGCATGATGTATAACACCTCGGATACTACTGATAACCACAGGACACCTGCAATGCACAAGAGCAGCAACTGGTCACTTGTTTGGTAAATACTTCCAAGAGGTAAAGTTGGTAAAAAATCATTAGGAAATCAGGAATATCTAGGAGTAATTAAGTGTTCAGAAAGTTTAAATTTAGCAAACCATCACCCAAATTCTGAAAAATAGAAGTGGTGAATGAAGAGGTGAAGAACAGCAGAGTGGTAAAGATACTGCGGAAAGGACAAGTTGTTGCCTAAGACCCCAGCTTGGCTTGAGGACCTCTTTGGGTATATCTAGAACCTCTTGGCTCCTATGACCCAAACCATAGGACACAGAATCCGTTTTGCATCCCTATGTCATGGTTTACATGAGCAGAATCTAAGCACACATGTGGTGATGGCACCTATTACCTTACAGTATATGGGCTGGGGGGAGATGAACAGGCTTGGATACTTCTTTTTCACAAAAGTGTCCAAAGAAAATATTTTCAGTCCAGGTTTTAAAATGCTTATCACCACATAGTGTTGGGGCTTGTTACTAGAAACTCTCTCACAGAAACTGGTGCCCTGCAGAATGACTGCTCTGATTCAGGGTGCTTGGATCCAGTGCACAGGTCTCTGCCACTTGGACTGTATAGGAAGACTGCCAGAACACCTGTGGGGTGGAGACAGTTACTCATAACGTACTCAGCTGAAGAGATGCAGATACAGAATTTGGGCTGCTTTTTGTTTTCTCAGCCCCTAGTAAGAATCCCTCAGGTGAAGGGCAGAGTGGATGTGCCCTGTCTGACCCACATGTTCTGCAAGACTTTGGGGTCGTGCATGGGTAAGTGGTTCTGGCAGCATCTGGTAGTGGCCAGCTGAGACTGATTCAACCGCTGTAGATGTGATATTTGGAAATTTCAGCACAAACCCTCTAGCAGGATCTGCTGAGTCTTTTAAAGTCACCAAGCCATGGGGTAAATTTGAGAGGATGGTAATAGATGATAATATTGAGTCCCTGCCAGATTTCCAATTGCTGTTTCAGCATGAGAATCTGCTCGAATTCTTCAGTACATTTGCTAACCTGATTGCTAGAGAATTCACCTGGAAACAATGAGCAGTGATGGAAAATTTCAGCCTAAGCTGTTGAAACATGGAAAGTTAAGCATCTGAAGACAATGGCTTATATTAGAAAATGTTAGCTGTAACCATAGAGACTGCTACAAGCTTCACTTTATTAATACATTCTCTCCTCACTGTAAGAACATATATGTCATAATGCCTATAGTTAAGTATATCAAACCTGATATACAGTCTCACTTTTACCAAATATCTGAGTGTCCTCTTAGTGACCAGGGTGATCCCAGCTCACATTTTGTCTGGGAACTTCTCTTTTTGTAACTGAAATCAGTTAATATGTGCTATTAGTTGATGATACATATCTGACCTTTTGAGTTTTTAAACAATATTATAGAGATAGTAATAAATAAACCTTTTAATTTCCCACAGTGACTTTATATGTAATATTGCAAGTATCAACGGCAAAGGGCTGTTTATCTCACTCCTATTAGTCAGTTTGGTATCAGGGCAACTGGCACACTCTTCCAAAAAGACTTTGAGTGAGAAACAGCAACGTTGTTCTGTGATACAGCAGGATTAAGAAGGGATTTGGCCTCATTTTCCCACAAGCAGACATTTCTATGACAAGAGAATGATGAAATGGTTTGAGTCCGAAAGAATTAAATTAC
This sequence comes from Caprimulgus europaeus, assembly GCA_907165065.1. The sequence continues at coordinate 15,036,166 of OU015540.1, read as the reverse complement.
GTAAACCTGACTTGTAAGGTGAGGCAGCAGAGAGCCCTGACTAACTAATGAGTTCTCATTCATAAATGTTTCAGCCCAAACTTGAAAGAGTAACACACAACATATCTGCCAGAGGTTTATTGCCCTGTTTTGACTCTTGAGGATACTCCCTGCTGACATCTACACACACGGGCAGTGCTGTAGTAGTGACTGCAGCTGAAGGCTGTGGCGTGGCTCTGTCCTTGGCTTCCCTGGGTGAACAACCCACCGAAGAGTCGGGCTCAGTGAGCTGTACACAATGGGGTAACATCAGCCTGGCAGACAGTCACTAGTGGTGTTCCTCAGGGCTCAATTTTAAGGCCAGTTCTCTTAAATGTTTTTATCAATTATCTGGACACAGGAGTTGAGCACATGCTAAGAAAGTTTGCTGATGACACTAAATTAGGAGGAGACGTTTTGTCCCTTGAGAGTAGAGAGGCCTCAGAGAGAGAGCTGAGTAGATTTGAGTGCTGGGAAATCAACAACCATATGAAATTTAACAAGGACGAACACTAATTCTGCTCCTGGACAGCATAATCCTGGATGCATGTACAGACCTGGGGAGAAGAAGCTGGAGTGCAACCCTGCAGAAAGGGATCTATGGGTTTGGTTGATGGCTTGTTGATGTGCATCAGTTGATGTACATCAGCTGTATACAAGTTTTATCTATTGCCCACCTATGAAACAGTGCTTGAAGCTCGATGCTGTAGACACAAGTGTAGTGTGCTTGAGAAAGAACAAGAAGCTGAAGAGATGCACATATATCTCTGTGAGAGGGCCCACATTAACACATCCAGAAGACAAGTGAGGGGACACTGCCAGAGGCAGCCTTGTCCACATTCAGAGTGACAGGAGGGCTCTGGGAGGTGAGGGTGGAGAGCATGGGGGCCCAGCTGTTGTTCTTTATCCTGCTGATGCAGGAAGAAGGAACACCTGACAATGTGGGTGGTGCCACAGGGAGTACTTTGGCTTCTCTAAGCACAGGGCCCTCTTTGAGGAACAAGAACATCTGAGAGGAATGGGATTCACCTGGTCAAATGCAGTAAGAGTGGTTTTGCCAACAGGAAAACCTTGCAAGATTATCAAACCTGGTATGCTGGAGAAGGCCTGTGGTAATGTGAAGAGCTATAAGGGGACAGTGAGGAAATGTTACGGGGCTGGAGCACGTAACCTACAAGGTAAGGCAGAGGGAGCTTTGTCTTCTCATCCTGTAGAAGAAATGGTGAAGGTCTTGCTGTCTACAGCTACCTAATAGAAGGCTGTAGAGGACAGAACCAGACTCTTTGAGCTGAACAGGGGTAGGATAAGATAAAGTTTGCAATATCAGAAATTCCAGACTGAGCTAAGCAAAAAGGTGGTTGAACACTGGAAGAGGGGCCCAGTGGGGCTGTGGTGTCTCTCTCCTTGGAGACATTCAAATCTCCACTGGACATTGCCCTGAGCAGCTGTATCTAATGGACATGACTTTGGTGGGGGCTTGGAATAAAGCCTCCAGAGGCCCCTTGCAACCGAAACCATCCTATGGCTTTTTAATTGCACAGGTGCTAGGTCTAATGTGCTGGGGCAGCAGCTGGAGGGAGGAAGTCAGCTGCGGTAGGGATAGCTGGAGTAGAAACAGAGTTGAACTATGGCTCTGATGAACAGCTCAATGAGACATGACTTTTGCTATCCCATGAAACCTTTTCCAATGAGACACAAAGACTGAGTGAGTTTCCTGTGGAAGGCATGGGCAATTCTTTCTTTTCTGGGCCTTGTTCCTATCTGGGAAGGAACTCTATGTTTAGCTCTCATGTCATATTTCATGGTGTACACTGAATATCTGTTCTGTGCCCCTTTAAAATGCATTTAATGAGGGAGAAGGTAAGTCACAAATGCAGTATTTGTGTAGTTCTGTGTATGTTCTGTCCTTCCTGCTTTGATTTTGAATTTCATCTGGAATAACAAAATATCTAGAAAATGCAGGCTGTATCTGGATTTTATATTTTCCTGTGGCTGCCGGAAATGGAACAGTTGATTCAGGTTATTAATTCAGGAGACAGTGTCTTTCTGCTCTATGCTGATGGTGAAGTGATCTCCCACTGCTCTCATCTCAACATGAGATTCATAAGGCAGTCACTTGGCATTACTTACTTCCACTTACAATCTCTTGCAGCCTCCTTCCTGCAAAGTAGAGTGCTCTGTCTCTTGAGGAGACCTCAGTCATTCCAGGTGATAGGGAAGAATCTCTCCTGAGGGTTTTTCTCTTCCCCTATCTTCTCTGCTGTCACCTTTTCTGACTCTCTTATTTCCCACCATCCTTTGTCCTCTGCTCCAGGGGTTTGTCTGGCCTATCTCAGCTTTTGTGTAAAAAATCTCTTCTTCAGAAGAGTCAGTGCTTGATCAATTGGATAGCCTGTATCTGAGGGTCTGGATTCCTATAAATCACCAGCTTTCTCTCATTTTTTTCTCTTCATCCTATTTATGTTTTCCTGTCTGTTCATCAAGCTAACTGTTGCATGTGCAGAGAAGCTGCTGTGGGTTTGTGTACAGCTCAATTGGGATGAGCCTGTTATGCCAAGGACATTCCTTGTTAACACAGGAAGATTTCAGGTTCTAACCTGCCTCCTCCTCACTATGCACAGCATTTGTCAGATGGTGTGTCACCTCTGCTCACCTTGTAGGAAATAATGCTACAACATTGTGAGACCTGCTAGGAAAGGAGTCTTTTACTTTAAAACAAAACTAAATCAAAACTGATACCACTTGCACTCCTGTACACATCTTCTCACAAGCACGAGTATCTTCATCCAGCCTGCAAGCTCCAAGATACAGGTATTCAGTCAATCTTCCCAGGGTTTCTTGATAAGATACAGAGGATGCCAGCTGTTGAGCCCTCCTCATGTCTTCTGGGCTTTTTGTAGACTAGCAGAAGTGTGCTAGGTTTGCATGTTTCTTTTTGTCCCAGCTAGGAGCTGACAGTGATCTGTCTTGCTGTTCTGGCCCATTATGTATCCTGATTTACTTGTTGTCCTGTATCTCCCAACCTGGTATCTGAAGAAGCTGGAGATAGATGGGCACTAGGATCTTGATCAGCCACTAATCTTGGTATCATCAAGATCTGCTATTCTAATACACCTTGTCTTGCTGTTTTACTCTGGTGCTTCTACACCAACCAGTCTACTATGTCCTCAACAGTGTTACTGACAATGACAGAATCACAGAATATTAGGGATTGGAAGGGACCTTGAAAGATCATCTAATCCAATCCCCCTGCCGGAGCAGGAACACCTAGATGAGTTCACACAGGAAGGCGTCCAGGCGGGTCTGAACTTCTTGATGTCTCTGAGATATTGTTATTTCCTCAACAGTGTGCTAAGAAATCATTGTCTTTGTGGAGTTCCTGGTGAAAAGCATCAGTGCCACCTCCTTGTGTACTTAGCCACTGAATCAGTATTCACCTCCAAGTGAAGTGAATGTACTCTTCCTTGTGACTCAAAAGATAACTGTTACCCACATGATCGCTGAAATTTTAGCGATCTCAAAGTACTCAAGTACACCATGAGCCATCTGACAAGATCAGCTCCTTGCATTTCTGTCAGACAGTGGAGGGCAGCATCAACATTTTGAAAGAGGATTCATAGATACTGAGTGCAATTCTGCAAAGCTGGTGATCATGTTAGGTGCATCTGCCTGAGATGTGTTAACAAAAGGATGTGGCAGACAATCCTGAATGAGTGAAACAAAGTGAATATTTTTCTGATGGTGAAGTAAATAAACTTTACTTCAGCCTGCAATGAATCTCAGGACTCAAAGGTTCTTCACAAAACTTGAACTCATGTCAAGTCAGCCCTGATCACCAGGGAAAGCACTGTAGATGAACACACTATTACTTCTCACCAAGGAGCACTCTGAGTCAGGAATCTCCAATGCTGACTTTCCTTTGAAATAAGAATTCTGAAAATAGTCATAGAGATTCTGCTTAGAAGAACTTGAGGCATCATACCTCATTTCAGTGAATTCCTGATTAGGAATCCAAAGAACAGTGTGATTAACAGCTTCCAGGAATTCGGAGCTGATTTTGACTGCTTGGTATCTAAGTTAAGAAGTATAAACGTGAAATTGGGGTAAATGCTGTTGTTCTGTTGGTACAAATCTGGCCTTTTTCCTATGGAGCGAGTAAAACTAAGGACCAGTTTTAGAAAAACTAAAAACCCTGAGCAAAACCACATATCACAACATCAAGTATTCTTTGTTCAAACCCACTGCAATTTCCTGTCACAAAAAAGCAACAGTTGCTGACTCTAGCTTTTCTGTTAGAGAGCTCTGGTTAAACTGACCTCGAGAATGTCAAGAAATTAGACACACACTTCTGTGCTCTTTCCCCACAACATGCGAAAATGATTCTTAGTTGTCTGCTGTTGCATTATTAAAGTCATTCTCAGATTCATTAGCAATTCAGACTGAAATACGAAGAACCTGGATACTGTTTGAATGAGTTTATGTGCAGGATGATAAAGAAGCTTTTGCTGCCGTTTCTGGAACTACAGAGTTCCATAATTTCAATTACTGCTGTGCTTCTGGGGTTAATACAACCAACAAACCAGTTCTAGAGAGTTGAAATACACATTATACCTTCTACCACCTACATTCACATGCAGCCATGGAGTTTTATGCTAAATATGCATGATTATAAAAATTGTCATCAAATCAGAAAAGTTGATTTTTGGTGCCAGCTCAGTATGCCAACAGTTTCTAATGCCAGATTGTGAGGCTCTATCTCCACATGAAATAACGATATTGAAATCCCCTCCTGGCTGCTTCTCTAGGCTGGTCAGGTCATGAAAATGACTGTCAAAGATCCAATGTTAGTACACGTTCTCAAGGCAACGCTGAAGAGGTGGCCAACAGAGAAATTGCTGTTAGAGTTCAAAGCATTTTTAATCCATAAACATGAGCTGTTTGCTCGTAAAGGATCTCTTCTGGGAAAATCATATTGCTGTTCCTGAAGGAGATTGCTGAATCATGTTAACTATGTTACATGCAGCATAGGCAGCAATTGTGTGCATGAAAATGTTAGTCATGCATTTTGGCTAGTGACTTCGAAACGATGCCAACATAGAAAACCCCCATGAATTACCTGCCAGGCTCTGTGACACTGCCTGCTGAAAGCCCCAGCCTTCCCTGAGCAGTGCCCAGGCAGCAATAGTCCAGAGTCTGTATTGATTTGATGGCCCTTTCCTAATTGGAGTAAACTCATAATCAGAATGCCTTGGTGGGATTTTATCCTCCTTAGAAGCACTTACTGCCTCAGTCTCTGCTCCCTGCTGAAGATGATCTGTGATTGCTGCCTACCAGCCCTTCTAATAGCAGAAATGCCTTCCTGGCTGATAAGTTCAAGGATCTGACCAAAGCAGCCTCATTTGAACTGTCACACTGTGCTGTGCTGTCCTTGAGCAAGCAATCAGACTGGACAATGGTGCAGACAGCCAAAGAGATCTTGAAAAGGCTTATACTTGTCATGTTCCTCATAACTCAGTGTGGTACATCTGCTCTGATAGTGAGAGCAGTCTGAGCTACAATGAGACACTGCTGCACTCCCGTGTCAGTTCAACCTTGATCTGCCTTAGAAATTCTGATACAAGCAGGTGGAGGCTTTGGGGTTTTTCTACATCATGTTTCATGATATAACAAAAAACCTTTATGTGCTAGAAACAGTGGCGCTTAACAATGTGTGGACCTTAATAATAACTACTGAGATTATCAGACCTGACTGAGATGAAAACTGGAGCACTCAAAGGACAAGATAGGGGCTGCACTGTTGAGCAGTGTCCAAGCAACACTTATGGAGAGTGTGCACCCCTCTAACCTCCTCACTGGCATTGCTGCTAGCCCCCAGACATGAACATGTTACATGAGGAAGAAAGTTCTCCTGTTAGCCCGTGGTTCGCCGTCACTGTCCCCAAGATCCCCAAACTGTTGAACACAGGGAAACCACAAGAGGCTATGACAGTCAACTAGGCAGATGTAATCCAACATGGGAGGAAAAAGAACCTGTATGAGGGCAAAACTTTGTTTAGGGTGGTGAGAATTTTCACAGAGGAAGCCATGGTGCAAGTGTTGTTCCTTTGTGCAAAAATATTTCATTATTCTTGCTCTCCATGCATGCTGCAGCAGCCAGGGAGATGGAGGAGTTGTCACCCTGGTTCATGTTACCAGCAATAAAAAGTTCTGCTCACTTGCCTTTGACAGCCTCAGGTCCTGCTTTATGAACTTAACACTTGCACTGGAGATGGGAGGGAGAGCATCTGTGTGCTAGATGGGAATGAGTCCTTCTTGCTTTGTTTTTTGATGTCAAAACTCTAAGCTCTCTGTAAGGTACTGACTGCAGAGATTGCTGAGGAAAGAATTCTCTCTCTTAACAGTTCTCTTGCACTTCCCTATTTCTTATTGAGATCTAGTTCTCAGAAAGATGCAAACCATCATAGCTTGTGGCACCCACGATGGTCTGCCACACCAGGGAAAATCTAGTTATTTCTTTAATACTCAATTCCAGAGCTAGTAGTGTGATGCTGCGAGCACACTGGCAGCTGCACAACATGTAATAGGTGCTGGTGTTTATGGTGAGTGGGTGTTTGGTTTTCTTGTATTACTGATTTTTAAGATGTTCTGTTCACCTACATAGACTGGTGTTTTCTCTCATTTTTGGTCCTATCTGCTTTGTTCCTCTTGGACTACGTTTCTAGTTTCTGGATGTCACTGCTTACCCACTATGTTGGAACTGAGACCTGGATCTCACTTTAGTCTTTCTTCTTCACGTTCAGTGCAAGAGAGAAGAGAGGAAAAAAAATGGGTACACACTGAGAAATGTTTTGCATGTTTGAGAAAAGCATTAAAGTAAGCTTGAAAGGGCCATGTAAATCTCAGGCTTTCTCTTACAGTTGCATTCTGATGCTTTTAATCATTTGCTTATCTCTGCTGCTCCAATACTGGGAATTACAAGCCAGAAATATTGGAGTGATCAATAAAAAATGGTGAAAGGAATAAACATTGAGCATGCTGTTGTGGCTGGCGTAAGGACTCAGCTCTGAGCAGTCAGCCCATCTGTTGGTTAATGCAGTCTCATAATATCAGACCATCTGCCTGCTCCTCTTCTGCTGCAGTGTAAAATCTGGGAGAAGTAGACCACAAAGCTACGAGAGATGTTCCTCCAAAGCAAAGTAAGCTTCACGATCCTAAAAGGTATCAGAGATACCTAAAACTTCCTGTTATCATAAATCAACTAAGACAGTCAAGCTAGATAAAAGGTTGGCACCCAGATAAGACTGCAGTTTGCTAAACATGAGACCATAATCACCAGAAACTGCTTAGGTGAGAGAAGAAATGCCAGCTCTTTTTATTTTGTTTATCTCTAGTTCTTAATTGGTTTCTTTATTTTGAAAGGTGAGGTGGAGCTGTGAGCAAAATAAAATTATTATTTTCTACATGATGATGTGTTTTCTATAACTACTTATGGTTCTGACATCGAGCTTGGTTCTGAATTTAATCCTGTGTATGCCATTGAGCAGATCATGGAATATCTTTATGCCTAGCTTCTTTTTTTCCTGGTGTGAAAACAGTAGAGTAATATAGTAGAAAAGATGCCGAAAAACACACTAAAGCAGGACTGTCCTGTATGCCTTGATAAATATATTTGGGCTAAATGGTGCTACAGAGCAGGGTCTGTGGTGTACTTCCAGCCTCAGCACTGGGCTGAGAAATGAATTATGTTTAGGTCTTGTGGCTAGCATTCTCCACAGCAGAGAATCAGTGTTCTCCATGCCTTTGGCATCACCAGCATGAAATGCAAGACGTTTGCTTGCTTTTAGGAATTGGGAATTCAGTTTGAATTCTGCTATTAAGCATGGTTTCATCTTTGTATATCTAATTAGCTTCTAAAGATTACTTCGATGATTTATAATAGGTGTGTAAGAAAACACAGATAAAATGTTAGTAGCACATTTTTTTTTCCTGCATACTCAATCATAACTCTCCTAACACAAGTGCACAGGTACTTGTCTGTGTGGGTATGTATATACCTTATTGCAGCATAATGTAAGCAGAATATGAAACGTTCAAGAAGGCAATGGGGACTGTTTGGAAGCATACAATTCTTGTGGGAGACCCAGTTACATTCCTTTTTGTTGGATGCAAGTCTCTAAGTGGTCCTCTTACAAAATCTGTTCTTTTTATTTTCTCCTCAGGAACAGGTACCCAGTACACAAAAAAGGTTTGTTTTTTAACTTGGCTATTATGAGTTTCATTTGTCTCTTTTTCAGCCTGAAATCTGTTCTGTGTTGTCCTCATACAAAAAAGTATTCCCTATCTTTGCCCATAACTGTCAAACCTTCCTCTCTCTCTCTTTAAAATTTATCATAACTTTTTTGAGCTGGAGTAAGCACAGGAGGGATGAGAGGTGCAGAGTGTGCTGTGGGTACATCATGAATACATGTGGTGGTATGGTGACTTTTTTGTTTTGTTCTTTATTTCCTACAATGATCCTAATATTTCTTTTCATCTTTTCTTAATCTCTGCAGAGCAGTGAATTAATGTTTTCATAGAAGTGTCTGTCATTGCTCCCAGAACTCTATCCTGAGGGGTAAAAGCCAATTCAGAATGCATCACTCTATGTAAAGGTAGGATTGCTCTTCCTGTTCACCACTTTGTGTTTATCAACACTGAATATTATCTGCCATTTTCTGTCACTCAGTGACTGAGACAGAAAGATTTGTTAATAGTTTAGATGCCTCTAGTATATATATCTAGTATCTTTAAAGTTTTCACACTCCACTTGTCCTTTTAGCTGAACCTTTTAATTTCTTTTAGTGAGCTCTTGTTTTTCTTGTGTTCCCTTCTTCTCAATTTTTTTACTTTTATTGCTTCTGCAAGGATGCTGAATTTGTCTGTTCACCACAGATACAAGGTATCTCTTACTAACATTTGATCCAAGTTTCGCACACCAGTCAGGATTAAGTCAAGAGTTACAAATTTCCCAACTAATATCTCCCTGCTCATAGTCTGTCCAAAGTTTAGCCTCTACATCGTACCTAGTGTGACATTTTCTCAGTCTGTGCATGAGGTTATGAAGTCTACTCCTACTATTTTGTTTTCTGTCCTTATATCTTCTCTGATATGAATTTTAACCCTGCTACTGTAAGCCATCCCAATGGGTGATCACTAATATAATTCTGCATATTTTATCTGAGCATGGAATCCATCCATAGAGATTGTGTTGCTCATTAATGCTATTACCTTGTTATTCTGATTCAGCTTTAGTACACGACATCTGCTTTGTCTTTCAGTGTAATCAGTACCAAGACATTATTGTCCCACTAATTATCTTTCTCCCATCAAATTTCTGGTACACCTATTATGTCAGTATCCATTAAAATCAGGCATCTAGATTCTCTTCTCATTAATAACTGTTGCAGCACTGGCTTAGAAGCATGTATAGATTTGGCTCAGCTTTTTCTTTTTGTGTGCTGTGTTTAGGTGAGACTTTATTTGTTTATTTGTTGTTTGCCATGTGCTATCTTAGTTTTGCCAGCTACTTTTTAGACAATACAGAATTTCTATTGCTTCATCTCTACAGGATGCATCATCATGAGCTGTGTAGAGGACATGCAGAAGGCATCTCCTACCTCTGCCAGTACAGTCTCTAATTTAAAAATCCCCTGTAACATTTTGGACTGTTAAATTCTGACTAGCAATGAGCATTTTCCTTCTGCAAGGTTTTGCCTTGCTTCAACCTCCATGGTCTCTCAAAGTCTTATTTTATGCATGTGACTTTCCCTATAACTAAGCAGAAAGCAATGCAATATAAGTAGTTGCTAATGACCTGCTGATTTGCTATTCATTGTGAGTACTCTTCCATAGGTATCAGGGCTGAAGCAAGTGAGGTCCTAGAGATCAGTAGAGTAATTCAGATCAGATTGTACCACACTTATAAGGAGTTAATCCTGTGCATCCTGTCTTATGTTGGTGTGCCCACCCCTAAACTTTGAGCCAACAATGACCTTTGAGCCTGTTCCTGAAGCAACTTCCCAACAGGACTCCTCAGGCTAGAGCCCCTCATTTTGGTACATGCTGCAGGTATGGCGGGTGTTTGCAAAGTGCCCGAGTCACAGCCCCAGTAAACACCATCATGAAAACTCTTGAGGGCACCACATTTCCTGCAAGCCCTTTCCCTTCACCAGCAAAGCTCTTCCAGCACAAATGCTGCTTTCAACTGATTTTCATGGGGTATGTCCCAGCTTTCACTTACACAAGGCGTTCAGTGGTGCTCCTGCTCTCTCTGTCCCTGTGGTTGACAGCTGACACTTGTGCATTTATAGAAGAATGCAGGAGCTTGAATCCTCACACAGTTCTACACAGGGGAAGGAACAGACCTGTGTGTGTGTATAGCTCTGGTGCTATGCTAGTCAGTGAAGTAATTTCTCAGATCATCTGATGGGATGTATTGCTACCTGTTGCTTTCCATTGTGCTGCTGTGGTTTCCAGACATAATACCTAGCCTTGGTTTCTTCCTTTTGAATGTATCATCTGTGGCCTCTTGGAAGTGCTCTTGGGCACAGATTTGAAGCAATGGGAAAGAGGAGCTAGAAGGTGCACCCAAAAGGTGTGATGAAAGGAGGAGGGTGCTGGAGTGTGTTGCAGCCAGAGCGTTCTGGTTGGGCACTGCATCAGGGAGCTTGACAGAAAGCTGATTTAGCAAGGTCTTCAGCAGCTCAAAGGGAGAGAAAAGGCTGCAAGCTGCATGCAAAAATGGACCAAGTAGCGGAAAAGTGACTGTACTTGTCAGTGTAATGCATTAGTGTCCCTTGTTAAATAGATTACCCTTTTCTTCTTTGGACATCAAAATACTCAGCAGAAACAAAACTTGGATTAAGTTTTGTGGAGAAGATCCCAGGAGCAATTCAGAACTGAAGGATCAGGTCCAGCCTACTGTGGCAGTTTCCTTCCAGCTCCTTTTGGGAATACTTGCTATCTTACTGCTCACATCTGCAATGAAAATTATGAAATAGCACACTGTGTGGGACCCAACAACATCTGCTCTGTGAGAGCCCATTAGAAGTCCTGGCCAACGTAACCAGCTATTGCTGTCTCATCTTTTGTCAATAGCGAATGGAAACTGTCATAAGAAATATTTGTGGACCCAGAATTTTTTTTCTCTAGTTATTATCTACCATCACCAAGCTGATTTTGTTAAGTAGATTTGGCACTAACAACCAGCAATAACTAATAAATTCAATGTTAAGCTTACAGGGTTCTGACAGATTGTTGGCAGCTGCCTTAAATGCAGGGAAGAGCTCTCCTAGTGTGGGTTGGAAATGCTTATTTATACCATCCTGTGGGTCTGTTTGCCCCAAATTTTGCTGCCTCCTTTTAGTAGATGTCATTAGTACAATGTATTCAAAGGGTATAATAACTGATCAGAAATATAGCATCCAGCTACACCAGAGATCAGCACAAACGGATTCAAGATAGGAAGCTCGAGCATAAGCTATTACATTTTTACAGTAAGAATAAGAAATGCTTTCATTTATGTGGTAAGGGTATAGCTAGGCCTCACCATAGATGTTTTTATTTTACTGTGAATGTTTTGGTGATTAGCTTCTCTGTGCTAAGAAGATTTTAATATTATGCAGATGTCTTATGCTGACTTGCTCTTAATTGGCGAGGGACTCCAGAAGAGATTGGCTACACAACTAGAGAAAGTTTATTCTTAAAGCTTCCTTTCAGCATGCCTTAAAATTGGAAGATGATGTGCTCAGAAGTAGGCACAGGCTTCAACAGCCTGTATTTAGCTTGGAAGTTGGTTAAATAGAGGTCATCTTTGGATCAGTGAAAAAAAATCTTTAGAAAGCCTGAGTGCTCAGTTGCAGCAACAGAGCATGTACACATGGAGACATTTTAGATAATCAAAACCATGAACAACCATGTTTTAGTGGTAAATGATGCTAAGAATACGTACAGAAACTGAATAAGCTGAAGACTCATTGCACAGATTAGTCCAAAAATTCCCAGTTACACAATGGACTATGAGAACCCCAATAGATTTGTAAAACTGAGCTCCACTTTATATATTTGCATTTTATCATATCCCATTGGAAGAAGAATCAAGAATCTGTTCCAGCACAGGATGTAACTGAATAGTTGACAAGCCTATGACCATTAAAGTCAATGCTGAGTGAGGGGATGAAGAAATTAAAGGAGTAGGAAGCTCTTTGTAATGGAAAAGAGAAGAAAGAAGAAGTTGAATTCTGCATTGAAAGCAAGTTGGGCATCACTGACACACAATTTTCTCTTTACATGTGATGAAAGTACCTCTGGACATTACAAGATTGATGGTGAAAAATCCACGTTAATTATGTTGCAGCAGTGTCCAAGTTGATCTACAGCTGTTTATAAGTCAGATGGTCAGCACTTTCCATCTCTGACTGAGCATTCCCTTCTCTTTCTGTCAATATGTGTTACAACTCCATGGCAGGACTTCAGAAATAGTTATAAGTTTCTTTATACCACTACACCAAGAGAGAGCCTTCCTTCCTCAAAAAGGAAAAATAGAATAGTCTGGAAATATATACTGACATCATGCAGCAACTCTAAAATTCAATTAAAAAAAATTGCTGACAGCGTTTCACACAACCAAAAGAAATACTTAAAAGTAAAGCACTAAATGCTGTTTTGGAAAGTGTGTGGGAGATGCAAGCAAGCATTATGCACCATGATGAACTTGCAGAGAAAATGGATAAAGCACAAAAACGTCCCATTGCCCTTATAACAAACACATGGTACTTTTGAGTCTGTCTCCTGAAGGTGCCATGTGATGCCCACTAGTCCTTATACTGGGAAAGGCAGTTTGTTATTTGAACTCTACCCATTTTTTTCCTGATACATAATATTTTGAAATATGAATTAAATTGCTATTGAGAATTTATAACTCCAATACTAGGGTAAAGAAAACTTTGTGGCCTGCATCTTTTTGTGCATTTGAAAAAATATATATATTCATATTCCTCCCCTCCCCTCCCAAGGTAAATAAACAAGTATCTGCATTATTCCCTCTCACAAAGATACATTTAGTATTGTGACTGCAGCTTTCTGATCCTAAAGGTCTTTGTGCCCTGAGGAAACCATGTAGTATGTCCTTCCTCACTAGAGGAAGAGGGAAATGTTTGTATTACAATAAATATTAATTTATTGAAAAAAAATTCAGCTGAAGGAAGAGAAAATACATCAGAGAAATAAGATCTGCATAAATGGAGTAAACAGCTGCCTTAAACCCTTGGCATTTGTTCTACCTGGCTGTACGTAATCTGGATGACATGTAGGTCCTTGTGTGCTTAAGTAGTAATGTTTCCCCTGGCACTAAAGTACAACAAGAAACAATACTGATGCAATTTGTAAAATGGGAAGAAATCTTGACTGTGTTGTCTTACCTTTTTCAGAAGCCGGGGCAAGGTCAATAAAACTTCGACATTTTTCACCTTTAAAAGAAAAGGATTGTTTTAAGAGACAGAAGGTGATTGGTTTTGCTCTACCTCCTCTTTCTGACTGGTATTTCTGCCATCTCTCCCACCTGAGACTCTGTGTGATCACTAGGTTGTCTCACACAGAGAGCAGACATTTACCTGTGCTCCAGCCTGGACCAGAAATGCTGTACTCACAAGGCTGGACTCTCCTCTCCCTTGGGGTTACAGTCCCTTGGTCAGGAGTATGAAATACAGTTAGTGAAGAAAAGTGTTCTCTCTGGTGGTTGGGTCCCTGATGGGTCAGTGCTGCTCTCTCCCAAGGCCAGGAATAGTGTTGCACTCCAGATGGAGTAGCATTGGGAGGGTACAGGCCCATTGCACTAACACTTTTGCTCTCCTTCTCATTGTCAGGACAAAGTCTGTCCCCAACAGGGTCTGACCAAAGTGCCAGCAAGCATTGCCATGGGCACAGATGTCTCAAGAGGCAGATATGACACATGTGACTAGGACAGACAAAACCTGAAGCACAAGCTAAGCAATTGCACAGCATTTTTGTAAAAAGCTTAAAAAGCAGGTAAATGCCTTGCCATGACCATCACACAGCCCTGTGCCACTCCCTCTGCTTTGTGGTTGCTGCACTCATTTATCATTGTAAATTAAATTCTCCCTGTTTAGGACTCCACCTCTGTTTTTGCAGGCATTCTTGAGAAACCTATTGCTTCTGAGCAGGAAATGTATCTTACCTGTGGATGTATTGACCTTTCTTTTTACTTCTTCAGGCAACCAAAGAGATTATAAAATAATTCCTCTGCACTAGGTGCAGGCATACACCAAGGGTACGTGTTTCCTTCAGTAGAGTATATTCCAAGGTGACCAACAGCCTGCCTGCCTCGAGGAGTCAGAGCCCAGCATGCCTGCCAGAGGTAATGGAGAAGAATCCATTTTGCCCTTTAAGACTTTAATTGATGCAAAGGCAGCTTCAGGAGGAGGTTTTTTATTAGTTTTGCTCAATTTTAATTGCATAGTGAAAAGACTGATTTAGTAAATGTGCGCTATTAAAAAAGAATAAACAGTGAAATGCTGCAGTGATGTTGAAGTCAGTGTGTAATTTTTTCTGAGTTGTAATTAATTATACGTACAAACCAATATAAAATGTTAATCTTTTTGGTGTCTCTGTTGGTGGGATTGAGATAAACATAACCATTCAAATGATCACTGTGCTGAAATAACAATCTATTATTATAATCCTATTATTACAACTTTTTTTTTTTCAATTTTAAACCTATGCTAAGTATGCTGAAAAGTGTTGTGTGCATAGTCTGTCTCTGTATATGCTGCTATGAAAGAAATGGTTCACTTGACATTGAAATTAACATTTCAATATCTCCATGGCATAGGGAAGGACTTCTACTCTGTGAATCCAGGTGCTGTCAAGAGGATGGTCAAGAAAAGGAAGTGATACTTGACTTATCAAGCACTGACCCTATCTCAAAACAGGTGGGTAGGGCAGCCCATATCTGAGCAGAAGGAATGTCAGATGAGTATGTTAAGTTTTGGGACAGACAGACCTGGTGGATCACAGAAATCACAGCATCCTAGAAGTGTTGTGTTGATGGGACCTTGCAGGTCTCTTGTCCAGCCTTCTGTTCAGAGCAGGGCTATCACTAACACCTGATCAGGTCAGCTGTGACTTTGCCCAGCCAAATTGTGAAATACTTTGAGGATGATGATATCCATTCTTTAGTGACTCCAAGGATGGAGTTTCTCCCCTGCTCTGGCCCCAGGGCTGCACCACCCTTCTGGAGAAGTGCTTCCTTACGCCCAACCTGGATTCTTCTAGCTGCTATGTCATCTTAGTAGTCATCCTTCCTCTATTTGTAGGGACATGAACAAGCTCAGCTTTCTCAATTTCTTTTCACACACGGTGTACTTCAGGCCCTGACCAAGAAATCAAGAGAAAAAGGTGGACTCAAAAAGACACTGTGCTGTAAGGAATCATTCTTATCCAGAGCCTCTGAGTTTTAGAGCATGAGGTACGTCAGGAGTGCACTGACATATAATCAAGGGAATATAGGGAGAGTGACCTTTAGATTTGGGCTTGATATAAGCAGATTAAGTAGGATTTTTCATTCTAGCTGTATGGATCTGTGGTTTTGGTTTAGTTTTGTGGTTTGGTTTTTTTTTTTCAGATGTAAGCTATTACTTTTATTACAGCTTTATTTTAACCTGATTTCAAGCTAACTGGTCAGCACTGAGTCATCTCTCACTTGTGCTTGCAATGAATCTGAAGCCATATTACTGAAAACCCTTAACAAATACCTGACTCCCAGCACGTTATCCCAAGACAGCCAGAGGGGAATGACGTTGGCTACTACAGCAACTTGCACAGGCTGTTCTGAGAGTTGGGGATAGACACTTTCAGAAAGGCACAAAGCCCTTCTGACATGCATGGGTACTGAGGAAGCTGATGGTACCACAGCATTTGGCTGCAGGTGCCTTGTAGAGAGTGTGATCACAGACTATTTGGAGGAATGAGCATCCCCATCCTCTCTCAAACCAGCTCGCCCAGAACACCACCTCTCCCAGGAGAGCTGTCTGTGGCTGAGGCCTCCAGTTTAAATAATCTGAACAGAATATGCTGGAGTGTCCAGAAAAAAAGTCCTTTTGGAGCTATAGCATAAACAATGACTGTAGATTGGAGACAGAGAAAAGCCTGGAACGAGGTCACTTCACTTTCAATGGCTGATATATGGATTGTGCCTGGCTTATTGCTAAAGGTTGTGGTAGGAATTGCACAAGCAGTTTCTGATGAAGAGCATTTCCCTTCGTTGTTCCTGTTGCTGGAGCACTGGCAAGCCCTCCTCCATTTTCAATGGTAACCACTGGTGGTATTTATAGACCATATTCAAACTTCAACATGCAGACATGCATCTCACTGAGAACTGAAGATGTCAGCAGTGCTTTCACTGTTCCTCTTAGGATTTATTCTAAGTTATTTTCGGGTATCTTGTATAACTGATCTCTTAAGCCCTCTTAAGTTTAATTTTAGACTTGGCAGAGTTTATCCTGCTGTGCTGCCCTTTTCCAGATGCATCTTCTCCTCATACCCAGGCTCCTGGAGAGTCTTTAGAGATTACAGGAAAGGCTGTTTGAAGATGCAACAAGAACAGTGTCTAGGTTTCATCCCCCTAATAGTCCTGCCTTCATCCAGTTGTGGCAGTGATTCTGACAGAAGAGAAAGCCAAGGAGTGATCTCTCCTGCACTTAACTCACATAGAAATAAGAGGTGCGACCTGGCTGGAATGCTCTCCGCTTCCATGCAGGAGCAATGGCCACGTACAGTGCACGTGAAGCTCTCTGAAGCTCAGCAGTGTTAGGAAGCTGCTGGAGGCTGAGGATAGAGGACCAAATTACCACCAAAACATCAGTCAGAGCAAAGCTCTTGGTACCAGCTTCTTCTGTGGCTTCCCAAGGGTGAGGCAGAAACATCACCTATGCAAGCCCTTGAAATGCATTCGCTCCTCATTTCCTCAGACAGGCTCATTGAGATTTTTCCCATTTAATGGCTCTGCAGCTGTGGAAGCTCCACAGCACTGCAGGTCAAAGGTTTTCCAGTGCTTCAGTAGTTTCTACTGAAAAAAAGCTCAGCTTTGGGCTTCTGTGTGTTGTTAGGAAACGGTGTAGAGGAAGATGTGAATTTTATCTGTGCATCCAGAGAAATTGGGCAGGGAGCAGATAACATGCCAAAAAAAGTTATAGGCTTTAAGACAATATTCTAAGTTTATAACTCAGCTGCTGCAATAGCAAGGACCAGAAGCTGATGTCCTGGATCATACTTATTGGTCTTGCATTTCCGAGTTCTCTATGAGCCAGTGATAAATTCCTCATTAATAACCAAGGCAGCAAAATAAATAAAGTACTCTGAAATATCCTGGTTTGTATGTCTTCCAACTGCACAGTTACAAAATATTCTAGTTAATTTGACTTAAAAGTAATCCGGTTGCTCTGACTGAAAGAAGTATCTCTGTTATAGCTCTGCTTTTCATCTTGCAAAAAAAAAAAAAGAAAAAGAAAAAGCTGTCTGTATTCCCTTACTCTGCACAAAATTTCATGAGTTCAAAAGTACAGTTCTGATGGAAATTTAAATGATTAAATTTCATTTAAACAGCATTCCCTTTTAGTAACACTGGCTCCTAGCCTACGAAAGACAAGGTCCCCTTTTTTCCCCAATAGGCCCTAACAAATCTTTATCTCTCCAATTATATCTGAAGTCATGTGATTCTGATGAGATCCCACATCATCTACTGAGAGTAAAGTCACTGTATTTGTCTTAAAAGAAGATGTAACCCTCAAGGGAAACCAGCCTAGATGAGGCTGAGGACTGCAACACAACTTCAATGAAATGAAGTACTACATGAGGGAAAATGCAGGTTAATGAGCTCACTCAGACTGAGTTGTATCAGGTTAACTAATGAGTGAAATATTCCACTTTTGATTAAACTGATCCCAGACACAGCATTTAATTGAATTTTTTCTAATGAAAAATGGAGCATTAATCTGCAAAATCAACATTTTCCAGTTGACCATGTTGATTTTGCTGGAGCAATATTTTCTTCTGGAAAATAAACAAGTTCACACAGAATTACATTAAAATAGGTCTTGAGCTATGAAAATAATTGCTTTTTCTCACTCTGACAGCTGTCATTCATAGCTGGTGCCAATCAACATTTGTCTTTCTTCCAAGTAACATGAGAATTTCTTCAGTTTCTCAGCCTCTGCTGAGATAACTCACCATCCTTTTCCCTTTTGGGGTTGTTTTTAAATCTGAATGCTATACTAGTGTTCTCTTTCAGCAAACTCAAACTCTTAAAACTTTCTACCTTTAAAGTGTAAAAGCTTCAAGCTTTCCACTTTTTCATTTCAGGCATGCATTTTTCCTCAATTCACATATTCACAAAGAAATGGTTATAATTTCATCAGGGGGGTATCATCTGCACTCTGGAGTTTCCTCTTGGTTTGTGGGAGCAGTAGGTAGCTGTGCAGGGGCAGAGGTGTGAGCAGAGCAGGTGTGTTTGTGCTAACTGGGACTATGTGCCATGGCAACTATGTTTTCTGTGCTGAGACTCTGCCTGATGTGAAAAATCTTGCACAAAATCTGAAAGCAAACATCTCCACAGGCTGCTCTCAAATCATATCTAATTGAAATACATCCAAGTCACAAGACTTATCTGATTACCTTGGCAAGACCTGATGGATGTGTGCACACATCTGTCATTTGGAGAGCTAGAAAATAGTTCAGATTTCTAAATGATTGGGAGAATCGAGGAAACAATGGTGCTGAGAGAAGCTTTCAATGATTCTGGTGTAAAATTAGAGCTGGCTTTATAATCTGGAAAACATTATATCAGACAGAGTTCTGAGCTGCTTTAAGCATTTCAAACCATGGAACAGGAAGAGGAGGTTTTTTACCTGTTCAGCCTACAGGTGACCATCTACCCCACTGTACTTACTCTGTGCTGATATTAATATGCCACAATAAACTAGTTATTGGGGTCCACTATCTGTGGGACTATAAGGTCTCCCCAGAAAACTGGGAAAGACTAGAAATGATGCTTTTTGCAGAACATGTAGCTGATACGTGTTCCTCATTGTATAGAGTCTGTCATGCCTTCCAGTCTCCCATGTGACTGCATTAGCAGTTCCATTCAGGCTGGTGATTAACAAAGATCAAAGCAGTAAGTAACCAGTAAGACCCTAAAGCCCTGGTCATAGAAGAAATGTGGTTCAATAGCTCCCACTCTTTGCAATCATTAGCTGTGGATCAATGTGGATTCTCTTTTAACCATGCCAGTGCTTCTCTCCAGATAGTGCCCAACCAGAGCATTTGCACTGGATCTGTGCCCTAGCTCCAGAGATACATAAGCAGGGCAGGCAGAGATGAAAGTCACTGAAAGCAAAGAAAGAAGCTCCTTTTCATGGGCAGGATTACTCAAGATGATGAAAACACCAGCAGCTGAAGTGTGCCAAAATGGAGGGAAAGACAGACTTGGGACAGAGCATCTGATGGCATGGCACGTCACTGGGAACGTGAATCCTGAGGCTGCAGCTTGAAACGTGGGCAAGTGACTGTAGGTAAGAGGCAAAAGGACTGCTGGAGGGGAGGGACCTTCAATGTCAGAACCTGTACTACATCAACCTGTATTTCTTCTCCACAGTTAACACCGTAACAGTATTTCTTCCCTGGTTTGCCCATCTGTCTGCTCTCTGTTCCCCTTAGCCATTGCAATTTAGGCTGCCTGTTTCAAAGTGAACTCCAGAAACTTCTCCTACCTTCCCTACCCAGACATGCTCAATTGCTATTTGGAATGAGGCATCCTGTTTTTCCAGGCAGGTACACCTGACCTGGAGCATGGAAACTGAGACAACTTTAACCTTTCAGTCACAGACTTTTAAAGGAAACATACTGCAGTACACTGCTAATGAATATCCAATTTTTGAAATCAAGTTTAAAAGGCTGGGCTTGCATTTCTTCTTCTGAACCTTATTTCCAAGCTTGTACCTAGTAACTTTGCAACAAATTCTCACTGAGTGTTTTTTATCTGGCTAGGTGATGCACAGTGAAATCAGGCTGAATAACAGTAAGATGTATTTTTTTAGTCTCTTCAAATCTAGTGGGACTAGACATGGTGGAATGTCTCTGCTTCCCAATCAGTTCCCACATTGTAAGCATGGTTTGTGTCTTTTTCTCCACCAAATGCAAGGTGGAACACCTTGAAGTGAATTTTGTTTGCTTGTGTCTATTCTACAAGTCACGTCATTCCATAGTAATAACATCTGCTTCTTATTATTTACTGCCTTGTGTAGTAATTTGCAAGCTAGGTCAGCAATGATTTATATTACCATTTTGTTTACCAACAAGAATACTGGATAGCATTACTCCAGTTCATGATTAACAGAGGACCCTGCTAGAAGCAGCCCTATTCCCTGCTAGGTCCCCATTTTTGAGATCTGTCAGTAAGCCAGTTCTGTTAATTCCATATAAAGAAAATTTAAAATCAGGATCGAATCTGGTGTAATTTAAAAACCATGGGGATACCATGATGACTGATATTCCATCCCATATTTATTTCTGTAGCCCTGAATGCATCTGTTTATATTTTGCACTAACTGACACTGGGGTGTGTATCTCAGTTCGCTTTGAAATATGGGACCTATGTGTTAGTCCTTCCAGCACTTTGCATTTTATTCCATGGACAAGGAACCACCAGAACCCCTCAGACGCCTCCTGGGTTAAAGGCTGCTGGGTTAAATGTTTGAGAACAGACACATCCAAAGAAAAAACAGTTTCTGCTCATAAGGTAGAGGGCAGCTTATTGAATAAGGAGTGGTTCACTGCCTGGTCCCTTACTTTACTTTGTTATGAGTCTCAGCCTGCAGGGACTTTATATCTACATTTTATGTGTGATAGATGTTCGTGCAGCTAGTCTGGGCAGGATCAGGAGGAACTAAAATCCAAAATTCCCAGTGCACTGCAGACACAAAATATCCCCAACATCCTATAAAAGACTGAATGTCTGTAATAAAGCAATCACCACCACAGAAACCACAGCTATCATGTACCACAGGAAAAGAGTCATTATGAGGAACATGAACAGATCTGAGATTCTTATCATTTAGCATAAATTCCTATGGCCAAGCTTGTCTTATTCTGTAAGCAAAAGAATGGAATTGTTAGGAGGAGTTCACAAGTGCTTTTCTGAAATAGACCCTTCCCCATGTTGTAAAAGAAGGCAAAAATTCGTTACTATCCCTGTTATCTAGCCTGAGGGAGATTTCCCTTCTGATCCCAAATTAGATCATCAGTTTAATGTTCAGTGCATGAGCAGACATACCAATTAGATACTGAGAAGCTGTAATAATGTCGACAGCAGCAAAGCAACCTCCTCACATGCTGTCTCCACCTGTAGCCAATTTCTGATGCTTTAGAGAAGGCACAAAACCCTCCAGAAAATGTGTTATGCATTAAGTCAGCAACTATTTTTTCCTTGGCTCCCACTGATGACCAGTGGGAACCCTGAGGGATGAATTCATGTAATAGAGTATAGACATGGTGTGAGCAAGGCAGTCAAACCAAGACAGCTCCTTTCAGGCCTCCTTAAGATACCAACAAGTCAGCTATGCCGACTATGCTCCAAACTTCCTCACGCCAGAAACCTTCCTCTTCCCTCATACAGTTCTTTCAATGACTTTAAGAAGTATCCAATTCAGCCCATGGATTTCCTTTGCTCACACTGCCCTCTGTGGAGGTGAAGTCCAGAGACACACTTTCTGGGAATCCCTCCTTGGATTTTCACTTGTTTTCTCAATGACAAGTTACTTAAGTCATATTCTTTTTTTGATATTTATCCAAATATATATAAAGTATCATCACCCCTCTAGATCTTCAATTTTTTATACGAAAGAGGAACAATTTTTCTTTTCTTGAAGGAGATTCTCTTTTCCTTAACTATCCTGGAAATCCCTCTCTGTGTCTATTTTACCTCACCCTTTTTTCTTACCATAACTATGTGCTATGGCATTAACAAAATGCGCTGGTGTTATCTGTGCCTTGCACAGCAGTGCTGATTCTTCCCTATAATAACCCCTTTCCTTTATATCACAGCACTTTGTCAGCCCACAGTCAAATACTGGCCCACAACTTGTTTCTTCTCTTTTGCTCATGATTGAGAACTACCTGAGACCTCACAGAACCTTATGCCTTAGTGTTTGGTGCTTTTATTTTTAAAAAAAATTTAATTATTTTAATACTATTCTTACAACTCAATCAGACTACCTCACATTTTTAGTTATGCAGAAAAACCTCTCCTCTCTAATGCGAATATTCCCAATCTTTGTGTCACAGCATACGTAAGGAGTGCATTTAAAGTAGGATTATTCTCTTCATATCAAGACTTCTGTGTTAGAAATGGCAACTGCTTAGACAGATTCCTTTTTGGCCAATGAGGAAAACATGTAATCCCATGGCTCAGTCCATCCTATATGAGGAGGTATTTAATCTCCCTAAGAAGTACTCCCTACTTTCTACTGACTTTAATGATGATGTTGATTAGTTTAGGCACAGATACCTACATTTGCCAGTGCCCACAGGTTTGCTATGGGATTCACCTTGCCTTTTTTTTTTTTAATGAATTAGTTGACATGGATTGTATCCCTAGTTCTTTTTCCTCAATTGCTAATCTCAGCAATAACAGAATCAGTCCCAAAACCAAATTTGAGGACAACTAAAAATATCTAATCTCCATTGTGATATTACTTGCCACAGCCTCCTTGTAAGACTGTTCTTTAACCAGTTTACAATCTATTTATCCCCATCATAAATAATATAAAGTAAAATTTCACCACAGACTCAAGCAAAAGGTCTAGCAACTTCACTGTCATTGTATTGTCATCCAATAGTAGATACTTAGGGAAGAAAAACGGGTTGAATGTAGTGTGATTCTGTTCCTGTACTCCCCTTGTGATATCAGTACTGTATCAGCAGTGCAGGGACTTCCTGATCAGAGGTTGCTCTCAAATCATTATATGAGTAACATGAATGGATGTTTTCTCCTTGGATCCATGCAGTACCTAGTTTTGGCCTTCACAACACTCCCTTAGCAGGGAGCTCCATAGGAAGGAGTGTTTCTTTTTGTCTATTGTGCCTTATTGTTCTTAAATCAAGGAAGAAGTCAATGATATTTCTTGTCTGATCTCTGTCATTCCTTGTTGATCCCCATCAATATCATAGTGCTCTGTACAGTGTGCCTTCATTTCAGTCTGAAGAGGCTCAGGCTGTTTAGCATTCCCCAGTGTGGAAGCATGTCCACATTTATCACTATGTTGTTACAGGTCTCTCCACTCTCTGTAGTTCTTCTGTAAAGAATTTTCAGTGGGACATTCTGTCAAATGTTTTTTTATAAATCCATAGAGACTGGGTTGAATGCATCACCCTTGTCTAAGAAGTGATTCATCTTGTTAAAAGATTTACTTTTAGCAAAACCCTATCTTGGATAAAACCCATTTGTTGCTATGTACTGAGTGCTTTCCCAAAAACTGTCCTAAGGTTGCTGGGTCAAGTAGCCTGTATCATTTTTTTTCCAGTCTTCTTTGTCTTATTTGAATACAGCAATGTGCAGATTCTTGCTACTAAACCTGCATTTTCATGTGCCAATTATTTCAGCATTCTCAGATGGAGATTATCCAGAGCCCCTGGGTTTCAGTTTCTCTACTGCTGGAAATTTTATCTTTAAGATAGAGTTCTACCTCCTCAATTCCTTTTACCACTCTTTCCTTCCTAAACAATTTATAACTAGAAATTTTTATATTCCAGTCATGTGAATAAACTCACCAGGTTTCAGTCATGTCAATTATATTTCTCATAATCCAGCAAGAATTCCCAATTCCTCTTGCTTTTAATTATACACTCAGAAGGTGCTTCTCCCCGGTCCCTCTCTCTGGGCACCTGCCTATGGTGAATCACATATGCTTATTATTACACCGTGGCAGGGGAGAAGGTTGATGCAGTGCTGCTCTGAACCTGTGAAAGTGTGTGGCCAGTTCATGTCTTTGTATGTTACAGATTCATTCCCTTCTGCAGGATACCTTTCTCTCGTTCTTTGACTCCTTCTCAAATGAGCATTTAATGTCCATGTTTATGGCCCATTTTGATGCATCCTTACATACCATGTAAGTTCCACTCTATCATTTACTCCTTAAAGAGTGCTAAGGAGTATGTGGTACAGAGCATACAAAGAGCTACAGACCCCTTGCCCTCAAAATGTAATTCCCAGAATATAACACAAGCCGATGCATACCCATTCCTGATCTCCCTGACTTCTATAGAGCATGGTGAGCAACATGGAAAGGCTTGGTTTTTATTTCATGGGCCAGTACTCTTGAAAGGCACCTAGGCAGCTGCTTTTGCCTCTGAATGTGGGTGTTACTACTGAGATTGCTTGTTCATTAGCAACAAAACGAGGTCTGATTTCATATTTTTTTCTGTTAAAATCAAAGCAAACACATTTGAGTAAAATCAGCTAACAACTTATTGCTTCACAGCTCTCAAACTCTTCTACCTGTTAGAATAAGTTATGCCACCTTACCTACTTCATGTGTTAATGTTTTCATGGCATGTATGTTCTCAACTTGTGGAATCTACTGGCTTGTTTACCACTGCTGCTGTTAGCATGGCACTTGTCTGGTATCTTGTGAGGTGTCCAGTTCTGACACAAGCAGGTGTGAGATAAGATATGCACTCAAAGTCATACTGAAAAAGAAATGATAGGATAGAGATCTTGCCTCCGAGAAGCCTGGCCATAGCCAAGGAATGCATGGCCCAGGAGAAGGCACCAAGTGCCCTGTGCAGTGTGTGAGTGCAGAACAGGACTCATGACCACCACGATCTGCAGAGCTTATATGGTGTGTGTTAGCTTCATCCTCTTCTGGAGATTAGGTGCATTGCTCTTACAGAAAGCACCTCCACCCATGTGGGATCCAAAGCATTGAAACCACTCTGACAGGGAGAGTCTTCATCCTCCTTTTAGTAGTCTGGGATTCAGCATACTTTTGAGTCAGAAATTGTACTAAATAATTACAGGACTCACCCACCAATGCAATACATATGCTCATGTCCTTCTGTTCCCAGAGGGGATTCACAATCGTATTTCTTGGGTGCTAAATGCTTTTCAGATTCTTTAGCTGTCCTAGACTCCAGGTTCACAAATTATTTCAGAAATAATCACAGCACTCAATCTCTGTTAGAGCTGTCAGTGAAAACTAGAAACCTGCAACAAGACGAAGGCCTGCTTCGCTAGTCTGTGCAGAGTGTGTGGCGTGCTTTTTGCACCTCTGCCTCTGGAATCTAAATGAACATTTCAGATAAGCAGTGAGAAGACACTCAAAAATTGATTTTGATTGCAGCCTAAGTGTCATTTTAAGGTGTGACTGAGTCACAGCCCCTCCAGCCAACTGGAAGTACTACAATCCTATCCTTCTTTGCAGTATCAGTCTTCTGGGAACTCATCCTGTTGTGTCTGCCCTACAAGATCTGCTGCATTTCAGCTGCACCAGTGCAGAGGGCAGGAAGTTTTGACAGTGCCATGATTGTAAGGAGAGATAAATCAAAAGCCTGGTGGCTAGATGAAGAATGTGGCTCACAGCTGGGAATGTTAGGAGTCTCTGGAGAGTTTTGACAGCATCACAACCATAGAGTGTGTTACTGGCATTCATGTGTTGCTGGTGGGACTCATGTTGCTTAGCTTCAGACATACGAAGTGAGGAATCAGGAGCTGCAGGGATGGTGCTGACCATGGGCTGTGGCCATATGTTCTGCTGACAGAGGTGTGAGGCTGTGGAGTGGCTACTGAAAGGACTTGGCCTGGAGGAAGGCTGTGGTTGCAGTCATTTTCAGTATGCTATTGGTAAAGCTTTAAGAAAAGTGTTATTGGAAGTATGGAGTGCATTCAAGACAGGGATTTTGACTAACTTAATACACTAATGTCTGTGTGCTTAGTGGTATTTTCTGGTTGTTGTCCTGGCATCCTAGGGTGTTTATGAACAACACAGTGACTGTATGACTTGTAATACCTACAGAACTGTAGTCAGTAAGTGTGCTGTGGACAGTGTGATGAGCCTATGGGACGGATTACTCACAGATATATTGAGTGTTGTGGGTGTATGTATAAGCACGATCACTGTGCTGTTAGATTGGGGCTGGCTGGTGCCTCACTGCCCTGGAGCTCAGATAAAATAATCACCAGTCAGGCTGCAAAAGGCCATGACAGTGTCCTGACAGTCTGGTGTTACAAACCCATAAGTCTAAATGAAGACCTTTCATGGTTTTGTTTTTTTTTTATGTTGATGCTCTTAGTGACAAACTTAAATATGTGTTCATTACACAGTTCCTGTCCTTACCAGAAAACTACAGTAAACACTGAATGAGGCAGCTGTCTGTCTAAGCCAATACATCCCTGAACCTGGCTGGATTCTTTCTAAAGGTTGGTCACTCCTGGTCTGTTAGCTGAAGAGTACTTTTCATGAGGTTAGTGTTTCAAATAAGAGGAAACACACATGTGTCTGCTGTGGTGGTGAGGGGAGGGAGAAACAACACTCTCCTACCTTCACCATGACTTTCTGAAGCTGGCTTCCAACTATCTCCTGAAATCACCCACTACAGCACAGCTTTGTTTACCCAGTATAGAATCCATCACTGTATTTCTCTTCTCCCACAGATAACTCAGTTTTCTGAGTGGGCTAGAGTCACACAGCTACAAGTTATCTCACACATACATCTTGGTTTGGAAAGCCTTCAATAACTGTCAGAAATCTGAGAATCTTTGATCATCCCAATCCCAGCTGAGACACTCAAAAAGTCAGAAAGTCTTAAACTGCTCACTCAGGCTGCTGTGGCCTAAGTTTATTTCAAAATCAGTAAGACAAAACGTCTTTTTTCTATACTTTTTTCTAATGTCAAGAGTGTTACTTTGCTGCACTCATTTCAGTATGGAGCTTGGACAGTCCTGAGGCTAGAGTTCATGAACTTTCCTCTTCCTACATTAAGTTATGTTTCAACAACCAACTAATTCTTGAAGCACTATCGTCAAAAATACAAGTGAGTATACACAGCACCTTGGGATGAAATGGACTGTGAGCTGCTCTTCAAGTTTGCCCCACTTCATAGTACATCCTTACAGAGCAGTTTTACTGGGATCTCATAAACTTCCCATTATCAGAGATGTTGTGTCCTCAGAGACACATGTTGAATGATTAACTGTTCCTCTCTCCCAACACTAGTGGGGGACCAACTATCCAGTCTACAAACTGGGCAATGGCAGGATAGAATGGAAACAGCCCAGCAAGGAGGACTCAATCAATATCCACGAGCCATCATCATCTCATACTGTGTCACATTTGTAAACTTTATTCTCCAGTCACATAATCTAGAAAAAGGCTTTTTCAAAAGTGGAGTTTGGATGTTAGCTCTACTAGACAGCTCTGGGAGTAGGGACTGTCAGTTTGCATCTGTTGAGACTTAAATCAGTCCCATGGCTGCTACCTTCCATCTATGCTCCAGTGTTTTATTTCTTGGTAAGTGCCAGGGTACAGCAGAGGAAATGAATGTACTGATAAACTGGAGAAATGTCTTCTCGTGTGGTTCTCAGTAAGTAAATGGCTGAGCAGGGAAGAGAAGTGAGCTTCCTTGTGCCCAGTTGTGCCTTTTAACTGCCATTTCTCTACTCTACTTCAATAAACATACAACCCAGCCACCAGGAAAGGTTTGTGGGTGGTCATTTACTTAAGGGATGCCAGAAAAGAGGAAGTCTAGGCTACAGCCTGATAAAAACTGTCACCTTTGTGCTTTCCCTCTCATTTAGACCACCGCTCTGAGGGTTATTTTGGGGGCAATTACAATTAGATGTCAGAACCTCCTTAGCAACTACCAGCCACTGTCTTTTGTGCTCTCCATGGAGCAGCTCCCAGAAGGGAAGCACTGACCAGTCTCTGGCTGCAGTGCCCATGAGGGTAGCAGTGCTTATCAGAGGTTCAGCTGTGTTTCGAGTACAGACCCTGCATCAGCCAGCAGGTAAACAAGCAAATCCTTGCTCCTGCTGGAAACAGGTTGCTTTTCAACAAAGAACTGTTAAAATTCTGCCTCTCTCTGCAGGGCGAATCTGCTTTAAGATACAGCACAGAACAGCTTGCCTGTGTGTTTATCACACTGAGCCAAACACAAAGCAACACAAGCTGGAAGGAAGTTGTCTCATACTTACCAGCAGCATTGATATTTTCCTCACAGGAGTACCAGATCCCAGTGTGGAAATACCTGAAAAGGAAGCGGTCATCTCCTGTCTCCCAGCTGTAATGAACCACATTCTGGTTTGTCTCATTTGCAGTCTCATTCCCACTGTAGTTGAGGCAGTTTGTCTTCTTCTCTTTCCCACAGCTCGGCTTGGGAACCCTCTGTGTGCCCTCACACCAGTGGGTCGTAATAAAAGCTGTTGTAGAGAAGAGGAGAGCCATCAGATTCAGACTCACTGCTAGCAGGGCTCTGCATCTTCGATTTGTCTTCATGGTAAATCCGCCCTCCCTCCCCCTCCTGCTGAGAGAAGAAGTCAAAGGGTTTTGTTTTATTTGGGAGGGGGGGGAGGCAGTTCAAAGCCTCTCAAGATTCAGAATCCAGTTTTCCAGGCATCAAAACTCTCGGCTTCTTCCAATCTGTTGTTGTAGCAGTGAAGGAAATGCTGCAGCCAGATTCCCATTCTTCTCTTCACTTGAAATCCTGCCTTTGTACGTTAAAGGAGCAGCTGCAGGCGCGGGAGTGCGGCCGTCCTCTTGTAGTCGGTGTGCTTCAGCGCGCTGGCAGGATCAGAGAGGGTCTGTCTCACAAAGAGCACCAAGAGCAAGTGAACATCTGCTCGGGTACCACACATGATCCCAAGGGGCTCTGCAGCCTCCTCCGCTGGGAGACACCTGCAGGCTGCGGGACTCGCTGTCCTCTGCTCCCCTAGGATGAAGCAGGAGAAACTCGGCGGGAGGCAGGCAGCAGGGACAGCTGCTGCCGGCTGCCACCGTCCTCAGCAGACCTCGGGGACCACTGCAGCGTGCTGACAGCTGAGGTGGACAGGGGGGAGGCGTCACATCTTAGTCCCCAGAAGAATCATTATTTGGAGCTGTGAAATACATTTATTTTTTTTTCCATAGCAGAGGGTAGAGGAGGAGGAGGGATGGAGTGGTACTTCAGCTTTTCTGCTCTGAGCTCATGAGTAGTAGTACAGCAGGGGTTTGATTCTGCTGTTGGCATACCGGTGTAAGTCTCTGTCTTCAGGGGCTTGCTCTGGCAGTCAGCAAAGACTGAGGAAATTAGATTTGAAACTGTGTGATGAGTCAAACCCATGTCTTTCACAATACCAAGTGGAGCCCCTTTCTCAGGCTTCCATTTTCACACACAGCCCATGCAGATGTTCTGTTTGAAGTGGGACATTTTGTAGGTCCTGGTTTGTGCAGATGGAGAGAACTAATTAGAGCAAACCCTGGCCTTTACTCAGCAGATGGCAATGCTGTGAGAGCAGGGAGCACTGCATTATATCTCATTTCCAAAGAGAAGTGTATTGTCCTGTCTTGTTGGTTGGCTGACTCGTAGAGTTTATGACCTTTTTCCACATTGCTTGGAGCTATCTAGTGAATACTAAGTGCTGTGAGAAGACCAGAGTACCTGAAGTTTATGGTGGTGGAACTGTAAGATCTTGTATCCAATCACTGAGGTTGGCCACATTTGTCACGTAACAGTTCTGTGTCCTTAGTAGGTGAATGCAATTTTCTGTGGTGAAGAGGTTGCACGTACCTCCTGGGCTTTGGACTGAGTGATATTTCCTTCCACCCTTGGTTGGACCTCTTGCAAGGGCTGTGGGGATGCTTGTGGCCTCTCAGAGCAGACCAGCAGTGGGATTTCAGTAAGCTAGCCATAGGACAGTATTGTGCCTCTCGTTGATGCCTGCCCTGAAAGTCTGGTTCCAACTGTTCATGAAAGTTTTCACTATTTATACAGACTCACTTGGCTTTAGCCATTTTGTTTTATAAACAAACTAGAAAGTTACTAGAAAATGCTGCTTTGTGAGAACAATTGTGATGGCAACTTTGCAAGCTTAGTGATATAGCTCTGTGCTGCAGATACTTCCCTACCGAAGTTGCCTTCATTTTGCCCGCTCCTGCCAGTAGATGATGACCACTGCCTCCTCAGTGCCAGATTTCCCCAGTGGCCTGTGCTAGCATAGTGCCCCTGTGAAGAGTCTTCCTCGTCCTGTTGGAATTGCACCACACCTCTCCATGTTCCAGTCCTTTCAGCATTTCATCTTGCAGCCAAATAATCATCATTATTTGGATGGTTTCAATTGCATGCAAGAAATACAGATGATGGCTGTTTAGAGGACCACAGGATTATTACTTCAATTATTTTTATGTTGCAGGACATTCCACCAAGCAATGGATCTGTGTGTGCCTGTGTTTCTCAGGCTTATCTACCTGCTTAGAGGAATAAACAATGCAATTGAAACTTTGACAGCACTCCTTCACAAGAAAGCTAGTGCTCTTCTTCAGGATTATCTTCTTCAGTGGCTGTTTGTATCTGAATCATCACACCTTTCCAAGTGATGATAATACAGGTCTTTACAGGTCTTTTCTTAGAAATCTTTTCTATCTTCTGCTCTGTGGCTTGTTTTCTGGCCCCAGCACCAACTTCTGAACACTCTGTTTCTCTTTGTGCCCATCTCCCTGAGGGATGAGCATCCAAGAGTTTGGTTATCTGTGATAATTTTGTCCTAAATACTTTTGAGATTTTGTTTTTACACCTAATCCTAACAGATATTTCTATTTCCATTCCTCCTTCTTTATTCTTGTTTTGAAGCCTGAGAGGGCTGTTGAGAACAGAGATTATGGCAGTATATGGAAAAAAAACCCCAACAAAATAAAGCAGAAATTTGGTTTCTTTTGTGATACAGAGCTTTGAGAATCTTAAACATTTAAAAATATTTAGCACAAAGTAAAGTATGCTCCAAGTCAGGGAATTATTTTAACACAAACTATTTTCTTTTTCCTAGCAAAAGTCAGTCTTTTTCATAATTATTAGACTCTCTGGCTATGATGGGATTACTTGAAAAGAAGGAAACTAGTCTGTGCTGTACTCATGCTGTAATGCTCCAACAATTTCTCTTTATATAATCTCTATTTATCAGATTTGTTGTGTATAAAAATGGAAAGATCATACATATGTTGCAGAAGGCAGTTCAGATGCCTGGATTAAGTTGTATTTATGTGGTATTATCTTTAATAGTAAAGCAGAAGGGTTTGGATGCTATAGAGAAGTAGCTTTCATATTGTGGTTACAAGGACCTTTAAAATCCCTTTTGCAGCAATAGCTTTTCTCTGATGTTGTGAGAAAAACTACCTTCATGAGTTATAGCTAAACTCCCTTTCCTTTACTATTTCTTATAGAATCGGTGTAGATTGTTCCAACTCAGTATTCACTTGAGTACAAAAAGAATTCGACCCAGAGGATTTAAAATCATGACAGCATTTGCAAAGGAACCCTTTTAATCAGGCTGTTCTACACTAGTGGGAAACAGAAGCAACACTCACTAAAACGAGAAGCACTACTTTTGGGTCATCTGGTGATGATGTGGGGCATGTTGGCTTAGTCTGGTATTTAATTTGATACCAGCAGTGTTAATTGCATGGATTATATACTGGTTTTAAATCAACATTTTGAAAATCCTGTAGCTTTTCTTTAAGTTCACGTTACTTACATGTCTGTCCTTCTGGGCTTCCTCATGTGCATGTATTTTCTTTTTCAGCTGTCACTGGACAGGGCTTCCCAACTCCTCTTTCCACCTTGGGTTCCATCCCCGCTTTTCTGTCTTGGAGTTACAAGCACTATTTCCTCACAATCACGATGTGTACTGTTGGATTGGATTAAGATTAAAGTTTAAGTAATATTCATAATTTTTGTTAAGGCTAACTTTGCTTAGATACATTTAAATATTACAAGACATTAGAGGCACACTTAAGAAGAATTCTAGAGGCAGAATTCATGTTCTTCATTGCTACAACTAAAGAAGCATTCTTGCACATCAAAGCCTTACTGGCAGCTTGTAAGCCTTTCAATATTTGCAGACTCCTTGGCCTTGCAAAATAGTAGCCCCAAACCAAAGGCAGCCTCAATAAATATCACAGTGCCGAGAAACACCAAAGGACCCATTACACAAACGTGCTCTTTTATAGCCCAGACATCTGATTTCCACATTCATATAAAGTTCTATATGTTTATATCCCACTGTGCTTTTGGAGGTGCCTAATCCACTAACTACAGATGAATTCATTTATATCACTTTCATTTTTTAAAACATTGCTAGAGTTACACTGATGCTACAATAGTTGATCAAAATATTTTAAAATAATATAGATCTGGGAAGCATTGCATCCTAGCCCTTGTGACAAACCAACCAAATTTGAGATGAGTTTAATGAAAATTTGACTTCTTCCTCAGAACAGACTAAAACTCTGAAACAGCATTGTAACTCCTCTCAAAGTATGCCCTTCCTGGTTTTTGGGGGGTTTTGGGACATTTTTATCTTCTATTATCAGTGTATTTTTAGGGACAGAAGCTAGAATGTTTAAATGACTGTAGTTTTCAGTTGCTTCCTGGCAAAGGATTAAACTGGGTACATTTGGTGTCATTTATGTGAAGAATAATCTTGCTAATTTGTATCTTCATGTATTTTATTCCCATAATTAGGATTCATCCATATGCCCAGGCATTGTAAGTGGTATGATTTGGCAAAGAGATTTTAGTTTAAAAAGGGGTGGCCAGGCAGATCTGTCTGAGCAAGGTCTGTATCCTGGGGTTCATATTTCTCTATATTCTCTGCAGAAATTGTACCCTGTACAAAGTGCATTTGGGAAAGCAGACTTTACCAGAGCAGAGCAGGAGAGGCTGCTTGTGTACAGAGATGGCTTTTTGATGGTGCCAGGATGACTTGCAGAGAATGAGCATACATTCTGTCACTGAAGGCATATTCCAAGGCAATGGATCCGAGAGCCCCTAGGCTGTGCTCATGTTCCCAAGTAGTGTTGCTGGCTCGGAGACAAATGCCAGCAGGGTAGTGATCCTGAAGGTGAATGTGAAGTTTGGCAATCACAGGAAGGCAGGACAGTCAGGTTGGCTCTAGAAGCTAAAGCTGGATTTTGCAAAATACTGCATTCAGTCTACATTGGGACAGAAGCTACAGAAGATAGCAAATTTATACATACAGCAAGTAAGTTTTAAACATTTTGTTGCCAAATCTCAATTTGAGCTGAAGTCTTTTCCCCTGGGAAAACAGTAGAAGACAAAACAACAAAAGTAAAAATCAAGAGATCGATAGTAAAAGCAAAACAGAGGAAAAGATATCTCTTCATGGCAAAGCTAGGTAATTGCATAACTGTTCCAAGTGGAAAAGAAAAGGTCAACAGGCAGATGACAAGCTGGTGCACAGAAAGCTTGTGCCTAGCAGGGGACAGTATATCACAGTGCATTGGAAGAAAACTGAATGATTATGCAGAAGTAACTAAGAAAATGCCAAGCTGTATGCACAATATAAGAAGCTGAGGAGGCCTGGGCAAGACTGGCCCATAATGACACAGTGTCATGGTAAGAGACATCCTCTAAACTGCAGGACATTTGAGGTAGCACCAAACTCAGAAGAGTGATGAGAACAATGCCAAAATTAACAATGAAGTTGTACCAGATGGCAGAAAAGGGAGTCAAGGCCAGGACTTGGCAAAGAGAGGGAAAATGTTAGCCATCAGCCTGTCTGGATAGCAGCAGGAGGGATGAGATATATGAGCAACCTGGAGGACAAGCAAGACACTGCTTAACGGAATGAAAGCACAGCAGTGAACAGGTAGGGATTATATATGTGTGTGTGTATATATAAATATATATAGGGATGATATCTAAAGAGCGGGTGGAAAGTTTGAAGACCACAATATGTTATAAAGTATGGAGCTGCAACTGGTTTGTATCAAAGACCACTTTCACAGGCCACTCTGGCCTCAGCAGGGGGGCAAAATGAAAGAGCAATTGCTCAAAGGAAAAATGTAGTAAAACTTCTGGGAACTTAAATGGGAATTAAGTTGCAGGAGGGAAAAAGTTCAGCAGTAGCATAAGGACTGCCTGCTCAACTTGGGAGTCTGGGGTTATTTCCAGGCTCACAGCTGATCATGAATATTTGGGTTTTTTTCCAGCTCCTTCTTTGACTGAATTTTGGATGGGGAAAAGTCCTGTCTATTCTCAGCTTCCTGCAAGGTGTCAGGTAAGGAAGAGTTCTCCTCTCTGCCTGGCCTCTAAGGTTGAGTGCATCTGTGAAGAGCTCCCCATTTTTTCCACCATATGCTCTACTGGTAGTCTCCAAACCACTGAGGTTTCACAGAAGTCTATTATTTTGCATATGCTAACATAATACCCAGAACACAAAATGGACTGCATAATCTGATATAGATATGGAGCACTCATTTAAAACAGTTCTGCCAAATGTGAATTGTAGAATACTTGTAGTTGGAATGGCTGTCTGGAGGTCTTTTGATCCAACCCCTCACTCCAAACTAATTTCAAACCTAGACCAAACTGGGGGCCTTGACAAGTTCAGTCTTATGCCCGCTATAATGCAAGAATGCTCCTTTCCAGCCTTAAGGAGACATTTTTCACCATGAGGGTAGCCAAGATAAACAGGTTGCTGAGAGGTTGTGCAGTTTCTGGTTTTGGAGATTTCTAAGCCCAGAGTGGATAAAGCTCTGAGCAGCCTTGTCTAACACAAGAGCTGACCTTACTTGGAGCTGGAAGTTGAACTAGAGACCTCCTGAGGTCTCTTCCAGTCTGGATTATCCTGGGATCATATGAGGAGCTATGGCCCACAGCTAGTATTCAAATCTCCCACCCACATGCAGGAACTCCAGGCTGAATATTGGAGTGATTTATCCATTTTGTTTCTAATGAACAAACATTCCAAGCACATCTGCTTGTGAAAGGTAATCCTATGTTTTCAGCCATAAAGATTCAGCATGGGAACCTTCATAAACTCCTTCACAGTAAACAAAGTTGTTACAAATTTAGTTTGTTTTCCTACCATTACTCTAACTTCTCTGAGAGCTCTTTTGATATGTGATCATCTGTTGGCCCTGTAGACTCCCTGGCAAGCATCCCATTTCTAGGATCTATTATTAGTTTAGATGCTTGTAGGAAGTTGTTACTCATATTCTTTTTGTCCTGATTTATTGTGTGTTTATGTTTAATCAGGCAGAAATTGAGATCCCTCCTTTTTTTCTCATTTAGACACAAATTCAGGTTTTTGAAGAGTGCCTTAATTGCTTATACTGTCATCCCTCACCTTGCTATTTCACCATGCCAACACTTCTCCACTCTTCCTAAAGTCATGTTTGACAAGTGGAATGTATTTACTTTACATCTCTGCTGTGTCTTTAAATAGGCCTCATGGTCTTGATTCAGATGAGTCTGATAACATAAAAAGGATAAAGTAATAAAGAATAATGTAAAATTGTTTTAAAAAAATTAAATACTATTAATGTCTGAAGGGAGAATGAAGACAGAGGTCCTTCAGCTTGCTTGTAGAACTCAGCAGCTGGAGGACCTGTGTCCAAGGTCAGCTATGGTGTGCCTAAGAGGACTGTGAAAATTCTTTCCAGCACCTCCATTCTCTGTGAGAACTGCCTTCCAGCTCAAGTCTTGGCCCTCACCAGAGCCACGCTGTAGCTCTGTCTGTGCCTGGCCATGTTTGATATTCCAGTCCTGACCCACCAGCCTCATCACTGCAGACTTGTCCAGTGATTGGGCCTGACCCCAGTCAATGCCTCCACACCTTCTTATATGGGGACTGGGGGAGCTGGGCCTTGTTGGGAGATGGCAACCCTTCCCACCTTGCTGCCCACAGCCAGTTCACCTCACCTTGCAGAACCAGCACTCTCCTCCTGGGTCCATGCTGAGGAATGACAGACTGGAGCAGCACAGCAGGCTCTGGAGTGGGCAAAGTTAGCTTTAACATCATTAAACACAGCTGCACCAAAGAAGTTCAGGCTGGCAGTTTCCTCTTTTCTCTGTTTCATTCCAGTGCTGAAGATCTGTAAAGCAAGTGCAAGCTCCTGTTAAACCTCGCTCTGGGACTGAAGGCTCTGGGGGTGAAGAGGTGAAGAGGATGTCTTTGGGGTAGGATCACTGCCTGCTGGCCTGCACCGTGACAGTGTCTCCTCGGCTGCTTACAAAGGTCTGTGTTTGATCCTGAGCAAATCATGAACATTAAACTCCTCAGAAGTAGCCATTTCTGTAGCAATTGCTAAATTTTAGCCCATATGCTGAATGAAACCAAATTAGGGCTCTGTGTGCAGTATTTATTTAGGCAACTTCGCTTAACCTTGCCATCTTTTAATTCCTTCTATACTTTGATTTAGTAATTTATGATTTTTTTTATAGTTCTGTTTACTGAGAAGACCACAAGAGACCTGAACTGAGTAATTTTCTGTTCCTGCAGTTTTGTACTTTAATAGCAACAGAATCATCTGTACATAATTTTTTTTTTTTAAAAATAAACATCTTTATCTGCAGTGGTTTAGATGTTTCTTATCTTTGTAGCACTCCATTTGCAGGACACTACCACCTTCACAAGAAATTGAATCAATTTATAGTCAAAGTAGTGATTTTGGTTACTTTTTTACTTTGTAAGAAAAAAAAAAGGTAACTTTTAAAGAGACAAAACATACTGCAATAACGCAGAAAGTTTCCAATGGTAATATATCAAATTAAAGATCTCAGTTTGATTAAGGATCTCAGTGAAATGACTGGATATTAATATCAGTCCTTAAAAGCTTCCGATAGTAATATACTTCTAAGGAAATATACTTCACAGGAAAAATTAGGCTATATTCCAGCCAGGTAGTGTCCTGGAACAGATAACTGAATTCCTTGCTTTCTTGTCAGTCCAGTAATATGTAACTTTTCTAAAATGTTCATGTAATCAGCAGTCTCTATGGTGGTCTGCATTTAATAGACTGAATAATTATTTCTTTGAAAACCAGTCTTATCGGCCTGTCTTCCCTTACAAAGTCTTCAGGAAAAAGATATTTTTTTTGGAATCATATCCCACAGGTTGCACGCAGCATAGAAATAAATTCACCAAAAAGGTGATGCAGGTTTGTGCTTTATTTTCATGTGACCTTTTTTGAGGAAAGTTAAAAAGAAGCATATTTTGAAAGAAATGGAGCTACTTACTCGCAGATCAATGGAAGGAAACAGAGCAAAGTTCATCAGTACACACTGCTCTTTGCTGCAGTCACTTGTCTGGTGCTTCTTTGAAATGTAGTATCACGGTCCTGGGAGCAAAGTCAGTCATGAGAGGCAGCAGTTGCCATGACTGCTAAGGCACGATTAACTCTTGCAATGCACAGAGATGGACTCGGGTGGCTGATGGCAGCTGCCTATGCCAATGCCACCGTGCTACGATGTACATGGATGGCAAAGGAATTGCTCTTGTTCTATACTATGATTTTCAGGCTTAACAAAATGCAGCACATACTTCAACATAAGAAGATTTTCAGGGACTTTCAATCAGCATCTCAAATTTGGCTTCAAGTCTCCAAAGATACAAACTGGAATATCCTGATGCAAATTGAATATGGTCTTGCTAAGATGGCAGCAGCACTTAAAAAGTTCCCTTCCATCTGCCTATTGTAAAAACTTTTTTCGGATGTTTCTCTTGTTTTAACATTCCCTGGGCAGTTTTGTACTACTGTTTAACCACTTTATTGGCAATGAGGAAAGGCATAAAATCTGTTATTGCAAGTGGGAAAAAAACATACGCTTAATGTAAAGCTGGAAAATAATGTTTAAAGCCCTTCACATTAACAAGCTTTCTTCCCTCCTGGTTTACTGTGTAGCCCTAAACAATTGCTGGTACTGCCATAATGCAACAAGTTGGGGGGGGAAGATAGGAGGAGCTGTTAAAGCTCTTCAGACCTATAGCTATGGAATAGACAAGTCCTGTATGAGGACACACCTGTGGGGCACACTAGAAACCAGGGCCCTGGGTGCTGAACTCATTCAAATCAATGGGGAATAAAATTAGGATAAATGCAAGACACAGGAGAAATCTAAACCAGCTTTACTGCCAAGGCCTCTGTAATGGGAAGCTATGCATGAGATCTCTGGGCCTTTCAGCACTTGACATACCAGCCCATGGACGTGCCCTTCTCTTTGCTCCCAAATCTTCTCTTTGTCTGGGCCCACCATTGTATGGGTGTTTGCAACTAGGCATTTCTTAATTAATTATCAACAACCATGAAAATCAGCCATGAGTCTTCAATGCTCAGACTGGCACAGATTTTCTCATTGTATAATTTGCTACAGATTCAGCAGCACCAATTTTACTATTTAACACCCAAGTGCTATATCCTAACATTGTCCAGAGAGATGTACCGAGACTAGAACAGGACCAGAAGCAGCCACTGGGCTTCAACACAGAAGTGGGGTGCCAGCCAGGGACTGGGGTGTGAACACATTGGTTCAAAGAGGCCTGAGTCACCTCTACTTTTTGACGGTGCTTTGTTGCCACCTGATGGCCTGATGCAAGAAAAGGCACATTCTTTAAGAAAGAGATGTCTTGCATTTCATTAGATCCACTGATAGCATTAAAAGAAAAAGCTTTTCAGCTCAAAGTCTTTTCATGCCCTGCTAACACGAGTCTCTGCGCCACAGGTGATAAATTGCTTTTTTCAAAGTGACAGTAATAATTGCAATATATGCACAGCAACTATATTTTATTTTTATTTAAAGTGAACTTCTATTTGTCTTTTGTAATTTCCTTTCTTAAGATGATATCTGGAAGATAACAATGTCACCAGGCCTGGAATCACCACTGATGTGATAATGCTGGGATGCTTGATCCATCCATCCTGATATCCCTCCACTAGCCATGGTAAGCACTCCAGTTGCCCCTCACCCTGGTGCTCCTGACCACCCACAGAAGCAGGTTTGCCTTGTGTGACACAGTCAATATCTTGCTTCAGGTGTAGTGTTGAACCGCAGGGAGGCCCAGCAGGCACCCTGGACAATCCTGACCACAATTTGCACATCTTTTTTTCCCATTTCTTGAGGCTACCTTTCTCTGTCTTTTCTTTATGTTTCTCCATTCCACTCTCCTCTCATTTAAACAATTCACCCCTAATTACCTTTTTCCTAAAGGTCCTAGTTTTCCTTCATGCATATCCAGCTTTTGTATTTTTGACACCCTTGCCTAGGTGATTTTGGCCCTATATAGCATTAGTGATGCTCCTGGTCTTGCAAAATCTGATCCCCAGAACGGTTCTCAGTGCTCCCTCCAACCATCTTTGAAGTCTGGCTGCTTCTCACATCACTCCCCTCTAAGCACTGGTAAAACCAAGCCATCCCTCATGGCACTGTCTGTAAGTTTTGTTGGCACTGTACATTGTTATCTGTCGCATGCAGCAAATTCTTACGTTGTGTCCAGTCACTGTCAATGTCCTTTTTAATATGTGTAACCTCAAGTCAGGGCCTGCAGCCCTAAAGGCAATTTTTTCCTGCTTATTCCAGCTGTTTTAGTCATGTAGGAAGCTTTTAGTGGCTGCTCCATTTATTTTAAAAATACTGAGGCTGAAATGGTTTGGAACTAAGGGACTGGGCTTTACATGTATTGCTCTGGTGGAATTCTAGTGGCTGAAGGGTGGGCTCTGCCTTGGGACCACCCATGTGGCTGACAGAGGTAAAGTGAGCTCATGTCTCACCATGGGTATGGATACAAAGTGAAAGTATAGAAGCTGGCAGTTGTCACCTGTGCCCTTTACTTGCTTTTCATGTAGACTGATGAAGATGCTGTATAAAGAGGACAAGAGCAAGCCACGTGCTCGTCATGCACACCACCTTGGGTTTGTAGCAGCTTTTAGACACAAAGAAAACAATGTGCTTGTTGGCACTCTGAGGAAAGTGGCTGGGGCACAAACTGCCAGCTCTGCTTAGAAGATCTGTTTCCACTGGCTGCTTTTTTCTGGGGAGCTCTAAAGTGTTTCTTGAATCCACAGTCGGAGAACTTCTTCTGAGGGCATCACAAGTCGCAGAACTTCTTCTGAGGGCGTCACACACACCATCAGATCACATTGCTCAGCTTCTTCACTGCCACACAGTATTAGTTGGGTGGGGGGCTCTGATACTGTCTGCAAGACAAACACACTCACTCAAACACCCTCTGGTTTTTGATGAGCTAGTCTGCCTGTCTTCTGCTTTTCCCCACAAACCATTCCTCTCATTCTTCCTGCCACAACTGTGCAGACACCCAGTGCTCAGGAACCCACAGCCACAAAAGCTGCTGCCTGCATTCTCACTTGACCTGGACAGCACATTTAAGCTACTGACTTAATCATACTCCTCCTGAGTGAGCAAGAAAAGAGGCTGCTTTTGATGACTGGTTTCTCTTCACCAAGGAGTTGAGAAGCTCAGTGCTGGTACTAGAGGACATGGAGCAGTGTTGCCAATGACACAGCTGTTTTGTTCAGGGAGCAACTGGCCAGGCAGGGTCAGTCTGTACCTCCCAAGCTGCTTCCACACAAGCACTAGAAGCATTGTCCCTGTTCAGGACCCTAAGCTGAAGGCAGTGACATCCGTGCGGCCAACTCATGGGCTGCTTGACCCCTGCAGCTCAGCTCATCACACTGGAATGAGCAAGGTTTCCTATGCATATTTCTGCTTTTTCTGCCTGCCCCATGCTCCTGTGAGTACCCAGCACTCTAAAAAACAATAAAGCACAGTAAAAAAAATTACCAGTGTGTCTGGCAGGACAGCATCGGGGCAGCAGGAATACTGAAAGACTTTACTTTTTTTCCAGGTAAGGAAAGGCAGGATCAAAGCAGCCACAGCAAAGCCAGCAGAGGAGATGAGGGCAGTAACCAGCCACATGGATCTGCTACCTGGAAACAACAGAAGCAGCAAAACTTCTCAGAGAGACTGTGAGGACAAACCACTCGATCAAGTCAGCCTGCATCCTCTGCGACTGCTCTTCCCACCCACCCTGCGAGATCCTTTTTGGCACGCTCCAGGGAAGGATACCAGTGCCAGTGTAGGCGGCTGCACTCCTGAGTCTTTCTTTTTTTACCTCCCCCAAGGAACAAATGGGCAGCATATTTACAAACAAGATGGGAGATACTGGGTGGAAACAAAAAGAGCTGTGGGCTATCCTTATTGACCATGACTACACGAGGGAGTGTGAAGGAAGGCTGGCTGTTACCTTGTGCCCTCACGCACTGTATCTGGCTGAAGCTGCTGCTTCGGTTGATCGCCTCAACGTATGTCTGAGCTTTTACACAATAATCAGGTCCTGCCTCCATGGTGTCCAGGTGAACCACAGAACTGATCTCTTTCATCATCTTCTGTTGCATCTGCCACAGGTACAGGAGAGAGAGCATCAAAACATAGGGCAAGGACCTAACTGAGAACAGGAGTCCTAACATGATGCTAGCCCAGACTTCATTGGGAGAAAAGGAAGGAAAACAATAGGAGCAGGAG
Source organism: Caprimulgus europaeus (assembly GCA_907165065.1). Next base: position 14,994,514 of record OU015540.1, on the reverse strand, counting down.
GTGCCAGAGAGGATTATGTGAATAATAGAAGAGAGGGAGAAAAGCAGCAGATGAGGCAGCACAGTGGAGTGCAGAATGAGACCACACATGTCTGGAAGGAGAGGAGGGGATGGGAAGAAAGAGCTGTAGCCAAAGAGGCATAATGATGATGTTGGACCTGTCTCCAGGATGGATCTTGGACCTATGCTGTATATAGCTTGTATCCTGGATGGACCTTGTTAAGTACATTGCAGCCTTGTCCTCCAGCCCTGTCTCTGGTCCTGCATCTTTTTTTCTCCTGGCTGTGGTCCCTGTATGGACCCTGAGCCTGGTTCATCACTTGCCTTGTCTGGGACTGCTGATGGACCCTGTTACCAGTACCTGGTTCTGCCTGCTGTGGTCAGAACCTGTGGGTCTATGCCTCATTAGGGAGGGCACTGCTTGTACTGGGATCACCCTTAGCTCCTGACTTCCTCCTCATAGTGAGCTGCCCTGCTCCTGCTGCTTTCTGATAGAAGAAAGACTTTTGTATGGTTAAATTGCTAATCCTTTCTCAGAGTAGAGGGAAGTCATGGTGGAGAAACATGCACATGTGTGCTCACCACTGCATTACTACTGATGATCTGGAAGAAAAATGAAACTGATACATGCTAATGATAGTAAAATACCACTTCAGAATAGTAAAGATGCTGGCCAGCTGTGAAGAACTGCAGGAGGACCTTGTAATAAAATGACAAATGAAATTCAGCACAGATAAATGTGAAATAATGCTCATTAGAATTTTTCCCTTTTTTCATTTTTACATGGTCAGTAATTCAGTCTTAAGTTGAGCATCCCCTGTCAAAAACAGGAACTTGGGGTTCAGGTTTTATGGAATATTGAGCTCTGTGCTAGGCCTACATGTTAACAACTGCTGGGAAAACAAAAGAGTGTTCTATGGTGTTAATTCACAGTGCTCCTGCACCTTGAACTGTGCAGGTTTACTCCCTGCCCACCCTGGTAAAGACAAAAAGAGCTGGAAGGAAGGGCTTCCACAGGGAACAACCAAGTAAGCTAGGAATGCTTGGCCTGGAAAGAGACACACAATATATAACTGTTGAGTGGTGGGGAAAGCAAATAGCAAATAACCATTCTCTCACTCCTAAACTAAGATTTAAACTGCACAACAGTTAAGCTGCAGAACTCCTGACTACAGGAAGTGGTACATGCTGAAGTTTACACGGCTTGAACAAAAATTCATCAAGGGCTATTAATGATAGCAGTTCTGGCTCAGGAATTTCCTGCAGCCATGTCTCTGAAATCTCAGAAAATAATCTAACTAAATACAGGCAAGCCCTCTCCTTATCTTCCTCAGTCACCTCCATTGCCCACTGGCAGAGAGAAGATATTGGGCTTGATTGTCCCATGGTCTGACTTGATATGGCTGTTTTCAGGCTCTTATGCTCTTAGGTGCTATATAAGCACCAAGTTCCCTTGAGGAAAAAAAATAAAATTGTTGTCTAGAGAAGATGGAAGGACCTGAATGGAACACAAATTTTCACTGCTTCAGTATTACACAGGTGTAAGCAAAGCCCTCAGCTAAGCAAATTACAGCTCACTATCATGGGCAAGCTATTTTACAAGAAACTCCTAAGAGAACTATGTCAGCACCTTAGTGTGACACCTTAATCCTGGTCTGAGTAAACCAAATTACGTTCTGAGAAGGTCAGCATAAACAACTTCAGTTCTGGTTTCTTTCAATAGCTGAGGTCCCTGAGGGGATTCCTCTGATTCCTCTTCCCAGAGAAGGAAATGTGGAAAGAACAGACAAGCTTCTCCATGGAGGTGAGAGCAATGCACTGGTATGTGCAGAGAAATATGGCGTATTGACTCCAGGCAGGTCCTTCAGCCTCACAGCAGGAGCCTGTACTGGCAAACAGGCTGTGGGCAATGTCTGTATGCTTTCATTCTAAGTATGTGGGCCCACTGTTACTGCCCAAAACCCAAGGGTAAAAAAAACTCACCCTACTCTCCTGGCCCTTCTTCCAATAGAGAACACAGAATTGAAAGGCAGGCCCCATGTCTTCCAGCTCCACTAGTAAATGATACCCAGCTGCTATGACCTTCATCACAGGTGGGGTCAGGGAAGCTGCCAACACAGAGAGAGCATTGTTATTACATCACAGGTAACCCTTAAAAACTGTCTCTCTTTCCCAGCTAGGAGAGGAGGAGAAGCTGCCATCATGAGCACAGAAACATTAGTCTGGAAAAATAGCTGGTTGATTCAGTGGGGCAGAAACGTCTCTCTGCTTTACATCCCAGATCACACAGGTACTGTAGCAGACTTTGAGCAGGAGAAGGACCATGACTGGCATTCCAAACGGGAGTTTGGCAATAGCTGAGTTGCACAGAACTTCAAAGGTTTTGAATTTTCTCCAGTGGAGGAAGTGTCTGGCCTGAGGGTCCCATGTGATCAACAGCAGCAGAACCAGCTGGGCGACCAGAAGTTGAGACACCAGATCAGGCCAGTTCTTCTGCTCCTGGGCATTAGCTCAGCACTAATGTGCAGAACAGGAGCTGTTAAACCACTGCTTCTTCATGGGAATTTTGGCAGTTAATCAAAGGTGAGGAAAAAGCAATATGAGCCTCAGGATAACTCTGGCAGTTCACATGAATCCTGATTTTCTTTTAGTATTCTACATGATTTTAAATAGACTTGGGCTGATGACCTGCTGTGACTTAAGTTTTTGTAAATGCAGGCAAGAAAATCTGTAGGTGATTTGCTTCATGCTTACTTTGATATTCAAAGCTTGGTTTGGTCTGGGATTCTGCTGTCAGGAATATTAGTGAAACAGAAACAATCAAGCATGGATGAAACTACACACTGTACATTTGTGAACCAGGAATCAAGGCAGTACAGAGATCACATTTGCACTACTTATCTATGCCATTCTTTACCACTCTGTTGTAGCTGAAACTGTTTTCAACCTCCTTGCTTTCAAGAAAGAAGGAGAGTGATATATAGGAACATATAGAAGAGATGTTCTTAATAGAGTTTGCTCTTCTATCCAGTGAATTTCCATTAATATTGGGCAATATGGAAACATAAAATCCAAGTATGTTCATGATCAGTGTGCCACAAATAGGAGGCCTGGAAAACTACTTTATGCTTTTAAATTAAATGCTGAGAATCTGCTTAACATGATGTCTGAAAATAAAAAGTGGTAATGTCATTTGGAGGTTAAAACAAATATGGAGCTAATATATTAACAAAGATGCATTGCAAGATGCAACTACTATTCAAAGAGGAGTGTTTATATCTATCTCTGTGCTGGCACACTGGATACCAGCTATGTGAATTTTGATAAATTAAGAAGATTGACTAAATTGTTAGTTTTAGGAAGGTCTTTTAAAAGTGTTTTCCATGTGTTATCATACTTTGTGTGTATCTACACCTACGGCTTTGACACGGCAGCTTTTTTAGTCTGGAAGTACTGTGAGCTGTGCTGATGCCCTGACTGTCCATGAACCACATACAGAACCTGTGGGCTGTGCTGTGAATTCCCTAGCTCCTCTCAGACTCAATGCTGGGTTTCCTAAGAAATGTGAAAACAGAGCAAGGGAAAGCAAACAGCAAAAATGCATAAGGACAAAAACTTACAGTGACTTTTCTTTCCACTTTAAACATATTCACATTGCAGCCCATTGCAAGCTGTATCCTCTGAACTTCAACAGCTTTGCCAGAGGCTTGGATTGAGGTCTCTAAGACACGGGAACAAGCTGTCAGATACTTCACTGTACCATGAGAATGTTGCTGCTTTTCTTGATGAGGAGGGTCAAGCTAAAGGAATATCCTTCCCCTGTCTCTGCCTGACAGCGTGGTCTTGTTGCTCAGCTCAATGCTACTATAGCTGCTGGAAAAGGGAAGAATTTTTCATGGCTCAACTCTGTGCCACCATAGCTCCTGGAAAAGGGAAGTTTTTCAACTAAAGCACTATCTAGAAAACACTTCCACACCAAGAGACATACTCACCAACTTAAGCAGCACTTCTGATGGTGCTGCTTTGAGTAAGTGCTCTGTATGAGTGAGGACTGCTCACTCATGAAGTAGTAGGTAACTTCCAATGACTGATGAAGGTTTAAGATTGGGTGAACTCTGGTCTTGGACAGGCAATTTCTTCCCTGGCTAAAACTGATGACTCCTGCCCATCCCAGTGAGGACTGCAATCTAACAGTGACCTCCACAGAAGTTTTTCACCACAGTTTTTATTACTGAAAGCAGTTGACTACATGGCAGAGAACAGAGGTAATGATTCCAGGAAATAGTATGCTCATTTTAGGCTGCAAATTGATCCTTGGGTTGAGATGGACCTCAAGCTTTGCAGGAGTTGGAAGGATATGGAGAAAATACCCTGCATTGCTAGGACTGCAGCAATGCTGTGGTTTCTACTTCTCTTTCCTTTTCTCAGGTTACTTCATTTATCTGACAATATGAGAGGAGGGAATAATGTCTGGAAGGGAGCAGGATTTCCAGGATAGCATGCGGCAGACAGAGGGTGACAGAGCTGTTTTCTAGAGTAAGTGCTTCCATAGGATCAGGTTCTGGACCCTCAGAAGTGTCTAGGTGACATGGCTTAGATGGAGCATTGATAACAACCCTGATTGATCAAAACTCTTTGAAATCAGGGGCAAGATTGGTCAACTTGACAAAATAAATGTCTGGAGTCTTCTTACCTACCTTTGAAGGCCTTGAAATTCAAGGCCTGGTAAATTCAGCTCTACCTTAGGATGAAATCATGTCCAAGAACACAGCATGGCTGGCTGTCTAAGAAGGAAACATCCCAACCCAGCATGAGAGAAGCTGAGAAGCAGGGTGAGCTCTGTGTGTTTATGGGCTTTGTGTGACATGCACAGTGTGCAAACATGGATGTGAGCAATTCCTCAACACCAAACTCTGAGAAATTAACATGATCGATGTAGCTTAAGCCAAATAGCCGGACTCACTTGTTATGCGATTGAAGAAACCTTTCAGGGTGCCCCATTCTGATCTTCTAGCACCAACGTCTGCCCTTACACGCAGGTTATAGGCCACAGTGGCTGAGATATCCTCTGTGATATTACACACTGTGGCTGTGATAAGTGAACATTCACAGATTGGAATCCAGCTCTCATTGGCGTAGTCTCGTTCATACTCCCTGAGGAGAAGAAAAGAAAGCAGAGAGGCAACAGTCTGATAGGAGACATGTCTGTGTCATGGGCTAAGCCTACTTACTAGTTCTTTCCAGCTAAAACCAGTACTGGGATATATTGGGGCTGGAATAACAGGAGTGTATGAAACCAGTATGGGTGTGTTTTAGGTCTTATCTAGAGAAAAATCTCCCAAAGACAGCTTGTTTGTGAGCCAAATGCAGCATGATATTGTAGGAGGTAGGGATAGCCAACACAGTGTTGATGTATCAAATCCTGCCCACTCACTTGACTTGATCATCCCTGCTAAACCAGAATTCCAAAGCCATACTGTGATACAAGTCATAGCTCAAGATGTAACAGAAACCTCCTGTAATGTGTGTTAAATGTTTAAAAGACTAACACTGAATAAATCTCAAATAGTTTCTCTTTCCTCTTGTAAATAAACTGTTGTTAATCTTCCTAACTTTTGAATTCTTTGGACAGAGGCAGTTTTCATATCTGGCCTTAATGCACACCTTGGGTTACTCAGGTATCTATTAACTTGCTAACAGTCTCAGAACAAAATGATTTTTTTTTCCTCACTTGTGATCAACAGTGCTAGAGTACCACACTTCTCCTATGCCTGTGAACTGAATAGTCCTCAAGACATTTAAACAGTGCAGGATTTTAAGTCTAAGTAAACAGTGTTCAAAGAGCAAAGAAGAAAAAAACAGAAGTTACCCCTGAAACTCAACAGAGTATCTCACAGTTTCTCCCTGGACGATCACAGGACTCCAAGTTAAGAAGTGTTTCATGTTGGTAGAAAGAATAGAGATATTCTGAGGTGCTGGCAACGAAGTATCTTCACCTAAGATTCCCAGCAAAAAAAGGAAAGAAAAAAGGTATATGAATGTACTAGGAAAAATCTTAGTGCATATTAGTGCAAAACTGTTTTGCATCAGAAATACACACTCTTCATTTCACTACTGTCACTTCAGTGTTTAAAAGTATTTTACAGAGAAGAAGAAATGACAGCCAGTTAACCAGTTAGGCTGGCACTGCTTACAGAAAGGCAAAGCACACCTTTTCATTATTTCAGAGTATTTCACTGTATCAGTAAAATATTGAGAAAAGCCTTCCAAGGCTTCCAGGCGTATCTTGCACTACACTATGGGCACAGATTCTTTGGTCTGCTACCTTCCAGTCCCAAGAAAATGACATTCTCTCTGCTCAGCAGGGAATGCTTCTCAAGGAACCATTGGAAAGGAAGAATAGATGGAACTGTTTCAACTAACTTGGTTTAGCAGTGGTCATTTCAACACTCTCCCAGAAACAAGGGAACTGTTCTATCACAATATGTGTGTTACCTAAAGGTTATTTCCTTTTTTCTTTTTTAATTACATCTATTTCACTTAACAAGGTCTATCTTCCATTAAACTGTCATCAGAAGAGGGTGTCTTCTTTTAAGCTGTGTTTACAAAGTTAACCAATTAATGTCAGTTGCTCTACCCAAGATCAAAACCAGATTGACAATGAGCAATGTTTTAATGATTATTATTCTTTTAAAGCATTAGAACAACACTGATTTTCTTTCTGCCCTTAGAACATTCCCTGTATTCATATCTTTATAAAATCATTAATTAGAGATTGATTAATTAATGTGGAGATCCTTGATGCCAACTCTTTTATGATTCCTTGGCATAAGTTACATGGATCTGTTGACACAACACTCAGCTATTCTTTAAACTAAAAGTCAGATATCTCTGGGATGAGAAGCCATTTAGATAGTGGAAGAGTCAGCAGTTCTCTTGCTTCTGTCCTGGTGGGGTTCCACACTACTGTCAGGGCACTTTTTGTCTTTTTAAAAAAAAGTCTCTATTGACCTGCACTCTGCAGCTCTACCACCCATTTGGTCTCTTGTTCAATTTGCCATACTTCTTGATATTTAGATTGTTTGCTACTACTTTTCCTTGTACTCTTGGTTCCCACGTTAATTCTGGGAGCTGGCATACCTAAGTGTGTGAATTATGTAACAGACTTCAGTTACATGATCAGACAGTAGTTTTTCCACATGACTCATGCTCATGATGTTCCAGGTCTGAACAAAGGTGACTTGCACTGGAGCATTTCCTCTTTTTTTAAGTGCTTAACTTTAGGATTTTCTGTATATATATTTTTTTGTATTCAACAGTACTGAACCCTATCTTATCAAACTATCTAGAAGAAGATAGTTCTGCGTTGGACTATCTACCTTTTAATGGCCCCAAGAGCATTTTGTATCTGGTTGAGACCAATCTTCATTTCCTGGCTATACTTAGCTTAGTACACTTTTCCTGGTTTGCTGGCAAAATCAGTGACTCTTCTATTGGCACAGTGAGACCTGTCACCTCATTTCAGCTGAACCACCAAAGTCTGTACACAGACACTAAGGTTTCTTTTTTCCTTTCATTAGCAAAAACTCTGGGCTTAATGACAGTGTATGTGTCTCTGTTAAAAAAGTTCACAGCTGTAAGTTTCTTTTTGGTATTAATAAATTCAGGATGGGTACTGTACCTATCAACTAAAAACTATAAATAATGATCCAAAATTTTGCTGACAAGGAAGCTATAAAATTATTTTTTCTGAAGCAGAGAACAAAATGGTGCAGGGTATAATCTGAATTAACGAGCTAAGGTGGCACATTTAGAAAGACAGAACTGAGCAAAACCCAAGCACATTGGCAAGCCATGTTTGCTTTCTAGAGAACTGACTGTCACAAAAATACTGAAGTGTAGTCAGGAGATCTGAGGCCAAACTCCTTCTAGGAGATATGTAGCAAATACTCAGAGAAGCAGACTACAAATTGCACAACTTCCTCCCAGGGTAAAGGAGACCCTCAGTGAACATTTCTGAGCTATTAATTAACACTTTATAACCTTCCTCTCTGACCCTTCATCCACTCCACAGGCAGGGCATCCCCTGTGCTCAAAGAGATCAGCATTAAAGGAGGACTTGAAAGTTCAGCTTCTCACACCACAGCAAAAGAGCAGAGACAAATACAGTAAATTATTTTCCTTCAAACTGAAACTCCCCTTTAGATTTCAGAATTGACTTGCAGAACATAGAATTTATGGATTGTCTTTCTCATTTACTTGTTCTAGTATTAATTCTAGACAAAGAATTAATATTCAAAGTAACCTTACCTCCTATTTGGCTTAGAGTTTATAAAGGCAGGTTTAACAAAAGACTTTTTGTTTCTCATAACCCCTTTGTCTTCTGACTAAAGTCAACTGAAGATATTTTATCCATTTACCTGTAAGATTTGGTGCAATCAGAGCGCAGAGGAAGAACGAGATGAGCTTTAGGGCCATATTGCTCACACTTGTCAACTTTTCCTGTGGTCATACCCTGTTGTACTGCTCAGAAATCTCCTGTTCTAGACAGAGAGCCCTGTCTAAGCCAGCCATGATGCGAGGGAAGTGAAGACTCCAAGGGAATATCGCAAACACTGCTTCTCTGCCTGTCTGCACCAATGCCAAAGACGTCCACACGTTGTTTGTAAGGGTGTAGTTACAGGGAGTGCCAGGGTAATCTCATGCCAGAATTTCTTTACAGGTCTGTGCAGCTGCTCGACTAGATGGCATAACTCTGTTTCACTTAGTTAGCAACTACATGTATCAAACAAAGACATTATAAGGAGGAAACGGGATTTATTGGATGTCTCCATGCAGTTTTTATAGCTATAAATGCTCATTTTTATGCTCAGCCCCCAAACTGGATAAACCCTGATCCTTCCAAGCCCCAGGAAGGTTTCCCAGGATTACTAAGGCATGCCTGTACTCTCAGACCTTGGACAAAGAACTGGTAAAGGATGGTGCCTCTGGGCTGGCAGAAGGAAGTTGTGTGTTCCAATTTATCTTCAAATACCACTTTTATGGCAGCTGTGTTGGTTGTGTACTAAGGAGAACATTCTGGTTTCAGATCTGATTTGGTGCAGGCATGTGTATCCCAAGGATTTTCCATCTTCCAAGGTCCATTGCTCTCATCTCACTTCTTGAGCAAAGGCAGGCTCCTCAGTTGGATGCAGCCAAGACCTTATTAGAAATCCAAACTGCCTGCTGACTCCAGGGCTGCAGCAGCAGCTACCTTTGTGCTTGCGAGGCTGGTTTCTTCAGAGGCAAAGGGAGATACAAAGTTTAGGTGGAGGCTTTTTATTTTCTGCAAAAGGCCATTTAAATTAAATGAAATTCTGACTGTACAGATAATGAGGGGGAAGCCAAATCCTACAAAATCCTTTTAGCTCTGATGAAAGTGAGTATTAGAAACCTGTCCTCTAAAACCTCTTCCTCCCCTTTACGGTTTATCACTTTCAAAAGGGCTTTTATTTCTTTAAAAAATTATTTCCTTTCTGATACCTTTTAATAGCAAATACATGTCTACTGTTTTCAGTGGTGCACTAAAGGGATCTGTCAAATTATGTTTAGTCCATATTTTCTTTATTTATTTCTTAAAGAATAAAACTAGTATTCAATTAATCACAGGTCTCCAGATGCTCAGATATGCAGGAACAGCACAAGCAGCTGCAACCCAAAGCTCACCCCTTCCTCCCATCCTCTCCTTTCCTTCCTTCCCTCAATCTTTGGGACACACTGAAAGTCATATATTTCTGTATGTTTCCCAAACATGGGAATGTTTTCCTTTCATAGTAGAAGGATGTTCTCAGAAAGTATTTTATGGCCTTCATATAAACATTTGTCTTCTTCTTCTTCATTATCCCATTTTCCTACTATTTTTATCAAATGTCCATATTGAGAACCAAAAGGTGGGTATTGTGGTGAGTGATTTCATTATTGCTGTGAAAAGCATGCAACATCAAGAGGAAAATATGAGTGTGTTTCACAGCGTTAGCAATAAGACACTATGCTTGCACTGGGAAGCAAAATAAGTATTTGCAGAAGAAAGGCAAAAATTAATTGTCAGTTGAAAAAAAAAATGTTCTCTTGTATCGCGAAGGGATAAATAAGGCAATTCTGAGTTTTGAGCTATCATTCAGTCAGACCTTGGTAGCATATCTGATTCTTCACCTGTGGTGCCATAAACGTGTGGATGTATACATTCTGGTTAAATATTCAGACATGAGTTGAGGAGTACCTCAACACCCACATGATCTGTAAGGAATTATGCCTCACACCATTCACTTTCTTACTGAACCTGGTAAGTGAAGCTGAGACCAGCTCTAGTGCAGGTAAGTCTGCATTGGGAAGGAGAATCTTGGCAGAAAGGGATGACACGGTGTCTTCTTGGGGTTTTCCCAAGCCAGGAAAGGGGCTAGCCTGTGCCAGGGACTGGCAGCTTGTGGGTGGGCTACTGACATGATGTGGACACAGCCAGCACCAATGGTGGCCACCTCCACTCCCACAGAAGGGTGTCCCAGGGAGCATGAGCGACTAGAGTGGGCAAACAGTGTGGTGCATCAGGCAGGGTGTGGTGTGGCAGCCACGGCATGGTGTGGCATTTCACACAGGATGGGCTCTGCCATCTGCCCTTAGGTCCATAAGTCAGGTAAGTGCTTGAGGTCTCAGCCAGACTGGTGGACACTTGTCTCCAAGCTAAGACCAGTGCTTCTACACAGAAAGCCCCTGTGATGTCAGATGCTTCTGCCCAGACACATTTGGTAAGGAAAGAGGCCTCAGTACAGACAGTAGCTTGTAACGGGTGCCAGGACCCCTCCCCTGGAGATAAGGTATGTACCTCCACAAACTGTAAGCACGTTGATGACCTGTTGCATCAGGTGGCTGAGTTAAAGGAAACAGTTAAAAGGCTGTGTGGCATTAGATGTGATGAGTCTGAGATTGACAGATGGTTTCAGGATCATGTTCTGGTAACGAACAACACTGTGAATCAGCCACCTTGGACCCTGGTAACCCACAAACGCTACAGAGCTCTGGGACAGCAAGTGAAAAACTTTGGAGGCCAAGTTATTTTTTCCTCCATTTTATCAGTTGGAGACATGGGGGCAGCCAGAAACAGGTGTGTAGAATGTATGAACCTCTGACTTGGTGACTAGTGCCACTGTGAAGGTTTTGGTTGTTATGACAATGGGATGTTCTTTTCTGACCATAACCTGTTAGGGAGGGATGGGATCCATCTGTCTAGAAGGGGCAAGGGGATATTTGGCAGCAGGCTAACCCAGTTAAATGGGCTTTAAACTGAAGAATTTGGGGGGTGGGGTCAAACTGGCAATACTGAAGCCATTACATGCAGCTGGGGAACCAGCTTGGCCAATCAGAGCAATAACAAGGGTTCCTCAGCTATTTGCTATAAGGAGAATCAGAAGGCCTTCCACCCTCCTAGGGTGAAAGCTGTGTGCTCAACTCCCTCTCTGGAAGGCTTGTACACCAGTGCATGCAGCATGGGGAATAAACAGGAGGAATTAGAGATCTGCTTTTTGTTGAAGGGCTACAATTTGATTGCAATTATGAGATGTGGTGGGATAGCTCACATGACTGGAATGCTGTTCATGGATGGCTATATCCTTTCAAGGAAAGACAGACCAACAAGGGAGGAAATCAGCAGTAATGCAAAAGGTAAGGAAAATGGTTCAATTATTTGCTGCTACTCTGAAAAAAAAATCTTGCTCAAAACTCAGGACATTTACAAACACAAGGCTTGCTGGTAGATATGTCAACATTTCCTAAGGGAATACCCAGTTCAGAAGGATATCAAAGCAAAATATGTAAATCTGGTTGGTTTGTTTATATTCTTAATAAATCACAGCAAGTTTAGCTGTGAGGCTAGCTATTATGTGTAACAGATTTGCTAGGTGAGTGGAAATCACAGAATCGGTTAAGAAAGCTTGAGGAAAAACCAAGTATGTTGGGGAAGAAGTAGTTACCAAGCTGAGCTATGCAATTAGTTGCAGGAAGAGATAATATATATGAAATAGGCATTTACTCAGGAATGGGTTTGAAATATGCACTGCTAGAACTTGAGAGGGAATTACTGATAGCCAGAGACATAATTGCTCAGAATACTTGCTTGGATTTCCTTATCATAAGAAACATATGTAAAGGCCCAATTGGTATCTTACAAATTCTTTTGGAGGAAGGTCCTTCTAAAGATGTGCATGAGGTGGAACGAGAAGTTGACAGACTGTTTTCAGTGATGAATAGTCCTGCACCTGGGGACAAACCTGTGGGATTACTGCCACTGTGGTAGCCAAGAACAGTGTTTCAGGAAAAGATACAGAGGAGGAGCTTGTATATAACTTGGGAATCTCAGACAAACCTTTCCTGTATCTAAAGCAATGATGGCTGTAACCTGTTCTCTTTGCTTGGCTTTTTTGGATAAGAGGCAAACAGTAAAAATGCATAGTTGCAAAACGTGAACTGGAGGGCCTTGTTAAAACTTGCGAAATAAAACAAATTTAAGGGGAAAACCAGATGAATGTGTGTTTCCAGAGTGCCTTCTGGGTTTGTTGTGGGATGGAACTAAAAACTCAGGTTGTTGCAATGTAAGGAAGCCATGTAAGGAATGGTCTGGCTAGGAATCTGCTCTCCTTTAGAGGACAGGTCACACTGCCCTGGTGGAGTGCATCATGGATATTGTAGGAAAACAGATTATTAAGTAGCCTCCTCATCATTTATCAGTAGAAAAGAGATAAGAGGTTTGATGGGTAACTGAGAAAAAGCATGAAGAAATGCATTAAGAACTGCTACCTTAGTCCTGGAACATAGATTTAAACAAAAAATACATAGATACACTGGTTCTCATGTGAATTTTAGAAAATTATTTTAAATTAATTTATAGCTCATCACTTACTGCAAATCAGAGCCATACCTAATTCAATTTGGGTTGTTCACATATGGTTATTTGTGAGGAAAGTGTATTGAAGGAACAGAAAAGAGAAGGTGACAATTTGAAAAGAAAATCTGAGAAGAAATGTTTTGGCTTTCAGTCACATTTGAAAAGCAGGTGGACAGGGTTTTATGTAACTACCTATCACAGCCTCATTGTGATACTTAGACATCCTGGTTGATGCTAAAACATTAGAATAACTAACTTATTTATGTGTGTTTTGTGATAAGCTTAAGCTGCCAATCTGTGATAGAAGCTAAATAATAGTGAATAGTTTAGAAAGAGGTAATTAATCTGGACCAAATCACTGAGGAAGAAATTCCTTCTGACTAGGAAAAGACCTGAAGCCTTGCAAAACGGACCAACATGTTTGTAGACTGTCTGTCTTCTGTAGACTTCTGCAGGACTCTTATTGTAGAACATTTAAGACTTTACAAACATTGCAAAAACATTGCATGGGATAGGAGAGAGAGGAAAATCATATTTTGGGAAGCAGTGTGTGGCAATCATTCTCAGGATTGGAAACCTATCTAGCAACTGCTCTTATTCCAGCTTCCTCATAGTTCAAAATCAGTTTCTCACTGGAGATGTGACTGAATGCTGCTGAAAAGTCGCTTAAGAGTAAGCTGAGCTGGTTGTAAAAACAGCAATTCTGATCCTGCACCTACTTTGTTGGGCAACACAAAGCTCAGTGTGGACTAACATAGCCAAACATCAGCATAAATAAGCCACTGAGCTTCCTACTGCTGGCAAATGAGCCATGTTAATCCAGCTGCATCAGGTGTCTCTACACTGCACTTCAGTGGCATACCAACTACTGCTGTTCTTTACAAGCTGGGAACAGAGCTGACAGAAGAAAATGAATTACTAGAGGGAGCAGTACTATATTAAGGCACAATTTTAAGTTCTTCAAAGAAAAATTATAGCACTACCTGAAAGACACTCCTAGCTATGGTTAAATCTATAAAACATTTTCAAAGCTCTTTATAGAGAAGAAGTTTGGTCAGGATAGACAATACATCCCTGAAATAGCCCTTTAAATTCAGGTGTCTTGAAGGATAACTTTAGTACACGGCAGGATAAACTTGTGCCGTGCTTTCACAGCTGCTTATGGGCTTCAGGATACAGGCAACATAAAGCTTTCTCCAAACTGGGACACTAATTGCAAATACTGCCTTAAGTGGGAAAACAAGGAATTAAGTGCTTAATGAAATAAGTGGATTCAGGAAGAGACAGTAATGTCCTGTTTTCCCATAATTAGTCAAATAGCAAAACTATCTGTTTTATCTACCCAACTCTCTCCCAAGACTCTCATCTGTACTCTGTCAATGCTTCCAATTATGTAGGTATTAATTTACTCCTTCCATTGAATAGCAGTGTATAATACAGACAAGAGGAGTACAAGAGCTGCTGTTGTGGTACTCAAAATGACATTAGCTGAATGTCTGATTTTCTCCTTTGGTCTTTCAACAAGCGTTTTCTCTGTTAGAGACCTGGTATGGGACACAGGATGGGCTCAGGAGCTTACACATCAGTAGATATGTGGATCCTGTCAATGGACTAAGCTAAATAATTCTGCTTAAAAACATGGACAAAAGCTCTAAATACCATTTTTATGTTCATATGTTCATTAAGCATCTGATCTCCTCTGTTAAAATATATGGAATCAAAGAAATCCGAGTGAAACAAATCAGAACAATCACTCATTTATTTAATGCTTGTAATCCCAAGGAAACTCACAGGCTTCATTTCACATGCAATGGTCTATTAGCCCTTTGCTGAAGCTGCTTGTATATATGTAGTGAAGTCTCGTTGGCATCTAACAATATATAGCAATGTACAGACAAGTGTCTATGAGGGAGCGAAACCTTAGTGGGGTGCTGAATTTGGACAGGCTGTAACTTCTGTAAGAAACGTGAGTAATTGTGTGTAGGTTCAAGAATGTCCTTCGGTGTCCTGGTATTGAGGTGTTAGGCTGCACGTGCTCAGCGCTGACCCTTCCTTCTCTAGGAGCTCCACAGAAGTTTTCCTAAAACCTACAACAGAATGAACCTATGTCTGTTATAGAACAGAATAACTCTGAATTATTGTACTGCCTATGGCACAACCAGTGTTCTGGTTGTTCACTCTGTGCTGATAGAGACTGTGGCTTGGATTGTGCAGCAGAATAAGCGATGCCTAAGGTCAGGAAGGGAGCTGCCTGTGGTGTTACAGCGTGCCAGCTAGGTGAGCTTTAGCTTTGCTCCTCTTCCAGTTTAGTTTGCAGAGTTCTGCAGACATAATTTAAAATTGCATCAATAGGGGTACAGAGATCTGGGAAAAGGGACTTCCTATGAAGTGAAATAGGAAACAGGGACTTTAGAAGGAGTGAGTACCTCTTGTTCAGGATTCAAAGCAAAACCCCAAATGAACGATCTGAGCTTAACACCAGAATGTTGAGTTAAATGAGTGAAAAATTAAGGAAAATAATGGTTCTATCTAATCTTTGCAATTTGTACAACGTGCTCTCGTCTGATTCTCAAACAAGTTGGAATTTATTTAATTATGTGTTTTATCACAATATGCAGAAGAGTTGACTTTCAAGGAAGACCCTCAAAGCAAAAATTTATGCTGTTAAAATGTCTGTGGCAATCCATTACAGAAACTAGCTTTTTACCCCTTTACAAATATTACATTACAATATACAAAAGGGTGGGGATAGAAGGAAGGGGAAATTAACTGTGAATCACAGAGAGGTTGACATAATAAATGTCAGTCCGGGGTCAACATGACAGTGAGGGGTCAACAGGATTTAGGAATTGCTTCAGTGGCCACTGCATGTCACTGTTGCTCCACAAAATGGCTGTAGGTACCTGATTTTGTCAAAGATAACTTGATTTCTGAAGACAAAAACCTTTGGAAGCTATAATACACATTTATGAATATATTTGTTGCTTCTCTGAGACCTATCCCAAACTAATCCATCTGAGAAAGAATGTTAATTTTAGAAAAATAGGTACTTTGTTAACCCTGCCTGCAAGATTTAAGAAAAAGGAAGCCTTTTTTTTTTCTTAAAAACCCTTGATTTCTGGTGTTTTCTAGAATTATAAATAGGGCAAACCTCGTGTATTATTATTTTTTCCCCCCAAGTTCAGTACAAGTAAGAACAAAAATAAGGCACCTTTATATAAGAAAAAAATGGTAGATTGTACTGTGGAAATCTTAAGAGATACGTTGCGCAATTTAGTGCCAAAAAATAATCTGGGAGTCTTGATTTTGGGAACAAGCCTGACGTATATTCTAGTGAGGATGAATATTTTTATATTTGAAAAAAGTATCTCTAGGCTGGAGGAATGTTTAAATTGTTCAAATTGGTCCAAGAATCCCAAGCACAGTGAGAGTCTTGCAAAAGACACAACAGAGGTACAATTAACAAAGACACTCTCCCTCTATAGAGGGAGAGTTTTTGAGAGTTTTGCTGTGTATATAGCAGTAGCTTTTAATTAATTCTATCTATATTTTGCAGAAATAAGGAAATTGGGAAAGTGTGATAGTTTCACTTGGCTAGCCCTTGGCTAGCAGCCAACACAGCTGTTCACCCACTTCCCCCCACCCCTAGGGGATCATAGAATCATAGAGTGGTTTGGGCTGGAAGGGACCTTAAAGATAATCTATCTCCAACCCCCCTGCCATGAGCAGGGACACCTTCCACTGACTTTTTAAAAGTTTGTAGTTTTATGAGTGATACCATCCATTATTGCTAACAAAAATCTGTGTTTGGCCTGATGGTCAGATATTGGCAGAGGAATATGGAAGTAAACTCAGAAAACGCTTTTCACTTACCCTGCTGTTGGGACTAAGGATAAGAATATAAGAATTTTTAAAGAATAGAATCCTGGTTTTGCTTAAGACTTTATTTAAGATAAAATGAAGAGGGAAAAAAGAAATATGTCAGAATAGCTGTGACCAGTGGAATGCCATTTTGCTATACACAATGTGAAGTCTGAGAAGATCAGAAGGATTCTCTGACCTCTGTCAGATATGAACAGCTTGGACAAAGCTATCTGCCATGTTCAGCCCACTTACGTGATACCTCTTATTCCTGCCTGTACACAGTAGGTGAGCTTCTACTCCAGTTACACAGGTTTGCTGGTACCTGCTGACATCTGTCTGCAGTCCTGGCTCAAGGAGAGATGCCACACATTAAATAAATGGATGAAGTAGAAAAGGAAGGATAAGAAAGAGAGAAGGTACTTATAGGGAGAAGGTGCCTTACCCTCTGTTAGAACCCCATGCTACAAGCACATCTTTGGCAACAGTTAATTACCATTAGCATAAACTTCACGATCTCTTACTACATGTGAGTATGAGAAAGTGATAAAGCATAGGTAATATATGTTGAATTATTATCTTCATGTTAGAATATAGTTGTTTCATGCTTTTGTGCAAGTAGCCTGCTAATTTTAACATCTGCATGGAAGAAAAGTTAAGGCAACTTTAACTTTGAGTAAAGCCTGAATTTCTAAGGGCTAAAGTGTCAGTTTTCACAGATCATTGATCTATTTCAAAATAGCCTTCGCCCCTTTGAATCATTAATGAAAGGATCACATTCTCTCCTCTGAATGTACAGGGACAGTGCTGGCATAGAGAAATGTTTTGACATCCTCTCAATAAACTTAGACCTCTTAATAAATATAGACTCTAAAGTTTTATGATTTCTCTGGTCATCCTACACTTGACATATCTCTGAAGTGTTGAACTACTGCCTTTGATTGTGCCATACCTCTTTCCTGTGGTTCAAAATGGAAAGAACCAGAAAGGGAACTATTATGAACATCCCTCTAGATAGTTTCAGCTTTTGCCCCAGTGGAAGATACTTTATATGCCACCAGATAATAATTCCATTGCATTCAATGGTCCCAAAGTGAAATCCCTTCTCATTTCTACTGTTCTGAGTGACAGTAGCACTTGGTTCTGTGTAACTCCAATGTGGAAATACAGAACTGTAACCACCACACTGTTATATTTCCCTTTTACAATTGAGCTAACAACATGGAAGAGGAAAAAAAAATGTAATCCTGCTCATTATGAATAATCATCAGATTATACATACAGATTATACTGACTTAGAAACAGAATTTACATCTTTCTGATGAAAGGCCTCAGGTGATATCTAAGTGAACTTGCTAAGACAATATACAAATTCAGTGATCTATTGTTATAGTGAAGTTAATTGTTTTAAGGACTTGGAGAAACTATAGATCTTTAAAATACTTTTACTCAGAAAACTTATTTTTGCAGTTTAAGATGTCTAAAGTGCCTAGGCTTCTAAAAAATCAGTAAAAAGCACAGACCAAAATGTATCCTTCCAATGTCTTCTGCTGTAATCTATTATCCAAGGCCTTCATGCATACTACATCATCAGAGCAGTGCTCTTTGATGACTACTGAGTTCTTTTATAAATTATTCATACATCCTTTTATATCACCTACCGTGGCATCAGCCAGGGACAAACAAATATTACAAACATGGCACCAATAAAAAAGAATACATAATCAGTCTCTAAAAATTCTTTATATTCTGCCAAGTCCTGCACATCACTGTAGAATACTAACAACCTCTGGATCCCTCTAGTTTAAAGGTCCCCTTCTACAAAAAATGTTGCTAAATATTATTTGAGAAATTGCAGCCCATTTTCTACTTTCATAGATGTGATTGATGCCTTTGAACATGAGGCTTTTAATTTTTTTTTTAAATTCTAATATTAGATTTTTAAATCTTATGAACAGTTTTATTATTTTGTTACTGATGAATAATAGAGACTTGGAAACACACGTGGAACATCAAAGCACACAGAAGCTTGAATGAAAGACATACAAGCATGCTGATACCATTACTAACTATTGCATTTTCAGCAGGGTGAATTAATTAAGAGAAAGATAAAGAAAAGTGGATTTGTGGATGTTGTGTAAAAGTACTCCAGTATGTTGGTATTACTTTATTAGTACATACTCCATTCTGTATTTCCTTCTTCAGAAGGACAGACACTCAAACTGCCTTCGTTCTATTCTATGTTTGCATTCCTGGTCTACATGTTGGAACCTAAATATCCAAAGAAATGTTCAGTAAGGCCACAAAGATTTTGGAAAGCACTTTAGAACTATCTTGAACACTGGAGAAATGGGCTGCATAGACAGTAGTTCAGAGTTAACCTTCCTGTGGTAAACATCTGTTTGAAAATTGTTCCTTCCTTCTTTACCTTTTGAAAATGTAAAGTACTTCTGACTCAGAATGGGGATGGATGCTTTCCATCTGACTCTACAGTCTAGCATGATCTGTTCCTCATTAAGGATTGAGCAGTGAGGGACAGAGATAAGAAAATGTACTCGTTCACTTATTCCTCTCCTGAAGTAACATATATGCTATCATTTGTGGTTCCTACAACCTTAACTTACTAGTGCAATTTTTTCTTGTGCTTTATCTTCATTCTTTTAATTAGCACAATTTCAGAATTCCCCTGGAATTCATAATCTTTTTCCTATTGCCCCACCTAAGTTATAAAGCTGTTCTCAGTAACCCAGAATTTAAATGATTCTGATAATTTTTTAAAAATTAAATTGAACTCTGCAGACCCAAACAGCAAGGAAATGAGGCTTGTGAGGAGAACAGAACTGGAGATAATGGCCAACAAGACCGCAAGGACAGCTCTGATCAGCTCTAAAGCTCTTCTGTAATTGCTGCTCCTCTAGAGTCCCTGCACACCTTTCACAAGAGAGTTGGGATAGGTTTGAACATGTTGGCTACCATACTGCAGCAATGGCAAATACACTGTCTGTATCACCAGTGCAACCAAATTCACCATCCTTCCCCAAAGGTGAAAGGATGTTCAGCTCTGCCATGGACAAGCATGCCAGAGACCCCTCGGGTACCCTCCAGCTTCCAAACTGAACTGTCAGTACCCTGCAGATCCTAGGGCTTTTATTACCTTCCAAAGGGATGCTATTTTTAATATCTAAATTCAAACAAAAAATGGTTGTCTGCCTCATTTATTTTCTCCTATAAATAATATTTTCTTTTGGTTCCTGTTGCTGCTTTGTCTTTATGAAACACATAATTCTTTATTTTTCCTTTGATTCATATATGTAATGATGTATAAGCTTGGCTCTTAGCTACTCTTCATTCAATGAGGACTAAATAAAATTGTGCCAAACCATCAAAACACTTTGAATTTACAAGGCAAGGCACCCCTCTAAATGATCAATGGCTGAGATTTATTATCTTTTTTCCATATAAAATGATGACTCAATGAATAAATAAGAAGACTTTCCCTTAAAGCTGAAATGCTGCCAGTATACTACAATCATAGAATCCAGGGAGTTTTCTGTGGCAAAGGGTTTTGTGTCACCAAAGCAGATGGTTGTTCTTTCTAAAACCATAAAGTCTATAAAAGCCCAAGACAGAAATAACTGAAAAACAGTGCAGATACAAGTGTTAGGAGTCACCTCGCCATTTACAAACATCAGATTATAGAAGTTTTGGTAAATTGTTTTGGTTTTTTTTAAAAAGGCAATAAAAAAATCTCCAGAACTGATGATAGCTGTGTGTACTTAAGTTACAAGTTAACTCTGTACAGAAATTAGAACAGGTCTGGTAGAAGCTAAAATGAATAAATAACCCTGTTAGATTTGTTTTCTTTAATATAAACTTTAAATATTTATTTTGTTTCTGGTAGAGATTAATGTTCTTGCAATCACAAAAGACCTACTTGTATGTAATTCAGATTTGAGCACCTCTGAGAGGAGTGAAGAAATCATGAGCTCCAAACTTCCATCTTCATTAGTCTCATGCTTAATCCTTACTCTGGCCACAACAGGCTCATGGCCTTGTTGCATTTTATGTAGTTATCTATAAAGAGAAGGATGGCAGAAAGTAGAATGAGGAAAAACTCTACAGAGTGTAACCAAAATTTTTATTTTCCTTTACTTGCATAACTTTGTAAATATTCCTTCTCTAAAAAGGCAGCAAACATTGCCAGGTGATCTAGAGTGATCTATACATTATCCCTAACATCAGGCATAAATGGCTTAAAAAAAAAAAGTAATGTGTAATCTCATTAGTGCTGCTGTGAAGCTGATATAAATGAATTCCTTTACACTTTATTCAACTGTAAAATACAACTGTAGGGAATATACTTAAACTGATATAAAGTGTATACTAGAAAAGGTTTCTGTTTGCAGCATTGTCTCTGACTAATGAGTCTAAGAAAAGTCTAGAAGAGAGGAAAGGCAAGCTAGCTCTCCAGCTCTTATCTTCTCCGCAGAGTTGACATACACAGGCTCATTATTGCGTTATGTTTTATTCAACAAAATCACTTTAATGTTGCAGCTTAAATTGAATTCACTAAAGCATCTTCGTGTCTTGCCTAATGTGTCTCAAGTGTCTGCTTGCTGTTCACATTTTCTTCAGAATTATGGCAGGGAATCTTTGGAAACAGCAAAATTATATGCAATGCACAAAACAATGTGGCTGTAATGGGGTAATCGGCCTTCAGCGTAATTAAAGAAACATTCCCTCATCAAAGTAATTCTACAAGAGACCTAGAGGCTGTATTGTACAAATCATCCACTTAGTAAAATTCTTTATCTAATTTACATTTAAAACCCAGTTATGCAAATAGGTTTGCGCAGTGGATCGCAAGAAATGAAATGACTTTAAAAAATTAGTGATTAAACAAACCTTCTTCTCCATAAATCATGGTGTGTAATTCCCTTTTATTCACCTAGAAATATTCCAATTAGTCTTTTATATCAGATTTTCTGGAAGAGAGGAATTCCTTTGATGCAAACACATAGTCATGTATGACATCCACTCCAGACATGACAATTCTAGTTCTCTGAAGCAAATGATCCCAAAACATTTGAAAAGACAAATGCCTTTTCCTTATCTAATAATTTGTATCAGAGCAGAGGAATTACATTTGCTATTTTTATCTGAAAGTTTGATTCCCAGTTTAAACTACAGCAAATGGGAATGAAGGGTAATGCACCATGGAAAAGGTTCATTCTGACAAGGTTCAAGTTCACTCATAACAGATGCTAAAGTCCCATTTCTTAGACTAGTTTTAGCCAGGTCTAAGTCTCTAAAACCAGCACGTAAGGTTTGCAAGTTGGACTTGTGTTTTGCTACTCTTCTATAGCTACTATTGCTTCAGTTCCCATGACCTTTTGTCAAAATCTAGGTTTTGTTTCTTTCATTGTTCACAGTATCTCTACAAACACAGTAATCCTATATATTTTTTTTTAATAGTAGGGATAGTCCAAAGGCACGTTAATCTTTCTCTTAAACACCATTTTGGTATGTGAACTAATGCCTTTTGGACAAAACTGTTTGTTTAATGATGAGCAAAAGAGGTATATGAATGTCTCCTTCAGTCAAACTTTTAAATTCACGCTAACAAATAGTGTGTACCTTAATACTCATGGGCACACCATGTTTTGGTCAGAGTATCTCATGGCTAACAAATTCTGGGACTGGAATTTGGTGATTTCCAGCCATTTAAGCCAGATCTCAGAGCTACTTGTTTCAGCTGCTCTGAGACAGTCTTGAACAAATAATTAGACTCTTCCTTAGGATTATGCAGACACTAGTTGTTAGGTGGCCATGTGTCTTAAGCGCAGGGAAATCTAATTTCATTTAAATGTGTCATTGCAGTCACTCTCTCTGCTGTTATTGTGCTTGACCCCTCGTGTTCTTTCCCTAGGCCAGGCTTCTCTTGTTCCCTGACACCATCTTTAAGATATCTCAGTCTTCAGTAGTCCCAACACTCAGGGAATTTATCCAGGATTTCTGTGTTGTGTCTGATTTTACACACAGTCAGAAAGGATCTGACACATGGGCACATTTTGAGAAGAGGGGATTTTAGTTTAAGTGGAGCTAGATGAAGTTACAAATTGTTAAAAACTTTCAAGGCTACTGTTTTGTAGTGATCAAGCACTTCATTCAGTTGCCTTATTTTGTTGCAACTGTGAAAAAAGTGTTCCTTTTTTCCTTTGGTTTACCTTGAGAGAAATTCTAAGTTTCCCTGGTATTTGTATACTCCCTTTTCCACTCCAGGGTATATACACTTTATGGCAGGTAGTCTGCAAAATTGAGGTGAAGTATCATTATCTACAAATTTTACTACATTTGCATTATCTGAGCTTTGATGTCAAGTGAAAAAGATGGAATAATAAAAAATAAGCACCAGAACTTGTGATAAAATATACATTAAGCATTAAACTCTCAAACTTGTGGAAAACTACCGCCCCATAATTCCCATCAGTGTTAATTTGCATCACATAACTGTCCCCCAGGCACTATAATTTAGCAGCACATAAAGAACAAAAGAATTCTCTTTTCTCCCCACCATCTTTCCATTTTCTACCAAGTCCTCAGAGAATGAGTGATTTCAAAGGAAAACGCCAAAGAGCACGAATATTCTCTGGCAGTGCTGGAGGGTGGAGGAGGAAGCAAGAAAAAAGCAATGAAAAAAAAGTCACTCAACCAGATATTAAATCTTTACTTTGGAAACAGGCTAGGAATTCTTATATTTAAATAAGTATAAAATATTAAAGTTAGCTTCAGGAGAGAGGCCTGGGATGTAACTCTTCCTGCTGCTGCTGTGCACTGCTGTGCCTCTATTCCCCTTTATGTGAGGGGGGGATGAATATCGCTAAAGGCTCTGACAAGTGCAGTGGTTTAGGACTCTCCTACGAGCGGCCTCTGAGCGATGTAACGGCACTTACCTGTCTGCAGCACCAAGTCTTCTGTTCAGGGCTCTGCTTCCCGCCTTTTAAGCTGCCCAGAGCCGGCCCGCCCGCCCGGCTCTCCTCCCCGCAACTCTCGCGAGACCGGCTGCCCGCCGCCGCTCCCTCACACAGCGCGTGGAGGGGGGAGGCGAGGGCGGGAAGCTTCTTCAGAGACGGCGTCGTCACGTCGCGCGCCTGTCGGCAGGTGCCGCCATTTTAGGGTGGTGCTTTGAGGTGAGGAGCCTCAGCAGGCGCTGCCATTTCAGGGTAGTGCCGGTGCTGCTTTGAGATGAGGAGCTTCTCAGGAGGCGCTGCCTTTTCAGGGTAGTGCCGGTGCTGCTTTGAGATGAGGAGCCTCTCAGGAGGCGCCGCCTTTTCAGGGTAGTGCCGGTGCTGCTTTGAGTTGAGGAGCTTCTCAGCAGGCGCCGCCTTTTCAGGGTAGTGCTTTGAGGTGAGGAGCCTCAGCAGGCGCCGCCATTTCAGGGTAGTGCCGGTGCTGCTTTGAGATGAGGAGCCTCTCAGGAGGCGCCGCCATTTCAGGGTAGTGACGGTGCTGCTTTGAGATGAGGACCTTCTCAGCAGGTGCCGCCTTTTCAGGGTGGTGCTTTGAGGTGAGGAGCCTCAGCAGGCGCCGCCATTTCAGGGTAGTGCTGGTGCTGTTTTCAGGTGAGGAGTCCTTCAGCAGGCGCCGCCATTTCTGGGTGCTGCTTTCAGGTGAGAAGCCTTTCAGCAGGCGCCGCCATTTCATGGTAGTGCAGGTGGTGCTTTGAGGTGAGGAGGGGAAGAAGTAGAGTTACCAGCTTTCTGAGGGGTGAGAAGTTCCTCAGCATTTATTCATACCTAAGAGAGAATCCTGCAAAAGAAAACCCTAGAGAAATCTTAGTACAACCTCGAACAGAAACTGTGTTTTGAACATGTGGAAATGTACTTTTTACTCACCCTATGAACAGCAATCACATCCTGGATATTTTCAAAAACAAACGTGTCTGAATTTTTCATTAGAACTTCAGTATCTAGATTGTAATTTACAATCAAAACCTACGTGTCAAAAAGGAAACTTAGGTATGAAAAGAAAAAAGTGTTTCAGCAGAATGAACACTGTTCTGTGTGAAAACTTCTGTGTGGAAAAGAAAAAGTCTCTGTAGAAGGAAAACTTAGATGTTATTAGGGTGGCTGGTGTTCTGCCTTGTGTTTGTCCTTGTGCTTGGATGCTGCAGTGTTGCCTGTGAGAGAACAACAGGCCCAAATAACTTTGTGTCTTCTGAGCAGGATTTTGAAAAAACAAGAATATGTGCAGCCAAACAACGCAAGAGAGAAGTAGAATACAAAATACCTGCAAATTATCTGGTCAGTATTTATTCTTGGTATTGAATGAGTGAGGAGTCTTGAAAGAAAATATAAGTCATTGTCATGAATAGCTGTGTCATCAGCCATGGTCACAGGGACTTTGGTATAATGTGGTTATTTTTCTAGGTCAAGTATTAAACAAAAAATGAGTGTGAAGTCTTCTTTCTTTTTCAAATCTAAAATAATTCAGTATCTCAGAAGTTTTTTTCCCTTCTCATTGAACTATTTACCAAGCTTGGTCACAGTTTCAATCCCCCTGAAATCTAGATATTTTGACAATTCTGCTATTTGTCAAGAGTGTTTCCTAGTTCCGAGATATGTAAAAACATCTTGTATAGCCACAAGGAACGGCTTTGTACAAAAATCAATTAAAGGGCTGCTGAAGGTGCAAGGACCACTGGCTATTTTTTTTTGTTTGTTTGTTTTTTTTTTACACTAAGAAAAATTAGATATTGTAGACGATCCCTTCAGATTCCTTACAACCCCTGTAGAACATGTGAGGGATAGTTGTACAAGTGTGGAAGATAGTATAAGCTGTTAGATCTTTTTGTTTGTTACTGTGTAGTTAAAGAGAGTGTGATTGGGAAGATTTTCTGGTATCCAGATCCTGGGACTGTTCTCTGGATCCTTTCAAAGGAGCAAGGTAACTGTGTATCCCTGAGACCTGTGCGTGCTTCCTGGGGTGACATTCCCTTTGCAAAGTGTGGAGTTTCCTGCAGGCAGCCAGGCAAGGACGGAGGAAGGACAGTGGTGCAGAATCCAGCATGAGGAGATGCCAGAATGGCCAGCAAACTCCTTTGAGTGCAGAAAAGGTCCATGACTGTGCTTCAGAAGCAATGGGAACATTTTTCCTATCTGGGAAATATCTTAGGGGCTTAGTCAATCTGAAAGGCCTGAAAGCTGTGGGCGTAGAAAGAAAGACTGAAGTAAAGGATACATCTTTGCAAGAGAAAAATAGGCATCAGAGAAAATTATTTTCAAAACCTCATTTATTCTATTTCAAACCTTAGTGCCGAGTAAAGTGATAGTAAAGGGTAAGGAGTTCACTTGTAGTACAGCGCTCACATGCTTCTAGATTAATATTTTATTTTAATAAACCTTTACCAACTGGTTGCCTTTGCTGGGCTCCCTGCAAAACATGAGGCAGATGCAACTAACAGTGTTAGTGGTTAATGTTAAGATTATTATGTTCTAAACTGTTTTTTAAACTTAAACTATCTATGGAATATTACAAATTGCAGTCTTTTAAATTATAGTTTCTTTTAAGCAGACCAAACTTCATGGGCTGATTCTGCTGTCACTTTCTCCAGTCCATAACCATTGAGATCAATAAACTGACCTGCGCCAGGATTACCAGTATGGGTGAAATTTGGACTATATCACAAAAGTTCCTGCAAATTCCTGTAATGCATTTTTTAAACTACAGTTCAGGTTAGTCATGGGTTTATTTGTTTTGGAATCAGTAATTTTCAGGATCTCATCCTAAATCCAAATTATTTCTTTAGTGAATCCAATATATTCTATTTTTTAATGCAGTGATCAAGTGAAAAGTAGGTAAGTTAACATAATTGATCTATAGAGTTGATCCCTATCACATGCATTGATCTACCTGCAACTGAAGCTTACCATTTCCTCTTTAGCACAGTTCCTCTGGAACAGTCCTGTGGAAAATACTTTTCTTAAATCTATGAAGAAAACAAAACAAATCTGTTCTCTCTAAGCTTTTTCTAATTTATGTCTTTTTCAAGTCTCCAGCCATCGCAATTCTCTTACTCTACCTGCTCAGACCCATGCATTCTTCAGTGATGTGATACATGGTATTTTTTACACAACACGAAACAGTGTGTGTTTCTGGATCTGTTCATCCATTAATTGAATATATTTATCACACTTTCATTGGGTTAGTGAG
The DNA here is from genome assembly GCA_907165065.1 of Caprimulgus europaeus. The sequence continues at coordinate 14,967,529 of OU015540.1, read as the reverse complement.
AGCTGACCACCTCTGTCCTCAAAGGCAGAAACTGACAACACTGGAAAAACTACAGTGATGATGCTCTTTTCAGGTAATTTTTTCCCTCTTGTCCAAATTGTGGGTGAATTTATTTGGGGTAACTTTAATAATTGAGGTCTTCCTTCAAGTGCAGGTAAAATAAATAAGAAATAACTATTGAAATAACTATTTTTAGTATTAATTCTTCAGGCCGATTCAGTGAGGTGAGAAAATATATAGCTAAAGTTTATGTCAGTCTAATAGCTGCTGGTTTTACACATTTATATTCTGTAATGCAGCTTTGATTTCTAGAAGAACATTTACCTCAGAGCAATTAAATATTTTTCTTTTAAATTCAAAGTTGAAATGCTTTTGCCTAGGTATCTACAAATAAAGGTGCCATGACATTTTTTCTAAAAAAAAAAACCAAAACCAACAAACCCACAAATAGACTATATTGTGAAGTATGTGCATGCAAAAGGGTTTCATAATTCCAGAAAAACTGCAGGAACTCAAACTGTTAGACCATTTTGGTAGACAAATCAGTCTGCCACTTTCTCCTTGTCCTTACCATGCAAGATCAGTTCAAAGAAACAAACAAAGGAATTTCACTTCTTTATTTCCCATTCTTTGATGTAAAATATGTTCTCTGTTAACTTAAAAATACATTCTGAATGTATTAGAGAAATACTCAATTCAAAGGTGAACAAATATTAGTGAGGTGACAGTGGGGCAACTAGGACCATTTTGTAACACCTGATTTCTTCTGGAATGACTGGTAGCACCACTGGCATAGGCAAAAAGAATAAAAGTCATATTGTTCCAGCTCCTGATCTTGCTTCCCTTTCTTATCTCAAGATTGCTAGTAACCAAGTCTGCTTCTACAGTAACAAGATGTCTGTATTCCCTGGGGAAGTTATGACACAGGAGGGCATGTTTTTCAAGTACATACAAGAGAACTGGAAAGGGCCCTCTGAAAAGGGATAACACTTCTTTGCAGGAGTAGCAAAGCTGGGGGAAGAACATCTGTTGGGAATTACTCACTGTACTGCTGGTTTGTAGAGGAATTAAGCCAGACCTGGCTTAAGATATTGTCAGTCTGAGAACAGATTGAAAGGGCTATATGCAACATATAATTTGTTATCCTATGTACAGTTAAAAAAACAACAACAACAACAACAAAAAAACCAAACCAGAAACCTAACCTACAGGGGAAAAAAAAAATCAAGTGCCAAGCAGAGCTTAAGTTTGAAATGGAATATCTTAATGAGATCTAGAAAACCTATGAAGAATACCAATGGGTCATTTCTGGCCTATAGCTAAGACATATTTCAGATTTGCCTTTACACTTGTCACAACCTAAACATTTATTTACAGTGAAGAATGGTGTAGACAGTCTGGAAATCTAACAGCTCATGCCATGTGAACTGAGCAGGCTGGGCAGGCCAGAAGCACTAGCTAGCAATGCCAGCAGCTCTCCTGGCTTCCACTCAAAACATGGACAAGTTTTTGCAGGATGCATAGATTCCACTGATTTGGTACTTTCGTATGAGGACATACACTGTTGGGAGTAATGTGTGAACAGTCCTAGCCTTTAATTCTTTATTGTCTTACTGAGGTGTTACCTTTCTTCAAATTGGATCATAGAGTACAGGGATATTTGAATTACAAATGTTCCTGAGGCTTAGTTGGGCCTGAGAGACCGGATGGGGTAGGTGGCATATGTGAGCCTGACATGCCTACTGAACTTGCAGTTTAATTGTGTGTTTTGAACGGGCTTACACTAGTATAATACAAATAACAAGTTGTATCCTCACATCTGCTAGCTCCAGATTGGTATACATAATAATTATTTTCTTTGGCTTAAAAAAAAATAAAGTATATTTGCACCAAGAAAGTTGCAAAAATATCCTAATAGGATGAAGGCATTCTGCTGCTGGCAAGTTCTGGTAATTGGCTGCATTGTACTTAGGTGTCAAATCCAGTGAAAAATAGAAGTCTTAAACTTTCATGTCTTTAAGACCTAAAGAACAGCTCATGAGTCACCTTGCAACTCCTTATTTTTGCAGTGTGCTTCATGTGAAGGAATACCATAGAGTACAGTAGAGCAATTTAGGATTGACTAGTTTCATGTGAAATAGAGACTCGTTAATGCCCTTAGGTTGCTGCGCCCTAAGAGCAAAAGGAGATACCACATTCAGCAGTGTTCTGTGAAACTCCTGAAGAGGTGAGGAATGCCTGATCATATTGCTTTGAGCTGGGCATGGGAAGGAAGAGAAGTGAGAAACGAGTGGCCCCAGTCACAAGTGTACTACACAAGTTACTAAGAGCCTACTACAAGAAGAAAGGCTTCAGGGCAGCTGCTCTTACTTCTGTTGTGTGTCCTGGCTGTACCAAAACCAAAGTGTTACTTTGGTTCATAAAGTCCCTGCCATACCCATGTAGCATTCTGCAGAAAGTGGAGGAATAAGATGGGACTGAATTGTGTATAGGTTTACACATTGGTGAAGGTTTTTCCCTTTTTTGTTTGCTTTCGTTTTTTTTGTTGTGTTTTTTCTTTAGTTATATGCCTACTTTGTGTAGGCTTGCCAAGCCTTGTACAAGTTTGCAATGCCCTCAGTCTTGATATACCCAGCAATGATCAGTTTTTCAATATTCAGCATTAATAAAAAGATTACTGTGGGGGTTTTTTGTTTTGGTTTTTTTTGATTCCTGAAACAAAAGGCAGCCTTCTAAAATGTAATAGATAACTTTCTTTCAATTGAACTAATTTTCTTTCTTCCAGTATACACATACCTGGAACAGGGAATGTGGAATGCTAGATATGAGCTAATTTAGTATGTAGAAATTGCTACCTCTTTTTAATTAACTATTGATTAGGGGAATTTGTGTACTGAGTTTAATGAAGTGTGATGAGAATAGATAACTTTGTTTGAGGTATATAAATCTTATGCAGGGCATCTATATATTAGGAGTGGAATTTCCTGCTAGGAGCTATCAGTATCTTCTGAGGAGCTTGGAATTCAAACTGCAACTCTACTTCATTTTATTGGAGTCGCTCAGTTAGAGTTTTATGTGGCAACAAAGATTTTTATCTTAAAAAAAAAAAAAAATCAGTTTAGCATTATCATCACTATATGTAACTGGAATTGATGCAGGCACCACTTTTCATTGAGAAATTAAAGATGATACTGCTAGTGTTAGCTGAAGCCTGAAGTTTAGCTGTTGTGTGGGGGGGAAAGTACAGCTGCCTTCAAAGGTGGGAGTTTCTTTGCCTACAGATTAGGCAAAGAAACCAGAGTGGGGAAAATATTTGGCCAAATAAACAGTTTCCTGTAGGAAGACTAGGAGAAAAGTCTTCTCTTACTTTCATTTGAAAATGTCACCAATTACTTCAAATTAAGTATTCTAAAATATTTAAAAGAATCCAATAATAGACTTGTAAGTCTATTTAAAAATGAAGCCACAAAAAAACCCTTTTAAGGTCTCATTGCTTTTCTCCACAGTCTCACTGTGAGTACTTTGTCTATATAGTATTAATAAAATGCCTCTTTGCTCTTGTGATACCAATTATTCCATGGTCTAATAGGTTATACTATTAAAGTTTCTGATATTCTGAATTTTAATCCTATTAGCTTAGTCCCTGAAGAGTCATCTCTCTCCATGGTGTGTTCATCCTCCGTGTATTTCGAGAAGGTTATTGTTCCCCTCTGTGATTATTTAGTCAAGGTATTAAACATTAAGTCTTTAATTGTTTCTTCTGAAGAAATCCCTTTTGCCCAATTTGTGGCTTAAGTATTTGTGCTTATTGACCAAAGTGCATCTTCCGTACAAATGGATGCTGTTACTGCTAGGTAAACAAGCTTTAAATCAACAGGCTAGCTTTCAAGTGCTTATGCTAAGCTTTTTCTTAGCCCTGGTGTTGGCTAGGTTCAGCAACTACCTGATGGTCTTTCACAATTTTTTTTTCTTGTTTTTCCATGGTAAAAATCTTAGCTGCTGGCATTGTGGTCTGTGGATGGTATTACTGCTTTTTGTTATTCTCATACTGTGAGAAGTTAAACCCCTGGGAAAGGACTGCAAGGTGATGACTTAATGCCACTAGCTCAAAGAATAGTACGCTAATTTTATGGTGGAAGGATCTGGACTTATGGATAGTAATTTTCTAGTATAGTTCTCTTTCTTTTTTCTACCAAAAAAATCAGTATCAAATGTAGTTGACAGTCTGGCGCTCAGCTACTCCTTGAACTAATAACCAAGTCCATGATACAGAGTTGAGGTTAATTATTAAGGAGTAACTTTGCACTGGCTAGTACGGCTAGCAGGACTAACTAGCCTGACTTGTCTAGTTAGTGGCACTGGTAATACGCCTTTAGACTAACAGCATCTAATGTGTCTGTTATCAACTCTTAAGAGTCTATGAGCTTAATCCTGCAGGTGCAAGGGAGAAATAGGCAAGTTTTTAAGTGGTGTGTAGAGGGGTTAGGAATGTCACAGTTATTCAGGATCTGTTGGTAGCTCACCCTGTAAATAAAGAGCCATAGCTTAACATACTGTTGTCTCAAATGACTGTAGAACATGTATGGGGCAACTCTTTACAGGAATGAGAATTAGGCAAATATTTCTTGAAAGCTGAGGGGTCATTCCTTCCTCTTACACAGTCTATCAAAAATAGATCAGTTTCCAGAGCTGATCTATGCAGAAAATGCAGCTGTAAATCTGCTTTTATGAGAGAAACAAGAATGAAGGACCTCAACCTCCATTTAAAAAATGCTTTTTCCTTACATTAATATAAATGAATTTGAGTAAAGTATAAAACCAAACAGAAACAGATTGCTGGGGCTGAAAAGAAGCAGCAGCCTGAGCGATGGTTGAGAGTTAGCAGTGTGAACTACAGTGGCAGTTGTTTGTGCTGTGTTACACAGCTATTATTTGTAATGGTTTAAAGCTCTTACTGGTCTGGGTGCCTCATGGCTAGGGACAGATTTGCAACAAGAGGAGGAACACCCAGTTATATTACAGAACTTTAGGCTCTAGAAATCTCTTTTTATGACAGGGCAATACAATATACTGCTTGAAATAGCTCTTCCTCAAGTGAGAGATGGGATTTGGTGACCCCAAGCTCCTTTTCAACAAACTTTTCCCTGTTTTATCAGAATTTAAGTGCATACCATTCAAGATGGTATTAGTTTTGCATATCTGTAGTAAAAATAATGCTTAAAGATAGGGGAAAAGTAGCTGACCTATAATATATTTGATAGGGAGATAAAATTTAGTGTTTATTTAATATAACCTCTCACAGCACTTTGCCTATGTAGAAATTTGGTTTTTGAGACTTAGGTTTTGTTCTTTGCTTTGGTATTTGGAGTGGGTAGCAGGTCAGCCTCAGTTTCTTGGTGTACAAATGTAGAGAATAATTGCAGGTGGATTTCAAGAGACCATATGTTTCTGTTGATATGTGAAAATAGGCATTGAAAAAGCAGCACAGAATACAATCTAAGAATGTAAGGAAATCCTAGATAAATTACTAGCAGAAATTCACAAAAATTATCCAGTGGTGAATACATTATAGTATAATTTGCTGGACTGTTCTTGTACAGAACTGTGATGTTAAGAGATGGATTTCTGTGAACTGAATCACCAGCACATGATGATGAAATCTTTTTATCCAGTCTTGGCAGATCTGCTGGGCCATATCCTCAACAGCACTGGTGGTAGAGAGAAGCTATATTGGCTATATATATCTATAGTCAGCACAAATGATCTTTGAGGAAAATGATGCAAGAAGGTGCTATATAGTGAGAGCAAGTACGGTGAGATCCACCGCTTTAAGCACTTAAACATTATAGTTGTATGAAATACTTTAATGAAAAAAAACCCCTATTCAGTTGTCAAAGCTGAAATGTGGAGTATTCTTTCTTCGTTAAAAGATTTTGAGTAATAGCTTTCAACTTGATACCTAAACTTAATGGTTTGCCTAGGTGGTACAGAAATGATCAATCAAAACATAAGAGCTAATGCTGTGCATGTGTTATTCTGGCTGCTGTAGAAGCCAGTGTTATTAAATTTAATGGCTTCTCTCCAGGACTTCAAATTCTATGGCATTTAATTACTTCCTTGTGTGGTTTGCACCGCAAAGGTACAGCTGTTTAAACAGTGTTGATAAATAAAGGGGAGACCTTTAAAACTGAGCTGCAGAGGCTGTATCTCCATTTTAAACAGATCATTCAGGTCTGATTAAAATGCAGTAAATAAAACTGCCCTCACTGCAGAGTGTGCTGGCACATGCCAGCAAACCACCCTTCTGTGTTGGGAAACCTAGACACTGGTGTCGGTGCTCAGAGTACAGCTGTGGGTCTCGGGCCAGGCCGGGTTTGGAGGTTTTTGTGCTCATCTCCCCTGTTGCTTGTGAGCACACAGTTGTCACAGCTTTGGACCCCACCACCCCGGTTCCTTAGTTTAAAGCATGATTTGCCAGGTCAGCCCATCTGCCTGCAAAGATTCTCCTCCTTTTCTAGGTCGGTGAATCCTACCTCCCCTTGTTATCTGTGTTCATCGAAGAAGGTTCTGTCATCGGCAAAGCCAAAGCCCTGGCAGTGACAGCGGCCACCAAGCCGGGCTTTGATCCACACAATGCCTTGCTCTGCACCCCTGCCTTTGGCCAGCCAGAACAGATCCCTCGGGACACCGTCCCTTCACACCTGGTCGAGGGCTCCAGCTTGCCCCACTAAGCTTCACGCTGCCACCGTGGCCCTTCCGTGCTGCTGCTGCTCCTCGGGGGCCGCTTATATCAAGCTGCCGGCGGGTGGGGCCGCCCGCACCGCCGGAAGCTGCTGCCGGCCGGTCCTGCCGCACGAGACCCCGGGATGCGGGACCCCCTCGCGGCAGCTGCTGCTCGGAGCGTCGGCTCCCGCCTCCCCCCTAAGTGATAAAATGCCGTGTGCAGGGCGGTTCTGGCCGGCAGAGGGGCGAGGAGCAGTGCCCTGCTTTACTGCAGCTGCTGTCTTCCAGTTGAAGTGCATTCCTGCCCCTCTGGCCTAGAGGGCAGCGTTCTCATAGTGCGGGTAAAATCCGGGTAGCCCCGGTGACTTAATCTGAGCTATGTAAAGACTGGCATAGTCTCACTCTTTAACGTTTATAATTTCTCGGTTTCTTATCTCCCATGACAGATATCTTTAGCTTCTTGTAGGACCCATGCACTGCCCAGTGGCTTTATCTAACTCCTTGCCATTGGTGTGTAGTGTACCACATGTGGTTTACTCTACTTGGGGCCTAACGGTGAAATAAATATACTTGCTTTACTGTAGCTGCTAGTTCCGCAGAGGTACAGCAGGGCTGCTTTTCCCTTTTACTTTCTAAGGAGAACAAATAGGGCATGCTTTCCTTGACCCTGATTGGTAGAGGATGTTAGACTGATTTATTTCTGTAAAGGTGAGCATAAGAGATTATAATTCTATTTCTTAGAAAAATACATTCTGAAAGTTTAGGGCTTTAACTAAATGAGGGCTAGCGATTATACAGCATCAGTTCTTGAATGAGAGAGGAAAGGGGTGGAAGATGTGAAATGTCTTTGCATTCCAGGTTTGGTTTCTTCCCCCAGTCTTCCCACCTTCCACTTCAGTGTGTCTTTAAAAATATTTATTTCACCATAGCTCCATTCTGAGCATAACACATCAGTGAAATAAGTGATACTAAGAATGAACAATGGGCACTTAAGGGGTTAGGAGTCTTTTACCTGAAATACTCGACTCATTTTGAGGCTGATAGGAGCAGATATGCATTTATCTTTTTTCTGTTGCTCTTGGGCAGGTTTAAAACAACTGACCCACAGCCTACTTTACATAATAGTAGATAGTGAGATGTTAGTTGTGGCTCCAAAGCCTTTATTTTATCCCTTGGATTAGAGACTGCCTGAAGTACTTCTTTGAAATTTCTACTCTCTCTAATATAAATTCCTTATGCAGCAGTTAGGCACCTGAGATAATGCATGTATAAACGAAACTAGCTAGCAGCCTTGCCTTTGCCGTTTGGTAACAGGAACAGGAGGAGGCAAATAACCTGGCTGTGTTAGACACTGAATGGGCTTCTATAATTGTGTCATAAAAAGCTTTGATGGATCAGAACATCCATTTGAATCCCATGTAAAGCTGAACCCTCATCAATCATGAGACACTCTCACAAAAGGCAGAGACAGCTTCTTTCTGCTTCATGACTGAAGGAAATGGGATCGCTTCCTGTCAGAGCTGATGCTTGGAGGAAAGTGAACTTGCTGAAAACTGGTTAGGATCATATACTTTATTTCCACTGGAGTATCTGTGATAATTACTGGCATTTAAGGCAGTAAGGTTCATCTCCTGCTCTGGATCTTGGTCTTTTTTGTGGCTCAGGTAGTAGCAGGCACTCGAAGTGATACTTTTTCTTCCTTTTGCTATGAAGAGACGATTGTTATCTTTTATGGAGGAATGCCGTAGCTCAGTTACTTCTAGTCCTGTTGCTTCCATGTTGACCTAAACTGATGACCTTTCTTTCAGACTATACCAGCTATTCAGTTGGTTAAACTAGTTAACTTGATATTAACGTGTTTTTGACCTGACTACTTATTTACTTCTGCAAGTATACACAAAGAATATCACTTTTGACTGATAGTCCTTGTATCATATACGTGGATTATGGTGGCATCTGTTTGCCCTCATTATGTTCAATGTTCTGTTGCATTCAGCTTTTTAAAGCATGAAGGGCAGACAAATAAAAGGGATGTGATATACAAACAAAGCAAGAGCTACAAAGTCTGAGATGGAAACAGAGCTTTTTAAAGGAGTATTTGAATGAGGCTGTGCTGAAGGGAGAGAAGTAGTGAGGAGGCATTGAAGACAGCAGAGATTCTAAGATGGAGATCCCATGTGGTCTGGAAGAATATTCAGATGACACAGCATGGTGAGTTCATAGCATTCAGGCGTGGTGACTGAATTTTACAGCGATTCTTTTATCTCTTCCAGCCACATAATTTGTGCCTTTGTCTTCTTCTGCTCCTTTAGTAAGTAGTATTATTGTGATAATGTTAGCTTTTGTGCTGACTACCTCTGAAATCACTGATAACATTTCTCTTGACTTCACTGATCAAGATCTTATTGTAAACTGGAATAGTACTGGAAAGAGGGAAAAAAAAACCCAATGAGTTTAGTGAGAGCCAACTGCTGCATTTTTGAAGCTGCTTGTTTTGATTTTTCAGTTACTTCCTTGGAGTCCTGTACTTTATCATTGTTCACAGATGTGCCAGTGAATTTGGGAGATATGCAAGAGTTGCAAAGTGAATTTTTGTTCAAAGACCGAGGAGAAGAGAGCAAAGGGCAGCTTTATAAGTTTGAGCTCCTTCAGAAACATGCCTTGGTAATATAAATAAGTTCATTTCAATGCACGACAGCTGTTGCTGCCAAAACTCTGAAGTCTGTTCCTAGCATGAAATCTAATGATGAATTAAATTAAGGCTTTGGAACTGCCAGTACATTATTAGGCCTTAGACACAGATGGTGGGATAGAAAACACTACGAGCCATAAAGCTTTAAGGAAAAAAAGAGTTTGTGGAAAATAGTTTTCTTAGTGGTACTGTATAGGAAAACCTGACCTTTAAACCTGGAGAAGGCAGGACATTTCTGTATCCTTACAGAGGTAATAGGTGCTCTAAATAATTTTCCTGTGCACTTTTTTGGTGTTTTTGCAAAAAGGAATCAAACTGAACTAGATTTTTGTAACATTTAGAAGAGCTTCATGAAGCTGCCCATATTTCTGCATGTTCCTACTTATACGGCTTGTTCAAAACTTTACAAGGATGCTCAAGTGAAAGGAAAGAGCAAACAAAACTCCCTTTCAGTGTTTTCTTTCCTCTTTCCTGGTTTGTACTTGCCTGATTGGGGTGAAGGACAATTAGTTGGAAGCAGATTTGAAACAAGTGAGGCACGCTGTTGTGGTAGGGAAAGCATGTGTTGCTTCACTGGACGTGGCACCTATATTAAAACACAGCAAGGGAGGAGAAAAGGGTGAAGAAAGCAAAACCTAGCTGTGCCCTTGCCTGAGGCTTAGTTGTGTGGTAAGACAAGCAGATATGTAGTAGTAACTACACCATCTACTAGGAGCTTGAGTGGAAGGCATTTATTTATTTCATGACCAAGGATGCTGAAGGAAGAACCTAATCGTTTCCTGTACTAGTTATATTATTAAAAAAACCCCAAGTCTCTAAACCAGATGCAAATACATCCTTGTTCTTCCTTCTCCCATCCTTACCTAGCAATCTGTTTTGCCTTCAGCATGGAATCATCAGGGTCCTGAGGGCACTAATGGGCCTTAATTGCACAGAGCAGCCTGAGCTGGCCTCCTCCCACCTGCTGGGTGGTGTACAGGGGATTCTGAGACAGTCTGACTAATTTGTCAGGATGATACAGAGATTGCAGGAAGCTTCCAGTCACAAAAACTTGCTAGTTTAACACTTCCCTAAAGTGTTAAGCAAACATTTAGCATACTTCATCTTTGAGAGAGTATTTGAAAGTAACAAGCTTTATGACTGACATCTCCTATTACTTATTCTTTGGCTGAGGTGCCTTTTGCCTGGTTTCTATACCCCAGCAGATATTCTAGGTGATCTCTGCAGGGGTGTGTATCTTTGCGAGGCTGCTGTTATCCAGGGCTTGCATTTGCAGAGCTGGGTTTGTCAGCTGTTGTTGAGGTCAGTGTGAAACCTGCTGTAGAGATGTGGTTCCAGGCAACTTTGTAGCATGACAGTCCCTAGCTGAACTTTCTCTCTGTTACAATGGGGGAAAAAATGTCTGGTTTTCCTCAGTTGGATTTGGGTAGCTTTTTGTGATAACTTGATTTTCCTAGAAGCAGCAGCCTGCTAAAGAAAAGCGTGAACCAGCTTCAAGCTTTTCATTGGAATTCTAAATGCAAGCTGTATGGGTCTTAAAGTTTGTGAGGCAGCCTGAGATCTGCTGAAAACACTTTCTATAACAGAAGCCCCTACTCCAAATATTAAATTTTTAAAATGTTAAACTAAAAAATAACCTTTTTAAGAGGACTTAATATCTTGTAAAATATAAATAAAGGCACTTCAAAGTCTCTGAACATATCGAGAGTTGTAAATTACTTCAACTTTTTGTTGCTTTTACATATAACACACAGTACATGTTTTGAAATAAGTATGCATTATGTATTTTAATGCTCATGGCATTAAAATACAACTTGTGCAACTGTGAAAATAGTATTTTACACTAATCAGCTTGAACATTTGTTATGTCATCAACATACCAAGTTCTTAACCTGGTTGTGTTTAACTTAAAATCTTGTCTATGGCAGTTGACCTTAAACCTGAGTACCCTTCAGAATGCCTAGCACATGGCCAATGCTCCCTGCAAGGACTAAAACAAGATGAAAAAGTTTTGAATACCTTTGGTTGATCTGCACAGAAATTATGAAACCTAACCTCAGCAAACATGTTAAAATTGAAATATGAAGGTTACTTTGAAACTTGGATTGAGCTGCTATGGTTCTGATATATCACAGTCCAAACTCCTTTCACTTTAGGAAATCTTTATCAAACCATCAATGGCCTATTTTGTGTTTTGCCCAATCTTAGTTGCACAACAAAAGTAGGGGACTAGCCAACACAAATGGCTAGTAAATGAGAATGCTGAGACACTTCTCATGTTCTTACTGTGTATTTGTTTTATTTTTGTTTTCAAATAAATAGTCCAAATTCTTCTTTCATGGTGGAAATACTACAGTTTAAGGGCATGTAAACTGAAAATTAACTTTGTACTTGGGTATGTTTAATGTGAGCATGTAAGCAATATTCCATCACAGCCAGGGTCCTTTCTGTAAGCTGCCATCAAAGCACGTAGGCCAGTGCAAATAGCTAAGAAAAGCTTTCTTCCAGAGGACTTAAAACAGCATGAGAGAAAACATAAGCTGTTCATTATCTGCTTAGGAGTTTTCTATTTGTGTATGGGTTCAAATTAGTTGGGGGCACTGTTTTCATGCTTTATATCCATAGCCCCATCCTGTGGATTGTGTAGGCCTTTGAGGGGGAGAAAACCATGTATTGATGCATACTGCACCAAAACTGGTACAGTGCTGTGTAATCCTGCCTGTCAGTCTGTCGCTTGGGAGACTGTAAATCCTTGCAGTAGCTTTACAAGGTATTGTTGTGCCAAAATGGATTCTGACCTTCTGATCTGTGTAAGTCTGAGGTGCCATTTGAATATGGTTTTGTGTCCTGTCAGCTACAGTATTTTGTTCACTACTGGATAATATTTTCTCACATGACTTTTATGATCCTGGGCTTTTGAAACAGTAAGTATAAAAGTATAACCATTTTTTAGAACCTTTCTTCTATACAACAATTTTTTCACAAGGAAAGATCTTTTTTAAAAATATTTTTTTCCCTGTAGTGCTTGTAGCCTTTCAGTAGGTGTTTGTTACTCTCTGTCCATTTAAAATTCTCTTTAAAGAAAAGATAGGAAAGACCTGGGTTTTTAATGTTTTCTATATAATTTTAAATATGATAGACTGTGCTTATAAAGCCTATAATAATAGGCTCTCTTTTAAGAGGTTCTCTTTACAAACTTACTCTGGTTTGTAAGGATTACATAGATGGAAAGTGATGGTAGGGAGGGTAATGCTGATAATGGCATAATCTACTTTGTACTCAGCAGATATGAATCCAGAATACCTTTACTGATGCAACTAGAAAATTTGAGATGGCTTCTTGTAAAAATTGAAACACTGTTTTCTGGCTTGTGTTTTATTATGAGCTGCTTAAGTGACAATGCTCTTACTCTGCCCTCCACAGAGGGTGTGTTTATTGCAGCAGCTTGAGAACTGGATGTTCAAACTCCTGAAGACATTTTAGATGTCATTATCCATTAAATGGAAGACTGAAATTTGAGCTGAAAAACTCAGGCAAGGCACTAGGTGACTTATATTGTTGCTACTAATAAGTGCCCACTTGAACGGATGTTTGACAAGCTTATTCAAAGGGTCAATAGGTTTGGGTGTGCTGAGACTAATGAAGGATGGAAATGGATCATACAGTACATCCCATATACTTAATGTAGGCCACAGAGAAAATCGCTTTGATGAAAAATTAATCCCATTGTTCAGTTAACTACCATATTCTGGCATATAAGTAACTTTAAAACCAGCCAGCTTGACCAGTTAAATGCTTAATTTCTCTACTCTGAGTCAGCATTAGTAAAGCTCAAGTTTATCAATAATGGGAACACTCAGGACTTGGATATTAAACATTGTTTAATCAAAAGTCCATAGTGCTAACTGATGGTAGGCAAGATTTTTGGTTAAGAAGAATTTCAAAGTGTTACAGAAAATTAAGTGGCAGTAACCTACTTTCTTGTGAGGTATTTCATGTCTGCAGTCTGCATTTGGAGTTATTTGGAGATATTTTGATGACTGACAGTTTCTGAAGGATTTAATAATCAGCAGCATATAGGTTTCATTTTTTGTTTGTTTGTTTTCTTCTATGACCATAATAGCAAAGGTAGCTGTTGCATCCAAGTGTTCATCCTAAGCTGCAGTCCTCCCATCAGGTGCACATAGCAGGCAGGGAAGATATATCACAGTGTTGGTATTGGGAGGGAGGATTTCTGTAGTTCTGTCTTTTGCCAGATCTTACTTATTACATGTCATCTGCAAGGGGCTATTCTGAAGCCGCCATATTATGGCATGAATCTGCTTCCAAAGTGCTCATCACAGCTGCAGAGGCCTTTGCATATACCTACAGCCTGTCCCAGTACCTTTTGAGGAACTTTGTGAAGGTTTCACCCCTAGAAACCCAAATGTCTCAACAGTTCTAGACAAATATATCAATTTATGTGGTGACATGTGGCTTGCAATTATATTTTGAAATATAGGCAATACAGAAGCCACCATGTAAAAAGATTATTTGTCTTTCTGACTCTAGTACAGAACAGAGTAAGTTTATAGGGAAACCTGAAGCTATAAACAATGTACTATAAACAATGGAGTCAATGCCTCCAGTGTTTGTCAGTGAACATAAAACAATAATAAAGAATAATGAAATATTTATAAGCTTTTAGAAGTAATTACAATGATGACATGCCGAGTTTAATTTGGAAGCAATAGCAAAATAAATGAAAAATTAATTTTCCATCCTTATTGGTTTATTTTCAGGCTTATTAAAAAATAACTTGTCCTCCATGTAGCTGTAAGATGTGCCAAACTACTAGATTAACATAAGCTTACAATTCTCTTCTCCCATTAAAGTAATTTTACAAGTGGGTAAGTTGTCTGTTGTTCCTCTTCTTTTTTTATCAGAGCATGTATGAAAGGAGACCTGAGCTTTTACTGCTGATTATATTGCCTTTCATTGGCAGGACTGGCATTTTATGTTCTCTTGCAATATGAATAGACTTACAGAGCCTGTGTTTTCACTGAAGAAGGCATACATACATTAGAGGGCTTTATATCAGAAGATTAGTCTTGCATTGGCTTGCAAACTAAGGTGAGCTAAGGGAATGCAACAAGTATTCCATTAAATTAAACATCAAAGTGCTCCTATATAAATGTTGTTCTGAGGTAATTCGCATCGTTTTACTCATTTAGACACTACAATCTGTGAATATACCAAACTTGTGTGTTGTGGTGGTTGTGAACTGGTTGAGCTGAATTGCAAAATCACTTGAATGTAGTCTCACTCTGCTTACACTGAACCTGCCAGCTTTCAATGGCAGACAGTTAGGTAATAGCATAATCTCCTGGCCAATCTGTCCTTGAAACTTGAAATTCACTGTAAGTGGTGTTTTTCCTGGAAGTATCTAACAAAAGGATCATTGCCAGATTTAAACTCCGAAAGACGAAGTAGGATGCAAATAATGGTGTTCTACGGGAGGTGAAGTTCACCTCCTGCACTGAAGCAACTGCCCTTGAAGTTTCAGTTGCTTATGTATAAAGTGGATACAATAAAGTAAACCTTCTTTACATCTGAGTGTTGTGAGACTCAAGTCCTCAGGGCTTTTTTCCCTTTTCACCTCTGCTCAAACCACTGTCTTTTGTAGCTTGGTGGGGGCCAAGCTACCCAGCAGGAGACAGCACAGTTCATGCGTTCAAGAGCCTCATGGCTCAGTGTGTTTTGCTGCTGCACAACCAGTGGAAATGGAGAAGTGCAAGTTTCTTTGCTGAGATCGTAGGCTGCACAAACAGGTGCACAGATATCCGGAGCATACATAAAGAGATGTAGTTACTGTACCCCATGTTCCTCCCAGCTACTGCTCCCTGTTTGGTTCCAGGCAAGCATTGATGTTATGTTTTCTTCACTATTAGAGAGCACACCTCTGTGAGAAGATGAGGAAGGGAGAGACAAAGATCAGAGGGAATTTTGGGGTGGTTTTTTGGTAACCTGTATCCCAGGATGTCTTTGTATCTTGCTCAGTTTGAACACTGGTGTCTCAGTACAAGTGCCCTAGGATGCTCAACATGCCTATTATACTGTACTTTGCATACCTTACAGAAGAGGTGCTGACTAGAGTTGGACTCGCTGCTGAGAATGGTATTGCTTGTGATACCTGTGGAAGCCTGGCTGTTCTGTGTTGTGGTTGATATTATTGCATCTTTTAGCAATGATTCTCAGCAGGCATGTCTTGAAAGCAGGCTGTGTGACAATTCCCAAGGGCTCAAAGCACTTTGTTACTCAGTTTGATGTACCTTCCTGGTTAATGGCCTCTTAGCTTTTAGTGAGTTGTGCTAATTGCTCTGTTTGGCTCATGATCAGTTTTGTGAAGGCTTCTGTGAGAAACCAATATGAGACTTGAAATCTAAAAATGCTCATTATGAGTAAAGTGACTTCTGTCAAGGGAAGGGAGTGAATATGGCCAAGATGGTGGTTGTTAAGCTAACTATCTAGTCAAGTCACAAGGTGGAACAGTAAATCAGGCTGACGTTAAGCAAGGGATGTAGTGATACAGAATAATGAAGGCAACCAAATATGTCTGTAGCACTGACTCTTCTCCCAGGTTGGTCACTTTATCCTCTTCAGAAATTTATGATGATCTGAAGGATTTGGACCCTGTTCCTAGAGTGAGCTCCATGCATACAGCCTGGTGCTCTAACTTACAGTATAGGCTAATGTATTGAAGAACTACCTGATATCAGGGATCCTTTTAGTGCAACATGCTGTGAAAATATAGAACGTAACAAGTGACTATTCTTGACATAGAGTATTTGCAGGCTGAGTACAGGAAGCAAAGACCTGACCAACCTTCTCTCCCTAAATACAAACAGAGAATTTATTTATTGTCTTGCCATTTCTCCTTTTTTTTGCATGAAAATGTTGACATTTCAAAAATGTTTGCTTTTAATTAGAAAAAAAATACAGTATCTGCCTCTGCAAATTTTAATTTCTTCAAATACAGAAGCTATGCTTCAAAAGCAAGGAACTGGATATTTTATTTTATTTAATTTGAAAGAAGACTTGATCACAGACTCTGCCTGTGATCAAGACAGCCTGGAGACACTAGTGTGCAAGGAGCCAGGCAGCTGCTTGGCAAGCACACTGGCAGGAGTGTGGCTGGACTGGACATCGAAGCAGCCTGCGTGGCTGCCTGGTCCCACTTCAAACACAAAATACTGGTATAACTAGCAGGTTCTTGCAAAGCACTTGCATTCTATGAAATCAAGGCTTTTGGATGGTGAACTGTTCCAGCTGAAATTGATGCAGTTTGCTGTATAAATACTTTATCTGCCTGAACAGTGTGATAGTTAAAACAATATTATAGTTTCAGGTTTATTTCAGTTTTTTGGTATTTTAGGTAAGGTTGAGGAGTGTATACGCAAAACAGGATTAAAGGACATGATGGAACAAGTGTGATGGACAAAACCAGGTGTGAATGGTGAATGAGCACTAGAAAGAAGAAAGCTTCAGGATTTTGCAGTCAGACAGCTCTTGCTGTTTAGAGCTGTGTTTTCCAGTATGGGGGAGATATCTGAAGAGTTGCAGAACTCTTTCAAGAGCTCCAAGCCAAAAGGAAAGGTGGGAAACCTTGGGGAGAAGGGCTAGGGGAAGTGTTGGAACACTTTGTTAGTAAGCAGGAAGAGAAGATTAAAGACTTGTAAGTCAGCAGTTCTGCATAGGGGATGCAGTTTTTGTACAAAATCCCACTGGTTGCTCACTACTTCGGTTGTTGAGGATACTGAGCAGTGTTTTAAAGCTTTCCTTTTCTCCTGAGCTATATGAGTGTAGGAACTCATGGATCCGAGAAGTGCAGCATGACTTGTATTAATCTGTGCTCCTGCACTCATCTGGAGTGAAACTCTTCCTGCAGTAGCTACCTGGCTGTGTGCTTGCTGACATCTCTTGTTCATTGAAGAGGATCAAAATTATCAGCCAAGCTGGTTACTTCTCTAATGGTTAATCACAAGTGGACATGATTCAAAAGAGAAGGCCAAGCTGTGGAACTCTACCACTGCAGATGACAAGGCATGTAGCACCATTTAGAAAGCCTAACAGATTTATTTTTCCTCTGTTGAGCCCACTTGGCTTGTGTTCATCCAGCTTGGAAAGTATTTACACCTGCAAGTTAGACTGAGGGAAATGCCCACACCTTTACAACAAGCCGTGTTATTAGCAGAGGTTTAATGTCTTTAGTTCTGGGTGTGTAGACTTGCACATCTTGGGTCCAGCTATCAGAACTGTTCCCTTACTCTTCTGCAGGTCTGGTTGGGGTGTCTGGAATGGCTGATGCCCGTTAAGATTCCTCCTCTCTGTGTTCACTCTTGAAAAATGAAGTTAATGTTACTTGCTCAGACTAAAGTCTACTGCATGTCAGTGAAATCAGTGTTGGGACACAGATCAACTCCCTCTAACTCTGTCAGATTATTGGAAGACATACCTTGTTGAACACAGAAAACACCAGACAGTTTGATTAGTTGTATTCATCCACAATTAACTCTTTGGTCACCACTTCAGAAGCTTGGTCCCAAAGCTCTAGCTGGGACATATCTAGATATTTGCAGAGGGCTTCTTGAGGATTTACTTCACTCTGCAAGATGTAAGGAACCTCACTTAAAACTACAAGCACTTAAGCAGGAGAAAACAGTACTTGGATTACTTTTTTTTTTTAACTCCATGTTGCCTTCTGTATTGAAAGTGTGAGGTGAATCAGCACATTGTAGTCTCTATGTGAAAACACCAGGCTCCTGGTACTTTAAAAAAAAAAAAGTCCAGATATTACACCAATCCTTTGATTATGTGTTGGTGTTTTTCATAAACTCTCTGAGAGAGCAAAAAAGGATCTCTGAACTGTCATGTTGGGTTGTCCTAACCTCATTTTAATCTCATTCCTACAGCTGTAGGACCAGAACACATTGTGCAGAATTGGTGATAATGTGGAATATGGATTTAGAAGATACAAGGGTAATTTACAAAGTAAGGACACCCTTTTTAAAAGAAAAAAAAAAAAAAAAGCTATAATAAAATAACTTTGAGAGAAGCTGTTTGGAATTAAAGCAATCTTTACCTTTTAATGGGTAATAACTCTTGGCATCGATAATAGTGTATAACCAAAAACCACTGTGTCCCTCAGGGACAGAGGTAGATTAAAGAAAGTGCAGCAAATATTTTGTACTTTAAGGAAAGGTAATTACTCTGGATCAGGTAGAACAGAAGTACAAGGGTTTTGGCAACGTAAGCAGCAGAATTAGTGCATACGATCAATATAGGAAAGGTTATTACTTTTTATTAGGTGCAGGGGGTGGAATATAGAAAGACGCTAGTGGGTAGCATGGACTGGAACCTGTCCTCGGGCACAGTGCTACCCAGCGAGCAGGAGAGGGCGGCAGAGAAACAGAAGTGCTGCGTGCAATTCCTGCAAAGGCTTCAAAACACCACTTAAATATTTAAGAGGAGAGAGAGCACATCGGAGCTCTCAGAAGCCAAATCCCCTTCAGAAAGGCAGCTTCAGCAGTCGTTAAAAAAAGTCTGTAACACTTTAAAAATGTCAAAATCCTGTGGCAGCCCAGAAGACGTGGTGAAGCAGCGAGGCAGAGATGGCAAGATGCGGAGGGAGGACGTGGATGATTCTCAACCTGAGGGGAAGAGGTTGAAGCTGGGGAATGAAGGAGAAAACATTGGGAAGGACAGAGGAGAAGCGGCAGAAGAAATAATGCCTTGTTTGGGCAATGAAGAGCCTGTGCCCGACGGAGGTGGTGAAGGCAGAAGTGTAAGTGAGGGTGTTTAGTGGCTCTGAGATGGAAAAGGGGAAGGGCTGTGAGGTTACCTTTGAAATTATTTGGCATCCTGAAGTTGATAATTGGGCACCAAGTAGTGTAGAATGCAATAGTGTCCCGTCTCACTGAGATTATAAGAATGTTACTCTTCAGTTTCTTATCTTTGCTACAGGCTTTTTAGTGCAGGAGTGTGGTTTTTAATCTGACTGTCACTGTGAGCTGCTTACAAAATGTGTATGTCAGAAGTGATTTTCTTTGATGGGGGCAGGGGGGTGAGAGAAGAAGGAATATTAACTGCTAAATCTTGTTTTTCAGCTCTCTATGTCTATTTAGAAATTGGGTATTTAGTAATTGGACGTTTTGGATTGTTTGTCAGTCCATCCATTCAGACTTTCAGCTGCATTTGTGTTGTGAAATACTATTTTACAACTGGGGGTGAGGGTAGAGCCTACAGGGGAAGAGGAGAGTTGATGGTTAGAGATCTCATCTGGTGAGAGAGCAAATGTCATCTGTCGAGATTTTTGGGGAAAAAAAAGAAAAGCTGCTGAACAGTTGTCCTGGTTTTTAGCTGAAATCGAGCTGTGTAGATAAATCTCACCATTATCAGACCCTATATGAGGTTAACTTTGTCAGTGTTTTCTGGGTGTTCATTTAGCTCAGCTGCTGTCCCTGTCAGCAGGCTTCTGAGGCATAGCAGAAAACTGGATGTGAGAAGGGATGAACATATGGATTCTCAGCCAGCTGTAGCTTCTCCTCTCATGGTGCAACTTGGGCCAGGTACAAATTCCAGGTACTTCCTGGAAACAACTAGCTGCTTCCCTTCAATCTGAAGGCAGGGGTGGGAACAACATGTTGGGTGTAGACGTTTCCTGTTTAAGTCCCTCATACACTGAGGGTATGGCTTCTAGAATTCACTTAACTGATGGAAATTTTAGAGTACAGGTTTTATCTAGAAGTTTTCTAAAATGTTTGGGGTTTTTGTTTTGTTTTTTTTTTTTTCCTCTCCTGGGATTGATTTCCTGAATCAAGATATTCCTCTTCAAATGAGAGTCAGGTAGATGCTCCACATCTTGGTAGGATTTATGTTTTTAAATAATTTGAAAAGTAGTTTACTCAGTTCATTCTGGTGGAGTGTCGTGTCCAAATGCAACAGTCTTCCTGACTCACAGAAGTATTTAAAATGTGTTTAGAGTGTCAGCTTATACAAGCAAAAGTCTCTTATCAGTCCATGTAACTGTATATAGTTGTTCTTTGGCATAAGTCTACAATTTGGGTTTCCAATGCTTATGAAGGCATACTCTTTTTAACTCTTGGATATCAAAATAGTACTCTTGTTCCGATACCAGTTCTGATAAGAGAGATTTTTTTTTTTTTCCCTGCAAAGTATATACAGGCAAGTTAATTGGTCAAATCATAACCCTTGTTTTTATCCACAGGTTGTTTTTTTGGGTTTGGTTTGGTTTTTTACTTCTGAAAGGAAGTGCTTTAAATCCATTCCACTTCAGGATAAGTACTGAATAAATACTACTATGGGTTGGGGTAAAAGTCTTTTTAATAGTACATCTTACTATAATATTTAATTAGGAAGTTAATGGAAAATAATCCTTGCTTGAATAAGTTTACTTTGTCTTTTGAGGGTTCAATATTAGAATATAGAATGTGCTAGTGATTAGTACCTAAATCACTGGGCTCTGCCCCATTTGTGAGGCTTGGTTTACTCCCTTATTAATGTTCTGCCACTAACGGAAAGTTCTGTGGTAATGGATACTTGTCCTTTTTTTGTCCTTTCGAGGACCTGTGTGTATCTGCTCCAGCACTATAGTCTGACTTTTTGTCATGGGGATTGCTAAAAATACTAACAAAACAAATGTGATGAGCAATTATTTTACTGTTTGTCTCTCGCCAAAACCTACTCTTAAATAGTTTTTATAATAAAATAATAGTTATAATAATCCTTAAATTAAACTGAGTTTGATTCAAAATTCATCAAAGCTCATTGAAACTGTCTGTTCCACTCACTTCAGCGGACTCTTGCTTGGGATGTTACACTACATTTTGCATAAAGTTCCAGTATCTTTTTTTTTCCTTCCCTTTTAAAGCAGTGTGTCTGAATTGGAGACATTATTATAAATAAATGCTGAAATTCTGTTAACATAAAACTCTTTCTCAAAACAATAAAAACTTGTTCAACAATCACTGTAAGTGTCTGTTACCTTGTAGAGAGCAAGCTGCTGGAAAAAATGGAATGTGTGCCCTTAGGAAACACGGGAATGACTTCATTTCTGTGCTTAGAAGAATCTTTATTTTAATAGGCACAGTGGTATGGGTAATCAATGCATGCCTTGGAAGAACATTTCTTAATAGTCCATTATGTCTTCTATTTTAAAGAAGGACATTAAAAAAAAATTATAGTCTTTGACTCATTTTTGGACTGGTAATAAAAAAAATCAGCACAATAACTGTGCTATTTCTTTATCCCGCTGCTATTTGCCTGATTCAACATCCATTCTTAGGCTTAAAAGAAAGAAACCTACCTAGGTCATCTACTCTAACTCATTACTCCACTTATTATGAAATCTTGTATTATGAGAGAATGCAAACACATCTATATTTTATGCTTGTGAAATGGTGCATAATACTTCTGGGCATTTTCTTGGCATTGTGTATTTATAACAATAGCTGCTGCTGCTGCAACGAAGTTGATTGCAGAAGGACATTTCTGCCACTAGCTTCACTGGACGGAGCTGTTTGCCATGGGAATGAAGGGCTGCATTTACCAACAACTAGTTTGCAGTGGTATCTGGAGTGATTCCTTCATTTAGTATTAGTAGCTAGTTAATGTAGTAACCTGGGGTACAACTGCAATTGTTCATTTAGATATCTATTAAAATAATTTGCTTCTTGCCTTCTCTATTGCTTTCATTTATAGTGAAGAAACTGCTCACAGTAGGTGTGAATCACGTAGTCTAAGGCCATGTAATGTTTTCCCTCTGTAATGTTTCTTTTTGGCACAACATCAGAACAAAGTATGTGGTTCAAACCAAATAGAATGACATCTTCGTAGGAAGGTTCAACTTAAAAATTTCTCATTTGGTATAGATGGTGGGGAATTAGCATTGGGAAGAGCTCATGAATGACTCCTTTTCATCAGAAGTCCTAATAAAAGTATTTAACCAAAGTGTCTATAGAATTCAGTCCACCTCTTGAGTGCCTGGAGGATGACCATAACTCAGCTGCATGATGTCCTGTGGTTGATAGTCATCTGACCCATGCTTCAGCACATACTGGAAATTTAGTGTAAAATAGTATTTACTGAAGTAGAAAGCATGAGAAGTAGTAAGCATGCAAGTAACATTTATTTTCTAGCCTAATAGACATGTTCTTTCCCTGACTAGCTTGTACAAGTTACGAGTTACCCATGAGCTATGATCACTAAGAATGTATATCCTTGTAATACATGTGTCCTTGTACTTAAAGGATACGATCTTGTTTGGTCTCTCTTTAACCAACTGTTAGTCCATATGGACTGGTGAAGGCTGATTGGATTTTGGTGCAAATATATTTATGTATTCATAATGTCTGCTTTGTTACAGACAAAACTTTTTTCCCCCCCTAAAAGTTAGTGCAAAATGTATAGAACAAGACCAAATTCCTGGATTTGATTTGACTTCTTTAGTGTTCATACAGCATCCAGCAGTCTTAACTGTGTTTTCATCTGTAATGTCACCTGTACAGGAAAGTGTAGGAGAGAGCTTGAACTTTTATCCCTTGAAACAACTTTCAGAAACACTTAATGCATTTGGGAATTAAAGCACTGTTCCATTTTTTTTTTAATAAAAATTGCCTTTGCCTTTGTGAAGACTTGGAAGACGAAAATGTAGAAGTACAGTGAAGAAAAATTGCAACTTTTCATTTTAACATCAAAAGTAATATCTTTATTGTAGTTTTGGGACTGTTATATTGGAAAAGAAAATCTGAGAAAAGTATAGGAAAACTTGTTCTTTAATGCTTTTATAGTGAGAGAAAACGACTTTTTCTGATCAACTCTGAAGTGACTAAACTTGTAGTATGTGAAGAATTCAACCTTTTAAATCTCAGATGTTGATAGATACTTTAAAATAGAGTTCAGATGGGAAGATGCGGAGAACCTGGCATGGTGGGTCCATACTGGACTGGGAGTCCAATTTAAATTGCTGATTTTTGACTTTCAGGGTCCTAAGCAGATTAAAGCACTCTGCTGTCAAGGCTGTGGCTTAGATGCTTTTCCCTCTTCCTTATAATACTATTTAAATCTATTGTGATCTATTTGTCCTCGGAAGTTATGGAAGGGAATGGATCTCCTCTAGGAGGACACCATAGATTTGAAACATTTTCAGTAGCTTGACATTTGAAACGTTGTGTAAAGCAGTCTGACGTTCATCTCTTGCCTATTTTTGGGAATGGTTACCTAATTTAGAGGACAGCTTAAGGATTTAGTCTGACTTGTTCAGCACTGTGATATATGCTGGAATTAATGTTTTTGTTGTTTTGATTCAGAACACAATCAAATTCTGTTATCCAGGACAGAGGTGTAATTATTTGTCTTTAGAAATGGAAAGGAAGGAGGTAATCATTCTTTAGAAGTGAGTGGTGGTATTAACACAAGCTGCTGGAATTACTTCCACAGGAATATTTGCTAAATGCTAGTAAGGGAGCTCTTTGTAGAAAGGTGTAGATAAATAAGCTTCAAAAATTGGTTTGGACTTTTTTCCAAGTTCAAGAACATGTTCACGGAAGAAGTTCTCCCTGAAATGGATTCATCCTTCTGTTAGCCTTCTGGTCAATGCCCACATCAGCAAACAGTGTCACTGTGACTCGAGCAGGAGTAACTGCAGTAAGAAATTGGCTAAGTCGACTAAAGGCAGCAGAAATAGACCCTCATGAATGACCTCATTTTAACATTTTTACTGTAGTTATTAGGACAGATCACTAGATGGCAGGGGGTAAGTGTACAAAACTAAAGACTTCATATGGACTGCCTGGTTGTGTTGACATGGGGGAAATTTCATTTTATTTAGTGAACTACTGCCTATCTTTAACGTGTAATTGCAACCAAGAGTAACACAAGACCCTTGTATTTACCAGTTGGAAACCTGATTGCAATGATAAGGAACATTGATGGAACTTCTCTGTCTTAATTTGAATGGAGATGTGAAATCAAGATGTTTATGCATTGCTCTTATTCGCTACTGTCTTTCTCCTTTTGTAAGCCAATACAGGTTAGTGTGTATTGAATAATCCCCCAGTCATTATGAAAAATATCTTTATTTCAAGTCCTTATGATTTAGAAATTAATAACATTTACTTTTTGGATGTTTTGACTTTTAAATGTCTGCAGTCTTAGTCATTAGCCTGGATTGAAACAATGGGGAATATGCCATAGAAGCTATGCAAAAACTGAAAATGGAAGCAGGCTGATGCTTCACTAGCTTTCCTGTTCCTGTGGAGTACTCAATGTTCAGCCTCATCTGTGAGTGCATCGTTACTAAAGAGTTAACCTATTTTGTTCCATTAAATTAGACTGTAATATCTGATGCACTACCACCCATGGAATTTATCTCTGGAGAACATGCTTAATGTGTTCTAATGCTTTGACCACTGTGCAGCTCTTAAACAGCCCAAGGAGTTACCCATAGTCTTGTCGAGACTAGAAAGGAATGATCTTGTAAATTAAGAATACAGAACATCTACTTTTGATAGTTGTCTTGTGTCCTGAACCCTTTCCTTCTGGCATCCTAATCTATTATTAAAATGAACTTAACTTCTTCAACAGTTGTGAAACAAGCTGGTTACTAACAGGAATCTTCTAATACTTTGGTGTGTGAAAATACAACAGTTGAGTAACTTAACCTAATGTAGTTGACTGTGAGTGGTAGATAATGAAGTAATTTTCAATTAGTTCTACTACGATTTAATTAATAAAGGTCCATCTAAGATTCACAAATCAATAAGAAGTGACAGGAGAGGACATGTAGGTAGCTATAGTCCTTGGAAAGGATACTTTCTAGCCCTAGAAGCAACACATGTTTAAAGTTAAAAGATTTCCTAAGCACAATGATTTTAATAAATCTATCTTTATTTTACCTGTTTTCTTTCTGCAGTGCTTACAATGGAATGCATTTCAGCTGTAGTACACTAGCCATTAAGTGGAGTTGTCTGACAATAATGCTACAGAATGCTGTTGTTTCTGTTCTGCTGTCTCAGGTGCTTGTAAGGAAGTGTAGGCTATGTTGTGGATCATTGTGCTTCAGATGTTACTGTGTTTTACAGATAGTTCAGGATCCATAGGAAATAACACAACTGTGGTCCTTACTTCATTAGAAAAACCACCAACAAAAAACCAGAACAAAAACAACAAAAAAGCCCCAAACAACTCATCTTTAACTAGCTGGTAACTAGACAGACAAGTCAAAAGCTGAAGGGAGAGAGAAGCACGTACTTGTCCAAGGCTGTATAGCAAGCTGTCATCTGAAATGTTCTAGCTGCTCAGGTCCCAGACCAGTGATCCCCAAACTGGGACTTGGAGGTAACATCTGAAACCTTTCATTATTCTTCATTGCTACAAGAAAGTAAAGGCTGCTAAAGGTGAACAAAGTTGAGTATCTGTGGTGTATTATTGCTCTGTGTTGTTGCTTGAGGGCTACCAAGAATTGTGCAGGGTCATAATGGCCTTTAATAATTGGGCAGGGACACTGCAGAATCGGCCATCACTGGCATAAATGTAAAGGGCTGTTTTCCCAAGGTCATAATGACCTTGAATACTTGAGCAAAGACAGCACAGGATCAGTCATTAATGACATACACTTAAAGGGCTCCACATTTCCCCAGCTCCTACAATTATTTTGGTGGTATTGGTCACCTTTGACAGTAAGGAGATGATGAAAAATTGTAATGTTTTCACAAAGTTTCTATTATTGTTAATGTCTGTGGATAGTGTGGTAAATTCCTGTTTTAGAGAAGCAGTGTTATCTATTCAATCTACTTGTTCTGAACTTTATGATTAGGGATTTTAGTAAGAGGTTATTTGCAAAGTTTCCTTAAGATCATAATTTCAAATAACATGTAAGCTCATAACAATTTAAAATTCTTATTTCCGTATTTGCTGTAAGTCAGGCTGCATAGCATGCACCATTTCTGCAAGATCTGAAGGTTAAAAATGTGATGTATTGTCAAATACCACCCTGGTAATGATCTGTGTTTTTTAAATGCTGGTTGCATCTTATTGATATTCTTGTTGATACCTGAATCTCATTTAGTGCTTTCTATTGAACATTTGTTTCTTTTAACTGAGGCTTAGCGTTACTAGTGCAAATGGCAAATAAATATACACAGCATTAAGTGAACTGAGGGGGGACCTGATTAATGTTTTTAAATATTTGAAGGGTGAGTGTGAGGAGGATGGGGCCAGGCTCTTTGCAGTGATGACCAATGATAGGACAAGGGGCAATGGGTGTGAGCTGGAACACAGGAGGTTCTGCTTAAATTTGAGGAAGAACTTCTTTACTGTGAGGGTAACAGAGCCCTGGGCCAGGCTGCCCAGGGAGGGTGTGGAGTCTCCTTCTCTGGAGACATTCAAGACCCGCCTGGACGCCTTCCTGTGTGAACTCATCTAGGTGTTCCTGCTCCAGCAGGGGGGTTGGACTGGATGAGCTTTCGAGGTCCCTTCCAATCCCTAATATTCTGTGATTCTGTGAACTTGTGACAAAGTAAAACTTGCACAAACAGCAAGGATAGAATTTCATCCAGTAAATTTGTACTAATCTATAGCATAGTGGATCAGAGTTGCTTTCTTCAGCCATCCTATTTAGTGAGCTAATTACATGCTTGCTGTGGGTAAAAAAAAAAAAAAAAAAAAATCAAATTATTTTATATTCATTATACTCGTCCCCATGTTTCAGTATCCAAAGTCACTACTCTCTGACTTGGTGTAATAAGCCAGCCCTGTTTAGAGTTGCAGCAAGAGTAAGAGAAGTTTGGTGGTTTCTGGTGACATACAATAACTGTAGTTTTGGTTTATCAGGACACAAAGTTGTGCTGGAGCTGAGTGAGGAATATGCTTATAGGAAGAGCAGCTGTACCTGTACACTGACAGGCTTTTTGCTAGCACAGAATTGGAACGATGCCAGGAAAATAGGTCCCAAGTGAGGTACATGGGAAGAAGGGTGGAAGAAAAACAGTGAGACAGGCTGCATAGCCTTATCTTGCATTTAAATCTCTACGTGTACATCCCAGTTCCACTTCTACTGTGCAGCTTTGGCAGCCTTTTTCTTTTAATTACACATGTGCTTTAAAAAGAGTATTCTTTTGTATTGAATTGACATAATGTATATAAATTTCTGTTACAGCACGAATGTTTTACTCGTTGAGATGTACTATGTATTCAACACATAATAATTTTTGTGAATGTTATTTTCCAAAAACTGAAGCCTTAATCACAAAAAATATAAATGGATTTAGAATGTAAAATTCTGAACGGTCACCATGCTGAGATTATTTTAGTTCCTTGAGTTGGGCCATAATTAAATGAAAGTAAGCATTCCGATCTATACTACACTGGTGAAGTAACCTCTATTCTGAGATGCTGAGAGGTTTTTTTAACTAAAATATATATTTCAACTAAAAAACCTAATCTTTTCACTGTCTCCAGAGGGCAGAATCATTGACTGTTATGTTTAGAAACTGTTTCTGAATTAAAAGAGTCTGTATAAAATGGAAAGAATACTGCTTGAGCAATTAATAACTATGTTGATTTAAAGGCTTCAGGTCATCAACAATTGATCAAATCCCCAGGTAAATTTCTTGCAGTAGCTAATTAGTCTCACTATTGAAATTTGCCCAACTGCACAGCCCAGCTTGTATAGACTTGTTGCACCAGATCTCATTGACTCTCATGATGGGAATAAAGTCCTCCCTTTCTCTTGGATAAACTAAGTAACGGTATCTATGGACTTGCTTTGCATCTTGAAGGTCTGTATTCCCCATCTGAAATAATTGATCTCCATCCTCTCTGGCTTTTTGCAAGTTCAACATTTCTGAAGAAAGCTGATTCTGCTGGATGGTCCCATATTAATATTTCCGTGGTGTACGTATTGCTCTGCCTTGGATTTCAGGTTCATTTACCAACAACTGTGAACTTGTTGGTACGTTGCTGCTGAGCAGAACTGTAGCCTCGTTCTGCTTTTGTCACAAATGATTCTGTGTTTGTCTATATGGAAGTTCATTTCTGTCAGACAAGCCCAGACAAGCTGTTTGACTGTTGATACCTCTTAAGAGGATGAAGTACAGTGGCAGTTTGGCTATGAAGCCTAGCAGCTTAGTTTTCTCATGTCCCATCAGAATGTTTTCTTTGTGGTGTGCAACCTACAGTATTGCCTCCATTGGAGCAGACTGAGCTATACTGTGACATTAAAGGTTCACACACTCTGGGAAGTTCACTTTGTGGAACAGCTATTGCACAAGGAAGTGGGATGCCTGGTAGTGCTGAGAGGACAGATGCAGAGTTTTGGGTTGGCTTGGTGGTTTTTGGTGTGTGTTTTTGTTATTTGTTTGGTTTTTTTCCCCACTAGGGAAAAGCCATAATCCCACAGAGCAATATCTTTGCTCCTACCACCTAGTAAAGGAAAAAATATAAATATACAGCAATTAATGGTATTTCATACAGATTGCTGTTTTCTCAGAATATGGCAGCTTTCATTGGAATTCAACATATGCAAAACATAAAATCCTATTATCTCTTTACTTCTTAAAGCTTGTTTTTGTTTAATGAGCATTTACTTAAATTGCTAAAGTAGATGTTTTTAGTACCAGCAGCATAATTGCTAAACATCTTGCTCTTAAATCTGTTTGCTAAAGGAGACTTTTTCAGCCCTTCATCTGGAGGCTTTAAAGGAGTAGCTGTTATTGGTTACTAAATTAATATTGAGATTTGAATACTATACCAATTCATAGAAGCTGCAGAGTTGAATTAGTTACATATGTATTATGTGATTGTGCAAATGTGTGTACATCCTTGTTGCCATTTTAGTCTTGCATCAGATATCATAGTTGTCAAGAATTTTTTTAATTTTTTTTTTTTTTTTAGCCCAAAGTCCAAAATACTCTACCCCATTAGTGTGTAATTTCAGCACGCTGACTTAAGGAATCCTGGAAATGAAATATGTATGTCTGGCCTTTCAGCTTTTTAAATTACTGACTCTACTCCTTGGGCTAAGGAATTGTTATCTGAAGAAAATGGTGACTTTCAAGGTGTAAGCTCTGTTTCCTGTCATTTCAAGAAAGTGCATGTTGTCTGCAGGGCTCTGAAAATTCACTAATCTTCCCATTCCTCGTTAGTGTGACCTTTGGAAATGGATACCTTATGCTCTTCCACTGGCAGCAAGAGACTGGACACTTCTGGGGATGTAGAGTATGGTTCCTGCTGGCAGATGGTAGAGACCATTGATCATAAGTCCATTGCAGGATACGTTGTTAGCACAGTGTCCATTTACAGTAGGCAGCAACAGGACCAAGAAAACTTTCAACAAAATGGACATTTGGGTAACCCTTACTGTGAATATTAGTCAGTGAGGTTTGCTGTCTGTTTATAGTAGCTGTCTCAAATGACATTGAAATTGGTCAAAGTTATTAACTAGATCATTCTCCTCACAAAAACAAGCAATCAAAACATCACATAAACATGCACTTACTATTATAGTACCCTTTAGCCAAGTAATTCCAAAGACTTATGTGAAGTGCTTCAAGTGTCAAAAAAGCATCCCACAGCTTCAAGTGTCAAAAGCTTCAAGTTTTATCTGTAATAACAAATTATGTAAAATCATCTGAACAGTCTTCTTTATGAAGACATTTTATTATTTACAGAGAGTTTAAAGGGGATTTAGAGGCAGGATGATGGAATTTCATTGCTTTCACCTGGCAAAGAAATAGTATTTTAGTGAATTAAAGCCTCTCAGTTGAAGAGGTGAAGTTGGTTGTTGGGGGAATACAGATAAAATGTAAGGGAATAAAAAGTAGAAACAACCTACTTTTCTCAAAGGTGTCAAGGAGAGTGGGAACTAATGCAAGGAGTTGTGAAGCTCCCAAGGTACTTCACTGTTCTTGAGACTTCTTCCTCAAAATCTAAATGTAATGTTTGTGCTCCCTTCGAAAACCAAAGAAATCACTCGCTAAAGTTATAGCAACAGAGAATGAGACCTGTTAAGAGTGTGTCTCGATGGAGCTGGATGTTAGGTTCTATTTAAACAGCTTTGCTTTGTCTTTGACAATGTTCAAATTATTTGGTACTCGTGACAACCTTTAACCTTTGATGTTTATCATGTCTAGAGCTTTTACCTTATTGGCACTGGATGCTATCCCATAGATGGATGGCAGAGGCCAATGCTTTAGTGTCTAGGTTTGCAAGATCCATTTTTCCTTATGAAACCAAGAAAAAGATTGCAGATGTGTATCTGACTAATGTTTTGTTTTATCCCCTTGCATGGTAATTTTCCTCCTACATCTTTAACTTAGAAAGAAGTTAAAATTCCCTTGCTTTTAGCTGTACTTGTATTAGTTTAGTCAAGGGTCCCCGGACACCCAAAGTGGTTTCCTTAGCATAATTTACCAAGAATTAGTTGTATCAGATAAAGCAAGTAGTTAAAATTCTTATATTCTAGGATTATCCATTTTATAAAAGGCAACAATGACACTTTAACATGCACGCCTCCGTTAGGTTCAACTCAAATTTAATTATAAGTTTGAAAAGTATCGTGAGTTTCTCTGATGAAAGGCCTTATGTAAATTTGGAAAGTGTGTTTATTATTGCTGATAATAAAAGCCAGGTTTCTTCTGAAGGGCTTATATGTTAAGCTACAGCTTGAAGGTGACTTGGGGTCATATTCAATATAATGTTTGTTTGCGTTCAGTGCCAGGAAGCCTTCCAAAGGCCAGGCAGGCTCCCCCACCTTCAAAATGAATTTTTCAATATGATTGCAGCAGAGTTTGGCTTGCAAACACAGTAACTAATTTCCTTTGGTTTAGGCCTAAGGGGGATGGCTGCTTTCTGTATAACGCTTCCTAGACATATTCCAATTTCACTTAACCTGAAGGAGATGGTGAAACTCCATAAATGACATTGAGGTCCTCTTAAATCTCCCAAGACCTGGGCCAGAATATGGTTTTTATGTATGTTCCAAACTTAAACTTTAAGCCCTCTAAAACTAGAGTTAAAAGTGCAATTATATTAGAAGAGCCTTGGTACCTCCTGCAGAACTGACACACAAACATATCACTAAACAGTGATGTTTTTCTTGTGTTTAAATATTTTGTTCTTTATTGTATGGGGTATTTGCATGAAAATGGGATCTTGAAAAGTTCATCTTTTCCTGCTGATCAGTCCTCACCCGGAGGCACAATCTTTGACACTGCAATCATTTATACAGTAACTAATTGCAAATCAGAGCAGAGCTGGTATTATGATTTTATTGGGTGGAGAGGGAGCAGCAGGAGCTGATGAATACTTAAAACACTCAAATTTTATGCAGAGATCTCTGCAAAATCACACACATTGGTAGAAAGATGAAATTGAGAAGCCACACAGACTGAGATGGTCCTCAAAACACTATTTTAAATGTTTCCATCCCTGTCCTGTCGCTCATCAAGCCAGTGTCAAATTAGGAACCAACTGTAACTGCGCTGGGGCAGGAATAAAGTTTGATGGGACCTACAGGGAGATGTCAACAGCTGTTCTCAGACTTTTTTGATTAGGGTACCTGTGATTGCAGCAGGATTTTTGTATTCTGAGGGAGGAAATCATTGCTTCAAGGTATGAACCAGGAGTTCATTCTGTCATAGGAATGGTGGCTTGAGCCAGGCACCAAACCCACCAAACAGGGTGTGACACAGTCTGCATTATCCTTGTTTAAAATCTTAGCAACCTATTATTTCAGAGACAAAGCAAACCAGGCCTGAATTGAGGCAACTGCATCTTCTGGCAAACTGATGTTTTGTAATGTAAGTGACTGTGCCAGGGAGGGCAACTGGCCCCTTGGTTCTTGCTCTGTCCTTCTGGAAAGATGTAGCAGATGATTCTGATAAAGTCTGGACCTGAATTCATCTTCTGAGACTTGAGAGGAAAGAGCTCAGCTTCCTTTGAGACACTCTAAAGGTGTCCCACCTTTATCATATCTGGTTTTCTTAATAACATGCTTAGTTTTTATACTTCCTAGCTGTTAGAACATCAAGCATGTGTAAATTCTGCAAGTGTTCTAAGAATATTTTGGGAAAGTTACTAATGGGCAGTCTTGCCTGTCACGCTTGGTATCGAACATAGGCACAGGAGTTTGTGTGGGAGGTAGTGTTAAAGAGGGAATGGAACATTCAGATAAAAGTATTTGTTTAACTTTGCACCACATTCTCAGTTTTGAAACTGTGGATTTTTCCTGTGGATTCCTTGAGTTTGCAGATTGGGAGCAGGGTTTGAGGGGCGTTCCTTGACAATTTTCATAGGGATGGAACGGCCAACGTAAGACAAAGCCATGTCCTTTCCTCATTATTGCATGTCAGGTGCCTTGTAGAATATGGTCAGAAGCTGTACAGTGTGAGAAGTGACCTGAAGCAGGATAAGATGAGATGTTTCCAAGTAAACATTTCCCAACAAGTGCAAAAGATAGGTAGGATATACAAATTGTTCCCTGGAAAATTTATCCAATTTAATGATAATTTGGAGTGCTGGCGTTGACTGAATTGTTATTGCTCATTTTGATCCATATCTGTGTATATAAGCTCAGCTTACATGGCAGACTTTCACTGCAAATGAGCTTTATTGGCTTGGGGGCAAGTAAGTTTGTGTCCCAGTATTTTTTAAGTACTAAATGAGATAAAATAATTAGAATTTGCTTAAAAAAATAAAACAAAACCAAAAATCAGATACTTCAGAAAGTCTCATTGTTTTGTTCAGATTAAATTCTGGATGCTGTTGGGGAGTACTGGCCTGAGAAATTGATAGCAACACATAGTGATCTGTGAGAGCTGGTGAAAGATGTTTTACTGTGCATGTGCATAGAGAGATCATATCCCAAAATAACATGAGAACTGTGAAACCCAAACAAAGTGCTGAGACCATTATCATGTTGCCTTCAATTAGGCTACAAATCAATGTTTTAGCCTGGCTGTCCTTTCTGAAGTTGTTTTTAGAATCTTGGTATTTAGGAATCCCCTATGACTAAGTCTTCTTTTTTACTTGTCTCTTTTCAGCATTCCCCCTGCCCTTCTGTCTTCCTCTTTAGCAGGGTGTATATGGTTTACAGTAGCCAGCACAGTTCTCCAGGGTTTTGGCTTTCATCTCCGAGACTTTGGTAGCTGGAAGAAAAAGCTTTTGATCAGAGAACTCACTTACCTCAATGGCTCATTCATCTGTGAGATAAGTATGTTTTCACCAACTCAAGTGGTTGAGGAAACTGAATTTGGAGCTTGCTTTTATTATATTATTAGTGTCAGTTTGCTTTCTTCTACTTTGCTTTATTTTCATAAATACTAATACATAAACACCATTTTAACTTTCTACTGTAAATGCTGAAAAGCTGCAGTAGGAAAGTATCCAGCACTATATACTTTGAAGAATAAATAAATTGAATAATCCTGAAGCTCTTATTCCTATAATTTGGTCATGTTCTTTGGGCTATCTGTTTTGTGGAGAAAAAAAAAAGCTTATTTAGGAATAAGGAGAGTTACACAATTAGTATGAGAAAAGTGTGTGTGTATGTATATAATATATACGGACAACTCTCTGAATCTTCTAAAAACTCTGTAGGATTTATCATAAAGCACCTCTTGGATTACTAGCTCCAAGTATTAAAAATTTCAAGCAAAGCTCTCTTCTCAAATAATGAATCTGCCTTCAATCACGATATTTTAAAAGTAGTCATTTTAAATTCAGTTTTTCTGTTACTGTCTACATTTTAAGCTGTTTGGATGATATTTTAGTGACAGATTTATCTGCATGACTACAAATGGCAATGTAAGCTGTTACACAAGAATGTAAATTAAAAGCTGAGTTTTTAGTAAAGCTGAGTTTCTGAAATAATTCCATCACTTCAGCAGTATGGAATTTCAAGAATAAACCAAAATGTTATGAGAGTCTTGATTTAAAACTGGAAATTTAGAAGCATTGATACTTTCTCAAAAGAAAATTCTTTTAAATGGAAGTTTTAAATGGATTGCCAGATCAAGCTTTACTGTGAGAGAGATGACTTTGTGTATCCTCTTCATTAATAACCTTTTGAATTCTGGCTTGCCAGGCAGATGAGCTCGCAGCACTGTAGTCTCACCTCCAATCTCTGCAAAATGCAGGAAGCTCAGCTGCTGGCAGTAAGTTGGGTCATTCAGTTTCTTTCAGTAGTTTTCCATCGTAATTTTAGGAACTTGAGGAACATTTGAGGCAGGATGAATTGGAGCACTTTCTAGGAATTTGACTTCATTCCTTTTTTGAGGAGGTGTTGAGGCCAAGTGCTAAAATATTATTGTCACTATTTTGAATGTTCTTTGGAGAGAGTTCCTGTGTGTTGTCTGCTTCTGAGCTATTTACAGCAACCTAAAGACATTTCTAAGTTCTTCTTTCTTGCTTTTTTTCTTTCCACATGGTCGTGCAGCTTAATTTTGCTCTTTGTAACTTCTGAGGGCATGTTTGTAAGGTCACGATGAGAAAGGGATACCTTTGTTCAAGCAAAGGCTTGAGTTGGCCTAGGGATTTTTCAGTATGGTGTAAGTTCCAGTTAAATCAGTGGTACTGAAAACATACTTTAAATTAGTGTGGATGTAATCACATCCTCAAAGTCAGGTGCATGTTTGATTGCTTTGCTGAAGAGTAGTGAGACTCTTGTGCACACTGACAGAATCAAATTTTTCTTCCTGGGGTCAGGGGCATAGTGATGAAAGTAATACAACAGCCTTAAACTGCAGCAGAGTGTTTCTAAGAAATCTTATCTTGGATCATACATCTGTCTGCTTAATGTATGGGGAAAATAATATCAAGAAGCCTTTGAATCTCTACAGTAGTAAATTTAAGCAGGCTCTTGGTGAGGTGGTTTTCAGGACTCCAGTATTTAAAAAGTGATGCAAATGCATCTAACATCCAAATCCTGGGTACAAAAGCACTTACTCTGTTTTCTACGTAGTTGCCTTCTGCAATTTTTGGTCTTAATTTCAAAGTCCCTGCAGGTTTCTGCCCGGTGGATTAATTTTTTTTATGTTTAGACAAAATAAATTGTCCTTCCACAGTGCCATGAAGAAATACATTGTGTACCTTGATTGCTTCAGGTGTAGTGTTCATCTCCTAGCAGGTTAATCTATAGTAACTGAGTCAGTTAACAGGAGAATATTTGGTTGTGTTGAAACTTGGTTGTCTAGATGAGGTGAGTACTGAGTGGGGTGTCTTGCACAAGTACAGGAATCACCACTGGATGATATATTAGATGATCATGGGAATCCAACCTATTTTCAATATTTGCTGATCTTATGAAGCCATTTTATTATTCAGTTGTCTAATAATATGCAGAATGGTTTCTGTGTCATATTAAAATACCAAATTTATAATTTTGCACTTTATAGAGCTTGTAGAATCCAGCTTGCAAACGGTGCTGTTGGAAAACAAGATTGCAAATCAGTTATTTCATCCTTGATGCTGTTTGGATCTGTTTGCTTTGCCAAGAGCCTCATTTCAGCAGGCACTGCAAAAGTGAGCATGCTTGTGAGTTTGACCTATTATTTAGAGATAACTGTAGACTAATAATAACTTTGATCACTGAGAAAGCTATTCTTTTTTTGACCTGCAAGACAACATAAATGGTACAGTTTTATAAACTGAAATTTATAGCCTTATCAGATCTGACATTCAAGCCTTTCTTATCTGGAAAATTAAGGCAAATCCTACAGGCTGAATAACAGACACTTTCATCAAAAACCTATGCTTTGCTGTTTACTCCCTAGGGAGACAAAATGCAGAAGAGCTGATTTCTGGAAAGCAACTGCAACAGCAAAAGTAATTTATCAAAATAATGCTTTGAAAAATGGCATATGTTTAATGGTACTGAAACTTTCTTGCAGTCCATAAAAAAAATAAAACGAGATCAAATCTGATTTTTAGTGGTTCAAATGCTCTTTCCAGATTCTCAAAGCAGACTTGAGTCACACAGATACTCTGTGTTCCGTCTGTGTTAAGATCAGCCAGCTAAAGGTGGATGGCCACACAGTCAGGCTGTGTATAATATTACTAGAGTTGCCATATGGTGAGTCAGCTTTGCTTTTAGAATTTTTGTTTTTCACCATATATAGTTTTATCAAAGTGTAATAATGCTTAGAGATTTACTGTTTATGTTCTCAGGTTCAATATTGCAGCAGAAGTCTTTTAGCTGACATTCACCATGTTATTAAGCAAATGTTCCAGTATGAAGCATGAGCTGGTTTTTTATTTGAGTGATATGACCATACTTCCTTTTAAAACTCAGTGCAAATAAAGTCTGTGGATCTAATATTCTTTGGGTTTTCTCCTGCTGTTGAATAGAGAAGTCCATTTGGGTCCTCGTTGTTTAATATTCATTCAGGTGTGGTATTTAAAAAATCCTCTCCTTAGTAATTAAATTTGGCTCTCATGATAACAGGCACTTTGGATCTAATGCAGAATCAAAAGAAGTCAGTAGTGAGATTCCTGTTGCTTTTATACATCCATTACTGATTGTACGAGTAAAAATTTAGAAGTTTTCTTTCTTTTCTCAGAAATGGGCTCCATGCTTCTCAATATAAGCATTTATTTGTATTTTACTTATTACTACTACTTTGCAGTGATGTGACGAGATCCTGGTATGAACACAGCTTCATGGAGTTAAAGATTATAGAGTTTTTGTGTGGTATAAAACTGGGAACATCTGATGGCTTAATGTTAGTATCTGAACATCATAGGCCTTTAACTTGTACTCCCACTCTACTGGGTCTGGTAAGAGACTTTGACAGAGTGTTTCTTACAGGCTGAAGAGATTCTTTGTTAGGAAACTCATCCTGGATAAAGAGAATCCTCCACTTTTTTCAGATGCATTTCTCATGGT
Source organism: Caprimulgus europaeus (assembly GCA_907165065.1). Next base: position 14,930,174 of record OU015540.1, on the reverse strand, counting down.
GAATAACCCCAAGTATTCAGAAATATGTGAATGGTATGTCTGGTTTTTGTTTGGTTTTATTTCACTTCAGATACTGGCTGTTGGTTCTTGTTTCATTTTTCTGTACAAAATTAGATATGTCTTTAATGTCTAGTATTTTTTTCAGTTATGGATCACTATAAATTATGACCAATGCTGAATTTGTTGAATTTGGAGACTGAATTAAGGGTATTTTTAGGGCATGAGACTACAGATATCTAAAGAGAAATAAGTGTAAATGTTTCAGTGTTACAAAAATCCTGAATCCTACATTTCTAGTACATAAGATCTGGAAAATGTTAAACTGCATATGGAAATATGTTTTCATAATCATAAATCTTGCTTTGACTCATTGGTATGTGACTACCAAGTAATTAAATGTAATTGAAGTGCTATGCCAGAGGATGTGTGATCCAAAAGTAATTGCTACTTATGTAATGCTCTGTAGTGTGATCTAGAAGTTGAACTTAATTGTGTATTTGACCTGTGCAAAATGAATAGCAACTGCCATCTTATTGCACTGCACCTGCATTTTAAACGCTACTTAATTAGTCAATATTAAACTAATAATGAAGCAGCAATAGGCACTACTAACTATATTATTTGAGTGAATATTAAGTTGTTGAATATGGATCATACCAGCTTCATATAGAGAGGCAAACCATTTTCTCACCTTGTTTTATAACTAAGAGCATTCAAGGTTTCCATTGTGTTATTTCAATGATGTAAAACATCTCTGAATTAAATTTTTCTATGGAAATGCTGGTGGATTTAACTAAATAGAGCATCTCACTTATAGAAGATTATGTCCTCTGTTTATTTCTTTAGTTTGCATTTGTTAAGAATGTCTCAGACTAAGTTTGTTAATTCATTAAATCAGACATTCTTGCTTTTGCTGCATTTGAGCCTATATAAGTAGAAGGAAACTCTGATTCTGATGCAGTGAGTCCTAGACTGGTTAAAAATAGATAAAACTTATTTTCTTTGCCTATGTTTTCATTAGCAAATAGTGAGGCCCAGTGAGAGTTAATCTGTTAAAGCAAATGTGTTAATGCTGATGACCCACTGATATCACTGACTTGGAAACACTGAAGCACTTGGGTACCTTTTGGACTTGCATTCAGCTTGTGCTAGTCAGTGTTTTCCTTGGATGAAAACAGTCTGTCATTCCAAAGTATGGCAGGAGCAGGAGCTGCCTATAGCAACGATACTCTTGGTAATGGGCTTGTATATGAAATTAGAAAAAAATGATAGGATCATTTACCAGTTCATATCAGAGAGTTCACAGCTTTCTGATTAGTGGGCTATTCTCAGAGTTTTTAGCTTGAGAAGGGGAGAGAAGGAAAATCTTGTGTCCAGATGAAGACTTGAGACAAAAGAACATTCTGAAGAGTTTTCCTGAAGCAGTCTTAGCCAGACAGAAATGGTTTCTCACTAATCAGCAGGCCATAGGCAAGGTTACGATTTGGTTGAGGAGGGTGTGAATGAGATACACCTCTGTTTTACTCTGCATGGCTTTGCAACAAAGAAAGAAGAAAGGAAAGGATGTGATTTTTCTCTTAGCTAATAGTCAGTGGGTAATGGGAATTGAGAATAGACTTGAATTATGATCCCTATTTCAAGAATATTTCATGACCTGTTGCTTTGAGCAGTAACCACTCGTTTCCAGCATGGAGTCTGCTGTAACAGATGTCTGTTATGTTTTGGAGATGACTCCTTGCAACTTGTAAAAGGAATCCAAATATATGGTGGCTTGACAAGACGTCACAAATGGTTCATTTCCTCATGGAAATTAAAGGTATAATTGCAAATCTAATCTGTTCATGCCTGAAACTTCAGCAGCCTTAATGTCTGGAATGGATATTGCATAAACTCCATTTACAAGGTAGTCTGGTTGATGCTTTTTTGCTTGATTGATATCTTCCTCTTGGCTGCATATCTGGCACTGAGCAAATACTTATGATACTGTTGAATTAGTTAAAATAATGATTGCTATGTTGTATTGCTCTGAGAAGTTAGGAGATTCTAATAATGATTCTTAAAAAGTATATGGGGGAAAAAAAAAAAATAAAGTCTTGCCCTCAGAACTTTTTCCTAACCTATAAATACTGGGACTTCAGCTGTGTTATGGCTGTCATTCATATAATACTGCCAGAATTAGTATATCCAGAGGAAATAATATTTGTAGTTACAAATATATGTGAGAGAGTGGCTTTTGACTAAAGTATGCTAAAAAGCATGTAGGTTTGCCTTGGATCTATCACAATGCATAAACTGCCTTTTAAAGAAAGCTAATACTTCTTATTTTGGAAAAGTGAGCTTTAAAGTTTGTCTTGCTATTTTAAGAATAATATTTTTTTTCTACATTGTTACCTTTTCCTGCTGTGATTTGTTTTAACTGTATTCTGCTGCTTCTCTTTCTTAAAATACGTGGGTGGTACAAGATCTGTCAGTGTAAATCTTGAGCTCTTAAAACAATTTTGGAGTGGTGATGGAAAGAGCTAGCATATGCTTCCAAGTCACTTTGGATTAAATATGCTAGAGTGTCTAATGTCAAATTTGACACTAAATTTAGATTGGAACTGGGTTTCTATTCTGGGGGAAAAATAAAGAAAAACAAACTTCCCTGGAAGTTTATATATTTGTTTGAATATAAACTAAAGTGATGCTGCTGAGTGTTGTAGCTGTGAGGCTGCTGTGTGACATAACTTGTCCCATTCTGTCATTGAACATTTATGGAAGAATCCTTAGTTATTCCAATGAAAAACTCCAGCATGTGAAAGTAATCGGTGTCTGCTTCCACCCCAGTTCCCCTAAGTCTTCTGATTTCAGGCTGTAGAGATCCTAGAAATTTGGACTGGCTTGAATACAGTAGGTAAAACACATCTGAAAACTTAGCATATATTATGTTTGTGGTAACATAGTAAGATACTATTTCTAGTGTTCCTCCTAAATAAAAACCAGAGGTAGGTGCTTCAGAGTAGTCAGTGACTTGAACTTGTGTTTGGAGTGTAGGAAGTCCAAGCCTGGTGTGCTTCGTTTGATTCCTGTCAGGCACTGGACCATATCTCTATGCCAAGCAATGGCACAAGTTAGCTACTGCAAGTCAGTTCTTCTTTCTTGTGCTGGAATTGTCATGCATCTTATGAATAACTGAACTTGGGGCAGGCTGGAAAAAGGTCTGAATCTGGCTCTCCCCTATCCTGAACAAGAAAGAGGCACTGGAAGCTCTTACTTGGTCTTGAAATTAAATTTCCAGCCCAAGACACTGTTCTGAAGCAACACTTCATTGGCTGTCCTGTTTTAAGTTGCTTAGTTCAGAGCAGTGTAATTAGCACAAGCTCAAACATTGTGGTAATAGCTTGAGTTTATCACCTACCAATTAGCTCAGTGAAGAGAGAGGTAGTATTTGCCTCTGGCATGCTTGTTTTATTAAGATGTATTCAGTAATCACCAAGCTAAAGGCTCAGAAAGCAGCACACCTGTGTACTCATCCAGAAGTCAAAAGTCTGTCAAAAGACTGGGCTTCCTAAGATCAGAATTAATGTCCCTTTTAATTTTCCCAGTGCTGCATGCTGCTTCTCATTATTCTCTCCTGAATTACAGTATCTGAAATTGCTTTTTGGGCTGCATGGTACTGGAAAAATTCATGTAGAATGGAATCAAGGGGAAGGTGTGAAACAAAAGCACTATGCTGTGACTCACCTTGTCATCTTGATAGCCTGTGTTGTCCTTGGTGCATCATTTCTCTGAAAAAGTCAAAGAAACTCACGCATCAGGAAAAAAAAAAAGACTAAAAGCAGTATAAAATTATGACTAAATGTCATGAATTACTACTGAAGATTTTAAGTTGTGCCCTTTTACTGAAGGGTCATATTTGTCTATGCAGGAATCCTGTTAGACATCCATGGCTGAGGAGGCTCATGTGGGCAAAAGCAGCATCTGCATGGATATGTGATCCTCTGCTGCACAATATTTTCATAAACTGCCACTTACACAAGGCTGATGCAAATACTCATTATGCTGAGAAAAGAGCATATGAGAATAGTGCTCTGCACACACTACTCAAATGACTTTGAAATATGTTTTCCTACTTCTGGTTCAGCTGCAAGGAAGCTACAGAATGTCTTTGCTCCTCATCTCCCCTTTGCTGTCATGGAGGCCAGCATTGATTGATTGATTTATTACCCCCCCTTCCTTTCTTTCTATAGATCTCTACTTGCTGCTTCCCCAAGGCACATTAACCCATGCTGGCTTTTGAGAGGAGTCTTCCTGCTTTCCATGCAAGAGCATGAGCCATACTCATGTAGTTTTTTGTGTAAAGAAGAAGAATTAAAGTACCTCACCTCCAGTTCTGGAGCAGGGAAGCCCACGTGTCAAGGCTATGACCATTTGGTAGTCACTCTTTGGCCTCTTTGCTTTTTTCCATAAACTGGGGCTTTCTCTGGTGTACATTTGGGAAGAAAAAGCAATTTGGAGACAGCATAGAATTTGAATGACCTTATGGAAGAACTTTCTGGAATACTGCACTGGAAAGGCACTGTGAAGTGATGAAACAAAAATGTCTATAGAGGGCAACTGAGAAGTTGTAGCCACCAGAGCACAGTTAACAAATCATTCAGGGACAGTGCAGGGGACAAGGGATGGTGTTCCAGGCTGTCCCTTCCTTAAGGGCAGTGTTGGGTGGTTTGTTCCCCTCTGCCCAGAGATGCATTCTCTAATCTTCAGTAACAGTTCAGTGTAAGACATTTCCCTTGTTTCAACCTTCCCAGGTGCTTTAGTCACTGTGGTGTCATAGTGGAGAAGATAGCCAAAAAATATTAATCAGGAATTGATCAAAAAGCTGTCAATTACATTTTTTTCTTTTTCTTCTTTTAGAAAATATTGATGCTGAGAAAATAGGGTGAAACTTTTTTACCTTTTTGATAAATTCATAAAATTATAGAATTGTTTTGTTTGGAAAAGACCTTTAAGATCAAGTCCAACCATAAACCTGCCACTGCCAAGTCCATCTAATTCCTACCGTAACCTTTTTTCAGTGCTGTTTGCTACACATGGCAGATGAAATCAGGCCTCTTTTTAAGGGAGGACTCGTTAGTCTAAAATTTGATTACATAAAACTTGTAGCAAAAGTATTTTATGAGTCGGCAGGAAAAAGCCCAATTCTTACAACCTTCTTGCCACAGACCATGGGAGAATTGCCATTTCATCAGATGATACAGTACGACACGAGCAGTTGTAAGCCATCCAGTCATCTCCATAAATTAGAGACGCTATAAAAGAAGTATTCAAAACCAGTATGTAGTTTTCTGTGTTTGAGAGGAGATAAAATAGTTGGTTTTTAAGCCAGCTGTTCACAGTAGTGAATTTTGTGTTTCACTTATAAAATAAATACACAAAATCCAAGTGATTAATAAATTAAAGCCATCTTTTCAAAAGTGATTTTCATGTGTAAGGTTTTGAATCTCAGTGGAAGGTAGATGAATTTATACTCCCAAGGCAGTTTGCTCCAGGTGTTCAAATGTATTTGAGTCTTATTGCTGTTGTTGATTCCTAATTAGGTAACAATCTCTCTGTGTAGTTCTTACCTGAAGAAAAGATAAATTAGTCTAGATTAAAAAGAAAAAAAAAATATAGCCTATATGGTGTAAAAACTGACTTCCTAGTCATATACATTATTACTTAAGGCAGTCCCAGAGCCTCTGCAGAGTTAGTTTTATTGGATTCCATAGCTCAATAAAAATTGCTTTTTTCGACAGCCCCAGTGGAAGGGAATTTAAACACTAAGGTTTCAATAGATGTTACATAATTTTCTTCCTTTTTATACTTCCTCAGCACTACATCAAGTTGGTTCCCTTCTGGAAAGAAAAGGGACAGTCAGTCTTTCCACATACGCCTTTGAAAAGTGTGATAATGCACAAGGAGGCAGTCAAACCACTGGAAAGAAAGCGCTGGCTACTTCAGTATGAACAAACAACCTTCTGTTGGCAAAATACTTTCATTCTGTTAGTGCTGAAATAATTCAGCTGAATCTGGGTATAACAGAACAGAAAACCTGAAGGGTGTCAGCTCTTGTGACAATGTTTTCCTGGAGTACAAATGCAAAAACACTTTCCTAGGACTTGTATTTAGGGAAGCAGTTAAGATCACTCTTAAATTTGAAGTGTGATTTAAGATCTGTAAGCTTCAAACAGATCTAAGTCCCTGAGTGAGGGATGATACTTTGTTAAATCAAAAAGCTAATCCTCCAGATGCTCCTTCCCAGAATGTATTGATTTTTCTTTAAGAAGGTAGTGTGCATCCTTGGGAAGAGGTCCTTGCTTTATAAGCCTTGATCAGAGATATTCTCTGTGGTACATGCAGGTAAAAACCGTAGAGTTTTTCTGTCTACATCATCAGACTAATTTATATTTTGTCTGTACAGTAATGGAATGACTAAACAAAAATCTTTGTAAATAGGATTTTTTTTTTTCTCTCAGTGGATGGGATTTAGACAAAGCAAAATAAAATAAAAGGATCAGAGAAAACATGCTGCTGATGACTGAGTTACACATTGCAAACCCTCTACAATGAATTCAGGATGAATATTTGTGTTGGACAAAGTATAAAACCTTTGTCACTGTCAACAGGCCAGTACATTTAGTGAAAACTGAGTTAGACCCTGATTCTCTGGACCAGCAATGAGGTTGTACTTCCACAATTCCACAGTCATTTCTGAAAATGTTATTTGTAAGATTTACTATATACCTGATAAGAAGGACCCTCAGTTGTAGGAGTGCCCTTATTCAGAGACTCAGAAACAGGAAGGTGTGCACAACTTTAGTAACCATAAATCTCTGTTGCATATTCCTTCTCTTAGTTACAGAGGTGATCGCTCATACTATGTTGTGAAACTCAATGGGGAGGAGAAAAGAATGATTTGTTTTCCTTCTGTGCACTAGATCGCTTATTTTGATCAAACCTTTTCAGAGAGTCATTTACAATGTTTCTTTCAAGTGACGTATCTTTAGCTCCTTTTCGGATGTACCAGTCTGTTTGCTTAAGTCTGTTCTGTTGCATTTATTTCTCAGATTTGAGTGCAAGCTCTCTGTCTGAAAAGAACCATAGAGAATGTAATTTGAGAGACTTTGAAAAAGAAATGTTGAATATTTTGCCCAGTGCTATGCAGCCTTACAGAACTGATCTAACACGTAGCTGTGTCCTAAAGAATTATATAGCTACTAAAAGTTTTTGCACTTAAGAATGTTAAATACTGAATAAAGGAGAAAGGTAAGATCCTCTTGTATTAACATGCTCTGTGATTAAAACAAAAAAATACTGGAAAATGAGAAGTCAAAGCACATGTTTGGAATGATCACTGATGTGAGCGGTATTTTACGGGAAGTGGTGCTGGTGAATGGTTAGTTGTTTAGAGGTTTTCTGTCAATGCTGCTTGCAGGTTTTTTCTCTCTTTCTATCTTGATTTTTAAAGTTGAGTCCTCTTAACTATTTAGTTTTGGGGAAAATGTTAACATAGGTAAAAAGAAAAAATGTGTTGTATTTGAATCACAACCTGAATGTTTGTCTTTTGTTAGATGTTGGAGATAGAAGCATCTGTAAAAGTAAGGAAAAACAGGTTCTTGACCCTGAAAGTTAGGGAAATAAAAGGAAGCTATTGTTCTTATTTCTTTTGAACCTGATCACTGCTCTCTTCAGGGATAAAAACAGACAGCACTGCAAAAGGCTTTGCCAACAGATGCAGCAGACCATGCTTAACATGTTCCAGTTTTTCTTTGTGTTTATTATTAAATTGTTAGTAAATTCTTTTTTATTTTTGACATAAGAAATGCCAAGAAAATATTGTGATAAATGTTGTCCTAGCAATTGTTATTGAGAAGACAACTGAAAACTTCTCAAGGATAACACTGGTATACAAGAAGGCAGGTAAACTTTAGCCTGTCACTGTTGATTGTGATGTTTTATTTCTATTCTCTTGCTCATCAGCATCTGTGCTTTTGGATGGAGAATTTTGTATCTCTTACTCCCGGGCAACCATCTAGCTTCTTTCATTCTCTAGCTTTTAAAAAGAACGTAAAACATGATGCCTATATGATTGGCCAAAACTGCAATATTAACACAGTAGAGTGAATGCAAATGCCAATGCAAATGACATGTACTGCTGTCATTTAGGGTTTGAGGTGGTTACACTCCTGCATGAAGAGTGGCAGATGCACCTGATACCTTGAAGTGTCTTTTCTAAGCCTTAAGATTTAAAACTAGCATCATCTGTTTCTCAGCCCTACAGTTTTAATTTGATACCAGACACATTTTCAGCCAATCTGAGTGAACACAAAAATATCAAGGGAAAAATAGTGTCTTAGGAGAGATTTTTTATTTGTAGAAGTAATCTCCATCGACATAGCATGTGAGCCTTCAGAGTGAAGAGAACAGAAGATGGGGAAGGTGTTTTGGTTGTGGATTTTTTTTTTTGTTTCCCTCCTACTTTCCCAATTTGTTTACTGTAGACAGGACAAAATGAACACCACTTGTATAGGGAGATGCTGTTCTGGGGAAAGGAAGGAAAGTGTTTGTGTATATAGGACCTTTAACTCAAAGGTACCCAGACTGTTTTTTTGGGTTTTTTTTTTTTCCCAAAATTATCATAACATGATGCCCTTTCAACTAGCCACTTATTAAATGTTTTGCTCTCTGGTGTTCCGTACTCCACTGAACATGGTTCTTGAACTGATCCTGTTAGGCAACACTAAAAGAAGTTAATAAAATAGAAGTGCCAGTGCAAAGTACTGCTGATAGAGGATTTGGCTGTCCTGAGGAGTATCTGATGTTGCAGTGGGAACTGTTCATTAAAACTCGTTGTCTGTGTTCATTTAGCACAACAGTTCCGTTCATCTGGAAGTAGTAAGTAATGTTGGAATTGAAGTCTTTGATGCTTTTTTGAGCCTTTCATAGTTCACTAGCATTGTATAAGTCACAAAAATAGTTATCAGTGGAGTGGTGACCTGCAGGAGCCAGAAGCCAAGATGATTCCAGGAATCTGCCCCAGAGAAACCAGACAGCCACAGTAAGAGCTTTTAGAGAACTTTACTTACAATCTTGGCCATGCAATACAATAAGCAAATAAAAAATACAGTTTAATACAGTAAAGAAGTAAGATATACTTCACTACAGAACTTCTGAATTCAGTGGTATGTAACTGCTAGAGATGGATGTCTTACATTTAAAGATTAGGGTTCTACCTTTAAATATCCCTAGCAGGTTACTAACTTTCCAGTGAAGACACAGGGTTCAACTTTGTGTCTGAGTTTCAAGGACAATTCCAGTGTGTTTGCAAATACAAACCTTTTGTATGAAGACAAGCTTGATATGAGAAGGACACTATCTTGGAGGGGTACTACTTTCATATCTTTTGACTAATAAGAAGTAATATTAATTTATCTGAGGGAAGTCAATGTGTCTGTTTTGTTGGGAAGTCACTTCTATCTTGCCCCAGTTGCTTTCACCTATGATGATTTCCCAAGGCTTTGTTTCTTGTGCTTCTGTTGACAGTTGGGGAAAAAAACAAAAACAAACAAAAACAAACCAAATCAAAACCATACTACAGTCTAGAGCTGTTACCAGTCCCTGTAACCTTAGATTCATATTGATATTTGCCATATTGTATAGCACCCTAAAGCTTGTTGGGTAAAATAAGGCTGTTTCCAGCCTACTGGGGGCTCTCTGACTCTACTGCTCAATGCACAGGCAAAGGATGTCCAGGAAGTTACTGTAGCTATAATTTTAGTATTCTTTACATTGATCAGTGCATGTTGGACAGACAGCACAGTAATGCAAAGACATTAAGGCTGGTAAATGAGGTTCCAACCCTGCTATCAATAACAGGTGGGCTGTGCTTCTGTATCATTATGATGCCATTTGATCATCATGATATAGCCATTCATCATTTGAACTGTTGGGCTCTTTCAGAAAAAAATGTAGCAAGTTGCTTAAACAGGCTGAGATTTAGTGGCTAAGAACTAATTTGAATGTTCTCATTTAAAGATTATTTGGCATTTCCACTTCAGTATGATACTAACAGAAATCAGTGAGTGCCGGTCCCTGTAGTGGGAGCACTGCACCTTTCAGAGCATGTTCAGTTACTTGTCCAAACAGAGTTCATCGACCAGATTGCTTGCAGAAGGAAATAGTTCACGAAAGCCTACATCTGCTCTGAGAGTGCTGTAAGGATCATTGCGTTTGCAGTTTTCCATGCTGGCTTTCGTTGTTTAAAACAAAATCCTAATCCCAGCACAAGTTCCCACTCTCTGTGGTTAGTGCTTAAAAGCTTACAACTGAAAGAATAAAGAGACCATATATATTACTAGCAATATACACATGTTAATAACTTGTCCCTCAAGATATTTAGAAAACACACTTAAATCCTGCTGTTGTCAATGTGCTGTAGTGTTTTCTATATAAGGATTGTGTGTTGAAATTAGGAACAAAGTAAAGAAATGCACTCCAGTACTTTAATCCTATTGTAATGTTTGATAGGTTTGTGCATTTGGAGCACCATATCTAATGATTCAGTTACTAGATCACATACAGCTGCTGCTGGTTTTGTCTCTACAGGTCACTTTCTGAGTCTCAGCCTCCAAACACACCAGAAAGCACTGAGAGACACTGGAACATGTACACTGGTACAGCTGTTAGTGAAATCTCCCTTAGTAACTTGTGTTCTTTAAGAAAGCGGGTTCATCTGTTCAAAACCTTGTGCTGGAGGAGCATGTTTGTCAGGATTTTTTTTTTCCCCCTATGTCTGCTTTTCCTCCTTTTAAAATTATTTAGTTGCCTTAAATTTATGTAATTACTGTCTGTTATTAGAATTACAGATGCTGGAGAAATAGAAAAAACTTTTAGCAACATATTCCTGCTGGAGTGCTCTTTTGTACATTTACAGTGTAAAGCTTAAATTTCTGTCTTGGGCTTCTAGGGCAGTAGAAGCTCATGTGACTGTCAATGCCTTGTCCCACTTCTTTCTACACTTCTACAAAGCATGGTCACAGTCCTAAGATACTTGTTGCAGCAGAATTGCATGCTTTTAGACAGTAATTGAAGTATGTAGGTGACAAGATAACATTAGACAACAAGAAGTCTTGAGTTGTCCTACTGTTAGCGTTTGGGTTAGTTCAGTTAGTGCTCACCTGAGATGTGTACATCTGAGGCTGCAAAGTGAAAATCTCATACCAGGCTCCTGTGTTTTGAGTTGTAGTTCTCCTTTCCTCTGAGTCAGCTAGAACTAACAAAGGAAAAAATGTAGCTGTGTTTTTTCTACCATCTGATTCCAGCTCCTTTGGAGTCAGTAAATGCAGACACACCTTAAAATGAAAAATAAGGAAAGGACACTTTGTCCTGTTCTTTATTTCTAAATAAAATAGGGATTGTATAGCTTCTGGAGTGTAAAGGAGGCCTGATATCTGTATGGGATGATTTTCAAATGCAGTTCAGTTATTCCAGCTGTTCCTGTGTAAGGCAAATGTTGTGAATACTGTGGGCTTAGAGGGCAAATGCAAAACTTCTCCTGTACCTCCTGCTGCTAGCAGGTCGCTGGGGTTTACAATGAAATTTATGGTAAATGCTGACAAATCAGTCTTCCAGCTGCTACTGCAGCTTGGTTAACTCCACAGATCTGTGTTTCTACTGTTGAGACTATTGTTTCTTCACATTCTACTTTGTGTATCTTCTGGTTCTTTAAATATAACTTCCACATTAGATTTCCAGAACTCTCTTGATTCCTAACCCTTTTCAGTTCATGTTAAATTTCCACTGAGCCTGCAGAACTTAAATCCAGTATTTTGTCCAGTTATCATCTGAAGTTGAGTCCTAAAGAATTTCAGAGTTCACTATATTTAGGGTGGGATTGCCTGTAAGTTATTAGAAAGTTACATCCTGATTATCAAATCCAGTTTATTTTCTGTTTCCCAGTAGCTTTTCATCTGCACTTGTGTAGCAAACCTTAGAAGAAAAATAGAAGATTAATTTTTGAAACATCCTTTTCATGTTCTTTGTCTCTGAAAGTCAAAGAAGTCTCACTGGATTGTAATTTTATTTATACTTCAAAAATATCTTTCCATCTTTTAGATATACTAACAGCTTCTGGGTTGTCATCCTCAACTGCCCTGAGATTTGAAACTATTCCCAATAGCTGATACTCTTCTGTTTACTATTTTTCATTTCAGTTGAAACTCTCAGCTACTGCAACTCAAATATTTGTATAGGAAGAAATGTCTGCGCACTCAAGATGTATTTTCCAAAGTAATAATGCAAAATTGCATGCTGGCCAGTAGCAAGGGAGAATAAGAAAAGCACAAAAGCTCTTTGCCTCACTCTTCTGTGACTGCTTTTTGTATCTGGCAAACTGGATGATCTTCTGCTGGTAGGTAAATAAGTAGGAGGTGTTAGAAAGCTCTTTGCTGGGGTAAATTACAGAGGGCAGATACATCTGCTGTGTTTCACATAGGGGAAAGTATTTGCAGTGTGAAGAATCCTTTCCACTCTGCAGACTAGACACAGTGGGCAGTGAGAAATGGATTTCTACAGCCTTGCATTGCATCAAAAAGCCTCTGGAACAGTGGGTGAAGCAATGGGTTTTCACAAGTCAAACCTGCTGCACATCCTTTCAGAGGTTTGCTAGCAGAGACAGCACGGGCACGTTGTTTGGCCTTGCAACTGCCCCTTCCTCCATAGTTCTGTCTCTGGGGTTCTTGATTTAGCCTTTGGATTTCACATTGCTTGTATGAATATGTGCTGCTTGTGTGCTTCCTTTACATCTCTTAGCTTTTCTGCTCACCTTCAGACAAGTTCTTCTTCCAAACACATGCCTCCCTGTTGGTCTGGGGTTGAGCTGAGCTGCCCCACTGGGCATGAAGTGGCCGAGGTCTTCTGAGCTGAATGCTGTAGAGACTAAGCTCTCACAAATGAACACCTACCGGATTAGCAGACTCGCAGTATTCTCTGCAGTTGCACAGAGGAAAGACACTGAATTTTTTCACAAATGTGCATTCCAATATAGCTCTGCCTATATTTTAAACCCTGTTTTTGTCCTTAGCAAATAAAGAAGTGTTCACAAATGGCATCAAACCCTGCTAGTAACTCCAGTTCTTTTCAGCTACTATTTTTCAAGGAAATTTTTCATTCTCTTGCAGAACAAACCTCAGTGTAAATTGTGTCTTCTTGCATTTAGGAGAAAATAAATCAGTGATAAGTAGTTCTTCAAAGAAATCATACAAAATATTCTGTTAGAAGCTGGTGTTTTCAGGCCAGAGTTAATCGTCTCATTCCACCTCCACTATTTGAAATTATCTACAAGAAACATGCCCCAAACAATGAGCCAATGCATCTGTCTGTATCAGAGTTAAAAGTGGTGGTGGGAAATGCTCTCCTAAGGCTGAAAAGTACAAAGCAAACATGTTACAAATCAGCTTGACTCAGCGTACTCAGCAAAATTTTGCATTGCTATCAACATGCTTTATTTGATATGCAGAGCTACTGTTTGCTTTTTGACACATGAACGTACTAAACATAATTTAAATGTCTCATTTTATACTATGAGGCAGGACTTTTCATTGTCAGTCTCTTCAGATGTGTTTCACTTTAGCATTTATATTTCTTTACTGAGGTGTATTCTCAAAGGGTGTTTAATTGTTAACACTATTAGGAGTAACATATATTCAAGGAGAATAGCAGCCCTCAGTGTATGAAGCCATCTAAACCTGGGTTTTTCAGAATCACATTTCTATATGTTATTTTTGAAAGAGAAGTTTTTTTAATAAATTGACAGAATAAATGAATGGTTATCCAAGGAATCTCCTTTAGTAAGTAATTGAAGTGGTCAACACTGTTAACTTAGAGAAATGCACAGCTTGATTCTGTTGAAGAAGATGTAGCAGTTGCAGGTATGTAGAGAGGAGATGGGAGGGAGTGAATATCAGAGGTGTTCACTCCCTGATGACTGAGGATTTGCACTGTCATCTCATTTATAAATGCAATAATATCCCTGAAATTGTTTTTGGCATGCCAAAACTTTGGCAAGGTTTAATTCAGTTACTAAACTGCTGCCAGTGTTGCAGTAGCAGAGTGTCATAGGTCACAGGCGGGTAGCACAGGGCATTCTTATGTTTGCCTTTTAGGTTCTGCTATGTCCTGTCTCCTGTTTGCTTGCAGTTCTGATAAAATTGACTGCAGTTAGTCCAGGGAATTTTGGCTAATATGTCAGCTCCAGGCTTCTAATCAGTCAGCTCTGCATGTGTTCCTCAATGATTGCAAGCATAAGAGCCTAGTTTTGTTCCTTATCAAAATATCTTCTTTTCAGCATCTGTGCGTTGTTTCACTGGGGAATAGAGGCTTGTATATGTGGGGACTTAATTTCTGATAGCTGCTGAAGAACTTGTGTCAGGGCTCTTATTCAGCAAAGAGACTGCCTTATTTTAGATCACCCAATTCCACTTCAGAATAGGTACTTTTATTCTGGATAATAGCATTTGGTGGAAAATGTCAAGTATAGTTATTCATACTTAATGTAGGTCTGATTTCTCTTTCCTGTTTGACAAGCGCTCTGTAACCTCCCTGGGTAAGACAGAGGTGGGTACTGTGAGATGGATACTTGCAGTGTTTTCAGAGGAAAAAAATCAGGGCTCAGTCCTGCAATATTTGCTAAGATGAGCAACCTCATTGAAGCCACTTACTTGTTATTAAGGGCCTAGGGTTGGGCTTTGAATGCTGTAGCCTTCAGATCATGAACAAAGGAGTTTGGTTTTTCATAAAAAAACCCAACCCCTTGTTCACAACAAAGGGGAAATTAAATGGGGAAATGTTCCCTTTTTTAGTACTGCAGACTTGTATTATTTCAGCTGACACCTGCACAACATAGACAAACCTACACTGACTGGGATATAGATGAGTGCAGTTCAGATGTTAGCTGTTAGAGATGCACAGAAATACAGATCAAAGACTTTTCATTAGTGTTTCTTTCATCATGCACATCAGTAAGTCAGCATTAGCTGCAACTCTGAACACTGGCAAAAAAATATTAAGATCCTGTCAGGAGGGTTTCTAAGGATCTGTCTGTCCAGTGAAATGAGTCAGGGAGTTCTTTGCTCTAGTGCTTGTCTAAGCTCCTAAGTCCCTTCATTACAGTGCACTGGCATGTGGGAGGTATTTGTGGGGGACCTGAAAGCATTAATGCAGAAAGAGATGCGAAGTAGCTAGCTTTGTTTCAGGCTTGGTCACAGCACAGCGTGACTCTGTCACAACTTGGAAGCACCTACAATTCAAATCAGCACAGTGTGACTGTGCCTTTCGACTCTGGGGTAGAATGGATGAAGTTTTGCTCCGGGTGGTTTGTATGTGCTTTAACTCTCCAGTGGGCAGTGGAGAAGGGAACGATGTCAATCAAACTAAAAAAAAGGAAATTATAGCTTATACAGGTTATTATAGCACTGTTAAAAGCAAAAACCTGTATAATGCATGTCAATATGAACAGTACTTTACAAGGAGACAAAACTCAGGCAGGTTTTTTGGGGGGTGGAGGAAGGAAGGATATGCCTTTGATGTAAGGTTAGAGGTCACAGGCTTACACTGATTAGACACAAGTGCTAACTTGCTTTTTCTAGAACTTTTTTGATACTGCTTTTTTAGATATCATGTAGTTAATTGTAATTGCTTAAAAACCTGCTGGAAGGCAGTGATCAAAACTAGCTAGAATCATGCTGCTGTAAATTCACAGTAATCACGTTGAAGTCAACAGTTCAGCAGCAGGTACACACTGCAGAGCAGGACTGCTGTGTGTGTATTACTGACTTGCTCTGAGAGCTCATCCAGCTGCTAAATGGGGATGAATATTGTGTCCCTTCCTAGAGAATTATTAAAGCTAGCAATATGCTTCCACGTCTCTGGACAGAAGGTGCTACACACATGCAAAGTTATTTTACTTGCGAACTCCGCTCAGCAAATGGTAGTGCTTTTGCTGAAGTGGAAGGAACTTAACATGTGTACTCAGCCATTATAATAAATCTTAGTTTAGTTCATATTAGTTGAATAAAAAATTTGTGATCATCTGAGGGAGAATGCTGGTCTGGTGTTGAATTCCTCTGGTTAAACTTGTTTTAATATAAACAAACAAAACCCTTCAATGGCTTAAGTTTGTATCAGTAGGCTTTATGACAGATCAAGTCTCATCAGTGTAACATCAGGTTTTTACCGAGAGATTATTGTTGCTCCTTTTGGATAAATTCTTACCATACTATCTGGATAATATGACTGATTCAGATCAAATTGATACTGGTGAGCGATTCAGTAATGCACAGAACTGGCACTTGTTATTGTGGGCTCATGGCCTCAGTATGTGCTTATGATTATTGATGCCTGGTTTAATTTTTACCCTGTTGGCCTTGTCCTGGCTTTCGCTGATGCTTATGGTATGATGAAGCCTATGTGGAACTGTGGAAAACATTAAGGTCTAGGACTTGGAAAGATTATAAATCAAGTTAATCCGATTCCTTATGTATTAGCTTATCTGTGGGAAGGAATAGAGTGCAGACAGAAAAACCCCAAGTCTTGAGTATGTCATTAAGATGTAGAAAAAAAAAGCCATTTTACTGAGTGTTGCAAAAGCTGAGGGAAATTGATACAAAAATTAACATTGGACAAAAAGAGTTTGGCAGTTCTTTCAGTGTCAGTATTGCTTTAAAATGAGATTTGCAAATCTATATTTAGAGTTCCTGTACTCTGTGCTAAATAAACACTAACTAATTATTAAACACGAGGTTTATTGAAGAATAATAGATGGATCTAGAGCTTTAGTTTAGCCTGAGTAAACAAGTTTTAAGTGATCAATATAACCTATACAAGAGTGGCTGTTGTAACTAGTATATTCAGAATCCATTATTATCTTACCATTTTCTAATATGATTTTTTTAACAAAATATACCGCAGCATTATGATTTGTTTATGTAATTTATTGCAAGATCAAGGTTTTTATCTATTTGTAGAACACATGTACTTTACATACTTGTTCAGTTGCTGTTGAATTCTTGAATGCAGCACGTGAACGCCTAAGTGATGAATTTGGTGTTGAGTACCTTGTTTAAAAACTCTAGTTAGTGAGGTACTTGGCAACACTGCAGGCTGAAACTTGAACACAACAGGAATTTTCCTGTCCTTTCCCTCCTCTACCATCTTCCCTGGCATGTAGAGACATACAGATACATAATATGATACAGTGCTGACCCAAGTGCTGCATATTTCACTCCTGTTGTCTTTTTTGTTTTAACTGTCTCCAGACTTAAAGGTGAAATATCAATGTGATCAAATAGAACTCACTTTTAACTTTCATGATTTTGAGAAAATTGAATGCTGTTTAAGTGAACTTTTAAAGTCAATGCCCAAATCTGATCTGAAAACTACAGCTGAACTAAATATGTCCAAGTAGCTTGATTTCCCTCCTAACCAACTTGTGTTGCAAAGGCCTGTTTTGAGTATGAACTTTCAGAAAAATGTATTAACTTAGAAGTGGGGTATCTTACTGGTGGGGAATGGAAGCTGCTCTTTGGGTAGGTCCCTACTCGACTTTCTTCATGTACTTAAATCCTTCACAGAATATAATATGATCTATTTCATGTCTGAAAATGATCACAAATGGAAGTCCAGAATAAGTCTAATGTATCAGGATCTTTCTAGGAGCATTTTCTAACATGTGTTGCTGCATATGGGCATACATTCATTTTTACCAGTGTATCCAAGAGGTCTGTGCTGGAGATAGGAGTTCTGGTAAAAGGGAAATTCTGTGGTTTTTTGGAAGAGCTCTCAAACAGTCCCTGGCAGACTTTTATCTTGGGTATGGAAAAAAAAAAGCCATCAATAATTACTAAGCTATATTTGGAAAATCCGATGTCTGATATAAGCAGGAGACTTGGCAAGGAAGAAAAGAGTTTATATTCTGCCCAGAATAAATATAGCATTTCTAAGTGCTTTGTTTCTTCTCTGCAGTAGAGCTTTTTGTCTTTTAAAGCTGCTTTTAGCAGGTTTGAAGATATTATCCTTTCAATTTTTTTCCCACTGTTTCTCACTAGGCTCTGAGTTGCTTCTTTTGTTTAGTTTGGGAGAGATTTTATTATTTCCTGAAATAAGGCATCCCTCAAAATTAGTCAAGAGCCAAAATACCATGGAAGTGCTTGGAAGTGAGCTTCTAGATAGGAGCTAAGTTACCCAACTGCTTAACTAAAGGTTTTAGTGAGTTGGGAACAAATTATGGTAGTGACCTATAACTAAGTAGATTTGAACCAACTTGCATTTAATTGTCATTTTCTTTTCTGGGATGTTCAGGTGATGAACAGGCTTTTTTCATGCAGTCTTACTCATTAGGGACTGATGTTTTTCATGCTCGCTTCTACTAGTTCAGTATTTGCTTAATCTTGTGCCCAAGCATCCCAAATGGGTTATTTTAACAGATCTCACTGGACTTTGATATTAAGAATATAAAGCTCATCCTACCTACTCTTCCTTTAGGCCAAAGGATGCAAGGTCAGAGCTGATACAATTTTTAGCAGGTTGTGGCAAATTTGGCCATTAATTCCTCATCCTGCTGTTGGCTTTAGACTTCGCCTTGTTCTCACATTCTGTTCTTCATTCCTTCAAGACATGGTGTCTTTAGTTGGACACATGACTTCTGCCAGCTGAAGTAGCTTCTTAATCTGTTTGGAAGACGGATGGACAGTTAGCTTTTAAGGAAAAGGAAAGAACAACTTTTGAAACTGATCTCCTTTAGGTCAGCACAGGGAGAGGTGCAGCCTTGAAAGGGACCCATGTCAAATCAAGGAGATAAATTAGAATAGCCATTGCTATATTTTTCTGATGGCAAAATAATTTCATTATTATTTTCATCTTTGTTAAGAGAGGGTGTGGTAATGCTCAAGAAAGGAGGCTAGCAGAAAGGTTTTTTGAGAGGACCCTTTTTTCTATGCATCCTACTTACATAATCACTCAGAAAAATAGCACTTGGGCCTTAAAGGGAAAGGTGGGAGATGTAAAACAAGGAAGAAGAGCTGGTGGTGTGAAGGCAGAGTTATCTTAACTACTCTGAAAGAGTGCAAGTTCTGCTTGTAAAGGGAACTGGAAGGTATATTACAGACAAAAAAGCCAACACAAACCCACATAAATCAAACCAAGTCAGAACTGAATCTTAGGAAGTAACTGTTCATGCCAATTTAGAAGGGCAAAGAGTCTGCCCTAACTGTGATGGCAGAAGGCTGTGCTTCAGAGAAGTGACATCACAGCCACAAGGTCTCGAGGAGTTTCTTGTGATACATGGAAAATGGTATAGGTGTCAAAATAAATATCATCTATAGCATTAAATAGCACTTAAGATCTGAGGAATGGTCTTGATAGCTGTGGATAAGAGATTTTAGGAGACTTTACTCCTACTCTCAGCTATCAGAAAGGCCCACTGACTTATTGAGGTCTTCTGTGCCTTGATTTTCATTTATGTGAGTGTGAATAATGATGCCCACTTCCTCACGAAGCGCTGCAGAGGTGTAAAGTGTGTAATATAGAAAGTGGATGAGAGTCTGTCAGTTTAGAAATTATTCAAAACCAGCATTGCTCACGGATAACTACAGTTCTTCTTCTCGCTGTGGTAAAAAAAGGGAATCTGCAGTACAGTTCAGTTTTTGTTGGGTGAGCCAGTTGGGAAAAACTTACCCATGTTAAACTCATACTGTCCAAGCTTTATTTTGCATTCATGCAACCTTTGTTTTATACCCTGCCAATAATGGCTTTAATATGTTGTAATTTTGGGTTTTTTGTTGCTCATTGGGAGTGGAGTGGTTTCACCTGCTCAGTCATTTCTACAAGTTGTGGAATAATGCTTTGTAGTGACTTCATTGTTTCATATATCCAGTAGTGCAGTGTAAAGTACTAGACAGGAATCAGAACAACTGAGAAATAAGCTTGTGAATGTGCACCTTAAGCCCTTAAAAAAATAGAATAAAAAAAATCAAAGGAAATGGTTTTTATATAATATGTCTTCAGAGGGACAGCGCTTTAGCAGTGTGCTCATGCAATTCATCACTAAGGTGACAATACTCTAATGATGTATTAGTAATACATCACTGAAATGCTTTCACACTATTGAGGTATTGGAGATCATAAACCATAGAGAGGGGCAGCAGACTTGCAAACTGAAGTGCCTGATAAGCCCTTTCCAGGCCTTTCCAGATTATTTTATTGAGCAAAGTGTTTAAGTGTTTAAGGCCAGGCTGGATGAAGCTTTGAGCAAGCTGGTCTAGTGGAAGGTGTCCCTGCTGATGGCAGGGGGGTTGGGACTGGATGAGTTTTAAGGTCCCTTCCAACCCAAACCAGTCTGGGATTCTGTGATAAAGTTCTCAGCAAGAGTGTTGAGACTTTCCATTCCTGTGTGCAGTTGCATGCATGAGTACACATAGAGCATTGGTGGGGAGGGACAGTCTTGCCAAGAAGATTCCTGATTTTGATGGCAGATGCTGCAGGTTCTACATACGTCTTTAAACAATGCAGGGACTCATGATAAAATGGTTCATCAACTGAGTCTGGGTTTCAGGGCAACTGTAAATGCTTAAGAGGTTATTTACTTTTTTTGTCTGGTAGACACCATGAAATGTCTTAGAGCTTTGACATCTCAGTGTGCAGAGACTGGGCCTTATGATGTCCTCACAAATGTCAAATGTCATGATGGGGGGACAAAAGAGAAGTTCTGTCTCCATGGCAGTACATACTAGTTGCTTTTCTGGTATCAGCGTGTGGTTACACTGTAATATCACAAGCTTTCTCTCCCTCTCTGGAGATCATTTTAAAGATCATCCAATAAAATTAAAACACATTATTTTTTCACCATCCTGATGTCCACTATTTTATGTACATTGTCCACAGAGTCAATAGACACTTGCAAAGATAAATTTGTGTTTATTTAAGTTCACACTATCTTCCCTATCCTTCAGCCACTCCCTCAGAAAACTCTCTAAACCCACCCTGGGCAAGGTAACATCCTAGAAATAAGTGCACAGTTCTCATGCTGATGTTGTATTCGTAGTCAGCTCACTATTGCCTGATGTTCTCCCAGTTGTTTGTTTTCTTTTTTTCTACAATCACATAGTTACTTCCTGGAGAGGCACCAGCTTTTTCTTTGTGTGTGAATTGTATTAGGCAGCTGTTCCTGCTTGCAAACACTGCAACAATACAGATTATGGCAAGGCTCTACCATTGCCTTGAATTCAAAATGGTTTTGACTTAAAGATTTTTGCAAAACTGAGTCGAATCTAATGTTGAATAGAAAGGGAAGGTGGTGTCAATAAATAAAAATAGATTTTTCAGTATCTTATGAATCACTTTTACTAGAATGAAATCCATTGTGAACCTGGGACTTACAGACATAGGCCAATCAAGGAAGTTTTAACCCTGATAGACTATCAAGGAGTTTAATTGCAACAAACATTCCACCTGAAGGCAATAGTAAATCAAATCTTTATGATCAAGAACAGAAGGTAGAGAATTCGGCAACGGTAGGAATGTTATTAGGGTTTATGCAGATTTCAGCTCTGTAAAAGGCTTCTGAGGCCAGAAATACTCAGCTTGAAGCCTTTTACAATCTAGGACTAAATTCTTGGCTACTTGACTGCAAATACAATACTGCCATTGCCTTTTCTGGATCAGATCTGTTGAGGAAGTTAAAATAATGTTGAATTTTGATAATATTACCAGAAAGAGTTTGGTTGTTCACAGAGAAAACAAAAAAAGCCATAACCCTTCAGTATGTATGGAAGTTAAATTGCAGCTAAAAGTCTGGTTTGTGCCCCAGCAGCCCCTATATGGGAGTTCATAATGATAGTTGTAGCATAGAGTCCACTATCCTTTCTGTTTATTGTAACTTCCATATGTAATATCATGTCACTTTAAAGGCTGTGAGTCTGAGGAGACTGACTGGGCTTTGTTGGGGGATGGTTTGGGTTTTTTTTTTTCTACTCTGCTTGATTTTTTTTTTTAATTGTACAAATCCATTTGTATGGAGAACATCTGGCCCTTCACCTCATAAGCAGCCTGCCCTTGTCTCTGTGGCATTGTGGCTTCTGTAGACATGTTTTGCTCTACACCTTTCTGAGCACAGATTAATTGCACTAATTCAGAGTAGACAGACTCTTAAAGCTCTGGCTTCATTAGAATGTATCTGCTTGAAGCATAGCAACGTAAAATACTTATCTGTATGTTAATAAGTTAACCTGAGCCCTTCAGAGCATGTAAAATAAGCTGTTTGTTGGTTTTTCTTTAACCTCATGCTATGAAAATGTGTATTGTTTAAAATAATTCATGTCAAATCCTCTATTTAAGTAGTTTCCCCAAGGCCTGGTGTAAAGGAAGCAGCTCTTGCATCTGTCTGGAGTCAAACCACCCTGTCTGTGTTTTAGAAAGAAAATGAAATGGCATGGACTGGGCTGCACCGTGGATGGCTTTAGTATTCCTTTCTAGCCTCACTGAGAGGCACTTACAGCATTAAAGGTAGTGGGCAGAGCAAAGGATTCTCTGCAGTTATTACCCAAATAGCAGTTGACATTTGGCTGATTTATCCTGATTGGGCAACATGTTGATTCACACCTGTGGCTGTAAAGATGGACAGCAGTTGGACTGGAGAAATAAATGAATGGGAGTGTTTGTTCTTGATTCACAGTCAAAATATAATGTATAAATATCATATATAAAATATGAGTCAAATACAATCTTAATATACTGTGTTGCATTACAGATATACCTAGAAGCTAAAACCAGACAGCTTTTTTGTTCTAGATAATGCAAGGAACTTTGTGCCAGGCAAGAGAGCCCTGTGCCAAAGAGGCTACATAGGAAATCAGGAGTAGTGGACTGGAAGCAAGATTTCTATTCTCATTTTAGAAATGAAACTAGGGAATAGGCAACTGAAATGATCAGTCTGAGGTTATGCAAGGCAGCTGAGGCAAAGCTAGGAATTGATATCAGATCTTTAACATTAGTCATTTTATAGTTCAGCAGATTCCTATAACAGGTCTTCTTTCCTGCAGCTCGCCAGGTTAGTGGGAGATGTTAAAGAGAAGAAATCTCCTAATCACTGCTCCAGGAGTTTCTCCTGAGAATTCCAGAAGTTCTGTTATAGGAAAAAATGCTGAGTTGACCATTAAGGTTTTACAGAGAATATTATAAATATGCATTTTGGTCTCAATAACTTCCTGCCTTTAATTTTTCTTTTGAGTTAGCTTTGGTGGGAAAATAGAAACTATAAATAAACTTTTCTCTATGCATCAAATGATTTTTAGGTCCGAGTAAACTTTCTGCACCCGTAGCACCCCGAAGCAATGAATTCTGCAGTAAAGCATGAAGTAAACAGTTTATCTGAAGTAACTGAGTAAAGCATGAAGCAATATTTGTTTGTTTTTAAACATTCATGCTGATAATTTTATTACTTCCTCCCTAGTTTTTCTGTTGATAGAGTGGGCAACCATTTCCTTTCCACTTTGCCTGCACTGCTCCCAGCTTGGTACTCCTCTTTGGCTTGCTTCTTCCTAGGATGAAGCTCATTCAGTTTAAATATTCTTGAGATAACTTTAATCATTGTCGTTGTTCTCCCCTCTAATTTAAGTAGAGTCTTTTAAGGTAGGTGAGAAGCAAAGCTGCACAAAATATTGAGATTGTGGACTCACTGTGGATTTATTCAGTGCTGTAATGATGCTTCCTGTTCTGTTCTCCATTCTCTCCTAATAATTCCTAACACGCTATTTTCTTGCACTGCTTTTAAGCATTAAGCTGACGTTTTAATTGACCTATTATAGCTCCAAGATTTTTTTTTCTGAAATGCTAATAGGTTGCCAGATTTCTTCAATCCAGGATTGCTTTTCCTCTTGTGTGCTTCACTTCATGTATCAACACTGAATTTCATGGCTTTTTTAAATTCAGATACTCTGTGTTATTGAGTCTATTTCTCTGTCCTTTGCCATCAGATTTTACCGGCTTGAATGTCTTGCTATGATCAACTTTGTCATCTCCCTTTTCCAGCAACATAGGAGAGTAAGCCATTAGGCTTCTAACTTTATTTTAAACAAGGAAAGAAAATAAACTACCCAAAAAACTTGTTCATTCAGAATTAAGATTGCTCATCTGAGTTCTGTTCCATTACTAGCTCACTATGACTAGTTGAATCCTTCTGTGTTTTGGACAGAAGACATGTGAGTGGGTGAAATCTTATCAGATATAGGAAACAGCAGCCAAATATTTAATGAGTTACTTATTCAACTTCATTAAATGAACAGAATATTAAAAATGGAAGTAACAAGGGGAATATATGCAACAGAGTCATTCAACCACAGCAATTTTATCAGCCATTGAAGAAACAGGCTTTTGGCATTAGGGATGTTTGTTTACTAATTGGATTTACTATAGTAGTGATTACATAGTCTCTCACAATTTTCTGCACTTGAACATTCACCTCCTGTCTGACTGAGATCTCTTGGTGCTTATGCCAAGATTGCTTTTTCCTTGCGAGAGAGTTTGGTCAGGCCTCTCTCTTGAAAGAGGTTTTTAAAAGATGGGAATAGTATAATATTGTTTTTCAGCTAGTTAAGGTTAGAGTAGCTCTGATGTTTCTTTTTCTGTGCCTTTCAGGATATAACAGACAAACAGATCAAGCAAAAACTTATTTGATAATTTTCTACTCCATATATAGTACTTGCAAAACATTTGTGAAATTATAAAACCTGTCACAAAAACCCGGATTTTCGTATTTTAGGTTGGAGGAGAAAGGTTTCAAATAGTTCAGGAATGAATGAAGAGCTAAGATTTGTGTTGGAAGCAACAAGGTACTGTATAAAATAATATTTATTTTTCCATTGTGCTTATAGTAATGTCTTCTGTTGAACTTCTGCCACCTAAAACCCAAAAGTTTTCCATAAGCTGATGTGGAGTCCAGGCAGAGAAATGAAAAGCTTTTTTAGCAGACAGATTAGGAAGCGTGCTTTATGACCTCCTCCGATTCCTGGCCGTCTAATGAAATGCTTTTACCCTAAAATACAGCATTTTAAATTCTAACTCTTCTCACGTGATTACAGGACCCCCTTGTCTACTCTTTCAGCAGTTTATCTGCTTTTTAACTTTTTCCCCTCAGTATTCAGGCTGAAGTTTACTGCTTGGGACAGTTCTCCCTTTACCTGTCACTACATAAATCTTAAGACTAAATTTGAGACTTGTGAATTTTGAGTAGTACTTTGATGTTTTACCATTATTCATACTTTATATATTGATATTGTACTTCTCATTCAGAACATCTTCAATCTCTTTTATTCATGTTCCTGCCCTCCTTTGATCTGTATCATTAGTGAATTCTTACTCTGTGTGGTGTTGATACTCCCCTCACCACCCTTTACAGATCTTACCACTCCACTATGGACTTTTCCCTTCTCTTTTTGAGGTGCCTTCTTTATCCTTTTGGTTTCAAATTTTTCCCTTTTTTAAAGCTTAAGTGCATTTGTCTGTTTTTCTGCCTACTTGATGAAGTATCTTTCTCTTCAGACACTTTACCTAGGAAGCAACCAGTCAAAAAGAAGCAGACAAGAATAGGATCAGTTCCAGGAGAATTTTAATTTAAAATGAAATCAGAGGAAAATGCCTTCAACCCCAACCCCACCCCCAGCCCAGGAAAGAAGAGATCACAATGGAACTAAAATATTCGTCTTAGTTTGAAAAAATCTGATATGAAGATGTTTTCAATTCTTTGCTTCAATTTTTATTTTTTGGGGGAAGGGGAAAATGTATTTGATGTTCAGGAAAGAAAAATCCGTAATAAATAGCCAAGAATCTTTCAGCCCTTCATTCAGGATTTTATTTCTATTTTTTCCTTTGTGTTCCTAGTGTTGTTTTAATATCCAACTAGGTCCACCAAGGGAAATGTTTTCTGATCTAATTCTTGAGTAATTTTTGCAGTATGTGTATGACTTAGTTATGTTGTAGAAGAATGTTGTACAACTTGTTTTGGTTAAGGAAGACTCCTGTAAGTCTGTCTGAATTGTTGGCAACTTGGTCTTGACTTCTTGAGACCAGTATAGATGAGGGAAAAGAAATGGTTTTTTGAAGTCAAAGGATGATCAGTTGAAAAGCCCAAAATAAGGTGAATTAAAAATTTAGTCAAGAGTGTCTCCTATTATAAAGAATGACAAAGAAAACTTATTTTCTTCCATCTTGCATTTAATATTCATCTATTTAAACTCAATCTTACAAACAGTACCATAGCACTTTTATGGTAAACAATTACTGATGCCAATGAGAGTAGTATTTGCTTTTGTTTAAATATATTCTTTCATCCTTAGGATTGGCATTGCATGTGGAGAGCTGTGCTACTATCTCAAGTATTTGTGGCACTTGGATAGGTTTAACATCTTCACCACATAGGAGGCATTCCTGCTGGGCTGGAGGCACTGGTCTGAGCCAGAGTTCCATCTCTACATCTGTCTATATCTCTGCATCAGTCTCTGCCTCTCTCTCCTTCTCTTTGTCCCTCTTTGACCCGCTTCCTCTGTCGCCCATCTCCCCCCATCTCTCTGCCTTTCATTTTTTCAGGACAGCAGTCTTGCATTAGCTTTGTCTCCTAGTGCTGTAATTGGGCTTTAGAAACTTAGTGTGCCTGATTTTCTGGGTGAGTTACATCATGGTGTGCCACTATCTCCAAATGTCATCTTGGTCTGGTAGACTGTGACTATTTCTCAGAGTCAGGGTTTTCTGGAAGAGAGAATTAAGCAGATTACAAAAATTTGTTTTGTAGCCTGGTACCCTGCAGATGTGGAATCACAGTTCTCTCTTCCACGAACTCTGGTAGATGACTACTTTGAGCAAATTGCTTAATTACTCTGTGCTTTTGTTCTCATCTTTCAAAGCAATGAGGCTAAGGGCTCTTCTGTTTTTCATTAGAGAAATCTGAGCTAGATGCACTAAAAACTATTGAGATACTGCAGTGCATTGAGATACTGATGGTTGGAGGCCATACAAATAGCCAACATGGACTGTAAATTTTAACTGACTATTATAAAGGACTTTTGCTTAATGTCTAAGATTATTTTAATTTATAATTGCTCTCACCCTTGCCAAGAGTTACCTCATGCTATGTGAGATACTATTCTGCATATAGAAGAAGTGGTGGTTTATCAGTCATCACTGACCTGGTAATGTTACAGAAAGTGACCCTTCTGTAGCAGCCACAGCAATAAAGGATTGTTTCAGGGAGTCAGCTCAGAGTTGCAGGCATCATCTTCTAAAGAGTAGCAGTCCTAGGCTTGATTCAGCAGTCAGACAGACTCACCAGATAGCCTGTTTTCAGTCTGCTATAGCATTTGACTTTTTTTTTCCTTTTTTCCTCCATACTTCCATCTCTGTTCCTTCTCACCAATCAGAATATTCATGGTCTGCTGATATAATTAGGAAAATGGAACATGCTGTTCAGAGTTATTGATCTATCACTTTATAATAAAGTTAGCAATGTTTAATTTCTTGTTGTCAGCTTTCATTGTGCTAAAGAAATCAATTCCTTGTTGTCTCTTCTCTGTTATTCAATTGTCTAATGAGCTACCTTCCAGTCGACTCAACATCAGATTTTTGTGATGGATCACTGTAGGAATGGAGAGAACACGAACCCATGTACTTGAGAATTATACCAAATACACAGTAGATGGGATGTACTTCCCTTCAATTTGAAAGAAAATTTTCTTTTATGTTTACTGAAAATACTTCTTACTGAAAAAATTCAGTAAGACAGGCTTTCTGTACAGTCACTAAACTCCCCAAGTTGTTTACTATAACTTGTTTTCTCTCATTTGTGATTCACGTGTCATCCAGCCTTCTCGGAACAAGTAGAAATCTTCCTTGAATTTCACTGTCAAAGCGATACTTCTGTTGTTTTTCTCCTTTCCTACCTCTCTCATCCCACATCCACTTAGTCTTAAAAAGCAAAGACAGAAAGGTCTTGTAGGAGGGAAAAATGTATTAAAAATATATATCTCTAATTTACTAGCATACCACAATAAAGCAAATGTTCTCTCTCTCTAAAGCAACTACCATAATGACTTGCTTTGTGTATCACCCAGCGCAGTCATCCTGACCTTCCCTTGCAATTTCTGAACACTGCCACAGTACAGATGGTGATGATGAGAGAGGTAAGAAATAAATGTAGCTATACTTACCTGATTATAGGTTACATGGCTACATTTATTTGTTGTTTCATATAAAAGGCTATGAGCTTGCTGTTACTGCTATTTTTTCTAGTTCAGATTCTGTGGGCTCTTGATTCCATAGATCTGAGAACTGCAGCTTAATCCTGATGAATTGCCTGAAGTGTGAGGTGGTTTTAGAGGAATAGTATTTTAAGAGAAATTAGAGAAGTGTATTATTCAGTGCAGGTACAGTAGGCAACTCTCAGAATTCTAAGGAAGGATAAAGCACTAGTTCTTAGTATTTCTCTGAAATGGGCAGCTAAATCAGTCTTTTTCATGTTTATTAATATAAAAACCTGTTTTAAAGTGTTCTCACCTCTTTGAAAAAAGCTTGTAGCATATGTATATTATGCCTAACTGTTTTGTAAAATTTATTTTCATTGCAAATAATGCTGTTTTGACATTGTCAAGTTTTAACTCGGATGTGACTTTCTATTTAGAAAAATATTTGCTGAACACAAAAGGCTCCATATTCTTGGGCCCACAAATAAATGAACCAACCTTAGAAACGCAATAGAAGGAATAATATTCTACAGGAAAAAATGTACCTGAACACTTTTATTTGTGCATTAAGTAATTAATCATTTTGTATATTAGGAAAACTGTAACATAAATCTTAATGTAATAAACACTCAGCCGTGGCTTTCATCTATTTATAAATCAGGTAACAGGGTAGGCATCATGCTACTTTTGCAACTTGCCATGTAGTAAGGAAAGGAGTTTATTACAAGTCAGTAATAAGGAGGGAAGTAATGGCCTGGGAGGCACAAAGGTGAATGAGCTAATGAGTGAGCAGTTTTAGTTTTCTCATTGGTTTTAACCCAGTATAAATTTGATGGCTTCATTTGAAATGCCTCTTAATGAGAAAAAGCAAAGTGTAAGTTACACTTAACGGTATTATGTTGAAGGCTTTATTTTCTTACTTAAATTGAATGCTATACTGTATCTAGTGTACACCTATAGCAAATAACTTCACACCAGATGTGTATATACTTTTGGGGCTTGGTGCTAGCAGGAAGGAAAGAAACTACAACAGTATTATCTGTCAAGGGAGGAAACTGGCTATACAAAGCTGGTAACTAGTGATCTTTAATAGCTTCTACAGACTGTAACAGGCAAGTGTGATAACGCAAGCGTGGCAATAGCAAATACAATTGTCAGTTATGCCTGTCTATGGCAATGTCTTAATTGCATTGCATATGATTATGTTAATTGGCAACATTAGACACTGAAATACTCATCAGCGTGCCGTCATGGTAAATATTACCAGCATAGCATAATAGTTATCACAAACACTCTCGGATCCTTGAGCTCTTCCACTCTGTTAAGGTGCAGAGGACTCTTCTACTGACCTTTGGTCCATGCTTACAATGTGGAGGCTTTAGGGGATGTCTTGCCTAACGTGTTGAGATGGCTTGGAGATGTCTGCCTCCCTGGGAGCTGGGGTTTTCAACACTGATTCTCTTCTGATTTCATCCTGCAGCCTTTGAGGAGCTGTGTTATTCCACAGTCTGTGGCTTTCCCTACCTCCTCAGCTGCTTCTAAGAGTCTAGGAATCCATACTGGAAATAGGCTATGTGGGGATACTGTGCATGATTACATGTAATCAATTAACCAGAATAATCATAATTGTAAATCTGTATTATAATACTTTCTAAATGAAAAAAAATAACTACTTAAGTGTTTAGTATTTTTATACCCTAGGTTTTTGGAAGAGATTGGTAAATAATGTTTTAACTGACACAGACCATTATGTGGAAAACAGCTCTACAAGTTCTAGCATATATATTGCAACAGCACAGATTTTTCAAGGCTATAAAGACATTTTTTTTTAGTTGGGCATGTAGGAAAAAAGATTAAAAGAGGGTTATGACCTGCTTTCATTTATGCCAGTATAGATCAGATTTAAAATATCGATTTAATTAGATTTGGCCTGATTTAAAGTTTAAACATATCAAACCGTAGAATCTGCTGATGGCAGTGATGGTGTTCCTTTTCAGGACACCCAGATTTGTACATGCATATGCCTTTAGAATAAGGCAGGGAGATGTCAGGGAAAATCTTCTTTGTAACTGTTCTGTGCCTCTACCCACAGCAAGTCTCAGAAGAATTTCTGTAATGTTGCACGCATCTTTCTTTGCCTCATCAAACTTTCTGCAAGACAGATGTTTCCTTTCTCCAAAGTGCTCCCTTTAAAAAAATAAGAAAAACAAAAAAACAACACCCTCACTCCTGTCTAATGATTATATATTATACACAATAGCTGTATCTGTTAATTATGTTTTCAGCCTCACTAAACACTAATGTAATGGTATATATATTAGTATTGTACTTTTGATGATTCTACTAGTGTTTAATCTTTTAGCTGCTTAAAATTAAGCCAGTTTTCTATGTAGTCATAACAGACCTCTTGTTCTCACAGTACCAAGCAGTTAGTATGGTTAATTGTGCAGTGAATATGTACGTATTGCTGTGCAACCCCAAACAGCAAGAAGGTTAGATATCAATTAGATATTGCACTTAGAAGAAAGTAGAATGAGTAAAACTAAATAGTTCAGTAGGTACTTCTGCTGCCCTGGAAGGCTGGTCCTCTCTTAGGGACAGAGCTGTAGATGTGATGCCCTGAATATTTGCAGATGCCCTGAATATTTGCAGAATTCTATTTGACAGCTTTAATTTATGCTGCCATTTGATTAGATGGTTGTGACACTGCATGGGTGCTGAATCCTGGCATCTTACCTTCAGTGGCACTGCTATATCTCTGTTATTACCTTGGTAAAAATCATATCAAGTAGATCTTTCTCTCCTTCTAATCTTTTTAGAAAGTATTTGCTAAAGACATGAGAGCTGAACTGATGAAACCTTGCTGGCACTTCTGGCTTTTGGAACTATCCCACTTTGTCTCAAGAAGACTGGGTTGATGTAAAATGGAGGTGAGCTTTGAGCTGAGGGTTTGAACCTTGGACTGTAGCTGCCAGGAAGGTGTTCTGTCACTGCTTGTTGCTTTCTTCTATGATGCACTCGGATGTGGGTCACCTATTGGTAGTGAGACGTGGAGACAGAGGGTGACACAGGAGTAAAATCTGATATGTGCTGTATGCGTACAGAGTCTCACACTTGCTATTAAATCTAGCTATAAATGCATTGCTGGGAGGAGAAGGAGGCTCAGCAATGCTATTTCTATCAACTTATAAAGTTTACAGTGCTGCAGAATATAACCTACTGCATATAAATCAAAGCATGTAACAAACTTGAACTCATAAAGATGTGTAATGTTCTCTCAAACCTCTGGAACTTCAAATTCCCCTGAAGGGACTGTAACTTCAGTATTTTATAAATCATTAGGAGTGAATATGAATATTTTGACCCCACCTCTGCTGTTATTAATAAAGGTAATAAAGGGATATATAAGATGAATTGTAAAGGATTGCTGTTCATAAACTCTTAAAGGCAGAAAGGACCATTATGTGTGATCTCATCAACTTTCTGCCTAGCTCAGATCACAGAATTTTGCTTGCTAGTTCCTGACCTGAATCCCACAAAGCTCAGAAAACCTAACTACCAGTCTACTCTGACCACAGAACTTGGTTGTTTCTTAAAGGTGGTTTTAAAAGAAGCATCAGTTACACAGAGAGCTATGGCTGTTGTCTTATGAGTAAGAATCAGAGTGATTTTTACAGTGCAGTGTACCTTTGGGAGGGATTTTCTCTTCTGTTTTAGCCTTTAAAGCTGCTATAAGGGCCACTTAATAGGCTGGGGGAGGACATCCCTGAGTGCAGGCAGTATCTAGCCAGAGGCTGGCCTAAATGACTCAGACTGTACCCTCAGCAGAGACAGCAAGAAGGCATGAATCCTTTGTGCCATTTATAGTTGTGAACCTTGACTGCTGCTGTAGGTAGCAGAACAAGCACTGAGTAGCCCTGATAGGGAAATCAACTGTAACTGAGCAGGGTTTGTTCTTGTTCTTTCCTTCTTTCTTTTCTTCCCCCCCCGCCACTTGACATTATGCTGAAAACCTTACCTGCTCTTATAAAAGTCCAGAATATGAGGTCCAAGGTCACTCAAAGCTGACCTTATACCTTCTTTTCCCTCATGGAGAGGAAAAAAAGTATTCTCTTTTTTAAAAAATATTGATTTATTTTTACTGAAAACAGTACACTTTAACCAGCCTTCTGTAATAGGTTAATAAAATCTTCCTTTAAATAAGAGTTATTTTGAATTGTAGATTTCCTGCACATGCTTAAGGTTTGTGCCCATGGTAGTTTTTAGAGCTCAAATTTAGATGCTTTGTTATCTGTAGTAAAAGTGACAGTGCTGTGGAGTGAGGAATTAGTAAGATCTCCACTAGCTGTTTTAGAATCTAAGCTGGCTCTTATGCCATGCTGTGTTGTCATTAATTTTTATATTGTCAATTTTCCTAATCATAAGCATATTTGAAAGAGCAGATCCCTGGGCATATCTTACACCACTGTTTTCTTCTTTGGAAACCAAAGAAGTTTTAGCTGTTAGTTTCTGTAGTTCTGCTGAAATTGTGGAACTACTCTGAGGCTGAGCAAAGTCTTTCTGTTCAGCGTGCAAACCCCTGTACAGTCATGTTATACCTGAACTGGGAGGCTAACAGTGGTGATGGATGCATGGGCCAGAGAACCTGGCTTCATTCTCAGATCCCAAGTTGATGCTCCTTGGTGACAGAAATACAGCTAGTATTTGTTTGATTTTTACAGCTCAGCTGTATTTAGCCAGATATGGAGAAGAGAGAGGATACTAAACTACTATTTTGTACCTTTCCTGCCTTGTCCAGAGTCTGCTTCAGTCCTTGGTAAAGCTGAGAATAGTTTTGGTGTTGCTCTAAACTGTACTTAACTACCCCTTGCTATCAGATCCTTTCCAGAGTCCTGGAGATACCATACCACAGTGCAACTCTGGCCATGTCTTCTGCCTTAATTGCACATTCTGTAGTAGGGACTACATGGGATAAGAGGAAATAGAAAAAGCTTTAAGATTTGGCTATACTTCAGTAAGCCTTTTGGGGGATAGGAGAGGAAGCAGTTACGTCTATTATAGAGGTGTAGTCCCTGGTTTATATGGGTCCCTTGAAGTTAGAAGAAAAAGATACAGTCTTCCTAGGCAGATAAGAGGACCTCTTATTTATTCTCATGATTTCTAATCTTTTAGTTGTTTATCATGCTTATCGTGGTTTTGAATGCATTTGCATAGAATTGAATATTTTTATTTTATAGTACAGGACTCCAGAGTATTTAATGGAGGAAGAGCTGGTATTCTTCTCAAATGGAGCAGTACAACTGAGCTGTAGAAAGACTGGCTTTAACCTTTTCAAACTGAACAAAGAAATAAACCACTTTATCATCTATACGTATGGAGGATTTAGGTATTCTCTGACATCAATGATGTCTACATAGCTCTTAAAATGAAAATATATAATTCCCATAATTTAATTCAGTCACAAGATAGCAGATCAGAAAAAGGAGAATGAATCACTGTCACAAATACTGTTCCTCTGCTTCACTGACAAGGAAAGATAAAATAGAAAGAATTATTAAAACAAGGAACCATTTGCAGGTTTGAATTTGGATATCCTCTTTTTCCCTTAGTGTTAAGCAGGAGTGTGTTCTGTCATTGTAACCCGTTGTTTGGTGTTACTGCATCAGTTAGCACAACGTGAGTAAATACTGTGAAGAGAGTATTAAATGCCACCTTGCAGCAACATTCCTCAAAATTGCAACCCCTACCTTCTTTCTGAAAGTAGGTATTTCTCAGTGAAAATGAATTATTTGTATTTCTTTCAGCAGTGGAACATAATTAGAGCCACGCAGATGGTTGATTTAGTTCAATGTGTGAAGACCATTCCAAAAAATGGAGACAGAAGGAGGAGTACAGTTTAGACTGACAACAAAGTTACAGTTTTGGGTAATACTAGAATGATTACTAGTTGGTTTGGGCTTTGTTGTTAGTTTTGGTTTTTTGTTTTTTTTGAAAAAAGATTCCTCCATTCCCTAGTTTCACGCAGTTGCACCCCCTTTAAAAAAGGCTTGAGGATATTGAAGAACAATGCAGAAACATCCATTGTGAAATAGGTCAGAACTGAACTCCTTTTTATGGCTGCATAAAGTAGGGGAAGAGAACGTGGTTGACTAGGTGAAGGTCACATAATAGCTTGTGACAGAGCTGAAAAGAGTCTTTAATTGAGAAAGCTTCTGAGTCGGAAGTCCAGGTTACTGCCTAAGGTGCCTCTGGAGTGTATTTGTGTTGGATATGTGCCCATCCTGTATTTAATGTATGCTGTTTACAAACTGACCTTTCCAGGAGGGAATGTGCTCCATCAGGTATTGTTAAATTCATTAACATAAAACCAGCCCATAAACAAAGAATGAATTTCTGACTTCGTCTAAGAAGACAGATAGCAATAACTGGCTGAACTTAATGAACTGCTCTGAGGGAATATGCCTTTGATTGCATTTATTAGTTATAGGAGTTGCTTTGAATTCCAACACTCCATCCCTGTCTCTGGCAGCATTCAGCTCTGCTACTCTCAGTTATGCTTTAGCCTGTTGCCCTCAGCTGTATTTTAATTGAAGCTCATAATATTTTAAGACCACTCTGTCTTTCCAGATATCAAAGCAAATGGATTTGTAAGTCCCTTGACTCCTGTACTGTACACATGAGCTGTCTTTCCATAACATGGGAATTGGTAAAACAAGCAAAATGTCGTTCACACATTTGAAGAAGTTCAATATTAATTGCCTAGTGAATATTTTCTAGAAAAAGTGACTTAATATCATGACATTCTGTGCTTACTGCAAAGTGAAAGAGCAAAAGGAAAAGAACCTAAAGCTGATAGGATTTTTAACAAAGGGCATTTATAAAGTTGAGGCAGACTAGTTTTCAGGAAGGACCAACAGAGGCTGATTCAAAGAATGCTATTATATTAGCAACCAGATCTACATGGTACCTCAGCACTCAAACCTTGACAAAGCTGGGGATGGGAGATTTCTTACAAGGCAATAAAAGGAATTCTTATCACAGAACTGCAGAATTGTTGAGGTTGGAAGGGACCTCTTGAAGTCATCTTGTCCAACTCGCATGCTCAGGCAGGGCCACTAACAACCAGTTGCCCAAGACCATGTCCAGATGGCTTTTGAGTATATCCAAGGATGGAGTGTGTACAGCCTCCATGGGTAACTTGTTCTAGTGCTTCATCACTCTCACAATGAAAATGTATTGAACTTCATGAGGTTCCTTTTGGCCCATTTCTTTAGCCTGTCAAGGTCCCTCTGGATAGCAGTATGACCCTCTGGTGTATCAGCCACTCCTCCCAGTTTTGTGTCCTCAGCAAACATGCTTGAGGCTACATTCTGCCCCAACATCCAGATCACTGGTAAAGTTGTTAAACTGGATTGGACCCAGTATTGGCCCCTGGAATACACTGCTAGTTACTGGCCTCCAACTAGACTTAGTGCCGCTAATCATCACCCCCTGAACTTGGCTGTTCAGCCAGTTTTAAGTCTCCCTCACTATCTACTCATCCAGCCCATATTTCAACAGCTTGTCTGTAAGGGTCTGATGGGGATAATGTGTGAAAGGTCTTCCTGAAGGTAATATAGGCAGAGCTGACTGTTTTCCCTTTGCATACCATGCTGGTCTTTCATGAGAGAAGGTTCTCAGGTTGGTCAAGCATGACTTCCTTTTGGTAAATCCATGCTGACTGTTCCTGATGTTGTTCCTAGCCTTCATATACCTGTAAATGTTTTCCAGGATTATTTGCTCTATCACCTTCCCAGGTGCCAAGGTGAGGCTGGCCAGCCTGTAATTCCCTGGCTCGTCCTGCTTGTCCCTTTTAAAGATAGGAGTGACATTTGCTTTTCCTCTGGTTACTCTAGTTTGTGTGCTGAATTTCTTCCCTGAGATGTTCTGCACTCGGCTTAGGTAGATTTTTATTTCTAAGTAAATAAAGAGGAGATGAGTGGTTTTCTGCAAAGCGAGCTAGTGCTTTATAAGAACAAAAGCAAGCAAAAGGGGGTGAGGCCGATTTGGATTTGGAGAGCAGAACCACCAGTAATCCTCATTGTATTAAACCTGCAGCAACATTTTACAGTGACAAAGAACAGTCTGAACACTTGATTATACAAGAGAAAGGCTCTCATAGTATTAATAAAGCAGCATTCTGTCTGACTTTGAAGTCCCAGCTTAAACATGGAAACCACAGATACTAGAAAGTGATTTTCCTTGCAATGTTTTTAATCACATTTGTTTTCCCTGGTAGGTCAGGAAGAACTGAGAACATGGATTAACTCTTTCATGCAATGTATCTATAGTCTTGCATGCTACTACTACCCTAGCCCAGGTTAGTTAGATCAAGTGTGCTATAGCTGCAACAGCTTTGCTGCATATGCTTAGCAGTCTCCTGTGAAAGTGGAGAAAACCTCTTGACTTGTTTATTTACATGTGAAATGCACAGGGAGTGTGGGAGGAGGTACCTGCATCTTAGGAGGATGAAAAAGCTTATCCTGTTATTCTGGTACATACAGAATTACCCATTCCAGATGAATGGTGTATATTTTCAAAACTGTATAGATGACTAAAGCTGTGCATACTCCTAAGTACAAGGTAGCACTTTCTAGTTATTAAAAATGAGACATTTCTGAGAATGAGCCTTGGATTCTGCAATTATGTAGAAACACAAGACAAAACATTTTAAAAATGTTCGTATCACCTAAATAATGGATTTATAAAATCCCCTTATTTTTAATTTTCCAAGCTGTATGACTTCAAATACCATTTTTTCAAGGGAAACTGGGAAAACTGGATTCTCTTCCTACCTTTGCCACTGATTCCTTGTGTATTATGGACAAAGTGTTGTAACACTTCAGAGTCTCAGTTCTCTGTGTCAGATAGGGCATATAGAGGCAACATACATGCAGAGTTTAGGAAGAGTATGTGTTTGTACTGCATGAGAAATAGGGTTTCTATCTTGAGGGACAATTGATGTGTGTTTGATGGGGCAGAATGCTGAAATCCGCTGATAGAAGTTTTTGTGTGCATAGATAAGATGGAAGATTAAGAAATATAATAGGTAAAAGAGGAAATATGAAAATTTTATGTTGATCTTCTTTTCATGCCTAGCAAAATATGTTGCCAGATGCTTTAAGTCACAGATATGGTAGTTGGCCATTTAGGTGACAGCTGTCATTCATCAGATTAATACTAATAAAGGTTTGTATTACCTAGAGCAAACCTTGGGGCAGAAGACTGGTGAAGGAAATGTATCAGTGGCAGGATTTATAAAATCGGGCTCTGCAACATAGTGGTGCTGTGCTCTTCTTTCCTTAAGGAAATCAAACATTAGATGTTGTCTTCCTGCTTTGTTTATTATTTTCCATCACACTTATTTTTCTCCTACACCAAGTGCTGCAAGCTCCTCTCAGTCTTCCCCTGCCATAATTTTGGTATCCATTCCTTCTGTGATTCAGTGTGGTCACTGGGGAAACATTGCTTTAATGATTTGCTATTTAACTGCTCAGTGTTCCTTGCATCATCAGAGAAGCGGCAGCGTTGACAAAGTACAGCCTGCCCATGGGGAGTACTAGATCAGTGGAGAGACTAGTTGCTATGGCAATACATTACATAGCAATGAGGGATTTTGGAAGATGCATCTGACAGTTTGAGGTAAAGCATCATCATTTCCTTGCAGCTTTCAAAAAGTGTCATAATCTGAAGTTCACTGGGCTGCTTTTTTTTCTTCCTTTTTTTTGTTGTTTGTGAGGTGCCATTTCTGAATAGCCCCGAGCATGCGACAAAACTGAAAGGAAAAGCCTGTGTCCTCAAGGAGGCAACAGTTCAGGTTAAAACAGAGGGAGGAGGTCACTTCTGAGGCAATTTATGAAGCATGGTCAAATGGCTGTACAGGTTCTCTGTACGTCCTTACTTCTCTTTCACTTGGACACACACATCTTCATTTTATAGGCACGAGTGACGCATGAAAGGAAAATATAGAACTTATGAAAAGTAATCACTCGTTATAAGTAGTATTGTAAAATAGATTAGAAGGAGATTCTTGAGAATAAGAGCCAAGAAGAAAGTCAGCAAAGGAAAAATTAACTATAGGAAAAAAACCAACCCAAACTTGTTTCTTCAACAAGCATGGAAAAAAGAACCAGTAATGACACAACTTGAAAAGTAACACTGGAAACTGAAAAGTAACACTGACAGGTCTATCTTCAATTTTCAACTTTTTCTTCAGATATTCTGTTTAAGAATGAACAGCTGTTTTATCCATGTATGGAGAGAGAGAAGGAGGATAGTTAAAATATTTCCCTCCAGGACAAAGAAAGTTCTTAAGACAGGTATTTAGATACTTAATGTTTATATAGGAATATATATAATTTTTTAACAATTCCATTCCCTGTCTTGGAGAGGTGTAAGATTGCCCACCCTGTAATTACTGCTGAGATTTTGTTGCTTTGTACCTTTGGGTAGAACATTTGTCTGTGCTGCACAAGTGAAGAGTACATGTACTGGAATATTTGATACTTAATTTTTGCTTACAGCAATGTTGAATGCCACCAAACCTGGAGAAGTTAGCTTCTCGCTAGGGCAGATGCAAGTGCTGTATTTTAGTGGATGTCATGTTTTGTTTGGCAGTCTGGACTGGATGCTTCTGTGATTGTAATTTCAATTAATCTTCTGAATAGATATTACCTCCAAGACATGACTTTCTAATGCTTATACAGCGTACTTAATGATGCACATGTGTTTCTTGCTCTGGATACTAAAGCACCAATGGGCTGTTTGTCAGGCTTTGGGGGTTTTTTGTTGGTTGGTTTGTTTGTTTTTAAAGCAGCCAATATTGGTTTTTAGAATATGCAATATCAATGCCTAAATTCTATTAACTTTTAAAGACTTCTGTTCCTCAGGCCCTTAAACAGTTTTGAAAAATAGAGCCCACACATCAAACACTGAGAGGCTACTGAAACAGCCAATTCTTGACCTCGGGTAAAGTCCTTTTCTTAATTGAGTTATCAAATTAAGGGTTACCGTAGATCGTAGCTCCAGGCAAGATGAGATGCTTGAGCTAGAAGACATTTGCTGTTACAGGAGAAACTAACATAAGCTGCATCATGTAACAAATAATTTCATAATATTAGATTTGTGGTAAATGTATGATGAATGGCAATTCCCTGATCTAATATCAAACCTTTGGGCGCAATATATTTGAATGATGTCATTACATAATGTTTGAAGCTGTTAATATGATTATCTGGAATCACTGGAGAAGCATGATGCTTGAGGAGACTGGATAATAATTTAGCTGTGTTTGTTCTTACAGCATCTCTGCTTTGAATAGTCTCAGTGTGGTACAGCTGTAACCCCCTATTCTTTTTCCAGGATTGTTTTTTATTCTCGTTGCTAACGTCGTTAGGCTGTGGCAAATGGGACTGCAGTTGCAGTTTTCAGAATCATGGCAGGGAAAGAACTGCAGCTTGAAAGCAAAGGTTTGTGGTGACGCAGTTGTGAGAGCTGATGAGCTACGATGAGCCAGATGAGCCCTTGTTTTCCTCATTGTAATGTTTGCGTTAGAAGACGGATTTCTCAGTGGGTTATGGCTTCTTTTTTAGCCATTTCTGGAGCTGCCATAGAGAGGATCGTGCATTGGGCATAGAATAAAGGATGATCCATGTAGACAGAAAAGGCAGAAAAAAAAGTCTACCAAATCCTCTTTCTATTGTAATGTGGTTCTCTTTCTGCAAATGTTTGATTACTGTCCATCCTACTAAAAATGGTGACAAATAAAAGCAAGAATAATTATTATGTTCATTTTCACAGAAACCCTGTTTCATTAAATAGTTTTGACCTGATTCCTACAGTTTAGTATGAATTGCCTTGTTATTTTGCAGCAGTGTTGGTTTATATCTTTAAAAAAGAAAAGGAAAGTAAGAAGGCATGAGTTCTTTATTTGCTTGTTTCAAGATGGTCCCAGTTGATTAAATCTGGTTTCTACTATTTATGTTTGTGTGAGTATACTCTATCTTAAAAATGCATATGCTGTTGTAGGCATCTATAAAATGCTCTGAGATACGCTTATAGTACAAATAGTATCATACCCTTCTGGCCCTTGTCTGTTGAAGATCATGGAAAAATGAATCAAATTATGTCTTTGTTTTGTAAAATAGAGCATTTCTACCAAAGAATTTTCCATGAAAACATGTAAACAGCACATATTGATAACATGCAATCTTTACTACAATAGAATCTGAGCGTATTATATTTTGGGGGAGCTAGATGTGACTGGGAGTTTTCCATGCATGCTATTTAGCAAATCTTTTTGTCACAGTGCCATTAGGTCTTCATCCCATATGGAAATATCTGTCATTTGAAACTGTTTCATAAAGAGCATTGAGTGCTTAAATAATCCTCTGCAGCCTTCTGGTGAACCCCTGGCAGTGGTGAGCCTCTGCTATAGGCTAGAATGCACATTTGCTTCCTGGGATATAAAACCTGAAAATGAAACAGTTGAATCGGGGCTTCGTGTATCTTATACATCTCTGGTTTTGTTCAGACAAAACTGTAGTTTAATCGTTTCTTCTTCTTCATCAGTTTATTGCCCACATTTTAAACCTGCATAACCAGTTTCACTGCTTCTTGCTACTACTGCTGACAAAGGGAAGGGTTGAGTATCTCTCCTTACACATATGATTCTTGAAATGGATTGAGGAAGTCTTTACACCGCTGCCTCAGCGGTCAAATGCTTGCGATACAGACTTTCTCCAGTCTCTTTGCTCTGTGTCCTCTCTTGACCTGCTCTGCCATTTTCAGAGCTCCTGAAGGGCGTTTTCAAAACTAGGAATTGAGGTCTTGCACACTAAAGTTTCCATGTGCAGCACAGATTTCTTTAACCTAATGTAGCTGTTACAGTGATGGTATAATGAGTATCATACTTATAGTCCCATAACCTACTTTAATTAGCTGTAGGCTTTCTTTGTGTTGACATGCAAACACCTTTTTTGCAGCTAAGAATAATTTAGGTTGATCAAAATAACTCAGAATGTATTACAATTCATCCTCATATGTCAATGGCTGCATATGGTTAAAGTATTGGAAGAGATTTTTAGAGGTAGATGTAACAGTAAAACAGTTGATGTTCTCAACAGGAATTCAAAACCTGCTTGTCATTTCTGACTTTTCTGTTAATTTTCCTGTTTACTTAGGCTACATAATTGAATAATATTTTGGCCTCCATGTTGCTATAAAGAATGCAAAATAGTTTGGTTTTGTGTGTTGCAGTGTTATGTCACGGCAATGGAGGATATGGTGTATATTGCATGT
This sequence comes from Caprimulgus europaeus, assembly GCA_907165065.1. The sequence goes on along the minus strand of OU015540.1, from coordinate 14,888,538 downwards.
ATGTTGACTGCATGCAAACTCTTCACTGTTCAAATAGCTCAAGACAGTTGAAGGTTACTTTGGGAGTGGTAGCATGAAGATTTGATCCTTGTCTTGTGAATCACAATCCCCTTTGAACATATTTGCCTCTGAACTGTGTACTGTTGTTGTGCCACTATACACACTCTGATTTCTGTGAGAGGTTCTATGAAAAAGATTGTCTTGCTGTAATCAGGTGGGATTTTTTTGTGTTCTGTTTTTAAACAGCATGAAGTATCTTCAGCTTCTCCTGAAATGAATGCGAGTTGCAAAGTTGGAAAACTCTTTAAAAAAAAAAAAAAATAAAATCATTGCTATTCCAGTCTGGTTGCATTAGAAAAGTAGAGACTTCTGTGAAAAACATTTTACTCCAGCCTGGTTTTTCAGGCCATGGCACTTAACTTCAGGTAGCCCACCTAAACTATCTCTGTGGGGCTGTGTATGGGTAGAAAGGAAGCAAGTTTACACCTTTCTCTTGCACCTACAAGTCACTGTTAGGAAGAAGCTATGCTGTTGGGGAAGTCAGAAAACTAAAGCAGAAAACAGCTTTAATCACTGTGGCAGCTATTGGTGCATCAGAGATCATCAATAGAACTCAGTGCATCTTTCACAACTAGGCACTCGTTCAATCCTTTCTGGCTCCTCTCCCAAGAGAGTCTCTATTGACACAGTGGCTTCTCTCACAGACAGGTAGCTGTGGATTATGGATGTAGGCTCAGTCCTTCCATGGAGGGAGAATAATGGAGGCTTCTAGGAGGGAGAGGAAAGCAGAGGCCCATAAAGCCCTTCATGTAAGAGAGGGCAGCTGGATGTTGTCTCCAAAGTAGAAATGGCTCAGAAAATGGCATCCAGTTACGTGGGAGCAGCATGACTGGGGGGAGATATGGTAAGACAGAGTGACATTAATTCAGTCAACACAGTGGAGTCTTCTTTTGTGCTAGTTCATCTCTGTAACTGGTCAGGTTCACAATATATATTCCTTGAAGCAATCTAATAGCAGGGTTCAAATGTTTTAACATAAATTTGTTCTCTTAAATGGCTAATTTTGCAGTAATGTGTTAGTGCAGACAGTATGCAGAAAAAGCAAAAGCTTGGATAGGTACAGTGTGATTTCATGCTGGAGATAAGCTGGCTAGCATAAGGGACAGCTGCAAATATCTCTGCTCTCTTTAATGCTTCTCTTTTATTACATTCTGGGCAACAAAGATGCCTTAGCTTATGTAGAAGTATCAACAAAGCCTTCTGCAAAGAGTGTAACGAATGGATCCAATAACTTTTTCCGCCTTGTTGATAATTCCATCTTGTCTCCTTGTGTACGGCTTTCTAGCCTGAGATTTTGAAGCAAACTTTCATTAAGGACAATCTGCTTTATTTATAGTACAGTCTGATGAACAGGTTGAGAGAAATTGCATTGACCTATATATAATTACTTGATTTAGCTGTTGCAGTCTGAGTCAACTCTGGGACATTTCTCTTCCCTTCCTTCCTTGCATTTACTGCTATTTATTCTTCTCAAATCCAGCCAACTGTAAACTCAGAAAGAGACAGCAAGCAGACTATGCATCCATCTGAGCATTATGAGCTCATGACATTAAACCCTGACGAACTGAAAAATCCAACAAGCATTAGCAGAAATGTTTCATCCCTCTTTGTGTCTTAAAGGCAGAGAGAATCTTCCAGGCTTGTCCTGTTGTTCATGCACATACGACTTCATGTAGGTTCTCTTTTTTTGGTCTCTGAGAATTTCTGCTATTATTTAAAGGTAACATTAAAATTTCTTTGGTTTTTATTGCCATCAGCTATAGGTGGAGCTTTTAAAAACACAGAAGATACAGTTGTTACGGATTTCTGCTGTGAAGCCCTTTTGTGATTTACTGTTGGAAAAAGTACCTCTGCAGGTACAGCAACACTAAATACTTATTTACTTGCTCTCTTTAGCTCAACTTTTATTCTCTATATCTAAACCTGACTGTAAACTTCCCCTGTGCTGTTGAGTTCTGTCCTTGTTCTCGGTGCTTTTCCATGCACTCTTACTCATTTTGATGCTGCTTATGCAACTGGCAAAAGGACTTTGTACTCTTCTTCAACCCTGTCACCAACATACCAGGATATCTACAAATCACACCTGAGTGGGATTAATATCCCTTTTAATGTCCATGTTTTTTGATGAAATCAATGTTTAATTTATTCAGGTACCTCTGCCTCTACTCCAGCCCAGCCTCATCCCACAGATAATTCTCCTCTGGTGTTTGTCAGCTGTACTTCATCTGTTCGGTGAGCTCTTTGGGGCAAGGATGATGTCATATGTGCAGTATGACATATATACTGCAGGGTGTGCAGCGGGGCTGCTGCAATGAAAAGTCGTTGCCTGTGAGGGGGAAGGTGGCCAGTGGCCAGAGTGGCACATGGTGTTCAATCTTGGCTTCTCCTTCGTGTTGCTTTTGAAATAAGAATTCATGTAGAACTTAGAATGGAAAAATGAAACACCACCGCCTGTAACCTAAGTAAAAGTTATTAGTGCTCCTCTTTAATGATGTATACAGAACTTGTGCTCACTAATGTGTAGGTTTTCATCATTACTGATATGCTGATTTAGACCACTGGTAACCTGTTAGGTGCCAATGTATTTTGAAGATGGTTTCCACAAATCCACATGCTGAAGGATTTAAGAAGCAGACAGTCCTTTAAGTGTCCAACTGCTCCTCAAATCTCTGTGCTAACTGAAGTCAGCTCTTGGAAACCTGGGTTTTAATGAACTGAATAGATTAAGGTGCTGAGAAGTCTATACTTTGACTTTTGTCAACCTTAAAGGCAAGAAGTTCCAATTTTTAAGATCTTTGTTTCTGGTGATATTCTCAGATATTCTCAGTAGAAGCCCAGTTGTATGGTTTTATCTGTGCAGGAGACTTAACTCTTATTTTCTTTTATAAATAAATTCATTCCTAGTCTGTGCTTTGTGGCTTGCTGTAGAACAGTCTTTCAGGAGGTGACCTGGATAATAAAATAAATGAAAAACAGATTTTAGCCTTTAAAAGCTGTGTACAGATTCAAAATACGGAAAAACTGTGATTTGGGAACACTTTTCATTGCTTTTTCTCTTGGCAGCATAAGATTTAACAGCATTAGAAAACCTTTGTGTGAAGTTTGAACATTTCTGTTCCCTTCAGTGGGTAAAGAACATCCCCCTCCACCTCCCTGTGTCATGGGGTTTATATGATGTTCTCTCTGTAGCACTTTCTTGATCAAAGATTAAAGACAAAAAAAGACAGTTATGGGCACTACATCTTTTTGAGACATGTGAAAAATAAAATGGGCAGGCTTCCAGGGAGCATCTGTGTCCATCAGGCTACGGAAAAATAGAACAATATGGGGCCAAAAAGGTAGTGTCAAGGTATGGAGGTTTAAACTGCAATAGAATTCAGATTGTAGTGATCACTGAAGGGAGAAGAGAAAGATGTGAACACGCTGAAGCAGAGGTGGGGATAGAAGTTCCTTTGCTTTATACTTCTCTCCAGATTGCAGTGAGAGGAGCCTTGTACTAGCTGCAATAAAGGACCCTAACACCAACTAATGATAGTCACATTGTATTTCTAGAGGGAGCAATCTTTTAGAGGGAGCATGCTTCTGTGACTAAGGGCTTTGTGAGTCTTAGATGGCTCCCTGAATATTCTTAAGCAAACCTTGTCAAGTTTCTCTTAACGTGGAGAATGTACTTAGGCAATCTAGAGAAAAGTTACTTGTGAGAATAAATACACAGGTTACCAGAAATGTACACGATGCTGAGAGGACAGGGACTGCCCCAGGGAAAAAATGCCTTTCCCCATTTAGGCTTCCATTTTCAGAAACAAACTTTTTTCTGATGTAAGGAGTGGTTTATCTATAGTTTCTATTCCAAGGGCTCAAGGTTACCATTTCTTTTACAATTATATATTGCAGACCTGGAAAACATTTGAGAAATGCAGGCATCTTAAAGCAACAGTATGTACCACAGATACTAAGCATTATTCTTTATTACATGTGGAAATTCTTTTGGAGGGATATTACACTCAGTGATATTTATTGTTTCATATGTATAAATCACTCTAAACAAATCTATAATTACAAAAAAGGCAGTTTTACTTATTTATTTATTTCAAAAAGCACACATAATCACTCCCCTGTTAACACAGGGCTGAAAGGACAGTGCAGTTGGAGAACTCACCACAGCCAGCGAGAGACAGGTTCTGTTTGCTTTGCCTCAGGCTTCCTGTGAGGCTGAATAAGAGTCACGTCAGGCTTTTAGCCTACTGGGAACTTTTTTGTGGAACATGATTTGATTTGTAAATGCTGGCTTGTTAAAACAACATTGTTTTTCAGAAATGTATTAATATTGAAGAACCTTTGTCGAGCTTCCAGCAGGCTTCTTCAGGTTTACAGCTACTTTTCTGAATTGGCCAACTTCAAAAGTCAGAAGAAGCCTGCCATTTGCACGTTACAGTTTTGGAGAGACAATGGTTTTGATTCCTGAAAAGGTATCCAAAAAATATTTTTCAAGAGTCAGAAAAATATTTTGTAGATAACATTTGAATTCAGGAAGCATAAAAAGTTCTAGAAATTTAGAAATGCTAAGATAAATTACAAATTTTTAAAGAGTTAATGGCAGGCTTGAAAGGTACTGAAAACATGTAAAAATGCAATGATGTGTCTACTAACCCTTTGTAAAGTAAAAAAAAAAAAATACAGAAGGTGTCTTGTCAACTTAGGTTTCTATATATTTGTATATGGCTTTTAGGACTCCTGCCTCATTACAAGTCAAGGTTAATAGTATTTAGTTTTAATTTAATAAAATTATATTAGATATTATAATCCACTGAATTCCCTCAAACTACCTTTTGATTTACGAATGTGATGGATGGTATTTGTTTTGTATGTTTATTTTACATTAGAATGGTTAATGGGTTAGAAATACATGATGTTCTTTCTGGAGAACAGAGAGGTTAGTTCTGCTCTTCAGAACAGCTACATGCACTGCGGGTTATGTGGTGAAACAGGAGGCACTTGAGGTGCTGTGACAAAAGAGCAAGGAGCAAACAGGAAGCCTCACTGCAGAGCTGACAGAAAGATGCTTCCTAGAGCTTGAGAAGAGGCTCTGTAGAACTGTCTGTGGTTTGGAAAGCCAGTGAATTGCTGGGCTGAAACCAAACCTGAAGATGTTCATTTGTGAAGCCCCAAGGTGGAAGGCTACTCAGTCTAAGAAATAATGAAAGCAGAATCTCCTCAAGAGCTGTGGCAAACTCATGGTCTTGTCTAAACCTACTCATGGGCTTATAAGAATCTTAACTAAGGGATAATCTTGCATTTCTGTAGGGAAAGGAAAAGATTTGCTCACTGACAGTTCGATAATAGGACAGAGAAATCTTGTTGATTTGGAAAACTACCTCTGCAGTAACAGAAAAATGTGAAGTCTCTTCAAAACAGCCTAGGGTTATTATCCTAGTGCACAGAATAATTAACAGACACAGTGAGAGCAAATGGCTTGAATAAAGCTGTATAGCAGTCATAATGGGAACGTCTGACTTTTAGCCCCGTATACGCTGAAGTAGGTCAGGTTTGAAGTCTTGTATCTCGTTCCCCAAACACCTTATCAGCGCTGAGTGTGAGGGATATATTGGGCCAGGTACAGCAGTCTGGGAGCACTTTCCATTTTCAGTAAATTAATCCTCTCACAGCATGAAATAAAAAGATCAGAACATGATGTTAAACCTCATTTTGTATTTTCAATTACTAGGGGATAATTATTTTCTTTTTAAGTCTTGGAAGATGACATGATCTGAATACTCACTACCTGCTGCTTCTGCTTGCTTTCCTGGAAGCAGAGATAGTTCAGCTGGGAGACTGCACAATATAATTAGGTTTATTTTGCAGCCTGGCAAGGCCCTGTATGTCATCTGGAGGAAAGTGCAGCACTTTAATCTTGGGTTTAGTGATGTTAGGCTGCATAAAGGTGGAGTACAATTACATGGATTGAATTTTGTATGTGGATTTGGAGCAGGAGAAAGTGGGACAGTGGCAAGGTGCTTTGAACGTTGTTCCGTACTAAGTCAACCTGATAGAACAAGGCTTTCATCTTGTTAGCCGTACCTATATTTCTGCACAAGTGAATGTGAGAAAGTAATTCACAAGAGCTCTCAAAGAGAATAGCTATTTTTTAAAAAGTTACTGTGGGGTGGGATTTTAAATATTGCAGGCTTCCTATTTTTTTGGATGGAAAATAACTGGTGAATTGCATTGATTTCAAAGAGAAATGTTAAGTAAAATGTGAAAGAGTATAAATATGAATATAACAAAATAAAGATATCAGCGGATTTGGCTTGGGTGATAGGTTTTGATAGGATTCAAAACAGCTGTATGAAAAGTGCCACTAGTAACTGGAAATAAGTAGGGTCTGAGCAATGTCATGCAAAAGAATCGCTGCTTCAAAACATATCAGGACAATGTAATCCTTTCCTGTCCTACATGGACATGTCCTGCTCTGGAGATGTAACATTTGTATGCTTATGCCTTCCCTATCCAGTGCAGTGAATTGCACCTAGTTTGTCACAAATTTCTGCTTCTCTCACTTCTTCGGATTAAATTTAAATGGAATGTGGTAGGTTACTCATAATGCTTCCAGCATTTCAAAAAGCATCATCATGATGAGATTCATCTTGGGCAGAAAATGAAAAGAGGTCAGGGAATGAAAAGATTCATAAGAAAACACATTAAAAGACCAGAATCCCTATTAACAGCCTTCCCATTGAGATATTGTGCTAGCGATTACACTTACTATGCAGTTATTTTCCTTATACAGTGAAACAGTCTCTGGAAAAGACTATTCCTTTGGAGCACAATAAATGCAGGACAGTCTCTGTACTCTGGGGTACAGATATTGAGTTCTATCCTTTGACTTGTATGGGCAACAGTGGTGTTTAATTTATTTTTTAGTTGCAGTTGGTGAGCACAGAGAGAGCATTTACATTTATTTCTCTCGTGTGCCTTCAGTTACTTCAGTGATTAACACTGGAGACTCAACACAGTGCTGATACAGTTCTTCAGTTTTAGTTATGCATCGCTTGGCATTTTGGAGGCAGAAGGAGATATATTACTATTTCATTAAAATTAATTTGAGCTGAGCTTATCCTTCAAAGACCAATGCAGTCTTGAGATACAATACAGTGTATCATTGAGGTCTAACGGCAGAGCCAACCTGAAGGGAGAAAAGTGCTGCAGCTTTAAAGAAATTGTATGACTTGCTTGGGGAGGGAGGTGAGGGCATTCGTGCTTTAGTTGCTTTGTCTTATAAAACAAAGAGACATTTTAAGAGGTTGGGTTTTTTGTGGGTTTTTCTGTTTGGGTTTTTTTTTAATAATTAAGTTTCTAGGAGTTGAAACAAAATGGAAATGTTATTCATAATCACTAGCCCCTGTGTTGGATTGCACAATTATGTTCTTCCTCAGAAAAGTTTTGTGATGACAATAGGTGTTCCTTAGTCAGATCTGTTATGTCTGCTGAAATATATTGTGTATGTGTTCTCCTTTAATGCCAGGGACAGAAGGGAAGATAAAAATAACAGTAACAATCCACATTATAGTTGGCGTAGTTTCTGAAAATTGCAGTTTAATTCTGTATTCATTTTCAAAAGAAACAAATCTTGTGCCAATTACAACCGTTTTAAGGAGTTTGCCTATTTCCAGTTCTGGTTTTTATAATTGTTCCAGTTCTTATAACAGCTGAAATAGGCAGCCTAGGGGTTATCTAATTGGTTATTTCAAAGAGAGATGTATTGTACATTTATTTAATCTTTTATACTGATATTCTCTAAAATAGTTTTTCTTTTAACTATTTAAAAATAGAAATTATTTTATTTATATGTTATATCCAGGCCCCTATGGCTTGCTTGCTGTTTGTGTTTTAATCAAAAGATACCTTCACATTTTGGAGCGAAACCGTGTGTATGTATATAACATCAGGTAGAAATGTCACGATGTGAAAGGGCACTATGGCAAGCAGGCACTGCCCCACGTTGCTTGCCAGGAGGAGCATGGAAATGATGACAGGGAGTTCTTCCTTCTTACCTTCTGGGTCTGCACAGGGTTGGTTTATGTTTGCTGGTGCAATCCATTTGCTCTTAGCTAAGTTAAACTCATAGTATGCTTTAGATATGTTGGATTCCTTCTTCCTTGCTCCCTTTGTTGCCCCTAAACTCAGCTTTACCTGGCTCTCAGGGTTGTGTTTCTCCAGTGATCAGTAATTGACTATTTGTGTTTAGAGCCTTGAGGCCTTTCTTACAGTGCTATGTCAACACTTTCAAGGTCTCTGCTATCAGCTGTACTTGTATTTTTGAGGACCCAGCTGTGCTTGTATTTTTGAGGACCCCTGTTAAAGGCCCTTGTTTGTTTGCAACAGCCTTTAAGCTGTGGTTTTCTTATAAATATTTTATTAGCACAACCTAATCATACACGCAGCCTTGTTTCAGGGTCACTGAATACCTTATTCTTCAAAAATAATGAACCATTCTAAGAAGAACATGGCTGGTGGGCACACACAGGCACAACCTTCTGGTCACTGTTGCCAGTATGTGTAAGTCATGGTCATGTGACATAGAGGTAAACGAGCATGGTGGGATTTTAGATGAGAATTTTGATGTAAAGAGGTGAAAGGGACAAGGAGACCCAGATTTTATCTTTGCAACCCTGGGCATTCTTTTTGTCAAATTCAGTGGGTTTTTGCACATACGTAACTGAAATTACATTTCTGGCTCTGTATTTTTATTTTCAAATGATTTCTTCTAAGAGGGCAACCACGATAAAAGTTACAGGGAGGGAAATAGCCAGCCTTGGCTTTTTTTTTTTTTCCAAAAATCTTACTTAAAGTATTGAAACTGTCAAGAAATCTTGCTATGAATGAGCTATCCAAGATGATAGTGTTTGTTTCATTTCAGATCTGTGTTTACAAACAGCTAAAAGCAATACAAAAAGACTCTGTAATCGATAATTAACGCTGGGTGGCTTTACTGGTGGGAGAGGTAAACCTTCTACGTAGACCTTCGTATCTTGAAAGTTGAAACTGGGATAACTTGGGTTAAATTCTCAAAAGTGAAGAGTTTTTAATGACCCCTGAGTCTAGTAGAAGCTCTAAAATGTATAGCCCCTCTTCTTCTGGCACTATTAGGGTTTGGGAGTCTAAAGCCACGCAGGAGTAAAGTACTTAATTTTTCAAAGAAAATATATTTATGTTCAGCTTGGTTGTGCTTACTTTGCTCTCTTCAGAAGCTTGAAGAGCTCATCAGAGGCAAATATTTACTTTGATCTTACTGTCCAGTTTTCATCAGGAGTCTCACACACAGAAATTGTGCTCAGCCTGCTGCCAGGTGAGTATGTGGTCGCTGACACACAGGCCACATTGCTTTCCTTATTCTGCATAAGTGTGAGGCATCAAAAGTCATAAATGTTCTCTAAACATTTCAATTTAACCAAATTAAAGTTCTTGACCACAAGTTAAATTGAACTAAGAACCTATCCCTCTCCACAATTTCTTCTTGTCACTAGTTGCTGAATCATGGAGTTGCAGCAACATGTCTGTAAACACGAGGGTAAAGCCATTACTTAGAGTGCCTGCTTAAACTTCCTGTTGTAAGTAAAATCAGGGAAGAATAAATTCCATTATTTCAAAAATTGCCAAAAATTAAGTAAATAATGTTATTTGATTAATTTTGCTGCTATTCATGTCAGATTATGACTTTGTAGACTTACAGGCTTAAAATTAGCTTATTGCAGGATCTATCACCTAATAAACTCAAAGGTTGTTGATGGAATATGAAAACAAATCTACTGTAAACATAGGTGGTGGTGTTGTTAATCCCTGTGCAACTTTCAGGCCACTTGAATGCAGGTTGCTAAAGTGACTCAATGTTTTGGGCTTGTGTGCCTGATCTTGTGACAGTTTGGAAAGTGTGTGTCTGTGTGGAGGTGGGGGCGATGTGTCTAGATAGGAACAGCTGCGTGAGCCCAGAGCAAAATGAACATGAAGAAAGCAACATTTTAAAGCAATCAAATGCAGCTGTCTTAATCACTAGGAGACTGGAACTAGTTTCTGTTGCTTTAAAAATGGAAGAAAGAAATGGAAGGAAGAAATGAAAAGCAGTTGAAAATTTGCAAAAACCTTTTCCCTCATGCAAACAGTGATAGAACACTCGGATAATTAAAATGCATATGCCACATGACATTAAGCAGCCTTTTGTGAACTGTTAATTAAGATTTAATCAGTCACATATTTTATTCTTGTTGAATTAGAAGATTAGTGTTAATTTCTTGTGGTGTTTCCCTATTCCCTGGTGAAGGAAGTCATTGTGTCTGAACGTAATTTAGTGATCATAGCCTGGTGTGGTAATAAAAACAGACTAGAGACACTAGCTTGACATTTTGGGTAATACAGTGCGTGTGATTCAGATGGGACAATTGACAAATGAATTTGCTGTTTTCTCCAAAATTTAAAATATATTCCAGAAGTATGTGCAAGGTACATGTTAGAACTGTCCTATGGTTGTTAATGTAACAATAAAATGTTAAAAAAATCCTTCCCCAAATTCTTCATTTCTTGTAGCACTAATGGGTTTTGTGCTTTCTCTGTTACACTCAAACTACAGGATTCAGACTTCAGTTCTACACCACAAAACTAAATGCAGCTGGAAACTCTTTGAATGATAATGTTAAGCAAATAATACAGGTTTGGATTGAAATATACTTCTGTGGCTTTCCCTAAATGTGTTCAGCGTATGGAAGTTGATCTATTTCTTGTTTAAAAATTTATCCCCAAAATTTTATTTAAAGTAGATGCCTACAAGATTAATACATTGATACTGCTCTTTGTGAAGGTTATATGGCTAGAGGCTTTAGTAATATTCTGTTTAGTGTTGTGAAATAGTAACAATGTGGTTTATATACCACTTCATGTTAAATATAATAGTTAGATTTATAAATCAGAAATATTTTTCTGTGAAATGTTACACATTTTTTTGGGTTCTTTATTGGCTGGAAGTCTAACTTGGAAGTCTCACATACTTGAAATTCTAAGCCAAGAATTTCCTAAAAGACTGATTTAGTTTTGTTGTGGGGTTTTTTGTTACGCAGCTTCTTGGATATCCAATTTAAGATGCACTTAAGAGATATCCACATTAAGAGGCACCATTTTCAGAAGTTCTCTGGAAACAGGCTTTTAAAATGTCTTGAGCTTGAGGTCAACCATCAATTTCACCACCAATATATATACTTTCAGGTCTTTTTTCCCTCTGTAAAGATACTAGGCCCTTTGTTTGCCTTGGCCTGTAAGAAAGAGCACTTTTCCCTGTCAGACTTAGAGAGCATAAGAGAGAAGATCAAGGAGCAGTAGATTCTCTACACAGACCTAGTGATTAACAGAGAGATGTTATTCTGCAGAAAGCCTGTTACTTGGTGCCAAAGAAACGTCCATGGCAAATTGTCTCCTCACTTGTTCTCTCTTTTGAACATCTTGGTCAGCTCCAAGCAGCTTGTCTGTAATGAGTTTTGTAGTATGCTTCCTTCTGCATACTGTCATAGCAGTAAAAACAGACACGAAGAGGTGACCGCTGTTTTCATAAGCTATGAGAAGGACTTGTGTAGTTTAAGAGAAAAACCTGAAGAGAGATGTTCCTGTGTACTCTCATAACTGTATATGCAAGTTCTAGTTACTGTGTGTATGCAGGAGAGAGAAAAAGCTATAGAACTAATTAATTTTCTCCTCTCATCTGTTCTTTGTTCACACTGAAGTGATTTGTGCAGTGAAAGTTGGCTGAGGAAGAACACTGGCAGATTCCCGCTAATGATGTCATTTAAAATGCTACCATTGTAGGGGTGATTAGAGAACTAGAAACCAACTAGGCTACATTAGATGTATTAGGTGGATTTATGCTAATTTCATTGTTTTTGGAAGAAAGAAAGAGTTCACTAAGTTGTTAAAAGTGGACAGTACACTGTAGCAATAAAATCTTTTCCCATGAATTTATGCAAAGAAGATTATTGTCGAAATCTGTTTCTAGCAATTCAGTCTGTAGATAATTGCTACTGTATCCATTAACTTTGTTTAAATCTTTATCAAATGATCCATTTTTTAAAATGTCCTGTAGTGCATAGTACTTAAATTCTTCTGTATCCCATTAGAGTGCTTTAAGCTCCTATAGCAGCCTAATACACATAATTGTTGTAATTCTGCTGAAGTACTCTCAAACCTCTTTCACCCCCTTAAAGTAGTTAGATTGTCCTTGTTCAAGAGGAGGAAGAGCTATTCAGAATAGGCTTGGAATAATATATAGACATTTTTATCTATGTGAAGGGCCTTCAGAGTTGATTTCTTCCGTCTCAATAGTACTCTATATAGGAGTGTACTGAAAGCTCTGAATTTCACATAATTGTAGTGTGTGTGTATATGTATAAAATCCCAGACTTGTCTTTCAGAAGTCTAGCTCCTGCCTGTGTGTCTAGCTGCAGTGGCAAAACAAGGTCCTAAGAAGTCCTATTTACTTTGTATTTCACTTATTTTGGTAAACACTTTGGGTTTTTTCATTGTTACTCTCTGCTGCCTTTTGTGTGCTGTCTTCCATACTTATTTCACTCCTAGACACCTGCCTGTCTATGAACTTGCTGTCACAACCTAAAGGGTAACTCAGTCTGCAGGTGTGTGAGGATCATGACTGGGTTTGCAGAATTCTGTACTACACAAGGACAGAGGCTTTTATTCTCAAAATTTCTCTACTTCATTACAGGTTATCACAAATGCCACAGATAACCCACTAGCGACTTAACTACTATGAAATCACTACTAGCAAGTAAACCTATGATTAATAAAGCAAATATGTATGTATCAAGCTATTACAAATTACTATCAGCAATCAATAATACAATAATCAATAATACCAGTAGTATGGCAGCAGTTAATAATAGCAGCAGACAACTGTATAGCAACAACCAATTACATAGCAACAATTAATATAATATCAACAGTCAAGTAGGTATAAACTATTTTAGATTGCTACAAACTTATTAGTAGTGAAGCGATTTATTAACAGTATAACAGCAGATATTCTTATGGTAGATTACTTACATGAATATATAATACCTGTATCAATCTAATTCACATTAGATTTCAGAAGGGGCCATGATATGTGGTAGTCCTGGACTGGTGGCTTTGTGGCGATAGTTCTGTGCGGCTTAGTGCCGTAGAGGCACTTTTCAAAAGTTGTGCCTAAACATACAAAACATATCCAAGGGCTCTGACTGAAATTATTTACATCTTTAACTACTCTTAAACTAGGTATGTCTTACTGTCCCATGTTACAATTCGAAAAAATCAAGATGCTTTCTCAAAGCCTTTAGAGTTTTGATTCTGATGTCATCTAATTGGATCCTTCTCTGCTATGTTTAATTAATGAATACTGTAATAACTATTACAAATACTAACAACTATCATTGTGGGAGAAGGTCTGTTAATATTGCTGGATCTACTCCAGGGTTAAGCAATGAGCACCATATTCAGTGTCTCAGTGATTTGCTATTTGGTTGGGTTTGGCAAGTGGTTGCTAACTTTGAAGCACTCTAATTGCATTATCGTCTTAATGAATGTGTTACCCTCTACATAATCCTCATATCCTGAAATACAGGATTTGAATGCCAAAGTAATAGATAAGAGATACAGAAGTGCTAAGAAAGCGATTTACCTGCAGGACTGTATACATAGTAGGACTAGAAAGACAAACCTTAAATTCCTTGTATAGATTCTTCAGTAACAAGCCACTACATGCTAAAATACTTTTCCATAATCGTATATAATCTTTCCTTAAATACATCTGATTGTGCTAGCATACTTATTTCACTGAACAGCTTTTCTTACTCTCTGAACAACTTAAAAATGACAGGTTATAATCAAGCCCCTTATTTTTCCCATTATCATCCTTAGCTTAATTCTTTTGGAGTTGTTGGTTCTGACCAGTGTAACTAATATCTTCCTTTATTGCCTTAGCTATGAAGCTTTTATGTAATCTGTTCTTATAATCAGAACATTGCATTTCAGAGCCTTTTTGGTGGGAGATAGGTTTATTATTATGAAAACACTTTATATACCAATTTAGACATCAACTAATCTCTTATTTATTCAAGTAAGGTAGTAAGATTGAATTATGTTTCTATAAATTTTCTGTGCTTTCTTGGGAACATGTAAATTGTTTGGAGCTGTTTGTCATCATTGTTTTGCTCAGGCAAAATGTATTCCAGTAAATTTACTGCTTTATACTGTGCTGTGTTTCTTAAAACCCTATGATGTAAAGTTTAGCTTGATTGAAAAGGACATTTTTTCTCTATATGTCATGAGGTAATACTGCAGGCTAAGCTCTGTGGAAGTGTCACATTTTAACATGGTGAAAGGGAGGGATGGTGCACTGCTTAAAGGAAGTTTGGAGCTCTGTTTGCTTACTGTTTGCCAACGAGAAGATGGGCCTGGGAGCAGCCAACAGGGTGTTATTTGGAGTAGTGTTGGTTGTCTTTGCTGCCAGGCCAGGCTGCTGGCTCATGTTCAGTTTGCTGTCCAGCAAGACTTTCAGACCGAGCAGCAGAGCTCCTCTCTAGGTAGTGTAACTGCAGGCAGTTCTTCCTTTCCAGGTGCATACATTTGTGGTTTTCTCCAGTCATTATTTTCCCATTGTCCAATTCCACCAGCCTGCTTAGGTCCCTCTGAGTGTTGGCCTTGCTCTTGCTCTGTACTGACTGATTCTACCTCCCACCCCAGATTGGTGTCATGAGAGAGGGCACTCCATCTTCTCCAGGTTGTTCACAAGAATGTTAAACAGGACAGGTCCTAGTACAGACCTGGTGCTACTCCACTTGCTACCAGCTTCCAGGTATATAACAACCCAGTGACCACTGCTGCCTGGGCCTGATCACCCAGCTAGAGGGGGTTTTGTTGTTTGGTTTTTGAAACCTAGCTAGTCATCTACCTACCCACCCCAGCTGTTATGTCCTCACATGGATATGAGGACACTGTGGGAGACTGTTAAAAGCCTCCCTAGAGCAGAGGTAAATGACAGTCACTACTCTCCCCTCATCCACAAATCCTGTCGTTTTACTGTAGAAATCAGCTGGGCTGTGAGGCACCATTCAGCCTTGGTCAGCCCCAGGCAGGCTGTTCTGATCAGCTGCTGTCACAGTGTGCAAGGTAGAGGTGTGCCTGGCGGGTGCGCTGGCAGCCGCTGGGCTGGCCTGCTGGCCCTGCTGTGCTGAGGCACTCAGCTGCATGGCGGCTCCGTGCCTGACAGACGGAGCCGCCTGCTCCTGACTGGGCTGTTCCCGGGGCCCCAGAAGTGGGGCTGAGGAACAGCCCCCCTCATGGTGGCTTCCCCCCCCCCCACCTTCATGGTGGATGTGTCTTGTACCACCTCTTCCCCCTGGCCCCCATGGCGGCTGCTGTGACCCCACAGGTGTGGTGAATGCACAGGCCCCTCTCCTGCCGCAGGTGGCCCGAGTGTGATGCTGACTGGGTGTGCCAGCCTGCTGCCTTCCTCACAGCTGTGCTGCCCTCCCACCCCAGTGAATTAACTCTGAACACCTGTGTGGTTTGGGATAAATCCCCAGGTGCTTTCAATCAGCACGGCTATGAAGGGGCGGGCAGCACAGCCCAGCCGCCATTGCAGCCCTGCCTCAGGGCCTCGGTGCTGGCCTTCATGGGGGAGCTGTGGAGCTGTGAGCCTGGCTGGGCAGCTTTGTCAACCGTTTGGAAACTGCTCGAGTTACTTGCTGCTGGCTCAAGTAAGGAAGGTATTTATATATCGAAAGTCTTACTTAGTTACATACAGAAAATAATTGTGTTCCTTGTGTGCTCTTTCTCTTTGTGGAGTTAAGTGGCTTCTGCCATACTGTGTTTCCTTGCACCTTGACCAAGCTCATGGTCTCTCTCCATCTTCCCTAGTTAAATTTCCTCCTGGAAGCAATTACTATCTGAAGGTTGGAACTCACTTGACTGAGTCCAACAAGTAGGAGGAAAAATACCTTGGAGCACCTAATCTTAAGATACGTCTTAGCTACAGGGTTCCACTTGAGTTGTTTTGCTAGGGCAGATTTGTCCTGGCTGGTGCTTTTTTTTACTTCAGAAAAATTATATAATGGGTGAACTTAATGTCATGATTTTCCTTACTAGCTCAGTATTGTGTAACTGGAATGGTATGTGGTAACTCTATTTGATAACTGAGAAATGAAGTGCTCCAGAATGTGTGGCTACTGGGAGTGCTGGTTTTCTTCAGAAGCGTTCACAGCTGCATGGTGGTTACAGTAGATGAGGCCTGTGTGTGTATCTCAGTAGTAGGATTCTCAGGGGTGGTAGGAACTGTTAAATTTGCTGCTTTTATGGAAAAATACAGAATATCTTAGCTCTTCATGGAGGAAAAGAACCAGCCAAAGTAGAAAGCAAAGATGCTTTATGTTCTGGGATTAGACTGGATGCAGGAAACAGTGGGCTCCTATCACATAATGCCTCTGATCTTGGGCAAACAGTTTGATCTTCTTGCTTTAATTCTCTATTTGTAAACTGGTGATCATAGCATTTTTCTCCTTATACTCTATCTGTTCTTTCTCTTTAAGTTAGAAGCTGCTCAGGGCAGGACCTGTTTCTTTTGTTTTGAACATCTAGCACTGAATATGCAGAGAACCTTTTGAGTCTGATACTGTGATAGCATCTAGATTGTTAAAACAGCTGAAAATATTGTCCCAAGGCTAATGTGGGTGTCACTGTTATTATGGACTAGCAACCTGCAGGACAGGGACATGATGTGACTTGTCCAAGATCATGTGGATACCAGTTGATTTCTCAGGCTGTGACTGTTTTCGAGCACTGGTGGCAAGTTAGGGTTTAAGACTGTTGCCTTAATATTGTCAGATGTTGGTATAACTGCAGAAGAAAGAGCTTGCATTTTGCATAGAGCATTACTTTTTATTTCTAATGCATCCAGAATCTTGGTTGCACATATTGGTATGAATTAACTTGCTTTATTCCATAATGTTCAATATATTGCTTCACTTCTAATTTTGGAAGTGTAAGATTAAGAGCTAGTTGTAAATAATGTAATGCAGGTGCCCAGGGATCAGACCTTAGGCTCTGTAGAGCTTTTAAAGTTCAGTTCTGCTCAGTCAGCTGGAGTTCCCAATGCTGAGTGAATTTGCATTCTTTCAGCTTTATCTGAATCTTGTAAATTGGGGGCATATTAAAAAGTCTGAAAGTGGCCAGTAATGGTATGGGTGCTATTGTCACTCCATGCATTTGCAGTATGTTGATGTATGTTCTGTATCTACCAGTGTGCATGTAGATATTTGGTCCTGCATGTTTCTACCACAAATAGCAGTGTGTGTTAAGCCTGTTTTGGTCTAGCTGTCAGATACTGAGGAATTGCATACAAGTCATTGCCCTAAGTAGTGCTAATGGAAAAGAAGTTGGAGGGGTGATTTGTTAGATTTTATTTGTTTGTTTTGGTTGAGTGATTTCAGGAGGTGGGAGTCTGAGGGCCACAGGTGTCTTTGAGTTATGAGCTCAAAGCTTACATCTGAGTGCATAGAGGCAGATTTTGGAATTAATTACCCTGAGTATGAAAAAGGTCTGGGAGATTGCAGTGTATGAAAGCCAGGTAGACTTACTGAAAAAAAGTAAGAAGCAGTAGCAGTTACAAGTTCACAAATAAACCATTCTTAATGTGCAAGGCAAAATTGTCATACAAAATCTTTTCAGATTAAAGAGGCTACTGTGATTTATAGCCATTGAGACCCTAGGAAAATGTAGCAGTATGACTCAATCTGTGAAAGAAGATTATATCTTCCAAATTATGTCATCTTCTGAATTTGAGAAAAAGATTTCAAGATGTTTATGAGGTCTCTGATGAATTGCTACACTTACTTAACCTTAAGTCCTGTAATTTACAGGCCTGGGTGATCTGCAGTTTCTCAGATGGGCAAGAAGAAGCTGTAAGTCATGGCAGTGGATGGAGGAACCTTTGTACTTCATGACTTTGGAAATTTAAGTAGCAGGAATGTATCTAAATTTATTCTTTTAGGTCACCAAAGGAGCATGCAGCATAGCAGAAATGGTGACCCTGGTTAATTGCATTGTCATTTGATAACAGGATGTAATTAGCACGTTTGGGTAAGTGTTGTGGTGGTGGCAGCCATTATTTACAGGGGACAGTATGTGCCCAGCTACTCTAATCTCTCTTGAAATGACTGTAGAACGTGTTCATATCACCATCTCTGCATTCACATTTTGTACTGTGAAACAAAGACAGATTTGTTCCACCTGTGATTCTGCTAAAATTAATTTTGTGCCACTTATATTGGACTCATCCTAGAAACTGTATTATTTATTAATTTATGATTGAATTAAACAAGCTTTATTTAACACTAACAAAGCAAAAAGTGCATGTTAGTGATATCCATTAAGCAAAACTGAAGAGAAAAAAATAAAAATGCTCTGCTGACTTTCCATTACTAATGTTTCATACTCTATCTGGAAGGCAGTTACAGTTGTAGCCCATAGAAGTCTATCTTGGAACTGTTATGTCTAATATCTTTGTCAGTGATCTGGAGGAGGTGATGGAATGCATGTTCATTAAGTTCACATGACAGCAAATTGGGGTGCAGTCAATGAACTTGAGGGCTGTCTTTTAGAGGGACCTAGAAAGGCTGGAGGAATAGGAATCTCCTGGAGATTAAAAGGGCAGATACAAATTTCTGCAGCTGGAATGGACTAAACCCTGCAGTGGTGCCGGCTGGGGACTGACTGGCTGGGGAGCAGCTCTGCTGAAGCTGGGGATTCTGGTGGGCAGAAGGCTGAACCCGAGTCAGCTGTCCTGGCAGGGATGAAGGCTAAGCAGCATCCTGTGCTGCATCAGCTCAAGCACAGCCACTGGTGTTCGCCTTTACCTGCCACTTGTTAGACTCTGCCTGGAATAGTGTCCAATTTTGAGTTGTCTCAGTATGGGATAAGCGTAGGTAAACTTGAATGAGTCCAGAAAAGGGCCAGCGAGGTGGCTGGGCTTGAAGTACATGAGCTATGGGGAGAGGCAGAGAACTGTGTGTGGTTGGTTTTGGGTTTTTTTAGGTTTTTTTTCTGGAGAAAGCTAAGCAAAGACTTAATAACTGTTGAACTGGTGCAAGGGGTTACCAAGAAGATGGAGCTGGGCTCTTTTCTGAAGTGCATAGTGGGAGAGTGAGAGATTAGCCAAGAACTGAAAAAGAGGATGTTCCAATTGGGTATAAGGAAAAAAAATATATTAAAATATCACTGTAAAAATAATTAAGCATTGGAACAAGTTGCCTAGAGAGGCTTTGGAATCTCCATCCTTGGTGGTTTCAAAGGTCTACCTGGTCTGACCCAGCTTTGAGATTTGGACATCCCCTCTCACCTGAATGATTTTATCTTTAGAAGTCCTTAGAAATAGTCATGAATCCCTGCTGTATTAACTTTTGTCTGATGTGTGAATCCAGCAGTGGTTTAGGCTTGTCTCATCTCCCCATTTATGTTTTGACTGCCAGATCCTGCTAAGTACTAAAATTTCTAACAATTTTTGGAATTTGGATGCTTCTTAGCTACTGTTCTTATTTTAAATCAAAGTCTGTAACTAGTTTCTAAGCAAAATTGTTAACTTGTCTGTAGACTCCCTCCTGATGATTTAAGCCTCTTAACTGTAATCCAGATTTTTAATAAAACCACATCCAAATATATCTCTTGAAGGATTTATTTTTTACCAGTGTTTCAGTCTGTGGTTGGTGCTTCCAAAGCATGATATTAATCCTAATTTACAGTAGTTAGGAAATTCACTGACTTTGTAAGCATTACTTGCAACAGTAGAATAAGAGGCTGACAATAATTGTAGAGTATTCATTGTTCATTTTTTCTGTTTGCCTCTCGAGCTGCATGTAAGCAGTGTTTGTAGAACAGTTTCATTTTATTCTGTTTAAGAGGTATAGTTAAAACAGTAAAGGTAGGCCTCACTTAATTTGGTCAATTTACAGCGCTTTTCCACTTGATATTTCCAGCTTCATATTTAATGTGGAATGTTCATGCCAGTATGCTAAATTGCTTTTAAACACTTAAAGAACTTTTAAAATAAAGAGTCTTTTACAACAATTACAGGTTTGATGGGTAAGTAGTAAAATGGGGATTTAATTTGGGGATTCTTTATTGTTCTAATAAAGAGAAGGCATTTTTAATAATAATGCTCCATCAGTAAAATGAGTGCAAGTTCTGTGAAAGTTAAATCATAACAGGCAGGATGCAAGGTTGTTAAGGTGTGTTAATGGATGGTCTGAACTGGTAGCAGAGACTAATACAAAATATAAGCACCAGCATTCTTGACACAAAAGACAATGTATGTATTTCAAGTCATACAAGAAGAGAAAACCAGGTTGGTTATTGGAACCTTTTAGCATAGTACTTGATGATATTGAAAAGATGGTTAATGGATGTGTTTGTTTAATTAAGTCCTTTACTCAGAAATCCAATACAGGGCACCACTTAAACCTTAATTTTAGGCATGTTTTTAAATTCTTCAATGGAACTTTATCAGATTGAGAGCCCAATTGTCTACACTTTCTAGTGAAATATTAGAATGAATTTGGTGTACTAGATTGCATTTATTTGACATTTCAGAGCCCTAGTCCTGTTTAATTTTCAAAATACACTTCAGTAGTCATTTGTCTGCATCCAAAAGACTTACGGATTTTGCATGTGTGTGCAGTGGGAACAGAATGAAACTCCTTTGTGTAACTTCATTAAATTTAAATTGAAGTGGAGAAAAACATGTGACTATAGTCACTGACTTCTGTACTTAGAATTAGAATTCAGGTAATGTAAGAAGAACCCATGTCAAACATGCAGAAAACACAGTATTTGAATTTTGTATAATGATGTGAAAACAGTATTTTAAAGAATCTTTTGTCTGTTTTCTTCCTCAGAAAAGCCAGCAGACTGACTGCTCTTTGCTGCTGTTACTGTTAATAAGAAAAACACTAAGCTGACAGGCTGTGTTAGCTTTTCATCTTGGAAGTGGTCCATTATGAGCAGTGTTGTGCAGACAAGTGTGATCTTTAAGTGTTCCTCAGAATTGAAGGCAGTGTGTACACATAGATCTCACCCTGTAGTCTGGAGTGAGTAGTATGAACTGCGTTTTTCTCTTGAAGTCAGTGGTGTTAGCATGGGGCAAGGTCTGTGTCTTTGCATCAAACTAATCTTGGCTTAGACTCTCTTGGAGGCTTTTCTCTTTGCAGTGTGAAGTGGCAAGGCCCTAGCACTGACTCCAGGTGCCAGTGAACAGGGGCAGCAGATTTCAAGCTACTGTATTTGAAGTCAGCAGAGAGTCTTGCACACAGCCCGTGATCACATATAACAGTGGTGCTGCATCGTTTGAGATGTGCAAAGCTTGTGTGGTTTGGGATAGAAAGAGGTCTGTACCTAGGCCTCTAGGTATAAGCTTTGACCTCGTAACAAGGGAAGCTGTTGAGCAATCCACCTGTGAGTTAGTTTACAGCATAGATTTACTGACAGAAGGAGCAAAATAATTACAAACCTATGTCAAACCAAATCTCACAACTAGCTGAACAAAAATACAAGGGCAGAAAGAGCTTTCTGCTGATACAGATGGATTTCTGATGCTTCACGCATTTCAAGAGGGATATTTTGACACCTGGCCAAATACAGAGCAGTCAAGTTTTAAATGCAGATTAAGTGCTTTAATAATAAGCATAGGTCATTTGCTTTGTAAGGAAACTTAAATGCCCGAGATCCATTAAAAACAAAATTGGGAACAACAGATACTGGTCCCAAGTGTCATTAATAACAATGTGCATTGGGAAGTTTCAGCTTGTACATACAGAGAAAAAATTTGAGAGGAAGGGTATGTCTGTTCCAATATGGAATAAAGTGTTTTGCTGCTTTTCAGTTGTGTTTTACTATTAAATGTTGGGGTTTTTGCTCAGTGCTCCAAGTTTCAACACACTGTTGTTTGCTCTTGTATTAAGTTAGACCCACTTGACAGTTTGTTCTTGGGAATCAAACCTCTCTAGAGTGTTTTCCTTTGGGATAAGTCTTGTTGTTTTAAATAAAAAAAACTCCTGTGTGTGTCAGGAAGATTGTACGGAGCAGTTTCTCAGTAGAAACTGATTAAAAGGGAATGAATTCTTACAATTGCAGATTCATGCTAGTTTTTTATTTCCAAAGACTATGATTTACTGAGTAGGGCACTGAGCTGACAGTCAGAAGTTCTGGATTCTTTCTCTTCTGCTGGTGATCTGCTCGATGTCCTTGGTGTCTTTGTCACTTCTTCACACTTGGTTTGTCATGTCTAGTTAGATTATAAACTCGTGCCATGTGTTTGAGCAGTAGCTAGAACAGCAATGACACCATGTTCTCAGGGTTTCTGAGCACAAGAATCTTTGTAATGCATGTTTACACTTTTTTCAACTAATATATTGAAGCTGCCATGTTGTAACATAAGTGAAGGTGGGGAAAAAACCAGGCAGCTGCCTTGTGGCATTTTAGTATGTTTCATATACCTGGAATCTCTAAAATACTTAAGGATTGACTTCACTGAAAGAAACCAGATCAATGGCATTTTGGTAACAGTATTTGATTTTTTTAATATCTGAATTGTTATTTAAGTAAGAGATAAATAGAGGCGTGGTCTGTAGATCTGCTCAGTTAGCTGTTGAGATATCTGAAAACTTTTATTCCACTATTTGAGAAAGGTCTTGACATAGCTAGGACTTCTCGATACTAGCAGCAGGGACTACTGTATGAATTCATGGTTTGTTTTGTCCTTTTTAGTCAGACTGGCAATTAGAGTTCAAAGATAGAATGATAATTTGGAAAATCACTTTTTATTTTACACTTTGCAGTTACTTGGGGGAGGGGAGCTCATTAATTAAAGATCATAAATGTAATATTATTTTAACAAAGCTTTTTTTAAGTCCTGTGAGTCTGAAACAAAAGTATCATGTAGATTTTTCTCTATTACTCCGAGCAAGAAAATTGGTGTCAGGCTACATTTAATGATACTGGATGTGGTGGAACCTGATGTTCTCTGTTTCTTTCTGTCCTTTTTAGTTGATAACTTTTCTTCCATTGTTCTCCCCCCCCGCCCTTGCTTAAAACAAAATAGAGCTACTTGCTGCATTTAATATCGAATACAGCCACAAAGACAGCAGCCTCCTGTATGTCAAAACTAATGTCATTTGGCCATTTGTATATCTGCATGTCTGTTATTAAAGTCGGGGGGTTATATATGAGAATGAGACAGCTTTAGGACAGGTAGATGAAATATAATTGTCTCTGATAAGTTGGAACAATATAGGTCAAGTATAAACTGTACACTTTTGGGGTTGCCCCTCTTGTTTTCTGCCTCTGTCTGATAGAGTATTGCTTGAAAGGAAAAAAAAAAAATAAAACCCAAAGCAGCATAGACACAAACCTCTTTATAATGTGAACTTGGTTTTCAGAGAAACAAGACTTTTTCTCCAGTTCTCCTGATATCTGAGTTTATATTGCTGATGTTACTTGTTCTTACAGTTCCAATGTTCCCTCTATCCCTGTGGTCACTAATCTGGAACCCACTGATCGTATAATAATTGTTGCATTTAAAATGATAGTTACTATCCAGAACTGTGGCTTTCCCTGTGGTTACCTAGCATGTCTGGTTTGGATTTTTATTATGTTTTTTCATTTCCTAAGCCATAACTATTGATGATCAGTGGTGTGAAGTTATGTCAGAATATGCTGTAACTATAGCAGCAGCTAAGGATAATGGCTCAATTTTATTCTTATTTGTGTCATCTCTAGTCTTCATTAACTCTGGTATCTTTACTTATATTCCTTAAGGTTGACATGTGTAAGTATATTATACCCTTAATTTTGAACACAGTAGTATGCTTAAATTACAGAGGATGAGGGAGATGACTACACATGTAGTCATTCCTGCTAGTACAAAGCCAAGATAAAGTGTTGCTAAATTCTAGTAGTTTACTCACACTGCATTTGTATAAACACATAGTCAGGCTGTAGAAGAAGGAAGAACCAGTTTCTTTTGGATCTTCCCCAGAAAATACACGTGCAAAAAGCTTACATTAAAGTGTTCCCTCCCACAGACTCACAGTGCAGAAGGTCTGACAAACTGAATATTACTTAAAATCTTAATATTGAAATAAACATGATCTAATACCCTCAGTTTCAGCTTTTCATAGATTCTGTTTCTCTCCAACATCAGCATCATAGGGCATGAATATATTTAGTATACTTTTGTTGAGGGAAGCAAGGGTTTTATTTTCTTTGCCAGTGTTTGACTACACTGACTTTCATCTGTGGTATACAACCATCTTTGAGTCAAATACTGCATCTTTAAATGCAGTATGTATGGCCTGAAGCAACTGGGCTCTGATATAGGTTGGTGGCCTATAGTTACTGCTGCAAAATAAATACTCTATAACGAGGGGAACAAGGAGAGGGAAAATATAATTGCACATAATATTTGACATCTATTGCTTTGTGGTATATGAAGCAGCAAATTGCTGATAAGATTTATTAGATGTCAAAACAAAGTTGAGTCGTTTAAACGTTCCACGGTCTACTACAAAATAACTGCAGGAGGGTTGCTCTTTGTAAAGTGCTGCAAACTCGTAAAAAGAAAAATGTGCACTTTCTTTCTTTCTTTCTTTTCTCCTTTGGCAGCCCTGGAAAGGAAGTGAGTCTAATTCTCAAGTCTTAAGATATTTAGAAATGCTGATCACACCATATATTTACAAAAAGAATAGCCAAACCTATGGCTGAGTACTATGAACCGGGGGGTGGGAGGAGGCATTTAATATATCCAGAGTATCTAGCTAGTGATACTTTTCTGTCTTTGAAATACATGCCAGTGCAATTTTTTTCCAGCTTTTTAGAAAAGCACTTGACACCTGCTGTCAGCTCATGCCAGAAGTGAAGTGTTTGTCCTGAAAACTGTGTTATGTTGTGATAGTTATCATGGAATAAGTTAATGTACCTTTGATAAGAACATGAGAACAATGTTTATTATCATTCAGATTAGGAATTTTAGCCATAATAATAGATGCAGCTGTATTAAAAGTATTACTCACTAAACAACAACTTTCCTTGTTTCAAGTGATCTTCTAAGTATCAAATCCAGTTTCTCTGCCTGAAAATACCATATGCAAGGAAGAACCATGAAGGGGGAAGGGTTAAAGAAAGCATGGACAAATGGCTACAGAAAGCATAGACAGAACCAAAATCAGCATTTTCCCTGTGGCATTCTATCTGGCAATACAGATGGAAAAGAAATGGTCCTTGGGAAACAAAGAGGGGAGCCGTCCAAGACATTTCACCCCATTCCTTGCAGAACCCTTCTGATTTGAGTTGGTTACATGTCTGAGAAGTGACACTGAGTGTGAATAAAAGCGTGATCCTTAGTTGAACTTCATTGCTGCAATTCTATTTCTCTGTTGTTGTGCTTGTCACTTCTGTGCTTTCAAAAAGCAGCAATGAGCTGCTGTTCTCCTGTCCTGGAGGGTAATGGTCCGTAGGCTTTGTCTCTTCCCAGGGATGTGAACTCAACTCGTTCTTTCTGCCTTCTTCCCTAAACCCCAATGTTCTGGATTTGTTGTATTTGCCAGCTGACCCTTGGATACGTGCTAGTTATTGTCGGATGGTTCAGCAAAGGTGCCACGTACCATATTCAGTGTTTACTCTGTAGACGTGAGTGTCAGCTAATTCTGTCAGTTCTGAAGCTGGTGTTGAAGTTACTGGTATTGTAGTTTGTGGGGCAGTTCTTTTAATAGTGCAAGTTCTTAAAACTTAAAATGGTGCAAGTTCTTAATTCTTAAAATTTTGCTTGGAGGCTGCAGAGCTGTGTCAGAGCATGTGCCTTTGTTTCATTACAATCTGAATCTACATAACTTGAAAATAACAAGAAATTTCTTAAGTATTGAGCACAACTTTGGGGTTTTTTAGTACTGAATCTTGACGTATTTGGCCCATGAGATTATAAGTGAACCAAACTATTTAACACCTTAAGGCAATGCATTTTTTTATTGATCCCAACTCTACACTATTATTGTTGCTTAATGAGGAACTAATGTAATTTCTAATGAAGCCACATGGCTGTTAGATAGAAGAACGAATGTTTTATTTCCCTTGTGACAAAATATACTCTCTTCAATTAAAATCTAGGAAGTAAAATTAATGCCAATGTAAAATTTTGCAAGAATTAGTGTCAAGACTGAAACATTTTATTATGTATATAAATTACTTGGATAATTGAAAGCGAGTTATTGGAGCAGCTGGCAATCTATGAACTCAATGGAGACCACTTCTACAGTGAAATCTGTAGAGGTAGCAGAAAGAATGGAATCTCTTCTTAATATTCTTACCTGACAGATTCTTTTCCATTGAGGTATTACTAAGTACAGAGCCTGAGTGCCAAACTCTAGGAGATGAGGTAGCCATGACAGTGATTTCTATTTTAGCACTACCTATGCAGGAATGGTTCCTACTTAGGAAACAGTCCTCCACTAGCTGGCAACACAGCTGGCTTCTTCTCTTACTTGTAGCCTCCAAAGGATAATATTAAGGCTATTTTTCTGGAATGGATCAAATAACTATCACCTCTTAAATTTAGGGCACATCCACCAGTGGTTGAGCAGACCAGCAGCAGAAAAGAATAATTTGGGAATAGGAAGGTTTGCACAGGGAAGAACAGCTCAGTTCAAAAATTAAGCTCAAATATTCTGTCTCCTTGACTGAAAATTACCAAAACAAAACATCCATTTCTTGTATTTGTTCATTACAGCAGTACAAGTGGGAGGAAAGAGTCTGACGCTACTTAGGTGGGCCCCATTTATCTCATCATTAGAAAACAAAGCCTAAGAGGTGAGGACTGCAGTGGAAACTGGAGAATAGTTTTGGTTAGTAACAACCTCTAAAGGTCTCTCTACTTGCCCTTTTTGAGGGCAGGTGGCTCATCTGCCTTTTTTCCAGTAATTGGGGTCCTCCCCTGGTAGCCACAAACTTTCAGAGATGATAGAGAGCAACCTCAGAATGATTTTGGCCTGCTCCCACAGTTCTCTCAGGTCCATCCTATCTCATACCTTAGGCTTGCATGAATATTTGACTTAAGTGCTCCCTCTCTTTATCTGCTGTGGGTAATGCATTGCTTCTGCAGACCCTGCTTAGTGATCTGCCATAAATCAGGTGGAGACCAGATATGAGCTTGTATCCTACTGCAGGAGAGCTGTGTATCTGCACAACCTTATCTGTATCAGCTGGGTGCTGTGGGGTGCACTGCTGGGGCGGGGAAGGAAGCAAGGGAGGAGGCTGCCAGGCCACTGCTGTCACATCATGTGCCATGGAATAGTGATGAGAGGACCTTAGTCTGACCCGTTTCCAGCTGTGGCTACTCTGAAGAGTGAAAAATGGAACACGGTAGGATAAGAAAATATTTATTAAACCAGATGAAAGTTGAGTCCCTGATCCAGTAACTATTTGCTATAAAGCACTAAACTCTGTTAAATCCGGTAGCAATGGCTCTCCACCCTTTATAGTGGTCTCATCCCTCTCAGTGCTGTAGTCATTTAGCCGTAGGATTGTTTTGTCATCCCCTTCTGGTGTGGGAACATTCACTTATTGTGCAAAGCAGAATAGCTTTTACAGAAGCAGTGAAGAAAACAGAGATCAGGAATTACCTGTGGCTGGCAGCAAGAAGAATTATTGTGAGCAGGAGCAGTATCGTTATGTGGTCCTGTACTTTCAATCTGGTCATTCATCCAGTTGCCAAGGTGTTCAGTGGAAACCTGTTCTTAAAGTTGTGTGGGGTGAGAATAAACACCTGCATAAATTTCCCTGGTTGGAGCTGCTTAACCCAAATGCCTCCTTGAGCTAATTGGAATGGTTATTGTCCCAGACATGATCTAAAAAAAGCACTAGAAGAATGCTCTATTTTTCCACGTCTGTCACTTCTGTCAGTGACATGGGTTCCCCTCTGCTTTAGAGCTGGAATAATATTTTTCCCAATGGTAAAATGTGTAAGTTACAGCTGTGAAATTGGGTATCCAAGTCCTCCTACACAGCTCTAGAAATCTTGTGTGAAAATTTTATTCATGGAAATTGTGCATTTTCTTGTGAGATTGATCTTGTAACTATTGTTATTTCAAAAAATGGTGACTTTTCATTTTATTATGGTTTGTTGATATGATTTATTTATTTTAATATGAAATTTTAGAGGGCATCTTCTTAGTTAAAATCAAGATACACAAATCTTGGTTTTGAAACTCCAAGCAGAAATGACAAGCCTCAGACAGCAGTTTTGCGGAGACTGTTGCACTTTTTGGCCTGCCACTTGAAAGAAAACCTGTTATGTAATGATGATACTTGCAAGATGCCTTCTGCCTCAGTAAAAAGAAAGAGATTTCTAAAAAAAATAATAAATTACTAATCTAGTCTTGAGCCTGAATTTTAGTGCTTAGTCAAAAGGTTTCCTAAGTTCAGAGGTGAGCTAAGCTTGAAAACATTTTTGTTAGGTTTTATTTAATACAGTAATTGCTCTGCAGTGTTGTTTTAGTGAGCACCTGAGAAAACTGCAGGACTTGCAAGAATCAATTACAGTCGATGCTGCTATGCTCTTATTTTCAATTTTTTTCTTCCTTTTATTTGTACACTTAATGTGTTCAGTATAGCTGATGCTCATTTTCCTGCTGACTGCCCTGTGTTTGGAGTGGCACGCTCCTTTCATGCGGAATGGTAGATGCCCATCGTGGATCACTTGTGAGAAAATGTGATGACTCATAGTGTGAAGTGCTCTATTGTACACTAATTTAAATTACTGCAATGTAGTGATAACTACTCCTTTATGAAAAGGGCCCAAAGTGCAATTGAAATGATTCCTACCCTCAACAAACAAAGGGTAGTGATAATGGGAAATGCCAAAAAAAACCCACAGCAAATTTGTGATGGCTGGTCATGATTGTTTTTTGTTGATGTTTGGGGGGTTTGTTTTGTTTTTTCTCCTCCTGAGATTCTTAAATCCAAAATAATAGTAGTTACTAGAAAAAAAGCCCAAGGGCCAAAGTGGAAATTTCCAGGCTCTGCTCAGAATAATATAAGAGAGTTGAACATAAAGAACTTAAATATAATAAAACTGCCAGTAGTGCTTCTGATTTTCAGTTTCTCTGGTATCTCTTCCTCAAAAAGTAACTAGATTGCATTGTTGTTTACTGATGGGTGCTAGTTTCTTGTCAACAGCCCAAATAGTTAAGAGCCTGACAAATTATCTAGTTAATTTATTTGGCTCTGAAAGTAACAGCAGGAAATATGTGTGCCCAGCACATGCTTCTGTCAGTCCATCACATCAGGAGCTAACTGGAGATTTATCAGTCTTCACAGGCCCTCCAGCTGATACACCACACGGCGTGGCTGTGCTACCAGATGTGGTTACTATTTTTCCTGCTTAAATTATCAACATCTGTGAGAAATTTTGCATATTAACACCAGTAATTCAAGTGGCAATGACAAATGATTAAATACAGTACAAAGTACAATAAAGCAGTTTTGAAAGTAGATGTAAATTAGGATGGCAGTTCGGGAGCTCAGGCCCTAATAACTGGCTGTAAAGGAGAGAAGTGATGGAAAGGAGCTGCCAAACTGCTAGGGGTGAAGTAACTCAGGTGCTGTGATTTCGACTGATGGTGTGATGAGGACCTGATGCCATGCTTTCTGTGCAGGGTTTCAGGGTGACTGGTACGATCTTACTCTTGTCTCTTTACCTGCTGAGGATGGTCATTGTGAGCTTACTCTGTCACAACTCAAGATTCCTTTGGGTTTGGGGTTTTTTGTGTTCCCTTGTTTCCGCCTCCATGCAGTGCTTTCTGGCAGCGCTTCTCTCGCTGTTCAGTCTGGCATTCAGCACGGTTTTTCACACCAGCTCTGAAAACCTTTTGACACTTCTGTTGCTCTTCAGTTATTGTTCTAGCTTCCCATCTTAATTTCTAATCTGTTCTTTCCTCCTCTTTCTTTTTTTTTTTCAGTAACATATGCTGTAAGTATAGCAAGGGTAGTTGTGTAGTCGTAGCCTAAAGATGCCATGTCTTACTGCTGTATTTACTTATGTAACAGTAGTCTCAGCTAAAACATATACATGTATATTTGTGTGCATTTAATGAGTTACTACTCTGTGTTGCCTGCATGCCTCAGGAGACTTCAATCCCCTTTCCTTCTGTTGTTTTTTTTGGGTTTTGCTTTGGTTTGGGGTTTGTTTGTTTGTTTGTTTTTTTGAGATAACATGATACTGTTTTCACTAGTAACTTTTCTCTTTGCAGTGGTTAAGGTGGTACTTATACAGTACTAGCCAGAGGAAGGCCCTGCTGAACAGGTCGAGTGTAGCCATGAGTAATAGTGGTCAGCATGCTTTTGCCCATTGTCCCTAATAAGTGAACACTTTTTCAGTAGCAGAGCACCTCAATAAGCTAGCTATATCAACATTTACTAAAGGCAAATTACTATATTTAACCTTCTTTACAGAAGATGGGTATTAGTGTATCTTATGTACAGCTTTGAAAGGGGCATAAGGAAAATAAAATGTGGAAGCACAGGAACTGTTCAGAGGTAGATTCTACAAGTTTTTCTCACTATGAGCTAATTTTCATTTTTTTAGTGGGTTCCCCTCTGATTCTGTGTATCCCTCTCCCTTGTCCATAACCTATGGATAGCCTTGGAGCCTCTTTCACCAGCATTTCTAAGTGTTGCTCATGGTGCTGAGTTGCAGTCATGGGTCATTTATTGAAGCTGGTTCCCAAGCCTGCTGTGCTATGCACGCTGCCTTTTTGTTTTGAGTTTGGCATTGATTTTATTGTAGTGACAGGCTGTGCTTTGGTAAAGGAAATTATATCAAATGTCAGGCTTAGCCTTTTCCCTGTGCCTGAGCAATCATACCTGGAATTAACAAAGGATTTGAAATTTTCCAGTGTGCTCAAGAGATTTAGTCTGTGAGAGTGCAGCCTTCTGCTTAAGTCTCTGTTTACCTTATCTCTGCTTTCTTCCAAGGAGTGAGAAAGCACTAAAACAAGTAAATGCCCCATTGCTAATGTTAGAGATGTGAGCTCCCAGTCCTGGAGCTCACTCGGGTGGCATCTGTGACACAGCAGTAATAGCAAGCTTTATATAGCTTCATATTTGCTTATTTGTATACCTTGGGGGTGTGTGAAGTGTGAGCCTGGGGCTTGCAAATTACTGATTTGATTATATTTGATTTTTCAGAAGGCATCTGGAAGGGAACTCTGAGTTGTTAGAGTTGATAAACAAGATCCCAAATGCTTTTGTGAGGCTTAGACATGTGTAAAGAGGGCAGTCAGGCACAGCATGGCCCAATTTATATAGAAAAACAGAGATGATGGCAAGTGGCATTGGCAGAGGAAGTGTAGGAAGTGTAGGAAGAGCAGTGCAGACTCTAGTGTTCAGGTCAGCCAGATCCTAGCACTTGGACTGCTGTCCATCAGACATCTTTCCTGAAACTTCCTAGCCAAATCCTACAAGAACGTGCCATGTTATCTTCCTTGGCATCCAGTCATACAGGTTCCTCTGTGCACATGTGAAAGGTGACTGACAATATAATATAATGATTGGAAATCCATCATTTTTGTCCCAAAACACTGGGACATGAACAGTGATACCAGGTGGGGATGGGGAAAGAGGAAGGTGGAGACTGTGACCTTTGAGAAAAGTCTAAGAGGGAGCAGGGAAAGCATGGCCATCTCCAGGCTGGTAAGCCAGAGCTGTTCAGCCATGGCCAGGACCATGTTCTAGTCCAGGCAATAACAACCTCCTCCCTATCCTCTGGCAGGCAACTGCCTCTTTCTAACAGCAAGAAACTGCCCTTCCACTTCCCCAGCCTCTCTCCCCTCTTTCCCCTTCCCTGTGCCAGTGGCAGCAGCGGCAGCCTGGCTTCCAGACATAGGAGGCATTTGGATGTTGGGTAGAGACAGCTGCTTGCATGGTTGTCCTGCCTCTGTATGTCTCCTATGACCCACCCTTGAGTGCGTGACGCACTGAGAGGATTGTACTGGGGTAAACTGTTTTCACCCGGAAGATTTCAAAGCTGAGTGACAGTGTTCACAAGCCTGTCATGAAGTGGAGTAAGAGTCTCCTGTGCACTTAGAGGTGCAAACTAGAGACCAGATGATTCTGTTGACAGAGTACAAATCATTCTGAAGTCCTTGGCAGCACACACACATTTGAGAATCAGCAAGCGCTGGATGATGCAGCTGAGGTCCTAGCTGGATGAACTCAGGTGAAAACATGGGAAATGGTGGAGGGAGACAGCAGGGCAGCTGAGCAGAGCAGATGTGGAAGTAGGCTTTAATGTTTGTGTTGGAGCTCTCTGGAACAGAGAGACAATGCTGCACACTGGTGTGTTTGCGTTAATGTTTTAAAATTGAACAAATGTATCGAGAGAGTAATTTATATTGTGTTTTAGCATTTCTTGTTTCTGTATTATAAACTCCGCAGACCTGGAAGCACGAAAAATACTGTGAAATAAGTCTGATCTTGGTGTAGCTCTCTGGGTCCCCAAGAAGCAGTTAAGTTGCTATTGATGTGTCAAACGAAGAATGTTATTTCAGAAGTTTTTTACCACTTAAACACACAATTTGCATTGAGGCTAACAAATTTTCTGTTTAACTTTGAAAATCTCTATATGTGCAGTTTTAGTTAACTGTTACATGTGGGGATGCAACCATCAGCCCTGTGTGACTTGCACAAAGAAAAGTGCCTCCTGCATTTCTCACTGGATTGCTGTGTTTGCAATGCAACAAAACACAGAACCTGAATGTGCTTTATTACTATATAAAGTCTGAATTTTCTCCTTGGGCTTTTAACATCTCATAATTAGTATTTTCCATGTTTTCATTCTTAGCCCACCTTATGGTTTCTCTGGGGAAATGAATCACTGGAAAAAAAAGTCCTGCTAAAATAGGAATATTTTACTGAAGGACACGTCTTGGGGGTAGCGGGGTGGGTAGAGTTAATCTGAGGGAAGGAAGGGCGAAGCTGACCGGGTAGTGACTGCCTCTCTGGGATACAGTGTACATTCAAGTCTTCAATAAATAAGTGAGAATATCTTTTAAATGATTCTACTTGTGATAATTGGGATTTTTTTTTTTTTTAACATCCACTTACACATACACTTGTTTCAGCCTGAGAGAGACTTGTTATTGAAGAGAGAGACCATTTTGAATCTTCCTGACCTGTAGAATTCTGGCATTTGGAGTGCTTGGATTGCAATGTGTGCAGGGCTGGCAGGTGCCCGGGAGCCCCAAGGCCTCTCCTGCACTGAGTGGGTCTCTACAAGCTGTCCAGTGCTCGGTGGGATCTACACAGGGTTTGGCTGGAGCCATCAGAAGTCTCTATAAACCAGAGTGATTTGAAAGTAGATTTGCTTGTTTGTGGCATTTTCTTAGACTGTTAGGGCTTTAACATACTGAATTGACTCTGCTTTTCTCCATTTTACTTATAGAAACTTATTAATCTTTATCAAACATGCAAAGGCTAAAACTGAAATCGGGAGAACCAGGAGCAGCTTATTGCATGAGCTTAACCACTGCTTGTCACAAGTGTGCGTAGGTAAATCTCTTTTGAGCCACATCAAAACTTGCAAAAGCTCTGCTCGGAACAGTCATGAAGCATAAGTCTGTCGTGGTTTGGGGGTTTTTTAAATCTTTTTTTTTCTTTTTGAGGAGGGAACAGGCAGTGGGAGTTGTTAAAAGAGCTGGAAACACTTTTTTTAAATTATTCATCCAGTTATTTATTATGCTTTGGTACTTCCCTATTCCAGAGAAGATCAAGAGAGGGGGATGCCAGAATGCATTCAGAGGAAAGTTAATGTATTATGCAAGAGGTTTCAGCAGACAGTTCAAATGTTTAGGATTCTTATTTGAATAGAACTAAACTTCCAAGCCACACTGAGCTTGCCTAGCCTGGTCATTGCAGCACAGCAGACTGTCATACTAAGTGCCAGAATAAATTCCTGTGTATTTAAAATTACAGACCTGTGCTCTTTAAGTATTACCACCTGGGTTTGCTCAAGATAATTTTCCAGAATGCTTTGTCACACAAGGCTGTTTGGATTTGTATAGGGTTTTTATTTGTTTAAGATTTACTTCATCTTCAGTTTTAGTTATTTTTCTGTAGTGTCTTGGTTTTGTTATTCTTATTATTTTCTTGGTGTTAATTTGTTTTCTAAAGTGAGGGCTGTGGCCACTTAAGGTGAAATGGAATCATAGATTCAGATTGTAAGAAACTTGTGAATGTCATCGGGTACAACTGCTGTTCAAAGCAGGGCTAACTTCAAAGTCAGGACAAGTTGTCAGGGTCTTGTCTGATCAAGTTTTGATCCAATGAATATCAGTGACAGAGATTCCAAAACCCCCCTAGGAAACCTGTTCCAGTGCTAAGCCACTCTCATTGAAAAGCTTTTTTCCCCCCTTGTGTCCAGTTGGAATTTCCCAGGTTGCACCCTGTGACTGTTGCCTCTTGCTCTTTTGCCATGCACCTGAGAAGTCTGACCTGGTTTTGGCCCTTTGGGTGGTGGTAAATTTCAGTTAGATCCCTCCCTTAACCACCTCTTCTCCAGGCTTAACAAACCTATCTCCCTCAGCCTCTCATCATATGTCATGTTCTCCTGCAGCCCAACAATCTTGGTGGCTCTGCTTTGGTCTTTCTCCAGTCTAACACCTCCTAAATGCTGAGAATGTTGTTTCAGGTGGTCTCTGATATTGCCATTCCAGCTGCTTGGCACAGATGCTGTGGAAAAGGAGTAGTACTGGCAGTGCAGCTGGGGTACAGAGCAGTACCTGTGCAACCCGGGCTGCAAAGTTGTACCCCAGATACGATACTTTTGCTAGTACTCTGTGAACAGTTCAAACTTGGACATATCCCTGTGAATTGTTGCAGACCTCAGTATGCCAAAAGAACTCTGGGAAGGTTTTGGAAGTGTCATGTTGGATAGAAGGTATTATGTATAATGTGTGTAACTTATTTTTTTTTAGGAGAAATGTGGGAAGTGTTACATATGAGAAACTTACCTGCAGGGTACAGTAAGAAATTGTTTTACTGATCCTACAAACACCATGAATAATGCTGCATATTCTTGAATACTGTCTACTGTTACCTCATTTATTGACTTACTATTGTACTTTAGCATACTACAGTAACTATCTGTTTGCAAACAGATCTTTATTGTAAGATGTTCCTGTAAAAACCTCTCTGGAAAAAAAAAAATCAGATGTCTGCTAATTTTCTAAATGGAATATTAATTACAATCTCTTAAACCTGACTAATAATAATAATATAGAAGAGTATTTTGTACATCGAGTTGCAAAGGCTAGTGTTTTCCATGTATTATGAGTCAAGAAGAGCTTTCCCCTTTTTAAAGGGAACGCCTTTGGAAAGCATGCTTCTAGAAAAATAAAGTTGTTTTTACATTGAGTTGTTCAAGGTGGTTGAAATTTGAAGATGAGATTGCTTTGGGTAAATGTTAATGAATGTTGTTCCAGCAAGAAGAGGAAGGCTTTAATTAAGAAAAGCTGTGACTGAATAGCAGTCATAAATGATGTTCTTTTTCTGTGGATCAAGGTCAAAGTTACAAGGTTCTGATCATCATTTGTTTCTTGAGAACAATCCATTGAAACAGCCCACATTGCTACCTCGTGAATCCGTGCCCATCCTTTTTGTTAGAATTTTGTTAAAGCACACGGTGGTCAGTGGGAAGTTGGAAATGAGAAATGCTGAGCTGCTTTATCTTTTTTTGTGTGTGTGGCTGTGGTTTGGTTTTTTCCCCTTCTTCAAAAGCAGCATTTCAGAAACATTATCTTTAGAATATTTAATTCATGTATAGTGGATAGGATGGGAGACCTGCAGTTGTAGATCCTCTCTTCCTTAACATCAGCACTCCATTTGCACTTGCTGCCTAATTCTTCTGCCTTTAGTTGTGTGATACAAGTGCTTACAAATCAAAGGTCATCTGCTGGGGTCAGTCTCTTCACAGCTGTGCTAGGATGTGGGCAAAGTAAATTTGATTAGTCAGTGATTTATTTAACTAGTGTAAGAACTGTTCCATCCACAAGTTTGATTTTTATGCTTTTACATGCACACACACACACATATATATATATATATAAAAACATAAACTGTACAAAGTATCTATCTATATTCTAACATAAGGTTGCTGCAGTACTTGTAAGAATAGCCAAGCATTATGTAACTGTTAATACACTTGTATGTAATTCATCTTCTTCTGTAATTAGAAATTGAGTTACAGAGGTGATGGTTGCTTTCCCTGGGCCACAGAAGATGTCTATGGTGTACTGAGATAGAAACCATGTATCTGTGGCTTATTTACACTTTAAGATCATTTGTTCTCCATCTTGGGGACAGAGAAAATGATGTAGTTGTGTTCTCTTATCTGACTCCAGATACACTGCCTGTATTGTAGGGGTTTTAATTGTTCACTTAAATTGAATTATTTAAATGAAGAGGAATTCTAGTGAAAAACAATTCTGTTCTTAAAACCTTGCTCTTCCTTTCTCCAGTTTTGGAGATCTAAGCACTTTGTTACTGGTGGGATATGGGCTATAAAAGATTACATTCTCGCTGTTACGAAGAAAATATTTCCTGTGTACAGTTTATTGCTAAAATGCAGCTCTGTGTCTCTGTAATAATTCATTATGAATGTTCCTTTTATGAGCTGTTCGAATTAGTAATGCAGACCGTATGTCTGGAATGAAAATATTTTAGCATTTCTAAATAAAAATCAGGATCCAAATAAGAACTCAAGTAAAGATTTCACTGTTTTTCCTTGTCACCTTTTATCCTTGCTGAAATTTGTGAAACTGCTAAGGAATTTTTGACCATAATGGCCAACTATTTAATTTCATGCTTCCAATATTTTACCAAGTGTAACCATGATTCCTGTAGGGTGTTCCAGTAATGAGAAGTGCTAATTCTGAAGTCTCATTTGATGCTGTGATCTAGTGCTTCTGGTGCTAGTGATTCCAGTTTTGATTCCCTGTGCTACCTGTGGTTGCTGCATGTAGGTGTAGACAAAAATATTTGGGAGTTTTACAGATATGGCTGTACTTAATTTTTATAAAAGGTATGTGACCAAGAGTTGGCATTACTGTATACTTCTAGAAGCAATGAGTATTGTTTTGGTCTTTATGGCAGGGTTTTTGGAATGTAAGGATTGCTTTGAGTCTGTCGTCAAAGTTCCTGAAATAGTTGAAGAACAGTTTTAAGATCTGAGCCCCTTTGTCTGGGAGAGTTACCATGGAAGAAAGGCAGTAAAAATGGGTTTTGTTTCTGACTCGACTCTGTCATTATTTTTTTTCTTCTTCATTCCTCATAGCACCAGCCTTTCACTAGCACCTGCCTGTTTGCCTTTTAGCAATTTCTTTTTCCATATGTCCTGCTATAGTCCTCCAGTTATTCCATGAGCCTAAAACTTTTGGTCCGTGTATGCAGTTCGGCAGCTGTAAATCCCTAGGAATTCCAAATCTGAATTTTAGCTGGTTTGTTCTTGATTACTTCGGACTCTGCGATGTTCATCTGCGTAACAGTTACAGGAATGTCAAAGGTTACCTGGCTTGACAGTGGAAACGATAGAATTTGCTTAATTAATTAAGTACTAACCTTGTAATGGTAGTTTGAAATGCTGAGTACTTGTTAGATTGGGAAGAAGGAGGTCACTGTTCAAATTAGCCCATGTCTAGATCCTAAAGCAAGAGATGTACAACTTGGAGAATGGATGTAAAACTCACTGAGAGAGCTTTGCATTGCTTGGAAAAGTGTCTGGTCAAATCCACTGTGTCACTGCAGGGCGCTGAGAAGGACGAAGCATGCTCCAGTGCTGCGTGGAAAGCTGCAGCTCTCCGCTGTCGGGAGGAGTCACTTCTCGTGGTTCAGCTGGTTCGCTCCCTGCTGCTGCTGCCTGCATTGGGTCGTAGTGATGGTTATTTCACTGAACTTGTTTTGAACAGTTGGTGATAAGGCTGTGAGAAGTGACTGTCAAAGGGTGAAGGTGTTGAAGTCGCCTTGTAATATTTTTTTTTCTGCTAACAAGTCACTTTGTGAAAGTTGGAGAAAGGAAATGAGCCAGTGTCCTGATATTTTTTTTTTCCTTAGTTTATTCAAATAACTTTTGTACTGCTTTCAAAAACTTCCCTGTAACATTGCAGTTACTGGATTTTGTTACCACAGTGACATAGGATTCTGGTTTAATTCACATTTTTTAATCAATCCCTACTTGGGCTGTTTATTTCAACACTGATCTCTCTACTCTTCTACTCACATACACTAAATGTACTGCTCATAGTAAAGAATTGCAGATAGTCTGTGAAATTCCATTTTCAATCTGAGTTTTCTTTGCTGTTTCTGATATGCCATCCCTGCTCTACTCAGACCTTTTGACTCAGTGTAGAGCTTAATGAATGGAGTGATTATTTATTTTCACAGTGGAGTTCTGTTAATAATCTAACCAGTTTATTTTCCTGACTTTGTTACAATAAGAGAAAATAATTTAAATGACAGAGATGAACAGTGCCACCTCAGAGGCTAGTATTAGTTTATATTGAAGAAAGAAAGGTGGCTAATTAAAGGTAGATTGCTGTATAAATGACAGGCACATGCCTTGTATTCATGTCTTGTCTTATTTCCAAAGTGAGAGGGTTTGGATGTGCTTAAGAAAATAAAATCACTGATGTCTTTATTTTTATTGCTGTTATTTATTCTGATCTAGGTAGTCACAGTTTGTCTCTGCAAAATGCAGTAGCTATAAAATACTCAATAAAGTATTTGCTTCTTGGCAGTAGACAGCTACAAATGTGATGGATTAAGCATAGTGTAGCTGGCACCCAGAGAAACGCAAGAAATAGCTTCCTAGAATACAAAGGCATTCTTTTAAGTGCTTGAAATCAGCTGTATGATGGATATACCAGAAGGCCCACTAC
Organism: Caprimulgus europaeus; assembly: GCA_907165065.1. The sequence goes on along the minus strand of OU015540.1, from coordinate 14,849,428 downwards.
AGAGGAAGGGATGAGTTGTCTGTGTGTGGTGCTGCCCTCTAAAAAGGTGCAATAAATAAACATTCATTGGCTGAAGTGATTTAATTTGGGTTTTTTAACTCCAAGCCAGCTTTGTGCCTCGCAAGCTGGGATCCTTCCTCTTAGGAGTTAGCAGCAAGTGGCTCTGCATGGCTGTAGAGATCTCCTGAACAGGCGACAGCAGCGTATGATGTCATGAGGTTGTTAATATACCAGGAAAATCTTTGCTCTTTAATTCACCCTGGAATGCAGCAGAACCTCACTATTTATTGTAGATTAGCACGGAATTCAAATATGGAGGCCTAGAAGATTGTGTCAGAAATACAAAATCCTCTTGCAATATGTGCATCCTGAAGCGTAACTCTGAAGTGTGTTATGTCTGGTGATCCTTCCTTCCTAATGGTTTCCCTTCCAAACACTTGTTCAGTTTTATCCCTCTTTTCCCTACATATCACAGAATCACAGGATGTCAGGGATTGGAAGGGACCTCAAAAGATCACCCAGTCCAACCCCCTGCCAGAACAGGAACCTAAATGAGTTCACAGAGGAAGGCATCCAGGTGAGTTTTGAATGTCTTCAGAGAAGACTCCACACCCTCCCTGGGCAGCCTGTCCCAGTGCTCTGTTACCCTCACTATAAAGAAGCTTCTTCTCAAGTTTAAGTGGAACCTCCTGTGTTCCAGCTTGTGCCCGTTCCCCCTTGTCCTATCATTGGACACCACTGTGAAGAGCCTGGCTCCATCCTCTTCCTCCCTCCTTCCTATTTCTTCTTCATGCAGTGTCCTGTGTTCTTGAACCACCTTAAGACTAGATTTTAGGTTATCTTCAGGTCTGTTGACCCTCTAAAGGCGTTGCTGGTCCTGCTGTGCACATTTCCCCAAAGTTTGAGGCTAGGAAGCATAACGTAAACCCTGTGAGTTGAAGTTAAACTTGCTCTCTGACACACTGGGAGCACACTGTTCCATCTGTAACACAGTGACAGCTGTGGAAGACGTTATGTAGCTTTATGAGTAAGTAAAAAGAACCAGGAGCCCATGTACTCCTTAAAAAAAAAAAGAAAAAAATTATATATAGATATTTTAAAAGTCATGTAAAAGTCTTGAGAAAAGGGAAGTGAAATCTCCATGTGGAGAAGAAAGTGGCAATACTATTTTCACAGAATTGTCTCTAAATGGATTGATTCCCAGTGGGCTATCTGCACTTTATGAACAGTGACATGAAGGGGAAGGCTCGGGATTTCACGGTGTGTAGAACAAATCTGTCAGTTCTTAAATGATTGTCTCATAAAATTGCAAGGTGGCACTGAGCAAAATAGGTTTATGGCAGGCGGTTGCCTCTAGAAAATGTGGTTATGAAGGCTGGCACAAATCGAACTGGCAGGGATTGTTATAGTGTTTGTCTTCTTGAGGCTGGAGCTGGGGTAATCGATAAATCTGTTTGAATTTCAGTGTGACACTTGCGATGGTTCCACCCGAGCGGTGTGAGCGGGCGGGGAGCGCCGTGGGTGCCGCTGACAGAGCACACGTGCCCTCTGCAGGGCACGGCCGCGCGGTGCGGCTCCTCCGCGGGAGCCTGCGGAACGCACCGACCCCGCAGCCCTGTCTGCTGCGCTGTGCGGGGAAGAAGTGACTCCCCGAGGTGTAAATTAAAGCAGATCCGACAGCCGGACGCACAGTGCCCCAGGGTTCGCCCCCCCCCCCCCCCCCCCCCATTTGCTGGTTTTGCTTTAGGGCGTTTGTCTCTGTTTTGAGGCGAGTTTTTTGTCTCTGAATAAATGAGTTTTACTGGGCTGAATGCCATGTACTGCTGTCCTGAGTAGGGAGTGGCCACAGACTGGCTTCTAAATTCTTAGTGCTTGCTGGTCTTTCAGGTACTGCAGTGCTCTGCTCACCTGATCTATGGAATATGAGATACAGAGGAAAATGATGGACTAGGAGAGAAGGAAACACAAAAAAGGGACAACTGAGAGTTCAGGTAGGAATTAGAAACAAGGAAATAATAGAAATAAAATATGGAAATGAAAGAGAAGAGAGGGCCTGGTAGATCACTTTCTGAAGTTGATTATGAATGTAACATCTCAATCACTGGAACTGAAGAAAACAGAACCTCTCTCTCTACGTAAGAAATAACACAGCAGTTAGTGATTTCTTTGGTTGTAGTTATGACTGATACATTTAACAATATTAAAACTTTTTTGTTCATAGACTGTTTAGAGTAAGTTTATTGAGAGTAGTATTCATATAATATTCTGCCATCAAACTATACAAAATTAATAAAACCCAGTTTACTGAGCCTTTTGTCTCCATGGATGTCAATAAAACTAGAAGCTAAAAAAGCATTTGAGTTTTCTGAATTAAAGTCACTATTGAGAGGAAGCCTCAAAGATGCTTGTGTGAATTTTGACCTGGGAGTCAGGGTCAGATTAGGAGGCAGTAGAAAGCAGGCAGGATTAGGATGTCTAAAACAACACTCCTGGGGTTGAGGTGGGGAAGTTGTTCCAAATGCCTCAGTTAAACCATTGCACTGTGTTTTACCTGCTTGTATTTGCACAGATCAGATGTGTGTGTGTGACATGGTGGGAGTTGTGGTTAACTCTGTCTCTGGATAAATACCTCTGTGCCACAGCTCTGCTGTTCAGTTGCGTGTTATCCCACCTATCTAAAATATATGACTTCTCTGCAGGCTTGAGGGTATTAACTTACTATTTTCTCTCTGTGGTTGTTCCCATATAAGTAAAATCTGTTTCCTAAAATGTTCATAAAAAAGAATGAAGGATGATTCCTGGTACAGCCAAAGTAAATGGAGTTTCTAAATGGTGTTGCTTACTCATGCTGAAAGCTCTTGTGGCATTTAAGTGCTAACAACTGATGTAAAAAATGGCCAGTAGAAGCTAATTCTGAGTTTTCAAAAAGTAAGTTCTATGAGTGCCAGTAAACTAGAGTGGAATAATCTTGATCACCATGTGCTAGCATGTCTGTTAACTAGTTCCTTAAGTATACACTGTGAAGTGCACTCCTGTTGCTGTTTGTAGCCAAGAGTTGTGCCACTGCAATTAATTAAAGCCAGGACAGTAATAGACTTTCTCTGTCCTGCTGGGCTCTTTTCTGACTGTTGGGTCCAGTTCAGGCTGTGAAATTTACCAGTGACACATTTTGAAATTGGTGAGTCTGCAAAGTGGTGTTCCCAAACTTATTTTATACCTGCACATTTCAGTTTCACAGTGATTAGAGATTACTTGATTATGGTAAGAGGCAGTCAGAAAGTTTACAGATACTGTGTTGTGGGGAACAGGGTGTAGGACAGAACTTGCAGAGTGGGAAATGGGGGCTAGAATATAAGAGCAGAGAAAGGGAATATTTACAGATAAACAGCATTAGATGGACACAGTCTGCCACACTGAAACACAGTTGTGTGGCATCTCCAAGGTTCCACCTCAGTTTGTATCAGACCTTTGTTGTTCCTCTCCTGGCTGTTGATGCTGTGGAATGATTCTGGGACCGTTCTTTTATCTAAAAGTTTTTCTTCTGCAATATTTTGTACATTTTCCACTAAATTATAATGGTAGTTTTACTATATAGAGCTATAGGACCAGGCTTTAAGTTATTATCATATTTTTTTTCCTTTTACTACAATTTTCACAAGATCCAAATGCACTTTAGGAGCCTGAGTATCACTAACTTTCAGTAGGTTTAATATGATACTTAGTTACTTTAGACAGTTCTGCCCTTGTTCACCATTTGAACTGGAAGTGTGAGAGCAGATCTCATCGTGCTTGAGGACATTTAGATAAATTATTTGACCTAAGTAGTTAGTGATACGAGAGCATAAATTGAGTGCTGAGTTATGTCATTCTAGAGCTGCTCAGGTCTGAACTTGAAGATGAAATCCCAAAAGGTTCAGATGGCAGATCTTGGGAGGCAAATCTGTGTAGTGTGCACAAGCAGAATATCTACTTGCAGTCCCCAAAGGAAACAAATTTAACTAAGGAAGGTCTTAGTGAAAGGATTTCCAGTGTGACACACAGGAGCCATTTGTGATGATGATATATATGTTCCAAAACCATTTTATGAAGAGACTTATTTTAAACAGAAACTTGCAGATCTTATCCTCAGAGGAGAGGTAGTCAGTGTTAGTTTACCATCTGATCTATGACTGCAATAACAAGACATGTATGGATTTTTATTAATTCTCACTAATTGTCCAGCAGTTCTAGGAGCTATAGATTTCCATCCATGAAGATAATTGCCTGTGTCACAATGAAAGATCACTGCAAAAGAAGCATTTAATTCCTTAAGTAGTCAATTAATATGTGATTTAAAATACCATAGTTTGTACATGATAGTGGTGTTCCAGGAACGGATTGCACCTCTAGTTACAGTAGGAAAATTGCAAGAATACTCTTTAACAAAATAAGAGCTTTATAAACAGCTCTGCAACTTATTTTCCCTTCTAAATAAAGGGGTGTTCACTCAAAGAGAAAGTACTCACCTAGCTGAGTCATGGGACTGATCAGAATGTTGGTGTCACTGCCATGGTTCAGCTGGCTCCATCCAGCAGCTGCTGGTTGGAATCGCCCCGCTATGAAGACCCTGCCTGTGTGATGCGACCCTAAGGGGTGGAAGGCACCTGCCCCACTGGAGACAGGAGAGTAAGATTTGGTAGCCAGATACAGTATAACTACAACTCTTTATTAGTTTCCAGTTTATCAAACAGGCATCACTTCAAGGTCCTTTAACCTCTGGTTTGTGGCTCACACTGGGGCACTAAGTAAATACCTCTGTTGTAAAAGTGCTAGGAGCTGTTTCATTAGTGTGCTTGTCTCCCACCCTTCTCCTGCACCTTTCAGAGCAGCTATCAGGTGAGATGCTGACTGGTTGCTAATGTCACACTCTATTCCTGATCTCCTTGGGACAATCTGACTCCTCTGTGCTGAAGAGGAGTGTCATTCTAGTGATATCTGAAGGAATCAAAGGCTGCAGAACCTTATAATCTCCTTAGAAGGAATAACTTTGGACACTTGGCCGTCAGATTATCCCAGGAAAACTATACATTACGAAGGCCATGTTAACACTAGAGATATATGTCTCTATCTTTGGTGTGTTCTTGCTAATTTTGTCTTTTTCCAAGTCTTATTTGGCATCAGGTAAGGCCAATTGCAAGAAATGTATCTGTTCTCTGTTGCAACAGCTACTCCTCCCAGTATGGTGGTGTTTACAACAACAAATTGAGTTTATTGTGAATTTTAAGCAGAAAAGCCTGAAGTGCTTTCCTTAATCACAGTTGCAGAAAGAAAAACAATTCTAATGATAATAAAATGGTTTGTTTTGTACTGCCTGTGTCTCTGCCCTTCTGGGTGGTGCTGCTTTTTGTGGCATTATGGACGTTGCGGAAATCATGGCAGGGTGTAGCAGATTATTCTCCTGACTGTTGTTAGGCTTAATGGTAGTTCAGGTGAACAGAGCTTACTGACCTCTCATTTGAGCATCACAGATTAAACACAAGTTTCCACCTGCAACACTGAAGGGGTGAGTTTAGCCTTGTCTTCTTATGAAGACAGTTACAGCAGTAGCATAAGGTACTGCCTAGGTGGCAGTGCCTGCAGGCTCGTGTAGGAAGGAAGCAGAGGCACAGTCTGTAAAAATATATTGCAAACCCCAGCTTCTCTCAGGGGAAAGATTTTTACCTCAGTTTTTGTCTTCGTATTGATTGGTATTACTGGGAATATTTTCATGTACAGACACAACAGGTAAATGTAATAAATGCAGGATGTGAACAGATTTGTTTGAGGTTGATGGTACGACTTGCTGCCTTTCTTGTGAGGCTTAGCTCACAGTTGATACAGCAATATGTTTACTGTAGTCATTAAAGTTTAATGTTTCAAAACTTTTTTCTTTCCACCTGAGATCCTTTCCAATGTAAGATGTAACTACTAGAGAGCGCCCTTACAATATCTTTGCGATTCTGCCCACTCTTTGTCCGCTTTTTGCATCTCCTCTCGTTCTTGTTGAACTTGTATTTTTGCTACTGCTACAAAAATGACATTAATCATCAAGTCTTACTGGTAGCTGCAGGGAGTAAAAAGTAGATAGAAAAGCCATCTGAGGCAGATTTGGGCTGGTGGGATAAGGCAGCTGTAGCTGTACTATGGTTTTTTGTCCTATGGAGTGTCCTTGTAAACATTTCTAATCTTTTATTAACTGTTTGTTTTGGCTTTTGCTTGTTATAAACTTTGGTATAAAGAGCAATTTCCCCCTGCTCTGCACATTGCAGCTGGAGATGAATAAGACATCTCCTACTTATGTTATGTTTTGTAGCTAGATTTTCTTGCTAAATGTGCCTAAAAAACTTAGCCCCACCAATATGATTATTTAATGCCATATGACTGACACTTGTATGTTTCTGCAACTCCTAGCATATGGCTTCAACTCTTTCCCCAAATAAGTGCATTTGTGGTTATAAAGGGAGTAATGATTTTCTGTATGATTTGTGGGGTTTTGTTGGTGGTTTTGTTGTTTTTTTGATATTTTTTTTTTTCCCAATGGAGCATAAAAGATGAGCAAATCTCAGCTCAGAAAGTGCATTTAAATCCCTGCTATCTAGAAACCTTTCAAATTGCTTAGTACTTCTAAAATAAAGTGTCAGCTTGCTGTCAGGGCATGATATAGAATGGGAAATTGCTGTCTAGCCCTCTGCTCTCAACTTTATTAGGCAAGCTCTCTGACTCAAGGTGTTACATCTAAAATATAAAAGTTAATCATAGGCCTATTCTGCATCTTCTTTTTCAAACAAAGTTAAAAGTAGAAGTTTTATATGTTACATTAGAGCTGATAATTTAATCATTTGTTATCTTGATCATAGTAGGAAAACAGCATCCATCAGTACCTTCTTATTTGGACCTAACTCAGGTCCTTAGTGGTCATCTCGTCATAGAAGCTGTCAAGCCTTTACCAGATATAGATGAACATTGTGTGCTGTGGTGAGCTTAGGTGGACAGCTCTGTTAGGGACAGTCCCAGCTCAGGATGCAGTCAGGTGACAAATCACTGGTGGCTGTAGCCATTTCACAACCTGCTCAACAGGGGAAGCTGGCTGTTGGGCTTTCCCTTGGACCAGCTGCTTTGTCTCTTATAACTGACAAATGTGGGTGGAGTTTCACTCTCCTAGAAGTTATTTTTAAGTTTAAGAAAAGAAGAGTGTCTGATTTGTCTGTGGTTTAATAAATGTCTGTCCTGTTTGTTATTGTGGAATGCCATTAGGACTGCATTTGTCATGTAATGACAGCACTAGCAGCTGCAGAGACAGGAGGCAGATTACCCACTCGTATAGATACAAGGGATATATCCAAATGTGGTCTGCAAGCTACTTCTAAGGAATTTGACAGAAAATTTTGGCTGAGTGTGCAGAGATGCCTTTGTAGTCTTTTCTATTCCTTTTGGTCCTGCCTGCACTTGCTTGGGGGTTCCCTGTGGGTCCAGTCCTGTCATCACTGGAGTAATTGAAAAATCACCCCCAAACTAGTAGGGTCTTTGGTCACCACTTGTCTTATTTGCCTGGAAGAATTTTCTTTCAACCATCAGAAATGCTCACCTATTTACCTCCATGATTTACATCACTTATTAACCAATTTTATGATCCATGAATCATTCTCCCCAAAAGTTTTTCTGAACTGACTCCAAATATTCAGTGCATTCTGGTACTACCTTTAGGGTTACTTCATTTTTCCTTTAAGGCTGGAGCCTGCAGCTTCATGGGATCTCCTAGGTGCCAATTAGTTCTTAGGAAGTGCTGGTTTGCTCATGTAATTGACCTAGACCCCAGCCTAAAGCCTGCTGAAGGTATGAAAACTCTGCTTGTTGACTTGAGTGTACTCCAGAGAAGGGGGGATGATGTTTGAACATGTTAACTTATCTTGTATGCCTTTTGAACTTGCACTTAATCAGAAACAGTATCTTCTGACAATTAGTAATTACTTTGTGCATGCTGTGTAGATAATTCAGTGTACTTTCTCTGCAAGACCTGGTTTTCTCAAGATTTACAAACTTGCTACAGCTACTTGCTATGTATCCATGTCTGAGTTTTAATGATGCTCTTGGTGGGTTAAAATCCCTGAAACCATATGCACTGCTGTCTCTGGAAACTGGCACTGTGATACATATCATGTCTACAGTAATTTCCTAGGGAATACTGGGAATGCTTTTGTAGGCAACTGGGCGGAAGAATTTCTGTATTCAACTCATTTTCTGCAAGTACTGTGCTGCACTTGAGCACAGAGCTGCAGCTGTTTGTGAATATTTGTCAAGCAAGATAAAATGTATCACTCTTCACTTCCACCCCCATATATTTCAGAATCAAGCCCTATCTGCTAAAGATATTTGTTACTCTCATATTATTTCAAATCTAAAATGTTCAGCACATTTATTACTGGAGGTTGCAACTCAGTGGCTTATGGAGTGTGTACAGAATACAAATTGTTTTGAGTACTGATGTCTTGTTTCAGCAGAAATTGCTACTTTATAAACAAACCAAAGAGAATAAAAGGTTTTTCAACTTTTTAAGCTATCAGTTTTATTTTGCTATCAGCAGTTATTCTTTCTCCAATTAATGATATTAATCATGACATACATGCTACAGAGAATATTTCTATAACAAAAAAATCTATTACCCTCACCTTCCACCTTAACCCTGTTTTGCCAGTATCTATTTCCATTCTGATCAGAGGCACTTCTTGGAGCTGTTTTAGACTTCTGATGATTTTTGGACACACTGGGGTTTTTTACTTGGTTTGCTGTGAGTAATCTTAGTTTTCATAAAATGGACCATTTGATTCTGAAAATGGGATGCCTTGAAAGTAGCTCAAATGCCCCAAAAAACTTTCTCCAGATGTTGTCCAGCTCTGAATAGGTAGAGAAATAACATGCACTGTTTTAACCTTTGGTAAATACCTTGAATAAAACAACTCTTGACATCCCTCAGTATTACTTATGAAAGGCCATAAAGCAGATGGAGACCTCTGTACACCAGAAGCTCAGATATCCTCAGCTGATCCAGGTCAGTGGTAAGTTTAAAAGTTTGGTTTTAAAATACTTGACAGTCAGTTTTAGCCAGTAAAATGCTTATGAAAATCTCTTCCTTCATTATTAATTGTTTCTCATAAATGACAAGTTTCAGTAAAACTGATCAGATGAGAAATTCTGATAAAACTGTCAGTCTGGCAAAAGAAATAATTTGTAGCAAACTGGTTGCAATTCAGTAATAATTGTACATAGAGCTTCAGTTCTGGGCAATATTTAGACAGTATTGAACATGAGAAATTGAGGAAAAGATGTGGGGTGGGAAGGGTGCCCATCACTGGTGCTCTCTGCCCCTGGGGACATCTGAAGGAAGCTGGTGCTGCCCTGGGGACTGTCTCAGGGCAGAAGCTGTGTTGCGGTTGTGTTGCTCTGAGGACGATCATGTATTGGCTGTATTCTCTGTCCTTATGGTGTGTTCAGATCACTGCAAATGCCTGAAGTCTGTCAAGTGTGGAATGCTGTCCTGCCTTTATGAACCCATGGTCACTGCTCAGTAGGTGACTGCAACTGAAATATCACCCACTTGGCTCACCCAAGTGGGGCAACGTTCACGTCTCGGGACTGGCCCTTGGAAATAGAACAGTCCTGGTAGTTTCTCTGTGTGTTGTTTGCTTTAATAAGGGGATAATTGACTGTTACAAGGGTTTTGTGTTTCTTTTTGGTTGATTTTTTGGAACCATTCGAGATTGTTGTGGTGACTGTTTTTTCTTGGTGTTACTGAAAAAGTATTTTTCTCTGTATGCTTGCTGTGTGTGGCCATGCCTGCCAGGCCCCCAACCTGCGATTGCCTGGCAGAGCTGCTCGCCTTCCTCAAGCTCAGTGGGCATCTCCGACTGAAATGAGACTCTAAAATTTTATCAGATGTTTCTGTAGCAACATCTTGTGATTTATTCTTAGCACAGTTTTATTGTATTTTAATTTTAATATGATCTTTAATTTGATCTGGACTCAACCAGATTTTTCAAGTAATGTATCCCTTAGAGAGGTTTTCTTCTTTCTTTGTTAGTATCACAGTTCTTCACTGAGTGAGTGGCTGCATGAAAATATTCAGCCTGTTAAAATTGTGGCATTTGCAGCACTTTGTAGAGTTCTTTGATATGTCCAACTATGAGGCTTTTTGGCAGCTTCCTATGAAGAATAGCTTCACAAGCTGCTTCTGAAGCAAAACCACATGCAGTAGGCATCCTTGTCATGGTCTTAATTTATGGAGGCAGCAAGCCTATTGCATATTGCAGTGCATGCTCTATAAAGGCATTAAAAAAAAGTTCTTTAAATCAGTTCATCATAAAGTGGATCCTCGAGGAAAAATAGGATAAAGCATTATTCCTCTTCTACAAACGGAAACTGAAATGGGTGGACTAACTCTGTGGGGAATTGATGACAGAATTAGTAACTAATTAGGCTTTCTAAGTACCAGAGAGCAGCTTGAACAAGATCTTCTTTCTAACCACCTTCTTTATTTGCACATTTTCAGGTATATTTCCAGGAAATAAAATGGTTTTAGTAGTTTCAACAGAAACATCTACTTATGTCATTAATCTTGTCGTTTAGCATACATGTGAATGCATTGGTAGTTTGTAACTCTTGAGTATATCACAAATTTATAATGATGGCTTTAATTACAACAAACCCAGACTGCAAATTCCTGTACTACTTTTTTGTTCTGCAGGAAAAATACTGCAGCCCACAAGTTTTATGATTTCCTACACATTGTTGTCTATTAGCAGTTACTACTTTTTACATCTGGTGCTCTACGTGAACAAAAAGACACTCTTATGTCTGTGGTTGTATGAGAATATAATATTTTCTTTTAAAATCTTGTTATTAAAATTGTAAGTAATTACTTTTTTAATTCATGTCACTTTCTCACTTCATATTTAGTAATCGCTTTTTAAATTGAGGAATAGTTTACCCATCAGAATGCTGAAAGTGTTGAGAAATGTGGTTTGGACAGAAATTTTGCCTGTCCTTTTAACTGCAGATATACTCCCTGGTTTTCTAAAGTTACTCATTGGTTTTCACCTATAAGTTGGTGAAGCTCATTTACCAGTTTTCATAGGCAGACTGACATAGAATAGGTGTAGTACAATGTAAAAATTTTTTTATTTAGGCCTGAAGTTGTTTTTCCATAGTTCATGTGACATTTTAATGATTGGACTCTTAAATAAATATAGTTGGCCCTAAAATATGCAGAGGCAAAAAATGTGCAAACAGTTGAAAATTATTAATAGTTTTGGTAGTTTGGTTTGTGGAGTTTTTTTAGCCTACACATATCATCTCTTTTAATAAAATTTCACTGTATTACAAAACAAGAAGACCCACCCAAGGTAACTCAGCTGTGAGATGCTTCTTTCAGGAAAACTTGTCTTCTAGTTTACAAGGTTTCATGTCTCAGTTGTAGCACACTGTTACAGTACAGTTCATTGGCTTAAGGGCAGTCTGTATCCACATGGATGTTATATGCATAGCAAGTAGGGAAAAGGCACTTCAGGATCAGCTCTGAGATCTTTTAATTTCCAGCAAAAGTACAAAAAATTTGGAGTGTCTGTTTTAAGCACAAAGGAGGAATGTTTGGCATAGTCCTAATCTTGTAGGAATTTTATGTCATTTTGTGTAGTCAAAATTCACCTTTCTGTTCACCAGAACAGGTACTTTCTGAGACTATTATGTGCTTCTCTTCTTAGGTCTAATTTTCTCCTTATTTGCTTTAGATATTGCCTTATTTAAGTAGAAGGGAAAATGTATTATGGACTTTCCTTTTAATATTAATAAAAATCTTTACTTACTGGCACGCAAGGGGTTTTGCTTGTTACCAAGTTGTTGAAAGTAATTTGGTGATTAAAGGAAGAAGGAAAGGTAAAAATGCAACTCTGTGTGAAACAGGTCTGAGTTTTAACTGGTGTGAAAACCTTTAATGGTGTGAATTAGCATTGTGTGCTGCTGCAATGATGATCTGGAAGAGAAATGCACATGCCAGAAAGGAAGCTATATGTGTCTTGTATGTTACTGCATCAGCGGGAGAAGATTTTTGCCTCCTCACACTTTTAAAGGAATCTGACAGAGACTTTCAGTTCTTTTGTGTTTACTTCTGTTGTGCAGTGCATAGAGGCCAAAGCTGCAAAAGGGATGTGCTGTAGATATGAAATGTTATAACTTCTTCTGTAAATTAGTTTTGAGCATATCTGTCTCAGCATTCCAAAGCAGTTTGGAAACTTACTGCGAGTTCTAGTCAAGTGATGTTAGGACTAATTTGTTTGAGTGGGGGTTTTAGGTGTGGAGGGGGTTTTTAATCAAGAATAATGTAGTCCACCCCTTTCTCTTCATTGGCCTTTGCAAGGAAGTCCCATAAATGCAGTAAATGTGTGATGATCAGAAGCATGTAGAAAGGGAATATAAATGGGTCTATAATGAAGGCCATCTCCAAGAAGGTGTGTTTTGCAAGATGAGCACTAGCTAATCAGTTGAGCTGTAAAAGTCTGCAAAAAGTCCCATGAAACCTGGAAAAAAACAACATACTTTTATCTGAGCAGCTCCTTCTGTGATTTGGAACTGGAAAAGTTTTAAGTTTAGTAAATAAAAACATTTAGTTTATTTAATGTTGTTTCCTATGTGCACATTTGATTTAATTGTTCAGCTAATGCTCTGCATTGTTTTCAGTTGACAGTGTTATGGCAGAAGTTTAAATGAACAAATATATTGATTCTTTATCCTTCTAACAATAGTACATAATTAAGTACCAAACACAGAGTTATGAAAAGTTATGAATAAAAAAGCTAAGCTAGCTTTCTTAGATCCTCAGAAATAATTTCTGTACTTTTCCTATATAAGCTTGAATATCAAATCTTTGTCATAGTTGGAAAAGTAATAGTTTTTCAGTAATATCTTGCCTTGAGTATTTTTTCTTAAGGTTCATCTGAGAAGACTGGGTTTCAGCAAAGATATTCACTAGACAGCTGTCTGACAAGGTGATAATCATACCCTCCGCTGCGGTGATAACTCTGAGTTTGAGCCTGGTCCCAGCCTATCCATCAGTGGAGTAAGAGTGCTGGAAAGTTGCATTAGAGCCCAACTCTTAATGAAGTGTAGAGCTCAAAACACAGCTCTTTCAGTATGTTACTCCTCAGTGACACTGCAGATGGGGACCCCAGTAATGGATTGTAGTCAGACTGAAAAAGAAGATAGGTGTCATTATGCAGTAGACAGTAAAAATCTGCGAACTGTTGGAGCGGCAGAAATTCCCCAAAAGAAAAGCTACAAATCACAGGAGGGAAAAATGGATCTGACTCAATATATTAATAAAAGTGGAGCTTAGGGTTTATGCTGCTTCAGATGCCACTATATAGCACTGACAGTGCTGAGCTGAAAATCACAGTGGGACTTCTGATAAGACTCAAAGAACTAGAAATTGTGCATTAGTTGTTGAAAATTTAAGCTAGGGTCTAAGGTGTAGTGGCTTTTCAAGTTACTTATTTGTAGGTTAATTTTAACATTAAAACAGATGCTGCCTTCTTCTTTGGGCTTTTTTGTTTTGTCCTGCAAAAATTACTAGTAGGTCTTGGGCATATTACTTTGTGCTGCAAACAGGTTTCATTAGATGTATGGGTTTTGGAAGAAGTGCAGCATTACTTGGTGTTTTCTTAATTGATGGAAATTTTTACATTCCATATAACTAGTGAAAAACACTTTAATTACACAAGGGTTTTCAGGAACAGATTAACAAATTAATTCCTTATGGTGTCCCCCTCTTCATTATGTGACCATATGGAAAAATTAGAAACTGAATTGAGCTAGTCAGTACCTGTGTGATAATCTTATACAGAGAAATTAAAACTTTAGTTATTTCCTAGCCAGCACCACTGCTTTGTTGATCTGCACAGCCTCATGAAGTCAGTGCTTGTATCTGTGTGTTATGTGGATGAGTTATTTCATTTGCAGAGCCGACAACCAGCTGTAAATGAATTTTTGGGCCTCAACAGAGAGAGTGAGTTCATCTAGAAAGAGGGTTCATTAGATCTTCCAATGACAGTGAAAGTCCCTTGGTGCCTTTCTAGCCTGGCTTGTTTCTGTGCTGAAGGTTTATTTTGTTGCTCTTAGAGCTGTACCTGGTCTTTGTGCAGATTTGTGGTGATTACTGTAGATGGCAGCAGAAGCTAAACAAAATACAGAGATTTAAAAAATTAATTAAACCCCTCTCTGCTGTCCCAAGTCTGCTCTTTCTCTTGGTGCCTGCCAGCTGTTCTTGAGGACTGAAGCAATTATAGGCAACAGGAGCCAAATTAAATAAATTCTATATCGAATTGAAGTTTCACTCAGACAGCTGAGGGGTTTTTTTGTGTTTGTGGGTGTGTTGGTTCTTGGTGTACCCTGTGTCAGATACCAAAAGCCAGCTTTAAAGCTCTCTTGATAATCTCTGAATTCCCTCTTCTGTATGTGCCACAGTGTCAAAGAAAGAGCAGCAGCAATTCTGACAAATGATGTCTTTGAGAGTACTTTTATTTTTCCCCCTGCAATATGGCTGCTGTTTGCTTTCTTTCATTGCAACTAAATTGACTTTATTTTCCTAGTTTTCTTTCTTAAATGTCCTTCCTTCCTCCTTTAGCATGTTTGCTGTCTGTAATTTGTGTCCTTGGATGTCACCTCCTTTCAGTGCACAGGACACATCAGGAAAACTGTTACAATGTGCCATGATGCTAATTAGCTGCTTAATAAGACAGCTTATTTCCTCTTCCCAATATCTTGGTATGTATGAGAAGCCCAGGGGAGTCTTAGGACAGGCACTGACCTGCTAGAAGTATTTATGGTATTTGGAATAGTGGACTGATTTTAATGGGAAATGACTCCCAATGTTCAGTTTATTACATAAAGCAATAGATGACTTCTAAATAATGAAAGGGCATAAAACCAAATTATTATGTTTGAACTGGAAAGCTGGCTTTAGGGGCAAGCAATAAATAATAAATGTACCAAAAGTTCCATACATGATTAGCAAAATTGCTTGAAGAGAATGAGCTGTGAGAGCTAAGGGTCTGCAGTCTTTGTTTTTACTCTGAAAACCATAAAACTCAATTTTCTGCATGGCAGACATTTAAAATTAGGCAAAATGTAGTGCATCAAAATGACCCTGTGCTTTTGAAATGTTTCTGAAATCCTTTTATTATGAAAAAGAACTACAGGAAAGTATGGAACTGCTGTTTAACAATTGTGTTCAATATATGATGAAGGTGGGCACAAAGCTCTAGGTGTTAAAGTTTATGAATGCATTAATGCACTGCTTTGGGGGAATTAAACTTTAATATTGATGATAAACCTTCCATAATAAAATGTGGGGAGAGCAAGAGTAAATCTCTCTTGCAAAGTCCCCAAACTGTTTAAATAACTGCATGCAAGCTACAGCATCTCCTGAGGTATATTATAAATGAACTTCTACATAATCATATGCATACAAATGTACATTGTGCAGAAAGTATTTTTTTAGAAAAGTTGCTTTCTGCCCTGTGAAAGATACTGCCCCTAATGACTGGATATATTTTAAGTGATTGATCTCTAGCATTGAGTCCACAATACTTCTCTCAAGATACACATCATTCGCTGCCCAGAGTGCATACCATGGGAGATTTTCTGTTGACTGCTTTGAAATGGTGTGAGATTTCTGCAGTGGATTTCTATGCCAGTCTGATGTTGTTATTTTTGGTTAACATTATGGAAGAGAGATTCTAACACTTCAAAATGTGAAATGTTGAAGAGATACAGGAAGTTGTAAGTAACAGTGATCTGGAATGTAGCATCACACTTCTGTCGAAGAAATATGTCTGGAAAAAAATCACGAACTCATGGTCCTCATCAAAGAGGAGGAGAAAAATGTTACTTTAGATAGCTGCTGTGAAAAGTGAGGGTGTTTGGAAAGTTATCCTTGAACTGCAAGGAGCTGACACTCAAGTTGCTTTTATTGCTTGTGCACCAGAGCACAGAGATGCAAATCTAAAAGCTTGAAGGGCTTGTGTGATGAACTCAAACTGCTACAAACCTTAGAAGCAGTTACTGACTAGTGCAACTGCAGTGATCCCATGATCTTGGTGTTGCACTGTCAGTTTAAATCTAGATCAGATAAGTAGAAAGTAAGTGTTCAAGGATTATTCTCACAGAACTACAGATTTCAAAGGGTGTCAGCAAAAACTTGAGGAAAACAAGTCTGCTCTTCGTTCTTAGCTCTGTGTGCTGTGGTAGGAGGTGTGAAGTTTTAGGAGATAGTCTATTATACTTTCAATTTGGCTATCCATTAGGGAGAAAATTTATTTAAAAAGAGTATAAATAAAAGCAGGCAGCATCTGTAGAAACCAAAACCAGGGTGGAGTTGTTCTTGTAGTAGTTTTGCTTTCAGCTATTCTGAGAAGTTTTGAGGCAAAGTGAATTCCATCTTCTTTAGCTGTAGAGGCTTAACAAGGAAAAGAACTGAAGTAGTTGTCTGTCTGGATTGTGATTCTCCACAAGCACTCTCCAAGAAGGATAGTAGGAGTTAATAGTAGGATTCATTGTGACAGTAGAGGAAGAAGAAAGAAGTTGTGTCCCTACCTCTTGCATTCCTAACCCAACTTTGTTACTCTGAGGGTGACAGAGTGCAGACCCGGCTCTCTCTGCCTTTCCTCAGCAGAGAGATGCTCCAGTCCCCTCATCATCTTTGTAGCCTTCCAGTACGCTCTCTCCCGTTAGTTCCTTGCCTTTCTTGAACTGGGCAGCCCAGAACTGGACACAGTACTACAGATGTGGCCTCACCAGGGCAGAGTGGAGAGGGAGGAGAACCAGGGATGCCATTGGCCTTCTTGGCCAGGAGGGCACATCGCTGGCTCATGGTTAACCTGCTGTCACCCAGCACTCCCAGGTCCTCCTCTGCAGAGCTGCTTTCCAGGAGGTCAACCCCCAGCCTGTCCTGGTGCGTGGGGTTATTCCTCCCCAGGTGCAGGACTCTACACTTGCCTTTGTTGGACTTTGTTAGGTTCCTTTCTCCAGCCTGTCCAGCTCTCGCTGAAAGGCAGCACAGCCTTAGGTGTGTCAGCCACTCCTCCAGCTTTGTATCGTCAGCAGACTGCCTGAGGGTACGTTCTGTCCCTTCAGCCAGGTCACTGATGGGTGTGTTAAACAAGAGTGGGCCCAGTAAAGCATGGGCAAAGGCCTTGGACTGCAGAGAGGAAGGCCTTTCTTAATTGTGGTACTGGAAGAAATATATTTTTAATTTCTAGGTAACAGGAAATCCTTATGTCTGATCAATTCAAGACATTTTGAAGCAGTCATTGCTGTGACTAAAGTTAATCAAAACTTACTGCTGCATAAGAAGAATCAATAGAAACCAGATTGAGATCATATAAGTAAGGATGATTCTGCTACAGGGCTTTTATAGCTTCACCCATCAATACGCAGGAGCCTGACTGCTGGAATTTTCATGTGTCCTACTGAAGTCTTTTATTAATCACCCGAGAGCCAAATCCTCCAGTTACTAGACTTCACATATCTGTGTTTTCAGTTACATGATGGGGGTGTTTTGTGACTTTCCATACTTGGTAAAAGAATGATTTGTGAGCTAAATTAAATTTGGATGATTGTGCCACACACAGTGTCTCAGACTTGCCTATAGGATTTTCAGAAAATTCAAGGTGCTTTCAATGCAGATGCAATGTAACAAGTTACAATGAGACCTGCTTTGAAAGGTGGGTTTCACTGAAAAAAGTGAAGGGAAAGGGCATTCCCACTTAAGTGTTTCATTTGGACATACCCTGGATTTTGAGTTTTATTCTGCACTATATATAAGTACTAAATTACTACATAGATAATATGTGATTATAGAAAATATATTTATGTACATTTATAAAATATAATTATATATAATATAGTAGATCAACCTAGCCATATAAATTTATTAATTATCTCTTATAATATATATTGCTATGATTTTATATATCCAATATTTTTAATCTATATTAAGCACCTCATAAAATAGAGTGGTGGCATTTCAACAGGACAAACCACAAAGTGATTTATGGTTAATGGCAGAACTAGGTAAAATCTGCATTGTTTTGACTTGGTAGCATGTCTGTGCAGCAATTGTCATGGTAGGCAAATAATTTCATCTGGGGATTTACTGTTGCAGAAAAGGAGATTTAACCTATGTACATCCTGACTTTGGGCAGAGCTAGACAGTAATTGACTTGAGAAAATTATTAAAAAGAATATTTACTTAATATACAAATTATTGTCTTTAGATTATTGTTTCCTGGTGTTATTGACCTTTTCTTACACCTCTCCTAAACTTGTATCCATCCTGCAGTGAAATTAAAACAAACATTTGATGACAGACTGTGAATCCCTAATGAGTTCTGAGTGTTTGTCTTCCTGAGGGCTCTTCCCTAGCTTTTCTGTGCATGTAGTCAAAATGGATCATGTGCCAGTGAAAAATATGTTGTTGCTTTCATTGATTTTTTTTTTTTTAGCATATATTTTATTCAATCAGTTTGGGAATGGAGTAAAAATGTAGTTTGCTTTCAGTCCAAGGGCACTTGTAAGTTTTCAGAGTCATTTCTTCTGACTTCGTTTATGCTCAGGACAGGCAGCTATTGCTTTTGTCTACAAAACCTGTTTGGATTGTCCGTGTGCACCCACTGATTAGTTGAAATCAAACTATGCAAATTTCTTTTCTGTGAAAATAGTTAATATCCTAATTAGTTCTAGGGTACATTGTGCATAAAGTCACCTATTTGTGTCTCAGTGGTGAACTCAGTTTTTCGCTCCCTATTTCCAAATCAAAGGAATGGTCTCAATTCCTTTTTCCCCACAATGCAACACCAGATGGACTGAACTGCAATTATATGGTCAGCTTAAGGGTCCTTCTTCAGACTGATTTTTGCCAGAAACAAGCAAAAAATCCTATGATTATTTTAAGATACATTTCCAGCTAAGGATGAAAACAAATTATATTTATTATATTTATTTTTATTATGTAACTGTTATTTTTATCCAAATGATATAACTTTGTTTATAACATATATTCCCTGATTTTTTAATGCAGTATATAGCTTACTGGGCAGATGGAATTTTGTGTGCTTTTGGTGGGCTATGGTAAAGGATTATAGCTTTTCAAAGTTTTTGCCTGTTTGTATAAGTACTTATATTTAGCCACGGGTTTTGGGACAGTGGAAACAGATTTACTTAATGTGCACATTTAAAATGGTTACTCTTTAACTTGCCCTAATTATGTGATTTTGATTATTTTAGGAAACGCATTAAATGGTCTTTTAACTCTGAAAGCAGACAACGTTCAAAAGAGGTAAATACGTACCTCTTTACATGCGTTTTACTGTGCATATCAATATGCTTTAAGAGCATACTCAATGGAGTGTAACAGCATCTTCATAGTCATTAGGAACCACTAATGTGTGGTTAAAAAAGAATAATTCTGAAGACCTATTTACCTGATAGATTTAATGGTCCTGATGGAACTATTAGAAGCTAAATAACAAAGCTTTTAAAAATGTCCTAAATATTTCTAAAAGACCTAATGGTTCCTCAGGAGCTCTGTTGATAGTCAGTCTGGCAAGCTGCAGATGCCGTTTAAGAAGCCAACACTATTTGCTGAATGAAGTGATATAGGAATGAATAATCTGTTTATGAGGCTCACAGTCAGCATGGCATCCTGCAATTGTGGAATAAAAATACCACTAAAATGAAGGTGTCTTTTTTAATTATTTTTAAATTTTTTTTAAAGGCAAATCCAGCTCTTGTCATCATATTGTTTAGACATTAGTTTCTTTACGTTCTCTCCAAAGAGAACTCTTCAGTTAGCAGTAAGTACTGCTCTGGCAGGCTCAAGTCCTGCAGAGGTAGGTGTACCGAAGGCATGGCTGCAGAAGGTGAGACAGGTATAGTTCATGCAGCTACTGTTAAACCCTGAGAGTGAAATATTCTGGGATTTTTTCATCCAAGAAGGAAGGGAGTTCTGTATTGTTACAAAATTTCAAATAAATTACTGAGAATTTCTTTTTCCTGATGAGTTTAGGGTGGTAGGAGATGAGTTTAGCCGTTAGTAGTAACGGCTTCTAGTCTGTAGCCATTGCTCCCTCCAGTTCTGGGTGTCATGTGGCATTTTGTCAGTCTGCACTAAACGAGAGGTGAAAGACAAACAAGCCATGGGTACAGATAAGCATTGTTCTGCAGAACAATAAGAACTGTACTACAGAATTACTGAATCTCCACCTGCCTGTCTTAGGTCCCAGAGTAGATGTCCAACTGTCAATTTAAGTTCAGTGTCACCCAAACCAACTTCTTAATTCTCTTTCCAGGCTCCTAGTGGATTCTGTCTTGCCCAGCTGGCACTACAACAAAAGGCATCTTTTCCTAATGGCCTTTCCTGACAATTTTCAGTCAGGCCAGTTCATCTGCAATAGCATTTTCAGGAGCTTGCCTTTTTCTTCCAGCACACAGCTTGAACTCTTACCAGAGAGAATCTGTATTAAATACAAGGATCACTGCAACCTTGATCCGTGTAACAAAGCCAGACCCATTGAGACAAGTGCCTAGGAATGCGAGTTCTTCCTTTGAGAACATTTTCCCATGCTTATTAATTTTCTGTTTTAGCTCAGCCCCATAACTTCTCTCTTGCCATACAGGACAAACAGATCACAGGGGTTTTAATTTTTTTTTTTTTTTAATGATCTGAGAGTCTAATGTAAAAATTCAACTCTGCGGTGCCACCAGCAGCACTCCTGGTGTGGCTGGACAACTGGTGTGCTTTAGCAGATGCTTGTTTTACCAGATCTAGGCTTATTGTTTTCCCAACAGCATTTTTATACCTGTCAGTTCTCCTTTGTGCTTACATTATCCAAGGCAGGTATCGATGCCAAGCACAGCAGAGCTGATTTCTGTATTGGGGCCCCTGCGCGTCACTGCTGTGTGAAGGATGATTCTGCAGTCAGTGCTTAGGTGACTTTGCACAGGACACAGTGTCACTACTCAGGCTTGCTGGGACACTGTGCTTCACTTCAATATTTTGTGACTCGAAAGACATTGAAACCCAGAAGAGAAAAATAATTAAAAGTGATAGTAATTAAAACTGCTACTGTAGACACTGAGTAGGAAACATATCTGGTCTTTAGTTCTAACCAAAGAAATATTTCTTTGATTAACAAAGATACCTAATGATTAAACAGGTTAATTGATTCTTTATGTCACAGAATAATTTTTTTGTTATGCCATGGATAACTTGAGAAACACTTCCCCTCCGCCCCCAACTGTTTGCTGCTAATAAAGAAATTAAAATATGTTTGATATTCACAGCTCTGACATCACTGATTCTTGTATAGAATTTATCTTTGTTGGGTTGGAAAGACAGTTGATTAGAAAAGCAAATATATAATTTGGAAATATATTTCCTTTTAGTTCCCTTACTTATTTTTCTGTGTTCTAATTCTCTAGTGGCTTTAGTTATCTCTTCAACTTTGCAAAGTTGACCAGGTTTTAAAAGGATTGGTTGGAGAACTCTGCCATGTAACTGCTAGCCTACTGTCCAACATCTAACTGTTCTTTCAAGAATAAAACTTTAGGAATGGTGATGTTGAGAAAATCTGTAGGTATAGATTAGGTGTGTATAGAGTTAAAATAAGAGTAGTACAGATATTATGAATTAAACAAAGAAGCTAATGCAAGTACAGACTTCTTCTGGATGTCATTACACAAGAACAATCCTCTCATTAGCTCATTTGAGTCAAGCATTTTTCTCACTTAGTTGCTATTTCTGAGTCCAAAGCAAAACAAGACAAATAATGTGCTTGCTCTTTGCTGTCTGTGGTTGTTCATTGTATTAAAAGAGTTATTTCTACAAATAAAAGCACTTTCTGCACCTGGGTCTGTGTATTTCCATCTGTATCAGCAGGAGTGCTTATTTGTTAACAATGGAACCGAGCTGCTAGTGAGGAGTGGCCATGAGGAACTTGATGGTGGGACATGCAGGAAAGTGTATTTTCCTGTGTCCTTCAGAGATCCTAGGCACATGAACACATCCAGAACCCCAAAGTACAGAGTTGAGAGTAACTAAATTCTTTGAGAGTTTATAATCTGAAAGACTCACCAGATTCTAAATTTCACAGCTGCCTCTGGTGTTACAGGCCAAATGAAAACTCAGCATCTGAAGGGAATTGCAATTGGGAGTTTGGTGCTGGAGCCAGCAGCTGCCATCTGTGGTTGTGCTTTCTAGACTTGAATAAATTAACCAGCTTCTGAAAGCTGAATAAACATAATCTTTGGGAATTTTCAAATCAAAATTGCAGTCGGGAACACACCTCTAGTTCAAAGGGCTGGCTTTGCTAGAAGTGTGTATGTTTAAAAATACACAGGTATAGAAATCCTTTAAGGTTTGATCCACCAGTGTTACAATATTACAAAAGCAAAATGTCTGTGTATGTGTGCATGTCTACCTGTATAGAAATATTAATAGTTCAGGGGCTGTGCAACTACAAAAAGTACTGACAAATTCAAAATATTTCACACTTAAACAGTAGCGTGGTGTTCTGGCTCAACTTCAATCCCTGTTATGCCATCTCCTGCCTAAACTTATGTAAAATAGTAACTCTTACACGTTGCATTATTGTCTATGTGTTAGGGTTGAAAAAGTGAGGGTTGCTTAGCTAAGGAAGAAAAAAATGCATGAAGATGTCCTAGCAGTCTTTAGGTGCTTAAAAGATTGCTGCAGAGATTAAGGTGATGATAATAATGCAGATCCACAGAGGAAAGAGCAAAAGGTAATGAGTTTAAATTGTAGCAAAGGAAATCTAGATTAGGCGTTAAGAAATGCTTTCTAACTGCAAGCTAAAGTTGAGCAGAGGAATAAATGACTTGAGGAAAGTGGAGTTTTCATAACTTAAGACTTTTAAAAGTGGTTGGATGGATGGCTCTGTGGAATCACACGAGTTGTATATCCTGCTTTTTTCAAGTTAATTCACTGTCTTATTGTGCTGTCTCCATTGCTTGTTTCCTTTTTTCTGTATTCTATTTTCTTTGATCTTGCTTCTCTCCCATTTTAGATGTGCTAGTGTTCAGAAAAAGTTCTTGGTCAAATGTGTTATCAAAGGAAAATAGTCTTATCAAACACATTGTTTTAGATGGGCAGTAAGGCCCTCAGATATTTTCTTAGTTACCTATTTTCATTTAATGTTACGTCTTGAGTTTGAAATTCAAAGTCTGGGGTTTTTGGGGGGTTTTGTTTGTTTGTTTTAAATTTTAAAAAGCTCTAATTGATTAAATAGTTGCAGGAGCTCCTGTTGCCCAGTTGCATTGCTGCTAACCATCATAGAATCTGTAATTCACAGTTAGGTTTTGAAAACCTTAGACAATTAATTATAAGGAAAATAGTTAAGAATTTTGAGCCAAAGCACTTGCTTTTGTTGAAGTCCAGCTGTCTGCAATCACAAGGCCACCTCTCTAATTATCCTTGAGTGTCTCTTTTCAATCAGAACACTGCCCTGGGCTTTGCAGTTTGGCTCTTGAGACCAGGCATTTGACTCGATGTGTTAAAAGTGCACACACCCTTGCCCCATCATCGCTCCGTTACTGAGATTCCTGCTATCGCTGCCTCCAGGAGCCGGCTGTTCCCGCTGTGTAACCGGCGTGCTCGCTGCACACACCGCTGGTGAACCCTGGACTCTGGTGGTTTTCCCACATCCCACCCTGCCCACATCGGGAGCTGCAGTGCACCATCTTTAGATGGGAGCTCTCCCAGAATGTGTGGCAGTGTCTTAGATTGCAGCTGGCAAAGAAAGGAAATGCAAAGCATTGCGATTGCTGTGCTTGGAAGTGGAGAGGCAGTCCTTGAAGGTCGAGCTGCATTCAGTACCAGCACTGATAAAAAGAGAAGTGTCTTAGTAGGGGATATAATTATTTGTGCTCCTCAAGGATTTGGATCTAGTTCAACCCTGGGCACTGTTGTTTCCTATTAAGCAGGTTTAGTATGATGACCTCAGGACTTTAATTCTCACCATACAACAACAATGCTGAGGATATTCAGTATGACATAAATGAATGATCAGTTAAAAAAACCCTCCCAAAACAACAAAAACCCCCACCAAAACTACAATCAATATCACATCTATTTTAACTTTTAAGCCAAAGAAGTGTTTATAATTCGTGATGTGCTGTGGTTTTGCTGAAGAGCTAAACAGACATCACACTGCAGCTCTTCAAGGGGTATGCACAGGCATTTTGGTAGGATTTTGATTTTTAATGGGAGTTAGCTATAGAGTTTAATTCTTACTAAGTTCTTTTATGTAAGGTTTATATTTACTGCTAGATATTTGTAGACTTAAAACCTGAAGTGAAATCTTTCTTACTTTACTGTGGCATTTGAAGGCTTCAGCCACATACTGAGTTGTGTTGAACCTGATGCTTAATCTTCCTGCATCTGCTTGTTGTCTTTTGTTGTTCTCTTGTTGCCAAACAAGGAATCTAGGAGTATTTGAATAGGGTTAATTATATGGCAGTTTGAATTTGGTAATTCACCTTTTGATTTGAAAATATGCAAAATATGAATAATTGCAGGAAGTCTGCTTCTATATCATATAGATATGTTTTTTAGTGTACCTGGTAGCACATCCTGCCACATCCCACATAATGCAATGAGTGAATATTAAATAATGGTTTCACTGTTTTGTGGTTTTGTTTTTTTTTTGTCCTGAATAAATGCTTCTGTTTAATAGCATAGAAACATTTTTTAAGACAATGTGTAAATCAGACTTTACTCCTCCCTGCAAAATAGAGCTATTTTTCAGTTGTGGAAGGTATTAAATGCCACTTATTCATACCCTCTCCTTTTTTCTATATCCCTTTAATATTATCCATTCAGCAGATTGTTTCAGACTATAGATGTGAGTGTTTAATGTGCAGGTCTCTTGTTCTGAAAATGTTTTCATAAGGTCAGGTCTAACCACCAAGCAGAACTGTAGTCTTGTCTTACAGAGAGGGGATATTTGTGGCCTGAAGAAAGATTGAGGGCAGAGAAAGAGTCTGAGATGTGCATGGGATTAGACACACATCTGATTTTCCTTATGGTTCTCTTTGAATTATTCTGAACTCCCACTGAATTGCTCACTTCTGTAATCACTGTATAAATTGGTTAATATCTACTGATGACACTTATTTCTAGATTGCTACCAGTGCAAACTGTATCCCCCAGCTGGATTCTGGTTTTCAGTTGTAAGGCAGGAGTTGGCTATCTTACCTGTAGAATTTAATGTACACAGTAAGAGAACATACACCATATTTATGCTTATCAGGTAATAAAATTGAGTGTTTTGAGGATTGAAAAGATCAGATTTTGTCAGCAGTTTTTGCTGAAAAGAAATACAATACAATTTTCACAAATACCTTCTCAATTACTTTGCTTTTTCCTTATCTGAATGGCTGATCTGAACTGTTTGAAAATATGCTTTTTCAAAAAAGTACACATTTTTGTGTTTGAAACTGAGATCAAATCAGATAAATCAGTATTTAAAATGACAGTGGACATTTAAGCAATACTACAACTTAATAGGGTAAACAGTAGTATAAATATGTATATTTTTGAGACTGGAGATTTTTGCGTGCATGATGAAGCTTAAATATAAAAGTAATAATACACAGATGCAATGTCAGTAAGCCTTTAAAAAATTGTTTATCCTCCCTGAAAGGGAAAATATGTTGTTGATGGTTTGGGGTTTTTTATTATTTTTTTTTAAAACAACCCCACCCCAATCACTTAGTCAAGGCAGATGACTCATTCTAAGTACCAGTATGGATTCACAGGTAAAATTAGTGCCTGAGAATAATTCACTGATCTTGGCATTTTTTTTTTTTTCATTTTGTTGGCTAAGGTGAATGGGGGTGTGTGTGTGTGTGTGAACATGAGCTAGGTGTAGAATAGATAGAAATATCTCCCTGTTCATTGTGTACTTGATATTTGATTGCTTGATAAATAAAACTGTTAGTGGAACTAATAAGATGTATTGATTTTACTGCTGAAAAGCATACGTACTAAACAGAAAGGGTTCAGCTCAGGCAGTTTCAACCTTTATTGTTCTGTTGATATTGCAATGAGAAAAACCTCTATCCAACAGAAGTGATGTAACAAGTTCCCACATACCAAGTTAAATTTCCAAAATGGATGAAGATAGGTAGAGCAGTTACAGGAATCATAAATTTCAGGAGGCAAGTGAGATATGCTGTCAAAATTTCCTACACCATATCGTGTTACTGAGAAAACAACCAAACAACCAACAAAATGACAAAACCAACCCCAAACTGCAATTTCTTTTCCTTTGTTTTCTTTTTTTGATAATCTCTGGAAGACTAAAAGTTGAGTTATTAAGGAATTGTCAAAATTTGTTATTTATTAACCTGAAATTTTTGTCATTTGACATCAGCAAGGAAGGAAACTTGTTTGGACAGATTCGGTGACTTGTACAGCAGAGTGCTACCGATGAGCACGTGGAGTGAGACTGAAAAGCTAAGCCTGTGGGTGTGATGACTTGAAAAGTGCAGTCTTTTCTCAAAGGGTTATATCCAGCGTGGTCTTTTCCCTGTTCAGCTCTCACATGGAAATAGTTACGTAGCCTGGCAGCTACCTCAGCCTTATGGTGTCACTTGAGGCAGTTGCTGCGTTGTCAGGGCTGTCACACGCTGGTTGTGAGACCCTGTATGGGGAGAATCAATGTTGTGTACCTCAGCTGTGGTCTGTGCCACCAGCACTGAAAGCAAGAAACAGCACATCAGTCTATAGAAAGGAAAACCTTAATGCATTGGTGTTCTGCCAGAGGGGAGGACAATCCCCACCGCTCTAGATTTTTCTTCCATTAGGAAGGTATGAGAAAGCTTTGGAGGAAAAGGGTGAGGGAAACAAACATATTGGAGAGAATTTTTCCTTGATGCCATGCTTATGAGTATTTCCTGTATGTCTGTATATTTTCTTGTGGTAATACTGAAAGCCCTTTCCATATTTCTTTTCCACAAGTATGCGATGCAAGTAACAAAACCCAACTAGTGGGTGCACACCGTGGGGGGATGTGGATTACAACGGGTGACAGTTTGACCCTTGGTACCACTTGTCATTGCAGACCATTTCTGTAGGGATGATGTGATGGTGTTGGGGAAGAGTGGTGGGCTGTGACGTGGTGTAGGGTTTTTTAAATATATTTTTTTATTTTTATTTTAAAGAATCTCGGAGTATCAGGTGTGGCTTTGAAGATTGTTTACTGCAAACTCCTGCACAGAAGGAGAAATCCTTTGCTTCTAGAGTAAATGTATGGAATTAGGGAGAGCTTGTGGGAACTGACTGAATCTGAACAGTTTTATAACTTATTTCAAATGATAATTTATGGTCACATTGAACTAAGGAGTTTGGATTGACATTAGAAAACCTTCAACATGTTAGTTAAATACAGCAATTCCATCTCATTTAAACATAATAGACACACTCTGCTGAGTCACTCCCTATTGCTTTATGCAGAACATGCTTTGCTTGTGCCTAAAGAGTGTTATTAAAGAGACTGCTGAGTACAGAGAGCTTTAACAAAGAGATCTCAAAGTAAACACTGACATTTGTTACTGCTTCTGTTCAGCGCTGCTGAAAGTCCCCGGGAACTTGGGAAATTGAGCTGTCAGATCTATGAAGATAAAATGAAACTTTGTTCTATGGCTTCAGTCCCTTAGGAAAGTTTTTCAGGTCATTTAGCATTAGTATTGTGAGGAGGGCTTATTATTATTTTTCCGAAAAAATTATTCCCTCTCGTTGATAAATGTAGAGTGACAGCTGGGCATTGCTATTAGCCCATTTCCGCTCGATGAAGGCAGTGCCTTCACAACTGACAATGCATTTTGCAGTCAACTTGCCTCATCCATCAGCTGGACAGGATGACTGATGTGTGTCAGATGTAACCACTGTATCAGTTGACTTGTAAATTCTAGTTAAGCAGATTCACAGTATGACTTGGCAAGTAAGCACAAAAAGCTCTGGGAAGAAAATTCACTCCTTGCTATTTCTGAGCATAAATATAGCTGCTGTTGAAAAAAGAGAAGGATCTGGAAGAAAAATTACATGATGGTGAAGCCAGTATTTGAAGCTTTGAAACAGTTGAACTGGGCCTTCTTTGAGATTTTGGTATTCTAATGTGAGAGGAGGAAGACCTCAGTGTTTGTAGATGTCTTATTAACACTTTATTTGGACCGCTGCTCTCATGAGTTTTTATAAAATGTATATGCTATATTGCCAAGCAATTTCAGAGATATACCACTGGAACACAGCAATAATTCTCCATCCTAAAAAAACCCAGAGTTATAATTAAAAAACCCAAACTAACTCCTAATTTTCATAGTGATTTTCAATTCCGTAATTAAGGGCCTGGCAAAGGCTCTAGGGACTGCCGTAGGGGTGGAGCAGTTCTGACCACTGCTTTGCTCTCAGTGTTATCTCCTGTTTGACCCTGGGAGAAAAGGGCACGGCTGTTCCTGGTGTACCAGTGTTTCTGCAGCAGTTTCCATGTTCTGGGGATTCAGTTAAGCAGGTTTTAACTGTTGCTCATTCCCCCGTCCTCCCTCAGCCGTGCAGGCAGACTGGTGTGTAATAAAAGCTGAGGATTGGTATCTGATTTCCCAACTCAACCTCCCCTCCAGTAAAAGTGCAGCTGAGAAGATACAGCTAGTCTCTCCATAGCCCTAGGTGATTACACCCTGGCTATGCTGGTAAAAAAATAGTGTAGATTTAGCAGTAAATTCATGTTTACACCTTCAGGCAACTATATGGTGAACACTGGATATAGGACAGTTTCAGTGCTTATCAGTACTTCTTGCTGAATATAAGGGGATATTATAACTTCTAGTATCAATTCCTGCAATCTGCATGCAGGATTCTTTTCTGTTAAGACAATAATCTCTTTTCCATTGCTTCCTGTGCTTGAATGGCTGAGCAGCAGAAGAGTAAAGGCTAAAACATAAAACATGCCAAAATCCCACATTTCTCTGAGAGCTGGACATGCAGCTTTTTTACAGGTGGGCTGTTGCTACTAAGTTAATGGAAACTTCATCACATGTACAGGATATTGTTTTCTTTAGGACACTATTTTTTTGGCTCTATGTATATTTTAATAAGTATACTTTCCTCACAGGTACAGTCAGTACTTCTGCCAAACTGTGAGCTCTCATATTGCTAGGATTTTATTTAACTAGATATTATCTGATTTATAATCCAGTGACTCTCATTTAAGGACCAGTGAGCCTCAGATAACAGAACAGGTCCCAGGCAGAGTAACTTCCCATGTAAATTCAGCTTAGTAAGTAACTAGGGAGCTGGTTCTGTGTTTGACACAGATCAAAACACCAGGAGTCAGTATTGGCTGTTTAAATGTAGCTCCTGTTGGTGGAGTGAGATTTGGACAAGTAAGACAAGCTATAAAATGTTGTTCATCTGGAACTGCAGCTGTGTTTGAATTTAACTGTTCCCAGGAGTCTGCAGAAAACAGATATCTGAACAGCTGGAAGTCCTGGTGCTGTCCTGTCCACCAGCAAATTTCAACCCAAAGCAAAGTTGTGTTCCCTGCCACAGAAAGTGGCTCAGCAAATGAACATTCTCAAGCATATATTCATCCTGAAATACATGTAAGAGCAGATTCTGCAGTTTTTTTGTGTGCTGTTGTAACATCTGCATGAGCGCTCTGATGTGAACGTTCAGTTCACACTTCCCTGCACAGATTGACTGCTGTAAATTGTGAGTTGATGTTTCCTTCCCTTTCCTCCCCTATTCCATGTGTTGGCAGTATTGCCTTGGTGTTATATTCAGTTTGGTTTGTTAAAGCCAATCAAATGGTGAAATGTACATCTCTATCATTTCTCTCCAAAACAAAAATGAATAGGTCTGTGCCTTAATTTCTCTGGGGTTGGGGGTTGTTTGAATGCACTTTAATTTCTCTCAGTACATCTATGTGGTCTCCTTAGCTTAAAGGAGATATTTGTGGATACTGAACTATTCTATAGTAAGACAGAAATCACTACAAAGAGCTCCTTCTACTGCAGCCTGAGGAATGTAGATTACTTCCAGAAAACCTAAATACAGGATTTCTTCCCATATTTTAAACAGGCATGTTCAGTTTGTGAAGGACAGCCTGAGTTCCCTAAGTGGAAATGTTTGTGTGTTCTTGTGTGCCCTGGTCTGTGCTAAGTACGCTTCAGGAGCACCTGAAGTAAAGGTCTGTGCTAGAGACAAGGTGCTGGATCTGGTACTACTTGAAGGTTCTCTATGTGGCTGAAAGGAAGCCAAGCCACCATTCTGTGTGCATGTGCCCATTCATTCCCATACTGATACAAGTATGTGCTCTGCTTACACCTTTGGTTGGAGAAATTTGTTCTCAACAGTGGCAGTTAAATACAAGAGACTCTTAACAAATAGAAAATACCTCTGTCAGAAATACAGTGTATGTATGTCATGGTGCTGCTGTTTGCCAAGGGCTGGTGCCTGTGAAAGAAGCATTTGAGTAAGACAATTGGTTTGGTTCAGAACTGTTTCACTGATAAAAATCGGGAACTAATGTAGCAGTTAAGCAGAATTGCAGTCCTTCTGAACTAGGCTTGTGTCTGTGGAGACCACCCTATTGCCATTTTTCCCCTTGAGCTTTGAGTCAACAGAAAGATTCTCTAATGTCCTGGAGTTTTGATTTAGGCCCATGATGTTTTTGTTGATCTGAATTTGTTGTTCGCTGAAAGTTTGCTGATGTGGACACATTTGAAGACATACTTTAATTGTCAGTTAACTAGCTTAGAAAAGGTGGATGCTTTTAAGCAAGTCATCAACAAGGGAAAGCTTTAATATGAAAATTCAAACTTAGCATATGTTTGTCGTCTTGCAATAGTGACAAAATTCAAACTATTTCTATAGGTCATGGATTTGAGTGGAACTGATCTCTGGGCTGGCCAGGGTTTCACTTCTGTACTGCTGTCTTTGAGGAGCAGTCTTTAGGAAGAGGTCATGGGTATAGCACAGACTGGTGCTGGGGGACATTCTCATTCAGTTTCCAACGCAGTCACATGTTCTGTCTCTGCGTTACAATATCTTAAAGTACTGCAGAGAGACTGGAAATGCTTGCAGAACTCCTGACTGCTGTTATTCCTGTTTCCATGTGTTACAGAAACAGCCTTAACCAGGTGGGAGAGAGGAGGGAGTTAGCTGTGGGGAAATGATACAAGAATTTTGCCTTAAATTCTCTTCTTTGTGCATCCAGTTCTCTGTGTGTTACAAGACTTGCTCAGAGCATCTGCTTTTTATTGTCTTCCTTCTGTATTATTACTATATTTTTACTGCTGGTTCTCATAAGCTGATGTGCACTGCAGCATGTTAGCACTATCTACATAATTTCATAGCTTGTATACCTTCATACACTTACTGTGCAAAGTGCTAGTTCTTGCAAGCTGTATGGATTTATTTTTCTTAAATATACAAATTTTAAATTGCCCTCAGGACTCATGCTATTTATTCTTAAATTGAATCTTTCTTTTTGTAATCCAGTTCCAACTGATAGAGCATTCCTCATATTATACTGACAGAAATAAACACAGAGCTGTAAGTGCCATTTTGCCAGAGAATTACATGAGCTTGTAATAGCTGCCTGCAACTGAATTTTCATTTTACTTTTATTTATTGGAGAGCTATCCTAGGATTTTGAATTGATTCCTCACTTTTGTTTGCATTTATATGTGTTTCTTCAATAAAAAGAAATCTCCTGTTATTTCAGGCCTAATCCACCTTCCTGAAAAATAACATGAGTAATAGTAGTATAACAAAAATTTAAATACATAACTGTAGTTTTCTTTCAGGCCTGTGAGAAATCCGTGCTAAAACAGCAAGTGTTCAGAGCTGAAGGGGGCTTGTAATTGCAGATGTGCATTGAAACTGTATTCAGTGAACATTTATTATAGCTATAATGTGTTAATAAATAACAGGTGGTACATACATTAACATTTGCTCTGAAGAAAGCAAACTTGGGGTTAAAATGCTCTTAGGAGGAACTACCCAAGTACTGGGTGGTGCACAGCATGCTGCTCTACAGGAGGTGAGGGAAGCAGAGTATCATGGCACGAGGTGGAACATATTAATATTTAGCATATGTATCTTTTATCAGTCCTTACAATTTAAAAGTCAGGGATGTATAATCCATGACATAATATTGCTATTAGCAGGAAGAAAAAATGAAAATGCTTTTGAAAGCTCAATGATGCCATATGGAATTCACCTGAGGGCTGGCAAGTAGTCAGCTGTGTTTGCTGAGGCCATTTAAAGCAGAGGGGTGTGCAGCCATCTTTTGGTCTGTATAAACTTCTGATTTGCCACGACTGTGAAATATTTACTTTCTGAGTCAAGACTCTCTTGTGTTATAATAACAGCTGTCCATACAGATGAGATTTTGTTGGCCCAACACACTGATTTTAGTATTTCTGCCTATGTATGATCATATACAGGCAGAAATACAAAATGTATATAGGCCTGTATAATGTATCAAAGACTGGAAATGTTTGTTCTGATCTCTTTATGAGAGAGACTACATGTAGGTACCAGTTAAGTTCATGGTAAGTATTGGAGATATCAATTTAATTCTAAGTTAGTAAATTTCAAATATTTGTCATTGTTCCTAGTAAAACAATAACAATGCTTTTATTTAATTATTTTCTGAAGTCTTAGCCCTAGAAACTTAGATATAACTTGGGGTAGAAGAATGAAAGGTAATTAAAACACATTTCTATTAGCATAATATTAAGGCTGTGCCATTAGCAGATAGTGATGCCAGTTAGATATTTAGATTCGTGTGTACCTCCATTCTAGCTGATGCTATAGAATCACATTAAAAGTATTTGCTACAAATAGTGTTTGTTTTCTGTTTCTGTGATAGGGCAGGTAGGCCACTCTGAGAAATAAATCCGAAAACAATCATTGATCAAAAATAATGTAGTATAAGAAATCTTTTTGTGCCTGAAAAAAAAAAATCTGGATACATACCTGTGTCAAGTTTTGTCTTTAAATTCAGTTAAAGAAAATGTTGTAGAGTTCATGAATTTAATGTTTCCTCGTGGTGTGTTTCAGTGATGGAGTGCCGTGGGAGTATATTTCTGTGAGATTTATAGCACAATGCTTTTTGCTCCAGTTGGTGCAAACCAGGAATCATTGGTGATATTATATGAGGCTGTTTTGAGCAGAATTACAGCCCAGCTGGGGTCCTCTGAGCTTCCAAGAAAGACACAAACTTTTTATTTCTTATCTGAACTCAGCTGAAATGTTGTACCTTGAGGTCTGCCCGTGCCCAAGGGCAGTACTGATTTTCCCAGAGACGTGGGGATGTTTACTGGCTTTTACAGTGCAAACTCTTCAAACTGAGAGACCTCGGTGATGATTATCATTACTCTCCAGATTCTGGTCCTGATTGTCTTTTAACACTCCTAAATAAACGTCTCTGAGAGCCTTGTGTGTTACTGAAAGCTTCTGCATCAGTAAACCTAAAGTAATTCTACTCAGGAGACAAATAGGCAATGTCAGACATCCGCATCTTAGCGCTTTTCTTTGTGATTACATTTTGAAAGTATTTATTTAACTCTTGAATTGTTTTGCCTTTTCCTTCAACTTGATTTCACAGTAGACGCTGCAATAATCCAGCCTTTTCACTGACTGAGGGTAAGGAAATATTGAACACTTCAGCTGAGCAGACTTAGGAATATTCTAGGTTTCTTCTTGCATTGCTTATATTCTTCATCTTCAGAAAATGTCTTCCCATATTCTTTCCAGGGCTTAATTATTCAGCATTTTGAAGCCTGAATTGAAAAGATAATTTCCTGCTGGGGACAAAAAAAAATAATATATATATATATATAGTTCCTCTCATTTCTTACATTGGTTTTTCCCGCCTCTCTGATGCTAGTGTTGCATGTTTCCTTTCACCTCACATTTTTTATAAAAAGTCACTCTCCTTTTGTTTCTAATCTTTTGGGCTCTTCCATAGCCATTCCAGAGTTGTTCTTTTTCTACCCTGGAACCAAGAATCCTTAAGGCTAGAAAAGACCTCTAAGATCACCCAGGCTAACCATCTAAGAATCTTATGCTGTTAGACATATTCAACTTCAAAATGAATATTTATATACTCTTACATGATATAAAAATTTCCAATGTACAATAAATGACAGATTGTTCTGTGAATTTCTGTTTTCAGATTTATTTCTAAGTAACTTCTGATTTACTGA
This sequence comes from Caprimulgus europaeus, assembly GCA_907165065.1. Next base: position 14,815,069 of record OU015540.1, on the reverse strand, counting down.
GTGCCATCTATTAGAAAAGAGAAGCATTCCTCATTGTTTTTTAAAAAAGATCATTTTCACCAGTATAATATAATGGAGAAATGATTATACTCTATAAAGATATGCAAATACTGGAGTTGATTAAGTGATATTTTGATTATTTTAAGTGATATTTGTTCTCCCTGATATCTTGAGTATAAATCTAAATACATACAAGGACTGTATATACAAAATTCATCCACATTCCATTGCTGATTGTGAAACAGGCATAGTACTGTCTGACTTTTAGCTTAGTCCCCACTCTAAATAAAATAGTTGATTTTGGTTTTTTGATCAGTGTACAATAGGAATGTATTTCTGCAGCACAGAGTAGGAAGTGTGAACCCCTTCAATAATTGCCACATTCACCTATGTAATGAAATGTGGCAAAGCCTGGAACACCACTTGCGAGCGGCCGCTGGAACGGGGACTCTGGGGGAGCGTTGTTCTTTGTATGCCTGGCAAAAACCCTCGGGAGAGTCCTTATTCTAGAGAAGAACCGTGAGACACATCTCTGGAAGGGAAGCCAAAATCTCTTCATGATTTAGATGGCTTCTTGCTGTGAAACCATCTTCTTCTGTAACCTGATTTCAATTTGCTGTCTGCTCAGCCTTGTGCATCCTTATGTTTTCAGTCCTTTTCAAAAGCTTTCAAGACATTGTTTTGTTTTCATTAGAGAAATCTTCAAAGAACATAGTCTTCTTTCCAGAATATCTGAATATTTGCTCAGTTCAGGAACTTTGGCTAGATTATCTTCTGCTGGAGGACCCCAGGGGAAGAAGTAAAAAAGGTGCAACAAAAAAATACCTTTTAGATTTTTCAATGTGGCAGGCTTGGCATGTTCCTCAGCTTCCAAACTAACGGGTGGTACAAAGACTTGGGATGTCTTGGCTGTTTGTGAAAGAATCCTCTCCCTGAACTCCAGTTTTGTCCCAGATAACTATTCTCTTGAGCACCTGGCAGCTCAGAATTACTCTGTCAGGGACTTTCTGTTTAGAGAGGCACCAACACAGCTATGAATTGTACATGGGAAAGGAAAAACAGTTGTCTTAACCTTATGGGAAAGCACTACCACAGTGGGGAGAACACATTCACCAGTTCACCCAGTCCCGTGGCTTTGTAGCTCCTCTCTTGTGTTCCAGACTGGTAACGGGGTTCAAGGTGAACTTTTCGGGAAACAGTGCGTGAATATACAGGATCTGTAGAGTCATCAAAGGCAGACTTCTGCTGCCATGAGAACCTGTTAATTATATTTAGAAGAAAAATAGAACTATCTTTGACACCCCCCAAAATGGATCTTCACTTAGTTTTCCCTCTGTGCAAACAGAAGAGAAATTTTCCATTCATTTTCCTTTCCTCAATTCATGGTTTGGGGAGGAAGAACCCCATTACCCTATTTCCTGTCCATTTCATTCTGCTTTCCACTAGGAGGGGAAAAGACTTCTTCTTGTGTTGAATGTTCCCCCCCACCCCCCAATCTCCCTGAAGTTTTTGCTTTGAGGCCCATCCTTGTGGATCTGAACACTTTTCTGCACAGAGCTGAGAATCCCTCGAAATCCCCACAACCTTACGAGGTACAAGCTTCTCGCAGAGTCAGACCCTTGTACCCACGGGAGTTCATTAGCTTTAGTTTCCTGTTGTAAAGCCTCATGCTAATGCTGAAATGCATGGTGACAAGGGACCTGTTTTGACTCTTTTTTTTAAGCCTTGGATGGTATACTGAAAATAGGCTGTACTGTACTATATGTTACCTTGATTTATGTGAAACATCACATGTTGATGCCTTTATAGACAGCAACTTAGTGTTTCATAGGAGTCTGCATGTTACAAAAAGGGCAGCAGGTGTTATTTAGACTAAATTGACCTTGAAATTGATTTCTTTATTTTATGACTTACTGAGGGGAGATTAATACTTTTTTTCCCCTGCAGTCTGAAACAATTTACATGGTAATAGAAGGCAAAGTCAGTCAAATAAATTGCTGGAAGTAGTAGTGTTCCAAGAAAGAAAATATGGATCTTACTTGCATTGATTCTTTCTATCCCCAGGGAGAGTAGCTAAGACTTTTAACACTGGGGAAAGACTGCCAAAATTTATTTTTCCCATTAAAGTCAGAAGAATGGATAGTGTAATGTCTGTAAACTGACATTCACTCCAAACTTTTCAGTTGGAGGGGTGGGGAGAAGGGTGTGCCCCATATAAAATTTAGGGAGCATTTTAGTGCTATTTCATTATTTCTGTAAGGGCAGATGGATAGAAGAAGAAATCATAAGAAGCTTCTGGAAAACCTGATGTGGAGACAGCGCAGCTGCCCTTTAAAACAGGATAGACCTCGGTAATAGCCTGTAAATGGTTGTTGCAATCCCACCTTTGCATACCAAGTGGAAGTAATCTCAAAATACAACTGTTCATGGGAACATGAGGCCTCAAAGAAATTACTTGGAGGAAGCACTGATAGGAACATGAAGTATGGTCTAAAGCTGTGTTTTCACTTGTTGCTGGTTCACAGAGCTGTGCAATGCTTGCAAATAAGCTGTGGGCAGAAAAAAAATGAAGTATATTTGCAAAATGCCTGTTTAAAATGGTGTATTTCTTTGGGACTCAGGACATTGCCTTCTGAAAAAGGCAGAGTTCTGTAGAATAAAATCTGCTGTCTCTTTGTCTGCCAGCCTGCCTCTTGTAGAGAGTTTTCCAAGAGCAACATCCCTACAGAATGGTTGGCTTGTGGGGTTTGAATTCTTAGTGTCCTTTACAAGCACTGTGAAACTCTGAGCTCAAGTCAGCTGTGCAGTCTGCTGCATGATGGCTCCATGGCAAGAAAGAGCATAGTAATTAGAAGGCAGAGGGGAAAGTAATGGGCATTAAATACAAATAGTTGAAGGTATGTTCTGCTGTATCTCTGTGTACATTCTGTTGTGTGATGTGTGTAATAAAGCAGAAGTAGTAAAATGGGCATGGGGTGGCTGAGCAGTAAGATGGAGTAGCTGAGGTGAAGGAAAAGATGAAAGCAGGAGAGTGAAATGAGTAAACATGAAGAAAAGCTGGGAAGATAGCAAATGTGGAGCTTCAGTGATAGAGCTGTGAGTGAGGATGTGGAAACACTCTGGAGTCATGCAGAGGCTGGGAGACAGAAGAGATGATTTGGTTGCTGTTTTTGTTTGATGTCAGTCTCGGAGACCTCGCAAGCTTCGCACAGCGAACAAAAGTGACTGCTTTCCTCTGTGGGATACAGGTGTAACTGAACTGTAGGAATTTGTCTGTTGGCTGACTTTGATGGTAGTTTGGAATCTGTCTGTGTCTTGTAAAGTCTGTTTCTTGGCGTTTCCTAAGAAGAAGTCAATGTATACGATGGCAAAGTTTAATGGAGAACAATTGATATTCCTGTTTATAATTTGCAGACACTAGTACGCTAAGTGGACACTTGCTGCATAAGAAGGCCCTTTTGTGACTTCACTTGTCATACATAGAAGAAAAGTTAAAAATAATCAGAATATTTTTGATACCACTAGAGATGTAAATTTTTGTAGCCCATAAATTCTTTTCATGTGTTAGTGGCAAATGTAATATGTTTCAAGCTTCTGTGTTTCTGCAACACTGTCTTTTGAGACAGTTTACAGAAATTAAGCTGCTTCTTGGGGGAGAAAGTGGTATAATCCTCCACATATTAATGGGTAAACTGGGATGCAGAGGAGTGAAGTGTGGAAAGGTCACACAGTGAAGTACCAGAGAATTACCATCAATTCCCTGAAATGCGTTCTGGCTGCTGGATCATAGCGTATCTATAAATAAAAGATCTAGAAGCTTAATATCTGGAGGCATACTTGAAAATAATAATATAATAATTAAAAGAAATTCACATCAGTTACTCTCTGCTGTCTTTGCCAGACATGCCTCACTTTTGGCTTATCAGACTTGAATTCCCAAACATGAGAAGGAACTGCATAGCTTCACTTCAGCATGCAAATCTGATCTTATTGACAGGAAAGGCAAGAAAACAGGCAGCTAGCCTTGGGACACCTCTTCAAAATATAAATATGAATGTAATGGCTGTATTCATTAGGGAAGAGATAAAAATTTAACATGCCAACTTCTCTGCTGTATCATTTTAAAAATAGTTCTGTTTTAATTATTGACTTGTCTTGCACTTGTATTTATTATGTCTGCATTTAGATGCTGTGGCACTTCTGTCACCTATTTGAAAACCTCTCTCAGCCGTTGTTTCTGTATTGTATTAACAGCAGTGTAGTCAGATTGTTATTGTCTGTACTACAGTAATATTCTTTTTTTTTCTCCTTTTTTCCTGTATTCCAGTTTCTTCAGCTGTAACAGCAAAGACTTCAGTAGATGGGCCCGAGCCCCAAACTGCTTTGTGTCCATACTCGTGGAATGCTAGTTTGGATGTAGGAAAAAATTCAGGAGAGATAGAAAACTAGGAATTTTACATAGCTTTAGGGTAGAGCCAAAAGTAGACCTGTGTGCAAGGATGATGAGCTAGCACAGCCGTGACCCTGCCTGGCTGTTACCAAGCAGGCAAATAAAGCAGGGTCCCTCTAATGGAATATAGAGCCATTTTATATCAGATGCCAAGAGAATTTTGGGCACCTGAGAAATTGACATCCAAACTTTCATGGTGAGGCTGTGCAGACCTAGTTCAGGAAGCGTACTGGACTCCTTGGCTGAGCTTCTAAAAGGCAGTAACTGTATTATCACCCTGTCCTTCCCACCCACACTCTCCTAAAGTAGAGAGCTAGCCTTCTTGGGCATGGTTACAGTGAAACAAAAAATGTGACTTAGTAAAGAGGGTCTAATGCATCAGATGAATGGCAATGGAAATATCTGTAATCAAATGTTTTACTAATGTCTCCTTTGAGTCTAATTATAACGGTGCTCAATGTTGATCTTTATTCCTCTTATGTAAAGTGCAAACTATTCTGCTTAATCTGATTTTTAACCCCCCCCTCCCCCTTTCTCTTTTCAGGACTATAAATCTGATGTGATGACTCTGGTTTCCAGTGCCAAGAACAGTCCTCAAGGTCCAGTAAGTAGAAGCATTTTGCTGAGTAGATTAAATTCTGTAACTGAGCTTGGATCTTCTTTTAAATTATTTCAGTCATCAATCACTGGAATATGTTTTTACCTGTAACACCTTGCTACTTTTGAAGTGACTGTACTTGAATTCATTTAAATGCTCTTTGAATACTTGAATATATAGTATAGCACATATCTCTCTTACCAAACAGTAACACTAATTAGTGTCATTGCTGTGGGAGTTCATTAATAGCCTAGTGAATCTCTCCTGTGTGCAGCTAACTGTATCGCATCCACATACAGACTTGGCTTCAGGCTGTGGCTCACTGCTGGGCAGAGGGTGGCACCTGAGGGGATTATAGGGTGGGATACAAGTGCAAGCCCCCCTGCAATTCTGTGTGGTAGTGATGTCCCCAGCTGAGAGTAGGGAGAGAAAAAGACACAAGTTTGGACAAGTTCTGTCCAATGCCAGACCAAAGTGTTCACAGGAGTAAGGCCCCGTTTCCTTGAAAACTGAGCAGCACTGGACCAAGAGGATCTACCTGATGTTGGCTTAAAGGATGGAAATAATCTAGTCTGCCTCTATACTGCACCTGTCCTTAACTTTCCATTTAATATTATCACTTGGCAGGAAATACCTGTACCATAGAATAAGTTTATGCTAAGGAATTACAGGCCTGGTTTTCAGAGGCACTGATGATACTCAGCTCTGCTGTCATTCACACCTCATGGTTTGTTGCAGTCAAGTCCCTTTAATATTTTTTGTTTCTCTAGACACTGATATCATGCTATAGGCCTTTTCACCCACCGCTGGATGGATGATGCCAGTAACTGACATTACTTCACTCCATTCACAATTGGGGTTTTGGGGTTGTTTTTGTGCTTATTATTGTCTTCTGATTATCTAAATTGTATCCCCTTGGACTTGAAGTTGTAGGAATGTGGATTTATGTCAGAATAAGGAAATGTACAATATTTCAAATAGTTGGCAAACCCTTTTTTCCTGTTTGCAGGCATAATTGATGCAGTTTTAAACATGAAACTTAAACCTTAGAAGTCCTTTGAAAGTAGGAGGTGGTTGGACCTTTTCCAAATGAACACTGTCCTTCAGTTTAGAAATCACTGCATTTTGAACCTACTTAGTCACATTAGTGTCAATATAAATGTATCTTGAAAGATCAAAATAGATACAAAAGATTTTTAATTTATCTGTTGCTGCTTTGACAGAATCCTTTTTTTTATCCAGTATACTAAGTTTTGGAAGAATATCTCCTTTCAGTAATTCTTTCTGCACCAACACTGATACTTTCTTCCTACCAGAACAGCTTTTAAAAGCTTTAATAGCTACTGAAAAGTTGCAGCCTTTCTGTTATTTTGTCAGAAGTTAACTTGTAAAATAATGTTATGAGAGGTGAAGGCTTATTTTTAGAAACTTGAATTTGTGCTTCATATATTTGCATCGAAATTAGGTTTGTGTAGCTCAAAAATGAATGTTTTACAGAATGATGTAGTGTCTTTCTGGCTGAATGTTTTTTCTAAAATAGAAAATGGTCTGCTACAAGTGCAGAACAAGTCTTTATAAATACCTGTCATCTTATATTGCAAAGTTACTTCCTCCCTTTAAAAAAGCAGAGATGGGAAGGCGTGGGGTCAGAGCTCTACAGAATTCGTTGGCTGGACATGACCTGGGAGTTGTTTTTTGGGGTTTGTTTTTGTGTGGGTTTTTTGGTTGGTTGGGGTTTTTTTGTGTTTTTTTGTTTGTTTTGTTTTGTTTTTTTTTAATTACATTATGGTTGAATCCTTTGGTTGCAGTTGTCTGTAAGAATGTGTCATCAAACTTCAAAGTACTGCCTTAAACCCCAGGATTTCAGTTGTCTTGCCTGAGCCTCAGTAACTTACCAACCTTTAATTATTGCTTTTTTGTTATTTTTGGGTGAGGGGAAGAATTGTAAGGACAAGTTTAGCAGTGTGTTTTGGTCTGCTGAAGAGGGTGGTAATGGGAAGAGAAAAGGGTTTCATGTTTTCTGTGATATTTCTGATGCCACACAACCACGGCATAAAAAATAACGAGTGAAGAGTTGAACTTATTTCTCTTGAAATTACACTGTCTTTGTTGTTGCTTGGAAAATTGTTTGCTGTGATGGATGAGAAGGAATACATAGATTTTTCAAATGTGTTGCCAGATCATTGCTTATAGAACAATCTGGTAATAAAAGGAGAGTTGACAGATGAGAATTCAAATGGAGACGAGAATGAGTTGTTGAATAATGCCCTGGTTCCAGAGCCCCAAATGCTTATTTCCAGGTTGGTTTAGGTTTGTTTAATAAATGTTTGCTGCTTTTCCTGCTCTTAGTGACAGTTCCTGTATGAAAGTCTAATCCAGCTGAAATTCATAAACTGAATTTACTTCTGTTACATAATTGAGACTTAGTTAGTGATACACAGTGACTCGATGGTGAATCAGATCTATCAGACTTCGTGTTTCTTGATAGGTATAGCTGCTTAATAGATTGTTTGTTAAATAATTCAAGATGTTTTCGTTAAGCTGAGTGATTGTGCCTTTTAAAACCTTCCTTTTGTCCTTAAACCTCATCCAGCAATCAGTTATACCTGTGGAGCTAAGATGATCTAACTGAAGAAATGACTATTGGGAAGCTTTAGGAAGTTGTCAAATGCTGAGCTGCTGGAATGTAGAGGGCTGCACTTGGATTCTGTCATTTTTGTCCCTTTTCTTATGGCCTCCTCTGAGTGCTGTACTCTGTACGCTTCTCCTAGCCTACCTTAAAATCTCATTCCTTCTTATTTCAAGGTTTATGTTTTCTAAAATGGCTTTGCTTTTCCCCCATCTCCATTTCTCAAATTTTTGTCTATATATTGATATTTGATAACAAATATCATGTACTGTTTTTAATCAAGAGATGTTGAGAAAAGGTACTGGGAGTAAATCAGGACTCTTCAGGGTAATTCAGTAGGGACAATAATGATTTTTGCTGAGAAATAAAATTGCTGCAAGAATTGCTGCCTGTGATCTGAATAGAAATGTGCTAGCTACCTGAAGTCCCCGTATCTCTACTGCTGCTTTGGGAGAGATATCTATTAGCCGGAGATAATGGCTTGCAAAAAAAGTGGATTTTCTTTAAATTTTAGTTTTCTATTAAATGCAATGTATATTAGCACCAGTGTTCTTAAAAAAACAAAACAAAACAAACAACAACCCCCCCCCCAAAAACCAACCAAAAGCCACCCAAAAAACCTCCAAAAAACCTATTGCTAACAAGGACAAGAACAGAATTGAAAGAAAAAAATAACTTCTCCCTAAGCATCATCACAGAGTATTTGGATAGTATGTTGGGTGTAAGGGCAGAGTCTTCTGCACAGGGGAATAGGGAAAGTATGTTGTGCAGGCATGTCAAATAATACTGTGGATATGATCTAACTTGTGAGAATGAAAAGAAAACAAAAACCTAGGGAAAATCTTGATAATTTTTTTTTAATACTCAATCCATAGAACTGCTGCAAAATATGGGGAAATTCTTTACAGGTCTCATGTGGATATGAGGCTATTTTATGAGTTTCACTACATGTGAATTTAATTTAGAATGAGATAAAAAATTTACCTGAGATGCCTAATGTGGGAAGATTCTGTAAAGTTGTACACCACAAGGTCTGGCTGCTTTTGAGTATTCAGGCCTATGAGATGTATTGCTGTGTTAATCCACAAGAGGTAGGAAAATCTAGAAGCAGTTAAAGAACCTTGACTTCTGTTCTCAACATCCTAATTTGTTTACAGTGTTATTGCTCATTTTTATTGTGCATGGCTGTGTGTGTTTTGATCGCATCAGAGGAGTTGGCCCAATGGCTAGAGGTGCAGGCCACGTTAACTGGAAATTACCTCCTTGAAACACTCCAACATCATTTAGATTGAGATATATAATAATAACCTATATTATTATTATAGGTTGTACAGAGAAAAATCTCAAATGGTAAATGTTATTTAATCATAAATGAAATTAAGACAAACCACTTATTCTTACATTCAAACTCCTGTAACACATTGATACCCTTTTCCTTTTCTATGAGGTTATGTTATTAAATTAGGTGCATACCTTGCTGAATTTTTGTTATTGGGGTTAGCCTTGCCTAGAATGGTGATAGTGTGGATGCCTACAAAGTTGTAGCTGTTTTATTCTTAGAAAAGCAGACCTCTAGGATAAGTTAAGAGGCTGATGTTTTGATTTTTCATTGATTATTTTAAAGTTTAGTGTAGTCATGGCTGGCAGTAAATACACTGAGCAATGCCTTGTTCTCTTAGCAGCCTTCCTTCCTTTCACTATCAATTCTTTGGCTCTTCTGTGCTTTAGCCAAGGAGTTAAACGTCAGTCTAAATAAAGTAAGAATAAGCAATTTCCAGTAGCTGGAAATTCAAGTGCTAACAAGGAAGTGAATTTAGAGAGCTGCTGAAATTCCAGGTAGTTTGATAGAAGATCCCTTGCATCTTCTTGGGTATTCAAAGTTCTGGTGTGGAAAGAAAATCTGGGGTTGTGCAGCAGCTCAGTACATAGAGGGAAGACATTTATGAATAGCATGAGCATCTGTGTAAGTTTTTGTGTGCATTTACTCATGAGGGATAAACCAAACTGATGTTTGATGGCTCTCAATCAGGTTAGGGAGATTAAGGAAGCTACTCTATGGCTTAAATGAACTGGGTTCCTTTAAAAGGAATTTCAGAATAAGCAAAGGAGAAAAATGCCTTTGCTGCTGTTAGAAATACTCAACTCCTGGTCATTCTAAATCCGTGAGTTTAACAGCCTGTCAGGAAGGAGTTTGTGAACGTACTCACCACCTCAGAATAAGCAAATGGAGATTAAGAAAAAGCAGGAAAAGGCTGTGATTGCATGAAAATCAAATGCAAGCTGTATAGAAGTTGGAGTTTTTCACTGGTAGCAGTACTAAATTGTGGGGTAGAGTGTGCTCCTATAGATGGAATGCAAGAGACTGTAATAAATAGGATATAAATATACATTTCATACAGCAGTTCTATAAATCTCTACTTAGATAATTTGAGTGAAACTAAAAGGAATGTGATAATTTGCCCCAGCTTTTCCTTTTCATCTCTTCCTTTTGCTTGGTTTCAATCAGGAGTTGCAAAAATGTACTACTTAAAAACAAATGAATAAAAAATTTATTGATTTGCATAAATATTTGCACAAGCAAGATTCCAACTACTGTATAGCTGCCCATCAAACAAATTCTATTTAGCTGTTTTATGAGAAGTGCATACTGTTCATTTTGATGCTTTTGTCACTCTCCTAGAGGCAAATAAATCAATGCATCATTGAAAGTATTTATAGTTCAGTTAATATTTTCTTTGTTGTTTTTTTTCTATTCTGTTCATATTAACAATGTTTTAAATTATAAAATCCCAGAATTTAAAAACACCAAAAACAAAGCCAGAAAACATGCTTCTAAAAGCCAGCAATAAAAACTTATGAGAATTCTGATAGATGAGAAATATAAATTAGAAAAAAACCCTAACCACAGCTTATGCCCCCCCCGCAACAACCTGTTGTACCTCCCCTTGCTAATTTTGCTATCACTTTTATATATGTGTATTAACAGCCAACTTATGAATATTAATCTTGTGCCGTGTTTGAGGTGACTTCCAGTAGGACAGTGTGTTTTGCATAATGATAAAACCAGAATTTTGTGCATTACAGGAAACTGAAGCCTCATCAGGACACTTTCTGTTCAGCATTTTCTGTCCCAGGGGAAGGACAGTGGTGATGAGCTCGGAGGTGTAAAGTGTGATGATGAGGTGCCATCTAGTGACAGTCTGTAGGAAATTGTAGTTCACAATCTGGATTTACAGGAATATTTTCTCTTTTTGAGGTTTCCAAGATTGTACTTCAGAGCAAAATTCAACCATCATGGTGCTACTCAGAAGTTGGTTTTCTGGAAAAATGTTTTGCACTAGATTCAGCTTCCACCCTATAAAAATGTGGGGCACGTACTCAATTCCTTTGCTTCCTGTACTTGCTGCTGGTTTTGCTTTGGAAAGGCCACTGCCACTGCTGCCCCCCAGATCAGCTGGTGTCTCTGGTAAACATTTCTTGGTGAATGTGGTGGAGTAGTATTTTAGTAGTTCTGCTCTTACCTGGCAGAAAATATATGTAATAATGGTAGAAAATAAGCTATTTTGAAGATCATAGAATGATTTGGGTTGGAAGGGACCTTTCAAAGCTATCTAGTCCAACCCCCCTGCAGTGAGCAGCGACATTTTCAACCAGATCAGGTTGCTCAGAGCCCTGTCCAGCCTGACCTTGTAGAACATCTTTTTTTTTCCCTCCTTATTAAAAACCGGATTAAATTAAACTTGTGAGTATTTGGCAGTTTTTTTCTGTTCCTTATTGGAAGAAAGAAAGATGAATTTATTTTTTTAATACAGTTGCTGCTTAGAAATATCAGTTACATAAAATGTCTGGGGTGTACTGTCAGGACAGTTATTTTTTTTACTGGAAAAGCACCAGTTTGACAGAGATTGAAATCATGTACCTACTATTTAAGTAATACACTATATGGAATGATACGTGTCTTTTCCTGGTAATAGACATCTGGTTTCCCTGGAGAGACCCAAATCTAGTTTGGAGGATGCTGTCTTACTGCATCCTGGGAAAATCATGTCTGATAGTTTCATTTTGTTCCAGAGTAATCTTTATAGTGGGTTCCCTGAGAGCACGCAGTGAGCGCTGTCCTCTTGGCCATATTAGTGTGAGTGTGCAGGGAAAATGTCCATGTCATGATCAATATCCCTGGATAGCAAGTTTTACTGGATAAAATTTTGACATCTAAGAGTTCAAGTCAACAAAGTTCAAACATGTCAGCTAGATGTGAAACTGCCCATAATTAAGTTCTTATTTACTTAACAGAAAACAGAATGTTCTTATACTGTGTTTCTCAGAGTGACTGCTACAAAAGGCAAGATAACTGAAGTGATTTCATAAATGTCCTCATAGCACAGCACACTTGAAGATGTTCTTAACCTGAAGCATGAGAACAGCCCATTTGAGAAAGATCAAAGCATTTTGTAATAGCTTAACGTTTTAGCAGTGATCTATCAGAATAAGGATTTGTGGCCCACCTGCTTGTGCCATACCTGGCATACATCTAATAAGTTTTTGCATGTAAATGAGTTTGACAAATACAAATTACGTGCAAAAATTAAAACAATTTAATGTGTAATTACCCTGTTTGCAGATTCTGGCAGTCTGAATGTATTTAGGTTGAAGACCAAATGGCTTAATATAAACTGTCTTAATTTTATCATTTATAAGGGAAGTTAATCTTTGATTTCTTTTAAAAATGTCGATCCTCTCTTCTCTTGACAGTTTATGTATCTCCATGGGAGCTATAAAGGAAGCAAGTATGTTGAGAGAGAGATTTGCTTCTGAGGAAATAGCTAAGTATCCATTTAATGCAGAATAGTATTAAAAAAAAGGCAGAAAGAAATAAGGTCCCAAAAGCAATCTTGTAGTATTGGCATTTTTTTAAAAAATAAGGTTTTATGAGAGTAATTGAAGCAATTGTAAATTCTGCATGTTGCTCATCAGTGGTTTCCAATTTACATGCTAAGAAAACTAGCAGTAATTTCCTGCCTAAGAAAGACAGAAAGTGTTGTTAAGAGCACGACAATAGTTATACTTGATGAGACTATTCTGCGTGATGTTTTGTTCTAATATGGCCAGTAACAGGTACTATAAACCTGTAAGAACAAGCAGATGTGCAATAATCTTTAATATGTTCCTAAATTTCTCTAACTTATGACTTAGAGATAATGACTTTTTAAGGAAGTCTTCATTTTTTCCTTTAATAACCTGTAATAAGCACTTTTGCTAAGATTTTTCTCTAAACAGTTTTTGAGCCTGCACATCTTTTTGGCATCTGCAGTATCTTTAATTCTGTCTTTTGATCATTCAGTTGAATGGGCCTTCTGCCTGCTTGGGGAATATAGAAGTTTTCTAAGTTGCTACTGTTTTATTTTTAATTTATCTATAAGATCAGAAGAAATCTGCTGGTTTTTCTTATTTGTATACAAAAAGTCATGGGAGAATCATCTGGAATTTTAGTATGTATCAAAATACCTGGTTTATACCACATGATTTTTGATTATTTTGAAGCCACTGAAAAATCTCCCATGAGGAAGCTTGCCAGTTAAGTGTTTATAGTGAGTTATAGCTGTTACTAATGCCAAATATTGTCAGAGTAAACTGTGGGTTTGATTAAACATTTCTATAATGATGTTATCAAGGCCTCAAGCATCTGAAATACGGTAAACAAATGTGTGAAAGTACCAGTAAAGAGAAGAGTAAAACTGTGAGGCCCAAAATGGATGTGCCAGAGCGTGGGTGTTTGTTATTCAGTCTCCATTAGTAAAACACTCCCTGAGTGTAGCAACACAACGTGAGTCACTGCAATGAATGGAAGGAGCTGGGATTTATGTCTGGAATCTGATCCATAAACACCCTGATAGCAGCAGTGTAAGGTGACAATCTTTTACAATATCTCCGAGAAAGCTTAAAATACCAGTTTTGAAACATTTTTTTGCTAAATGGGATCATGAATCTAATGTTGCTGGAAAATTAATTGCCTAAAATTAGGCAATAGATCTAAACCAAAAACTGATATTTTAGAAAAAAACTAGTGAAACAAAAATTATTAACAAAGGATTTTAAAAAAAGATGTACACCAGTGAAAGGAGAGTGAAAACTAGAAGCAGAATTACCCACTTAGAGGAGCGAAATGTCTGGACATAAGTGTACACTGAACCCAGCCTACAAAGCGAGCTGTGTTCTGGGTCCGAGTCAGTGAGATGAAAGTGTTGAGATGAAAAGCATCAGTGTAGAAGAGGAATACTTAGGGGGAAAAATGACAACCTATTGCCTCACAATTAAAGCTCTTCTCCATTACCTCCAGTGACATAAATATCTGTGATGTTGAAAATCTATTCTCATATTCACATTGCCTGTTTGCTCATTAAATGAATAAATTCCTACAGAATACTGGGATAACAAATTCCCAACTGAACTCCTGTTAGCATCGTATACTGTGGCTAATCTTAGCCTCGGCTCACTGGTTGAGTGCAGGTGTAAAAGTTAATTGAAGTAAAATTATCTTTTTAAGTTTTCCAAACAAGTTTTTCATCTCGGTCAAATTATACTGTTTTCATATTTTTTCATACAGAAAGTAGAAATGGTATTTTTAAATTTACAAAACAGTCTTTTTATTTACTAATAAAATTATAGTAGTTATTTATTCTAATGGGGGGGAGAGAGTCAATGCTTTGAGAAGACAGTCTGGAAAGGTGCTACTAAAAACCCCAGCATTTCCAATTTTTAATCAATATTTCCTGTTTTCTGGCTAAAAAGGTTCTGCTGTTTCAAATGAAATGCCATGCAGAAGTACAATGTTGACACCACTGTAATTAAAGACAGAAGGTCAGAAGACCTGTTTGCCTTCTGCATCTTTTTGAGTATGGGGTTTTTTGTTGGTTTTGTTTTCTATTGAATTTTTATATATAAAAAATAATATTATGGACAGAAAAGAACTCACCAGATAATATGGTGAGATTATTTATCATAGAATGGTTTGGTTGGAAAAGACCATGACAATCATCTAGTCCAACTGTAAACCTGGCATTGCCAAGTTCACCACTAAACCATGTCCCCATGCACCACATCTACATGTCCCTTAAATACCTCCAGGGTACTTATCCTAATTTATCCTAATTCCAGAGTTTCAGTGAGTCCATTTTTGCTTTTCTTCTTGCAGAGCAGCTGACACAACATCCTGATCCACCTAGAAAATATTTTCACCATAGGCTTTTAAACTGTTGCAGATCTGCAGCAGGGCTGGGGGGCTGCAGTTTGGCAAGGTACTCTCACTTGGAGGGGCTGCCCTGTGAATCTTCACCAAAGGTCAGATGACACAAACATTCTCAATACCATAATGTAGCACTTAAATAACAGAATTTCTGTAGTCAAGGAAAATTTCTAATGATGCCTCTCTAGCTTCTTTTCAAGAGAACTGCTTTATATGCTCTCTGCAGAGCCACAGGGCTTCTGTTTGTTACAGCCCAAGGTCAAGGACAGAGGCTCAGTCCAGCAGTATTGAGAGTGTCTTACTGGAGAGGGTGAAATTTCACTGTATGTCTGCCTTAAGTGTGTTTTAATCGCTGGGAGTGACCTTTTAATGCTGGTTACAAATAAAGCAGCTTTTATATGCCATAGGAAAAATATAATTTATTGCACCTGTGCAGCTGTGCTTTGTGAAAGTGCAGCCAGTGGGGTTTGGTTTTGTTTTATGAAAATATTGCACGGAATTGTCATGGACCTCCTCAAAGTTTTGATTAAAACTATTCAGGGAACTGTTGTGGCTCACAGTGAAGTGATTGGTAATTGCAAAAAGTAGCTGTGATTGGTGCTGTTTGTGGTATTTGTAGTAATCTGTAATGAAGTAGAGAAAGGTGGAAGGTAAAGCCTCCATGTCCTTGTGTATCGTGGAATGGTGCAAACCCATGGTTGCGATCTCCATACACCTGTGAACCAGGTAACCCTCTAGGGTGTGACAGTGGGTTACATAAAGCAAAAGTATTCCTCATGACAAAACTGTTAAATGACTGTCTAGTCTTGGATGTGTTTACATCTCAGTGTTCTGTCTGCTCGAGCCATTGTTACACATACAAACTGCATTTCTCTTCACTAATGCTCATGTATATGGATAGTATTTTTGTATCAATAAAAAGGGCTGTTATTTAAACATTTTATCTCTGTAAAGACTTAGCAAGAGCCTAAGACATGTCCATCTTGCTTTAGGTATGTGGTCTTTGTTAAAGTGCTTCTGATTTTTTTTTTTTTTTTTCCCTGCCCAGGATTGTACCTTTCTGAACATTTCTCCTTTCCTTGAAGGACTGTTAGGAAGTGCTTTATGAACAAAATAAAACAGATGAGTAAGTTATGACTTAGTTCATTAAGCAGTGCAAGGCAGCTTTCCATGCTTATTTTTTTTTTTTTTTCACCCCTCCTGAAAAAGCAAGTTGGTAGTAACATTTTATTTTTCATAGTAAAAGGTATAAGGGCCCCTGAGCCCAGACTAACAACATCAGTTGATGAGGGAGAGCCCTTATGCTGCTGCTTTGAATGTGCTGGTCCCTGAGTTCTGGTTTACCCATGTGATGTGTTAATACATATGTATTTGCTCTTCCAGCAGGAGCTCTAGACCTGCAGGCATCAGAGTGAGGTTCTGCTTGCTGATCAGAATACACTATCGGTATTTCCTGCAAATCCTCATGTTATCTGTGCATTAATATCAGTTTCTGAGCTAGTGTGCGACTGATTTCAGTGAATCCAATTTGCAAGTGATGTTTTGACTAACCCGTCGCGCTGGAGGGCGGCTGGTGTGCTGCTCTGTGGAACGCAGGGCCAAGAGACAGCGTTCGCCAAAAGTATTACAGGTCACTGAAAAGTTTTCCAGAGTGGGAGATGAGTGGAATTAATTGATTGCCTTTGTTTAGGAAGCTGGCCAATATGTATGGAATGAGGTGCAGTGTCCTATGGCCAGTTGTGTGTGGGTTGTTATTCAATCAAGACAAAACCCACTGCACAAGAATGCCAGTCAGTCCTGGGCAGGAGCTCCCTATCTAGAGATAACTGGGTGTCTACACAGCACATCTTCCTAAATTAAAAGAATAAATGGAAAGCAGGTAAAAACTGATCAAAAAAGCAAATAGCATGATTTAGTTTTTTTGAAAAGGGAAAAAAAAAAGTCACAGCTTGTGAGATGCTTGTGAATGTAGTTAAATAGCCATGCTTCCCTTTGAAATGTGAGATGTAGACAGAGAAGATTCTGTCATAGATACTGGATTATCAAAGACTCCACTTGGTCTGACTGATATGGCTTCAAACCTCTTATCTGCTTCTACAACCCAATATAACCAAAACAAAAGGAAGAAAATGTTTAACTGTGTTTGCAAAGGCCTAGATCCTATAGTCACTGTCAAACTAAAGAAATTTCTAATCTACCTTCTTCCCATTGTGAATAATATAACTGAAAGTGATTAGTATAAAAGGAGTATAATTACAGAGGTCCTGTTCTCATGTATTGGTGCCCTTTCATCTGATTCCCTCTGCCTATTTTTTTAAATACAGAATTATCTGAAGACTTTATTTTTTTAATTCCTGAATTCTCTGAGGACCTGTACTTTTAAAAGGCAGTGGTTTACCTGAAGTTCAAGTTCTATGTGTGAAAGCATAGGATTTTAACAATGTTTCCCAGTTCAGCTGTAACAGGGTCTCTGTGCTATCACTCAGTCTTCATGGACAAAACCTTTTAAGCTTCCTTTATTTTTCCAGGATTGGACAGGGGAGCTTGAGTTTATAAAATAAAATGTTCACCTGTTCCATACTGTTGGAGTACTTTTTGGTCTGTTCGACCCCATGTTAGGCTGTGCACTGTAGTCCTGTAAAACATACTCTGCAGAATGAACTCTGAAACCTCCAGATTATAGTAAAATCCTGCAATTTAACCTTGACTTCTTATAGCATAACTTGATGTTACCAGTTCCTGATTAGTGGTATTAACAGGTTGGCATAATTTCTACAGGCAGATTTGCTGTCCCACTGTTGATAAATGAAGCTGCTGTCCTTTTAGTTAACATGTTCTCCCCAGGGACTATTGTGGTGTCAACAGCATTTTGAAAAATTGCTACATAACTTCTAAGGACAGGGAAGTATGCTCATGCACACTTCATTCATCTGCTTTTCTTTTGTCCTTTTTTTTACTTATTCTTTAGTCCTTTCAATCTTGTCCAAGCTACTTAAAGAAAAAAAGCACTAAAAGATTTATTTTCAGTGGTATTTCTCTTGCCTTATTTTGTTTAGGAATACCAGTTAAAGGCAGGATTCATTAGAATGGAGAGTTGAAGATTTTTGTCTCTTGATTTCAAAGAACTTGCATCTGATGATTTTATAGAGCATTTATTTCTGTATGTTGGGTAACCTCTTACTGCTAGGTGCCATCAGGACAGCCAGTCATGCTGTCTTACAATTAAGAAATCACAGAAGCGTAACAAGGCAGAAGCAGTTTTTTCTTCTTTTTGACCAAAAAAAAACATTGCTAAAGTAAGAATTTATTTTCTCAATGTGATGGTGGTCTTTCATAATACAGAAAGGCTGGGTTTGGGTCATGCATATCTTCTAAAAGAGCTTTTTAGGACACTTAGAATATTCTGTATTTATACAGAACTTTGAAGGTTTATGAGTGAGTCTAAGAGCCACAAACATAACCAGTGCAGGCTGTGCATGGTTCACCTTCACCTGAGACCCTCTTGCCACATTTTCTGAAATGCAGGTCTTGTTTATCTATCATATTTGTGTTCCAATAAATCAAGAGAGATACTGTGATAAAAGTTTGCCCTCCTCAGGCTTCGAGTCCCTGCTGTTCCAAGCTGCTGGTGTGTGTTGACTCCCTGAAATTACTCTGTAAGAAGATGGCATTGGTGGTACTAGGAAAGTGCTCTGAACAGTGATGTGCACTAGTGATGGCTGACCCAGTCTGATAGCAGAATACTAAAGAGCAAATCCAAATTTAGGACTAGGGTATGTAAAGGAGTTCGGGGAATTTTTTTGTGATGTTTTCCTATCTGAAGTACGTAAAATCATACCACTGAAATCAAAAGATTAAGGTTGATTCATTTTAAAAAGGGATAAGAGCAATGCTGTAGAATAGCAAGTATTTAGAATGTGATATTAAAATGAAAACCTTGTTGGAAACATCCATCAGCAGCTTGTGAGTTTGGAGTCCTGTGTGTAAATGGGTCTGCAGTGCTACAGGCATACATCCTTCAGTGGCTGGAAGTGGACAGGCAGATGAATTTAGACTTTAGAGTTGGTAATTATATAGAGAGTGGGCTACTCAGGTTGGTCTTTTTTTTTTTTTTTTTCTTTCATGAAGTACCATTTTCACAGCAAGAACTGCAGGTAATTTTTTCTAAAGGTTTGCTCTATTATAAACATATCTGTGAAGTTGGGATATGACAGTTACAACTCAGAACACTGTATTCTTCCAGCACCATGTAATTCTTCATGCTTATCTGTTACCTTAGGCAACCCCTCTAACAGTACGAACGGTTGCTTTCAGAACTTGTGTACTTCAGAAATTGTATTTTGCACTGAAATGTGTAAGCCACTAGTCATTTGGATTGATTTCCTCTTCAGTAGGTGTTGTGATATTGGGATTGTTAAGGAGTTTAAAGAAGTTAGGATTTATTTTCTTCATAAAGTACATTTTGTAGAATGTTTGTAGTTTGTTTAGACATGTGACATTTTCGTGAGAGCTGCTGCTGCTTAAGTCACTTCAGGGCTTCTCAAACTCCAGTCTGTAAAACAGTGGAGAACTACTGAGCCCCAGGCGTCTGTCTCGGGTGCTTTGCAGATGGTTCCAGCTCCTCCACTCAGCTGTGCTGCTCGCAGGGGTTCTCCTTGCCCCGCCACGCTACAGTATGGTGCAGTTTCCCCAGCCTTGTCGCCCAGCAGGCTTGGAAGGCTTTTTGGGTAGGAATGGTGGCCTGTAAGAAGAGGATGAAAAAATAAATAAATTGGTTAATCTTTTGCTCGCCTTCTGACGCAGTAAAGCCCCATTACCAGTTGAGATTATCTAACCTAGCCTTAAAATAATAACAAACGTACAAGAGCTCTGAATTAGGCTTTGCCTTCTTGCTTCCTCTGTAACATTAAGCTTTCAAAGGACTTAAGCTGTCTCAGTGTATATTCCAGTGTCTCTCTGCCCATTTGGATTGTTCTTAGTCTTTCTTAGAGAAAGTGTTCTACAATAATCTTTTTGTGAAGTTAAGTACAGTATTATGAAATGTTAATCCCAGAGGGTTTTTTCCCTAGTTCCCTCAGTCCTGTGTAGCTGAATAAAGCCAGCACTGCCTGGTTGCTGCTTAGGCATTGTTGTGTGCTTAGTTCTGGTGATGATGTAAGACTGTCTTGCCCACACAGGAGTAAAGGTTAGAAGAAAATCTTAGGTGTCTTAATGTAGCTTTAAGAATGTCAGGGCTGTGTGAATATTTCTTTCACTCCCTATCTTTGGCAGGACTTGGTTTATATGCCGTACTGTATGAAAGCCATGGATCTGATTCCTCACTTTGGGTACACTTGTGCCATTGGTTTATTTGGAAAGAGAAGTAAGATGTTGTCATTTTATATTTCTTTTTGTCATACTGTTTAAATCCAAAACATGTCAGTTTCTAGAAATTATCTTCTTTAGCATTAAAATCTGCAGGTAGCTGTTCTGTTCATGAGCATTTCTCTGAGACATAGGACCCTCAGACCTGAGCCGAGACACACTTTTGTTTGATGGTGAACAGATCAAGAATGAAGGTGTGATTTCTGCTGTGAATGATTTACAGCATAATTTCCCCCATATTCTTTTTCATGCAGATATTGAACACTGCCTTTTATCAAGAACAGTGTCTGAAAACTGAGCTGAAAACAAATGTTAAGTTCCATAAATTTCAGATGAGGCTTTTTAGTTGTACTCTAGGTAGTTGCATACACTGCCCATCACTGGGAATAGCACAATGGAAATGTGAAAATCTGGAGTTGTACTGTGGCAGCCAAAGTTCCAGCTCTGCAAATCTGGTTGGCTACTCTATGACTAATCTGAAAGGCAAAGCATTGATCATAGACTGCTTTTAAGTGTTTCAGGTTTTTTTTAAAAAAAATATTATTAGTAAACAAGTGGAATAAAACTAAATGCATGTATTCATGTTTTCTTTTAAAAATGCTACCAAGTACTGTTATACCACTGACTCTAATGTAGCTTCTTACATTTTTACCTTTTCAAGACAGTCTACTCTTTTCCAATGTCAACACAACCTTTGTAACAGAATATGCAAACTGTTTTGTACATAGAGGGCTTTGTAAGGCTGGTAATTCTCATGATGCAAATTTCACAGCAAAATGAAGCCATTAACTGGATTAGCAATTCAAAAAGGTAAAAGTTCATGGTAAGGAAACAATCAAAGCTTTTCAAAAGGTGCAGTTTTGTATTATTGTAGTCCATGTATGTGCATACTTTGTTTTCTTTGGTTTCTTTTTTTTCCTTTGGAATAAATTGACATATGACAAAAATGTTATTTATCTAAAGTAAATTAGCATTTTAGAAGATGAAGTAGTTCTTAGGACAGTTTTTTGGTTTTTAGAAAGCTCTGATTTCTAATCCATTGCAATATTAGAATAAGCAGCTACAGAGTTGGGGGGGGAAGAGTTTGCTTGAATAAGAGCATTTACAATTACGAAGGGGTATCTTAATATGAGGAGGGAATATGCAGGGGGAAGAGTCCCAGCCTGCAGAAATCAGTGTTCAGTGAGGACAATTACGCCTTTAATTTACATCCATTGACAGCCTTGTTATTATAATAGGAGGCCATGACAAGGTTCTTTAACCAGTGCAACTTCAGCTTTTGTCTTCAGTCATCACTGAAGTCTGATTATGAAAACATATTCTTCTTGCACAAAGGCTTCATTCTTTGAAGACACTTCAACATATTGAAATGACTGTTGAATTCTTGGATAACATGATGAATTAATTATGTTGTGTAGGATGTGAAGTTACTCATGATGTTACTGCTGCTTATGTCAGAGCCATTTCATTGTTAAACTGTGTTTTTTCTCCGAGTGTTTTATCAGTCAGTTTGCCATTGTAACTTCACCTTGTAAGCAGTAGGATGATGAAGTTATCTTGGTTTTGGGATTTGACACAACTGGCAGACTTATTTGGCACCTTATTTGTAAACTCATGCCAAGAAATGCTTCTAGCTGCTAAGCAGGAAACATTAGCACTGTTTCTCTATTCTCTCCCTGTCCAGAAGCAGCTTGAAAAAGACAAAGTATCTGGAAACAAAATACAGTATTCTTGATATCTCCTCAGGAATCTTTAGTCTCCGTTTTTCTTGCTTTTTATAGGTATTTTCTCTCCAGTACTGATTTGATGGACTGTAGCCCAGGTGACCCCTGCTGTCTTATAACCACACAGAAACTCTCCAGACACCATTTTCATTACAACCAGCAGAACTCTTGGCTGTGCTTGTTAACCAGAGTGAATATCTCTTACAACCCTCTCTTTTGTCTCTAGTTCCTTATTTAAAACTCAAAACTAGCTGCTTTCCTCCTCCTGAGGCAGAGATGTAGTATGGCAGATCCGAGTTGCTTGCTTTATAGAGGGAGAAGGCTAGGAGCAGATACTTCATCATCCTGACACCTCAGCGTTCGCTGGTCCCACGTACAATAGAGCTGTGAGGGAGCAGAATTAAGCCACTATTTTGCAAGTGCAGAGTTGAAAAAATACACAGCTTCCTGCAATTAAATGTGGAGTAATTAATTATAGGGGGAGAAATCAATTCACTTTGGAGTTTCAGGAATTATTTTTAAGCATGAGAAAGGACATTAATGACCACAGTAATGATATTAGGAAAACCTCGTTTAGTGCTGCTAGCTGCTTGAATAAACAATAATGCACAATGTTTATCTCTCAATCCATCATTCAGTTGTTTTCACTGTCTCTTTCTCTCTCTTTTTCCACAGTGTGGTATTTTTGTGTTTCAAAACAAAGGCTTTCACTCCTTTCAATTTGAACAGTTAAAGTATGCCAAATGCAAATTCAACTCCTAATGTCAATCAGCCTACTAAATATCTAACTTCTTTCAGAGTAGAATGGTACTGTATTGTTTTCTAAAAAGCCTTTAAAAATACACTTTAATTTCAGGAGAAATAGATAGCTAAGATTCTGATACTAGTCAGTTTTACAACATAAACATTTAACTCTGTTATGCTCTCAGTGTACTCGCCTTGCATTCTCCATGTTCAACTGTGTTCTAGGTACATCTGTTAACTTTCTCATAGCAAAAAAGGAAGATAAGATTTTATTTGTTTCTTTCCCTGCAGTGTGTGATTTATAAAAGCCAAAGGATTTGACAATAGCTGTCTCTTAAAAATTCTGACTTTTCAACTTTCTGAACTTCCAGCATTCTGAAGATCAGCAAATACTAGTTTCTCAAGTTCTCTCTGCTATTTCTCTTCTAAGTCTATGTATGGAATCAAGACCCACAAAAAATACAAGTTTTTGGACTTAACTTGGAGGTGCTATAGTTGGGGAATCTAAATACTTTCAGTGGTCCTTTTTTCAGATGCTGACCATGTATACTATGAATTCATTCTCCTTTTTAAGTGGAATTTATTATGTAGTGGTTGAAATTGGTGACCAATACATTTTCTCTTTGTTCTTAGTGTAAATTGAGAGTATTTCCACCACAGAGACTCTAAAGCCTTTCCATGCATTGGGACACATCAGAACAGAGGTTTTGAGTGAGGGATGTTTCTGGAAAGACAAAATAGCTAGAGATAATCTTTGGCAAGAAGCTAAAGCAGATGAAAAAAAAAAAACCCCAACAAACTGATAAATATGAAGCCAGCAGTTGTCTGCTAAACTGATAAATTGGTGATGATGAATCCAACTTCAATTTTCATTTCTAGGGTAGGATTAATAGTTGTATGGCAAAATATGATTTCCAATTCTCTGGAAATAAGCTATCAGGCAATTGGCAACATTTTACCCAGCAAATTCTGTAACTGCTAACCTTTCTAAACTGTCCTGTCCAGCTGTAAACCTGCCATCCGCATATATATCAGCCTTGGTTCCCTCTACAAGCTTTTTTTTGCTCTTTATTTAAAGTTCCAAGCAGGGGGGCTGTAAGCAAGATAAATTTCTAGCAAAGTATATTAAATAATGTGCAATATAAGGAAACAATTAATTGGCATTTCTTTTTAAAATGTTTGGCGGTCTCCAGACATTAATTTGGCAGCTACCTAAAGCCTGAATAATATTTCTTCAAGCACTTTAAAAGCCCAGGAAATACAATAGCAAGATCTGGACCATTAAAATAGTTAACTCAATGTTTTAGTATTTGAACAGTAACAGAGCTAAGGCAGGGCTAAAATTCTTGTATAATTTCAAAGTCTATATGTCCCCGTTCCCCTTTATAGACTCATGCAGGTGCTAATCAATCATGTTATTTTGTAGGACCTCAGAAAGTGTAAAGGTTATTTAGTTGGTGGAAGTGCTCAGGGTGATTACTTCTAGTTTGCTTATTCTGCACTTTTTAAAATAAAACAATAACGTTTTATGCTCAGTAAGCTCTATTACTCCTCATTTGTTTGTAATGCTTCACTTCACATGCAGGTGCCAGGTACCTGGGTTATTATTCATTTTTGAAAAATGCTTAGCACTGTTCCCTCTATTAGCTTCTGCAACAAATAGACTCTGATTAATCATACTCAGCCGTTGCACCAGAGCTGCAAGTGGAATGTGCCACAACAACTGAACACCGATCGTGACGCTATTGCTGCTCCTGGTGCTTGTACAGCCTCAGTAAGATTTTCCTGGTTAGGAGTGTGGGGAGTGGGCTGTCTTTTGGGTTTTATGGATGTATTTCTCCTTAGGAAAGTTGAGTATATTTAATGTCTTATTTTCATGTATGTGTCATTTAGGATTAAAACAACCAAAATTTTTCTAAAAAGACTGACATGAGTGTTATCTATGATTTAGAGCATATTTATTAAACCAGAGAACATGTTACAGGTATTGTAGCTTACTAAACATAATATGATTTATTAGATCATATATTAACAGTCTTGAGATCATATAATTCACTGTGTAGATGTTTCCTCTCTAAGTGTATGAGATAAGCAATGATGGCTAATGATAACAGTCACTAAACTGAGACTCTGACTATTAATTTCCACTTCTTTTTCTCTTGACCACCTTAGATAAATATGTTTACCTCTCAGCAGATCCAGACAGAAGTCAGATATGAGTGGGCAGGAAATGTATTAGGTGCTCTAATAAGAAGCTTTAGAAAGTTCTAGATTGAAGCACAGCTGGAGATCTTCTCTGAGTAAAATGCTTATGTGGGAATACAGTAGGTAAATAGCTGGACCACTTAGGGATGAGCATAAACCGTTAAGGGCTGTGTGAAAAGACACAGGCTCAGCAGCCTGGGAGCAGATTTCTGAGGGCTCTCTTCCTTGTGTCATGAGTTTGAAGCAGGAAAGCATACAGCTCTCATGGAGTCAAAGCAAGCATGAAAGGTAGATGAGTTGGAAACAGAGATTCTAGGATAATTTAAATAGTGAAAGAGACCTTTTAACTTGCTTGGCTTTTATTTGGGTGTCTTCAGTTCTATTTGAGAAGGCTGTAGCTATAGGGATCTTATGCCCAGAGACAGAGATGTAAATGCAGGAACATAATTATTTTCCTAATTAGAAGAAGTGAGATGAGCCATTCTGTTTTTACCAGAAGTTGAACAGGAGATGTTAGAGAGACTCACTTGTGTTGCTGTTGTGGGTAACAAATACTTTGCAAGTGTCAGAACCAGTTTTTAACAGCTCTTTCTCTGTGAGTTCTCACTAGTTCATTTGCTTGCTAAGAAGAAGAAATGAATGCTGAGAAATTTCCTTCCCTAGGATAAAACAGTACGAGACAGCAGAACAAGAGCCCTTGGACACTGAGGATCATCTAGGTAGAAAAGGAAATGCCTTGGATTCAGGTAAAGTAGAGGTGAGCGTCAGGGGCCACTGAGACACTCACAAGAGGCTCTGTTCTGAATTTGTAGGATCACTTCAGTTCCTTTCTTTATTGCTGAGTTAGCTGTTCCTGTGGGTCTGTGAACTGACCTAGGCAATTTCTGTTCAGCATCTCCTACACAGCTGTGAAGGAGATCTTCCTCCAGATTCTTGTCTCTTAACTCATCTCATTTTCTGACTTGAATCTGAGTCATATTTTGTGGGATATTTGTCAGCTCAAAGAGGAGAACACTGGGGTGAAAGTCTAAGAATGCATTGTACAAAAAGGAACTCACATATTCACTTTAAAAAAGTAGGGTGGACTCATGGATTGAGGACTGGCCTGGGATGCAGAACAGTTTGATTCTTTCTCAGGCTTCCTGTGTGATACTGAGAAAGTTACGTGACCTTGTGCTCACTGCAGTGGTCTGTGAAGGGCATTGTATTCCTCAAAGCAAACAGCAGCCGTGAGTCTCTCCTAGGAAGGTTTCCTTGCCAGCTCTCAACCAGAGGGATAGAAACAATCCTACCAACCTGCATTGAGCAGTCTTAAGTTGACCCTAAATACTGGGAACTGTGCATGTGTTAGGAGAACACTTGTGATGGACGTGGACGCTCCAGCGCTGGGGTCAAGGCCAAGGCCTGGACAAGGTCTCAATATTAGACAATGCCATCTATTTATTTAGCAAGGCAGCTGTTGCTGGAGGGAGTGGCTCTGAGGCCTTTCTTAGTGTTCTTGAGGGAAAGGCTTGCAGGTGCTGTTTGTGTCTGTACAGCGTGGCCTCCTAATGTCAAGGCACCTGTTGTTAAATCTTTAGTGCTGAATTAATTAGACCTCATTAGGAGGGTGGCAAGCTTTGAAGAAAATCAGGCTTAATTATCTCCGTATTTTCAAATGCTGAGAAATGTAATGCTTTATACCTGGTTCCTTTATCAAAGCTATTACTGTAATGCTACAAGGCTCGTTGGTCTCATTGTCTTACACTAGCATAGAAGTTCAAGGAGTGATGACAGCTTAAAATGGAGCAAGATCAGAACCTAGGCACAATATCTGTAGAATGCTGTAGAGGTTGCATTCACCTCTCATCTTTTATTTAATTTCAGTTACACTATTTTCCCTAAAACCTCAAAGCAAAAGTCTTGATTCCTGGGGTGGTTTGTATCGTTATTGTGACTGGGCAGACAATCCAGAGCAGCAGCCACACAGGATGAGTGGGCTCTGCAGTGCGTGTCCGTGGTATGGTTTTGGTCACAGAGGGGCTGAGGAGAGGTTGGGCTGCCTCATGCCAGACACCGACAGTTCCAGTCGGTTCCCTACGTAAGAAAGCGAGGAGCAAGGGGACAAAAATCATGTGAGAACCAGCCCTGTGAGCACCCAGGTGAGAGCAGAAGGTGCTGTGGGTGCCAGAGCAGAGATTCCCCTGATGCTTGGGGAAGCCATGGTGGAGCAGGTATCCACAAGGAAGTCTGTGGAGAGCTATGTCCCAGAGCAGATGCATATTACCTGAAGAAAACTGCAGCCCCTGGAGAGCCTGTGATGGAGCAGGTCCTCCTGACAGGGATGGCTGCCTGTGGAGGAGGTTTATCCTGAAGGACTGCAGCCTGTGGGAATGACCCAGGCTGGAGCAGTGACAAGTGTGAGGAGCAAGGAGTGGCAGAGAGGAGCTGTTGTGGACTGAGCATGACCCCCCAGTCTCTTAGAAGATCTCTCCCTTTGCTATAAGGTCGATTTCTATATCTTTCTTTATTATGCTATTACACATTGTCTGTTTTAAAAGCAGTTGTTTGGCTTAGTCTTTTATTTTAGTTAGAAAGAATAATGCAGATTAAATCTTCACCTGCAAGAAATAATCATTGGATAAACCAATGTAGAGAGCAACAGAATCTCATTCAGCCTCTTGTACTTCCGAAGTCTGGATTTGTACGGCCACCTCTATAGCTGTCTCATCTGTGGGTAGATACTAATTTAGGTTTTTTATGAAAACATATGGCAGGAATTGACATCTGTACCAGCAGCTGGCAGGCAGGAGGGGGGAAAAAAGCAATAGAAGAGGCTGCGAAAAGATGAGAGTGGGTGGGGTGATGAATTGTGAGTTATAATTATTTGCAATGTTTCCCTGAACTGGGCGTGATCCCATTAATAAAATGGATAGAAAGACAATAATTTGTGATTATTTATTGGGCAATGCATGAACAAGAGAGCAGAAATTTTGGTCTTTAATCATAAAGCAGTTCTACCATTTTATGGTGTATTTTTATGATGTACTGTGAAAGAAGAAAAGCAAAGGGTAAAATTTTCAGACCTGGCTCCTGAGAGGGAATAGACCTGCATTTAGATCTCCTGATGTAGCTGGCCTACTTTTCGGTAGTGAGGCCTCAAATTCCGTTTAGAAAGCTTGTTTTAATGTCTGTAGGTGAAAATTAAAGATGGTGCTCTTTTGAAGTGCTGGCTAACAGCGGTGCATCGGCTCAGGCAGTTGGCTGAAGCTTCTCTATAGTTTTTGTGGAATGGAACGTGTTGAAGTGAGGCACTTGCAACCAGATGATAGAGGTTGTGATCTGTACTTACTAATGGTTATTGTCCTCATTTCATTTGATGATGAACTTATTCAATTAGGGGAAGAATCTTAATTAGAGGTTTCCTATAGTTTTATTTTTTCCAAGTGGAAATTAGGAGCTATAGCTAATTTGTCTCTCAGTTTGTGGTACTGAAATCTTGAATGTATTTCTTTCTGCCTCTGAAGGTAGTCAAGCTGCTGAACACTTCAGGATTAACAGTCTCTTGTCATGAATAGAGACACCCAAGCTACTACTGCCCTTGTGATTAGCCATGAAGAACCATAATTCCCATGTCAGATTTCAATAGTGTTGAACATAGAAGAAATTGTCCCTATCAACAGAATTGCTTCTCTCTAGGTTTTTTAGAAATAGATACTTTCAAAGGGATATGTTAAATGGATAATTCTTAAAAGCCCAATTCTTCCCCAAAGTGCAGTTGTTACAAGAGCAGAGTGTTTAGCTGTCATATCACACAGTGGAGCTTTCTGAAGGAAACACTGGTGAACGTGCTGACAGTTCAGACCTGCCCGTCAGCCTGTGTGATCCGAACTGACGCTCCCATAAGAACAGTGGATCTAAAATTAAAATTGAATAATGGCTCCTGTGTCCAAGAGGCATATTTGTCCTGAAGTGCACAGTGATGTATACTTCCACAATTTTGTAGTTACTGTTTAGATTTTTACAAGTATTTCTGGTGTCATTAAATAGTTTTCATAGTATTTTGAATTTTTTTCCCCTCTTTTTTTTTTTTTTCTGTCAGACTGGGGAGTGACCTTGTATTCAAGTCTTTGCTCTATTCAGAACTAATGTATGTTTTTTATTATGGTTCGTTACTACATACACAATGTAGAGAATATGCTCAAAATAACTATTTGAAGCTAGACTGGTAGAGCAAGCATCTGTAAATTGTCACAAATTATCTCTTGAGATATAAACAGTGCCAGCAAGGGTCAGTGAGACTAAGATGAACAGAGCATATCTGGGAAGGTGATGATACAGAGTAATAACGTACAGTAGGAGCGATCCCAAGCTGATCATACATATTGCTGCGCCTGAAGCACAGGCCAATGAAAAGAGAATTGCAACTAGCAGTCTGGAATGGAAGAAGTGCTTTGATACATGATCTGCAAATGTGTGAAGTACAGTAGGTAAGAAATTGGAGGATTTAGCCAAAGCTGAGCAAAGGTGCACTCTGAACATGACTGTGTGACAGGTAATGGTTTGAACATACCTCAGGTTCAACACACACCTACCAGAACAACTGTGACTTCCCTGCGTTTCTCAAACGCCGCTGTACGTTAAAAGTACGTTTCCCTGCATGCCATTTGTGTGAGCACTTTAAATGTTAGTCTGTATTAAAAAATCTAGATGGTACGTTTTCAGTTTAGAAAGGAGACGCTGAGTAAGGGCAGTGTTTAGCTGGAGGCTCATTTTTTTTCATGCTTCATTGCTTTCTGCTGGTGATTTCTGAGGTTGTTTTCAGTGTCCCTGAGAAAAGTTGCTAGTTATTCTGCTGTGATTACTGTTTTGGGAAGTTTTCTGTTAAAATGTCTAACCAGCGGTCAGATTAACTACAGATTTTTATCCATTTAGTGAGAAAGAGACTTGACCATCTAAATCCTGATTTCTGATTGGAAATAAGCATGATTTTATACCCACTTTCTTCCATGACGCAAGAAGTTGTAAGAATAAGCTCAGGTATGCACAGATCTTTACTGGAATCCTTTTGTGTTACCTGCTAGTGCTGTCTTTTATGATTTTGGTCTGTGTCTTGATCATCTCCTGCAGGTCCATGTATTCCTTGTCCCTTGATTGTTCCTTTTGTTTCTCATGGATCCTTGAAGAAAAAGTATTCCTTTTTGTCTTACTATTTCTCTTCTGTGTTTCTTCTCCAATATCAGTTTATCTGGTGGAGATGCTTATTGTGGTGTTTAAGTGAAAAACTTCCTGCCATCTCCATGTAACTGTCTTCTCCTGGAGTTAGAGCAGGTTTACCTGTAGTCCAGTTTAATCCAAGCAGCCTCCTTGTCATGGCAGGTATCTCAGTGGCCTGGGAACAGGCCAACATCTCATCTCTGTACAGCTAGCCCTGTAATACTGAGACACAATTGTTTCCTCTGAAAACTGTAACCTTCTCTTATTTATTTTCATCTAGCAGTGAAACACTCTCCTGAAGAATTGTTGTGCTCCCAGAATAGTTCCTTGTTTTACTGAATCTCTTTTCTCTTGTAAAACATTTGTCTAGGTAACAATTTCACATCCTTCCACATTATATCCTTTCCCTTAGTTTTGTAGTTTTCCCCCAGGCATTCAGGACACATTGTAATCATGTTACATCTGTTGACTAAGGACATTTCCCAGCCCATTGCTGAAAACATCGTGCATTCAACTACAGCTATTTTTCAAACACACAGTTACAGTCCCTTTTGTTAAAAGAAGACAAATGGCAAAATGTTAAAAAAAAAAGGAAAAAAGAAAAAAAAAAAGAAAAAGAAGCTTATACTTCATATACCTTTGGATAAATGCATTAAAAATCCTGCCAGTGTAGGTGAGGAATAATGTTAGGAAGAATCATTACAGGCAAGGAGAAAACAAAAACAGAAGACCAGAAAAAAGCAGAAAGGACAAAAGGAACAGATGTTGACAGTGAAGGTTTATTACTGTTGTTAATAGGTTTTTTTTCATTACTGGTCTTACACTTTAACTTTTTTTTTTAATTATTTGATATTTCCCTATCTTAAAGTATTTTAGCCAATAAATCCTGGGGTAGATAGTCTGGTCTCTGTCTCACAACCAAATAAAAAAAAAAGAATGCTTTTGAATTGTAAATATTTTCTCCAGAACCCAACGAAAATATATGTTCTTGTCCCTAGTGTCACGTCTGTCATTCTTGTTGTGATCTAGTCACCAAAGAGGTCTTAGGGGACAGTCTGTCTCTGCCATGTAGAAGTACATCTCCCATAGCACATCCAAAAGAATAGGAAAGGAGAGGCTGCTGTCAGCTGCCCCGAGCTTTTCAGAGGAATTTGCAGGAAAGGGGCTGTGGATGTGCCAATATCAAGAGAGAAGTAAAAGGCTAAAATGTGTCATGGGGTGAAAGGGATAAGACAAAGATCATCAGAACTGCCACTTGCTCAAGCCTGTCAAAGTTTTACAGGAGAAATATTGGAGCAGTGCCGATGTTTCTACGAACATATTGATATCTAAGCACAGAATTTGATGGGGTTCATCAAGAAATTTGTGACGCTTTTCCTGATAAAAGCATCTCTCAAACCACACGCCACGAAACACAGCGCTACCAGGGGACTGTAGCCTCTTCCAAGTTCTTTGCAGACTTTAATGAAGATGACATTGCAGACAAAAAAGAAAAAAGACTCCTGACATCCACAGGCTTTTGGTCTTTGAATACTGTACTGAGTGAATGACCTTGTGATAAAAGGATAAAAGTGTTCAAAACAAAATCTGGAGACAGATGCTCTGCTTGATATTTGCAAGGTTATGGGTAAAGCAGTTACTAGGATTAACCATATATGGCAGTTTTCTATTTCCTTATATGATTTGAAAATGAAGCGAAGACACGTTTAGAAAGTTTTGTAAAGCCATTTTAACCAAAAATAACAATTTGCAGAATTTGAAACTATAAACAATAGAGAACTTGCTACAGTCATGCTCCCAACTCAGAACTCTGTAAAGAAAGTTGTGAAAGCTTCCACTCTATTCTATATTTTTTCAAACTGGCACCCTTTTTTCCCCTCCAAGTTGATTTAATTATTCTATTTTGAAATTTCAATTCAATTTAGAAACACATTTAAAAAAAGAAAAAGTGAAATATAAGTCAAAAGCCTATCAAAACTATTTAACAAAGCGTGCTGATTGACTTCAACTGACGAATTCAGCACATTGAAAATTTTGACATTTTACTGAGATTCAGTAGGCAAACACATTTTGATATCTTTTACATTTTCATGGGCTGGGAAAAAAAACATTTTCTGCCCAATCTACAAAAGAACAGATTTTGCAATCAATCATACATACATTAGTTTCACTGAATAGTGCTGCAGATCAGACTCCAACAGTTGCATCCATTTCTGAATGTCATTTCCAAGCCATGGTGTTCTATTTTTGGTTTGGTTGGTTCTCATTAAAGTGAGAAATTTGAAAGCAGTCTACAGAGTTAGAAACAGAAGACACTGAGATTTCCATACACACTTCCATCGTCCAACATTTCAACTCAAGTCCCTAACTCTCTGTTTAAGTGCTTTACAGTCCTTTCCAGTTCACTGTAGCTAGACATTTAACTCTTTAGATCATGAGTTCTAAGAGACACACATAAAAGTTTTATCAGATTTCCTTCGCTAGGAGATCGGTGACCATGGATCTAGCATTGAAGAGCTGTCCAGTTTAGTGTGGTTAAGTGTGTCACCTACATGTTTCTGTATGTTGGTAGTGGCTGTCAGTGTAACTTGTATGTAGATTGTTCTAGTTTAAATATTTCGTCTCATTCTCTAGAATATGTACAGTAGAGTCACTGCTACATTGGTTTTAGTTTTATTTCAGTTTAAATCTGTCAAAGCCAATATTCTAAATTTTGATTCTAAAACTTAGAGGTGTTAGTATCTGGCCTGCTGGAAGTCTCTGTGGGAAATTAAGGCCAACTTGCTGATTTCCATCTGATCTTGGGCACATCAAGTTAAGATAACCTTCTACATCCAAATTGCAGCACAGTTACTCTGTTTTATCCAGCCTTGGGGTTGGGGAAACTAAGACATCATGGGTTTGTAGGATGCTTTGTTTTCAACTTAAGTGTAATGGGTTTTGGCCTGTTTGTGGGGCCAAATCAATATAGTCTTTATAAATAAAATGGTTTTCAGGTCACCTTTAATAATCCATTTGCTTTTCACATAATCCTTATTTCTTTTCCATAATTATTTTCCCTGATTGCATCAAAAACTCTATTTCATAAATGAAAGGTAAAAATGCAAGTTTAGCATTTCTGAAATGAAATTAATTTTTAATTAAATATTTTTATATCTTGCCACACCACCTCTAGCCATGAAATTAGTAACAGTTAACATTCTTGGAGATATTCTCAGTACAGTGCTATGCAGAAATAAATACCAGCTTTGCTCATACATGAATGTGGGGAGATGTTGGCCTGGTGTTGCTGGTGCTTTTGAATATGCTGATTCTGTGTCTGCAGTTGGTGTGGGACACCCTGGAGATCTGTGATCTCTACTGCACCTTAGAAATGTGCCCAGAGTGAACCAAATGCGTAACTTAAAGAGTTTTCCTGGCCTTAGATCTACTCTGAAGGCAACAAAAAGGAAAATAAAAACTTTGGATCGGGATTAAGCAGGGACTGACACAGCACAGTGTTTTGCATTGTAACTGCATTAAGCCATTTTTTCTTTCCACTTTTGGAAGATTCTTTCACTTACAAATTTCAAAGCAAGATGCTTTGAGCTGGTAATACGCTTTAGCCACTGCAGCACTGAAATTCAAAGGCAAGGACACAGGAGGAGAAAGATTATGGTCTTATTAGCATAGGAGACTAAAGATTATCAGCCTGCAATGATCCATTATTTATAGGAATGCTGTCCTTTTCTGTGCACTTTACTGAGGCATTTAACGTATTTGTGCTAGAGATTAACGTTGATGTTATTTTCTTTAATGCCTGTTTTTAGTGTATGCTATGCAGGTTGGCATTTGGGAAATTCAGCCAGAGGAGAAAAACAATAGTATTAATTAGGAATGTCAGTCATGGGTGTTATGAAATTCAAAATTGCCAAGTTTCCAGTGCAGTTTGGTGGTAATTATAATAGGCTGTGGAGACAAGCTGTTCTCTGTTCCCTCTAAAGAAATGCACAGTTTGATGGACTTGTTATCAAAGTGCTAATGCAAATCCTGGTGAATGGGATACTGTTTCTAGAGTAAGCTTTGGGGTTTTCAAAATAGTGTTGGTTGTTTTTGGTTTTTTTTAAGGATCTGTTGCCCCAGCTAATTAATCAGTAGTAGAGCTTGCCTCTTTCTCAGTGCTGTTCATCCCAGTATCTCTGTCTGCTATTAAGTTACCCTCACTTTGCAAATGAGAGTTTTGGCATAATAAACCCAAATGAATTTAATGGGGTTTATCTGAGTCATCAACAGAGCTGGACATTGCAGTTGGGTTCCACCTGATATTGATTTTTTTTTTTTTCCCCCCAGAGAGTTAGAAATCAAAGTTGTATGCTGAGGAATTTCTGAGGAATGGTTTTTGATCTGGCCTGCAGGCTGCTGTAAGGCCTGGGCAATAAAAATCTCCATAAACTGTGCTTGTGCTCAGGATGCTTGTATTTGTTATACAAGAACTTGTATTTTTTCCACTAGAAAATTTATTATCTTCATAGAATCACAGAATGGTTTGGGTTGGAAGGGACCTTAAAGCTCATTCAGTTCCAACCCCCCTTCCAGCAGCAGGGACACCTTCCACTAGACCAGGTTGCTCAAAGCCTCATCCAACCTGGCCGAGAACACTTCCAGGGAGGAGCAGCCACAGCTTCTCTGGGCAACCTGGGCCAGTGTCTCACCACCCTCATAGCAAAGAATTTCTTCCTCACATCTGATCTCCATCTCCCCTCTGCCAGTTTAAAGCCATCACCCCTTGTTCTGTCACTCTCTGCCCTTGGCCAAAGTCCCTCCCCAGCCTTCCTGAAACACCTTCAGGTACTGGGAGGCCACTAGAAGGTCTCCCTGGAGCCGTCTCTTCTCCAGGCTGAACAGCCCCAACTCTCTCAGCCTGTCCTCACAGCAGAGCTGCTCCAGCCCTCGCATCATCCTCGTGGCCTCCTCTGGACTGGCTCCAGTAGCTCCGTGTCCTTGTGCTGTTGGTGGCCCCAGCACTGGAGGCAGCACTGCAGGGGGGGTCTCAGGAGAGCGGAGCAGAGGGGCAGAATCCCCTCCCTGGCCCTGCTGCCCACGCTGCTCTGGGTGCAGCCCAGGACACGGTTATTGGCTCTGTGCTGCCAGTGTCCCTTGCTGGCTCATGTTGAGCTTCTCATCCACCACCACCTTTGAGTCCTTCTCTTTGGAGCTGGTCTCAATCCACTCATGGCCCAGCCTGTATGTATGTTTGGGATTGCCCCGACCCAGGTGCAGGACCTTGCATTTGGCCTTGTTGAGCTTCATGAGGTTAGCATAGGCCCACCTCTCCAGCCTGTCCAGGTCCCTCTGGATGGCATCCTGTCCCTCCAGCGTGTCACCCGCACCACTCAGCTTGGTGTTGCCGGCAGACTTGCTGAGGGTGCACTCAATCTCCCTGTCCATGTCTCAGACAAAGATGTTGAACAACACTGGCCCCAGTACTGACCCCTGAGGGACACCACTAGTCCCCGATCTCCACTCAGACCTTCCACAAACCGAAAAAGTTAAAAACCACGATGAAGGGAAGACAGTTCTCTGACACTTAGCAAGCTTTGCTGAAAGCACTCTGCTATTGGCAGGGTTGGGCTTTGGGCTTGAGATGAAAAAAAGGGGATTTTATTAATAGCAAATCCATTTAAAATTTGTTGTCATTATTTTAATGAAGAAAAGTCTTCACAAAGTTATGCAAATCATAAGCAGTCTAAGTTTTTCTTACAAAAGGAAAGCATCAAGCTTGATCTATATTTGCATTTGAGTAATGCATTAAAAATCAATTAAATCCATTTGAATGATTGAAGTAAATTGGTGGTAGCGAACTGGGTTGTCCTGACTGAGGTTGTAATTAACTTCAAACTAGGTAATTGTAAAATAATTAGAAACAATGTATGCACTCCATCTTGTAAACATTGTATTTAAGAATTGTTGGGAGTTGAAATAATAAGGTTAGATTAGAATCAAGAATTGAATTCTGGGAACATTTGGAAAATAACCTAGAGAATGAGCCTGTTACAGGAGAGTATTCTCTCTTTCATTTTCCCTGTCAGGGACATGGAGAGAATAAAGTTTCTTGTTATGTTTTCAGAGCTTCACTGCAATCCTTCTTCAGGACTTCACTAAAGTCCTAAAGTAAGTTCTCACCTTAAGGATTTAATTCTGATACTGTTGATGTGAAGAGCAAAAATTCCATTTGCTGGAAAGCCAGTGGCTGTGGAACACGGGCTGGGGCACCTCCAGCGCAGGGCGTGCGAGGGATGGTTCTGCAGAAGGATGTGTCACCTCCAGAGAGGGGCTTCTGTAACCGAGTGTGCAGTTGCTGATTTGGGTGTAGATTAAGCACTGCTTAAGCCACAGTTTTTGTTAGATTTGTATTTCCAGCATGGTTGTTAAGCTTCTGATATTTACTGGTACCAAGGTGTTCAGAAATAAAAAGAGATGTAAATAACTCATATTTCTTGAGGGTATTTCTTCAGCTTTATTTTAAAATTCCTTTTGTATATCTTTGTAAAATTTCAAATTATTAAAATGCTCTGCTTTTAAATATTGAACAAGTGTTTTAACAGAAAGTTTGCAAGGCCTCACTCAAGTACTTGAGGAAGATTTTCTTACTGGCAGCCAAGCAAAAAGTAGAAATAGGAATGTGGTTAGAACTTCCAGATTTTTTTAATAGGTTTATAAACTCACTTAAGGTTAAGTTAAAAGTGCTGACATCTGTCATTGGAATGGAGAGACTTATACTTTGGGAAAAGTTGCCATGACTCTAAATTTTAATGCAAAAGCAGATGAACAGAAATTTCTGCAATTCAAACTCTTCTAATATATGGACAAAATCCCTGGAAACAGTTCATGAGCATTTACTTCTCCTCAGATTATGGAAAAGACTGCAACGCCACTTAGCTGAAATGTTTATTGCTGAAGTGTTTATTTTAGTATTAATGCTTAAAAGCCAATACAAATTTAATCTTTTCATAGCCTTAGCATTTTGTGACTCAGAATGACTGATGCAGTGAGTAATGGCTATTCTGCTGATTGCACAGAATTGAGTATGAAATACTTTAATCATTGAATACATTACTGAAATATTTAAAGAGAAACTGTCAGGTTTCCAGGTCCTAGTTGTTAAAATTTGATGGATTTTTTTTGGTTTACTTTTTAATTTTATTTTAAAAAATAACTTAATTTCACTTTTAAATCAAGGGGAACTATTTTTATGTGAATAGAAATACTCTGAATATCTTCAAAGTGAAATCATTGGAGGGAGAGAAATAATGAAATGCTGCATAGATAGTGTGGTATTTGTGAAATAAGACACAGCTTCAGATGGAATGTAGAAAACTATGAATGTGGGACTCCTCTGCAGTGAATCAGCATTCTGCTCAGTTTGTCCAAGCCAGTGAACTGAAGTTGCCTGTGAGAGGTAGCTAGAAAGGTGTCACTGGTATGGTGTTCAGTGAGGACCAGTATACAGTGCTCCCGAGCAGGTGCAGTATGAAGGACAGACTGGGCAAGTTGAACCTCTGAGGT
This sequence comes from Caprimulgus europaeus, assembly GCA_907165065.1. The sequence continues at coordinate 14,777,371 of OU015540.1, read as the reverse complement.
TCTCTTTAGGCTTGCATCTCCTCGGGGTTTGTGTAGCCCTTTCCCATTGTCTAAGCACTTGCAAAATCAGAATTGCTACGTCCTGAACATAATCCAAAATACTTTTTGGTTTTGGTCAGCTGAAGTTTTATAGTAGTTTTATATAGTATAGTATATATTTTATATAGTAGCTATATATAGTTTTATGTGGCTTTAAAAGTGTTGTGATCTGAACCTGATGTTCCATTACTAAAAGGAACTTGGGGATGATACAGAGTGAAGACGAACAAAAAAAAAGACACAGTTTGCAGAAGCATGTCTGACTGCACAACCATCTTTATTTCAGAATCATAACAATGCAGGATTACATTTATAAAAGATACAGCTCATTGTCAAATACAGTTCTGTTCAGGGCATTGTTTATTCCAGCCTCACCCCCCTGCCCATTCAACAGCCTCAACATCAACCACTCAGTTTTCAACAGGAATAGGATTGGTCACCACAGAATTTAAACTGGAAGTCAGTGCAGTGTTGGGATGTGCAGGCGAATAGGAAGAGAAATATGGGTAGAAAAAAATAAAATTATAATGAGGAATGGTGACAGCCAGCTATCTCAGTGTTCATGGTGCACTAGCAATCCAATAGTGGATCAAGTCTCAGTACTCTGAAGACAATTGGCAATGCTCAAACACAGCTGTCTTATTCCTAGTCAAACCTATCCTTTAAGCCAAATAATGAGAAAAACAGAAAACATTGAGGGCAGAATAGAGGTATAAACATAAACATGAAAATTAAACTTGCATTCCAAGCAATTTTTGTTTGTTTTACAGTATCACAAAACAGCAAATGCAATGATTTTGGAAGTATTGCAGAGATTTCTGAGCCTGTACAACAGTTCCATCTGCCCTGAGATTTATGATTAATTACATCTGCTGTGAGAATGGAATGTGGACACTTTTTCTTTCCCACTGTTTTTTAGTAAACTCAACTGATAAAAATGTAGGTTCTTATGACAATAAACCTCCCTTTGGTAATAGTGAAAGAAGTGGATTTTACAGTAGACTGTATAATCCTCTGATTGTGGAAATACGATGTAAGGAGGTAATCACGTAGCACTGATGTTATGAAGATGAGCTCTTGGCATTTGCTGAACAGTAAGGCTAAAACATCTTTTTTTTCTGGCTAATCTCTGAAGCAGTGTGAAAAGTAATCAGATTGAGATGAAAAAGTTTAAGTGGATCATCAATATGGCAGGAAAGGTTTTGAGAACTCTTCAAAAGATGGAAGTGAAGGGTATATCTTCTATTTTAGATTTTAATCTTAGTTGATTCTATTGTGCTTGTCTGAAAAATGGCCCATTATTATTCTCAAGAAGAATTCCCAAGTGAAACCAAAGTTGTGTGCTAATACACTATAATCATATGAGGTAGCTAAACTTTTTTCTAATAAACTGGAAATGAATTTGTTTACAAAAATCTGTGATGGAAGTGCTGTATTAATCAGAAAGCACAGATTTCAATGTTGAAAAATAGTATTTTTGCCAGAAGCAAAACAACATAATGATTCTTAGTAATAATTTTACTACTTACTTTGAAGAAATACAGTTTTAAATAAAGTACAAATTGAAAATGCAAATGCAAAAATACAAATGTAAAAGTATAACATATATTTTAGAAATGCACAAACCCAAGAACTAGTTTTTTTCTTTTAATATGATCAAAAGATAAGGAAAACGTGTTTGACAATAATTGCTTTTGTAATTTACTTGAGTTTGGATCATGGCAGAAACCAATGTCTACCAAAGCTGCTACTTCTGATGTATTTTTACTCCTGGTTTATTTTATTTCAATGGTAGAGATGAATGTGTCTTTCTTTAAATTTTCTTTAAGATTACCTAAATTAATACTTTAAACACTTCATTTTCTTTGTGTGGGTTACATCCAAAGCCTTTGGGAATCAGTGACTGCCTTCAGTGGGCTCTGGGTGAGGTGACCCTGGCAACTCTCTGACCAATATGGCTTTTCCATGACTGAACTTGCAGTAAAATATTGCTATAAATTTGATGGCATTTGAATAGAGAGGTCAATTAAATAGGCAGTGCTTCAGGATGAGCTGACTCGTTATCTGAGCTGGTCAGAGTCACTAGAGGAGCAGGAGCAGTTTCAGAATTACTGAATGCATTCAGTGCCACTGAACTGCAGAGGGAGAGGGATGGAAGATTCTGGGTTTTCATTTTCATCTAGGTTGTACTTTGCTGCTTTGGAAGTCAAATCAGGTTTCAGAGTTTGGTTTCAAGCATCATGCAAAAAAAAATCAACAAAAAACCCCTGCAAAAAAACCCAAAAACAAAATAAAAGTTTTATAACTTATCGAAGAGCAATTTTTTTGTTAAATTCTCTTTAAAGTTATTGTACTTGGTTACCATATGTTAACCTGTGTTTAAAAAAGAAAACATAACAAACCCACCCAGAAAAAAAGGAAACCCCAAATTGTTATTTGTCAGCTGCTTCCCAGCTTGCTATTCTATATTGGTGGTATAGCATCTATTTCCTCTAGTTTTGGGAAATTGCTATAGTCACGTGCTTTGGTTTTATCCACAAATGTTACTTCACTCACCAGCTGAGTACGAGAAACCAGAATGCTTCCCCCATTCTTTCCCAAGCCACCTGCAAGCCTTCAACTTCATCTGTGCCGTTTCTCTCCTGGTGCAAAAACTTGGGATAACAGCGGTGTTCTATGACATAAATAAAACTCAAGGATTAAGGATTAGTCTTTGACAACAATTGTTATTTTATTTTAGGTTAGGCCTTCAGGTGTTAATTCCAAGCTGTAACACAGTGAGGCAGGGAGTAAATTCAGTGATCAGTAAATTTCCTCTGAGGACGCTGTGCCTTTAGCTTTCTCACAGAGGAAGACAGGACTTTGCTTGGGTGCTATTTATATAAACTTAATTTTTTTAGCCTGGCTTGAGAAGAGAGTTCCTTTCGAGGCAACCGGAGGTAGGATGATGTTGCTGTTTTATCCATATAGAAGCATGTGATTCATGTCAACAAAATGTCTAGTGCTGTATTTGTAGAATGACTTATGGTTTTAAAGGGAAACCAAATGATTAGGATATATTTCTTATTCTTTTTCTACAGATTCAGTTCATGTCCTCATTTCTGCATGTAATATTTAATATTGAGGTGAATACTATAAGGTAATTAGTCTCTTGGCTGCCATGGATTATGGAATTGCAGGTTTTTTGGTCTTCTACAGAATCTCCTTATCAGTTATTTCACTGTAAAATGCTAGTAGGATCTGGCATTTGGTCCTCTATAGTTCAGATGTGTTGCAAAACCAATTTTTAAAATGTTGATTTAAGTTCCTTTTTTAATACCACAAGGCACTTAAATCTAATTATCTTTGATTTCTTACTGCATTTCTAAATGAATATTTACAAAGCATTTGTCGTCATATACAGTAATTTATCAATCTGCAAGAGAAGTTGCAATTTAGAAAATCTGTATATATATCTTGCATAGAGAGATTGTTACTATAATGGCAAATCTGTTTTAAGGAAAAATGTGACCGTGCTGAAATCTCTGCAGAAAAGAGCAAAAAGAATTAGTCAGTGCCTGCAAAAACACGAGTAGAAGTAAGGAACTCTAAAATAAGTCTGTTTATTTCATGTGTGCCTGAGAGGAATTGGTGATGGTCATCTGATACCATTGTAAGATCACTTCTAATTCAGAAGAAAAAGATTCCTGAGTAAAAGTAAAACTTAAATTCAGGCAACAGAAAAAAATGTAGATATTATAAGAGTCAGAGCAGTTTAGCCTTTGAACAACTTAATTAAGGATGCAATATGCTCTCTGTTATTTGACATTTAAATACGGATGCCTTCTGCACAGTACGTGGCAAAACTCTGAAATTCTTTGTCATGCATCAGGCTGAGGTAGTAGGTTTACAAAGAATACAGCTCTGACTCAAATTTTATGAATCAAAACTTGACCCAGATGCAAAAAACCTGTCATTTGCAAGGGAATAAAAATTAAATTATGTAAATTTCTATTTTGTGAATATGAGTTATACTGATATCTGCAATTCCTCAGTTCATAGGCATGATTGGTGATTCTTTCTGTACATCACTGCTCACTACATGCAGTGGAGTATTCCTAGCTGACTTTTGGCTGGTATAGATCCTTCTTCTCTGGCTATTTACAATAGCTCAACGCTCAACCAGCAGCATCTACAGTAAGATCCAGTATTCTTTATGCAGTAAATGGGACAGAATCAGTAAGAACTTCTTTCATGTTAAGCCATTCAAGTAGGATACAAAAATTTATAAAGCCTTTAAGAACACTAATTGAAATTAGTATTAATGTAATGCAATAAGCCCTGTTTGTGTTAGCTTTTTAAATTAGACTTTTCTGAAAGTAGAAGTTTATAGCAAGCTTATGGTTCAGTGTTTTTCCCAGAAATATAAATATATTTGTTCACAGACGAGTGTACTTTGGCATCATCACCTTACTCTAAGGTATCCTTCAGTGCTTTTTCCATCCTGTCTTGAGATTTCTCTATCTACAGAGCACTGTAGTCACGTTTGGCACTCTCCAGATTGCCCCCATCCCTCAAAATTCTATTTATCTTGCTTACTTTGATGATGTTAAACTCCATAATCTCAGCACTATTTAAGCTAAGGCTTCCCTCATCCTCCACAGCTGTTACTAGTTTTTATTTTTGCTTGCAGCAAGACCAACAGAGCATATTCTCTAGTGTTTTTGACTCCTAGCAGAAGTCTCCTGGATTGCTTGGTCCAGCTCTAATGTCCCTCCAGGAGGTGTTATAAGGTGGTTATGGTCACATAGAAGGGGCTGTGATTGTGTAAGGCATTGTACAGCTGTGCGGAGAGGCTGTGTCTGCTTCTCAGAACCACTTGGTAATAATGTGACAGCATTATCCCTATAGAAGAGAAACAGTTTTTCTTAATCCATTCTCTTCTTGCTTTAGAGTTTTGACTGGTGCTTTAGTCCTTAATGACTAAAAAACCCCAACGGACCTACTAGCAGATGAAGCCTGCTGACACCTGCCCCCACCCCGTTCCAAAATGTCTTTCTCTCGCTGTCACTAAGCCACGGGTGCTGCTGGAATGCAGCTGTGTTGGTGGGGTACAGGTGTATCCCCTCCCTCGGAGAGGACAAGGACTGAGCTGTCCCTGGGTGCCTCTCTCCCAGGAGTGTGTTACTCTAGGTTTGGCAGTTCTGTGAAGAAACTTGTTACCCTGTTCTGTAGTTCCTCTTTGATAAAGTTGTTTCTGTTGATGCTGACACAAGCATAGTGCTTCAGAGGAGGTTTTCTAGAAATACTGTAAGAAAACACTGACAGCTACTCAACTGTGGAATAAAAAAAATAGATGGAAAGATGATCTGGTAGATCCTATATCAAAAATTGGTGGTGTTCGCCAAACTGCAGCTTTGATGTGTGACATGCTGTTCTGCTGGGCTTGTTAGAAGGGCCTGAAGTAAAAGTGTATCGATCCATCCACCTGTGCTTGTGTGAATGCAGTACTAATACTTAAAAATAGAAAGAAATATACAAACACTATGGAATGTGATACTTGTCCTTCAGGATAAAATGTGAGAGCATCGGTGGTGGAACAGTAATTTCAGGGGAAGCTGCCAGCAGCCGTGAGGAGCGCGGGGTGCCCGAGGGGTGTCTGCGGCCCCGGCTGTGTGTGAGGGAGCGGCGAGAGCTGGGGGGGGGGGGGGCGGGCCGGGCCGCGAGCGGTTAAAAAGGCGGGAAGCTGAGACAGCAGCCGCCTCCGCCCTGAGGGCTGCGAGCCCTGTGAGGTACCGGGGCTCTGTGAGGGGCTTTCAGGGACTCGGAGGGACAGGGCAGCTTGTGAGTGCGGCAGTGCTGGTGGTCCCCGAGGACAGTTAAAACCATGGGAAGCCAGGTATGACCACCCACCCTCAGCCTGAAGTGTCAGGTTGGATGGAGCCTTGAACTGACTGATCTAGTGGAGGATGTTCCTGCCCAGACTACGTGATCTTTGAAGGTCCCTTTAAGTCCAAACCATTCCATGATCACTGTTCTCATATTTCTTAAGTATTTCATGTTTTTCAAAAGAACCTGCACATTCTAAACCTTAGAATACGTGTGATATTCCACTTGAAGTGATACAGTAATCTCAAATGATAATAGGTAAGTTAAGCACTAGTTTTCAAAAATAAAAATAAAAATCTAAAATAAATGCTACAATAAAATGAAACTTAATTAATTTAAGGTCTGTGACATGTTCTCTCACATTTGTGAAGCTCCACTCACATGATGCATGAGGAATCAGGGTGTATCAACTGGTATGAAACAGACAAGAACTTTCTTCACCCTAGGACAAAACATGGTGATGTCTGTGAATTACTGTTCTCCATTTCTGCAAAAGGTCGTGTGCAGTCAAAAGTGTCTGAAAGATGGAGAGGTGACTGGTAGTGAAATCAAAACCTGAAAAAGCATAAGGAGTGAAAAAAAGATGTCCCACACTTTAAGAACAGGTTAGAAAATGTGGTTCAATTGAAACGTCTCTACCCAGAGAATTTTGTTTGTCTTCCCCTGAGGTCATTAATTAGCTTGGTTCATTGTCCCTTGAACATCCTTGCTGCTAGTCATACCTTCAGGAATAGGAAAAGCATAGTAAAGCACAGTGGTTGTGGAAGGGGAGCATAATAAAGTATGTCCTTATGTTAAAAACAAGCCTGCCCTGGGTGTGCATGAATGTGTTTACCTGAATGCAGCTGCTGAGATGATTCTTGCCATGTAACTAAAAAGGCATGCTCAACATTCATTGCAGTTTGTAAAGCCTGTTGGCATTCTGACACCTGCTTCCTTTCTTCATATTTCTCTGTACAAGACAAAGGAAATTAAAGGTAAGTCAGGAGACATTAACCAACCATTACCGTTTCTTCTGGCATGGATGCTTTGCAACAATCTTGCCTTGAGAGCAACCTACCTAACCTTGACCCTATCTCATCACGTCTTTCACTCCACTGATTCCCCTTTAACGCTATATCCTGTTAGGTTAATACTTACCTTAGGTAGGAAAATGTAATTCAGCCCTCTGCAACTGTGATTAATGTAGAACAGATTGTAAGCATATTGTTTTCATTAGATAGGAAGTACTGAATGTTTCCATTTAACTTCATGACTACTGCAGTTGTTCACCAGATGATGGAAAATGTTTATGTTCTGACAGTAGTTTTTATTATAGTGAGTTTTATATAACTTATTCCGTAGCGGAAAGCAAAACATAGCCTGGCACGCTGAGAATCAAAATAAGGAAATGAGTTTTTGTATTGCTTAAAACTGTGTGCTCTGAACTATATGCACCACTTTGCAACTTTGTTCATATGTGGTCAGATTGAGTTGTACCTCAAGTCATGTTATTCAATTAAGATGTTGAGAATTTCCAAGATAAGCCACCATGCAACATAGCCATTCTGGCTCAAAATTAGGTGATGTGTTAGAATTATTTGAGGTTACTTCTGTAGGACTTCTATCTGTAGATAGATTCTGCTTTATTATAATTTTCATTTTGAAGAAAAAAATGTGTCCTGGTTCCAGAGTGTTAAGAGTGGAGCTAAATGTAAACGAAATGAAATTTGAAGGCTGAATAGTTGAAACTGAAAGATAATAGCTGTTGTAGATGCTAACCATGTTTTCATATAAGAATTCTTCTTACTTATTGAAGGTTTCAAGGTGGTACTAAAAGGACGTGAAGTTCATGAGGCTAATGTCACTTTGCATTACTCCATTCTATTGAACATGGTGTATCACGTTGTGATATAATTATTCCATCACTATTTTTATTTCAAAAGACTTTTTGAGAATGATCCATCAGTTGCCATCATGCAGGATAATGAGGACTCACTCTGAAATGATTCCCTAATTGTAAACTCAATGCCTGTGAAAGGCAGTTTTTGCCACTCTTTGGCAAATTGCTGTGTTACTGTAGTTTGCTGTTGGCACATCTTGCTTTCTGTTAAATGTACCAAGTGTTTGATATCTAATTATGCACTTACAGGTTTTCAGAGAATCAGAATGCAAATAGTTGTTGCAGAGTGAACTCTTCTAGTTCTCCAGATTTTTTTTTTTTTTTTTAACTCAGGCACTACAGCAAACCACACTGAGAGCTATTAATGTAAATTAATTATTCCTCCTGCTGGCTTCTTTACAACTTACTCAGATGAGGGATTATTAAATGCATCATGCTTTGCAAATTTGCATGCATTAAAAGCCTTATCATTGCCTGTGCACTGTTGGCCTCCATCAGGGGTCCATGAATTAAAAAATTATTGCTCAACCATTTTAACTGGTAAGTGCTGATCACTGTCCATATGGCTCCAGAATAATGCAGAGTAGGTCATTCCGATTAGAGACCCTCCTGGTAATGTGACATCCCCGACATCGGCCAGGGTATGTGAATCGTTCTGCCCTTTTATCTTGATTCTTTAACGCTACCATGAAGAAGGGAATTGTAGGATGTGGCAGAATATGTATTTTTCAGATAATTATTTTTTTTTAATTTCTGGTTCAAATGAGTAAAGAAAGCAGATAACCATGGTAACCCAGAAAAATGTAGAACTATAGATCTGCTGGTGTATATCTGTGGAGAGGTGAAGAAATGTGTGCAGGTTATTTATTTTCCATTTTATTCTATTTTTACTTGACATTTTGATCCTAAACCATTTTGTGTGTTTCAAATATAATTTAATTTTAAAGCAATTCTAAATCTTTTAAATTATGAATATTTCTTTTATAATTATTTTAAATAGAGAACTATGAAATTAAGGTTATTTTAAAAATAAAAACCATTCATTGATAAAATGCTGACATGACAATTTGTTTTTAATTTTAGCAAAAAAAGTTTGAAGATTGACATGTACTTATATAATGCTTTGAAATAAAACTGCTATGAAAAGTTATTTTTCAGGAAATCTCAACTACTAGGTATTTTAAACATATGGAAATAGGTTTCAAGTAGAGTTAAGTAGTTTTAGTTTCACTGAAAATGGTGTATGTATCAGAAATAGTTGGTAAATGAGAAACAGTAAAAGAGTAAGAGCCCTAAAGTATTATTGGCCAGATCCCTTAGTTACTCTACAGGTTTTTGACTGTTCTAGACACTTGTGTCCACACAAAGGAATCCACTTACACATTTGCACAACTGAGGGAGAGGATTAAGGGATCTTTGGCCAAATATTTTATGAACTCTGTCTTTGTGGTTTCCCTCCACTTAAGTTTCTGTACTATGTGCCTCCTTAATTCTGCTGAAAATGTCACCATGTAGATTTATACAAGAGTACTAATTCGCATGTTGATTAGGAAGATCACATCCACAGGAGTTGGGGCAGATGCTCAATTTCTGCATGACTGCAGCATCTGTCATTATTACCCAAGTCCTGTGTATGAGAGAGGGATTCTTGAAGGTGTCTAGATGTTTATAAAGGGTTATCACCTCTGGAGATTATTGTAATTGTCTCATTGTTGGTAATTATAGTCTCTTGCTAATTTCCTATCTCACAGAACTCAAAAAAGAAAACAGAAATATTAAAACTGTATTTCATACTTTAGTTAACCTGGTTTTTTTTCACGTTTCCAATAGTGCTACAGGAAACACATAGCTATCTTGTCTAGGTGTTTAAGTCCTTCTTCTAGGTTTAAAAAAAAGTTTATACACATACATCTTACGATTTCTTAAAATGTCTTTCTTAGGAGTGCATTCTGAAACATGTTTCTTAGAGATATTTTTACATTTCATCATTTTAGGAAAGTTCAGATCTTACCATTGTGTTTTCCTACTTTTTTTACAATGCTCAATGCAAGGACAGACACCCGCTTAGCTTTTAAAGGCGGGCAGAGGGGTGGTGCAGCAGACTTCTGTGGACTGTGGTGTTTCCCCAGTTTTGTAAGAATGATCAGTTAAACTACGTGTTAACCCAATATTTTAAAAAGAAGTTCCTAAACAGAACACATAACAGTGCTGCTTCCTGTGGGAAGTTGTTCTTCATTGCAATTGATTCAATGACCCAAATTTTTGTATTCTAAAAGTTATCTTCCTTTTTGTGATGTTTTACTTTCACATTTATTTGGCTTTGTATCATTAAATTCTTGTTTAAATTGTTAGCATGTCTGAATTTCCATTTTCATTTAGCCTTTCCTATTGGGCACATGTTTTCCCTGTTCCTCTGGGAAGATGGAGTAGAAAAGGTCATTGGTTCTGATTCAGATGTGCCTAACAGTCACCTGGGAGTTTGGGAGAGTGGGAGTGTGCAGGCACAAAGGGAGGAATGTGCCCCTTGCTCATAGGAGCAGCACTGCCCTACAAACCTCCTCAGTGTGTAGGGACAGCTGGAACAGCTCTGTTTTTCAGCTATGATGCTCTCTGGTGGTTTTTATTTATTTATTTGGATCTGGTGGTTGTTATAGACTGGGATTCTGTGATTTACACAGGCTGGCAGATCAGGCTAGATAATAGAGTTCTGGGTTATATCTTTCCAAGGAACCCGAGTGCCCTACTGGTAGTAGAAACGGTACATGTGAAGATTAGATTGATATTTATTTTCTGTGTTTGAACTGAGTTATTTATTCATGCAATCCCCACTCTTCAGAGTGCTTGCTTTGTCACAGATACAGAAGTTTCTTAGCATTGTTTCCCACCATTTGTCTCGCGTCCCATCTTTACCGTGGGTTTGCCTTCGCATTTCTGCTAATATTCTCGCTTACTCTCTTCCTTCAGTGCTGTGCCTGTCTTTTACTTCTCATCCAAGAACTCTTGAGAGAGGAAAATGAAGGGAGAAAGCAGAGGAGAAAAAAAAGTAACCTTTCTTCTTGAACTTCCCATCTTTTCTGTTCTGCCTCGCTCTACTGATTACTCTTGTCCAGTGATCAAGTGCTCTGCCTATCTTCCCTTTCAAGGCCGATAGGCAGGCATGGCTCTGTCTTGCCCATCATCTCTCATTCAGTAAGCAGTACTGAAATTCTGACAGTACACACCTGCAAAGCCATCTGATTGTTTTTCAGGATTCATCTGCTTTGCTGGGAGAATTGAAATGTTGACAATAGAGAAACTGAAATACTGTCCTTACAGATTGTTTCTTCCCTCTGGCCTTTAGATCTTTTGTCTTTTTCTTTAGAATGTTAGTACATAGTGATCAGGGTCCGCTGCAGTTTTTGCATTTGTAGGTAGGAAATAGGTAGAAAAGACATTTTAGGCTAAAACTGGAGATCTTGTGTGTTATGGTAATGCAAATAAGTATTAGGACTGTACTCAAAGGTTCTAAAAATGTAAGTAACTTGTTTACCTGAGACTTAAGTATAAAGACTTCTTAGTCTATCATTAGTTAAACTGAACCCTAATGTGAAATTCAGGGTGTTTGTATTCTGTTAGTTGTTGAATTGACAGAGTAAGAATAAAAATTGAGAGGAAAAATTGATACTGGTGCTAGATTCTGGGAAAGAGTCCATTTTTCACAAAGCATAACTGACAGCCATGTGTCTGAACAATTCTGGTCATCTGGGTTTTTAAATGTTTGAATCTTGGAAGATGACAGCAGTTCTCAGCAGAGTGGCTGAACTGTGGGCAGGCATACATGTATTCATTGAATTCAGCTGTTTATTTCTGCATGCTAATTATTTTGAGACTGGTTTCTTAGATGCTTGATAAAGTACTAGCATATATCTCACAATATGATGTTTAAACATGTTCCTTGTTCCCTGCTCATTCCACCTCCTTGCTACCAGTTGCACATTGGTTTTGTTCTGCAACCAAATGAAGCATTAGGAGCAGGAAGCAACATACCTAGTTGTAACTAGGCTGGTAATATTGATGAAAATTTTACTATCAGTTGAAGATATTGGCTTTGCAGTAGCAGCAGTATTTTTCCTGAAGATTTCCAACCCGTTGCTTGAGGTAGCCTGTGTGGGTAGAGCTTTGTGTCTCTGGGAAGAATTTGGACTGAGTTAATGTTGAGGTTATTAACATCTCATGATTATTTCTATGGCAGTATGTGACAAAATTGAGCAGAGTGGATATCGAGTACGTTCTCAGAGAATCGGGGTTTGGTTTGTATAACTCTTTCTTGGATAAAAAGTTGAGACTTGGGCATATTTTCCTCATGGTAAAAGTAAACTTTGTTTTTACAGTGTTCATTGCCATAACATGCTTCAGTCAATTACATGCCAATCCTCTGAGATTTTGTAGAAGCTGAGTTTGTTATTCCTCTAATAAAGGAACTCTAAACAGTTAATAAATATATCAGAAGGCTTTCCAGTGCACTTTGTTTCCATGATAGCAGCATGTTTTGTGTCTGTAGCTACAGTATTCTACTGGGTGAAGATAAATGGATTTCATAATCTCATAGTGGGGAGAAAAGTGAGACTGGAAAAGATTGGAGCTGCACGAGCTGGATAGCTTAACATTATAGCTCTGAGAAGCAGGGCTCCAAAAAACCATTAAGGGCATTCCTTCTTGATTGGACATTCAGAAATTGATGCAGTGCCTTCAGTCCTGTTATGTTTTCAAACTTTCATTAAGTTTATATCATCTTCCACCTGGCCCTTATGAATTGCTGGTCTGAAAAGAAATCGTTTGTCATCGTGTGTCTGTTATAAGTAGATTCATCTTCAAAACGACGTTATCATTTCCTAAAGACTGGTTTTAAATCCATCAGCAGAATATGAGCTAAAGTGCATTGCATTATTTTGACACATTATTCATTGAGATCATTTCCTGATGGGTTTATGCTTAATATGTTGAATTATCACAAAGGAGAATGCTCGATTCATTATTGGTTTTAAGAAATACCACAATTGGTGATTACAACCATAAAAAAGTGAAATTAAACTTTAGTTTTGCAAAGTAGGCTCATAAATTCCTTTTGACTGAAAGAATGGCTGCCTGATCACCGTTTGTAAGTATTGCTACCATTATGAAAAGATTTTATATGAGGATAGGGAAAATTGTCTTAGTTTGATGTATTTAGTGAGATGTGTCCTGTTTACCAGTTTTCCAATTAACAGCTGGGCATATCCAGAGAAATTCAGATAAATTAAGCGTCAGGCATGGCCAGCCATCCTTTAAGAAACACCCAGCAGCTTTAAAAGCTTTAAAAATAATGAAGAGTTCAGTGTATATTAATCACCAGGTTCCCATTTGTGGGGGACTGACCTTGGCTGGCTGCCAGGTGCCCGCCAAGCTGCTCCCTTGCTCACCCTCCTCAGCAGGACGGGGAGGGGAAATAAGATGAAAAACTCTTGACTTGAGATAAAGACAGTTTAATGCAAAAAGTAGAGGCCATGTGCAGAAGCACAGCAAACTCGAAGATTTATTCTCAACTTCCCATCAGCTGACAATATCCAGCCATTTCCTGGGAAGCAGGGCCTTGTCCCCCACCTGGGGAAGCCCCATGTCTCTTCTGAGAGAGGCCAGCTCTGCAGCACCCCACTGCCAAAGCCTCACCACCTACATCCAACAGAGATTACATAGGTCACATGCTTTTGGATTGATCTGAGATAAGCAATTAGCTTGGACTTGTTTCTCACCACTCTTAGAGACTTTAGAATAGTCCTGACCACTTCCAGTGCCACTGGAGAGATTTCCTGTTTTTCTGTCTGCACAAGTATTTCTGTCCATTAAGTTTTGATGCTCGCTTTGGGGAAAAAGGCTACCAAATGGCCAGTTCTTTAAGTGCATTTTTCCCCATTATTGGCTAGGGATTTATCAACTCCCTCTATCTTCTGTCCTGTTGGTACATAAAGGTCAGAGAGAGAGAGAAAGTCTGGTTAGGGTGAGGATATGCTGGTACAGAAACAAATTATGAAATTGAAAAGTAGGAGTTTTTCACACCATTTGTGGATCTGTCCAGTTGACAGTCTTCACTGATTTTTTTTTTAATAAAATTAAAAAAAAAAAAAATCAAACTTTTTTGTTTATTTTTAAAACTTCTTGTTTGCTTTTAATTGCTTAGGGGGGAAAAATGCTGTCTTTGTTTTTTTCAAAGGAATCTCCCCGTTCCTTACCTCACATTTAACTAAGGGATCAGAGAGACACTGTAGTCAAAATAGAAAACTTCAAGTCACATAGACATTGTGGGCAGGAGATGTGGTCCACAGTGAACCCGTGGAGAGTGCAGTAATGAATATTGCACAGAACAAAAGAGTACACTGAGAGTAGGAATTTCAATGTCACCTGCATAAGATAAGTTGATAAAAGGCTCAAATCTTGCATATCTGATTTTCCAACATTTCTATAATTTCAGAGAAAAGGGATATTTTTAGTGATGGTTCCTGAAGTTTTTAACTACTTTTGCTTTGTCTCTGTGTTTATCTCAAAGGAAAACTCTGCTTTTAGGGCTGGTCAAAACTCAGAATTTCTATTGCATGGGAAATATCTATATTTCAAAATTTGTTTGCATTCAGACTTGAAAATACTTTTTGATGCTTAGTTTTTGCCCATATCTTGACTGATGTTTTTCACTGTTCCCTAGGTAGTACAGCTGGTAACTTTCCAGCACAGTGAGTTTCCATGCTAGGGACTCGCACTCAAGCTGCTTCATACACTGGTAAAACCGTTCTGGTGACTCACATTTGAAAAGACAATCATGTTACTGTCAGAAGAGCTAGCACAATGGTAGGCAAGGCTGAACATAGAAAGTGTTCTGAAGAGATCAGAGAGGAATCAAATATAGAAGTTCCACTATTGCCAGTAGTAACCTTGCATTAAGTAGAAATGATGAATGAGAAAGCTCCTGTATAGATCTAGGAGCCCACTGGAAATGCTGCTGTCATCTATGTTAGAGCTGGTGAGAGAACTGGCATTACACTTACCCTGAAAAATTCTGCAACAAATATGATCTTCACAGATAGGGTGAAATACCCTGAGCCTGCACAGAAGTGTGGTTATTGGTCCTTGCTTACCCCTTGCCCACTGTGAAGTATAGAGGCAGCTGCTAAATGGGGAAAATTGTGGGAAGTTCAGCCTCTGAGATTTAAAAAATGAAAATGTGGATGGTGTTTTAAAAATATGTTTAAAAATGGGTTGGGCTAATCCATGGAGTCTCTGTTAACCAATAATAAGTTTTACTTGATTATTTCCTAGACTTACCTTAGAAGGGACCTTGGGAGGTCATCTAGTTCAACATCCTCCTCAAGCTTTGGAGTTAGATCACGTCACTCAGGACTGGGTCCTGTCGAGTTTGGATTATCTCCAGTCAATAGATATTCCACAGCCTTTCTGGGCAATACATTCCTAATTATATAAAATTTTTTACCTGATAATTAGAATTTATTTTCTTGCAACATGTCTGTTGCCTCTTGGTTTTTTGCTGTGTGTGTTTGAGGAGAATCTAGTTCTTTTTTCTATATAACCACATCTAAGGCAAGACCAACCCCCTTAATTTTCTAACTGCAGGCTGACTAAACTCAGTTCTGTCTCTCCTGTCCTGTGCTGTAGTCCTGTAACCATCTTGGTGGCCCTTCTCCTCTCGACTCACTCCAGTGTCTGTACGTGCTTACTGCAGGGAAGATTGGGTGCAGTACTCCTGGTGAAGTCTCAGGTGACAAATATAATAGGATTGAACAGAGAAGAAAAAATAATTTGAAAGGGTTATTGAAGGGAGTGAAGACAAACAAATCTCAACTTGTTTAAATAGCAAATGTCAATTCTGATGAAGTGTGCAATGACAATAAATTTCAGCTCTTCGCAGTGATCCTGTAGAAGAGATATAGACATCTAATTTTCATGTAGGAGCTCTGTGGAGGTGTCCTGTAGGAACTCGGGGCTCCCAAAAGAGATTTAACTTTTAAGTAGTCCATAAGATAAATACTGTCTTTGTAGAGTACTGAATTTTATTCTAGAAAGAAAGGTCAGAATTTTTCTAGGATAATGCTAGAAGTGTTTGGAAAAATGAAAATGGAAAAGTTTTTGTTAAGGAATTAGTTAATGTCTATTAAAATATTAAAATTCATACCTGAAGTAGGAGCTTTGTGTAGTGGGTCTGGCTGGGATGGAGTTGATTTTCCCCGTGGCAGCCCTCAGAGTGCTGTGTTTTGTATTTGGTGGCTCGAGGGGTGTTGATAACACAGCAGTGTTTTGGTTACTGGTGAGCAGTGCTAGCACAGCACCAAGGCTGTCCCTCCAACATTTCCCCCAGTAGGCTGGGAGGGGGGAAGGTCTTGGGAGGGGACACAGCCAGGACAGCTGACCCAAACGGACCAAAGGGATATTCCATACCATATGACGTATGCTCAGAAATAAAGCAAGGAGAACAGAGGGGGAAGGGGGGGGCATTCGTTACTTCCGTTTGTCCTCCGGGAACCGCAACGCGTATGAAGCCCTGCTTCCCGGGAAGTGGCCAGACATCGCCTGCTGATGGGAAGTAGAGAGTAAATATTTTGTTCTTTTGCTTCTGCGCGCGCAGCTTTGCTTTGCTTCTATTAAACTGCTTTTGTCTCGATCCACGAGTTTGGTTTTTTTGTGTTCCATCTTATTTTCTCCCCTCCCCATCTTGCTGAGGAGGGGGGTGATAGAGTGGGCTTTGGTGGGCACCCAGTATCTAGCCAGGGTCAACCCACCACACTTTGTTAGAAGAGACAACCTCCAGCTCTAATTGAAGTTACGGGTTTGATATAGATAATGCGGGATGAACCTTTTTGGTGTATTTTACACAAGTTATCAGACTACAAGTTTTATTGTTCAATGACTGTGGGACAATGTGTTTTTTTTGATGGCATAGAATGTGCAAGACTAACATCTCACCTTTCTAAAAGACATGAGCAGTTAATTGCCTTGGACTTTCTGTTGGTGTTGGCTGAAAGATCTGACAATCTTTCCTGTCATCTACTAGATGATTGCATCATATGTTCTTCATGCATCATGTGTTCCTTCCTTCTCATACTTCAAGAATTGTGGCTCATCACACTCAGGTTGTTTTAGTTTTTGGGGTTTTTTCTCCTCTTTTCCCTACTGCAAAGGGAATAAATAAAGTCCCTGTCCAAAACCATAAGTGGTCTTGCCAGGCAATCTGATTCCCTGGTGGAATAGGTGCCAGCAATGTGATAAATCATATAAAATCTTTTGTCATTCATCCTCATTCTTGCTTCCAGATTTGGAGACATAGGGATGGTTTGATCTTGACCCTTAGGATGTCTACTTAAATAGAAATATATGAAACTTTCCTATTAGAAACCACGGTATTAAGACCCAGAGCCCCAAAAAACTAAAGTATGATCAGCTTGTCCTTCAAATACTGTTTTTCTAGACTCGCTGATGTGGAAAAGGCCTGTGTGGCATGTCCCTGTACAGTATGCAGTAAAGCCTCTTCAGTTATATGATCAAACCCACAATGATTTAGAATTAAATTTCAACAATTTAAGTAATCCCTCTGGCGTTGCAGCTCAGGGCACATCAAATTGGAAATCCTATTAAGAAAAAGTGTCTATATTTATAAGGACAGGAGGTTCAAAAAACGTAGTTGAAGCCAAAGCTTTTAAGCTGTTAGATTCACTGGGACACAAAAAACTGGTTAATTGTGAGTGAGGAATTCACTGCACTTATTGAGAGTTTTTACAATAAAAAAAGATAAAGAATCTCCACAAAAGTGAGGAATGGCAAAGTAGTTTTTGTGAGAGTAGAAACCACAAGTGGAAGTATTCAAAGTATTAATGTGTGTGTTCTGTAAACATGTGTACAATAAATAATTTGGGCAAAGAGAATCCAATTACTGTACACAACAAATTTATTGTTATACTTCTAACACTGTAATATATTTGTGAGCGATTTGCATGTTGTGCTCTGTTACCTTTGTTTTTATTTAAAATAGATTTCACGTCTGTCAGGCATCTATACTGCAGTCAATTTAATTGAAAAACCCCAGTAAATCACGTGGACATGTCTGAGCTCCTGAAGGACCTTGGGATTTGGCCTTCAGTAGTGATAAGGAAGGAATGTAAGTGGCAGCTGCTTCTAGGTTTACAGGGTTAAAGAAACTGGCCTTAATTGATGAATCCAGAATGTCCTATTTGAAAGCAGGGCTTTACTGTATCAGATGTGCTATCTATGTGTACATACATGAATGTACACATATTATACACTGTTATACATGTTTATACACTATGAATATCTGCCTCCATATCTGTCTGCATAAGAGCCAAACCCTCTTCCATAATGTCATATATTGGGACAGAAATTTAAAGAAAGTCAAAGAGAAAATAATCTGTTTTAAATGATATTGTCAAGATTTTAGGAACCTAGAGAGTTCAAAGCTCAGTTCCTGTTGGATTTCAGATACCCATCAAAGTTTGGTACTTTCTTGTTTCTAAATCTTTCTCACCAGTCTAATTGATCCAGAAGGGTGAGAATGTTCCTGAAGACGTTGGCTCTGGAGTTGTGGGCACTAGTGCTGCGTTAAAGCTAAATATATGGCTAAGGAGTTTACATATTGTCTTTTTCACACTTGATCGACAAATGTGTAGAACAAGCCTGAGGGATAATAATTTACCAGTCTCATTTCCCAACACTGTTATTCCTCATCTTGACATACTATTAAAATCATTTAATTATCAGTATTTTGTCTTGTCATTAAATTTATGATGTTTCCATTATTTATATTTCTAAAACTTTGAGTGCCCACATACAGACTCCCCTTGATATTAATGTCACTTGGCAAATACTTGTATTGGATCATCTCTTCTTCTGCAAACCTTCTGGCTAACTTCAGTCTCTGGGTGTTCTGAGGTATGATAAGATCCCCAGTGAAGCCAGTATAAATCTGCACACAAGTGGCAGAGAGAATTCAACTGCTTGGTTAATGTTCTAACAGTTTTGGGGTTTTTAAATTTTTTTTTTTCTATTCAGGAAATCTTATTTGACTGTGAACATATATGAACTTGACAACAGAAGATAAAAGCTTCTGTTAATGTTTGGTAATTATTTGGCTCATGTTCAGAACCAATTGCACAAAATAATTGCCAGGAAATGCCTTCTGGAGCTCACCTCCTTTGGGAGTATGCTGTCTTTCAGGTGAGACCCTCACGGGAAAGGGAAGCTTCTCTGGTTCTCGGCTGCAGTGCAGACTGTTGAGCAGAGTCTGTAGGGTTTGTGTTTGTATAAGCAGGCAGGTCCAGTGTGCTTGGTTGTGGATTTCTTTCATCCATTGGAAAGAACAATATGACAGGAGTTTCACTTAGATACTAATTTCAGCAGTCTACCTACTTATGCAGGGAGCATCTTCAGAGACTGTAGAAATTAAGGACCTACCAGAGGTGTCCTCTGTCCCAGCCTGCAAGGAGTACATTAACTTCCTGCTTAAAATGATCTCTAAGTTCAGGATTGTGCACTGTTTTGTGGAACGTTAGAGGGAGGCCTAAATGGTATTTTGTGGAAGGTGACAGACCCTATTTTTATTTCCTACCTAAGTACTCCCAAAAAAGTGTTCCCCAGACCCTTTGCCTATGTTTGGGCTGCCAACTTTCTGTATGAAGCTGTTTGTTGACTAAGGCTTTGATTTACTACTTTTGTAATTCATGGAAGGTATTGGAAATCCTTGAGCTGTTGTCAGTGAATTTCAGTATGGGCTTATCAGGGAGCTGTATGAATACCCGAATATAGTGACAACAATAAAGGCAAGTGATCAGTTATCCACTGGAAGTATACTTATACTATACTTCTATAAACTGCTAGTATGCCTCTAGTATATTAGAAATATAGGTGTTTGATATGCATTTTATATTTACAGTTGCTAAAATTCAAAGAAGCATAATTTAAAAATTAGTGGTATTTTTGCATTTGGTTCATCATTCTTGACAGTCTTTGGTGCAGATAGCAGGATTTAGCAATGCCTTTCCCATGTCTCCCTCTTGGGACTTCTTTGGTTTCATTGTATTTGCTATTTAAAACCTGGTGTAAGCGTGCTAAGTCAAGGTGCCCTTGCTGGTCCTGTGTGGGGTGAAGCGCTGGGGGAAAGCGGTGGTCAGTCCTTTCCACTGAGACTTACAGACCATGAATCCGTTTGGCAACACAACAGAAGTGTGTGCCGGGGTGGATTTGGGATTTCATCAGTGGAAGGTGGGTGGTACTAGCAGCTTGCTTTAGCTACCACTGTTCCATTGTAGACAGATGATCATACATCTACTGGAGACAGACTGTAACGTAGCACAGTGTGGAGCTGCTTCTTGTGTGTTTGCATCCAGCGTAGTATCAACAACAGTAGCCATGTGGTGACCCGCACTTGGGTGGAGTGCTGTGCAAACCTGCTGGAGTCTTGCACTGGGGCAACTGGCTAGTGCTGCTGTGATTTTGCTAGCAGGGTTATGCATGGCAGGTTGGTAGTCCAGGGACAGAAGCTGGAACATGGGACATTCCAGATAGATAGATATGTAGAAAGAAAACTTTTTTTTAATCCTGAAATTATTCAAAAGCTGGAACAGAATTTCTAGGTGAGGGAAAGGAATCTCAGTTCTTGGTGGTAATCAAAACTTGATTGGACTATTCCTGAGCAACCTGCTTAGACTAGACTAGCTCAAAGCAGGTTGGACTGGATGACTTCCAGGTGTCCCTTCAAGGTCTGTCATCCTGTGACTCTCTGAACTGTAAGTGAAAGCAAGTCTAAATGTGAAAGTGGAATAGTGTGGAAACTGGAAACCAGCTATGTCATGCTGCTCTCTCTTTCTGAAAACAGAATGTGAAGGAGGCAGACAGGAAAAATAGTGTGAGTGACTTGTCCAGTGGACAGCTTTGGGAAACCAAGTCTCCTTAATTTCTGTTTTAAAAGACTAATCTGACAGCAGCATCTCTCAGGCCTTGTGCTGACACTTTAAGTACCAAGATGTTTCAAAGTTCTTTTTCTTTCAGCTTAAGAGTCAGTGAATAGCTCATTTTACAAGCACAGCAGGGTGTGTATCCCCCTGGGATTTCCTTTAGTCTTACAGGCTACAGGTTTGTAGTGCAGGCAGTAGTTTTGATGGAGACACTGTCCATTAATATGTAAGGGGACTACACTTTGAGCATCTTAGAAGATCTGATCAGCTATTCACAAAGTTTCTCTGAGATTACTGCAAGAAATTACATTTTTAAAAACATTATTTTCTCATTAGTTTTATGGAGAGAACACCTTATTTATACAGAATTCTTAGCACCCCTTCCAGCTCTAATGTCTTGATTCAATACTGTTTTTTAAAACATGACCCAGTGGCAAGTAGTTGACCTTCTTGTTTAAACAGGTCATTTTATTTTCATGAAGTAGAGCCATGCTTTCTTAGAAGGTGTATCATGTTCCTTCATGTCCTGCTAGAATGAGCCATTAGGTTTCTTAAGATTTTATTTTACAGTTTACCTTTTCTTTGTGTGGCTTCTGAGTATACATATATAATATACATACATAACTTTTGTTCTGTCATTTCCTCAAAATGGGTCTGTAAAGATGCGTACTCAGAGGCAAAAATGAGTTTGTCAGTAATTTCTTATATAAGAAGCAGTATCTTCAAAAATACCTTAAAAATTATTTATTCCCTCTGTTATTTCATTTCTCTTCTATACATATGCACTTATATGTACAAACACAAAGTAGTTAACAGTATTGGCTTTTCAATACACTTACAGATGCCTGTGATTTTTTTTTAACTTTAGCCATTTATCAGGGAAAACACTGCCATTCTTGTGAAAAGAGAAACTTATGCCACCACTAAAGAACTAAAAATGTCAAGGGGACCATAAAAGGAATATAACACTGTTTGTTTTGGAAATTGTTCCATGACAACTTCTGTAATCATTTTGACAAAACTTCTGTAAACTGAAACCTTTTTACTTCTTCAACTGAATGAGCTCTGAAGGCACAATGCATCACTGGAAATATAAATTAAACAGACTTTTTTTTTATTCTGAGGAAGAAGCTCTGCACTCTGTGCCTCCAGAGTAAAGATGTTCACTGAAACAAACAGGGAAATTTTGTGTGTGATTTATTATAATGTGTATCGCTTCCTTGGCTTTTTATCCTTTCAGTTGCTCTGGAAGCAAAACAGATCTAGCTCCTTTGCATACTAATAAATACTGGTGCTTGTAATTATTCAGTGGTTACAGTAGTATTCCTTTGAGATGAATCATTGCTACATTATTTACTATTCTTTCTTTAAATTACTTTGAACCTTTACTTGAACTATAAAACAAGGCTATATTGCTGTTGTGATGCATATTGCTTTGATATTCTCCATCTCTAAAGCAAGGATTGAAGGAGCTGTTAAGGACCTGATTCTCTGGAACCAAAAGTCACTTCACAGTATTTTAAGAAAATTTATATCTGGTGTAAATAAGATATTTATTGGCTTGAATGTCCTCTTCAGTGGCTTTAGAAGAAGTCAAAGGTCAATGTCTACACTAGACATAGATCAGTGTGTTAAAACTTGTCATGAGTTACCGTACATAATTTGTTGAAGAGTTAAATAGTTTCATGAGTTAGAAAGGTGAAATGAAATTTACCCTGCCCAAACCCGTGAATTTTTTATGATGCCTTTTTGACCTAGCTCAGGATTTTCTGCAAGCCAGGCTGATCAAGTGGGCTCACAGAAATCTTTGATCACTTAGAGGCCACGTTATCCTATAGCTCCACCTGGTTCAGAGGGAGCAGCAGCTGTGGCAGAGCAGGGACTCACATGGGAGGGTTGTCCCAGCTGCACGGACAAGAGCAAGGAAGGATTTTGCAGGGTAAGCAGTACTCCTTTTTGTGTGCTGTGAAGGGAAAGCTTGCTGCCAGTTGGAAGCTTGATCCTGCCTGACACCAAATATCCCAGCCCAGGTTAGTGCAGCGCTTCAGGAGCACTTTGTCACTGAATATTTCAACAACCCAGTTGAATTCATGGTGCACACGCTAGCGTGCACCTCATACCATGGGACTGAAGTCTGTGGGACAGCCCAGGAAGCAACACAAGTGCAGAAATGCAGCTTATTTCCATGTAAGTAAAGGTTTAAATAAATAGGAATCTTGTCGTGGACCAGACTTGTCCTTTACCTGAACAAGTACCAAGTATTATCTCCTTGCATAAACTGTCAGTGCATGTGTTTACAAACAGTTTCTGGCTCTCACCTCTGCTCAGCCTGATGATGCTGGCTTTCGTGTTCCTCCTGCAGCATATAACTTCCTCCTCTGCCCCTGCAATGTTTTCCTGAGGTTGTTAATAAGATTAGCGAGTGTGATTAATATATTGGAAGGATGATTTAAAATGTAGTTTTCATTGAAGTTCTTCATTAAAGATGTATTTTCCCAAGGAGTTTGTTTATACCCCCATTTTGACTAGCCTATTTTGTGAGAAAGGACAGCTTTTAATAATTAAAGCTTGCATTATTTTAATTTTCTCTGGAGTTTTCCTCAAATGTAAATTAAAGCTGTAATTCAATACTGCTTTCATTTTGGAGCATTAATTGCCCAATCAAGTTAAATTACCTATGTTTTAGGTAGCTGTGCTTTTCCAATAAGATAATTTTTGTCGTTTTGTTTGTTTAAATTAGCTTCTTCCTCTGGTATTATAAATCTTTTTCAGTTGATTGAGATATGAGAAATGGTGAGGCCAAGGTTGAAATTTTTCCAAATAGAAAACTACATGATCAAGATCATCTGTGGTAATAGGAACTGTGGTGGTGTTGGATTTTTTTCTCGGTGAGAATGTAGTAACAATGTTTTATGTTTCTTTTCTCCATGTGACAACTGTGTTACTGCTGAAAGAAGAGTAAGCCTCTAAATGTAATTTCTTACTGATGTTGCATGGCATAGAAATAAAAGAATCAGATAAAAAGCACGATTTTCCAGAAGCTTGGAGGTGTTCTCTTTTAAACAATAGTCTTGCCCTCAGTCCTTAACATTTTCATCAAAAGTATATACTGATAAAAATCTTTCAAGCCAAATGGCCCATCAAGGGTGAAAGCAGGTATTTGACAAGAGATTTTAGAAGACTGTGGCAAAGGGAAAGGACAGTTCAGCTTCTTTCCCACTGTATGCAGTGGGCAGCTGAGAAGGAGTGGTAGTTTCTTGGAGTGCCTCTGTGGAAGTACCACTGTTCCTCAGTGTGTGTTTTTTGGACAGAGTGCTTTCCAGCCCCTGTTAATTCTTGTCGTATGTTATTTCTCAGCTGTGATGTTCTGTTTGCTCTTGCTACAGGGAAGCACTGCATGTACTTGTAGATTTTTTTGTGATTTGGAATCGGCTCTATGGCACTGGTTTTACGTGATGGAAGACAAATTAGATGTAATCATAATTTTGGTTTTGATGAGCATCCCATGTTATATATCTGTGATCCTTTTGTTGGTGTTTGCCAAGTTTTTATTTGACAATGACGAAAGTACAATTGATTAAAAAAAACAGGTTTCATTTCAGCTGAAATGAATTTCATTGAACAGATGATACAAGTTATGCTCTCAAACAGGTACAGAAGAAAAGAAATCGAAGTAAGTAAATGCTATGATTTGATGAAAAAACAACTGCCATGGAGGAAAACGTTGATTTAATCTTCTTTAACTCAAATCACGATCAAAGCAGTTTATTGATTTGTTAATGACATGTAATTAACTGGCAATTAGTGAAACATACATTCAGAAACAATCAACCATACCATAGATAAACCACAGTACTTGGCATCTGTGATATATTAATCTGTACCTACACATTTCTAAACACTCCTCTACAACTAATCCCTAAATGTTTCTAATTCCCCATGTGCACTTGCCCTGTTTGCCTGCACCCCTCTCCCAGCCCACCCCACCTCCCTCAGGCTTAGGTGGAGGCTCTGATGCTGTTGGGGTTATTTCTAGTGTCCAGCTGATGATTTTGTCACCCTCTTCTTTCTCCCCTTTGTTACAGATTTTCGTGCTTCTCACATATTTCTTTTCAAGTTGGCTTCTTTTTTCCCCTTTGACTAGTTCCCTCCTTACTGTTTAACATGGCACATGGCTGTTGGCTTTAGTGTGACCAGTTCAGGGGCTCACTCTTTCTCAGATTTGGATGCTTAAGCTGTTTCTTTTCAAACATTGTGCAGCCATCTGCCAAGAGAGGGAGCCACGTACGTTCTCCCACTAGAACCAAGGTCACTCGAGAAAAGTCGCAGAGAGGTAACTCAAGTTCAGCTCTAGAGATGAGTAGAGGTTAGTGCAAATTGGTTTTATTCCTCTCCCCTGAACTACTGTGTTCATCTTTAATTTTCACTTTACAAAAGAAGTTAACTTGATCTGACATCTGCAGAAGTCTATTCTGTGTTAACTTCTACAGGCTGCATTAATAGGCAACAGTTTACTTGTGTTTCTTTTTATTGAAGATTAAATTTATTTTAATGGAGATAAATTCGTTGAAGGCATCGGCAGGGTGAGAACAGCCTTCAGCTGAGGAGTCAGCTCTATTCCATCAACATCTGTTTAATCTGCTTTTACTGCTCTACTTTTTGTGTACTGTACTCATGAATAGACCCTGAAATATAAACAATTGCTGATCATGCTGCTGGCTCTGATAACATAACTCATAATGTTGCCCTAATTACTTACATTATAAAACTGTCAGGTCTGGAACATTTGGTCTCTCAAGGCAGCTCTCCAATTAATCTTTTCCTTTTTTATTAGAGATCTTGTTATGTGATTGTCTTTTGGGGAGGAATGAAAGGCCTTTATGTTATAGTGGGTTTTTTAGAGCTTTCAGTGATAATGGAGCAAGAAGACTTCAGTGTTAACAGAAATGTTATCTACCTTTTTTTTTCCATACTATTATTGACTAGCTTCTGCTTTTCATAGGCAGCAATTCCATGGCTGGTCACAGAAATGTGCAGTGTAGCAGTTCTTGTAACTTGCCTTGGAAGAAGCAAAATGGCCAAGCAAATGATGTATCATTATTCGACTTGATCCCCGACAAGAACTGAGTACTGAGCACTCCATCCCGCTGTTTTGCAATCCACATCTACCTGAAATCCTGTCCTGCTTTTTCTTTGCTCTGAACTGTCTAGATATGCAGTCCTCAAGGTGTCAGCAGGATGAATACAATAGATAAGTACAGATAATTACAATGTTTTGCTTTTGGAGTATTCTCATACCAAAACTAAATACTGTAATTAGTAATTGTAAACATAGTAATAACATGCAATTAGGTTGCTTACACCGAGAGACACCATTTGTGAAGTGATACCATGATTTTCTTCCCCAGGCAGTGCTTGAGACCTCTCTGTGTTACAGACTGCACTGTACTTCCCTGGCGAAGACAATGACAACTGCAGAGCTGCATGGTTGTTGTCTTTGGTCAGTACATTCTCCCACACTTGAAAATATTTTATAAACACCTTTAGGTAAGGAGTGGTACTTTCTAGGTTTCATTTGCTCAAACTTATTTTAAAAATACCAACCAACCAACCAAACCACTCCCTGTTCCTCTTGCAAGACACTGGAAACTGAGAACTGCTGTCAAGCTGTCCTCCACTGCTGAGAGAATTCAGTCAAGGGAGACCTCTTTGTTGTCTTTGCTTTCAGTGTCAGCCTAAAAGCGGGCTGAGAGTGAGCCAGCCTTTCCTTCAGCACTGCCCAGCGCTGCGGCCGCGACTGGCAGCGCTTCCAACGAGGGAGGTTCAGCGCTTTCCTGTACCAGGGAGCGCACGTCTCACAAAATGATCACGTGTAGTGTGAAGGAAAGGTCTTCAGTCTCTGTTGCTACTACTGGTGTACTTCATGTAAACCAGGAAGATCACGTTTAAATGTCTGCTTAATTCAAATGAGAGACTTGAACCAAGGTCTGTTACTCCCAAAAATGTGCAGCACCCTGGTGCGTTACAGCATGATCTCTCTCAGTCTTTCTTGAAGTGCTTCATTGTTTTTTTCTAAGTAATGAAATGCTTACTGAAAAAAAGAGCTAGCAAATCATTGTCCTTTATACCAGTTGAATGTCTAAGCCAGCAAAATATGAAGTTAACCTTCTCTGCTTAGTTCAGTGACTTTTATATAAAGTAGAGATTCTGAAATAATCTAATTTTCCCAGGACCTGGGTCTATAGGCACAATGCCTCTGCCTCTAGTTGTTAAGCAGAAGTTCAAAACTGATCAATTCTTTTTCACTCTGAAAGTCATGATATTCTTAAGAATAGCTTGCGGGAAAAATAAATAAAATATTGCCAGTCTCGTAGAGTGACAGTACTAGAGTTTTCCTCCTTGTATAAATCTGGAGTATATAAAAGATAACAATGATAAAAACGTTGCTGTATGTTGTGGATTTAAGGATCTGTCCACAACGTGCTGTCTCTTTGTTCAGTGCAGCTCTAATGCTTTAGTTCACCTTGTTTGTAACTATTTCCTTTGTAAATTATCATAAACCTGAAAAGGTGGGCTATTTTTTAAACAGTATTGTCTTTATTTCAAAGTCTAATACAATTATGAACACACCATAACTTGTGGATGATTAAATTGCAAATTGTGGGTGTCCACCAGGCAACTCGATATATTAAATTTCTTCACCTTCATAACTCATCTTCATATACACTGCGTATTTCCAGGATCACACAAAGATGTGCTTGTTCTGCCCGAGGTACATTCTATACTATTTATGGTTTATCAGAAGTACAGAATATCTTCTTCAAGGATATACTCATATATCATTTGAACTTCAGTAGTTATTGCATTGTTCTAATGGAAAAATGTTATAAATGAATGAGTTTATTCTCTCTGCAACATTTCTATTTTTGAACATGGCTTTCTCAGTGCTGCTGCTTTTTGTTCTATGAGAACATGAACTTCTTGTTTAATACTCACTGATTTTATAAAGATATCTCATTTTCTCCTTGGGAGACCTGTAAAGAAAAAAGGTGAAAAAGCAGAAACAGTAATCAGAGTGTAGTTTCACAGAAGTTTTGTGGGATAAATGTGACACCTGTTAAAAAACTAAAATCAAAGTAATTAAGACAAACATGTCACCTCTTACTTGGCATTGCAATTGAATGAGGAATATAATCTATACAGACATTTTAAAAAATGAGGTTTTGATGTACAGCTGTAAACTAAGTGGTATCTGGCTCGAGAATACCTGCAGTGGTTAGGAACTTGGACTGTGAGCTCATTAAACTGACTCTGCTTATGTTGTAAACAGGTAGAAGATCCCCAAGAAACTGATGTTTCAGTGGCTGTTGGTGCAGCAGAGAGCTGCTTTCCTGTAGCTGTGCTGAACTCGTTTCTCTCATATTAACACCATCTGAGTTCTAATGCTGAGGGTGCCAGGCTTACCTTGCTATTTTGAGGTGTTTCATTTGTATCTGTTTCCTGTTCTATATACCATTGTATTTGTAATTCCCTTAGGACCAAGTCCTGAGGGCCCTATGTAAGGCAATAATCCTCAGGTGTTCATGTTGTGAATACCTTTTTACCTACAGAATTTTCTTGTGCATTTTGCCTGTCTTCTGGGACACGGCATTCCTTTCCTGGCACAAAATGTCAGCTTCCCAGTACTGCCCCAGGGCAGCAGTACTGCAGGCAGGGAGAAACGTTCTGTGTGTATGGTGGGATCCTGTGATCCATGAAGATTGCTGCATGCTCCTCTTGGTACCTGCATCAGCAATTCTAACGCTCTGTGGAGCTGAAGAACTCTTGGGGAATTGAAGGCCTTTGGCAAGTGCAGTGATGGACAAATTTATTCCTGCAGGTATTTTAACAAGGGTTGTATTGTCCAAGGTAAGGGTGAAAAACCTAAAGGCACATTAAATTGCCACTGTTAAGCTACAGTGTGTTATCCAAACTGTTAGTCCTCACAGGGAAGTATTACTTGAATTAGGAATATTGAGAACAGAGAGAACCAGAAATGTCCACAGAGTACTTGTGACCTAGCAGAAGCTGTGAACTGATAGATCCTGATATTATTTGCAGATGAAGAAGTGGCATAGATAGGGACAGAAGTAAGTAAAAAGTAGTGCTGGCCTCGTTTCTTTCCTGTCACAGGTTAGAGGTGAGGATATATTTTTATGTCTTCTCTGGAGAACTTAAGATTTGCTTTATCTTTTGTTTGTCTTTTATATAATTGCACTGGATAATATTACAAAGTCGTATAAAATTAAAATTAAGTTTGAAATAGGGTTTGTTAATTACAGTATTTAACTGTTGTGGTTATTGTTTCCTAGGAGATTAATGAGGTGAATTATTGTAACATAATTAAACTACAGTATATCTAATCTCTTACATACCCTTGTGGTTTGCTGATATTCAAGTATCACTTGAAGGTTAATTTCACTTAGCTGGTGTATATTTGACTTTGGCAATACAGTTTATATCAAAATATGTTTTTAATTATATTTGAAAGTCATTAGGCAACAGCTCTGCCAAAATTATCACTGTAAGCCTTGCTAGTGAAGGTAAGGACATAAGCAGGAAAATCAGCAGACTCACGTACACCCACAACCTGAATATTCACATAAAAGCAGAAGTTAACATATGCTGCCACTTAGATGCTAATGGCATCTGCTCAAGGTTAAGCCTTCTCTTCTGATTGTCCACTCTGATACATGGCAATTATTGAATGAATCAAAGTTGAATGGCATAAGAATTTAATTAACATGAAAGATATAATTATATGTGGGAAGTTGCAAATCCAGTAATCCAAAATCTCCCCTAAAATGTTTTTGACTGAAGCCTTTTACGAGCAGTTAATGAATTCCTCATTTAGCAATCAGAGGCTGTGCCTCAGGCCATTCAAATCAGCGAACTGGCTGTTGTCTGTGGTACTTTGGCAGGAAATCCTATTGCCTCACCACATAAAAAATAGGAACATACAGTAATAACTTTATAGGACAAGATAAAACTATAGATTCATCAAAGCATGCCTTTTCCCTCACAAAACAGATTAGTTTATATACCTTCCTTTTTTTTTTAATCCCCAAAACCAACCTTCCTCCTACTCCAGCCGCAAGCTCGGCTACATCTTAAATTCCCTAGTCCTCATTTATTCTTCTGCTGGATTTATTGAAAGGATGGATACTCTATGTTATACTATAATAAAAAAGCTGCAGTATTTTTATTGCTTCCAGTCACAGACAGTTTTTTACATCAGATTTTTGCTTTCTCTTTAGTAAT
The DNA here is from genome assembly GCA_907165065.1 of Caprimulgus europaeus. The sequence goes on along the minus strand of OU015540.1, from coordinate 14,747,302 downwards.
CCTAAGAAATTATGTTCTGTATATTTCTCTTTAATTTTCTCTAAGATATGGTGCTGGCCTGTTTCTTTCCAGTGTGTGTCTTTGAGTCTGCTTGAATTTGTTTTGTCAATTTTTCTCAAAATCGTGCTCGCCATGTTTTTAAATCTATCTGCTCTGCAGCACAGTATCAAATACTTCTCAGAATTCCAGCTAACTTGTCTGGTAGGTTGCTCTTGTCTCATGTACGTAACATATTTGAAGAATTCAAGTAACTTTATCTGTCCTTTTTCTGTGCAATCAGCCTGCTATCATGGTGGTCTTAGTCATGCATTTCTAAATCTGCTTTAACAATTTTCTGTCTTCTGCATAACTGAGTCCAGGAGAAGAAGCTGGAGCTTTCTAGGGTCATGGAACCTTTTGAAGTAAAAAGAATATTAACTGCCACTCCAGTTCTGTTATACTCTCCTCCTTAGTAAGTTATCGCAATTCCTGATGAGGGCTTTCCTTTTCCTCTTACCACTTTTCTACAGATTTCTTGGTTGTAGTTCATGTAGGCCTGGAGCTTTGTCAGTGTTTAATAGTTAAAATCCCCTAATTAAGGTATCAGCTCTGGCAGACCAGAAGCCTTCTTTCTCCACTGAGTTTCCAGTTTTCAGGAGCGTATTCACTGCTTTTGTCAGATTCTCTTTTCCTTTGTGTTTTCATTACAAACTGTCTATAAAAATGAGTGATCTATCTCTTTATTTTTAAAATTGCTTTGCTTGAAGATATTTGTCTCTCGTTCCTGTCAGACTACAAGTGGATGAACAGAAAACTCCCCAAGTCACACACAAAACCAGATATTACCATGGAACAGTGAAAAGCTCAGTCATTTTCTTTGGTTTTTTACAGGAATAATACAAAGTGTATAATAATGGCAGGTGTATACTTGAGAGATGAAACTGTGCAGTTGGGGACTGAGTGTAACCTGTGGCGATAAGAAAGGAGAGAGATAAATTATGTTAATTGGCAATAAATTAAGTCAAATTCTGCAAGGTGAATGTGGTTTGCCTGCAACAGTAACTGGTGAGTGACTTCCCTGTCTTTATGTCAACCTGTGAGTTTTGTTGCTCTTGTTTTTCCTGTTGTCTCCCCTGTAGTGCGTGGGAACGGGGACTGGACAGCAGGGTGGGTGCTTGGCTGCCAGCTGGGCCAGCCCACCACAGTTATTGACCTGAGAGTTTAATGGTGGGTGGCTGAAAGTAAATGTATTGGGCATACGCCATGGACCGCGTATTGCTGAGCTTGGGGTTCCTGGGGAAGCTGCAGTTCTGTTTTGTGCAATTCATACAAAGCTAGGCAGTTCAGTTTTGTGAGCTGTGTTCCTTATCAGACATCAGCTGGCCACCTCTTGATTAGGAAGGGAACTGCCTAACATACTTAATTACAGGTCCACCCCTCCTGGGAGATGTAGCTTCAGAGTTTTTGCGTGTTAAATGTGTGGTCAGCCATTTAAAATGTTGACACAAATACTACATTTACATTCTTCTTGAATCTTGCAGAATTTTTCAAACTTGACTGCACAAAAATGAACTAAGCTTATTTTTAAAACTGTGGTGTTTCAGCTCAGGATGATGTTTGTCCTTTGGAGTTCTTTTACAGTGTACTAGGGGATTAAAACAGATTCCTTCTTACAGAGGTTAGAAAGAAGACTTCCTCAGTGGGTATGATAGTCTGTAATTAAGCACTCAGGGGGTGTGTATCCAAAAGACAGTTCTTAGAGTTCCCTGAGAACATCTGACAGCCGGTAGCAGAAGCAGGAGCCTGAACTGCTGGTCTGTTCCAGTATGACATTTTGTTCTGTATTTGTAAGTCTTGTATTGGACTTCAATTTAGCGTGAAATCTCTCCCTGTAAATATCAGAATGTTTACTTTCAGAGGGAATGGTTAAAATCCTATAGAGAGTTTGTGCTCTTTTTCTTCTTTTGCCTGTTTCACCTTACACAGATGCCTGGATGTTTCCTCTATAGAAGAAGAAATGTCACTGAGTCGTATGTCATTTCATGCATAAGACTTTGGTCTGTGACACTGTGCCACCTTCTGCATTAAACTGATGGTGATAAACTGTGGCAAAATGACCTTTATATCACTTAGCCCTGGTAATTGTCAAAGTATTATATTAATGGTTTCTAGCATATTCAGTGGCTTTACAAAGCAGAGCAGCGGATCAGGAAGAGCTTCAGAGTGTTTCATTCAGTATGATTTTTACAACACTGTTGTTTTCTGGCGCCTGATTTTTTAGCTAATGCTGAGGAAATGTACTTTACTGGAAACAGGGACATAGATTGCATTAACACCACCTAAAAATAATACAAAAACTATAAAACTTAGTGGCATGAGATGCAGTAGAAAAAAATGGTCAGGTAGAAATTAAGATCTCATAAAATTAAAATGACAGAAGAGGAGAGGTCTGCCTTCACCAACACAGTCTGTTCCGGACAGAAGGCAGCTCAGACTGGAAATATATGGAGAAGTGTTTTCCATCGTTCTGCTGGGAACACTGGGGACAACCAGAACAAATAGACAGCGCTGTGTTGGGCCTGGCTGTAGGAGGTGACTGCTGGTACAGGCAGCAAGGTTAAGGAGTGAGGTGCTGTAATAACTGAAGCAGTAGAGCATTCTTAGAGACCTCAGTGGCAGTGTTAATGTGCTTGCAGATAATCACACAGCAAAGACGGATATGTGAGATCTCAGTACAGTCGGTAGGGTTTGCGCAGGGCAGGGATTTCATTGCCGGGCTGGGGACTCCTGTTAGAGCTGACAGATCAGGTGAGCAGGGCAGGAGGATGAGGCTGATGGCAACTGTTGTAGGGCAGGTTCATGGTGGGATGAGTCTATCAATATTACATCTAACTAGTGTTGCTCCAGTTCTTATGAGTGTTGAATGAGTAACAGTACTTGAGGCATGATTTACTAATGTTGTTAGGAAAGAAAAAAAAGTGTCCACTTCTGACTGTCCTCACATTCATTCCTCTGTGTCCCAGGAAATGTGTAGTTTCATGAGACAGACAGCGGTTGCAGTAGGCAAGAAGCAGGAGCAAGGCTTTTAGCTCAGCCACACCAGCTTTGTTCTCAGTATTTTCAAATGGCAGTACCAGGTTTGCACTGTACCAGGGCTGTCCATGTGAATGGGAGCAGCAAGAACAAGAGCTAACTAGAGACAAAAGCACAGCAGAGCCGCTTTTCAGACACCGCCTCTTCACTTGCCTTTCAGGTTTCTCAAAACATAGCTACTATGCAGTGTAAGAGAATGTAGCATCTCTGTTTTTCAGTGCCACAATAGTTAATGATAGCATCTGTAAATGTTTCAGAGGAAAAATGCTTATATGGGTAACTTATGAAACACTTAAAATAATAGTTCTTAAGAATATTCTAAAGCAATCATTATATTTTGAAGAAATGCATCTTGCCCATTAGAACAAGAAATAATATAGCAGTCTCCTCAGAGAGAGATATTTCCCTTTTTCAGACATTTGTTGGATAATCAACATTCCTGTTTGCTATTTATCTGCTTCTTAAATTTTAACAAGTAATTCTGCTTATAATTGTGACACTTCATGATTTTGTAAAAATTGGCACCTGGTGTGTGTAGGATAATAGCACAATTCAACATGCACTGTAGGAAGAACTGATTTTCTGCTCGTTTTATCTGGAAATGCCTGAATTATAAGTGGAGTTGCCCTTCTGTTAAAATTCAAAATTACTGTGGATGCAGATAAATAAGAGAAGAGATTTTTACTTGTATAACAAGAAGAAAACCCAAAATAGATGTGATTTCATTTGTCGTGAATGCAGAGAAGAAAGTACCAGAAGTTAATTTAAAAAAGAAAAAGGAACCTGTTGTTCTCCTGGATTTGGTCTGTGATGGCAGTCGGTTAGAATGCAGCTATTAGGATCTCTGAACAAATGTATGTGGCCACTTCTCACCTATGATGAAATTTGCCCTTTAGAGGAAAGAAATGAGATGTACGACAGTTATTAATGTAGATAGCAAATTAATGTCGCTTTGGTAATTCCGCATGCACACAGTACCCCGTGCTTCCTCCTTCTGAAAATGAAGGTTAGATCCCAAGTTCCTTGATTTAACATTCAGCAGGGCTCTTGCAGACCAGGAGCAGAAAGGTAACGGTTATTTCTCTGCTCCTTGAGGTTGTTGCCTGTGGTGGGCAGGCAGGCAGCCTGTTAAACCTCTATCCTGCGTTTCCATTTGACGCTTAGGGCTTGTAACAGCATGGGCAGGGTCAGGCTGGCTGGCTGCTTTCTCCAAGGGGCAACACTTTGTCATCCCTCCTTGGGGGCCTGGTGAAGCCAGAGTTGCAAATTGTGGTTGACTGATGAAGACAGTTAGAGATATTGGAGAAAGCAAAGAGGGGGAAGGCTGTTCTCTGCCATCTTTCTGTGGGGCCGTTTGAGGACCCAGGACTGTGTCCCAGAGCTGGAGCAGAGCCTCAAGCAGGCAGGTCAGCCTGAAGAGAAGGGTTTTCCTTACCCAGGTTGCTTTTTTACAGCCGCTTGTGGCCAGGGAGCTGGAATTCTTCCTCGTGCCAGAGGAATTGACAGTCTGATGAAAATGTGTAGCACTGGACCCGAGGCCCAGCATATGGTACAGAAAATAAAAACTTCCCGTGGTGGAGTTTGCAGCCTCGTCATTGGGAGAGCAAAGGTTTTGCACTGCCAAGGGCATGAGGAAGAAGACAAGGAACAGATTTCCCAGTAAGTGTTAAAATTAACAAAATCACAGCAACTTTAGTTGTTGTATATTTACTGTTTATCTGCTTGAGACCCCAGCAAATTAGCAGCAGCCATCTCATTTTTGTTTCTTGCAGATTATTCTCCTGTGACTTTTAATTAAAACTTCCCTTAGGCACAGAGGAACCATTGGTGATCTTTTTTTTTTTTCTGGACTGTTTCAGCTTTAATTACCTTTTAGGATTTTAAATAAGCCTTATGTTTCCACCAGATCATATTTGCTACAGAAGGAAGTGGCAAAGGGATCAGCAGGGATATTTACCATAAAATCAAAATTTCACATAAAATGTATTTTAAATGTAGTCAAGTAAACATTCCCTTCCCCCTCCTGGAAAGCCCTATGGCCAGGTTTAATAGTGTTTCATATATTTTGAACTGTATAACTTGTGTCAAATCTCCCATTCCTGCACTATTCAATTTTTACTGGGAATATGATTACATTGAAATGAGACTCCATCAGAGAAATAAGATATTGGATGGGCAGTAGACCAAGGCGAATTTCTAAGCAGTTTGTGTAAGTGTTTTTCCAGCCATAATAGCAGCTTCAGAACTTGAGCAAAAGAGCTAACCTGTCAGATTGCAATTTCTATTCATTGTTCCTTGAAACACCTTGTTTGCCAGAGAATCGTCAGGTTTGGTTTGTGTTTACCTGAAAAAAGAAAAAAAAAAAGAAAAGAAAAAGAAAAAAAGATCTCGTGCATCTAGTGTCATTGTAAAACTGGAGGTAGGGAAGTTTTTTAGCCACTAATAGGTATGAATATATAGGTGACTTGTATTCATTCATACATTATTTAGGTATCTTGACGCCAGCAGAAGCATCACTGATGTGATAACTTGCCAGGACGCGCTGGCAGTGGAGCAGGCGTGCGGTGTGGGCTGGAGCGTGTAGCACAAGGTGAATGAGATAGTACTGGTAATTTCCTGTTGTTGACTAGAGTGGTGCTGGCAGGTCTGTTAAAAACAGTCAGATTGCAGTGGGCCTTAGAATGGGGATAAAAGAAACGTTTTTGAAAATCATCTTTCAGCTGAGGACAACCCCTTTATGCTCTCCATAGCAGAGAGCTCCTTTGCATATCGTGGTTTTCTGCAGGTTCTGCTGCAGCTGGATGTGTACAGCTGAAGAGCTAGGTCACAGCCAGAGTAGAGTTTGTTGATGTTTCAGTGCATGTGTTTCTAAATGCACCACAATTATTTGTATGTGTGTACATACACATATATTTCAAATGGGCACGATGGAGGCTTATTCCAGCCTATCAGTATGTACTGTGCAGCTGAAGATGCTCTTTCTCATTTTACTTTTTTACATAGAACTGAAGAAGTCTATGAAGGAGGGAGTCCAGTGCTGTACTGAATTAATGATATTTTTGTAGCTGTTGTTAATCAGATAATATTAATATTACTGTTGGCTTCAGTCCAAAGATCATTGAATGTCTGGCTGGCTGCTTGGTGTGTGTTTCAAACAAATAGGAAATAGGGTTAGGGAAAAAAAAGAGCTTTTCTTTCATTTACTTATTTCTGAGGAGAATGCATTCTCCCCAAATCCCCAAATAACAGGCTTAGGTAGGTCTTGCTTTTCAGTTATTTTAGCAATTGATGAACTGCACAGGCAAATTGTACTGCCCTCCTAAAAAATTGACTTAACATGTGAAGTTATCTTTTCCTGCTTCTATATAATGGGTATTTATGCACACAAATGGTTTTTTTGCAGATGAATATTCTGTGCATTTGATTTAGAGTCTGCATATAACCTGTGTGCATTAGAGTTATTTAGTATAAAAAAAAAAAAGATAAAGAAGATCAATAATTGAAGAAATACTTTTAAAATGAATGGTATAAAGTTAAGCGGTGTGCTCCTGTTTACCATTTCTAACAATAAAAGAAGCCAAGGACATTCATCAAGAAGAAAGGCAGTAATTAATTGAGAGAAATACTATGCAGTGCATAATTAACATGTGTTACTGCTTGTCAGACTAATGCCAATAAAACAGTACTAGTCACAAAAGGATTTGACGTTTATGTGCATAATAATATATTGACAGTTATATTAGAGATTTTTAAAATGGTTTTCTGAAGGAAACTCTCTTGCTTAAAAATACAGCAGCTATCATTGGGAAGAGCCATCCCCTACTGGCACCCTGTTCTGTAGCAATTCAGTGGGAGTTGGGCAGTTAAATACCTTATAAAACAATCTGGCGTTAAGTTCCTGAGAACTCTCATGGTATTCTGTGTAGAAAACAGTTGTGTTAAGCAGTTTCTTTCACTGTAATTAATGACTTGCTTAAATTCATATAAATGATCTCAGCGCTCGGATAAATGGTTACTGGATTATGAAGGATTAGCTATCGACTCACCTCTGACCAGTATTGTTCCCTCTGTCCTGTTTTTTCTTTACTGGTGTACACACAACTCACTACACTTTTAAATTAGGAATCCTCTAGATAGTGCTATTAGGAATCTGTGACTATCTACGAGACACAACATACTGTGATTATTTTCTTCATGCCAGGTAGAATGTAGGCACATCAGTCATAAATGTTTATATAGCCTGCAGAAAAGCTTGAAGAGTAAGACTACATTTTCCTTTCTTTATTGCATTACTGATTGCTTAAAGGAAAAACATCCCATTTCTGTCAGAAAATCTTGGACTTATTTCTACAAATAGCTTTAAGATTAATAAAACTGAAAGCATCAATCTCGCACTTATTAGTGCTTCAAATTACCTTAAGACTGATGAAAGTGAAAGGAGCCAGTCAGTGCAAAAAGTCTTTTTCTTCCTATTTTTTCTTCATTTTGGTTAAACTGTGCAACTGGTCGTCCTCTCTGTAGCTTTTTTCTTTATTAAAGGAGAAGCTCCCAGAAGAGGCTCTTAAGAGTATCCACAGGTGAGCAGACAGAAACCCTTACGTCTTTCTGTACCACTGTTTCAAGGGAATTTTAGGAGAGAATTTTCTAACTACCCATCCTTCTTTGATGCAGCAAGATAAATTCTCCCCCATTTCTAAGTTTACCCTTGAAAGTTCTAATAGGAACTACGGGCCATCTTGAAAATCTGTGCTGTAATAATTTGAAGGAATCGGTGTCAGAAAATTGTTTTACTTGAAAGCAGTTTATTTCGATGTGAATATTTTGAAATGGTGCTCGGTACCGAAGGTGGCACGCCTGAAGCACGATGATCCTGTTGCCATGGTTTCAGGCAGAGATTTGGGTTACTATGGTGTCAGCCTTTACTGCTCGCTGTGTGGGAAAGTATGATGTGACCTGGGCAAGGTCATGTAGACTTAAATCCTCAAAGAGGCTAAGCTGGAGCAACAAAAATTAGTCACTGCAGTGAAGGTCTTTTATGCACCTGCTGCCTCAAGGAGAGACTCGAGCCCTGCGTGCGCTTCCTTGTAAAGTACAGGGCATTCGATTCCTATCTGGAGAAGTTAGCGCTCTCATCTGAGAGAGGAGGCCTGGCAGGTTATTGCAAATCACAGCCTTTTTTTGTCCAACTTGTATTAATATCTAGGTACCAGGAGGCACATTGCTCTTGTCAAAAGCTGTGGTGATTACATCGTCTCCTGGAGATGGGCATCAAAACTGAAGTCCCTCTCTTCATGTGAAATGGGATGCTCACAGGGAGATCACATTGTGTTCAGTAGTTTAGTAATGTTTTTGAGGATGTGAATGAGGAGGCTCAATATTTCTGTTCTTGCTGAGAACCGCATGCATGGCTGTGTGAGAGGGTGAGAGGGGAGGGCCCAGGGACACCTCTGGTTTGCAGAGAAAAGACCCTGCTAAGTTAGGACAGGCAGGAGGAGAGCGAGAGACATGCATGGGGTTTGCAGTTTGCAGGGAGGAAGGCTGGAGCTGCACTCCCTGTTCCAAAGACTCTTGAGTATATTTTATACCCAATAATTAGGTTGAATAAATAAACAGTCCTTGGAGCAAGAGCTATTATCATGAAGATTTAAAAGTGTTTTGAGCCTTGTTGTGGTTTAACCCTACCCAGTGACTAAGCGCCACACAGCTGCTTGTTCACTTCCCCTCGGGTGGGACGAGGGAAGAGAATTGGAAGAGTAAAAGTGAGAAAAGTCATGGGTTGAGATAAAGATGGTTTAGCAGGTAAAGCAGAAGCTGTGCACCCAAGCAAAGCAAACCAAGGGGTTCATTGACTACTTCCCATCTGCAGGCAGATGTTTAGCTGTCTCCAGGAAAGCAGGGCTCTGTCACATATAACAGTTAAGTGGGAATACAAATGCCATCACTCCAAGTATCCTACCCACCATCCCCTTTCTTCTTCTCCCCTCAGCTTTTCATTGCTGAACATGATGTCGTATGGGCTGGAACATCCCTTTGGTTCAGTGGGGGCAGCTGTCCCAGCTCTGTCCCCTCCCAACGTGTTGTGCACCCCTTATTATGTGATTAATTGATTAGTTATTGGGATTTTTCTTATTTGTATGTATGTTTGGTTTTGCGTTTTCCTTTAGATAAGGTTTTTAAGTTTGCATCCCCAAATTCCATTTAAGTCTTATTCCAGGTTCTTAAATCCTATTGCAGTTTTTGCCTTTTGTGTTTTGATTCATGTTTTCTATCTGTAATCTAGAAATACAGTTACATCAGAGGGCTGCTACAACGATGATATCAGAGGATTTTGATGCTGTGGTAATAGATGCAGCCGTAGGATCATATCTCCTGATTGCACCCGGAGCAGTGCCACTTTATCTATTTCATCACAGCGAAGCAGCTCTTCCCTCCTGAGTGTACAGTTCTTCTAAGCGTTATTCCAAAATAATAACGTTATCTCTCCAGCTTATACCTGGAGGGGAATTATGTGAAGTAGCAGTGTATTACAATTATTTCAGTGAAAAGTTGTAGTCCTGACCAAAAAAAAAAAAAAAGGAAAAAAAACCTCAAAACACAAGTATGGTTTTATACACATGTGAACACATACAATAATCAGATGACAACAGTGATTTTAATTATTATAAGTCAATCTGAATGGCAGTGATCTGAACAGCACTTTGAAATGCATTAAGTATTTTACTCCTGAATTAAATTGTGTTACTTTGAAGGAAACAAATTTTTAATATTCCTGGTTACTAGTGCTTGTAAAAACCAATCTTTGGTTTCCTTGCAGACATGTGCTTTCCATTCTCCCCAGTTTTCTCATGGCTGTTAGGCCACATCTGTCCCTTAGCCTTGTCCTGGGCATTATCTTTCAAAGTAGGGAAAAGAGCTGAAAGAATCAAGGGAAGTGCAGTATTGGAAAGAGACTGCTCCGTACACCTTTGGCTCTTAGTATGACAGTAGGCAAGGGCATGATCTTGCTGTAGTATTGACCATATTCCTACTCAAGAAGAGGACATTTGTAGAAGGATTCACTGGTTTCAGAGTCTTGACTTCCTGCTTCCTTTTTTTTCCCTGCCACTTTACTCCTCACTTTTTTGGTTTCTGTGTACTAACCTCGTCCGTTACGTCAGCTCAAAGTGTTCCTTTTGCATTGTTGATTTGATGATACCCTGCAGACCCATCCCTGGAAAAGGAAGTGCAGTAGCTGGAGTAAGTACAGCACTGGTCGGTATCTGTGTGTGATTTTTTTGTTCTGTTGGCACTTACTGGATGCACTCAAACCCTTGAGTTACTTCAGGGGCTACCAAAGTGTAGGCTGCCCAGAGAACTTGGCTGTGAGCACTCTCTTGTCTGGACAGTGTCTGAGAGGGCTTTTTCAAAGGCTTAGCTGGCAGCAGGGTTTGGGCTTAAGATGGGGATGGTGTTGAGAAGCAGCTGTGAGAAGATGAATTTTACTTCCTCTCTGAAAAAGGAAGGTTATTTCCTGAAAAATCAGGAGAATCTATTGCTTTGTTAAATGGAAGTCTTTGTTGTTCTATTTTGTTGTAATGTGTAAATTTAGGATTGTCAGATGTTTGCCCACTAGAGAGAATAAAATCAATGACAGAGTTAAATGTGCAATGAATCAGAACCAGTTCTGATTCCTAAAGACTAATGATTGCTGTTTTATTCTTCCCATGGTCATTGTTATCTAAAGGGTAATGAGGAACCAAAAAGACATATGCATATAAAATGTCAATTTGAGGGGGTTTTTTTTCAGTAAAATTTGGAAAGTAACTACTATTTTTTTTTAACCTAGTAGATTTAAAAAACAAACTTGCAAGTTTAATGACCAGAAAATGTGACTGACTGGATTTCAGCTATAGGAACCTCAGTGAAGGACTAGTGCTGAAGTTCAGGTAGATGATTTTACAGCAGGACTCAGCAAACTGAGAAGCAGACTGCCAAGATGGACCTGAAAACTTGGTATTCAAGTATACAGTTTTACAATCATTTAAATCATGAAGACATACCAGTACAAAACAAAGGGGAGTCCGGGAAGGGACCCTGAATGTGCTGGTAATTTATGCAAGTCGACCTCAAGCTCTCTTGTGTAAGCAAGTCAAGGGGCACTGTCTATAGCTTGCCTTTGAAGCTGCTATGGGTCATCTATAGCTTGGTATTGAATACCAGCCGGTTCTTTATGGAAGAAAAATAGAAACTTCAAACGCCCGCACTATTAAATGAAATATTCCAGGCTTGATGGGTCTTATGACAGTTAAAGATACAAGCAACATCTCACTCATTTGCAGATAAACCCTTAGGCATGCGATTAAACTGCTATAAATATCTGTCTAAATTGTACTGCAGACATAAGTGTTTCCTAGGTAAGATGTGTTTAAGTGTGTGCTTCTGTACTTTGCTGATCATATGGTCTTTGACACAAATGCTTCAACAAGAAGAATTTTTTTAAAAAAAAATTTTTTAAGTGCAGGCAGGGTAAATAATAACCAGATCTGGATGCTCAGCAAATAGATTTTGGTAGAACCCTGTAGCTTGTTTTTTTTTTTTTTGTTTTTTTTTTTTTTTGCTTTTGGGGTTTTTTTTTGTGTGTGTGTGTGTAAAGAATTAAAATTAGGAAAGGAGGATTGATAGAGCCCTAGTAGAGCTTCAAGAGCAGTTTTGCAACTGTGTTTTCCCATCTGGGAAGCAATTTTGAAAGGAATATATTCTAAACAAAGCTGACTTTATTATGCTGAATTTTGAGGTTTTAGATTATATAATTCAATCACATTGCTAGAAGCAATTTTTAGATAATTTGAGTCAGTAACTTACAGATCATCTGTTTTCAGAGACAAGAATGCATCATTCTTCCTTCAGTTCATTATCACACAGGGGCTGTGCCCAAGTGCTACATAACTCCAGGAATGAACAGAAAAGAAGTAGGAAGGATGACATGGTACAGTGTTCATCAGCTGTTAGGCCAGCTCTCGTGGTCATTGGTGTCAGCAAAGGACTCACTTGGATAAGGGCTACTCGTCGGGGCTCAGCTGGCTACCAGAATTAACCAGATTTGGACATGAACATGTGAATTACCAGGAGTGTAACACAATTTAGTAACTGAAGGATCAGGTTATTAAACTCTGGTTAAGGGGAAGAAGGAAAGTTTTTTCAATAATGCAGCTTGAGCAGTAAAAGCCTACTGAGGTGTAATGCCTTGAAAGCAGCAGTTACAGACACTGTCGGAGGTAGAACGTGAGAGCAGATGGGCTGTTCTTTTGGAAACAGAGGTCTGTAAGAGCACTGTCCCCCCAGACACACGATACACAGACGCCTGGCTGGGTTTGCAGACTCCAGTTAGAACAGGGCAGTGGACCACCCTGATGTGTGTGTTGCAGTGGGGAAATCTGAGATGAATTTATACAGTAATTACAAACATTTTCATATGCTGGTCAGCTGGGATGAGATGGTCACTAGAACCTGTAGGTCTTAGTTTTATTTAACGGGATTTTAGTTTCTGTTTTACTGTGCAGCACTGTGTGGTGAGTAGGCACACAGTATTGTAGACCTGCCACAAGCATCTCCACATTTCAAAAAATGATAAATGATATTTCAGTGTGTCCCCCTGGGGATGTCTCTAACTTTCTGCCTGATCTAGGCAGCTGTAAGTGCTTTAAATAATCCCAGTGTGTGGTTTCAATCATCCTTTTCTCTTTTAATGTTTTTTTAAATCACTGATTTTTTCTACTTTCTTGTACTCCTTTGAAACACATTTCTGTATTGCCTCATTTAACTGCTTAATTTTTATTGTATATTCCAGTCTACTGCTTACTCTCTTTTTGTGGCCTGTGTCATTCTTCACTTTAGTGCAGTAAGGCTTGTTAGGCCGTTGTACTAAGAAACAAATACTATTGACCAGAAGAAAGAGAACTTGGTGAGGATTGATCAGGAAATCTATTACAATTTATGTCTATTTAGATGAGAGCTCTTTTCTGGAAGGAATCTCTCATAAAACCTGCAGCTCCAAGCACAGCTGGGCTACAATGTCAGCTGAAGTGCCTGGATCTATTGTAGTACACTTATTAAAATAAACCAGTGATCTCCCTCTTAATCTTTATTTCATGAGTCTAAGAACTGTGCCTGCATTTTTCACTTGCTTTATATTTTCTGCACTTAAGGTACACTTTTTGAAATGTCTCACCACAAAAAACCCCCCCATACATCAGGACTGAAAAGACTGTCATTCAGATTATTGTCCTGATTTAGTTGTTTACCAAATGGTCATGATTTTCACTAGTCTGAAGTGAGTGTTTTTCCTACATTATTCACATTTAATGTGTGTGTGTGTTGTTATTTTCAAAGATGGAAAAAACAACAAAAAATTAGATACCATACTTTACAGTTATTTTTGAGGAATATTGAAGGGGTAGGGGAACAGATGTGATACTGCTGAAACTGATTGCTTATTAGAAGCCACAAAGGTGTAATTAATCTCATTTTTTCACTGTAATAAGTGTGGCTTCTAACTCTTTCAAAATACAGGTGAAATGAGTTTGTTTATGCAAAGCACCATGTTTGTGCACCTCCTGCTATGGGTGTCCTATGGGGTCACACGTGAATGTCTCGACATCAGAGTTAATGTCCCTTTTTTCCCCGTGCTCAGATGCAGCTGTCTTGTCTCACAAGCAGCACACGAGTGGATGCTGTGTGGAGGTGTGCAGGTAATGGTGGTGCGTGGAGCTGGCTGGTGGGTATGGGACTCCCTCGCAAGGTGTGAATCCCTTATGTGTTTTTTCCTGAATGACTCCTCAGGCTGTTCTTACAGTAAAGGTTAATTGAAGAAGATTGTGTTATCCTGATGTTAACATATGTCATATGTCAGTCCCATCCATAGAGTGCCAGAGAAAATTTGAATAGCGTTTACAGTGTAGCTATAGCTTGTTCTAGAGCTAAAACCCATCATCCTTTACTAAAGAGAACACGTGAAGTGACCTTTCTCACTCAATCTAAAAGCAAGTCGTTGTACTTTGGCAGTGATACATTTTTTTAAGTATATCAGACTGAATTTACAAAGAACACTTGAAAAGAATAAAATGGGAGTAATTAATCTATGAGTAACTTCAAGAAATGTTTCTTAGCTGTAATTAAACCACTAATCAGACTAGAATTCATTGGCTTGCCATCACAGATAATCCTGGTGTGTTGTACACGGTGATAACACTGTGCTGCTAAGCATTGACGTTCCTTGTAGGTGCATTGTTAGCCAACTCGCAAGTTTTGATCGTTACTCAAAGGAGAAAAGAACAAAACCAGCTTGGGAAACCCGTCTGTTGGAAGCCACTTGAGCATAGCTGCTTTCAAACAATGTACTTTTTTAAAAGGTTTGCATTGGTAAAGGGCATAGTTTAGAATATCTTGCACATAAGATTATCTGACTCACTGGAATAACTAACCCACGTTTCGTGTCAATACAGATGGGCTGACAAGCATGTTTGTGGCACGTATCCCAGCAGTATCCAGAACAAAACCATAAGCTGAGTCGACCTCTTTTACTCTAAAGACCTTTAATCCTGTCCTAAATTGGAAAGGGGCCTACCTATAACTGAAAGTCATGCCCTCCAGCAGAGCAGTTTTTCAGCCCCTGTGACAGTGCTCCTTCAGGCTAAGGGCTTATTTCCTTCACCTCAATTTCTTCTCAGAGTCCCTGGGTTGCATTTTGATAGCTGCAGCCCTCTCTCCTCTCAAGACTTTCCATTTTGTAAATAATCTCAACATGAATGTTTCCCGATTGTCCCTTGTGCATTTGTGTTTCAGAGATAATTTGTACATCCATTTCTGTAGCTTTCTTATGGAATTAGCATGTGGCTTGTCAGTGCTGAGATACTTTTGGAGCCTGTCAGGACTTGGAGGGGTGGTAATGTTGATATTCCCTTTCAGAAGTGGACCACTTGTTCATTTTCTTCTGTGCTATTTTTACTTCAGTCGTGCCTCTTACAGCTTGTCAGGAGTTTCTCCAAGCTTCTGTATTAATGAATTTCTTCTGGATTAGCTACAACTAAATATTCTGAATATCACCAGGATGATGGATGTATCATGACTATATACATCGTATGTTTAGTTTTCCTTCCCAGCCTGCATCAATCCCAATGGGTGACTGCTGCTCTGCGTGGCAGAAAGTGTCCGAGATGTATTACTAGGAATTCAGGAAATAGTGGTGTGTATGTTCTTTCCTCAACTCTTTTCTGAGGAAAAATGCGGAACTGAGAGCTCTGGACCCAAGATGCTTCATCTGTGTGCCTCGTGGAAAGGAGTACTGTGATTTTCCTCAGCACTGGCCTTTTGGTATCTGTGACTTCTGAACAGGAGGATATTCGAGTTTGTGACAAAACTGCAAATAGCATGCACTGTCGTTATGTGCTTTGGTCATGTGCCCTCCAAAGATTTTGAGTCTCAAACTGCCACTTAGGAATTTCTATTTCTGCTGCTTAGGAATTTATATTTCAGATGCTGCTGAAAGCAGCAGTCCAAGAGTGTCTATGTATAGCTATCATCACACACTCTCTTGAAATGGCAAAATTTTATACTGTGAGTACTTTTTAAGAAAACAATAACAAAAAATCACAAATCAGTGGGAGCACTGTTTAGTTCAGTGTAATAGATGAATAGCACTGTGGATAATTTTAACACTTCTATATTTAGGGAAACAAGGCCTTGTAGTATGTTGGTAACAGCAAAACTTGATCAGTGTGAAGCACCAGCTGGTGTTCTATAAATGCAGATCTTGGGGCAAGCATCCGAAGACTCTTACGCTGTGTGAGTACCAGAGAAATTATAACAACTGCCATCAAATGGGTCACTTGGAGTATGATCGATTTTGTCTGTAGCATAACTGGTGAGACAGACACTTCCTTTTCCTAACCAGAGTAATAGGAAAGCATGATTTCTCTTCCTGCTTTACCTGGAAATGTTTCCTAGAGTGAAAACCTGGATCCTGCTCGTGGACTCTGTAGGTGAACTCTTCAAAGACACTTCCTGATTTGTCACTCTGCAAGGCTCTAACGGTGTGTCCAGCCATAAGATTTTACAGCTCAAAGCTTTGTTTTGTGTTGTCACTGTTTTGACAAAATAAACACTTGAGCATGAAGCCAGCTGAAAAAGAGTCATGTAGAGTGAGCTGATACAGACAAAACTGATACACGTGTGTCTGTGCCAGTCCCATAGACTTCTGGAAGGTTAGCAGTCAGTGTCAGTCATGGGTTTAACTTACTGAAAACTGTGGATATTTTTCCTTTTTGAGTTTATCACTATTTTAATGCCCTTTCTTTAGTCTGTACAAGCAGTTGTTTCACGGAATTGATCCAGCTAAATTGACACCTGCCTATTCATAGAGAACAAAATTCTTTGTTCCCCAGGGGAAGATTTTCATATGATGAACAGCATAGAAGAATTGATTTTGCAAACCTACTAGTTTCCCTTTTTTAAAGGAAATGGGCAGCATGGTGACTTGACCCTTTTCCTTTGTGAAGCACAGGGCAGTGTGGCAGAGGAAGTGAAATGTGCCAAATGCAGGTGCGTGCAGAGTACATCTCTCCAAATGGAGAGAAACTGGGAATCGGGTCAAGTCCCTGATACAAAGCCAGTTTCTTCTCTTCATGCAAAGATGTGATCAGCCCCTTATTTAGAACTTGTAGTAAACCTGCTGGTGGGCACTTCATTGCAGCAACTACAAGAGTATTGAAGCAACTCTTATTTGTAATGTCCTAGTTAGAGACTGATTTTTATTTTTTTTAATCTTTTGCTGTTGAACAGTGGATGTAAGAATAATTACCTTCTGCTTGAAATTTCTTTGTTTATCATTTTATCATGTATTCATCATGTTTTGGGAACAAATGAGCATTCTTGATGAGAAAAATCTTTTTTAAAGATCAGTTGTTAGATTCCTTGCAGCTGAATGAGAAGATATATGTAGATTTTTGACAAAAATTAATGTGCATACATAAATTTCTACATACCTGTTCTCAGGTTTGCCAAGTACAGAGATAGCCAACAGCAGCAAAAAATGTAATCACATCTGAATGTAGATAAATAACAAATTAGGAACGGCCCCTGTGCGTGCTCTCTCTAGATCCCACCTTTAAACTGTCTCACAAAATGCTTGGGCTGTAGTCGTAGAGCAGTTAATAAATACTTTTCTCCATTTTTTCTTTTTCTTTTTTTTTTTTTTGTGTGTGTGTGAGTAGTTTTTAAAGTAGAGTAAGTTTAGTTCTGTAACACAGGCCATGTCCCGTTATTTGACTATCCACTTGTAATGGTTTTGGCTGGGATGGAGTTAATTTTTTATAGTAGCTGTGTGCTGCTGTGTTTTGTACCTGTGACCAAAACAGCGTTGATAGCACAGGGATGTTTTATTTCTTGCTGAGCAGCGCTCACACCGCCTCAAGGTCGTTTCTGTTTCTCAGGCTGCCCCACCAGCGAGAGGGCTGGGGGTGCACGAGACGTTGGGAGGGGACAGAGCTGGGACAGCTGCCCCCACTGACCAAAGGGATGTCCCAGACCGCTGGATGTCCTGCTCAGCAATAAAAGCGGAGGGAAGGAGAGGGGATGGGGAGATTTTGAAGTTAACAGTGTTTGTCTTCCAAAATAACCACTATGTGCAATGAAAACCTGCTTCCTTGGAAAGGGCAAAGCATCTGCCTGCCGTTGGGAAGTGGTGAATGAATTCCTCTGTCGCTTTGCTTGCGCATGCCACTTTGCTTCACTCATTAACTGTCATTATCTCAAGCCACAAGTCTTTCCTCGCTTTTGCCCATCCCATTCTCCCCCATCCCACTGTGGGGGAGTGAGCAATACGCTGGGTGGTGCTGAGCTGTCTGCTGGGGCTGACTTACCCCACCAGCTCATTTAAAAGCTCTAGCAGAAACTTTAGCACATTGTTTACATCAAGATAAGATGCATCAGCTTGGTTCCTGACAGCAGGTGGTTCAAATACATCACAGTAATGACTGTCCTATCTAAACTGACTGCTGCTCTCGGCCACACACAAACTGAGATGGCAGCAGTTTATTGGCTTTGAATTGCAGGGAAAAAATCCGTTTACTCCTTTGACAGTGGTGCTGATATTCTTTTGTCTGTGATTTCATTTATTCTGTGTAAAGCCACAGTTTCTATCTGTTGTTATTTATGGCAAAACTTAATAGTAATTTGAATAGTTTTTCCACGTCTCTCTTTTTGGGGTTCTTTTGCACAGTTGGCTGGTGGTGTTTTGGGGTTTTTTCTTTTTTTTCCTACAGTAGATGATCTTGTCCTCACCCCCAAGTGGCTGTATGTGGTAGAAAGCTTTCTTGATGACATGCATTTAAAAATATATAAAAAATAGTTCTCATGTTGTACTAAAATAGCTTTCTGCACCTAAGGATAGTGGTTTATTCTCATCCATTTCTCTGACAAAGACCATTTCCATCTGCCTCCCCCATCTTGCTTGACTACACACTTCTTGACTTTTACACAAAGTGCACAAGTGTGGAAATATTAATATGTCTAAGAAAACATAATCCACTGAAAGTGTGAACAAAATGAAATTAATTAGGTTACTGAAATAAGAAAGTAATCCTACATGATTACCTTGTCTCTTTTGTCTCCATCTTGTAGGAAGAATAGCAAGGCCACATTTGTGGTGTAATATCATTTTAGATTTCATGAGCTTTCTTCAAGCACAGGGAGAGGTTTCCCAAAGATCTTGTAGTCTTTATTTGGAATTCTTATGCATGAAAGAAGAAGCTACTATGTTTGAAATATTTGTGTGATAACTTTGGGAGAAAAGTCCATCTCTCAGCATGGAACTGATGTCTTTTTAGCAGTGAAAGTTGATGTATGCCACTTGTGGTGGGTTAATAAAACATTCCATATGCCCAGATATCTGTTTCTCTTTACCTTTAATAAGACTATGTCTGTATCTAATACTGATAAAATGAAATCTTAAGTCATTAATAGTGTAAGTTGTATAATTTTTGTGTGAAAATAAATAACACTAAAAAGCAGGATGGAGTAAAATGGTTTTAAAATGTAGCAAACAATTAAAATGTTAATATTCATAGTATGCCCTGAGTATCAATTACAATGTGAAGGACAAGGAAATACATAATTTTAAAAGTTTACCCAATATAAGTTCCTCAGTTGCATGAGAGTCTTGAGGTGATTGCCTGCCTTTTCCTGCAAGGGGTGGAAAAGAAATAAGAAGAAGCGTAAGAGGCAGAGAGATCACGATTGATGTGGAAAATGAGTATGTAGCTTTTTACACATACTGTACTCTTTGTGTTGCAATCAGGTTGCAGAAAGCACATGGTACAAGATGCCAATATGAGAATCAAGAGGATGCAGTGTAAATAACAGTCATTTCAACTCGATATCTGCAAACTTTTTTCAGTATGTTCACAGCTCGCTTTTACTAGAAAGTATTTGTTAGAAAGTTTAAGCTTGCTCCTTCCTACACTTTCTCTTTGAACCTCCATTTTATTATCTTTGTGCATTTGTAACTGGTACCTTTGCCTGTCTTAGTCAGCAGTGATCTTCATTGGTTGCAAGTCTCTGTGTCTCAATGATTACTATTTTTTAGGGGTAGAAATAATCCAAGCAGAACTTTAAAAAAGCCTTTGGCATTGGTTAAATTCTACTTTTCTAATTTTCTTAAGACTAAAGTTAAATGAGTCCTGAATATCTCATCCTAGTAATTTCTGACATTAAGATAACTATCATCCATTGAGTTCCAGGGATTCTGGAAGAAACCTGCTGGAGAACAAAAATGATGCTTTAGGCTTGGAAGTTTTTCACATAACCTCTGTCCCATGGAAGGCTTGTTTAGCAGTGGCACCCAATACTGGAGCGGTACCAATGGCTTGTGAGGAGATGTTCAGAGTCCCTCACAGTTGCCTTTCTTCTGTCAAGTGCATGTACAATCCTGTAGTCTTTGCATGCATATAGCAGCCACGGTCCAACTTGTACAACCTGTTGTGGGTGCTAGTGTGTGCTGGTGGCCTTGGATAGATTTGTCAGACACTCAGTCAGGTCTTGCAGATTCAACAGGATTACTAGTCCTTGGAACTTACCTCCTCTTGGGAGAGGTTCACACATACTTTCTCAGTGCTGTTTTCTGGCAGCTATTTCTCCATCCACATCCATCTACAGAATACTCTTGCACAGAAGGTGTTTTTATGACACTGTGAGGTATGCATAGTCCCTACTCCAAAGCTACTACTGCTTCAACCTCCTGGCTGCGATTTCTGCACTGTAGGAACATCAGTTACCGAGATCTTTGAAACCCTGCACCTGGCAACAGCCAGCAGTGCTATATCAGGTCCTAGAGTTTTATTTGCAGCTATTTCTTTAGCTGGCAACACCTAGACTACTTCCATCCATTATGCACTTAGATCTTGCTTATGGATGTTAAACAGAAGTGTCGCTGATAATCAAGTCATGGTCAGTTTAACCTCATTAGTCCCTGATTTTTTCTTAGACCTAATGAAGGGAAAGGTCCTGCTGGAAGTATTCTGATACCCTGCTATCTGTAGCTCAGACCTCCTTGTGCAAAATAAATGTAATACATGAACTCCGATTCATCCAGTCATCACAAACCTCCATTCACATAAATTACAGCAACATTGCTCAATCTTCCAGGTCAGCTTTCATATCTCAGGGGCTTCAGTTAACTCTTAGGATATCTCACTACTGCAATTTAGAAAAAACCTGATTCTTACCTTGATTTTTACCTTGAAAGTGACTGTAATTATATAAAAACAAAAAACCCCTCAGTGACATCCCCCTGCCTACCCTACTGCCCCACCCTAGTGTTTGCTGGGATTCCCGTTGCTTGCCTGACCAGTATTCATTCCTCACCAAGCTCCACTTTATTTATTTTGTGCTTGTTGTGTGGGTGGTTTTTTAATTTGTTTTGTTGTTGGTTGTTTTTTCTTTTTCCGTTGATATTCCTGGACGAGTGGGTTTTATTCATGTCAGCTTCAGTGACTGTCAAAGAACGATCTCATAATTTCTGTCTGCCCCCGTTTTAAGAAAATAAATCAAGGACATAAAGGTTTTTGGGGTAGTGAATTAATGGAAGTGTAGACTGATCATTCATTATGTCAAGACACTTTTGACCTACACAGAGAAAATGCTGTCTGTTCTTCTGCATGTCTATGAATTCCTTGAGTTTTCCTTTCACCATGATATGAAAATACCTTTGTCCTGTGAACAGTTCTCCCTAACTAAAACGAGATGAGCTGTGTTGAATAATGGGGAGCTGTGTAAGGGAGGGAGTGGGCAGGAAGCGTTACCAAACGGTGATGTTAGATTTCCATAAATTTCCCGTTCATAGCAGGCATGGCTTCTCTAACGAAGGTCATCAATATCAGTGTTTCCATGATCCTTAAAGCCAATTAGATTTTTTTTTTTTTACAAGTCAACAAAAAAAATCATCTGAATTGTCCTTATTAAAGTTGGTACAATTTCTGACCAAGGTATCTGTATGTTATATGAGTAAAACAGCATGTAAAATATAAGAGCAGTTTTTAGTGATTTATAACCTCTAGTTTTCTATGATTTTTAATCATTAAAGAGTATGTAAAAACATATTTTATACACAATCTTTTATCTTACATTTATTTTTATATTTCTCTATAGCAATTTATTGCAATAGATATATCACCATTACTATAGACATTTATAGTCCCATTAAAATTCAATGCCACCATAAATTCATGCTCCTTAAAGTGTTGACATTTGTAACAGCTTCCACAAGGACATATTTTACGCTGAAAGTGAAACTTGGAGTAGAAACTTTTGTTAAATTTAGGATGTAGGCAAGGAAATAAACGTCTTTTATCTGCTTTCAATAATTTCAGTAACTTGAGTGAGACAGACTGTGTTATGCCCCACTGTTGTGTTTCACTTGCTCAGGCCATTTCAAACAAGTTTGAAGTAAAGCACGATATAAAAAAGAAAATTATGAAGCAATCACTTACTGGCTAACACACAAAATGTAGACAGTATATAATGAGTTATTTGAGTAAGAATAAATATTCTGATTCTTCCTAAGGCACCTGAAGGGTCTTTGCTGTCCCAACAGGCATCAGTCAGGACAGGAGAGGCTGGTTTCTACCACGCTCTGGGACAGACAGAGAGCTGCCAACCTGCTCTTTTCCACAAGGTCAGTGGAAACAGATTGTGCTGACAGTTGAAGCTGATTACCCAACTGTTCCTGAACATCCCAACTGGACTGACTGGCCTTCAGGTTCTGTTTCTCCCCCCAGCCTTCTCTTTGCACCCACTGGGATTTTATACTTTTATATATTGATATTTTTCCTCTTGAATTCTTGGTTCTGTCTCAACAGTCCCATCTCTCTCTCTAATTTTTACCTTCCTTACCTCTCTGCAGAGTTTCTCGCAGCTCTTTCACAGCAGTCTCTGTGAAGCTCAGGCAGCTGTGCAGGGTCAGAGCTGGGCTGTGCATTCATGATACAGTGGCTGCCAAACTGCCTGTGGTGGGAGGAAGTTTACAGCAGAGATTAGAGGTGGGTACAGCTGATGGTTTCTGGTTTATGTGTTGGTAAGTGTCTTAATGTTATGCTCCATAGCGTGGAAGTACAAGATTTAACTAGAACAGTTAAAAGGTGACAATTCTGAATCCTGAATGTTTAAGATTACTTCAGGATCATTTAGTCTGTAGTTTTTTTCCATATTGATAGAAATTGAGTTGCCAGTTATATGTCAATGGTAGCTTTCACTGATGGGATGGACTTTGTCTTATGTAATTGCTTTATAAAATAGAGACCATCTTGCAGCCCTTACCCAGAAAAGCTAGCAGAGTACAGTGCCAAAATATGTACTGTTATAAGTGCACAAAGGTTTTTTAGCCAGTGTGTCTATTTGTTATTGGAACTCCCCCCAAGTAGCTGGCAGTGGAGGATTCAGTCTAGTTTGCTGTGAACTGTGCTCAAGTTGCACAGAAACAGGCATTTAGGAGAAGCCTCCCCATAGACCCTCTACACAGGGAATGCAGACACATAACCTATTTTACGGTGTTAGGTCGCCTCTCCCTTCTAAACTGGGAACACCATGTTTGAGTCTTCTGCACTGCTTCATCGCAGGCAGTGAGCAGGAGCCAAGTTGCCTTTTCTGTCACTCCCTCTCCACCCAGGATCAGAACAGCAGCCCGTCCACAGGGTAGTGTGTTGTATCTTTCTGAAGTGAAAACACTACTGATGTAGTCTGTGTCTTTGTGAAGGTGCCTCTCACCCAGAATTCTTTGTAAGGACTTCAGCTGCATGGAATACTCCCTCAAGCCTTCTGCCAGCATTTCTGAGGGTACCAAAGCCCACTTTAGCTCTGAAAGAAAACAGTGTAACATTGCCAATTAAACAAAACAAGTGCATATGTTTTGACAGTTGGAATTATCTTTGATAATAGTTAAAATTGCCATTAACCTTTATCTTGCATTGCCCTAGATTTCATATATGTAACCCATTTTGACATGGGAGGGAGTAGTAGATGGTAGCAGTGTGGGAGAGATCTCAATGAAACTACTGAAAAGGTATCTGCTTGGAAATCCCAGCCCCTACAAAGGAAAGCAGATGTGAAAACCATCAAGATACCATGGCTATGCAACAAGGGAAAGGACTGTAACTTTAGATGATGTCTGGAACTTTGTGACACATCTGCCAGTACTGGCTGCTGTATCTGTTCACCCTGGAAGTGCTTTCCTTTTGACCTGATCTGTTCTGCCTTTGAAGATTCAGTAGAATCCAGCATAAACATTACTGTGGTCTAAATAGAGTGTGACTGAGCACGCCTGCAGTTGAGGAGAATAATAATCCTATGGGGATTACAGTTGTTGATCAGTTTTATATATAGACAAGGCACACATTTATACATAATGTGTGAGAAGTGTGCAAGTGTCAGTAGCTTATACTTGTGTATTTTCAAGAGCTCCACTAGTAACATCCAAGAAAAATGGAATGAGTTACAGATTTCCTGTGCAGTATCAAGTAATCAGCCTGGATCAGCAATCACCTTTCATAGTGGTAGGCAGTGAGAGGAAGGTGAGAGAGTTGCAGAAGTGAAGCAAAGGGAACAATTGAAAAAGTAAAACATTCACTAATACAGTCATAAGCAGATTTTATCATCTTTATTTCAGACTGTAGTTTAGGAGATGAGCTGTTCTGAAAGTAGAGATTGCAGTGCGGTGATAAAGCACACTACAGAACGACAAATGTACTATAAACTACTTAAATATTTCAGTGTCAGGAGTCTGGTATTGCATTTGTCATCATATAGTTCAACTGTGGGTTGTTTTGGGTTTTTTTAACATGAGCCCAGCTACAGAACTGGAAGATTCATAAGCTAAAGAGAAAGGAAGATCAGTCAAGTGCTCTTGGCAATGTCAAAAGTAAAGCTGGATTTCAGGAAAGAGGATTTTTTTGTCACAAAAATCACTGATTAATATACCTGTGTTCCAGCATAGTTCACAGAGGTGCTGCTCTACTCAAAGCTCTCTTTAGAGTCAAAATTAAGAGACCTAGAGGGCTTGTGGTTATTAATGATGCCACAGGACTATCCATACAAAGTGGCTTGTTAAGTACTGTGGTTCTGACTAACTCATGTAATTACTTTCAGCCAACTTAAATTACCCTTCAGTTTCAATTGCAGTGAGAGATCCTGGGAGCAACCTCTGCTGAGGTTAACCAGGAGGAGGTTATGGGATCACAAATGATAAGTAACTACATCAGGAACGGAACTTTGCTAATGGAGCTTTTCCAGTCTACCAGAAAAAAAGTTTGACAAAAGCTGCTGAGGGGAAGTTGAAACAGGAGGAATTCACTTGGGGGGGAAGCTGTAAATTTTCCAATTGTAAATATGATTCATCATTTGGGAGAATCTTCCAAGAAAGCTTATGGAAAATTCTTTATTGATAGGAATCGGATTTGGATAGAATTTAAAACCAAATTTGGATGCTTTTAAAAGGGTAATTCTGATTGATTTCGGGCAGTCTTTGTTATAAAGAAGATAAGGTTTGTACAATAGTATTTTCATTACCTTCTTTTGTATTAATGATAACATTTCCCTGTGCTCTTGCATCTTATTGTGCTAATGGGCCACTCGGGCATTGCGTGTGCAAGTGGTGAACAAAAGGATCCATTCTTCATTGGCAGGAGATGAGGGACACTGTAGATTTGTCAATGGCCTCTCCTAATTTCTGCTGTAACCATGATTTGTGTCTTGTTTAGAAATGCTTTCTCATCATGGCCTACTAATTTAATATCCTAGGACTTTAAATCAGTTTGAACATCATTCACAATATGAATAGACCTATCTTTTTGTTTACATATAACATATAGAATATCTGATCAGTATTTATGATTTGTAAGGTGAGTCCCACTCATGAGGAGAGGCCTTTATAATTTATTAGTGCCATCACCTTGCTTTGAGTTATAAACTTTTCATTTCAGACAGAAAAATCCATGTCTTGGGAATGTTCATCATGCTTCTTATTTGTGAATTTATTACTCTTAATGGGAAAAGTTTGAATGATAAAGGTATTTTTTCAGCAGTTATTATTGCATGAACACTTTGATAATTTCTGTGAAAATGAAGCTGATTTGGCAGAATATAACCCGATGCTTTCAGATCTCAAAGGCTTTGGAAGCATTTTAGAATGGGAGAAACTGTAGATTTGGCTTTAATGAAAGGGAGAGAAGCAAGTGGTGTCTGAAATATGTGGTTTGGGTTGTATTTGGTTACCTATGATGATCCCTGGTGCTTTGGAGCTTTATGCCTACAGCTGGAGTTCAGAACCTGAGATGGGAACCTCCACTTAACAAATATTAGAACATCTGCCCTTAGCTGTTTCTTCTAGTGAGCTACTTGAAGAGCAAAAGGCTTTCAAACTCTGAAAAGCCAAGTTATGCTAAACAGTCAGATTTTTAAACAGCAAAGAATCCAAGCGACTAGCTACAGCAGAACAGAGATGGGAAGCAATTATTGTACTAACTTTGTATCAGCAAATTCCATTGTCTCTTGGCTCGTAGGATTAGGTTTTTTGGTTTCTTACATCATCCCATGACCTGATTGTTTCCTGAGCGAAGGAGCATTCACAGCATTTGCACTCCTTCACAGTTTCCACCAGATCTGGTCACTCCCTTTTAGGGAAGTGACACAAACCGAGAGCAAACCTGTCTGTGGCAGGAACAGCCATGGTAAATGGAATCACTCAAAAATTCCCTTTCCCTGTGTGTTAGTGAGAGGTGTCCTGGGGAGGTGGCTCCTCTGCTGTTCCTTTGCAGTCAGCAGCCTGTCATTCTACAGTGGATATTTCTCCCCTCAATCCTCTTTTCTATGCCCCTAGCTTTCCCACAAAGTCAGGAACCCCTCAGTTCTCATACTGGCAGCGACCTTTCCATGTGACTGACTGCAAATCAGCTCCCGGTGTCCTTGGAGCAGTGCCCTGCCGTGGCTGTGGGCCTGGTGTCCCTTGGGGAAAGGGAAAAACCTGCAGCTGTCAATGAAACTCGAGTCCCCAGAGATGGCCAGGACAGGTTTTGCCAAGGTTGCTTTCTCCGGGGTAGAGACTTAAGCAGATTGTTGTTCTTTCTGCTGACTGAATGCTTCTAGAAGCATAATGCTGCATCTCGGAGGAATTGCTTTAACTGAAGAGGTCTTCATGGAAAATACACTGGTGTTTTGGGAGCAGTTACTGGAGCTTAGATTGAATTCAAATGAAGAGTCCTACAGCACACACTCACAGGAGTTCAACAAAAAAATAAAAAATCATTTAAGGTTGGATTTAAGGATTAGCTGAAAAGGGGAATTGGGAATCATGTTTATATAAACAAATGGAAATTGCTTTCTACATACTAATTGCAATTACATTTTTCTGTTTTCACATTTCATTAATACCAAACTGTTTGTTATCACAGCTAATAAGAAATAAATCATAATTGTTTTTAGCTATTCTACATAATGAACAAAAACATGATTGCTGTCGGCAGTTGCACTAGGAATTATATTTTTGCCCAATAAACAGAAGATTTCTACAATTTGTTGTCTAGAGAAAAACTCTGTTATGTGCCATTGAAGAACATCCCAATTAATTAGCATAGAGATTTTATGCTTTGCTATACATTTAGCAGAAAATCAGTGGAAAATTTTGAACTACAAAAATTATTTAGGCTCAACAGTTTGCATATACTGAACTTAAGTTTAACAGCTCTTCAGAAATTCTGATAGAACATCAAATTTTTTGATGTTTTGATCAGTTTTCATTCCAAATTGGAATAATACTAAAAAACTTAAATTTTTACATAGCCCCCCCCCCCCAAAAAAAAAAAAAAAAAAAAAGAACCAAATTATTTTGAAGTTTCACAATGATTTGATGCATTTCTGGGTGAGCTGCTTTCCCATGAGTTTGTTTTAACTGTGTCTTGTTCAAGTTTGCAACTTGCTTTCTTCCTGTAGCATCTTGCAATTGTGACTTTCATTGTTCAGTCTACCTTCCAGTGGGTTGTAGGCTTTCAGGGAAGAAATGTTGGCTTATGTTAAGCAGCAGTACGTAGAAGTGCTTTGCAGGCCTTCCTGAACTTTTCTGGTCTCCTTTGCATTGCTTATTATGAGCAGGAAACCTGATTCAATAATCAGAGACTGTTATCACTCCTGCATTCCTGTCTGGTGCTGGACATTTGAGTCCAATGGGTCACATTCAGTCTGTGCTCACATTCAGTTAACGATCACGTTCAGTCTGTGATCACAAGATACTCAGGGCAGAATCCTCAGGGCTTTAACGTGGCTGTCTGCAATATGTATTCATTGTCTTCATGTGATTTTGCACTCTGTTGCTTGTACCTATGGGCAGAGAGGATTTCTTGCAGAAAGCTATGCAAACAGATCTTTCTGCAGTTACCTGCTCTTCTGAAAAGTTGTATCTGAATCTACCTAATGATGCTTTGCAGATTTGTGTGAGAAGGGTTATATTTGGAAAGTGCAGTAGCTGTTTGACCCTAGTGAAGCTAATATATCTGTCAGTGTACTCTCTCATGTGGAAAAACGGTAACGTTTTTGTCATGAGCCTTGAGTTTGCCTTAGGGTGGAATGCCCCTCTTTGCACAGGATGGAGTAACAAAAACTGACTAGACAATTGCAGATAAAATGCAACAAAGCATAACAACCAGAATAACTGTAATAGTGGCCATCTTGTGCTGTTTGTACCATTGGTATGCCGAGAATAATTTTGGTTGTGTAATAACTGATGAGTCTTCCATGGTGAATTCCTTACCACAATTTACTGAGATTTCTGATACAACCTCTGGTTTTTATTACTTTGAGATCCTTCTCCAGTAAATATTCATCTAAGCTAAACTTCAGTTAAACCCTGCAATAATGGTATAATTTTTTCCAGCCTGACAGTTCTATTTAGATTTTACTGTATTAGTGCAGTAAGTGTGGCAAGAGCTGTGGTGTTTACAGAGAGTCAAATACAAAGACAAAATTGAAGTCGGTCCTACAGTGACAGTCGTGGTGTGGCTGGGGATGAGGCTGTGCCTGTGTGCACACTTGGTGAGTGCTCTTTAGTCCTCAGTTCCTTGTGTGGTCCAGGAACTCCCTGGCTGAGTTATCAGGGAGTGAGAACATGGAATGGTTTGAGAGCTTGGACTGACTTGATTGACTGAACACCCTGGGGCCTTCCCAGGAGAGCAAATGACTGACTGCTCCGGGGCCTCTCCTGGTGGGTTTTTCAGACAGTCTTGGAGTCCCCCGGGCAGCTCCTGCAGTGCAAACACCAGCTCAGTCCTTGGGCATGTCGATTAATTCCCGGGTGGAGATGCTGCAGTCCCAGAGCCTCTCCTTGCCAATTCCTGCTGCTGAAGTGACCGAAGAGTCCGTACATTAGATACTCGTTAAACAGTCAATAGAAACCGACCCTGCAGGTGCAGGCATGGTGACATGGGACAGTCTTTGGTACATAGTTAGGGTAGCTGGATGTTTTGTAAGTAGTCTAAGATCAAAAATGCATCATGAGTTTACTGGAGTGGTCACACAGGACCATGAACCCAGCAGCATATCAGAATTCAGCAGAAGGCTTTGTGGGGTTGTGCCTGGTCCACCCAGAGATGTGATTGCAGTATGCTTGTGGTGGAAATTCCTGTCACCATATGGACAGACACTGGTGATTGTGTTCAAAAGATTTACTTCTCCTGGTGATCGTTGTGCTATACAAAGCTCCCAACAACCAGGTTTTTTGGTGTTCTAGTTTGTTTTTAAACAGTTCATGATTGTCTGTGCGACAGAGACAAAATTCTGCAGTTGGGTTCAAAGCAGAACGTCAGGATATTCAGTCCCAGCGAAGAATCATTTCTGTTGAAACCAGAAGTGGAACAAGGCGTTTGGCAGCTTCTTGTCCCCCGACCTGCAAACCAGCTCGGGCAAGAGGCAGGGGCAAGGCCTGAGCTGAACGGGAGCTCTCGGGCCCCTGGGTGTTAGTCCCAGCTGGGGTTGCTCAGAGCTGCCAAAGCCTGTTGATGCCCTCAAGGCATGTAACGTGTTTGAACATTAATTTAGCACTGTCTGTCGTGTCCTTCTGACAAATGAGATCATAGCACTCATGCAACTACACTATCTTGTTTATTCGCTGTAGCCCTGCTTATTCAAGAAGACGGAATGCTGCACCAAAACTAGCTAGTGGTTTGGAATATAAATAACAGTCTATGAAGGCTTCTAAATAAATAATGCCATCAATCCAGAGTCTGCTTTTTTGTTGTTGTTTTATTTGTTGAAAGGAATCAGAAGCAATATTGTGTTATTTATTCCTAGAATGATGTTGCTATGGTAACTGTTGCACCTTATTGTTACATGTATAGAGGAGTTGTAAAGTTACTTGGGGGGAGATAAGAAATTTGTCCAATAGTTGGGCGGTTTCAATAGAAGAGGTGTTTGCTTTCCTTGAGAGGCTGTGTAGCAAGAAATCTGAGCGCTTTATAAAGTGTGGGGGAAGGACAGGAGCGATTGTTAGATGTGCAGTGACTTGTGTTACATGAAGTTGGCTCATTTTTATCATTGTTTTACTCTGGCGGTTTTGAAATGTGGACTGTGTGGGTAACCATGGAAACAGAAACTCTACAAATTAAGGGCCTAAACACAGTATTGTAAGAATCCTTCAGATGCGATTAAGTTGATTATTAGAGATAAAATGCTGCACAAATCTCATACAGGGTAGGAGAAAACTAGTGTTTCACCATGATTCCTGAAAGCCAGCGTGTTCCAAGCGCGCACAGAGAGGCTGCCGTGCAGCCGCCTCGATGCAGAATGTAGTTGGTCGGTGGAGTGGCTGGTGAGGAAGTCCCTGAGGTGCTGCAGAAGTCAGTGTGCTCCTTGGAAAGGGTCCGTAGTTCTCAGGAGAGTAACTGCTGCTTTATCTCCTCAGGCTCATGGGATTACTGGAAAGAAGAGAGGACAGGACATCTCCCTCCTCCAAAAGCCAGTCATGTTGTTAGCTTAAAGAAGGTCCTGAACAGGTATGAGGAGAGTTGAGAACAATCTACTCAGCATTAATTCCTTTTTTGTTATTCTAGCTCAGTTTTCTAGGTTCCTTGATGTATTTTCCTGCACTTTCCAAGGTGGTTCATGAGCTAAAACTGTGAGCGTGCTTGCATATGGGGGTTGGAGTAGATAATCTCCTAATGTCCGTTCCAACCTCTGATTCAGTGACACTAAAATTTGGATTTTTTTTTTTTTTAGCACTATTTCTGTTTCTGTAATTGCTGTCCATTCTAAAATTGTATTTAGCAGCAGTAGCATCCAAATCTGTAGAAGACTCTTATTTCATGTGCAGGTTTTTGTTCTTTTTTTAACACTGGTTAGTACTGTGCTACAAAATTATCCACATCCTCCCCCTTGTTCTAGCAGAATGCTAAATTAAATCCAGGCAATTTGTTAACTACAAAACTGGGGGGGAAAAATACCTCAAACCCAACATAAGCTTATTTTGGAGTGAATAGAAAACAAATTGTGTCAATGTTTAAAAGAAACCCAATCAAAACCAAACTTTTGTGAGATAATAGTGAAGAGTAATTCTGAATTAAAAATTAAGAGATTTAGGCATTTGGAAAATTGCAGTGATAAATTGAATTTCTTGGTGTGTCTCAGGTTCATTAGGGATCTGGAAAAGGAGTATTCGAACAGTTTGGAAACATTAGTGCACTTCAGCGAAACTTTCTGTTGTCAGTGACTCTGCCTTTTTGTCAGAAAAAAAGATTTGGTTAATTAATCTGTCCCTGATTACTTTTAAAGTGCAATATGTGGTAGGTAATATGCAAGCCGGTTATTACCTTAGATTAATTTTTATGTCATTCTAAATTATTAAAGCAATTATAATTCACCATTCAAAGGACTGAAGGAAGTAATATATGTTTTAAATTTCATGAAACACTTTACTCATGAAAATGCCCAGTGATGTTGGGAGTGGTATTAATGTGCAGAAGGTGAGCAGGTTTTTAGCCAGTCTGATAATAAAATGTTGTGATAGAGTGAAAATATGGAAGAATGCCTTGTGAACAAAATCTTAAATCTGTATAACTCTAAACACTTTTAGATATAATGTAGTTTTTTTCTGTGAAATAATATGGTATATAGCACTCTACCCATGGTATTCATTGACATATTTCAAATATTAATTGATACAGTAAATATAAAAATGAAACATATATACCTTAGAACTTTTGAATTAAAATAAATAGCTTCGGTTTACAAGGGTGGGCATTGACAAGAGTTTCACCAAGACTAGATCCTGTGAACCACATTACTCTTTCCTTTTATTTCACTATACAATACGAAAACATAAATTCATGACAAAACATAAGTCATGGTATTTGCAGCTTTAGAAAAGTTTTTGAATGGCACAAAAAAGGAAGGGAATGTAAAACAGAATTATACAGGCATTTGTGTCTCAAACATACAGGTTTTGAGAAATAATTTCACCAACTTGTTTCAATAAAAATATATTTTGAAAAATAAATGTAATCAGAATGCCAGCAGAGTCAAAGCAGTAACATTGCTTTAGCTATTGCTTGCCACGCTGGTGTGGGGCTGGTACTGTGGGCAGTGCTGCATTTTGTGTTCTGCGAGCCTGCAGCTGATGTGCAATAGAAGGTTGGTGATTTACAACAGTAGTGTTAGACAAACGTAGAAATCATCTCCCCTGGAACTATAATTGAAGGTACAGACACAAGGTAACACAGAAAAAGTTTCCTAAAATTGCTGTCTCATTTCTACTTTACTCCAAGCGGTTGACTTTAACCAGGACTGTGTAATGCACATTCTAATGCACACTCTAATGCACACAGGCCTCTCACTCTCCTTCATCTACACTGTTCAGCCCTGAAGGTAAAATTTCCTACAGCATACGATAATCCACTCCTAAAATAAATACCTGCATGTGCAAGTGGTGTAATTAATCTGACAAAGGTCTAACTAAGACAAGTATATTACTGGAAGATGCTGTTTGCAGAATGTCACTTGGAGTTGCCGACAAGGTGCAGGTATATTTGTATTCCCAGCTGCGAGCGTGAATCATTCTTTCATTGTTGGAGGTGACTGTGCACTGCAGCTGCAAAGAACACTGCAGAAATAATGGTCGTCGTGCAGAGGCTTCCTGCGCGCTGTCAATACAAACGCCTTGCAGATAGTTTTTCAATTGCCTCTCATTATGACATTGCAGTTCCTAAGCTCTGCAATGGTCTACCTACCAGGGCAGATTTTGTCCTCCACCTAACCCTGGCAGCAAAGCTAATAGCTGCTCAAGAGGCCAATGGATCTTAATAAAAAATGGAAATGGTTTTGCCCCTTCATTTTAATTAACATTATGTCTACATTTCTATGATAATGGATAATTAAGTGAGTTACCTTGACATTGGAATGTTCTTGGAAATAATTTACTGTGCAATTTCATTAGGTTAAAGCCATTTGTCTGTTTTATTTTGAATGGATGCTTCATCATAAATATTTCTGAATGATTTATACATAAACTAATTATTATTCACAGTCAAGATTTTACAAACTGCAGAATTCATTATGTGCCTTTTAAAAAATCTTTTTGTGATCATACATATAAACCATCTCATCTATTTTTTCAAAGAAATATTCCTCTTTTTCCTGGAGCCTCCGATGATCTGTTATTCTATAAACACATCAAGAGGCAGACAAGCATTCTTCATGGAATACTATTGGTTTGGGGATAGCAAAGCAAAAAGTTTTCCTCCATAAGGGTTTGTTTATTGCACTTCAGAGAAAAATGTTAATCAATCAAAAGTGTTCTTCAGTAAACTCTGAAAGAATTTTTGCCTACGTTTATTCACCAAAACAGCAGAGCATGTGCCTTCCAAGCAAACTATGGTATTCCTCAGTACCATCCTTGTTCAAGCACAGCTGTGTTGTAGAATATATTCCCTTTACAAAATAAAAGAAAAAAAGAACTTTCTAGATGTAGTAAGGATCATGTCTTGTTCTTAAATCGCCTTACATATCTATTTATAAAGAAATGGGGGATGCATGCAGGCAGGTTAGGTCCTTTGTAATGTACCATCAGAAAAACACTTCAGTAGCAGTTCTGTCCCTCAGCTTCCTACAGGATCATGGTCTCAATTTAAGAAATTCTTCACTGTGTTTTATTTGTCCTGTGGAGATACTGTGAACTCTACTGCAGAACTTCTGTATTTTGAGAGGTGCCCGTAGGTCGCATAAATAATGATAGAATTGAAAGATATTACACTATTTTTCATTTAACAGGCATAATTCTATCAGAATATGCATTTCAAATATCCTGTAGAAGGGATCATTAAAATGAAAGACAATCATTTATTCATAGTTTCTGATAGCACTGTCTACTATGTAAAAACTAACAGGTCACAGTTTCCTTTGAAGGGGTTGTCAGTGAGATTTGTCTTCAAATAAACTGACAAAGTGCATATTTAATGTCAGATTTGTAGAAGAATTCTTGAGAGATCTACTACTCTTGTGATGTAAATTGCCAACTGCATCATGGAAACAAATTACACATTTGTTCATTTTAAAGTATAATAAACTATTGTCTTCCAAACCCACTCATTTGTGGTGGAGGAGAGGGGCAGGTGATGAAGAGAAAGGGAAGTGAGTACTGTTTTGAGAATAGGTATTTTAGGACAGTACTTAAATATCTGATTAAATTTGATACGGTCATCTGTGGAAAAACATTGCATGTGGTATTATGGCAGGAAAAACTGGCAATACTAACCAGACCCCATTAAATGGTACAGGAATATCAGACATCTCTTGGATGCTCTGGGGAGTATTGTTTAGTAACATTTTCTGTCTGCAATACATCTGAAGCCTAATCATGTAGTTTGTTCTTTCACTGAAACTGGAAATTCAGGACCTGGGGGTCGTTGGGCTGCACTTTGCTATTGATTGAATCTTCTGTTGAATCCCTGGGAACAAAAGGGCAATTTAAGTTTTCATAAAGCAGATGAATTCATGTGTTAATACTTGAGATGGACCAATCTGTAATATTCACTGACATAGTTATATTTTTCTCTCTCAGCTAAAATCTGAACATGTCTTTATATGTATATACAGATCTTTGTTATTTTCAGTCAGCAGAAAACATTTTGAATTGCAAGTGAAAATATCTTACACACTTGGTAAGTCTTCCCCTACAGACATATATCGTGGGCTGAAGAACCATTTTCAGCTTCTAGCCATTTCATTGTTTTGACCCTGATACAGAATTTCAAGCTTATTCAATGGACCAGCAGCAAATCTGCTTTTTCTTTAGAAATAGTATTTTCAGATACAGTAAGAATAGGTTAAGAAATTGAAAGTTTTTCTGAAACAGGAGGATACAGCTTTCTGAGGAGGTCCCATACCAGAAAATACTACTATTGTGTTTTAGATTTCCATGTTAGTTGTAGAACATAACAGATAGAA
Source organism: Caprimulgus europaeus (assembly GCA_907165065.1). Next base: position 14,712,229 of record OU015540.1, on the reverse strand, counting down.
TTGGAAACACAAGTCAAAAGTTGTTGAAAAAGAGAGTTCTCCTTAACAACAAGAATGAGTTCTAACTTTTTGCTAAAGTTGTTTTCCTGATGCGTGACCATAAAAGCTCAGTGATGCCGTGTTTCTACATGGCACCATAACCTGAAGCACAAAGTCATATGGATTCTAGGAGATGGCCTAGTATGTTATCTGTAAGGTACATGGTTCTTCATTTTAGACAGATTTCATGCTTTGGAGACCCAATATAATATACAGAAAATAAAAAACTAGGAAAAGAAACTCTTGTCTTTAGTGAAAGTGTAATTTCTCAGTAACTGCAGGTGCGTATTTGAGGCATGAGTGGGGCATGGACCACATGGCCCATGGATTAGTTTAAAACATAGGTATTGCACTAGGGAGTTAATAGATCTGTTGCATTATTTAAAACGCAGTAGGCAAGGGTTTGCCGTGATCATACTGTCCTCACAGACAGCTGAAACCTGAAAACCTTTTAATCTGTAAAACAAAAGCAGATTTGAAAATCCTTCTGTATTTACCTAAATACAACAAGTAATTCTAAGTCCTTAACAAGGAAATACTCCAGATTTAAATTTTTTCTCCTATTATATGTTGAATCATACATTTACTTTAATGGGAGCAGAGATGGATAATGCTAATTAATTAATAATTAATACTAAATAATTCCTAGCCTAACCTGATACAGCAATATGCAGTAGCTCAAGAACCACCTCACATGGTAGGGCTATTTAATAGAGGAAAACTAAAATGAGCACAATATTTACGTTTCTCTTTAAAAATGATCCCAATCTTCTTTCTGCCCTCTCTATAGATTTTCCTTCCATCAGTGTTTCTGATTTGTCATTAGGCCAGCTGACTGAAATGGACATCAAGATAGGGGAGTCAGGCTTGCCCAACCTAAATAACATGTGAGACTTCTAGAAAGGCAAAACATTGAATCAGTTTGTTAATATACATGCTGAGGGAAAGAAAGAAGATTAAAGATAAAATTATAGCAGGATGTTTTTTATACCGCAACTATTATATACTTTAGATACTATAAAATCTGTTTAAAAAATATAAAACCTAAAATATTTATGCAATGCGAACTGCATTCCAGTGTCAAAGTACTTTATTTATTAACAAAGACACTGATGCTGAAAATACTACAAACGTGCAGTGTACACTGCCATGATCAGAAGAGAAATTTTCATGCAAAAATGTTTAAAGCATGTCTTACCATAGCATAAATAGGAATCAGTTTTATAACCTCATCTTTAACACCTGGTTCTGCTGTAGTTAGTATCATGTATGCAAAGATCGCCTATGCCTCTTGGATCTATTTAAATGTATTTCTGGCTTTAATGCTTGATGAATATTCTTCATATAGAACATACAAAATATAAACTAATCTTGAGATCTTAAAGGAAAGTATCTTCAGATTTTTTTTTGGGGGAAAGAAGTTTCTTGGTTTAACCTTTGTGAACATCTGGATGATGCAAAACACAGAGATGGTGGAAATGCATGAAGCTTGCATGCTTTGAAAGAGCCCCTGTCCATGTTCTTTCTGTCTCTGCATAATAGAAGCCTCGGTTTTTGAGCCTGCACCCTCACTTCTGCTTCTCTGAAAATGTCAGTGTTGGCAGCTGACAAGTTGTTCAACTCCAGGTCTAGCATTAATGTGATAGACAAGTCTGCCATGCTAACAAAAGTTTATCAGAGTCTGAGAATCCTTGTACAAAAGAAGTCTCATTTTTTTCTTTCTTTCTGTCTTTCCTTTTTTTTTTAAATAGAACACAAAGTATAAAGGCTCATCTAAGTAAAAAGATTCATCAAAATCTCTAATTAAATATATGACAGCTGGTGAATTAGAGCATTTTGTCTTAGCGCTGCCATCCTATAATACTTCATAATCCTGAGAGTCCAAAGTATGAATTAATTATGCTTATAAGTATCCTGATACCCAACTAAAGGGGAAAAAAATAATCAAAAGCTACCCTAAAAGGCCTCTGAGAAAGTAGGCAGTACTGCTAACAATTAGTAACTAGGACCAAATTATTTTCAGATTAATAGACTTTACTTTGGAGGTGCTTTGATATAGAATATGCTTCTATTAGAAGACTATTTGGTTAAAGAAACTGCTTGTTTTTAAAATAATGTGTTAAAAAAGCGTTTTAAAAGCCATGTGTTAAGTATGAGTTCCTAACAGCTATCATGAAATGCCATAATCCTCAGCCTGGCAGACATAAATATGAGTAAAAAAAAAAATTAAAAAATCATAGAGTAGCCTTGTTGTCTTGAAGAAATGGAAATTTAGAGACAAATTTGTGCAGATGTTCATGTGTTGTAAGTTTGTTTAGACCTGCTGGTGAAGAGGTTTTGGTTGATCATGTTACTTTAGAGAAAAAGGAACGGAACCAAAAATAGGAATTTTCATGCTGCAGAGTTCAGGGCATTTAGAATATTGTTACACTGAAATATTCCAGGTTTGGGGTATTTCATTTTTGAACATCAGTAACCAAACACTAAATGTTTCACTGAAGGTAAATACTTCCTTTAAAATCTTTTGCTCATCAGTAATGCAGATCTGAGAAAGCGATTTTTTCTAAGGAAAAAATTAAAGCAGCCCTAGTGGTTTATATTATTTTTGTTCTCAGTTTGATTTTTTTTTTCCTGTCAAGACTTAAGAAGTTTTGTTTTGTTCTTTTCTGAGGCTTTCTAACTTCAAGTCGTCTTATTAAAATATGTTGTACAAAATATGGAGCATTTATCATTAGATTTCCTTCCCTCATACTTTGAACACAATCAGACTTTATAATAGATCTTACAAGCATTTCAGCAGCTGTCTTTTGTATCTTTTCTGGTTTCCAGTGTGTAACACAAAATGTTTATTTTCTTTACAATTAAAACTTGTGTGTTCTTGGTGTTTTGGAGTTCCTCAAAATCCACGTAGAGTGAATTCTTTGTGTGAGGGTTTTCTCTCATTTGGTCAGCAGATAGTGAGACGCTAGTATAATGGCTGAGGAGATGATTAATTTCAGACAAACTTGACCTAAAATTCCTGAGAATTCACAAACTCTTGAGTTAAGAACACTTCTTTGGAAGTGTGTTGTAGGTGTCTTTGGAAGTGGCTTTGTTTCAGTCCACTGAAGTCACTGTGGATTTTACCACAGTTGTTAACTATCTGTTCATGAACTGGCACCTGGTCACTGCTGGCAATCAGGAAGCTCAAGTGAAAGTACAGTTCCTGAAATTCAAGTGTCAGATGCTTTTTGCCTCATTAATAGATGTACTCTGTATGGAACAAGACTGGAGAAAGATGCTAAATATTTCTCATGATTAAGATGACTCTGAAGAAATCAACAAATTTATTAAATTCTATTTGTAACAAATGCAGTGTTAAGAAAGGCTCCTGTTCAGTGGTGTGCTTCAGTGGAGAAGAAACCACTTTTTAGTGGTTCCTTATTTTTATCTTTTAAGTAAACTGATTTATTTCTTGAAGGGTTTTGCTTTTTTCTCTAATCCATCTGCTAATCTGCCATTTTGATATAAGAAATCGTGGAAAAGACTGCTGATCTTGGATCAGCTTACACCAGGAAGACTTTCACCAAATAAGACATTTTCATCATCCTGGTGGACTGAATAATAACTTGGCATAATCCAGAGAAATGCTTGGCAGGAGATTCTCCATTGCGTTCTGCAGTAACTGCTAGTCGGAAAATTATTCAGATTTGTCCTTTTTTGTGGGCTTTGAAAAATTATCTTTTTTTCCCATTTGAAAACAGTGAAGATGTTTGTGGGTTGTTTGGTTTTTTGGAGGGTTGGTTGGGTCTCTCTTGGATTTTTTTGTTTGTGTGTGTCGTTTTCTTTTTTTCCCTGTTGTGTGCTTTCTGAAAAATGAATATCATAGTATTGTAGAATTATTCAGGTTGGAAGGAACTGTGGGAAGTCCAACTTCCTAGTCATTTTAGCTTCGAGGGCAGTCAGTGTGGTCAGGTATGATTTATCTTTATAAATCTGTGACAACTGTTCCTGATTTTGACTTTCCTGCCACCCTGCCTGCATGCTTGAGCAGTGAGCCCATCCATCTTCCTCCCTTGTAGCCTGTCTTTGATTCCACCTCCAGTGTGCATCCTATTTTGTTGGAGATCAGTCATGACTTCCCTGCTTAGCCAAGTCAGTGTCCTGCTACATGTATTCCTTTTCCTGAATACCAGGACGGACTGTTGTGCTTGGAGGGGTTTGTCCTGAAAGACCTGCCAGCTGCTTTCAGCTCCTTTGCCCTTCAGAAATGCCCGAGATCCTCTCCACTGGTTTCCTGAATATGGCAAAATGTTATGCCTAAATATTTTTCCACATGGTTTGTGCTCTTCTCGTCTCCATTTGACTCCCCAAGCTCCTGATCTGGACTATGCTTTACAAAAAACCATCAAACTGTCCTCTGAAAATGTTGTCATGGCACATCATGGTGTACATAGGCCCAGCGGAGAACAGGTGTTTTTGTCAACGAATGGGCACGCGATTCCCTTCCATAAGGCACCAAATCGGTTCAGCCAGACACATTTCAGTCTTGAACTAAGACTAAGGAAAATGTTTCAGTTGATTTTGACATTGAGATGTATGTCTGAATAGATCATGTCATAACATTTCTTTTACGGTGAATACAGCAAAACGGGGAAAAAAAAAGTATGCGTTAAAATTTGTCTAAACTTCATATGTGATGAAGTGGAATGAAAATGAGTATAAATGTATCAGAAATTTAGATGGGGAACTGAAAATGTTCTGTGAGGTTTAGTTAACAGTTAAAGTGCCAGTAGGTGGCACTCAGGAATCTGTGACGATGTTGCAGTTGGGCCTTTCTCTGACCAAGGCAGGTTGATGCTTTGCAGTGCTGGGTGCAGCTCCTACCACACCCCAGGGCTCTCGTGGCTTCTCAGGGTCAGAAATATTCATATGTAGTGGGAACAACTGATTGGTACTGGAGATGGCTGATACGTGGTATGATATATCCATACATGGTCAGGAAGGTAGTGAGGCCTGGTCTGAGCATTCTGAACTATTTACTGTAAAGAGAGCTGCAATATTGTTTATATTTTAAAATATTGTATTGGTTTGTTGTCTTCTGTACTGGGATCTAATGATGTTGTCCAGTGGCATAGATTGCATCATTTAATCAGTTTTCAGTTTTGATTACAGCTACCAGCAGGAGACTCAGAGTTGCCAACTGTAATTAAAATGTAAAAAAACCAAACAAACCCAAAAAAACAACAAAGAAAACCACCCCAAATCCCCTCCAAAACAAGAAACAAAAAACAGTTCAGATATAATTAAGGCTGAGAAACATTTATTTTCCTATGAACTTCTGTACTACTGTGCTGAGGAAAGTTTTAAATTTGCTGTTCTCAAACATCCACGTCCTTGAGTTGTTTGGATCTGGGGTTAGATTGTAATTTCCATCTTAGTGCACATTTTTCTCAATGAATAATACAAATAACATTTGAATAATTTGTATTAATACTTAGGATTTTTCGGATTTGCAGTATAGCACAGGAATACTTTATTCTGATTCTGGTCATGTTTAAAGGAGCCTAGGTGCTTTGCAAGCAAAGATAAACACTTTGTAGGGGCCTCTTTACAGGTACCACTGGACTTTTCTCCCACTCGCTGCACATTTGGGACCAAAAAGACAGCACCACTGTCTTGTACAACCAGTAGATTTACCTTCCTGGCTTCTGCTACCGTGGATTTGTGTTTTATCGTCTTTAGAAGCTGATTGAAATGAAAAGATAGTTAAGAAGGGTCCAGCCCTGTAGTCTCAGGTACAGGTTGTATATCGATAAACTTATGGAACTCTACCATTTGCTGCTTTTGAAGCCTGTGTCAGAGGCGTGCTCATTTGGTGCTTAGAAACCTTTTATTAGGAATCCTGAATTTATTCCTGGACTGTTTATCTGTTTTTACACAATTTTATTTAGTTCAAATAGCTTTTTGTCTTCTCCAGTCTGCACTTTTTTTGGGTATTTTTCAGGTATATCTTGTCAGTAGACATAGTCCCCCCATGCTTTTGTTTGCTAACCAAGCAAAACTCCTCATGGTCTCACAAGGACGACCTCCTTCCCCTGATGATTCTAGATGATTATATTACTTTTTTCTCCTTTTTTCCCCTGCATGGCCACTTAGAACTAGCGCAAACTCCTGAGTACCAACGTATATCTGCAAACCCTTTACGTGGACCCAGTTGTTACTTCAGTCCTATGCTATATAAATCTTGAGAAAAATCCAACTGTGTGGATAACTTCCCTTGGACACACTTACATCTGACTGCAGGGCCTTCTTCCATAGTCAGTCCAGAAGCAGCTTTTCCATAAACATGATTTTCCTTGAGGTCTAAAACAGCTCAGGTGAATTGTTTCTGTAAATGTGTCTCTTCTTTTTGGAGTATGGAGGGATGCTAAACACTGTGGAAGCTGTAAATCAGCAGAAGTTAATCTTCTCCTTGGTGACTGTCTGCTGCTTCATAGGGTCCTGTACCTGCAGGCCATTCCGCTGGTCAGGGTGGAATAAATCATTTTGGAGCAAATGGTTAAGCCATATTTGGTCTGAAGATGAAAAAAATCTGTAAAGATATTCATATGCCCAAATGAACTACTGAACTATAGTCTTATTCCAGAAATTACATGCGCATTTGAGACTTTCAAAGAGTGGTAAAATTGTTTCTTTTCAACAAGTCTAGTAGAAGCAGGACTCGGAAGGCCTGGGCAGACTAAACCTGAGTATCTGTACCATTTTTAAACCTTAAAATAAAAATAAATTAATAGATTTTTTTTTTTTAATGTAGATGATGATTTGCTTAAAATATTCCAAACTATCAGCTTGGCAGGATCTTCATATCCTTTTGTTAACTAATCAAAGACAGATTGCAGTCAGGAGCCATATCTAAATTTATTAAGAAAATTAATAGACCATTTAAATTTTACTAGAATTAGGCTAAGATACAATAAGCATTTGCACCAGCAGATATTCATTAGCTGTAACATTGACCTGGTGCCTGCGTGTGTAATGAGAAATTGACATCTGGATTTGAATGGAGACAATGGTGCTAATAATGTGAGTTTGAATCATTAGAAAAAAATTACTAATATTATACATGTGTCAGATCTTATTTTTCATACTAATCCCTCTGTGTGTATTATGGATTGCAAAATCAAGGTTTGGAGGGCTAAGTTTGCCTAATCCAGGATTTTTACTTCTCTATTCTGTAAATCTCTGTGGTCTTGCTATGAGAGATAATTTTATTTATTTATTTGTACAGCATTTTTGGGAAGTGATCAGCTCGGTGAGTGGTGAGAAGGTAATTGTGTTTTTCCCTAAATGCATCAGTGTTTCTGAGTTAGATTACCATGAAAACAGATCCTTGCAAAATTTCAGCACATTGTCCATGGGTTTTATGCAATTAAGGCTTCATGATAATCTTGTGTCTGCTTTATAATGATATTTTTTTAATTCTAATGAAAATTACTACCCTTCCTCCATCCCTTTTTTTATTAAGTGACTTTATAAAACCTCCACAGAGCTTATGGCTGGATATGATGCTTCCTTGAGGTTAGTTTTCATTTTCAGAGAAGCTACCTCAGCAATCTTTACTGGGGATAAATGTGTGCAGTTGGGATTAGTTCACCCAAGAGTACTGTTCAGCACTTGAGAAGATTATATAATTGAAGTTCAATTATTTTTCAACTATTTTTTTGTGTCTTGGAATTGCAAGCATGATCAGTAAATTCTGTGTAGGACTGACTTAAAAGATGCAATAGTTCAGAATATGGGAAAACAAGATGACCTGTATTTGAAAACCTGATTGTTTGTGTCATTCACAAATGTAGGCAATGCTGAATTTATATACTGTACTTTATAAGTAATTCTAGGAATGACATTGATTTGTTGTTCTGTGATCTAAGGACAAGAATAAGGATTAATATTGTTCTCAGTACAGTTTATGCTTTTTGTTATGCCTGGCCAAATGAACATGTATTTAAAAAAAGTAATTCCTCTGCCATTTCAGTTGATATAACCATTTACAAATAAGTTGTACAGTGCTGAGAAGTTTTCTGTTCCTGTTGTCCAAATACATTTAATTTCCCCCATATTAGTCTACTGGTCATTGGCATTAGCTTCAGCCACATTCACATATCAACTATCTTGTGATGCAGGCAGCAACCAAAAATATTTGGCTTAGGGAAAATGAGCCATTACTTTGAGCATCAACTTCTGCTGCCTACTAGCCCCGGGTCCTCTGCGCTGATAGCTGTTTTCAGATGATGTCTGATTCTCTGGTGAATTAGTGTTAGAGGAGAATTTCATTAAAGTGCATGGATTTGAGATTCTTCATGCATCATGCAGCGATGGTGGGAACTTGTATGTAAATACTGCCACAGTTCTCATGTGAAGGGAAGACTGGTCCTGGGGTGAGGTTAATGGAGTGGATGGCTGTTACAGTTTGGGGTAGCAGGTTTTGCTCCCAGCCTTCCTGTGACTCTCCTGGGAATGTTCCCTCCTCTGTACTAGTGCTGAGCTCTCCATGTTTCTGGAAGTGCAAGCCATGAAGCTGAACTATTTTGAGCTTGGGCCATCTGGCTTCAATATCCCTTAATTTCTTTGTGGAATCCAAATGAGTTTGGTCCCCTGGTAGTTGCTGGATGCCAACAGGAAGCGATATGGTTGACAGTACTGCCAGCAATTCAGGACAGACATTTCAAAGCAAGCCAGTGTTTATCTGCCAGCTCTGATACAATATTTAGAGTTACATTAGAGTGGCAAAGCAAAACTTAGTGAGTGAATGTCACTTCTCTCCCTGGTCTGCAGCTTCCAAGGTTTCTTATCTTCCTCTCTTGCTGCTCTGCAAACACAGTTCTTATACGATATTCTCTTCACGCACTGTTGCCAATTCACATGTTTTGCATTCATGGCTGCCAGTTCTTAAGAGTTTGTGTTCAACTAGCTGGTCATCTGAGCCAACTCTGTCCCACAGGCAAGCAGCTTTTCTGATAGTTCAGTCCCTTCAGGCTCAGCAAGCCTACAGCCCTGCGGGCTTCTGCCTTCAATCCCTTCAGTCCCAGTAGGCAAAGGCAGATAGTGAGCAAACGGAATCATTTTTATTCTGTTTCGAAACAAGTAGAGATATTTCCGCAGGGGCTAATGGCTGCTTTACAACTGGTGGGAGAGGTTATAAAAGAAAGGAATGATCGTTGTTTATTTTTACATTGGTTTTAGCCTAGTTACTCTATATACCTCATAGCTTCTTTTATTTCCTATGATGTTCAGGCCAATGAACAGTGATCACAGACACTGACCAACCTTTACGGCTGGTACGAAGTAACATGTCTTGGAAAGCTTCAGTGTTTCATCCTGAGGAGGAGCAATCATTCTTCTCATTTCTTTCCTTCCTATTGAAGGCTGAAGTAACTTTTCTTCTGTTGTATACAGAGCTGACATCTCAGGAATGGATAATTCCAGTGATTATTCTAAAACTTGAAAGTTACGTTACTAGTAGAGAAGCAAAAGCTGGGATATGACTGTATGTGTAATACTAAAGTGTGCCTCCCTGTTTCGTTTCCCTCGGGCTTTGCTCAGGCCTATCACAGGAGTTCATGTAAAACTCGGTGAAGCAGAGATCTCTAATTTTACTGAGCAATCATTCTGGTGCTGGAAGGATGTTAATGATGTTTTACCACCTAAGAGGGTGATGAAAGGAGAGCATTTGAACACCTGAGCATGTATAATTTAAATGTAATAAAATCACAATATGAGTTCTAAGTAGGAAAATTAGCATCGCTAATTATTGCTTGCTGATTATTGCTGTAAGCTTTTCTTCAGGGTTTGGTTTTTTCGTTTGTGGGGATTTTTTTGATGTGAGGATTTTTGTGTGTGTGTGTTTTGTTTTGTTTTAAGTACATGCTGCTGGTGGATTCAGGTCTCAGGATAAATACCTGATACCACATATTCTCAAATTTCTGGCTGGCACCAACTTCAGATCTTTCTCTGTCTGTCAATTATATGTTGCACAGTTTGATTCAGGACCACTAAGAGGGAAAGTCTGGGCAGCAGGTGGGCATCTAAGAGTCCTCAATTATAAAGGAACCAACCTGTTTTTATTTATTACTGTCGTGAAAAAGGACAATATGAAATGGACCAAACCATCATAATTATCATGTTGTGCAGAGAGGGTGAGAGATTAGGATATTTACATGTGCTGCTAATACAGTTGTGCCTTTTTTGCTGAAGACAAAAGTTATAAATAACAGAAGTACCGAAAATTCCTTTGGTGCTGCAGGAAGGCCTCAAGGTTACTAAGCACATGTGTGACATAAATGCAGTAGAGCATTTTAATTAGATTCTTTCACCAGAACTCCTGACCTTCTGTGTAGCACATTAATGTATTTTACTAATTATAAATGCAATTAAAAAGTACTGAAATAAAATTAGGCTGATCTATCTAATTTACATTAAGCACTTTCAAGTTATGCAGATTTTCAAAGTCTTTTTCTGTCTTTCTTTCCTTTTCTTTTTCCAATATATGTTTGAGGAAAAAACTGTCTGCGTTAAAACAGCTGGAAAACAACCTTGTAGCAAAACAAATTTCTTTTCTGTGATTATTCACAGTGTGTGAGTTAATTTTCTAGGCAGTAATATGCTTAGCTATCATTAGGGTAGTGACTCATACAATAGAACCCATATGTGCATTGGATGCAGCGGTGGTTAGTACACTGGGTGTGCACTTCTCAATTTTTTCTTATGGGAATTGGGCTCAGGGGCTAACTAGGAAAGAAATACTGATATAATGGTCAAAACCAGTAGAGATTTATAAACAGTAAAGAAGCAGCAGAAGCAGTGTGCAAATAATACAGGCAAAACAGCTGGTGTGTTCATCAGTAAAACAGGCTGTTATCTCTGTCATCTACATTATTTTGGTAATACTTTCATAGTGTTTTAGATTTTTAGACGTGAGTGTAGAAAAATAAAATTTATTATTTTTGTCAAGAATCTAAATGTCAGTAGGCACTGTGCAGAGAACATAACACAATCCTTACCCTGAAGAGCTTATGATCTGATTTTAGATGGGCTGCAGAAACAGAGGGTAACTCTTAAGTACTGAACATAGAAAGAACCAATCTAAAGGTTGGAAATTTTGTAGAGTTACTCAGGCTTTTTAGTTCATGTTGTTTATCCTTAAGCCCTTTCTGTTAAGGATTAATTTATAATACATGTGTGTTTTAATAAAAATTCTCCAGTTTTTCACTCAAAAAAAAGGAAGCAAAAGGGCCTCAGGTTTTTTGTCCTATTCTATCTCTTCCCTAAAGAAGTAATGTAAAAAAAATAGTGGTGAGGAAGAAAAACTGACATACAAATAGATTGGAGTAAATGAACAAATTCAGTGCTCATTTCATGCCAAATATCTTGCATTAAGACCATAATATTTTTCTGCTATTTATTTGTGTGTGTTTATTGAGTTTGAGTCTTACATATCCGACATGAAAGTAGAAAGGTGAGAATAAAGCTTTGCTCATTATTGATGGTGACAGTGCTCTCTCAGAGATTATCTGTTAGATCTACAAGAGGCTGAGAATTCACCCATGGATGATTTCCAAGAGGAATTTCAGTTACTAAAACTCTAAGATTCTCCCCTTGATCTAGCAACATATGTAGCTCATTAGCTCAATATCTAATAAATATTTTGAAGTGAAGTAAATTAACTTACGATGGGAGAGTTGCACTGTTTAACTTCAGACATTTTACTTGGTACCCATGTTATAAATCTAGGTTCTTTGCACTGGTCAGTGGAGGAAGGAATGCACCTGACTTTAAATCACTGTGGTGGTTTTAAGCTGGTTGGCAGCCAAACGCCACACAGCTGCTTGCTCACCCTCCTCGCAATGGGTTGGGGGAGAGGAGCAGAAGGGTAAGAGGGAGAAAACTCGTGGGTTGAGTAAAAAGCAATTTAATAATTGAAATAAAATAATAATTACAATAATAACAATAATAGTGATAACTGAATATACAAATACAATATACAAATGAGTGATGCACAGTGCAACTGCTCACCATCTGATGACTGACAGACAGCCCATTCCCAGATAGCAATCCTGGAGCAGAGAGAATCCCAAAACCAAAACCACTGCCCTGGAAGGGAGAGGGAGAGAGAGCCCGAGCGAGCCCCTTTCTGGCCAGCCTTCATTTGTATACTGAACATGATGTTATATGATATGGAATATCTCATTGGCATATCCAAATGCCAGTCTGGGTCTGTTAATTTTATGACGCTCCCCCCCAGTTTCCTCTGCACCTGCAGACTAGCAAAACATGGGAAGCTGGAACATCCCTGATTTTCTTAGCAACAACTGAAAACATCAGTATATTATCAACATTCTTCTCATAACAAATCCCATACTGAAACCAAAACACAGTGCTAGTCTGTCTGCTACGAAGAAAATTAGCTCTATCATAGCAAAACCAGGGCAATTGCCCTCTAAAAGCAAATATATGCCCAGTACACTTGAGGTCATGGTCGTGGGGGAATCGGAACACAGGATAGTGAGGAGGTCTTACCTTTCTCAGAGAGGATGTTACTTGTGGGAAAGCAGCAGCTCCTGTTCTGGAGCATGGCCACTGCTATACCTTAACAGAACTTCCTTGCTCTGGTTTCTGTGAGCAGCTACTCAGTAGGAGTCAGAAAATATTGCTAGGCACAACAAGGACTCTCTTGAAACAAAGTGCCAGCAGGTCTCAAATCCTACTTAGTTCAAATCAAGATTTAGGCTGAAAGTGCCTCTTACAGCTTAAAAACTTGGAAACAGTCACCTCTCTCAGCAGTTTTACTTTCTCAATTAATAGCCTCATACCGCGGTCAGAACAAACAATTTGCAAGCCATCACCATGGTTCTTGTAGGCATTCTGAGTCTAGTTATTACCTAACAAAATACTCACTGGTCCCACTTTTCTGCTTGAAACATTAGAATGGGACAGCATTATATGTGTAAGCAGGATTGCCAGAGGTTTTTGCAAATTCTAGCTCAGTGTTTAGGATTGTGTGAAAGGACCTGAAATATTTGAGATGTTTTGCTTTAAGCTTTTTCCTCTCCCAAAACAAAATACCCATATTTAGGAAAATGTTTATGTAGTAACACAGTTAAAAAATGAAAAGCTTTGGAAATGTGTATATTCCCATAAAGATACATATTATTGTTGTACAATCAATATTTAAGTGAAAGCTTTTCTCTGAGAAAAAAAAAAAAAAGGTAAAATCTATTAAACATACTCCAGACTGCTGTCAGAAGTGATTGTTTGGTAGAAATGATCCAGCAATTAAGTATGGATAAAGTTTGCATGGTTCATGATTAATTTTTGAAAATTTTCTTCAACATTTAGTTGTGCATATTTCAGACCATGGTTATTTTAATTACAAGACTTGATATTCAAGTGAGATCTAGTTTTTCTATCAAGACTGAATATGAGGCAGAACTCCAGACTGAATAACATAGCCTTGGTCAGAGACCCCCAGTGCATCCCCTCTCTACGGCCGAAATGCAGCGATGCATACCTTCTAATTATGAAATTAGATCCTACCAAAGGCCCGTGGTTTTCTGTTGACGTGTTCTGTTGGTATGAGATGGATTTAGGCAGAGGGTTCAGTCCTTTGCTGAACAGAAACCTTTTTAAAAAGGTTGTGAAAGTCTTCAAGGGGAAATAGATTAATCAAATTTTAATATCGGGGGAAACAACACTTTGAATCCTTATTTGAGTGGGTGCCTGAAAAAACACAGTAAGAATAGACTATTTTAAAACTGCCTTTTTTTTAATAAGGTTTTAGTTAGATATAATAGTTTTTGTTCTTTGTAGGTATTTTTGTAAACTTTTGTCCTTATGGCATGGTCCAAAAAAAAAAATTTACTTCCCCCCACCCCTCCCATGAGGATGTTTGCAAAAGAGTACTTGTAACATCTAAGTTTGTAAAACCTTGAAATCCTACCTTTCTTCCAAAATTGCAGCCCAGTGTGCAAGTAGGATGGACAGGAGTCGCATGTGCCAAACCATCTTCGGCACTAACAAAATGAAGACTTTGATCCTATGGGAGAGACAGTTGAATTAGCCAATAAGAACAGAAAGAATGATCAGATTTAGATAATCCAAATAAAATTTAAATTTAAAAGCAAATTAATCTATTTTCTATTTGAAATGTCAGAAGCTTATAAGGCACCCAGCAAAACAGTAAGTTAGACTTTACAAGCTCTGCAGTGGCTCTGCAGTGAAATATGACAGGCAAAGTGGTCTCGGTAATAACTCACACACGGCCTTGATAATAGAATCTTTTACTGAGAGAACGAGTGTGGTGGCTAAGACACTGGGGTTATCCTTCTCAGTGTCTCAAAAAAGTGATATATGATCATTAACTCCTGCTTGGTGGAAAGGCAGAGAGGAGTTTGATAGCTTGAGAGTGGCGGCTCTGCAGTAACAGCTGCACTGCAGGCTGACTTACACTTTGTGAACCCCTGGGATCTGGTATCAGCTGGTATAAATTGACACAACTCTATTAATTTCAATTAAGTCACACCGGTTTACACAAACCGAAGATATGGCCCGTTATTTCTTCGTGCCTACTCTAGCAATGAATCCAAGTATGTGATTAAGAATACAAGAACGCTCATTACAGTTAATGCCACGTGCTTAAAGCCATGAGCTTAAAGTTAAGCAGATATTTAAGTGCCTTGTGGTATCAGTATCAGCATGCAGAGCTGCCTGGTGCCAGCCGAGACGTTGTTATAGCAATTTCTGTGAAAGGAATCTTGATTTGTAGTGAGCATCTTTCCTGTTGGTCAGCATATGGCCAGCTGGATTAACTGTTGTTTGTAGTATTTTCTCCTGCCTCAAAATATTTCTTAACTTGTGTCATGGATGTAGGAATAAGGAGAGGAGTCGTTGAGCAGTTTCCTTAATGGTAACTTTCTTACTGAATATGATTTGTCTTAATCCAAAAGAGAAGTCTGAAATTCTCTTCCAAACCTTGCCTTTGAAATGCAGTAGGACTTATCACAAATGATATCATCTTGGTAGCTCACATAATCCCATGGGTATAAGGTTTATATATATATATATTTTAAAGAATTTCAGCAGCTACCATTTTAATTTTGTCAGTATAACTATATATACAGGAACATACAGTGCAGGGAGGCACGGGATGATTTTTTTCTCTGTGCTGTTAAAAGCAGAGCACAGCTTGCAGCGTCAGCCAAGGCACCACGTCCTGAGGCTGAGACGCCTTTCTAGAAATGTGTGTGTGCCTGTAAGGATTGCGTTGGTGACTTGGCTGACCTGAACTCCATGTAGCTGTAGTGCTCCTGCTAGTAGTAGCCAAACTAACTCCTTTGGTATGTCCTTCAGAGCTGCAGTTGCACTTTTGACAGCAACCAACATCTGTAGCATCACACGAACTGTACAGTACTTCCCATACACATTATAACTGGAGTTTGTAAACAAAACAAATAACCAAGAACCTAATCTCTCCAAGCAGGTAATTTTACCAGCAATTAATCTAATAGATCAGATGCACGTTATCTTTCATCAGTTATAACTGACAGCATTCTCTGTAACCTACCTTTACATGCCCCAGCTCAGGATAAAGATAGGGTGCTTGTCTTTAGGTAAGCGTAAAAAAATGTCTCCAGGTCTTCTTTGCTCACTAATCGGAGTGGCATTCACCCTCTCATTTCTGTGACTGAGCCTTACTTTGCCAGACACATACACTTAGGAGGTGTTTTCATCATGACATTAATAATGAGAATTGACATGTTCTAAATGAGGAATCCCTTGTTGTGCCTGGTAGCATTGATGGATATTTGGGGAAATTGACAGCTTCTGAAAAACGTTTTTGCCATGACCAGCAATTCTCTGACAGATTTTTAATGGTTTTCATAGAACTCTCACTAACTTGAACACTTTTGCAGATGAAGTGGAAAGTGGTGAAATGTGCTGCTTTAACACTTTTGAAAGTTAGTGAAGAAACATGGAACAACTCTAAAGTTCACTTCTAAATTGCAATCCTTTTTTTTTTTTTCCCTCTCTGAAAATATTTTTTCCTCTGTCAAAACTAAAAGATGGGAATGGATTAGCTAAGGGGCAAACATTTGTTATGATACACCAGGACTGAGCTATATAACCCCCATTAACCTTAATGGGAACCACAAAGCTCAGTCTGCTCATTTAGATGGAAATATCCCCCTGCTCATCAGGGATCAATTGCACTGTGTGTTACCTGCTTTCAGTGTCTCATTCAATGTGGGGGTCACTGTCATGACCTTGTAAGCCTTGGACTACAAGAAAGAGAGGACAGATACAATGGGGTTATGAGAAGAAAGGTAGAAATATAAGCTAAAAAGCAGGAGAGAAAAAGTTATAAACGTTGGTAGGTAACTCATGTTAGAAGTTCATATGGAATGTAATTGCAATTAAATCACAAGTCTCCTTTACAGTTCAATGTGATACTGCAGGAAATCAATACAAAGATAACAGCATATAGAATTGAGGTTCTTTGGAGAATTCCTAGATTTAAAATAGTTTTACAGGAAGAATGTGTTAACTCTTTTTTTAAAGAAAACTTTCCTATAAAGGACAGAATAAAATAGTGATTTTTATATATTCCTACTTTTAGCTCCTCCCCCCAAAGTTAGACATTGCATACGTAAACCTGAGCCGCTAAGGGCTGTGTTATCAGAAGATTCTAAATGGAATTGATGTTAATCTCTTTTTGGATGTCAGTTATGCTTATGTGCCTAAATCCAGTCTTTATATTTGAATCCCAGTTGATAGCTTTATTGAAAAAGATCTCCAGTTGCTTTTTTAAGCGATAGGAGGACTGTGATTAAGTATGGCAGAAGCTCAATTCTGTGGTGCCATCTCTTATGTCGTATTGGTGAAAATAACAGCTATCTTCTGCTGCAAAGAGCATTATATAGTTAAGAAAGGGAAGCAGAGAGGAAACAGCAAAGCTAGCATTATAGAAGAGACATGTTTATTGTGAAAAATTGTTAAAGTTTATATTCATGATTTGAGGCTGCCCAGTGCATATAATAAGAGATATAAGTTAAACTGAAAATAAACGTTGTGCTGCCATAGGCATGATTTCCAGTATTACATTCTGCTTCATTAATACCAAAATAAGAACTCCTGTCCCCAGGTTGAGTACAGCAATCTCAAAGCTAACACAGGAGAAGTAGTACTGGTTTCCAAACGTCTCTCACAGCCAGAAAATTACAATAGAACTAGAGATAGAATTTAGGAAAATTGTTTCCAGTAGCTTATTTTTCATGCCTGGGAATGAATAATCAGTTTTCAGCTCATCATCACTTTCTCATCTTAAGGCTTGCATTTCTAAGCACGTAGTAATACAACTCAGAAGACAATTTTGTCTACCTCTGTAAAGAAGAGTTCTTCCAGAATTCCCACCATAGCCAGTACTAAATCATAGTATTCAAGGACTACATGAGCAGGAATAAAGTTATCTTGACCTCTAAATTAAAGTTTACAGTGATATCCAAGAGAAAAATGGAACTCCAGGATGTTAGCCAAATTGTCTCTTTCTAGCTCAATAGAAGTTCATGGTAAAAAGGCAAACCAGCCCTCAAAAAAAACCTCCCCAAAAGAGAAGAAATCCAAAAGGATTTTAAAAATTAGGTTAGTTGGTGGTTTTTTGTTCGTTGTTCTGTTGGTTTGGGGTTTTTTTAGGTTTTTTTAATGTTTACCGGATGATGGGCATTACAGTGCATGACTCAATCTCAATATTATGAATACCCAGTAGGTGAGATTGTAAATTGTTGGTTTGGCCAAAATGTGAACCACCACTACCCTCCCTCTTAAATTCTTCTGAGACTAAGAATTCATGAAAAGGTGATTCTTCCGCAGAAGATCACTTCCTGGCATGCCCCCAGGGAAACCACCTTACCAAGAAACTGTGTTTCCCACCTATAGAGACAGAGTTCTCCAGTTCTGTATTCTAACAAGAGGATTTAAGTGGAGTTGTGTCCTGTATGTTATGGTGGCATCTCATAGTCCCTTATTGTGAGATTATTTAATTCCTCAAGCAGTTTCTGGCATGGTGGATGAAGGCATGCAATATACCATTTTAATTTATCCCAGTCTTTTCCTTTTCTCACTGCAAACACAGATTGATGAAAAACATATGAAAGACCTTGACATCAATCGAGTTTATGAAACTGCCACCCAGGTCTGTGTTAGGATGGCTTCTCCTGAATCAATTTCTCCTTACAGTTATGTAAACAGGTCTTTTAGTTTGGCCTCATTGCAAACAAACAGCTTATTGATGCAAGACAGGAGGCGACCTTCTTGAATATCTGTGTCCTGAGGTACACATCTCATTGACAGCAAGTCCTCACTAGACTCTAGAGAAAGTCCCCAGTACAGGGGTCAAGAACCACTGTCTGTGGAAGGAATTTGGTTTAGACAGCAAGGTAAATACCTCTCTGAGCAGATTTAAGAGAATGACATCAATGCTATAGAGCTTGGGTTGCTGATACAGTTAGCACTGCAGGGGCCAAATTATCACAAATTAGTAACTGGTACTTTTGGTTTTTTTTGTCTTAAAGTAGTGAGTCTTTTCTGTGGGCTCTGAAGGCTGGTTATGCTATTTTAAAAATACAGTAGAACTACCAGTTGCTGGTGTACAGTCTGATCTGAATTCCTACATTTCCACTTCAGCAGTGATATCTTGGGATCTTATTTGGAAGCAGCAATTTTAGTTCTAGTAACTCTTTCTGTGGATGGTCATTGGGAGTTTATTTTACTGAGAAATGGAATACAGCAATATGTGAAGAAAGACATTTTCAGACACTTTTAGTTATTTCCCTTCAGAATATTTTCCAGCGCTGTGTTTATCGGGGCTGTTTTGTGCTTTTCTCCCAGTTATAAATAACCGCTGAAGACTGATGTGTTTACTTTGTTTAACCATGGCCGTGATGAGTCGAGGACACATTAAATCATCCTCAGGCTCTTATTTGCAGCCAATTCTGAAATAACCAGCGTAGTGACATAAAATTACTTCATACTGCAGAGATTTTTATATTGGCTTAAGTCTCTGAAGTCTCCAGTGCTTTACAACAAGACACTTTAATGGTGAAACACTGACAGCAAAGATGAAAGTCCATGTGGAATTGCCTAGCAGACAGCTCAAGGTTTGTTTAAGGTGCTAAGATATGAAAAAGGGAGATTATTTTTTCAGAGCTTTTCCTTGATGACCTTACAGATCTAGCTATTATTTATTTAGATTCAAAATGTCTTTGTGTTTTAGAAACAGTGATGGAGAATGGTGATACTCTTCTTCTGATGAGATTAAAAGGGGAAGATGTTATTTTCAGGCAATTTCTACAAATACAGCCTTTGTGCATGCATGTTTGTGGTGCTTCTCTGAAAACCCCATTTGCATTTGCTAGTGTTAGTTTAATAATTTGACCCCTTTTTGTTTTGGAATTACCTGCAAGCAAACTTCAGGTTTATAGTTGTTTATAGTTGTCTATTGTCATCAAAAGTAAAAGTGACTTTGAAAAATCAAGCTTGTGTTGTTATACGGTACACACAAAATTAACGTGTCTCCTTTACACTGTCAATTGCACATCAGCTCAGTATTTGGAACGTGTCTCATTCTAGTAATATATTAGTAAGATTGTATCACTGATTAATTGTATGTAATTAGCAATGACTTAATAATGTGTGTCTGGGAATTATATCACTATTTGTTTGTATTAGAAAATGAATTGCAATCAAACTGCATTCCA
The DNA here is from genome assembly GCA_907165065.1 of Caprimulgus europaeus. The sequence goes on along the minus strand of OU015540.1, from coordinate 14,692,400 downwards.
ATACTGATCGGTGCTTACTCTGAAGTTACAGGAATCAACGTGTAATTCATTCTTATTTCACTTCTTTTTCAGGTGTCTGAGAAACAAGATGAGCTTTCTCCTGTGGGTTAAAAAGTCTGAGCTCAATTATATCATGTTTGGGAATGAACTGCAGAGTTCAGGACCATTTATGGAAATCACTGGTTCTTCAGGGAATACTACAGTATTTAAGTCAAACAATTTGTAGGCCAGGAATCCTCCCCTGAGGAATGAATGCGTTACAGGAGTTGAAGAGTCATTCATACAGAAGTCTGGAAAGAGGGAAGGGTGATGTGTTGAAATTCTTTTTGTTTGCATATAAATAATTCATTGAAATCATCTTTCTTATAGTGGTTTCACTCTGTTTCAAGGGAAGTAATTAAAATTATACAGGTCTTATTTATTAATGCTAGTGGGAATAGGAGATATTGCAGCTGGAACAACTTTAAATTACCCAAAAGAAAATTAGAGCTGTGGACTCATGGCAGGTAAACTGAAAATAAATATATTTTTGAAAGGGATCTAAAGGCATCAGTGACTATATACATCTACTTCCCTGTAAAGGTAGATAATAATAATTCTGCTATTAGCTGTAAACTTTTGTTACCCAATACTTGGAGGAAACAACTAAATATTTGGAATCAAGTTCTTACTGAATATAATTTCTTGGTTCCCCTTCTTGTACCCAACAAAGCTGTAAAGCTGGAACTAAAATTTTTCAGCAAAATTGTGTTTTGTAATGCTCTGGCATTTCTGATGGGAAGTAGCGGAGACGGTTGTATTATTTGGAAAGCAGAATATGGAATTAAGCAAAAAAGTAAACACTGTAGTTTGTAATCTTGGTAGAGAAGTTACCCTTTATCTTCTGGTGAGAAAGAAGTACAGAAAGGCAGAGGTGGGTCAGAGCAGTGGACAGTTCACTCTTTGCATTTCAGTTCGTTGTAACTTGCAGGAACTGAATATAAATACTTTGAGACATGAAATATGAAATACTTCAACTTTTAAAACTTGAGATTTGGGTAAAAAATCATTACTGATGTATCATGAAATGACAGTAGTTTCTAATTTATAAGATTAGGAAGTGGTTTTATTTGTACAGTTTCATGCTTTTTTAAAAAATATTGAATACATATGAGAGAAAACACAAAGAGAGAAGATGATATAAATGATGACAATGATTCTTCTAGAGGGGTGTGGTAAATTTTCTTTTCCCTGTAGTTTTTTTTTTTCCCTGAGAGTACAAGGTTTAGGCATGAAAAAAGGTTCCTACTCTAGAAAGAATATGCTTCTGCAATGTTTCCCAGTGAAATTATTTTAAGTTAGTATTATGATACTGAAGTTTGTAAAAACTACCTGCCAACCTGATCTAATATTAATAATTAGGCACAAATGTAACTATTACCTATGTAACTTACTGTTTTGTAAGTTCTGGTGGAGGTTTGAAAAAAGAAAGGAGGATTTTGGTATTTATTTGCAGGATTTGAATTATATTTAATATTAAGAATCTGTTTAAAAGTTTTTGATTGCTTTCTTTGAAGGTTTTCCCACTTAATCTAAAACACAGCTAGCAAATCACATGGTCGGTGCAAATGAAAAATATTCTACCCCCTATTGAAACCTTACCTGGTTTTGATACGAGAGCTTATTTTTTCTCTCCATACTGCCAACACTAGCTTTCTACAGGAACTAAAGCACAAAATATTCACACAGGATGTAAGTCAGTGAAAAGAAGGAGAAAGGTGGGAGAGGCTGACTCTTGTTATGTCTGAGAGACAACAATTCCAGAAATGTGAATTATGGCTTTGGAACAAAGTAGCATTGAAAAGGTATATAATCTGGATAAAAAACGTCTTCAGAAAATTTAAAATAGATATTCCCTTTAGTCAATATCAGGAGCTTAAATTTATATATCTTAGGAGAATTTATCTCCAGACATAGCAATAAATTTATCAGAAACAGTACGTATTCACAATCTTTTTGAAGAGGCTCCTATTACAACTTCTCATCAAACCTTGTTAGAAATTGATTCCTTTTAATGCTCTTCATAATAATACATTTTATAGTCAAATACTCCAGAGACACATAAGGAAAATTTTAAAAGAAAGCAGAACTGACTGGTCTGGTGATTCTGAAGAAACAAGCTTTCCATATTATATCTCACTGGTATCTTGGGGAAAAAAAAAAGTTATCCTGTTTTTCATAAATTGATCTTTGGAATATGTTAATGCCTTAGCTGATTGGAATAGAAATTAAAAACATTCACAAATTGATAGACCAAAAAAGAAGATAAATTGAAAGGATTCTCTGTGATTTAATTTCTAAAGCATAATGGGGTGATAGCTAGCATTAAAATCAGAAAAATATATAGAACTGCCACAAGAATATCTCAAAATTCTCCATCCTTTTTGTTTGGTACTTTTTGAAAGATTTGGAAGGCAGGAGAGCATCTGACATAGCGTTAGGGTTGTCTCTGTCTTCCTACCAATTTCAGTATTTCCAGAAGAGCTTTGTGCACAAAGCTAATTTTGTTAACAGGTCTGACCAAAAATGACAGTATGGTGTATTTAACTTCATCAGTAATGAAGTTCTGCTTCTTCCACAGTTTGCTGTCTGGGGCCTTATGATAAGTCTAGTTCAGCAGCAGTCCAGCAAATATTTTAACTCTTTTTAACCTAGTTAAAAATAATCATTAGGATTAGTAGAAAAAGTAGATCCTTTTGTGTTCAATAAAACTCTTCCTTGATCTCATAAATTTCCTTTTATTTCTCTTGTCCTAGACTTCAGCTCAAAAGTATGTGAATGTAGTAAGACTAAAAAAAGCATCTAGTCAATATGATGGGGCAGCTTGATAACGAAACACCCTTTTAATGAAGTCACACAGTGACGAGGGTCAGCAGTGCTTGCACGTGGCACAAACACAGCTAGCAACTGTTAATTGATAACTCAGGGTCTGTAATACAGCAGAAGTAGAGGGAGAATAGGAGACTGAAAATAGTGGAGTTTGTGTTCTTTGAGCTTGCCTTCTGTTACTTGAACTTTTAGGGCTCAAATTTGGAAGGTCTTCTGTTGTTAAGCTTGTTTGCTCCTCTATTTGCTATTTGTCTGTTCGTCCCCTAATCCTGAGACCCGTTCCTCTAGAGAACCATTCCCATCTTTCTCTCTCTCTTTGTTAAGAGGATGGAATGTCTATCTCGATTCCTGTTTTCTTTGTGCAGTAACTTCGAGTAAATACGTCTCATCCTGACTGAATTTAACTGTTTGTATGTACTACTCCCAAGCAGAAAACCCTTCCAGTACTAGTTATAATGTTTACTTCTGCCTTTTTGTTGTAAAGGTGAGCAAAAGTGTGTGTGTGGGTGGGGGAGGTGGAGAAGGAGCTGCTGTTTATTGAATGCTGTTCATAAATTCATAAGAATAATTTTTGGTTTGTGAGGCCTAGGACGAGATCAGTGTGATAGATAGGATTCTCCAGAGCCTGTCTTCTCCACAATGCCACAGATATCCAAATAGGAACTAATTTTCTTTCAAATAGCCTTAATTCCCACTCTGTGCTTGCATGCCCTTCAGGGAGAGGACAACTACAAAGCTAAGGAAATAAGAGCTTAGCTTTTACAGAATACATGGTGTCAGGGGGATACAGGAAGGCAGACACATGTTGTATTAATAGGAATGAGAAGAGAGAGTATGAATATAACAACAACATTCAGCAGTTTTCCAAATGTAACATTGTAAAGCTTTACAATTGCACTAGATATAATTTAATATAAATTTTTTATATCCAGAGTTAGCGCATAATATATTCATCTAACTGAAAACTTCAAAGTTCTGGGTAATAATTCTCCTGGAAAAGAAATACATACAAAATATTTTCATAAAAATTGAAAAATGTTTGATTTGGTGAAAGTCTTTTTTAGTCATAGAAGCATTTTAACTGATCAGCTCTGTAGGACTTGGTTAGGGTGCCATCCAGTCCTTTGGCTTGCAGAAGAACCCTGCAGTATGGGCTGCACTGACTGCAATACCCATTCTTGCAGATTGTTTCTGAAATCTCAGAGGAAAAAAATGCAACCGTTACGAAGTCATCCAGAACAGCAGAACTCTGGCTGGCAAGTAATATCAGAGCCTGTACTTTGTAATTTGGTTACTGTGATTTATTATGCCTTCTGATGTTTCCTGTGTTTTTCTCTATGCATTTTTTTCAGTTAAGTAAATTTGATAAAATATACCATCACATGACAATAGGAGAACTGATACAGAAAATAATTCATAGTGTAGTATTGATAAATGCTTATTGAAGTAATAGCAATATATCATCAATCACCTGTGTTCATGTTTGATGGCATCATATAAACTAATTCAGAATGAGTGTCCTTTGCTTTAACCTTGGGTGTATTTGCAACTTACTCTGGAGGAAAGTAATAATCTTTCATTAACTGGTAGGTGTGAAATATCCTTTATCAAGAGGGTAGAAGAGGAGGCAAATTAAAATAGGTTTCAGAGTGTGTCCTGAGTCAAAATCTGTCTTTCTCTGCAGTTTTATAAACTGCAGGAATTATTATTATTATTATTATACATTTCAAAGGGTGTGTAAGTGAATGAATCTATGTATTTTGCAGGTTTGTTCTTTTGCTCTTTTTTGCATTTTATAGTATGTATTCAAATGTTCATATAAAAAAATTAAAGGACACACAAAATCTTTGATCTTGCTACAACTTTAATTCTTAAGAGCCTATATAAGGCTGTGCTTTACATTATACATTAAGGTACTTGTAATTAGAAACTTGTGGTAATGACCCATTCTCAGACAAAGTAGCACTGTTCCTTGTTTTCTATTAACTGCATTGAGAGTTTATTTGCTGAGAATTGAGTTTAATTTGATTAGCAGGAATTGCGAGACATTTGCAACACAAGGTATATTAGCATAGCACTTTGTAATGAGAACCAAAAAGCATTTAGAGGAAGAGCTAATTATTGGAGATTTTCCTTCTTTTAATAAGGAAGGTCTAGCTAAATTTTAGTATTCTACTCTCAAAATCATTTAAGCTTTAACTCCTGGCTAAAATTAAAATAAAATGGATTGCAAAAGTTCAGTAGATGTTTTCTGAAAGTAACTGTGGAGTAAAATCCACCAATTTGCTAAAGAAAGTTTTAATCTGAAAATTTGGCAGTACCAGTAGGCTTTTTTCCTTATTTTTCAGTTTATTAAGCTGATAGCAGTGTACGTTTACTACAGGGGAAAGATATTCACTGTGTTCAGCAAGAAACCCCTCTACCTCTTTTCTTTCTCCCCCAAAACAGGCTGATGTGTCTTGTAACAAAGTGCTGTACACTGACCTGACTGGAGGCTCTTGTAATGCCCATCACAAAATCCTGTGAAGACACTACTAATTCTATTAACTTACTCTGAAGGCTTTTCATTGATTTTTAACTTCCTAGCAATTTTTTTGTTCAGTCTGTTGAGTAACTTTCTGTCCAATGCTTATCGCGCCTGTCACATGGGGATGGTGTGCCTGGGTTAACCAATGTGCCTCAAGGACTCGACCTGTTCAGAGAATGCAGTGGAGAGCCTGTCGCCTCTGACAAGGCAGTTCCTCTCTGTACCTCAGCGAGTTTCTTGGAAATAGCTGTTGGATTGTTAAGAATCTAGCTGAAAGTCTGGTTGAAACATATTTTCAGTCCAATACAATAGTCAAAGACCAAGTCCCGGATCAATAAAAGATATCTTAGTACTGGAAAGTATTTAAACAACCTTTATAAAGTTTAAGTGAAATAATATATGAATAAAATCATATACATATGACCCATAAGGAAGATGCTGGTTATTTGCTCATGGAGAAAAGTGTTTTATTCTTGGTATTCTCCTTCTCAAAAACAGGTTCTTGTCTCTTCTGGAAATACTTTTCACTATTCTACCCTTAATTCTTCTGCTTCTTTTGTCATTTGCATAAGTTGGCAATCAGGAGCTATGTTCCTTAAATAGGGTTGCTTATCATTCTGGAAGTGTTCCAAGGTAAAGTAGCCACTTTATTAAATACACAGTGGCTTTTCTGCCTCATGTTCTCTCTGCCAGCTCCAAACCAAACATTCTTGGTCAGTTGTAGTCTCTGGTTTTTATTCCTTTATGTTTAACCTAATTCATTTTAGGCTTAGTGATGGTGTTGGCAAATAACCACGTATTTGTCTTAACAGGCATGCAATTGTAATGATGGTGAACTTTAACCAAAAGCTAGGTGTATTTACTATGAAACCCCTAGAAAATTCTGGAATAGATGATGGCAGTTTAACAGCTATCAGCTGCTGCACGGTGTTGAAAATCCAGACCACAATTTTATCTACTTTACCCAGAATCCTGTTTTGTTTCTGCTCAAAACCAATGCATGTTCTGAGACCTGGTGTTCAGTTACCAAGTTTAGTACCTAAATTATAGTTGAATCCTATTTATTTACATAATTTCATTAGTAATAAATTAGTTTTGCTTACTAAGTTTTTATAATTATACCTTCCTCTAGATTTCTTTATCTGGAGTTTTGGCATGGTAGTAATTCTATTTATATTCTCGCTGAAACCTTTGTCTTTCTTTAAGAATAGTCCCTCTGCTACAGCATGCTGCCAGATTTTTTTGTATTTGCTTAATTCTCCTGATTTGACTGGAGAGAAATTGCAATTACAGTTAGCCAAATATGGAAAATATGTTCCTTCCCATCTTCTAGCATTAGTATTTGCTTGAAGTTTTGAACAAATCTGAATCAGAGTTCATTTGCACCTGCTATGGGTTTGTTTTCCACAAATACTGTAGCGGATAAGCTTACTGGTATTCAGTGAGCATGCTGGCAGCAAGTTTTCAACAAATATTTCAGAATATTTGCAGAAAGAGAATTTTAACTTTGGTTATCCATATAGGGCTAATAATAACATTTTATGGTGAGGCACAGTAATCTAACTGATATGTATATTTAACTGAGGCTGCTCACAAACAAACCTCAACTCAGCTGAAGAATTAATCACAAAACACACAGATTTGTTTCAGTAACTAAATTAGGAAGATTGCAATGTTTCTCTACATGTTGCTGGTACTTTGCAACAGCAATTGAACAAAATATGTATTAAGAACTATGTAATCACCTTAATGATGTAAATTAAACACGTTAACCCAACAGCTGAAATTACAACACTGTTTTGCCTTGATTTCTATTTGCAGTAGTGTATTTGCACTCAGTGTATCTATAGGCTGTAGTCCATATAGGTGAGTGTCTTGTCTTGTTGCTAAGCAAAATGTGAACAGAACAGGTCATAAGCATATTAGGAGAATTTGGACTGTATGAATCCTTCTCTCTCTTTTTCTCCACAGTGAATTTTATATTTACCAACTGCTTTACTAGACTTCACTGGTGAGTGGCAGAGACAGGAAGTATTTCTTAGGTTTGAGTGCTTTGTGCAGGGCACAGCTGCAGTCCTTTGAAGGCCCCTATCTCACTTCTCTGCACTTCCTGGCATACTAAGGGGATTTCATGCTGCAGTCTCTTTAGGTATGGCAGATATGTTCCCTTGGGCGCTGGGGAGCTATGGGAACATCCCATGGTGTAGAAGATCAGCACATAACCCCCAGCAAGGGAGCAGAATTAATGTCACTCCTCTCTAGCCATTACTGCAGTTCCCTTTTTGGCTCTATGTGGTGTTATCTCAGTGCTAACAAACTGCAATCCTTCTCAATTAGCAAGTGAGAAAAATATGTAGACCTCAGTGGCATCTGGCTCACAAGAGTAATTTGTCTTGCTAGAGTTATGTCACCTGGGCTTTCCTCTCCCTCATTTGTGGTACTTTGGAGACCAAAGTGCAGCAGTGGTGGTATTTGTTTCTCTGTCTTCTTGCTTCATGACTGCCGAAAAACTCTTGGTGTGTTCATCACTGTAGTTTCCCTTCATTATTATTTGTTATCCTTGGGTTGTGTGCTTTTGTTGAAATTTGTTATTTTCAGTATCTTAGGTTTGGTTTGGTTTTCCAGTCTTTTAGTTGCTGCTGCCCCTATTCACACTGAAATCAATGTAAGTTTCCTTTTTAACCAAAACGTTTTTAAAGACTACTCCAAATGCAGCCCAGCAGGTTTCTGGTCTTAACTGAAATTAACTGTCATACATGGGATTTGTTTATTTCCTCACATCCTTCTGTCACAGATGTTTGTCCTTTGGCTTGTTCCTTTTTCTAATTAAATTTTTATTATAGTTTGAAACACCTTCTGTCTAACCACTTTCCCCCCCAAATCAAATAGTTCATTTATTTCCTCTTCACCTGTAGTGATTCCCCAAAAATGAATGCTAATTTAAGTCTGGTTGAAAGTGACCTTTATATTCAGCTGTTTTGGATAAGAGTTGTTGCAAACATATATCTTTTTATGCTATACTATTTCTTACTCTTCTTGAATTATGAATCCACACAGGCTGCACCGAGTGTTGTTCACTGTTACTTGTGAAGACTGATGCAGACTGTATGATGAGGATGGTGGAGCTCATTTTCCATATTGATGCCTCAATTTCTTTCTGTGGTCACCACTAAGTTATAGGTAGCTGAAAAATCAGAACGATGCTAACAAAGGCAACTCTGACCAAAACAACGTCAAGAGACAGGCCAGCAGCAACTCTTAAAGCATATGATTTCCTTATTTTCTAGCTAGTTTGTGGAAAGCAAATGCATGAAAAGAAATGAAATTTCCCCGAATTAATTCTCTGACAAGCATAGAAGAAGACTGAAATTGGAGTGTCGAAGCCATTACCAGCTTCAGCTGTCTGTCTGACCAACAGATACTACTGCCATTTAAGATAAAGGTGTTGCTGAACATCAGCTCTCAAACTGTGTGCACTGGTTACCTTAAATACTCTGGACTGCTAATTCTGGAAAGTACAAGGCCAGGAGACTCTGTCAGGAGACTGCCCATGAGGAGACCAGAGCAAAGGGCTGCAGACATGCTTGAGAGGACATGTAGACAATGGTAAACTAGAATACACAAGAGGGGCAAATGAACAGATACTGTTTTTTGAAAGACCCGTGTAAAATGGGTTTGTAGAATCCCTCTTTGTTTGCACATTTTCTTGCTGCCTTACTTGCACTTTCATATTGAGTTCTGGGCAACATCTCCTTGCGAAGTCAGGAGAGAGGTAGGAGATGAGACAAACATGTAGGAGATAGCACAACCACCTCTGCAAAGTAATTACAATAGCTGTGTGACAACTCATTGATATGCAGGTGCAACTGTTGAAAATGGTCTGAACTCCACAGACGAGAAGAAGGTAATTTGACAGCATTAAGAGGAAAGCTAATACAAGGCTGATGGCAGAAAAAAGCACTTTAATTCTTCAGTTCTCCAAATTATTCAAGGAAGTAACTACTTAGTTTAGATACTCTGCTGAATTCCTGTAGCTGATTTCCCTCATCATATAACGTAGTTACTTCAGTACAGAATTACTTAATGATGCAATGGGGTGATTGTGGCTTCAGGACTGATTCTAATGGTGGCACATGTAGTTTAAATAATCTCTGCCTCCAGCTCACCCAACAGCTGGGTCTCCTCTCACTCTTCAGTTACGCTAGGATGATTTTCTACCTGATTATTCACTAAACTAGTTATGTGAAATAAGCTGAATTTAAGAGGGGAAGAAAATAACACACATATAGTAGAGACAGCTAAGTCTTTTTGGGGGTGAGGCAAGGTAGAACTAGGAACATTCTTGAGTTTTGCTTTAGATGATGTTAAGAAAGTTAAGGGTTGGATTTAAGCACATTTTTTAAGATAAATTGGTAAGTAATTGATAGATTTGTTCAGGTAATCAGAGCCTATGCCCACAAATTTGAGTCATAGTTAAAATAATGGAGTTTTCTGATAATCAGCCTTAAAATAGTTTCTTTTTATGTGACCACGTTCTGCCAAATTAACGTCTTAATTTCCATGAGCATTTGGAATGATTTGTTAGCATAATTTGTATAGACAGAATTATTTTGGTAATGATGAACGTTTTTCTGGTTTTCTCATTCCTGTATTATGAGCTGCCTTATAGGGTTTCCACAATAGCAAGTAACATGTTAAGTGTGAGTACAGGGGAATAATACAGAGCCGACACAGCTACCTGCCTTTCCGACAACATGGCAATAGCTATCAGTGATCCCCTCCTTGAAAGAAGAAATTCAATATGCGTCTTCACAACAAAGGATATGAGAAAATTCAATAATAAATGTTTTCTGCTAGTCAGACTCTCCTACTATCCTTTATAGTGAGTATATCAAGGAAAATATTTTAATTATTTTGGATTCTCCTTGCACAGAAAAACAACTGCAGAGAAAAATGTGAAGTGTTTCTCTGACAAGAGATTTTCTGTAGCATACACAGCAGAAAAAATAATTTAATTGTGTAATGCTTTTTAGGAAATAGGTATTTCAGATTTCCTCCCAGGTAGGGTTGGGTGTGAATTTTTTTTTTTTAAATAGGAAGCTGGAATTTGTATCATGCTCTAAATGCAGACAGAATTCAGATTGTAGAAGTTATCCCACATTTCTCTATAGAAAATTCTCAGTTGCCAGAAAGTAGAGAATGCTTTGCTTCTTGTATTGTAAGTTGCTGGCGATGTCGGGGTGTGAGAGTACTCATTAATTTTTTTCTCGAGTTTTTAATATAAATTAAAGCCTAATTTTTGTTTTAAGTTTCTGTTGGGTGTTCTGTTGGGCCTCTTTGTCTGGGACTCATTGTAGTGGTCTTTTGCACATCAGTAGCACTGAGTTTTCCTGTAGTGCGGTATGGGAAGGTCTGGAGACTCAGAGGAGAGAAGCTAAATTTCAGGAGTAAAATATATGAATCTTAATTAAAACAGTGCAGAAGGCTACTAAATTTGCCTAGGTTTGAGTCTGAATCAGGCACAAATGAACTTAGAATTGAAACACACACATTTTTCTTTTAATTTTGGACTTACTTGAGTGTAAAAATGGACTACTTGGCCTCTTCACATTTGATTCAAGATATCTGCATCTCTGTTATTTGCACATAGAGAAAACAGACCTCAAAAAAGGTCTAAGGCTAAAGATAATAAGTTATTGCCTTGTATAACCTTTTTGGCTTTACTGGATCTCCTGCTAGTTGCTTGCTTACTTGGTTTTTGTTGGATCTGTCAGGGTTCTTAACAGTTCTTCTGAAGATCTAATGCTATTGAATGAGAATCTATTAAAATAATTTGTCTCCTGGCTGTTGCTGTAATTACTCTAAATTGTGTTCCGCAACAGGCAGAGGGACATCAGGTTTATGAAAAGAAATACTATGTACCGTTTTCTATTGCTCACACAAAACCCTTTCTTTTTTCCCTTTGCCACTGATGAGTTGCATTGTATTTAACCTGCAGAAGTTTAGAGGCTGCCACATAATGAAGAGCTGCTTTGTCAGGCCCTCTAATGGCATTACTCTGAAAGTACTTTTCCACTCTATACAACTGGCAAAGTACAAAACCAATGACGTTGGAGAGCATACTGAAATTCAGGGTTTGTGTATGCAGAATTACCGGTTGATATGTGAGATTCACTTACAAGAAGTTAATATAAAATTTTTAAAAGGCTGTGGGGCTATATAATTGGCAAGAAATAATTTAAAATTATTTCATTTACTATTAAGATGTAGAAAATAGTAAAGATGTTACCGAATCACAGGTTAATTGGTATTGCTACTTGTCTGGTAACATTTTTGCTTTAGATTGAGATTTTGATAGACAGCTGAGAAGGTTTAGGTTTGCTATTCCACCCGCTGTACCAGCATTTTATGCAACAAAAATATCTTTCTCCTGATACATTTTTCTAAGGTACATAATACAAGCAATAAAACTGTTGAAATGTCACTCTACCAGCATATCTACAATGGTAAAGGTTGCAGCACTGTACGAAATGTGATTACTCCCGATGGTCATTTTAGAGTAATAATATACTGAAAATGTAGCTTTAAGCATATTTTAAAAATTCATTTAGAAGGAGTAACTATAGGGAACAAAATTTCTCACTAATTTTAGGCAGGAATGTATACACCTGCAAATTTTTGTTTGTAGGAAAGCAGGAGTTCTGACTGATATGTCCACACAATGTTATTGCGGTGGGAGCAAAAGAAATCCAAAAGACATCTGAGAATCAATCCAGATTTTTCTAAATCAGAACTCAAAAAGGCATTGAAAATATTTGAATCGTCAGCTTTCAATAACTGACTTTTCTTTCAAATGTGTCCAAATGATCTAATCCATTTAATTAAAGACTATGTTAATAATTACACTTGGAAATTTGATTGATCACAGAAAACAATCCCAGTAGGTTTGAGTATGCTCAGGTTAATTGAAGAGCTAAGCTTATGTAGGAAGGATTTGCAGAAGGCTGTATGCAGGCACTTTTCTCCTTTCTGGGGAGAAGAATCTGTCACTTTTTTATGTCTTTTATAGCACAAGTTCAAAACTTGACAGCAATAACCTTCGAACTGTATCTACATGAATCATACATTATGACTTCAATGAAAGACAATCTTGTGTGAAATTCTTTTGGTCGCATTTCAAAGATCTATTCAAACTATATGAGGTTTTCTAAGAACACAGGATAAAAGATTTTTTTTTTTCCCCAGGATCTGGTTCAGTAAAGCTTGCAGGCTTGAGCTTGTCATTGTAAGCCTGTGACTGGACACGTGCAGCTAAGAGAAATCTTAAAATAATCTTTACAACAGGCATATTCTTATGTACTTTGTTAAAGAATTACTTAAGAGATGTTATTAGAAATATTTTTCATGAATTAGTGAAGTCTCCTGCTCAAAAGTGGCAGGAGACTCATGCCTGAGGTTTCTTTTTTATGTTAATAGTGCATCCCTAAAATGTTACAGAATAATTGTGGTGGGAGAATACATTTAAAAGTTATATGATGAGTATTTTGTTCATAAGCTTCATAACGAAGATATTTATCTCTCCCTTAATTAAGAGAGATCTGCAGTTTCCCAAGAAGTTCTGTAAAGCATCAAGACTGGCTAACAGTCTTTGTCATGTCTCATGAAACATACCATCAGCATGATGTCTCTAAACTAACATTTCTTAAAACAGCTTTACTAGAGGTAAACAAAGTTCAAGGATATTTCAAATCACTCTTCTTCTGTTCATGTGCAAGAGAAATTTAGGGCAATGCTTATTGTCATGAATAAGAAAGTATTCTTAGAATCTGAGCTGCCAGAATCTCCAAAGCGCATGCTGTAAACATTTCACTTCAGCAGTGACAGCTAAGTGAAGATGCCTTACTCATTATCCATAAAGAATATGTGGCACAGATGAGCTCAGAATGTAAATTTGTAAGGAAATGGAGAAGATATAATTCATTTTTCATGCAGAAATGTGTTATTTTTTTCATGCTGAAAGATTCATAGAAAATTAATTAGTGGAAATCTAGCAAATGTGTTGGTAATACAGTAAAAATACTTTTCAGCACCAAAAGAAATGAGAGGCTAGAATCATTGAGGTTAAATGGAAAATAGGAGGAACAAATAGCTCCTCAATAACAGCTGCTCATTATAGGATTTCTAAATAAATGACAGAAATTAGGAAAAATGTAAAAGAAAGATAGGTATTTTCCTGAGATGTGGAATGAAATGCATTAGCTATATGTTAAACTGCACCAGAGCTTCTGAAAATCTGTTAGCATTTTAAAATTTTATTTTTAAAGAGGGAAAAATAGTTGCATTCAGTGGATCTTTGCAAGCTTTGTCACAGCTAAATATCTGTGTGCACCTACTAAAACTACAGTTGTTTCAATGACATATTTAATTTTCTTGAAAGATGAGGGATTTACTGCAGTGCAGAGAGGAGCCCCTTTGTTTACTAGTAGGTGAGTTCAGGCAGCCATGATTTAGGTTTCCCAGAACAATAAGAGGCTGGTTGGTATTTCAGGAGTCGTATCCATTATTTACAGTGCTGGGCTGTGAGGATATTTGCAGCAATGTCACACTAACCTCCATGAATTCTTGATTGAGAAATAAAAAATTAACATTATGGACTGATGGGATCACTGGTATATAGAGACAAGTCATTTTAAAACAATCACAGTGTAAGAAGGCTGTCTGTAACACAAATACATGCACACAAAAAAGTCTCAGAGTAACATTTAATGCTGTAGGATTTCCAAAGAGGACTGATTCCATGCAACCCCTGCCCTTCATGCTTACCCACGGAGCTAAGATTTGAGAGTAGCTTATCATTTTCTTTGATTTCTAGATTTGCTAGGGTGTCTAAACTTCCCTCAGCCATGGAAGGGAGATTCGGGTTAATATTTGGACTACCAGGTAGTATCAGTTCACCTTTTGGAGAAAGACCAGCCAGGCAGCCCTAGCAGCTGCTCTTACTCCCCTTTTAGTGAGGGGTCCGTTTACATGTGCCTGACTTTGTGGGGTATAGGGCTGCCTGAGTAAACACAGTACTGCAGGGACAGCAAACAGCCTAAAATCAGTGAAATCAAATCACAGGTGACAGCCTCATTTTGTTACACTGTGGTATAATGATTATTCAGAAGAACAAAAGTGAAGAACAGAACTCTTGTATGGTTTGTTTCTTAGTAACAGCTGAAGTAGAAATTGCCTGTGATGCCAAGACTTGTACTACAGCTTACCATCATTTTATAAACTACTTCCTTTAGTCTGGTGACCTCAGCCTTGCTTGGATATGGATTTTGTTTTAGTTTTTTTATTTACTCCTGAAACATCACCTGATAATTTGGCCATTGTTTAAACCAGTCACCTCCCTTATAATGAAATATTTACCAGAGGAGAAAAATTGAGCCAACAGTATAAATATATATACATGAGTTATATACAGTGCAGTTTTCCAAGGGCCAAAGCACAACATGCTTTCCACATCTGTGCGCACTTGCCTGCTCCAGTGAGGTCCTGGATCCAGTCTGGCTATAGTTTGGTGCATCCTTTGTTGCTTTAGCAATGCTTTTGTTTTCTTTTTTATTTTAAAAAGGTAACTTGCCACTAAAATCTCCTTTAAGTGAAACTGAATTTATATTTGTTTCATATTAATGTGACTTTTCTCTACAGAATCTGGCTTTTTTGGTGTTTGGTTGTTTCCCCTCACCCCTCTCTGGGTTATCATCTTGAACTGATGGAACCTTGTACTGTTCCCTTGGTCTAAACAGATATAAAGAACCAATTCAAGGTTGACAGGAGAGTTTTCATCTGCTTTGAAAGAGTCATACCGGGACTGAGATCAGCATACAGGCCAAGCAGAGTTGGCTTAAACAAGTATGTTAAGAGTCTTCATTTGGCTGCTAGAATTTTGTTTATACAGTAATATAAGTACTTTGCAAAAAGCAGAAATGGAAACTGAGATGCAAGGTGGTCATCTTTGGTACTGGTACTGCTTCAGAAACCTCACTTTTTTTTTTTCTTTTGTCAAAATGAAAAAATAATTGTTAGAAGATGCTATTTCATGATCCTTAATTTCCTCTGGCTAAAACAGAACTGGAGGCAGTTGAACACTACTTTTCCAATCTGCAAGGGCCTTTTGACAAGGCCTGACTTCAGTATTAGAGCTGCTGTAAAGTATTGGAGGTTCTGATCAAGGGTGCTTAAGAGAAACATTGTAATTGAAAAGCTTTCATATGGGCATCTTAAATATTTTAATCATTCCTGGAGCAGAGAGCGTAAAGAAATGCTGATTTATTGTTGAAATTGTTGTATGCAGGGAAGATTCCAAAACACAAAGCTATTTCTGCAAGACCCTTGAGGGTCACCACTTGTTACTAGATTTTAATACATTGTTTAGATTTAAATTCTGAAATGTACAGAATACTGTATAGCCTGCTTTTTGACCATACCTTCAAAGTCAGAGGATCATCTCATGAAGAGAATAGGTGTTGCTTATTGACAGTTTCTGCTTCTTACTGAAAGCTTTCTGTAGTGTCCATGTTTAAAGAATTCTACATAATTCATTGCTCTGTTTTCGTACTGCCCCAGGAAATTATAAGCATCTCTTGCTGTGATCTTTCACTCCAAGGATTAAGACTCTTTTAATATTAATAAATGTTAAGAATTCTAATAACTCTGTTGTGTCAGTGAGCTCTGGATAATGGTCAGAAGTGACAGAGGAGACTGTGAAGTTAGCTCGTATGCCACCACTGATCGTATAACTGCACTGAGGGAGCATTTATGGGTGAAATTTCAAATCTATTGACTGTCACAGTTCACAGAAAAGCAAGCTCACCAGTATTAAACATGCAGCTAAGAGACAGGTATAAACCTACTAATGATGAGCAATACAGAGTAAAGGATTTTAAATAGCTTTGCAGATAGGTTTGAGACACTGAGCGATATAGCTCTTTTATTTTGTATGCCTGTTGGTATTGAATAAACAACAGCTGAGGCTTAGAAACAGATGAGATTTTCTCTTAGGAAATGCTTATGCTAAGAGCTTTTTACAGCCCTGTGACAGTTTAAATGGACTTTCAAGCTGTGCTGATGTTAAGTTCCCTGTTTGGGGCCGAAATGATGGAAGAATTGCTCTCCATTTCCCAGCTTCAATGACTGTCTTTTTGTCAGAAGTTAGATATCTAAAAATATGACTAAAAATTCTGAATATTCTGACACGTGGCACTTAATATTATTTGTAACTAACTCGGGGCACTGAGGCCTTTTAGATAATTAATTTTCTAGAAATATCTTCCAAATCTAATAATAATAATAGTTGAAAGAAAGTACTTTAAGCACTTAAAACTTAACCAATACTGAACAAAAATCTTAAACGTCCCTGTGAAGTAAAGGGCCTGTGTATTACTTTATCCTGAAGTACCTCACTGCTTTTATCATATTGATCTATCCCCAGCCCTTTTTTTTTAATGCACTGTCAAATGTGTTGTTGCTACGAGATTATTAAGATGAAAGTGTTTATTTCAGTTTAACATTCATGTCTTTGCTTCAGGCCATGTACATTTTTACCAGAGTAGTGCATAATGTCAGTTGTAAAATTCACTTGCCCTCTACAGGGAGCCAGAATCAGGCACGCTAGGTGAGATGCTCTGTACATAAACGAACCTCTCTCCTCTTCCCCACAAATGGCTTGAGGAGAAAAGTCTTCTTTTGTAGCATATCCCAAAGATGACCATGACCAGGCTCCAGTGGACTAGACAGGAAATGTTGCCTTGCTAAGAATTTCCTGACAACAGCTCTATTTTCTAAACAGAAATGGGAAACTTAGATCAAGGACTAAAACAGTCTAGGAGTGCCATGGTACTACATGAAGTATAGAAAGAAGGAAAGCAGTTTGGTTTAAAGACAACCCAAACAACAGGGATTTATGGGTCAAAATGTCTTATATTTTACCTCTGTACATCAACCTACACCAGTCAGCAAGGTACTGCCTTCTCTACTAACTGGTATTTGGAAGTATTTATGTCTTACTTCTATACAAAGTTTACCACAATAATCTCATACCAGTTTAACAGAGCTATGGGTAACCACAACCAGCTCTGAATCCTCCCAGCAAAAAGAAGGAAAAATACTTGGTTACTTCTACCTTGGTGTAACAGAGCAACATGAACTGGAGATATACTCAAGCTGTGAAGGTCAGGAATAAATAGGCAGCTTACAAATGGCACTGAAAATGGTCTATACTGCTGAGAGGAAAAAAGATTTGGTTTCTTAACTGTTCTGCTACCTTTGGGTTGTTTTATATAAAAAAAAGGGTGGCATGTTTTGATGAGGATAATACAGGTTAATGGCTTTTGAAAGTGCAGTAGCTCTGTTCTTTAAATGTTTGCATTTTAGTCTGAATTTATGAGACTGGACTTGTTTGTTTGGCTGGTTTTGCCTCACCTCATATAATGACAACCAGGAGTAGCTCTAGCTTAGTGCAGCACAGGACGATGCCACTAATATGTTAACATCTGTTCCCTACAGCAGAGGTACAATGACCTTGGTGTATCATCATTAATTTCCCCAAAACAAACCATCCAGAACTATTGGTAGTAGAAACAATTTGAAGAACATCAGCATACAGTCAAACTTATTTAGTCTTTGACATTGATAGAAGGGTTGTTGAAACTCACCCTGAGCACAGGCAGGGCCCTTGCTTTACCTCGCTGCTGCAGAAACGTTCGGCACACTGGGGACATGGACTCCTCTCCGGAAAAGGTGGAAGTGAGCATCCAGACTGTAGAAAAGCTTGGCTGACTTCACAAGCTTCCTTTTTCATCAGCATACACCTGAGCATTGACACAGAACTTTGTCTTCATTTCTGTGCCTCACAGCCTTGGAGCACAGCTGTATAAATTATGGAGGAGGCCTCCTGTCCCCCTGGAACATGGGCAGCATTCAGGTACGTGCCAGGCCCGTTCTTCAGCGGGTGGAAGTCAGCAGAGCTAAACTGTCTGTCACCTTGCTGCTGTTGTCACTTGAGGATCTGGCCCATGAGTTTTGTTCTGCTTCCTCTTACCCTCCCTCAAAACAACAACTGTCTTTCAAACTCTTCACTTGAGGGTGGTTGCTGGGGCTGAGGCGATGGGTGCTCGCTGTAAGGGTACTGCGTGCAGAGAGCATTTTGCTTTGGAGGGGATCTCTGCTGAGCTCACTTCACACCCAAGGGAGCTGTGCCTTCAGGAGGGGCCGCGGCTGCCCGGACCTGCCTGCCATGGCAGGCTTGTTGCTGTTCGAGCTGCCTGCCCAACAACTGTCGCCAGACCCGTTGCTCCCTCATAGCCCTGGCTCCCTCAGGCGCCTCGCGCGCGGGCTCCCTCAGGCGCCTCGCGCGCGGGCTCCCTCAGGCGCCTCGCGCGCGGGCTCCCTCAGGCGCCTCGCGCGCGGGCTCCCTCAGGCGCCTCGCGCGCGGGCTCCCTCAGGCGCCTCGCGCGCGGGCTCCCTCAGGCGCCTCGCGCGCGGGCTCCCTCAGGCGCCTCGCGCCCCTCCTGCGATTTGAGCCGCCCGCCCGACAACTCTCGCGAGAGCCGCTGTTCCCTCACAGGCCCGGCTCGAGGGCGCCGCGCGCGGGTTCCCTCAGGTGGCTCGCGCCGCTCCCGCGGTTTGAGCCGCCCGCCCAACAACTCTCGCGAGACTCTCCGCCCGCTCATCCACAACTCTCGCGAGAGCCGCCGCTCCCTCACAGGCTGGGATCGAGGGGGCCGCGCGCATTGTTTCACTCAGGCGCGTCGCGCCGCTCCAAGCACGCGGCGGCAGCTGGCGCTGGTGGCGCCGCCTTCCCGCCATCAAGAGCGTCGCGCCCGAACGTGTCAGGGCTCGGGCCGGGCGCCGCCGGCGTTTGTCTGGCCCCCTGTGCCGGGGCAACCCCGGGGCACGGGAGGTGCGGGCGCAGGGACACGGCTGGGATTCATTAAACTCCTGAAAGTTCCCAGAGACGCGGAGTTCCCTAGAGCGCCGAGCCACGGTTCGCTGTTAAGGGAGTTACTGGGTGAAGTTCATCATCATGTTTGACCTCCTGTTTAGGAGCCCGATGGTGTGTGAAAGCCTTGCTGCCGAAGAGGAGTGATGGTGATGCAATTTTCGGGGCTAATGATTCCGCTGACCTAATGTCCTCCTGCAGCTGCTTTCTATTACTGTCGCTTAACTGGGACATGGTAGGCTCAAGGGACTGACTTTCCATAATGAGCTAGCTGTGCAATTATGGCAGCTACTGCAGGACACGGGAGCTAAATATATGTCCTTTTTTGCTTCATCATCTATTCTTACGTTATTCTGGCATAACGTGAACCTTCCAAAAAAAAAAAAAAAAAAAAAAATTGGAATTGCTCCTGGGTGAAATGAGTAGTGCTGATAGTGCTGCTGGGCTGTTGTGAGGTGGGGTGGTAAGGGAATTGTTTCATAGTTAGCTTTTCATACTGCCCTCTTACCTCAGTACTCTGTAGCCTTACAGAATTACTGACATGTGAAAAGTGTTTATATTCTAGTTGATTTTCTTGTTGCTAAGTTAAGAAAGTAAGCAGGGGCATTAATGTAATTTTTACCAGAATCCATGGAAGAGCTGTAGCGGCTCAATATTTTACTTGAAAATGCTTTTTTTTTACCTTGAATTTGAGATCTAGTTTATTGCAGTTATGCTCTGGATTTTTTATAAACTTTATTAACTCAGAAATACAAAATTGTAGTTTTGATAAACTTATAAAAATAGCAAAGATTGTTATAGGTTATAATGTAGCAGTGTATGTGGATATTTTGTTAAAGGCGTGGATAAAGTAGGCTGAGGTTTACTTTTAAAAGGACAGCTACCAAAGTCCACACATTTTTACTTCTAACAAAAACTTTGTGGTTTTTATGGTAACCTTATTATGCACTAATGTTTTCTTTCATTATAAGAGTAATGGGATTTATTCTTAATATTGGAGGAACCATTTGACAAGTTCTGTCCCGTGCAGGTTTCTTTGTAAGTTGAAATTTCAAAGAGAAACCTGTGTGATTTCCAAACTACTTTGTAACAGATACAGAAATATATAGCATATTTAATGAAGAACAGTGTATATATTAGTTAAAACAAATATCTGGGTGCTTGTTTTCCATTTATTTGCTTATTTGGTAGAGTTTACTCAGATTACTGTACAGAAATAAAAAACAAAAAAACCCCTACCCGTGACTGAAAGAGGCTTCATACATGAAGTGAATTATCCATAACTACTCCATATTTTGCATACTTGTTTACATAGCAAATTTAGTTGAAAGACCTTAAACGGTTAGCCATTATCAACTGAGCATCACAAGTACTATTATGAAGTAGTTAAGGGCAGATAAATCTTTCACCAGCTACTGAAATCATTGCCTGTACACTTACTGAGTTTCCATGATTTGGAGTAATCTAATGCTGTTGTCCATAGCAGCAAGTAAACTGGGCAAAATTTAATTAAAGATATATATCTATGAAATATGAGTCTTGATTCTACCTATTCTCCATTCAGCATATTCGACCCATGTATGTCTTTAATATATTGGATATTTCTAATGGGCAGTCATGTGTGACAGCCATGGATAGAGTATTATGTTTAGCATTTTGGAAGACTCGGAGAGCTGGCCCTGCAGTATATTCAAGTAACTTCTCAACTGTGCTTTCAGGAGCAAGTACTGAAGAGCATTTTACCCACGCAGCTTCTGTGGGGCTGAGGACTTTGCTTGTTTTAAGTCAGGTGAGTTCCCTGCCCAGTTTGTCTTACAGCCACACAACCACTTATTCAAGCAGATTAATTATTTGGGGATAAGGAGAGAGCATGCAGTCATGGGAAAAATGGGCAAGGGTAGGAGAACAGGATAGTTGCTTGCTGCAGCAGAGCTGCTTTACAGTAGAATAAGATGTCTGTGGGACTGTGGCCTGAAAGACAACACAGGAACTGGCTGGCTTTGGTGCTGAGTGGTTCACTTCAGCAGCAGTCCCAGCTTTAGGCAAAGCCTGAGGGTACCAATGAGCCTTAATTGCTCTGAGCTGGCTCCCTTGGCTGTGGCCTGTCAGCCCAAGTTGAATTTACAAGATTTACACACTTCTATGTATGTATGTGTGTGTGCACATAGATTTCATTAGCTCTCTTAATCTATGTGTGACTTGAATTTTAAATTTGAGCTTTTAAAAAACCAGTTATTTTCATTCCCAAGGTAATAGTCCATCTTAGACTACACCAAAATTTGTATTTTCTCAATTTGGCCAACTTGCTTAATATTGAGAATTAAGGAGTTGCTATAGAGAGACCTCTTAAAGCCTCCATAGCCAGTTGAAAAGCTATCTCCAAGACTTCAATTTAAAAAAAAACAAAACAAACAAAAAAAACCCCCCAAAAAACAAAAACCCAAAACCAAACAGTTTAGAGCTTTATCTGAGAATTAATCAGTACAATATTAAGAGCACAAATGAAAAAAAAAAAACACCTGAGTTAACATTCTTGGATCTAGTTCCACCTTCCTGATACTCAGCCCCTTTTGGGACCATTAAGGATTAGATTTATAACTGGAAGTGCAGGGTTTCTTGGTAGTCTGAGAAACATGGATGTAAAAGTGAATTTTACTTTGTTTTCCAGCAGGAAAATGCTTTTAGAAAACAAGGAGGTGGATGAAAACTAATGAATCATAACTGACTTAGCAAGAAGAAGATATCTCTTGCATGTGTATTTTTGTATGCTTATGATGGAGATACTTAAATGTGTTAAAAGAACAGTTTGGATTTATAACTTTATTTATCATCATTACTTCATTAAATTCAGGTAGACACATTAGAATTTCACATTTCAGAGGCTTTAGGAGGTAGAGTATTAGATATGGTTTGGCTTTTTTTTTTAATTAACCCTAAAAGTGTCAGGCATCACATTGCTCCATTATTACAGGAGTAAGCTTGTTGGTTGATTTGGGGTTTTTTCCCCTTTGTTTTCCTGTTCCACTGCTATTGTTTATCAGAGTGAAGCAGTGATATTGCAGGTAATTGTTCACATAATGGCGTGCAGAGGTAGTGAAGAATGCTCAGCATAAGGCTGGTTTCCTTGCACACCTGTTACAAAATGGCTCCACCAGCTCAAATTCTGTTCAGTGGCCTGGACTGTGACTCACAATCAGAAATATGCTCTGAGTCCTGACGAGCCAGACTAGGGACTGCTCCAGGCAAATGAAAGAGGGCAGAAACTAGTGGGCAATCACTCTTACATCTGGCCCAACCCACGGGTGAATTGACTAATTAATAAAAGGTTGCAGCACAGTAATTATCAAATTGTAATTTTTAAAACTGCCTAAGCTCACTGAGACAAACCTTTAAAAGTAGTATTTCACACTTGTTTAGGCAAATACCGAGTCATTCACAAAACCTCATCAAATTTCTGCCTGGAAAAACATGAGAGGTGGCTTACATACATCAGAAGTTGCATTCTAATAAATTTACTTTTTAGAATATCCGTCTGTGGAAGGAAACAGCTCTCAGGTCACTTTACTGACCTCAGCAGTGGAAGAAAAAGAAATAAAACCAATTCCGTCTTGTCATGGACAATTCCATTCTTGATAACTTTTTTGCTTCTGGATTTATGTATTTTCTTCATTCTCAAAATCCTTTTTGCCTAATAATTCAAAAGAATTTCTAAAGCCCAAAGTGCAGGAGACAGTTTTCTTCAGCTTATTGTAAATGTTTATTTGCTCACTGAATTGAAGGACCTTTGGTTGCAGCTCTTTCAGTGCGTGTTCTTGTAGCATATATGCATGTTTTATGTGAGTTTGAAACAGGGTGAGCTGAACATGAGCAGACGGTGCATTATGTTCAGCTCATGGAAGCAGGACTTACATGTGTTTTCTTTCCTGGACTAGGACTGAAATAACCCTTTTTCTATTCCGTAGGAGTCTAGGAAGGTGGAATGACATTGAAGGTAAAAACCATGTTTTTTTAAAATGTACAAGAATCAGGTTGAAGTCAGAAGCTGCAAGAATGAAAAAGAAAATTCCTTCTCTAGAAAAATGAGTAACACACAAAAGGGACTTCACATGTTAATGGGATGAGGCAGTTTGCTCAGTGAAATGATTACTGACTTTCAGGCAAGTCATATATCAGAATTCTGGCTCATAATGTGTCCTTTTCATTTTTTTTTATGCTTTTTTATCTTTGAGCTTTTAAACAGAGTATTTCATATATATTTAATACAAAAATGACATTAAATAAGCTTTCCAGTTTCATGTTTCAGGAGCTTTCTTCATTCACGAAGCTTTCCTTTATTTCTTTGTGGTAAGGTGCTGTCTTGAGATACATAACAAATAGCAACTATTTGGATACTGTTTTAGAATGGCAAATAAGTATCCTTTTAATTAATTCTGGAGAGCAAGAACTATGTATGCATGCACCTCAAGATAAGACCTTTCTAAATGGTAAAACCAGTAAACATAGTTTAAGACTGTTCACTGTATTTGCAGTGTCATCACCATATCTGTGTTTTTGTCATTGTTCATGGGATTCCTTATGTAGAATGGTAAGTGCTGAATTGAGTGTAACTTTCACGAGTAGCAAAAAGCCATTTTTAGGGATGTTTTCTGTCAGTCATGTATAGTTTCTAGGATAAGAAAAAGAAATTGCAGCTTCCCTGAGAAAGTGACATAAACCCATGGATTTTTAATGTCACAGAGGGATTATTGTGAGAAATACAGGAACCCCTTAGCCAAGCTATGATTTCTCCTGATGAAATTGCTTCATTCTTTAACTAGTACCTAACATGTCAGGGGGACAGCAAGAGACAGTAAAAACCAGCACACTTCATAGGAGTCATCTGTAAGAACAATAGGCTATTGCAGGTAGGAAGATCTACACAGGGAGCCACTAGCCTTATAAAGCAATGTATTCTGCTCCTCCCCTTGGCTTGTCCCTACTCCCCCACTTCTGTAACAATTAGCTTATTATCATGACAGTATTACAGGTACTTCCTTATCCAGGATTGCCCTGGATGGAGATGAATAAATTGGTTTTGTGTCTTGGATGAATTGGCTACAGATCTCAGTGTGTGCTCTGCTTAAGGAGCTTGATATCTGGCAATACCTTCCCAGAGGATTTAATAGAGCAAGCACACTGTGACAGACAGACATTTTTGTAAAAGCCTACAGCAAAGAATGTCTTCCAAACTGCTCTTCTTTGTCATACGCTTTGTACTCCCGTGTCTTCATTCACTGGCTTCTCAGACATGACAGAAGGTACAGCTGCTGGTCTGCAAATTACAAGTTTCAGGAACTGGAGGAGGGGGTAGGGGTGAGGGGAAGTAAGAAATCAGTCATACAGACAGAACAGTAATACTCTGCATTAAGACACGTACATAAAAATTTCTGATAAAACTTCTAGATAATTGTCAGGTCTTCACAGACTAGCAACAGTCAGCTCATTAATTTCATGAGTGTTATTTGACCTATAATATTAAATTAATGTGTTTTACTGTTTATTAATTAAACATTAGCTTGAGGAATGTCATTATTTTAAATAGCAACACTCCATCTCTGTCTCCATTTGTATAATGATGAGTAGCATACTGTTAAAGATCATAGTCCCTCTGGTATGAGGATCACTTTACAGAGTTTTCAGAAATATCTCAGGATGTGTTCATATCCCTCTGTCCAGCCTGGGTACAGTACAGTTTTCTCAGCTGTGTAGCTAGGGCTGGTTAAATATTTCACCAGCATAACTCTGGTATGATTGCCAGGTAACATGCCTTGCTGTAGAGATGTCACCATGGTACTGCATTGCTCAAAATAATGATTTTCTTAGCAGTGTCACTGTATTGAGTTGTCATTTTGTTTGATAATTTTTCATTAGTATGCTTGACCTAAGAACGTGCTAATGGAATTTTATAAAAATGGAAAGCTGAGAGGAAAGATACAGAAGAGCCTGGTGTGTTATCCAGGATAAGATGTCCAGGAAGAGATGGTAGTAATATCAAGGAAAAGGTCATGCTTCTAGGAACTAACTGGAATTCAACTGCTGAGCAGGGATTTATCTGACAGTAACTTTAAGATAGATGTGGGCATGGTATGTCCAGTTGACCACTGGTTGATTGTAAAGCAACAGGAAGATTGCTTTACAAGAGAAATACAAAGAGAAATAGAGTCTTTGGACATATTAGGTGGATTATTTCAGTAGAAGAGTAGTTAATTATGTTGCAAGGCATTATTGAGTCCTTGGTTGGAATAGTCATATTGTGTGGTTATATTCACATTACTTACATAGCTGACAGAGAGAGACGGGCACCTCTGAAAGATGGTTTAGAGCAGGATTTATGAGAGCTTCAGGAAACTCCACTCAATTCTGGAGTTTTAAGTTAAGATAGTTTTGGCTATATCCTCCTCAATATATGTTTTTAGTCTTTTGCCTCCAAGAAAGATGTAATTAAATCGTATTAAGTAGAGTGTAGCAATACTGAGTTTATCAGTAGAAAGAGTTTCTTGTGAGGGGACACTAACAGAGTGACATGTTAAGCCTAAAGCTATGATAGCAGAGAATGGATGTGATGACTTTACATGAGGTTTGCCATGGAAAGGAGAAATAATTGCTAATGTTAAAGAAGAACAAAAAAAAGGTAATAGGTTGTTTGTAAATAGATGTTATTTAAATAAGGTAAGTTTTGCTTCTGTGAAAGAAATTCTGGAACAACCTTCAAAAATCCTATTAGTGATAAATATACACGTTTCAAAGGGAGCTGAATCTGGTTTTGAATCAGGTTAAATTAAATAACTGTTTGTGGTTGCAGGTACCTTGTTGTGATATGACAGGAATTAATTTCCATTCCTAAATTCCTTTGAAATAATTTTTTGATGAATACACAGATGTCTTCCAGTGAACAGCAGCTCTGCACACAAATTGAGCTCTGTTCAGTAAACTCTGTGCTCTCCTTCCCCTCCCCTAAAAATGAGTCACAGTTGGTCACTCCCTCTCCTAAAAGCTGGGGAGAATTGATGATATCCTTTAAAAGTGATTATTAACACCAGTATAAAGAAAGATCTGTTCTCATGTAGACAGAATTATAGGTAGGTGTTGGTCTTAAATTTGTGAGGAGATTATTAAGGGTTTTTCAACCTAATAAATTTGTGACAACATTGTGACATAGAGTCCCACAAAGATTTTTGTTTTACAAACACAGTTTAACAGCCTTCACAGTCTAATAACAGCTTATTAACTTCCTGTGTTATTTGACCTATAATATTAAGGTATACCTGTGTCTATTTAAAGTGTTTGACTTAAAGTTGCTTTAATGTAAATGACAATTATGTCTGTATTGCCTGAACTGAATTTTGTGAAGTTTATGACATTGACTTAGTTATGGTTTGGTGTCTAAAGCTAGAGAGATACAAAGTTCATTTTAATTCTGCGATAGGCAGAGAGAAATAGTTGCTGCAGTTCCACGGCTGTTCAGGAGACAAGTACATTTTTCCTCAGCACAGCCTTGGTGTCTGTTAGTCAGCCCTAGACCAGGGCCCCTGCAGCTCCCCTGCTACCAAAACCTGGACACCTGCCCCCAGTAGGTATGTCACTCGTGGGAAGAAGCTGGTACTTGTCACTCTTTACATGGAACGTGTTCTTCAAATTCTCTTTTGCTTCTAGCACCACAAAACTAAGCTGGCTGGTTTTCAAAGCATATGCTGGTAATTGCCTTGATGCATTAGAATAGCTCTTCATTTCTAATTTTTTATATTTCACAAATTAAAATTAGTAAAATAGAAAGATATTTTTTCCAGTTCTGTTTTGGTATGTTTCCTGAATTTTTACCCAATAGTCCTGAATACTACTGCACTCTTAATTTATACCTATTTTTGCCTTCTGGTGTGCGTGAGAGGTGAATAGTCTCCTCACAGTGTGAAAGACAGTTCTCTCAGTCCTGTTCCCTCAAGGCTTAACAACCAATTGATGTCAGTTACCTCAAAAGCAAATTAATCCCACTCCTGTTTTGTTGAATCAATACTAATGCATTTTTCCTGTAATTTTCAGGTTTTGACAACGCTGGCTGCCAGCAAAGCTGAGGTAGGAAATCCTGTCTTATACTGGTGGAATGTTAAATAGCTGCCTGCAGTTTTGATAGCGGGGCTTGCTTACTTACAGTTTTGGGGTAAAAATTAAAGAGACTTCACTGTGGTACTTGTGCTGCTTTTAGTGCTTGATGAGCCAATCTTTGGAATTCTTGTCTTGTTATAAGAATGTTTAAGCTGATTAAGTCCTCCTGGGAAAGTTTTATCGTTATATATGTCTTTCTGAAGATTTCCATGGCATCAAAACCACATGGTTCATTGGCGAACATGTGTTATAACTTCTTCCCATCAACAGAAGGTACTTTACTTCACAGCAAAGAAGGTATTGTATCTGTTCCAAAGTCAGTTCTGGTGGTTGGCATGCATTCTTTCCAAGTCCCCAATCTAGCTTGCCTTTTAACTGGTACTACATGACACGAGCTGTTTGAACACATTGGGACATAAGAGACAAGCTTAGTGTTATGACAGAATGCTACTTGCTAAATTCTTGTTAAATTCGGGAATGACATTGACTATTGTACATTACCTACGTTGGGTGCTTGACATTGTGGGAATTTAGATTGATAATTTTGGATTTGCATTTATTTTGTCAGCTTTTCTACTCATGTGTGACTTTGCATGGTCTAAATGGGTGTAATGCAATTCTTAGAGGTGAAAATATTGTGTTATTTGAAGTGTATGTTGAATAACTGATTGCTAAAGCAAAAATGTCAGTCCTCAGTGACCACTAGTGTGTGTTATACTGCATTTGTCTCTTTTGAACTGCTGTTAAATAAGGCTGCACTTTTCATAACTGACAGATATTTTTATTCAGTGCACAGATACTGACTCATTTAAATGTAATGTCAATTGGAAGCTCAGAGTGTTTCTATATGAAACAGGTCTTGGACTCACAGTAGGGAATTTGTGATGTACTCTAAAGCTAATGTTTAACTATGACAAAATGTCTAGGTGACTCTAACTGCTGTAGTCAGATAAATTTTTAATATGAACCTTTGGTAAATTAAATTGCATTATTAAAGAGAACAGATAAAGCGTGCTAGTTACTTTAAAGAACAAGGACACAAGTTCGCTTGCATGCTGTAAAAGAATGACATAATTCATTTTTATTTAGATTATGCCTTTAATATTACTGTTCAATTTTGTTAATCTGATTCAATTGCATACTTGGCATGTCTAGAGACTTTCAGAAGTAGGATTTGTGCCTGTTATTTCACTGTTGCACTATTTTAAATGTCTGTTGCTCTTATATCAATAGAAACCACTAATCAATAGCCACTTTCTGTTTCTTGTTTTGTAATGGGATTTTTTTTGGCTTAGATTTGTCACTGTGCAGATACTAGTATCAGTTTCATTCCCTTACAAAGTCTCTTTTATCAATTATTTGTAAAATGTTCATGTATACTTTTTTCTTTTGTGGGTGTAAGGTTCTAGAAATGTTATAAGTTTCAGAGTTGATCAGTGGTGTTGATTTAATACTTTCACCATTTGAAAACCTTGAGAGGATTAATACATTTGGTTGTTCTTTATAAAAGCTTATCAACTAACTGTCCTTTGTGCTTCAGCCCATGGACCAGCTGACTTAGTAAGCACAAATCTGTATGTAAAAGGTTACCATTAAATGCTCTTTCTCCCATTCATTAAAGTCCTCAGAAGAAATGCCAAAGTTCCCCAACACAGGGAAAATCCTAATTGAATGTAAAGGATGATTTAAGTGTTTTCCTGAATCAGGGCAGCAGTGTTTTTTATAAATAGTTGTAGAGAATTCTGTGGAATAACTCACAAGAATAACTAAAAAAACCAATAAGCATGCAGAGCTGGTTACTGAGTTTTTGAATTAGAGGGAAGCAGCCCCTTTGACGTGATGGCAAACTTCCCAAGATTTCTTCCTGGGACCTATGTAGTGTACTTACTGTATATTAGGCATAATATAGGACAGTTCTAGTATATTTTGAGGCTAACACACCTTAAATAATTGTTTATATGGATGACATACCAGACATTCCCTCAGGTTTGAGAATAGTGACCTCATGTTTTGCCTGATTTTTTTTATTTTTTATTTTTTTTTTTCCTCTTTGGTCTTTATGAACAGTTCTGAGAAAGATGCAAGCCTTGTTCTGGCTTATCTTTGCATCACATTTTGAACTCATTTGAGCTGCTGTAGAGTGTTTGTGTCACAAAATGTCCAGTCTGCTTTTAGAGAGGAAAAAAAATTAATACCTATGTTTGCTTTCTAAAATCTTTTATTAGAACTGCTGTTTAGTTGTTCTTGAACTGTTGATCCAAGTAGTCCTGATATTTGATTAGTCCTCATTTTCTTCTCAGTTGGCATAGCCGTGTTCCCTTACTGAATCTTGTATGAGGTATGAATGAAAGCTTAATGTGTTCACATTGCTATTGAATGTTTTAGGAAGATAAAAACAAGTTTGTTTTTTTTTTTTTTTTTCCAAATACTGGTTGCCACATACCCACTGGAGAGAAATAAGTACATCTAGAGGAAGCTGTCAAGTCATCCCAAGACCTTTCTTCCATCTTTTAACACAAAAGGGCAGCAAATAGTGACAGAGTCAGAGCTGTAGACAGTGAAGCCTTCCATGAATAATTGCCAAATCTGCCTACACTATGTCTTTTAGTATCATATTATTGTAAATATGCAAATTAGAAGCATCTTAAAAAAGCATAACTTGTGGATTTGTAGTAAAGTATGATGATTTTTATCACAAATGACTCTGATCTCTTGTACGATAAAACACGTAACGGATCATGTTAATGACATGACAAAATGGGGCTCAGAACAGTCTCAAATACAACTGTATACTGTATAAATTGCCATAACATACACAGCACCCTACAATAACATTTTCATGTAGTTCCCTGGAACAATACAGTTTCAGGAATTACATTTTTCAGGTCTGCTAACTTTAGACTGCTATACACCTGTATTAGTTAGTCCTTTGATTCCTTTTTTGAATACACATTTGCCCCCTTCAAAAGCCATCTCATTCAGTAAATTATGTCACTTTTTCCAGAGTGTACCTCTTTCTAATTAGTTGTTAGTATAACTGATCTTTATGTTGGGGAAAACATCATTTGTTTTCCTGTTTCTGAAACAAAATTTGTTACCAAAACAGAGAACAGAAAGCTGCTTATGATTCCTGTTTCCTTCCCCGACATTTGAATAAATGGTACGGTGAAGCTGAAGGCTGCCTTCTTGTGAGAAGTTAGAGGTCATGCATAATTGAAGTACAGGTTTGGTAGAACTGTGTGTAAGCTCTCTGCCTGCTTTTGTGTGGGTAATGTCAAGGCAGCCTTTTTTTATTCTCATAAAGAAATGGCTGCCAAATGTCTCCCTAAAACGGGAAATCAAAATCTGCTCAAAGCCAAGGAGGTTATTAAATCAAAGTTTAAGGAAAACCTCAGAGTAGTAGCCAGAATATGGCTCTAACGGTAACAAAACTGTGGCTGGTTTTATCCATAAGGTCATTGATTATCAGGAAATATTAAGTCCTCCACTTTTCTTACATTGAGGGAGTAGGTCAGGCCTGGTGAGTAGCATGTTTCTGTAAAGCCCTGTAAATGTATTACACTTCAGCCCTTTTGCTGCTCTGTGTGCGGGGTGGAGAGTGAAGAAAAGTCCTCTGACAGATGGGACAGTTTTTCATTAATTTTTTTGTTCAGTTGTGATGCTGTGGAAATGCATTTGCATGCATGATGCAAGAGATGCATATGCAAGGTGTCTTAAGCAGATATGGTCTGAAAGCCATCCAGAGCATTTGTGCTTGCTGATACTATTGTCTGTTTGCATTACACTAGTGCCTAGAGGCCCCAGTGGGAGTTCTGGTCTTTCAGGTTGTGTGCAGGCATGTGTTACACAGTCAGTGTTTCAAAGGCCTTACACACTTATGTAGATAATACATAAAATGGCTGGAGTGAAAGGAAGAAAGTCATGTAGCAGGTCAGTAGCAGAGCTGTGGGGTTTCATTGCCAGCAGCACCATACTATCTGCTTTCCCTAGTTTTAATGCCAAAGTGAACTAATACATTTTGAAAAAGAGTCAGTAAAAGAGTGTGTGTAAACAGATAGCAGAACTTCCTAAGAAAATGTGCATCTACCAATACTGCTCTACTATTATTGTTTTAATAATTTGCAGCATGCTCTTGTCTTGTATATAAGTAATTTTTAAATCTTGTTGGCTAATTTATTTCTAAGGGAAAATTATGATCTCAATGGAAACATTATTTGGGGAAACATGAATACTTGGTTAGATACTCTTAGGATAAATTGCAGGTGTTGTATTAAAAATCTGTGCTAGATAAAAACACATCATTCAGTCTTCCTAGTCTTTGTGTCCTACTTTGTTCTCCAAAGCACACTTAACATGCAAGGACCTAGTCTGCCATCACTCCAGGGGAAGTACGTGCTCAGGACAGAAGACATTTCCATTTGTATTTTCAGATTGTTTTTTCAGAATGAATGGATAGATTATAGCCTCTCCCCTTTCCGATGCATCAATACTTTGCACCAGCCAAGGCATTTTATTGAACCTATGCATTGTTAATCCTATCCATCTGTATATTCCCTCTTCCATAAAAGAGGAGTGAGACATGGAGTGATCAATCATAATGACTGATAAAGAGCTTGCTATTAGTATTTTTTAAAATGTTCCTATGTTTAAATTATTTAGAGCACTAATATATTTGCATTTTAAAGAGCAGTAGCAATTTCTATGCAAGTCTAGCCTAACGCTTTCTGTACAGTCATGATGATTATTTTAAGGGTTTTACCATCTCTATAGTTTGTAGCAGGACTTTAGAATTTATCAAGAAGATAATTATTAGAGTTAGATGGCCTTTTTTGCTTGATTCATTGAAATCCCTTCAAATGTGACCGAGTCATGAGCTGTCACCAACTATGTATAAATAAGTATCACTAGTTAAAAAAAAAAGATAATTGTAATCAACTGATAAATCATTATTAAAACTACTAAGAATATTAATAATTTTAACTATAAAATAAAAAAATATGTCCAAGTAATTTTTACTTGTCAGGTTTTTAGAACTGAACAGTTATAACTGCAGTTGTTATTTTGATGTTTACCCATAAGTAATTTCCACTGAAATGTATTTCACAAACATATAAGCTGAGTAAGGGGGTGGTCTGAACTCCTACTGAAAAGTGTCTACAGGTAATTCAATGTCACATATTAATCCTGCTGAGCACTTACCTGTGTCTTCAGATACTTAATAAACTCTTGATTGTCAGTGATGGGAACTCCCAGCTGTAGCAATTATCTTGACAAGTTATTATGGACATTCCAAATGTGACAGAAAAAAAATTCATAGCAGTGCATGCCTGGTAGGTGACCTTTGAGCATGATTTGAGTGCATCCCCCTCTGAACACTTAAAATACCTGCTGTCATTAGAATTTGCTAGATTCCCCTCCAACTTCTATTATCAAAGATAGAATCCTGACTGCCTTTTCTGGTTTTGAGGTTTAACCACATTAGTGATGTATAAATGCATAAAAACTATACAAAATGGATGGCAAAGAATTATTGAAAGTTTTCATCCATTTTTTACTTGAGTATGAATTTATAGTAATATGGTCCTTCAATATGAAATTCTCTACAGTAATTTTAAGCTGTGCAGTGTGAGAGAGTCCTCTGTAGCTGCTACTGTAAAGCCTAATTTGCTGCATAAAATATGAGAGCTATAGTGAAATATGAGCCTGGAGAGTAACTCTTTTGATCTTGAATAGTCAGAAGGTTGGCATGTATAATGCTATGAAAATAAATGATGTCAAAACTGTAGGATATAATTTATGGTTTGGGGACCACTTTACTCCTAGAAGCAGAAGCTTCTACCATTGAAAAGGAAATAGTTCAACAGAAGATAATGAATGGAAATGACAGACTTTCATAAAAGAACAAATATATTGAATCATGCAGTACATCAGTTTAGACATAGCCAGTTGACTAATTTACTGATTATATATTAACAAAAAGAGCATTTATAAAAGATATAATTAGAGCTTTAGCCTTCATTTTATATTTCTTTAAATAAGTACTAGGCATTAGGTGTCATCATGGTTGGCAAAGACTTGGTCACATAAATTGTCTTTCCTCAGTTCCAGTGACAAAAGCTTGGATCTTGTAAGCTCTTAAAAATGAACTTCTTTTCAGCTGTCCCAGTACAGTCTGAGGGTGCACCCAAGTGCTTCATGGTGCTTCTAGGAGAGTGATTGCAAAACAAGATCATAATATTTGTTGACTAAAATCTTTATCATTACTATACCGTGCAGATTCATATGTGTGGCTCCGATGGTTGAGACTCCATAGCCCACACAGATTTCAGACTAGGGTTTTTTCTTTTCATGTGTGTACGAAAAATAATCCATGGACTAAGTCAGTTACATAAATTTGCTTCATTTAAATGTGCAGAATCTTCTCTCTCTCTAGAAACAGTCTTTTAATTGTTTATTGAGATTTTTTATTTTTTGAGACTCTATTTTTCTTTCAAGAAATGCTCTCAAGTTTTCCTAGGCTTCTCTTTTGTCCTTTTCTCACTCAAATGCTGCTCAGTCCCTTTGGTCAGGACTATAAAGCTGCTTATGTAACATAAGTTGTGTGACAAAAGTCTGACTTTTGTTTGGACTGGGATTTCATTGTACTTTGGAAAGTGTGCTATTAAAAAGGAGGTGTTCTTATCCAGATCTGTGTGACTTCTGACACGGCTCTTTAGATTAATATAGGCCAGTAAGTGTGAAAATGAAATTTTTTTTCTAAGGACCTGGAGATTGCACCACCCTCCTTTCCACCCTCACCCCCCTGCCAAACCCCAGGATCTGTTCGTACAGGACTCCTACAGAGGCTTTTGAGGATAATTAGATTTAATAAAATACTGACAACTGGGAACCCTCATGTATGCCTTCTCTCTGTGCTCATGTATATGTACACACACAGATTTTCACAAATAGGTGGCTCCAGAACGTGTTTCAGCAATATGCATCAGTAATTTGATAGCAGCAGAAATGAATATAAGGTAGTTTCAGTAAAGGGCTAGTATTGACTTGAAAGTGCACTTTGTTTATTGTTTCTATTTCTTAGTTTGCTTCTGTGTCTTCTTGCTAAATGGTGTAAGTTTTCACTGCCTGTATGAGAAGCTTAACATTTGGTGATGATTTTAAAGATGCTGTATTAAGCACACTTTTCTTGGTCCTTCTGTTCTGAATTTCAAGAGTATCATACTGTCAGAACTGTAGTTGTGCCATATTGATCTTGATGGTTGAATCAGCCAAAGGAAACTTGATTTCTAAGAGAAAACTTAATATTCTCAAAGCCAGAATGTTCCCTAAATATTTATAAGCTGCAAAAGTTGATCGAGTACCTTTGTTCTCTGATTATTACAGTGGACAGTGATACTTAGTTCAGATTCTCATTGTATTAATGTGATGTAGTAATATATAAAATAATGTGTATGTGTTTTCAATCATGTGAATATGCAGAGGTAACTTTTTTTTTCCTATCTTGGCAAGGCAAGAAGATAAATAGGTGAAAATGTGCGTGTGTTTGAGCGATAAAGTTGGTTTAATGATTCTTGGGGAAGAATTTCCTGTGGTACGTACAGTAGTGACTTGATTGAACAGGACAGAATCATGCAGTTCAATTAATGTGCAAATATGTGTTCACTGAACTTTCATTCCATTTATCACATGGACATGGAAATAGGGTCATTTTTTATCTCTGTATTATGTATATGACATCTTAGTTTGCTTCTTGCATGTTGCTATGGGAAAAATAGCAATGTGGTACACCACAGGCAAAAAGAATTGGAGATAAATTCCTCAGCTGTCACAAAAATCTTTAAGTAGATCTTTCTTTGAAGATAAACCTCTTCCTTCTGCAAGGATTAACATTAAGAAGGCTTTTGCATGCTCTTTCCATTAAAATTGTATGCATCTCTTGGCCATATGCTGTGAAAAATCATTGGCAACAATTGTCATGTTTATGAAGTACATAGTTAGCAGAGAAAGTGTAATCACAGAAAAAACTCAAAAGGAAGATGTAGTTGAAAATACATTGGTATTCACCATTGGTTATTTAAAATAAGAAGCCACCCATTTCAAAATAAGTTTCTTCTGATATTTATAAAGGTTTTCTTCCATCCTCAGACCTAGTGAAATAATTTGTCTGGGGACTGTTCTCTTTCTTTTGACTAACTATTCTAAATCAAGTTATCAAGGGAACAGTTGGTTATTCAGTTTACACTGAAAACCTACACTGGAAATTCTTTTACTGGAAAGTATAGTGAATAAAGTTCTTTTATTTCTTTAATTGGGGAAAAAAAAAGTTTTCTCTTCATCATTCATAACAGCAGGGGAAATAGATGGAATTTCACAGGTGCAATGTAAAATAATGTGATTAAAAAATTCCCTTTCTAGGTACCTGTAGGAATATAGAAATGTGGTTAAAATTTTCATTTTTGTGTTTTGTTGATAGTCTAAAGTAAATACTTTTTGGCTGGCATGAGCAGTTGTATAAATTAAAGACTAGCTAAATTCCTCATGGAATCGTAATCTTTGCAGGCAAAGCTTACAACCTTTAAACAAACCACAGGCCAAGTTCTGTGCCGTGTAAATTGGCAGAGCTTCATAAACTTTGATGGAGCTGTGCCAGTTTTTAAGAGCAGTGAATGGGATCTTAATTTAGCTAGAGGTGGCAGAAGCTTAGGAATATAAAGCAGAGTCTAAATTGTAAATTATCAGTCCCCACACCTCGCTGTGAAACAGGAAAAAGTTCCATTGGCTTGGGGACTGCAGTGTCTGGTCAAAAAAGATTTTTTCAGCGTTTAGTTCAAAAACCTGATGCTTTAATTAATGTAATAGAATGAATCACTGCAATGACGCCCTCCCAGGTTTTGGTCTTTTCCTCAGTCAGGTAGTTTTCTACCTTAAAACTGCCAAGAAGGAGCTTTCAGTCTAAAACACAGCTAAGCACCTATCAATGTATTGCCTTTAACATGGGTTAACACCTGTTGAAGTATTAAATGTGATCAGCTTTTACTCATTTACTGTCTGTGAGCTGATGTTAACGTAATAGAGTGAAGCCTTCTAGGTGCATGTGTGTATGCAACTGCAAATATGATCAGTATATTCTTTTTCTTTGTATGAGTAAAAGATGCAGGTCTACTAATATTTGAAGTAAAACAGTACTTGATATGCAAAGAAGTAAGCTTGTCCCATCAAGTAAAAGAGCAAATAACATTTTACAAAGGCACTAGACTAGGTTAAAAGACAGTTATTAAAATCTGTGTTGTATAAAAATGCAGAAAAGACCATGTTTCTTATTAATTAAGCCTTATACTGCTACTTAACATTATGCATGAAATGGGCAAAACAGATATTCTGGCAAAAGTTTACGAATGAAATATAAGTAGTTTGGAGAAAACAAACAAAAAAACCCCGCTAGAATGCAGAAGTTGTGTAGTTTTCCATCAGTACAAAAGCACTGACTGCAAATGTATTATGGTTTTATGTTCAGAGGAAGTAATGGGTTTATAAAAAATAGGTTTTACATAAGTTAATTCACAAATAAAGCAATTATGGGGTTTTTTGGGACTTCTTTTCTTCATTAGGAAGCTTTGGGAAGGTGCTGCTGGCCATTCACATTGTAGATGTTAAAATCTTTACTTACTAGCAATACTTGCTGCAAAGGTGAATAGCCAGACTTAGGAGGTGGTGTTTGGGGGAAGTGTGTGTTTGT
Source organism: Caprimulgus europaeus (assembly GCA_907165065.1). The sequence continues at coordinate 14,655,143 of OU015540.1, read as the reverse complement.
TTTGTTTTTTTCCTTTTGACTGAAGTATTAAAATTGTTTGCTTTCCCATTCATGTTTGACTAGCCACTACCCGTGTTTCCTATCGTACTGTAAAAACATAGGGTTTGAGGCAATTTAAAACTGGGGTGACTGTTTGGAGAAATGCTTATATTGCTGTAATGGAGGCAAGAAAAAACCACTCCTATTCTCTGATTTCTGCTTTTCATAAGGTATAATACTGGGAAGATGAACAGTCGTACCTGTATTGGTGTACCTGTGGTGCAGGTACCTGTGGTGTATCTGCTTCAGGGAGAAGGGGAGAGAGAAACTCCTGCTCAGCCTTATAAAAGTAAGGAAAATAGATGAATAGACTTGGGAGAGAGACTGTCATGTTGTGGAGGAAAGTGGGGAAGCTGAGCAAGTAATAGGTGAAATATACCCTTTCTCCTCCTCAGTAATGACAACTTCGACAAGGCATAGCCAAATAATTTCCTCTTCTATCCCTTCAATCTTGAGCTTTCAGATGGCATAATTAAATTATTTCAGTTGTGGGTGAAGCAACTGTGTGCTTTGTGATGCAGAGGAAGATCTGCATCGTTCACCTCAGAAAAGGGCAAATGACAGAGGGCAGCCCAGGGTATTTGTTGAGGCATGTTTTTTTCCCCCAGTAGTTCCACATTTGTTTGCCATTGAAACAGGAGTCCAGTTGCTGGTCTGATAGAGTTTCCAGTTACCTGTAGCCTGAAAGTGGTTTTAATCACATTATGATGAATTATTCACATATGATTAATTATTTGCAGAATGGCTGAAGTGATTTATTAACCAAAGGATACTGTCTATTTAATTGGGAGTTTACGATGACAAGACTAGGCTAAAGTCTTCAGAATCATCTTTACAAGATTTCCATAACAGATCTAACTCATAGCAGTTGGTTTGAAAATTACTCTTCTTTGCTGTATCTCATTTTCTTCTTTCTTAGTGCCCTTTATCCCCAAAGGACACAGTGAATGTTGTAGTGTATAGGATTTGAAGAAATTCAGAGTAGATCCAAGTCATCTAGAGAAGCTGAATGAGTTCAGTCTTTCAAATTAGATGACTTTTTTTCTGCAGACTTTATATTCTTTGACTTCAAACATAAGAGAATTTCTTCCTGCTCTGGATTCATTGAATGTTTATGCTGTAACTTCTCTTGAGAGGCAAAGTAGCTCCCAGCTGAACAGCTCTTCACATACAGCATGATTTTTGAAAAAATGAAATTTAAAACAACATAATATTTGAGCTCTAGATGGTTTATTCTGGCAAATAACAGAAGGGCATCTACAGATAAACATAGATGATTACATGTTGATAAAGCCATCGATTGTCAAGAGACCAGAAGAATGTTCTAGGAGGAAATATCTATGATGTTTAATGAATTATGATGCATCACTACAAACCTACATTACAAAACAGCTTTCTAAATCAACACCAAGAATGCACTTTTGTTGTACAGGCAGTGTTCTAAGAACTATTATGTTCATTGGTTAAGTTTGTCAGGCATTGGCTTAACCCAAGAAGCCAACTTAATACTGTTTGTAAGTTAGTTTTGAAGCCTACTTTTCAGAAGAGAATCAGAGTAACAGGCCTAGACTAATATTAACAGAAAGCCAAACTAATTTAATCCTATCTCTGCTAAACTTTTAGTAAATATTCATTATTATATGGGTGATACGTTCATTTATGATTCTCTACTGCTGAATATAGTATTTTAGGAGAAACTTTACAGAAAACTAAAGAAGAGTTAGAACAACAGTAACAAGTAATTTTGGATGTGGCTGTAACTGGCAGAAAGTTAGGTTTCTGGCTCTTTACTGAATAATTTAAATACCAAATTAAAGGAGTCAGAGAGTAATCAAATATGTCTATTCCAGTAATTGTAAGTGCATTATGGTAGCGAGAATGTGAAAGTTTAGCAACCCTATGAGCCACTAATTGGGCTTCTTCTCCCCCAGGTGATTTGGCACTTAATTCCTTATCACCCAGAGCTAGTCTCACTGAGGTACCTTGCTGTAAATAATAGGTGACTTCCCATTAGCTTCTGGATTGCAAAACTGCATCTAAATTCTCTCTGAACTCTTAGTCTCTATACTGTCCCTATAGAGACTGGCTATTTTCTGGGGTTTTTTTTCTGAGCATACAGTCCTTCACTAGAAAACACTAAGTTTGCAAAACAGACTGTAGAAAAGACTGGTAAAATGTTGGTATATTTTCCATTTTCAAAAAAAAGAAAGTTGTAGAATTATCAGAAGAAGAATATTGTGACCCAGTCCAAAATTCTCTTTAGTTCCGGGATACTTTCTTTTTTTTCTTTTCTGTTTTTTTTCTTTGTTTGATTAGGAGCTGGAGAATGGAAGATATTTTGTCACAGGAGTAACAAAGACGAATTACAGTCTTAATAGTAGAGAACATATGGTCAGTGGCTTGATACCTGTTATGCTAGTACTGAAATGCCATCAAGTATGTTATCAGAGGGCATTCTGTTAGAGCTCTGTTAGACCTTTCTGCTTCTCAATGAGATGGTCCAATTTTCCTCTTGTATTTGCAAATGATAACTTGGTATTTCTTCTGATTCTAACAGTTATGACTTTTTTAAAAAAGAGACAAATACAGTAGTAATTGGAATTTAAGAGGTGAATTCATTTTCAAAGTAAGTGTGGTTGTTCTCATGTAGACATGTTTTTGAAGGTTTCTCAAGGTGGAAATTGCCATGCCATGGATAACACTAGAAATCTGTATTATTACAAAATATTTTAAGCAATTAGTCAACCACTCTGTGGCCCCAACTACAGAAACAAGGCTTTGAACAGTCAGCTGAATTTTACTCCCTGGATTTTGTGTTTTCATTTTCTTCAGCAGGGAGTCTTCAGACAGGTTTCTGTTCCTGCAGAGCATGATCTGTGCTTTTTTGTTTCGTTTCTTTTTTTTTTTTTTTTTAAATAAACACCACAAATTCAGCTGTGTAAGTATCCACATCCAGTTAATGGCAAAATTTTAATAACAGGCTTTACCCATATGTGCTCAGTATTCTAATTCTGCCCTCCTGACATTCATATACCAGAGTTGCATCAGCGTCACATGCTCTTGAGCAGGACTGATGATGTGAGAAGTTGAAGCATTTGGTTTATGTCACCAAACTCTTTAAAAATGAAAAATAATGAAAAAAAAATCCCTTTTTCCTTTTTTAGGATGTTGTAAAGTGAAGACATATGATTCCATTTTGATTAAAAGTAAGTACAAGTAACCTTAATTAGCTCCCAGTCCCATGAGTTTAGAGGAATGCTCTATTTAAAATGAACTAATATGAAAAATTAATATTTCCTGAATATTTCCATAATGAACAAGAATGTTTTTTTCTTCATGCTTTCCTAGTGTTTAAAAGTAAAGAACTCTGAAACACTAAATGAAACCTAAAATGCCCAGAAGAAGAATGCAGAAACCACAAGGAACCTTATTGTCATCATTCCCATAGCTGATTTTAAACATTGTATTTTCATGGATAGGTAACCATTTAGTTTCTACATGAGTTGCTGTGATAAGAATTTATTACAGGACCTCAGGGAAATGTTGTTACATCTATTAAAAAAAAGTTACCATTAATTTTGTAGAATTAGAACATCGATTTAATTTGGCCTCCTTTAATTGATGTTAGGTAGCTTGGGAACTGATGTCCTCACTTTGTAAATGCACTTAATCACTTCTTGCTACGAAACCTCAAACGTAATTTTTCCAATCAGAGCTGACAGTTGTAGGGTTAAAGCTCAAAGCTAATAAATTTGAATGGACTTGATACAGTACTACCTGGTGTCCTCCTTCAAAAATATTTATATTGCAAATGAAGTCTGAATATTTTTTATTAGATAGTCTCACTAAGTTTTTTTATTACTCACAGTAATTCAATTTGGTGTTTTTCACCCAATGTTTTTCTTCATGGGGAAAAAATATTCCTCTGCTTGTATGATTGTCAACTATCATACTATAGAACATGGTTAAATGTGTGGTCAGAGTGCCTGGAGTTAAGTAGCACTTTGATTGTAATTTCTGAGGGCAGAGGGATTTTAGCAGCATGTGGACAAGGACACTGTCAGGTTAAAAGTCAGGCAGTTCACAAAAGCAAATGTCAGCATGCTCAGGTTAGCAATGGCACTTCAAATGGATGGTATGGAAATAATTCCCTTAAAAATTAGTCTGCTTATTCTCATTTGTGGTATTTCCTCAACATTTCACACTTCATTTGGAGAATAAAAATAGACTTGCGAGTGAGGTGTTTTAATGACTTATTCCTGATGAATAATCATTGCTGCAATCATGGTTTTCCCTGGAGATCATGGCCCAAATAAGAATGAGATGTTGATCAGGGGGAGAAATAAGAACTCCAGAAGTCCTTTTAGTACAGAATATCACTTTTTACTGAAGCTATTTCCCCTCTCATTATTCTTATTGTTTACTATCACCTAGGCACCTAGTAGGAACAGTGGGATAAAAGAGCAAAAAAGCCTTTTGTGTTGGAAAAACTCCTCAAGTAGTAAAAAAAAAAATCAAGATTTTATTTTTATTTTATTTATTTATTTGTTTGTTTCATCATTGGAGGGCTAGTAAAACAAACCAATCCCTGTGACAGCCTTGCAGGCTGTTAGTAGGTCACTCAAGCTTTTTTTCCATACAACTAGTGAAGAAAGCTCTGGTTATTGATCACGGAGCCCACGTACCAGCGTGGTATCCCAGCCATCCTCTTGTACTTCAGCTCCACTGCTGAGTCACAAGTGTAGGGCTTTTCTAGTCAGCTGTCTGTGGGATTTACTCATGCTGTAGAAAAAAAAAAGTGATCTCTCAGGTACCTGGGACTTCTTTTTAGTGTACTTTCTAGACTCAGTAAATTGGGATACAGTATTTTCAGTAGCTGGTCCATGATTCTGAGACATTTCCTGGAGCTGGCAATGGGAAGGGATTGCACCTCTGATCAAAGTGCCAAACTCAATTCTTCATTTAGTTCTCACAGAAAATGAAAAAAATCTGAGTGAGGCAATTAAAGATAGAAACAAGCATTTTCTTAGTGGCTATTTTTTTTTTTTTAGGGTGGGCAGAAAAGGGTAAATCTGTGAAAAGAAAAAGCGTGTTTAGCAGTTTGAAATTATATCTATAGTTAACTAAGCAGACCTTGAAGCTGAGGCCTTTTGAAGATGTAACAATTGAAATTGACCACAACTAAATTACCTGTTCTGTGTCTTCCTCTTTTCCATTTAGTGTTCAGAAACTTTATTTAATCTATGGACAAAACAACTTTGGGTTTTCAGTTCAATGACTTGAAGTCTACTCTGTAAGTGCATAGCAGAGGGAGACTTTTAAATTGTATGTGTACTTTTAGAACTGTTTTTCTTGGTCAAATGATAATTTTTCATAAAAATATTGTAAAATATTTATTCTCCTGCCTTAAAAAAAGTAAAGCAAAATGTTTAGAATTTATAAATGAGAATAAACAGCGTTATTTCCTGTGTGATCATAACACTTCTCAGGTAAATATATTGCTAGGCACTTTTTTGTTATAAGTGTAAAATACTAACTAGATCAGAGCAGTGTTAGAATTGTTTTGGCTTACTGTGTAATTAGAATGTGTTTTATCTTTACACCATTCAGATTTTGATTAATTTTTTTTAATATATTGACCACTGTCAAGTTTATCACTCTTCCCAATTTGCTTTTCGCACATAACTTTGAATGTTACCACTTGTCTAGGACTGCAGATAAGCTCTTTGGATGAGTGAAGGAACGAGGCAGATGATGTTTTAAAAGCATAGATATTTCCCTCTCAAAGAGAAGGATTAGGGAATGACTTTTAATCTGAATTGTGTTGATCCAGAGCAGGCAGTGTGGTGTCAGTAACTGATGCACTGAGGGCAGATGTTCAGCTTTCTCTGAAATACCCCAACATAGCAAGTCTTAGAAACTGAGAGGTATAATGGGAGATAATTCTTCTACACTGGGAAACATACTGTGCTGTGCACATAGTTAAAAGCAGCATATATTTATGATCCCTCATTTAATGGAACTTCTAATGGAAAGGAGGAGAGACTTCCCCTTGCATATGTTGTTGCTTCATCCCAAGTTAGTACCTGCTAGTCAGCATCTTCCCTTGACAAGGGACACAGTCTGCTTTTAAACAGCTTAACCAGGCTAGCTGATTTCCAAACAAAATTCAAACAATGAAGTTTATTTTGGTCTATTTTGCACCAAATGTATTTAAAAGAATACTCCATGAGGGACAGACAGATCATCTGACATGATCAGATCTGAGAGTGACCCAGTTCCTGTATGTGACAATGTAAGTATTAAACATCTATTCTTTAAGCCTTGGTACATCCATGAACATGCATTTTGTGTAACTAACCATTTCTGGCAGTGTCAGTAAAGAATACTGTTAATTTTAATACAGATGTGTTATTTCTTCCAAGGACAAGGAGTTTTCAATACTGTACAATTAAGATCGTTGTTCTGTCATTCTCACCTGAAGTAACTGCTCTTCACTGTGTTCATAGGGAATTTATCCTATTGTGTATTGCTTTGATGTCTCAAAAATCAGTTATAAGTACATTCCTGTATCGATCTGATTTAATACAGGAGTGTACGGAAATACTACTGGGATATTATCACTGTAAAGTCTGTCCTGGGGCTTTTATTTAATTGGATTTGCAAAATATGCATTTCACTGGTCTGACATTTCTATTTTTATTCGAAATATTTATCTTTCGAGTCAGTAGCTTGCACTGACCATTTCACTGGTGAAATTGAGGACAGCTTGGGATCTTGTTGTTGACACTTGTATTTTACAATACCTTTGACTTTTAGAAGGAAATTCATTAGTGAATATACAGTTTCCAGTAGTTTATTTTACTTTGTTTAATCATGCAGTAAGACCACCTCTCCTAGATCCACAGCCAACTGTTTATAGCATTTTTTTAAATGAGCTACAACACCTCTGGGGCAACTTACTCCGAGGGCCAGAACTTCATTATGTCTCCCAGCAGCAGCTAGGGCTTCCTGCCTCAGCTTCCCTCCTCCTGTGGTGATGGCAAAGCAGCTCTGCAACCACAGCCTGATGGAGAGGCTTGGAGCAGTGCAGTGGGCAGTTCCACATCCAGCCCTGTTTTCTGCCTTTCTTGAGCTCTGTCTTCCTTCTTTAGAGGGCAAGAGGTTGCAGAGATAATCATCCTCACTGATAGGATGCAGGGCTTGCTGGCAGGTGCTGGTAACAGTCTGCACTTCCCTTGTTGCTTGTCTTTTACAATCTCAGTTATGCTAATGCAGCCATTTCAATTGGGCAATTATGGAGAAAGATACAGGCAAGAGGATTGTAGTATTTCCTAGAGACAGCTTATTCTTACCTTCCTGGGGAAAAAAATGTTTGATGAAGTCAGTCTGCCAAAGCTGTAAAATAGAATTTATCTATACTTCAAAAAAAACCTTGAAATGCTTTTTGGTTGATTCTGCAAAAACTGATGGTTATGTTATATTCATGTTCCTCATGCTACATGTTGTAAGGTAAGGGTAGGCAAATGTGAGCTTCTGATGGGGACAGGTGTAGTCTCTAAGCAGTGAAAGGGTTTGCAGCTGTCTCCTTTCCTAGCAAGTGTAAGAATTCTTAATTGTGCTTTTGCCTAATTAACATTGCAGCCCATTTGGCAGGAGCCAAAGGGGAAGCAGAAAGAGCAAGAGCCATTGGAGTTTCCTCCTTACCCCTGAGTCATATTCTGGTATCAGCTAGGAGCGAAGCTGTAGACCTCTCCTGTTCCACCCCGTTCCCAACAAGCAGGCACCTGCTGCCTTCTGAGACCATGGTGCTGGATCCCTGCTGATCTGTGAGTCTGCCTCAAATGAAAGGGAAGTCCAGTCAGGCTCCAGGCTCAGGCAGAGAATGCAGTGTTGTTAATTGCTTTCCTTTAAATGACACCCTTACCTGTCTGTGAATACATTGTTGTGCTCTTAGGCTCATCAGACCGAAATGCAGGACTTGAACCAAGCCCTAACATAACTTGCAAAGCTAGCTTCTTCTTTAGTTCTGAGAAATCTAGAGCTTGAGAATTAAATTCCCAAATCTTACATCCTGACTGTCCCTGTGGAGTCCCTGAAAAGTGAATTTGCTGGAGTCCTTCCCTCAGCTCTCTGAAGTAGAGGGGAAGACAGCTGGATTCTCTGCTTTAATTAGACTAAGGAAGCAGCTCATAAAAGATTGGAAGAGAGAGCGGAAATCACCCAACCTCCTAGTGGAAATGCTGCATGAATAATGTTGTGAGGGAATCGGTAGCTCCAAAAAGTCAAATAAGCCAAACAGTTGTCAGTTGTTTTTTTCCCATCTTTGCAAATTTCTCTCATAACAGTTGGGAGAGTTGGTGATTCAGAACGTGGTTCCATTTATTTGATTGAAAAGTGATGAATTGTAAATATTTCACAGGAATCTGTAGCAAGTTTCCTCTACTGTGACTCATAAGGATTTGGATTATTATTATGAAAACATTTGTAAAGTTATTGTCTTTCTTTTCATCACAAAATGTTCACTTGAGAATCCATGCTGGGACTGTGTTTTTCATTGTTTATCTGTTTTTCTGCAGAGTTTAAAGCGTTAGTCGCTGTACCAGGGCACTAAACCAGCACCTGGTGGTATGGGTGACAGCATGTAAAATGAATGCTGTGTATAGACTGAAAATATTCGCATCAGGCAGCTATTGGGAGAAATAGCAATTGCTATTGCTAAAAAAAATATAGCTAAGGAAGTTTGTTTTGTTTTTTTTTTTAAATATGTATTTCATTCCCCAGGTAATACAATTTCTGGGCAACTGAGGGAGTAGGCTTATATATAAATAAAAAAGGAAGCAATAAACAAAATATTGCCCCAATATTTCTTTCAGTAAACAAATAAATAAAAATTGCAATCTTTCAGTAAAGTTCTAGAATTAAGTTATATGCACATACTATTGATACTATATGGTATACCTGCTTAACAGGTCCAAACTAAAGAACCTAGCATGCTTTTCTATGTGGTATTTAAAGTGTAATTCTTTTTTTGAGGCTAGTTAAATAACTTCACCCTGCTGAGGTTAAGGGCTGCAGTGTATAGATACGTCGGACCTCGATACTTAAGCCACTAAGTGTTTCTTCAAGCCTTGAAAGGAGAATTGTTTTCATTATGAGTATTCATGTTATTGTGCAGTGTCTGCATCTATAAATTGCTTATAGAAAGGGAAAAGACTTTACAGATGGAACAAGTTACCAGTTAATGCAGTAGCTTTCCCAGTGGAATCAATTCAGGACCAGAGGAGATAGAGTTATAGCTGTATTCAGCTGTCTGCATTTTCCAGAATTACTGACATATCCACAATGGTCATGTGTGCTTCTTTCTGTGGGACTGAAGTACTCAGCAGGAACTTCAGAATCAAAACAATCTCTATGATTGTGTTAAATGATGTCATATTCGCTTTACTTGAACCAGGAAAAAAAAAAAAAGTCTGTCCTGGAGGCTGTAATCTCCTTTACAGCCTTTTTTAAAAACAAACAAGCAATTAAAAAAAAAAATAATCTCCACTCCCCTGCACTCTTTCAGAAACACTTCTGCAGACATAAGTGAACTAAGGTAATCTGGATATTAGGAAGTACAACTCTTGTGTAACTATAACATGGTAGAAAATTATTGATTAGCATTTTTCTGCTTGTAATGCTGTATGGAGGAGGAGCTGGTTGCCTCTGTGCCCTGTGTCACTGAACTCGGTCTGATAAGAGACAGGATTTAGACATTTGTGTTTGATATGCTTTGTACTACATGTTGATAAAACTACAAATGACATGGCAAGAAATTGTCCAACAGCAAGCAGGCAATCATGGAAGGAAGAGACTAAGTGTGCAATTAAAGTTTTGGGTTTTTATTAATCTTCCAATCATATTGCCTGTTACAGTAGAACAAGTTATGTGAACAAAAAATAAATTGTTCATATTCAAGGACCAATGTTTTATTCAGTAAACGTTTCAACAAGCTATAGCTACTTTGAATTCAGTTTAAAATTCACAACAGAGTTTTTGCTTCAGTTGTCAATTTTAGATATTTTTAACCAATATAAAATGTCTTGTGAAGAATTAAAATGAAGCCTGATTGACTTCAAGGTATTGCAATAACGATTTCCTTATTTCACAAAGCTGTATTAATAGTTGATTCTCTATGATACTTCTGATAACAAGAGAGTTCTTTTTAGAAACGTCTCCATCGTGTTGTATGACATAGAAATAATTTTTGTTTGCTACTTTGGATACATAGATCTGTCTATGCACACTTTCCTTTCCCCTTCTCTACATCCTGTCATGCTTTTCTGTTTAATATGTAGATAAAGATGACTATTTAAAATAGTTTTTGAAGTGTCACTTAAATCACTCTCAAAAACTTAATGCTTGCCAGAAAATTTTTGAATAGTACGTAGGAACTGGTGTTACTTTAGTTTAACAAGCCACAGGCAAAGGAATATAATGTCAGCTCTGACCTGTAGGTTTAGAGCTCAGGATTCATCCAAAGTATCTAAAATGCAGGTTCTTGTGTTTTGCCTGTATATTATTTTAAGTCATGCCATTGATTGACTTCTGTTGCTATAGAAATATTAGAAATGCTATTTTAGCATAGAACAGCTAATTGTCCTCCTACTGTCATGGAAACAAACAGCTTTTTCTTTTGTCTGTGATGATGTGTAATTGGATGGGTGAAGTTGAAAAATGGCAGAATAAAGCCAGCAAAGAAATGATGAAGTGCACCAAGTATCTTGAGTGTATATTAGTGTTGAACCACCCCAAGACAGGCTAATTTTTGGTCTAATGTGAATAGAGTTTGAGGGAAGTCAGGGCATTTGGTAAGAAAAGGAAAGCCAAGCTTTGTGTAATGCAATACACAGAATATGTTCAGTAGGCAATCATGGCTTCAGAATCACTGAACATAACACAGGAACAACAGTTCTGTAAATCAACTTATTTTAAAACTTGGAGTATCACCATAATTTTGGACATCCCAAGGTCCAGCCCCACCACTTCAAATGTAGCTGCTTTATCTGTGAAGCTCTGCTCCCTCTACAGTAAGGAGGTCTTTGGAGAGCATTTATTTTAGCCGGGAATTGAATTCCTGGACACTCTTGCTCTGTGGTTGAGTATGAGCTTCAATTGTAGGTGTTTCTGGTTAGGTGACATAAGCAATGGGACTTCAGTTTCAGTTGTGCTCAGTAGCATTTTTTGTGGCACATATTTGTGTTGTGAATGATTTAATATGCCTTTTAATTTATTTTTTAATAGCAAAATTGTGAGAAGTCGTGTTATCAGTACATAGTAGACTGATAGCCTGGATTTCTTTTAAACTAGCTTCACTACTAAACATTGTAAAATTTACCTGGAAATTTCAGAGATTAGATATTTTGCTCATCAAAAGAAACAGAGTGGGTTAGCTGTGCAAAATAAATTTTTAATAATAGTCATTAATAATGGATAAAATTAACTAACTTCCATTTGAATTTGGTTTGTGTTCTAGAATATGACTGCATTATTTTTTTTTTTTTTAATATATGTGAACTGATGTCCTTTAATGATGATTACAGCCGCTGGATAGGAGAGTGTTCTTGTACAAGAAATGTCCCTGGTTGTCTCATTGTCTCTGCATTGGATCTAGACAATACCAGTAAATAGGACTAATTCAGATTCCACCTTCTGCTCCACATATTGCCTAGGGCCAGAACTCCAGAAGTGGTGGTTCTCTCCCGCTTTCTGGGTGACATGGAAACTAGCAGCCAGACATGGCTTCCTGGTTTAAGATTCATTTGCTGCAGTCATTGACTGGTGCTTTGAAACATTCTTTTTTTTTTTTTTTTTTTTTTTTTTTTTCTTTGACCCATGAGCAAAACTATGATACTACTGTGTACTGAGTATTCACATGTGAGTGCCCCTTTGTTTTAGTGTAAAGTCCACCTTAAAGCTTCTCTCACTTTTCTAAACCTAGAACCAACAGAGAAGCATCCTGTGAGCAGGAGAGTGCTGCCTGTTCAACTCTGCATCAGCACTGCGCTCAGTGTCAGGGCTACAGGCTACCCTTCCATTGCTGCTCTGTGGACAAAGGATGGCCAGGCAACGTGGCTTTCCAGTGGGAAGTCAAAAGTGTGTTTTATTGTGTTGCTTATAGAGCAATGAATTACTTGTTCTCCCTCACAAAATTCTTCCCTTCTGAATTCACTGCACTAATTTGGCTCTCCAAAGCATCCACACATCTGTGCTCCTTATGGGAGCACAGGTATGTCAGCCCGGATCTCTGGGCCGTGCTATGTTCCATTCTGCCATAGGATTGTATCTCTTAAATCTAACCTATAAACACTTATAGTTGTACAGACCTACTTTTTCAACTTCTGATTGCTTAATTATTCTACAAGTTATTTTTATAGAAAACCTCGTATCAGAAAGAATGTATGGGATAACTTTTTCTAGTCGTACCTAATCTCAGATCTGTCTTTGATGTGCAGATTCTGTCAGATGCTCACACGAGGTCATTCCTCTGTGCCTCATCTCAGTGGCTCAGTTCAGTCAGGAATCTGCACAGAACTATATACTGTTTTGAATTCCTTTACATACCAAAGCACAAGTCCACTCTGAAAATACATGAACTGTCCTGTTTTAATACTAATGAAATATCTTTATGAAATTCACATAATTTTTAATAGTTTCAAGATCACCTGGAAATTACTTTCTATTCTACTTCAAAATTTTAAATAGAGACTTATTAAAAAGATAAGTGCTCATAATAATATATTTTTGGGTGCAGCAAGTGAATAGTTTTTCTGCAAAAAGAAAATTTATTCTATAAAATAACAGGATGTAGGGTTAAGTGGGTATTCTAAAGAAGAGGTCATTTAGACAAACTGACAAAATGCATAAAATTGCCCTCTTTTTAGTCACTTGACATCTAGATTTGCATAGATTATTCTGACAGAGATATGCTACTTTCAGACTTTAGCTTGTTCAGCTAGCCTTTAGTTCAACAGCCATCACAGCTACAACTGCTGGAATTTATCAGTGAATCCCATACAGGAGACAAACACAGTTTGTGTTACATAATAAAGTTTATAAAATGTGGGAATACCTTGAGTTCTGTAATGAATGGATTTTCTTGTCTGCTATAGTACATGTCAGTTATGTAAGGAGGTGGCAGAATTAGAACAGCTTTTATCTATTTAAGCAGGATTCTGCAGCTGCAGAAACAATTGTATAAGTTTCTTAGACTTTTTTTCAAAAAACAAGCTTGTATTTGTTGGATGTATTGGGTCTGGCCGAGATGGAGTTAATTTTCCCCATAGCAGCCCCTCAGAGTGCTGTGTTTTGTGTTAGTAGCTAGAAAGGTGTTGATAACACACCAGTGTTCTGGTTCCTGCTGAGCAGTGCTCGTACAGCATCAAGGCTGGCTCTCCAACAGTTCACCCTCCAGTAAGCTGGGGGTGGGGAAGGTCTTGGGAGGGGACACAGCCAGGACAGCTGACCCAGACTGACCAAAGAGGTATTACATAGCAGATGGCATCTGCTCAGAAATAAAGCAAGGGGAACAGAGGGAGAAGGGAGGGCGTTCGTTATTTCTGTTTCTCCTCTGGGGTAACCACTATGTGTATGAAGCCCTGCTTCCCAGGAAGTGACCAAACATTGTCTGCTGATGGGAATAGAGAATAAATATTTTGTTCTTTTGCTTCTGTGCGCACAGCTTTGCTTTGTTTCTATTAAACAGCCTTTTGTCTCAACCCATGAGTTTGGGGGTTTTGTTCCATCTTATTTTCTCCCCTCCCTATCCTGCTGAGGAGGTGGGTGATAGAGTGGCTTGATGGGCACCTGGCTTTCAGGCAAGGTTGACCCACCACAGTGAAATATGCAGTACTTAAGCGTTTTTTTCCCCAATTGTTATCATTTTCCCATTCTCCTTGGAAAAACTCATCATGGGGACAATCGCGTATTACAAATGGCCTTGAAAATAAATAAAGCATGTATCCTTTTGTTGTTAAGAGAGTAGTGCATCTTATCCATCTGTCCTCCTCCTGTGTTCCTTCTGTTATTATTCTACAAAGTCAGTTCTTCCAGAGGATCTATTTGATTTTTTTTTCTTTGTAAGAAGCTTACAAGACAAAAAGCAATAGAAATTCACCTCAATATTGTTCTTGAGGAGCTATTTTCCCTTACTACCTTGAACGAGCTCCTTGTATGAAAAATGAAGTAGAAGGAAAACATAAAACTGTCTGCCTTTAATATCTCTCATTTAACAAAGCAAAATTCTCCTGAAGAGTGCCTTGAAGTATTTAAAACAACTAGTGATACAGTAATTACAGACTCCAGAAAATGTCGTTTCCTCGTCTGGTGCTCCAGGTGAGGCTTTGCAGGAGTAATAAAGATGAGTTTCCCCAAACACCTGTTGCCAGAAGGGGGGAATTGTAGAGGCATGGGAGCAGTTCCTGACGCAGGGGTTTGGGTCAGTGGTGACACCATGCACATACTCGCTCACAAGCAGTGTTTCTGGCCTGTCTAGCTGCCCTTGTCTTTTAGGAGAGGTTAAAATGGTAATGACAATTTAAAAGAGATACTAAAGAGAAACTACAGAGTTTTCTGTGAAGGCGCAAACACTTGATAATAAGTCCCGTTAATCACAAGTAATATTTCATACTTATGGCTGTTCCTTGGTTAGGTGTTTGTGCCAAATCATCTCAAGCTACTAATACTGTCACTTTGGTTAATGATGAGCTCCAGGGTTAATGGCTTGGTACGTTGATGCCTTTTGATCCTCTTGAAGTCCTCTGTTATTCTCCTTTCGCTGTTTATGTGCAGCGTTGCATAAGGTCATAGATTTCTTGAAAGAGCAGGCACTTGATGTAAATACCACTACAGCTGGAATAAAAAAGTGTAATTGAATAGTATATCTCTCAGCTAAAAATAAAACCCAGGTAGTGTTACTGCTAGCTAGGCCTGAAAAATGCTGTAGCTTTTGCTTAATTTGCTAGGCTTATGAGTATTAGAACTGCTATGCCAAAATGTTGGTGATTTTTAGAAATTGAGATTACTGTCTGGAATAGATACTGAAAAATATTTAAAAGGGTTGTGTTACTTGTTATTTTGAGGAGAAAGCTATTAGGAAATCTATACAATAAGCATTTTTGTAATTAAACATGTTTGGAAAATTTGCAGTTAACAAAAGTTCTCTGTGGGCTGTGATCCAAAATTCTACCATTAATGTACAAGTTTAGCAGTATTGCAGTCTGCAGTCACAAAGAATCAGCATCGAACTTAGTAAAGCTGCCATGTGTGAAGGAATCCCCCACCGGGGAAACCCAACAGTCAATATTCACTGTAAATACTGATATAGCAGAAATTATCTGGGTGCTATTCATCGTCATTTTGTGTTGTCATTCACAGTTTATAAAACTGAGTAATTTATTTTGTTTCCTCTAATAAACAGAATCCTCTCATTTTTATGGAATGTAACTTTAGAGTTTCTGAAGAGGTTTCTTGTCTGGAAAATTCATTGCTATTTGGTGTACAATTGCATCCAGCCTTAGAATTAATGCCTTGTATTCACTTCACTGAGCAACTATTCTGCATCATGTGTAGTGGAAGGTTGATTTAGGCAATTTTCCCTATAGATTTGTGCATATGTCACCTTTGGGCAAAAGATGAGCTAATAGAATGGAAATGAATGTAATTGGCAGAAGGTCAGCCAGGGAGTCATATATGTCTAGAGTTTCCAGAAAAGCCAGAGTTGTTTCATGTTGGCATATTACTTGATTAGTATGCAGGTGAGGTGATTGTGCCTCAACAGAATAATTGGATCATTCAAATATCTGCAAGCCCTGGTGTATCTACAAAGCCTGAACAGTGATTAGATCCTGCCTGTTCATCGCAGCAAGCCTTGAAATTCTTCCCACTGTGAAAAACTAATTTTCTGTGGGAATTTATTAAATAAGAAATCTGCATGCCACTTTACCTTGTAAGCATTACTAGCAGAATACAAAGATTTCTTTTGACTTTGATGTATGCACTTCATGAATGCTTTTATATCATTGTTTTGTTTTTTTCTGCATTCAGCACAAATTCCAGTATTTCTTTGTTACATACATTTCTGGAGAAGAGTTTCATTTCCATTGGATGATAAAGCAGCAGTTCATTTAAAGAGAAGGGAAGGGAGGAAGGGTGTGCTGTGGAAAAAAAGAGACACAATTAAAGCATGGCAATACATTTCAGTTGTTATGTTAAGAAAAAAGCCAGAACAAATAGTCACAAGTTGTTGTTTTTCAGTCTTCATATTTCTGTGCAGTAATCGGTTACTGCTGCCTCAGTAAACAAATTTTATCATGCCATCTAATTTTTGTTTTAAAAACAGGGAATGCTAACTGTGTTAATAAGAAACAACCAGAATTACAGTGTAAGATTTCTATGCTGCCCAGCAGATTTGAAAAAGGAGGAATCTAAGCTTCCTAGCAGGTTTGCAATTTATATTTAATCCATATATAGAAGTGCTCTGAAGGGCAAAATAACAAGGTCCTTTCTGTACTTACAAAATGAACTCATGCTGTATCTTGAATGCCTTGGAGCCAGTGTCTCAGTCAAAATACCTTTTCAGTAAGAGGATGGAGGGTGCAATTCATCTTCTGATCTCAGCTAATGACAGTTAGCTTGATTGTAGTGGAATAGAATAGTCCAAACATCTGCCCTTCTTTGCTCTGTTTTTTTGTGGCTTTAAGTACTTAAAGGCAGTAGCACAGCTACTCTTGGAAGCCAGTCTAGAGTTATAAATATGGTATCATTTAAACTACAGTGTAGGAGAGCCACAGTAGAAGATAATCACCTAAAAAGAGTAAATCCTCTTGGGTTACAGAAAAGAGTTGTATGCAGAGCTAAATGAATAATTCATGGAAAATAATTTTTTTTCAACTTGCAGAATGGCTTGAGATTCTCTCAACTGTGTATTAATTATTCAAATGTTTCTGAGCAATGTTTTTCTTAAACTTTATTGTAAATATTGGAAATTTGAGCTTGATTTTTGCAATAGTTGATTTAAAAGACTGTATGGACTTCACAAACCTTAATTGGTTGAGTACACAAGCCCCTATGTGAATATAATTGATGTAGATTTAATACTTGTATTTGGTAAAATCTCTGTCTAATGAAACTTAAAAACTGCCTCTTCATGAGCTATATTTCTGAAGCAAAACACAACAGCTTTAATTTTTTATGAAAGTGAGCATCCAGCACAGCAGAACATGGCTGAAAGTAATTCATTTGGAAACTCAAATGGATCTTTAAATACTTTTTCCTGCTTAATTTACACAGCTCTACTTGTGTGATACTAATCACTACTTATTAGTGTTGAATTTATATTTCTCAACAGGGGAATATTTCTCTGTTCCTTGTCTTATAAGTTGTAATTATCCCTCTATTGGTGCATGTCAGTATCCAAGTGGTTCGAGGACGGTGTGTTAAACACGCATATATTTGTGTAATGTGACACAGTCTTGTAAAAAAAACAAAACAAAACAAAACAAAAACCAAACTCTAACATAAACCAAGTCATATTGCTAAATTTTCCTCATTTATGGAGGAAAAAGTGTCATTGCCTTGATAGTTTCATATCAGGATGCTAGAATGTGTGACAAATACAAAAGGCTGGTGTATTTTTAGTATTTTGCTGGCTGTTTTGGGGCCCTTTGGGGGAAACGTTTATCAGATCACTGTCTAAAGCAGTGCCATGGCATGAACTCACAGGCTTGAGTACCAGTAATGGATGGACTATCTACTTGAGTTATGTTTTTGACACATAGATGATGATTTATATAAGATGTAGAAACGTCCTTGCTAAGTTCCATTCAGGTAAATACACGTTGCTTGCTTTGCCAGGGAAATTACGGTTTGCTTACCCTGCCATAGTTCTTCCGTTAATTTCAATCAGATAAAATGAGTCAGCAGTTTCCTGTAGAAACTGTTGTATGCTGATTCTGCAAGTACATCACGTGTGTTGTGCTTTGTGCCACAACTGGCTGCATTTTGGTGACAGTTACAGTAATATATCTGCAGAGAGACGTGGGTGATCTTCAGCGGGGAGGGTGCTGAATGAGTGTAAGGTGGTGTTACTCCCTCCTTTCTCCTGCTGTTACTAGTTCTGTATCCACTGCCCTATTTTTACCTCCCTGTCTGTGACTCCTAGCCATTAATCTCTGATGTGGATTTTTTTCAAATACTTTTTGAAAAACGCAGTGCACTACAACTGCAGTATTTCTCTTATCTGTCACAGCAGTGATGTCTTCAAAGAACTCTAGGAGATTAGTTGAGCATAACCTCCCCTGCCTAAATCTGTGCTGGCTACCCTGAATCATACTGTGTGCTCTTGAGTGCTTTTCAACCTCGTGCTTTATTTTTCTCCTTCAATTAACTTTGGTTAAATTTAGGATGTATATGTGGAGTTTACATGAAGATCAGGCATGGTTGAACAATGTTATCTGAGTTTCTACATGAGGAACTTCAACAAAGAAAACAGACTCTCCAGCCTAGGAAAAAAGGTGACTGAGGAAGCTTGTGACAAAGATCTATAAAATGTGAGTGAAATTGAGAGGATTAATAGGAAATGCTAGTTCACTGTCTCTTCCACTGCAAGAATTGGGGCACACCAAATGAAACTAGCGTGCAGCAGATTCAAAACAAAAGGAGCTGGTTACTAACAGAACCTGTAATTAAGCCATGGAATTTCTTACTGTCAGATTTAATGCTGATAAAGTTTACATAGGTTCAAAATGAGACTGGACAAATTAATGCAAGAGAAATCTGTCAAGATCAGTTATGTGTCAAGATACTGAAATGTAAAGAAGTCCTCAGGCTGCAAATAACAAGGACTTATCGCTAAATGTTAGCCCTGTTCTTGCACTCTTCCCTTGGCATCTTCTGCTAGACGTGTGGTATGGAGCTGTGTGGACATGTAGTGTGGCCTGATCTAGCCTTTGTTTTAAATTTCTCTGAGCTTGCTATAGTTGAAAGCTTCCTGATCATCTAATTCTTCAAGAATTTTCATCTGGATGTAGGTTGGCATAGATTTTGGACACTAGTTCTCCCAAGAATAAGGGTGTAAAGGGGCTAAAGTGTCAGCTAAAATTCACTGTTAGGCTTAGTACCAAACATGCTTTGCATAGTTTGCAGAAATTTATTGTTCAGATAACCTGTGCATTGACTGCAGATGATTTGAAGTTAGGCTAGAAAGTGCAAATTACTCCATTTTATCTCTGTCTTGAATTTAGATTTTATGATTGGTTGGGTTTTCTTGGTCTTAATTAAAAGTTTATTTTTCAGAGCTGTAGAGTTTTCTTTTTCTTGCTGAACGATTTCCCCCTCATCCTCCTCCCAAGGGACAGAATTATCTAGATCAGGGTTGAAGGAAACATTAATTAAACTTGGTGATAAAAATAAAGTCTACAAAGACAGTGTGTTTAGTTTCTTGTCAATGAATCTCCTTATATAAGAGGTTTTAAAATTTTCTCAAATTTTATCACTCAATGTAGCATTACTAAGCAGAATATGTTTACAGTGACAGAGTGTGTCTGCCAGCATATCAAAATCTGAAAATACAAGGGCATAATCACTTCCTGTTTGCTTGCTTGGACTTTCAAGTCAGTGCAGTAATTTAAATATGTTTTTTCTGGTGACATACAAAAATATATGATTGGTTTTATCTTTTTTTAAAAAAAATTATTAACGGTAAATATTATAGAGGTAGGGGAGTTGGCCTCAGATTGACAGAGCTAACCTGGCAACAGAGTTAACATTCTCATGGAGTGGAGTGAGAGAGAGAGAGAGAGACAACAAAAGAGATTCTCCTGTGTAGATAATATATTCAGTTTTACCAGTCTTAAAACCTTGAAGCAGAAAGAGAGGTGGTAAAGAGAGAAAATAAGCAAAACATCATGTGTTACTATCTCAAAAGAAAATAGCTGATATATTTAAATAAAAAATATAGAATGAGCTTTGCAAGTAGGATTGTTTAAAACTGGCCATGATCTGGCTGCGGAAAGACTGCACATGTGGCTTTTTTAAAGAAAGTCTTTTTTAAAAGCAGTTGATTTTAGTGGACAATTCATGAACTTAAGTACATGCCCAAGCTATTTAGAGCAGCATAGTCTAGAACTTTAGCTGTACTGGTAGCTTGGCATTCCTAATTCATACAGCCACTGAATACTTGAGCTGTTAAGCCAGCTTTTAATTTCCAATGCACTAAAATGGGAATTAAAAGTAATATTAGCGATAATTATTAATGTGATATTAGAGTAGTAATACCATTTTGCTCAACTAGAATTTTTCCTCTTTGCATTTATGTTTCAGAAAAATATTTATGTGGTTGAGTTAGTCAGAAATGTTAATGAGAAATGTACCTCTGAGTCTCGTGCCTGATAACTGAGAGAGAAAGGAAGAGGATAACTACAGCTGTGCCCTGCTGGATTGATCTGTTGGCAGCTTAATTCAGGAAAACATTTTTCTTGGTATCAGTGGACACTAAGTGTAGCCTGAGACAGTTTCTGACTAATCACAGCTACCGATCACAGTGTTCAAATACTGAGCAGTAATGAAGCTATTTTTGTTCACTCCATCAGAGTAGAGAAATGTGTAAAACTAAATTATCAAATGTTTTTGTGTAACAAATGCATTCAGGGAAATCAGAATTTGCTCACTGACAAACTACAAGTATGAAATGCAGCTATCTTCATCAGAGAAGTTATTCCTTGCAAATTATTCAGTCAGCTCTAGCAATTCATTAACATTAGTCAAAGTACCTTTAATCAGAAAATAGGACAAGTCTCCATATTAATCACATGAAATGCTCTTTTTTGGTAGTTTATGTCAAGTCATGTCAAAGCGATGCTTCAGTCTCATCCCATAAAATGTAGATTGTAACATAGATCACAGTGTAAGGATAATTTCTGGAGACATTGAAGGAATAAGTTTTTGGTTGGAATTGGGCAGTGTCTGGTAAGGAGACATGGTTGTGATGGGAAAAGGCCAAGAATTGTCCTGGAAATCCTCCTTGGGTACTGAGAGCACAGAGAGGGACAAAACACCCACTATGGGTTGGAATCAGACACTCCAAGAGGAATCAAAGAGAGTGCTGAGGAATTAAGAGCTGCTTGATCAGAGAGTAGAACAAAATATCCCTAAGAGAAGATAAAAGATAACAGTAGGAAAATATACACCTATGTATTTCAAGTATATCACAATGGAAACGGTTAGAACTATGACGGGCTGTCTTCATAAACATGACTGCTGATTCCCAGTGGAGAAGAGTACTTTTTCTTGGGTGGGCAATAAATTAAAAAAATATTTTTTTGAGTGGGTTCCCCCCCCGCCCCCGCTCTTTTGATAGTGGAATAAGGTGCCTAATAACTTGCTCTATGTCAGCATTCAAGATCTACAGAATGATTTTGAAGATTTGGTCCAATCATTTTTTTAATTAAGCACTTTAAAAGTTCAGTGAGGCTGAATAGCAAGATTGAAAGAGTGGAAGTTTTAAAATGAACTGACAATTATTCATGGGTCATCCCTTCTTGGATTTCATTTAATCAAAGACCCAATAAAAGCACAACTTGTAAGGTGATTCATTTTTTATAATTTCTTTAACTTTTTAATCTCATTTTTAAAATTATAAGAGTCATTAAGAGACTAATTTTGAGATTGCCTCCAGAGTTTTCTTAATCAGGCACATTTATTCTGTCTGTGGTAGCTGTGCATTAAGATTCACTGAGTAAAGTAGTTAAATACCTGTTTAAGTATACACCTCTGGCTGCATAGCATTGAAAGTACGCGTGTGCAGAACTGAAGTGCATTGGTAAATTGGGTCTACAACATAATATTATTAAGAAAGTAATGATACTATCATTAAATTAACTGAATACATTAGGAAATTCTACTCTGATAGCCTTTTGTTGTTAGGTAGATTACGTTACATCTTTTCTAGGATACTGCAATGAGATTTTAGTTTTTTAACTGTTTACTGATCAAATATAGTGCTCACATCTTCCTGTTTTAAAATGTAAGCACAAGCATACTTTAGCATTCCTTTCACAAAAATGGGCTGAATTCTTCTGTCTCCTCTTCCGTATTGAATGAGAGGCTGAAGCACAAAACATTAAGTGGCTGTGTAAGGCAGAAACCACAAATTTCTATTTCTATAGCCACTAAAAAATGGTGGCTTTAAGCACACCTTTGATTTTCGAAGTTTTGTGAATGAGGAAGTAATTCAGGTTAAGAATATTGACTGAGCTGTAAGTGCTTACCCTTTTAATTCAGAAACTTATTGAGAAAATAAGGCATGAACAGGACTCTAGCTGCTCTTTAGCATCATCATCCTCCCCCCTAGTTCATAAAAACTAGTTTATCTTTATTAGATAGTTTAAATTCTATATAAAATACATTAATTTCAGTCCTTTAACATGACAAATCTTATTTTTCAGAATTACCAAGAATTACTGACTGGTAGGCAAAAAATATTCATTTAGATAATTAAAAATAGGTATTGTCTGGCAATTCTGTCATCTTCCAGTATCAGACAATATTTTATACTCTATTGGTACCACAGGATGCACCAACCTCTGGAATGGAGTCTGAAATAGAATAGAGTTTCTACAGTGAAATATCTGATGAAGAATGACAAGAAGGACACCCTAGCTGTGCACAGAGTTTGGTTGCTTGGTAGAAGAATTTTCCATACCATGCAAGTGCCTTGGTTGGAGCTGAAACCAGAGACCACAGTAAATTGCATTACTGCTAAAGAAGTGGCTCGAAATCCACTTGAAAATTCTGCGTGGATACTAAATTGTATAAAATATAGAGTGTCACTGGTCTAACTTTTGCTGATATAAATTGAAATCATAGCTATTCAGCCTTAAGCCTTTCCAAGTACTATAAAATAAAATCGAAATAGACACACACAATTTTTACAGCTGTGACAAGTAAAACAATGCAGCATATGCCACCAGTGTGTGACTAACTTATTAGACTCATTAAAAGGACAAACAGTAAAGTTTGAAAACTTCCTTTGTTTGTAGAAACTGAGATCTAACTGACTTTCACTGGGACTTGGAGTTTAAAAAAATAAAATCCTTTAAAACAAGGTTGCAGAGTTCTTATAATGGCACCTTCAGAGCAATTCTGAACTGTATGTCATCCAAGACTCAATTTGTCCATACAAACAAAAAAATATTTAGTGTACCTGAATAGAATTGTCTGTTTTCTACCTTAAGAGAATGCAAGGAGCAAGGTAAATCAGTTCATCTTTCTAGGTAAGAAACTGGCTTTTCAAATTGGTCAGCTCCCTACTGTTTCTCGGAGAGTGATGGAAATTTGCCCTCTTTCTGTTGAAGCATCCTGGAAGCTGTTAAGTATTCAAGAGGGGTTGTTTGCGTTTTCTTTGACCTAGTCAGTAGTTTGTAGATTAGAATTTGAATTAAACTAAAATATTTTTGCTCTTTGGACTATGATTGCCACCTTCTTAATATCCCATGTGTAATCAATATTAAGGATGTAAGAAGAATGTTTGGAGGTTTGGAGATACAAGCTGAGTGCTGAGGAGCTGTTCTGTTCAGGGGAGGCAGAGGTGACTTCACCCTCCCTCCTGCACCCCCTCTGCTCTCCCGCTGGTAGCTGTGAATGTGCTGCATAAACAGGCACAACTATATCTTGCCACAGTGATTCCACGTAGATGCTGGAGCACAGAAGTTTCTGCATCATCAGCCTGGGATCATAATAGACTGCAAGGCAAATTGAAAGCTGTTCACTTCCCTTTAAACTGCTGTGTTTGGGTCCTGATGTTCTTCACAAACAATTTAATATAAAACCATCTCTGGGAGATTTTATTCTCTTCCAGAGATGAGTTAATAAGAATTTTCAATTTCTTGTTGTAAGTCTTAGGCAGAGCTGGAAGCTGTGAGAGCAGAATTGCACTTTGTGGTGTGTAACTCGGTGCAGTATGCCTCTCCAGCCCACTGGGGTCTCTGGAACATGTAAGGGAAGCCATTTCCTCATCTTTTCCTCTTGTTATCCTGTGTTTGAACTTTAGGTGGACACCCTCCAGTTCTGGTAGGATTGACTCCATATATAATGAGACTATTACCATTATTTTAATTTCTGTAATAGTGTTGGGAAATGAAGTAGGTGACTGCTAATATACTTACTGCCTGCACCTTTTGTTAATACTTATACAGAGGTTCAGAAACCACAAAGATTCTTCTTTACTCTGAAATCTTGAATGGTGGTCTTTGTTAGGTAACAGACCACCAGGCTTTGAGGCCTCGGTGATTTGTTTCAGCATGTGACAAATTTTATTTTCTTAAGAACATTTCAGTAACGCTTTTTATCTGAAAGCCAGTCCAGAGGTGTGCTGGTTGATTCTGTGTTATGGTGCAAAGCAACAGCTAATTAGACATTCATTTTACTCTTGCAGAGATAGCATTTGGATCATTTGCTGTGATACTTTTCTTAATGCTTAATAAATTCTTGGCTGTTACATTTTTATTCATTAACTTCACTTCTGAAAGGATTGACTCAGCTTTTCAGATGTGTACATGAACATGAAACAATAGAACCAAGATGCTTGATTCTTTCAAGTCACAATCCCAGATGCCTCCAAACTAGCTTGATGATCATTATCCTGCTGTAGTAATTTAAGCACCTTATTGCCTGGATGCTTTCTAAGAGTGCAATTAGAAACTCTGGGCTGTTAGTCTAAGCTGTGCTCTGCTCTGCATTCTTGGTCAAGAGCATTTTACATTTTTCTCTATCAGTTTTGAGAATCTCCTTGATTGGACTAATGATGTTCAAATGCCCTTTAAAGAGAGAGACAGTAACCTTGTGCCTTTCTTGCACGGTTTTTTTTCAGTATATTGGTTTAAAAAAAATTATGAGGCTAGCAAAGGGCCTGAAAATAAATATCAAATTAAAAATATTAGTGTTTTGGAAGTGCTGGACAGTGTTAGACGAATCTTTGGAGGTGGGTTCTAGTACCATCAGTTCCTGTGTAGAAGTGCCTTGGTTTTACTTCAGTAGGCAAATTCTATAGTATTCTCTAGGAATAACTCTCAAAAATATTTGGTTTTAGAAGCTTCTCACCTCTCTTGTTTTGTAATTTTGTGATGTTTATTTGCATTGGTAAAATGTACAGAGTACACTGGCAGCTGATTGAGAGAGATAACTCTCCTGAACTATCAGAAAATCAGTATCAGAACAGACAATGAGCATCTGTTTGGAGGGTTAACTACACAGCCAGGCAAACACACCCTTGGTACAGTCTCTGATCTTCTGTACCAGAACAAACTACAGTTTTGAAAAATAAGTTTAAAAATCTCAAGAACTGATAACAGTACTGAGTATGGAAATATCTTTAATTTTGTTTGGTGGAACCTGTGGTGGTTTGTTGTTATGGCAGTATCCTGTAGTAGGGTAAACACCATGAGCCGCCTTAATGTCTACATATATGTAATAGATACTTAAGCAACATGCATATATATATTTCTTTATTGAAATGTTCTTCCAGCTCATTAAACACAGCTGCCACTTACTATCAGGAGAGAATGTAATGAAAGTAATTTGAAGAGGGAGTTGATTGGTTGTATTAAATCTACCATGTGGTGTTTATTTTACTTCATAAAAGAGAAGCTGTTTTATTGCAGATGTTTGCCAAAAAACAGTCATCACTAAGTGGGGTGAAGAGAGAAAGTGATAGAGAGGTGTCATCTGATACAGATAGTAAGAGAAAAAGCCTTTTCCAATGTTGCTGGATAATAATAGGTATCCTGTCAGAAATGTAGAGGAACAGTAGAAAGAGTTTACCTGAACTGTCTTTATTTTCAAAAGCATTTTGTTTTCTAGCCTACATTGGCAGTGAATGGCTATTAATACTATTTTTGTTGCCTCTAATTGTTCAACTGCTTGTAGGGGAAGTACAGACCAATGTATGTGTTAAGCACCCAACTCCCTTTCATATTAAAATTATGTTGAGGTTCCTTATTCAATGAAAATTTTCCACCACATTCCTTAAGTTATCTTGTCAGAAGTCCTTGTGAACCCCTGCAATTGATGACATTGAATGAAATGTATATCTCACCTGTAATGTTAAGGAACTAACTGATTATTATCTCTCCTTGGTGAAGTCATTTAAATTCACTGTCCCATCAGTTCCTTGCAGAAGAACTAGTTGAGAATTTTTTTTTAAATGGGAATTTTAATTTTCAAGTAAATGTTCAGGAGATTTTCCTAGGTTGTAGATACACTTCATGTCAACAAAAGTAAATTTTCGAAGAAATCCATCCAAGAATACTGTAGTAGTCACTATAGTTTAATTCAGTGTCCATTAAAACAATCTAAAAAAAATTACTACTGGATTCTCTCATGGTATTTAATGAAGTAAGGTTTAATTTACAGGTGCAGCTGTATATCTGAAAGGACAATCTACAGTTGTAACAAATGAATTTAATGTTGCAAAGAAAGGGCAAGAGAAGCCTATCGCTCTTCCAACAAAAACAGGAGAGCGAGTACGCCCTGCGACATGTGGTGCTTGATGCTGCCCTGCGTCTCAGCTTTATCTTCCTCTGTGCACTTTACATAGTGACTCACTGAAGAACTGTGTAAAAATTGTCTCAGATTAATAACCTCTAAATTCAGAGAACTGTCACTAACTAGTGAGAGCGAACTCCAGAGATGCTCTCATGTGCCATGTTGCACAGTGGGCGATAAATGTGACTTTAATGCCAAATTCTTTAAATGCAGAAACATGAAGATAACTTTATATTTTACTTTAACTAGTCTGCAGATGCTTATTTCTGGTAGAGCAATGATGGAACAATCTCTGTAACCTTTCATATTTGCAAACATTATAGAAATAATAGCTGTTAGTCAAGAAAATAGGGTGATTTGGTTTCACGTATTTTACATTTTTTAAAAAAGAAAGCACCAAACCCCAAGTTGTTAGATACCTTAATTTCTAACAGGGATGCTTCTCTATGCTCCTAATTCTTATAAAAGCGGAGAAAGCAAAACACCATCAGCACCAGAGCGGTGCACGGGCTACAAATCATTTATACGGCCAGACATTATGTCCCTGGGATGTTACAAAGAAGCGGCTGATTGAAGCGTTAACGTGTCCCGAGTCCTTTTCACTGAAAGACACAAGGTCACTGCACTGGGTACTGAATAAGAAGTTGATATCTGATTTCTTTCCATCCATCTTGCTGTGACTGTGCCTTAATCCACTGACTGTAGTACTTAGTCTTTTTGGGAGGGGGGAGGAGGTGAAAACAGCCTAAAGAAATGAATATTTATGTACATATTTCTGTAATTTAAATTCACTCATTGAATCCAGCTACTACATACAGCTTCTACCGGTGGGAGGATCGAAATCTGTGGAAGTGCAAATACTGCTGGTGAGAAAGCTTTCTTCACTAAAATAAAAAGAAATGGAAGCAAACCTTGTGGTTAATGATGATGAATATCATCGAAATGAGTGCATTCAGAGGAAACACATACTCTTAAATGTTCTGTATATATTATCCTCATGTTTTTCTTTCATAGCAAAAACGATAAGCAAAGAAAGAAGCATACTGGTTCTGCCTAATGCAAAGCTATGTATGTACCTCTCTCTTTATATATATATATATATATTTCCTAGAAATACTGATAATTCTCTTTTGTAATGATCATTACTTAACTGTAAGAAATAGGTAGGAAGCCCAGCTTGCTTACATGGGAAAGAGTGCAGACATGGTAAAGGAGAAAAGGTATTTTATACTAGCTTTCCTGTCTTTAGTCTCCAATTAATTGTACTTACACCAATAATCAAAGAGGGAACGCCAAGATTTTACTCTATAATACATGAAGTGCTTTTCAGTAAAACCACAAACCAAAGCTGAGCTTCGCAGGGGAGCCCATGACACCACCACAGCACAGGGAGGAAAAGAGCCAGTAGCCTCAGAGCTAGCCTGGGGACTGCTTTGGACAGCTGAAGCTGTCTCTCCTGACCCATCACAGTCATGGCACTGCTGACAAAGGGAAGCAGCAGTCTTCTAGTGTGCAAGAATCCAAAAGGGTTGCAAAGAGTGATTATCAAAGGAAAACTAGAAGCTCTGCTGAGCTTACACTGATGCCCTGAACATTTTTCTCTCCGTTTTTATTTGTTGTCTACTTATTTAGTCTATCTAATGAACAATCTCAGTATGTAACCTCATAATGAAAACATTACAGAATATTTCATGCTTAGTTGGAGCTGAATTTGTATCTTTGTTTAACCAAGACACGCATTTGTAGGGTTATTAGAAAATAATGTGTCCACTGTATATTTTAAAGTAATTGCCTGACATTGATTTTGAAACTATGAAAATTATCAGAGAATAACAGTAATGATATTATTGATAATACATACTCATTAATACTGTCAATTTTATCACTAGTAATTCCTAGGAGCCACAGTTTTGAATTAATCCTGTATGCTAGCCGCTATATACAATCAGTCCCAAACCAGGCACTTTGCCTTATAAAGCTGATGATCTAAAAATCAGATAAGAGATGACAATAAGATCAGGTTCTGGTCATAACACATCCACAATGTAGGTTTTATTAACTGGGGAGGACATTGCAGCAAAGGTGCATTTTAGGGGGGAAAATGAGTAAGGATGATGGGCTTTATTTTTTATTATTGCAAGCGTGAAAGAAGTTGTGAAAGGATCTCTTCTAAAATCAAGTACTGCGACTGTGGATGTTGATACATGCACTGATCTGGAGTAGGTCACCTGCCATTTACTGAATATCATGAGAATTCTGGAGCTCCAAGATACACAGGGACCTTTGGTGACTGGCATAAATAGCTAATTGATAGCTAGTTATTGGCAACCATAACAGGGGATATGTCTGGTAACACATCTGAAAAATAAGACTGGAGAACACTGTCATATTTAATAACTAATATCTTCAGTAGTCTTGTAATCTTTAATGTAATATAGAAAACAAAAGTTACTTAAAAAATAAAATGTATAGCAGTCACTGGCCTGACCTGGAAGTCCTTATCAGGAAAGATGGAGCTCAAAAATAGAAATTTATGTAAGCTAATGATGTGGTCTCAGAAACCTGCTACTAAAATGATTATAAAGCAGTGTTATAAATGATTAAATTTAAGCCCCTGACAGTATACATTGCCATAACAGATCCAGTAATCTTGCCATCCTCAGATGGTGGATTTTCAAAGGTAGGTTCATCACATGTAGATGTGGTGCTTAGGGACATGGTTTAGTGGTGGTCTTGGCAGTGTTATGCTTACGGTTGGACTTGATTATCTTAAAGGTCATTTCCAGCCTAAATGGTTTCATGTTGTTATGGTTCTCTGATTCTATGCACATGTCACAATGAATCATGAGATCTCTGCTGCCACAGGCCTGCATTCCTTTTAGGGTTAGTTTCCACTGATCCTAAAGTTTGAGTTCTTGTGCCAAGGCTTATCTTGCATTCTAGACACTCCACGTTGCAGATATTTCCCCATTCCTGCCCCTGGAGTCAGCACACATCTTAAGGATACTGTTCTGTGTGGTAACTCTTGAAAGTAACAGCAAGCACAATGCTTAATTTAGCCAATGTCTTTATCAAACTTCTCTGAACAAATGGTGCTGTGAGCCAAATGCCTGTTGATTTACAACACAACGGTGGAAAGGTGGGGGGAAACCCACAGCACAGTGGATTTTGAAAGGCAAAAAATAATACTGTGCCAAGATATTTTAAAATTTCAAGTTATGAGTTTCTTCTTAGGTTAAAATGGACATTCTGACACCAAAACAAGTCATCCTGGTAAAGATCCTCCTAAAAGCAATGCTTCTGAATATGGATGAGAAAAAGCTCTTCTTCAAGAGGTATTCTAATTTTTAAATGGTTTCCCAAAGCATGTCAGTTTGCAAGAATTTTTGAAGAAATTAAGGTATATACTGAAAATGTGCAAAATGAGAAACATAATTTTCCAGTTAATTGAATATAATTATGCTCTGCATCACACAAATATAATAATAATTTGATCAGAAAAATAACAGGTAAAACAAACATTCTTGTATTTAGAACAGTCTGGGTGTTTTTTTCCTATTTTGAAGTTTGCATCATAATATAAGAAAGATAATATCATATTAGAAATCGGAAGGCTCAATAGATGTATGTTAATCCCTTAGTAAGAAATTAAAGACAGACCTTAGAGTAGATTAAATAATAATAAAAAATAATCTATATTAATTCCATATCTGTCTAAAGTGATGTATTGTCACAGACTTTTAATGGGTCCAGAGTCCCCAGAGCCTTCAAGACTTCAAGAAACTGAAATGAATCTGACAAAGGGGTTTTCAAATGGATTTGTAAAGATTTCAGGAGTTTCCTGTTGTTTTTACATATTAGAATCCCTGCCAGCTGTTGTAAAGAATTATTTGTTCTACAGTTTAGTTTGTCCAGTCTGAGACAACAATAATTCAGTGAACCAAAAGTTACCCATGAAGCATACTTTGTTTTCATTTTGAACGTTTCCCATTTTTGCCAAGTAGGAAGGTATGAACTTTTCCTCATGAAAAATCAACATGACCTTTTACAAAAATCAGGTGTAAGCATTAGAGCAGTTGGATGTTCTGGTATTTTAATAAAAGACCAAATGAATTTTCACATATATCTTAAAATGTGAATGGTTACATAAATTTCTTTCCCTCACTTGAATTCTATTCATGTATTTTGACATGATTGTAAGAGTTGACGAAAGTAATAATAAACAAAACTTGACCAGGAAAAAAAATGGGACATTTTAGGTAAATTTCTTTTTGCTAATTCCTTGAACACTCCTCAGCGGTGTATAAAACATAATGATTGCTGTAAATAATTTTAGATTTTATTTGGTGTTTGCAAGCTGTGAAGAAATACTTCTTCTAAAGGAATCTAAAGTATGTCATTGTTTAAAAAATTTTGGGATTTGGAGCTGATGTGATGGGCAGGGTCATTATAGATACTGCCCTAATGTAGATTAGTAACAGTAAACATGAAACATGGAAGAGCCATTGCAGGCTGCTCTTACTGTATAAATCTCTAGTAAACATTATCACAACAGTGGCAGGAATAGTTGGTTCCCAAAGGATTATGGCTTAATAGGAGAAACCGTTATGCACAAATTTGACTTTAACCATGTGACTTGACCATTGGGTATCAGTGTAGCTGCTTAGCTGAGCAAGGGGAAGGACATGCCTGTATACACTGCTGAACTGGAGTTTAAGAGAGGAATGAGTTCTAGAGCAAAGGAGTTCACCAACACACTTCTGCAGTTTTTAGGTAGAACATCTTATCTGATAGTTATGTGAATAAATGTTGGATACACTAAATCATAAGAATTTTTATTTATAAAAATCTGCTGTTTTTCACTTGGGCATGACTCAAATTACCTGTTTATAACCTAAAGCATTTCATGTGAATGGGTGAGGCATTTAGGTTTCCTGTTCCTGACACACTGAACTCAACTGTAGTTGAAACTTAGAGCAATACATTAAAGAGCTCCTTCCTTGCTCAAAAGACTCACTTTAGAGGCAGAAATACTGACACATACCCTTTACAGAATGTATGCTTTGATTTGGGAGAATCAAGAACAAATTACTAGAAACACTCAGTTTCTTTTTTTTCCTCAAGCTATTGCACCTGTGAGGTATACAGCATATATTGCATGCTCAGCGGATAATTTACAGAGCATCGCAATCCCTTTATTTGCTCTATGCTGTAGGGTTTGTGTATCTTTTAAAATAGAATTTCCACCATTTTCATTTACTTGAGTTGTGGAAGACAGAAAATAGCATTTCAGTGCGTGCTGCTTGGCTGCTATTCTTTCCAGATAGCTCAAAGCACCTTCCTTCAAAGAAAGAAATTCATGTCAGAGTAGTTACATGCAAGTCTCATGCACCAGCAGTGCATTTTTGTGTCAGCAAAATAGTTCTGACAGCTGGAGGGAATGCTTGTATTTGAGGATATTCTGAGGAAATAACCTCTGCAGTCAAATGCTTGTAAATTTTCTGTTGTGGTGGCTCGA
The DNA here is from genome assembly GCA_907165065.1 of Caprimulgus europaeus. The sequence goes on along the minus strand of OU015540.1, from coordinate 14,623,006 downwards.
TCCTGCTGTTTTCACTCAAGGAGAAGTCTGCAGGTTTACATAAGCACATGCCTTGCATTGGTGCAGTGCATTGGCATGTGGCTCAGTGCCTGCCATTACCTGTTTTTTTGTGTGGTTTGGTTTTCTCCTTTGTCAGAAGGTAAGGTACAGGCCAAGTTCTGTGTCACCCAAAGCCTGCTGGTTGAGTCATGCAGGGAAGCTATCGCTCCTGCCTTTTGCATCTGTGGCAATTCTACCCAGAGGAGATGTTGCAAGACAGTGAGTCCCCAGTGGGATGTAATAGAATGGAAGCAGATGGTGAGCTGAAGGAAATTTCAGGGGAGGATTACATTTTCCAGTTACTGTCTTTTTGATTTCACTGTTATTGTCTGATGAATTGTGTCAGATCTGATCCTTCAGATTGAAAAGCTGCTTTTCAATGTGCTCCCAAATGTACAGATAAAGTAAATGGCTGCTGCCAATGTACTCTTTCAGAAACTTAATTTTTTAAATGCATATTAAGAAGGGTGTCTTGTTTTGTTATGTCTGCTGTGTGATTTTTGCCTTCAGCTGAGGATTTTATTTTACTTTATTTTTTCTGTCCTAGTTTATCTTGATGACTGGGTTTTCAGTAGGCTGCTGTGTTTTGATCCATAATAGTATATACCTATGTACTTGTAATTTATTCTTGGACAAGGCAAGCAGAAATGCTTTCTTTTGCCCTGGCTTATTTACACAGCTGATTAATGCTGGGGTCTGTATAACCCCATTTGCAAAGGTGAGACTAGGAGAGAAGGGAGACATAGACCCTGAGCCCTCAGAACTGGAACCATTGTGGACACACAGAGTCCATCCCTAGTAGAAGAGTTAAGCCCAGCCTCTGGGGAATGTGAAGAATGGAAGCTGGTGACCTCTGGCACCAAGAGGGAGGCTCCTGCTCCACCTGAAGTTTTGTAACTGCAAAGCAGGTTCATGGCCCTCAAAGCTGAGGAGAAGCCAGATGGGCTTTCAGGCAAAGCGTCTGGGCCAGCAACTCTGAGCCATGTGGCAGCTATGGCTGCCAGTTTTCAAGAAACTATGTCGAAGTAGAGCAGGCTAAAATTAAGTCATAGGTTACTGTAGGAAGCAGTGACCTGTGCTGTCCAGAAAGCAGAGTTCAGTGTTGAAGCTGATCCACTTTGTACAAAATTGGCACCAATTGGAGGATCTTCACTTTAATAATACAGGGTACTCCAGAATCACTGTAGCCTTTCGTTCTTTTGATCTTTGTGCCAAATACTTTCTAATAAAATAATTACTGGGCTAGGGAGGAAGTAGAGGACATGTAATTCCACAGACTAATGGTTTGGACAACTTCAAACCTAGTGCATGCTGAAGGGGCAACACTGTATTTCCAAGACCCTATGGCTAAAATGTTAGAAGCTGTGGTACTCTAAATATGAATAGCTGTGACTAAGATGAACAGTTTTCCTCAAGTTGATGTGAAAATAAACACTGTACAAAATGATTTGCTCTCAGCTGAGTGGAGCCTGAAAAGTCTGTATTGGTCCAACTGAGATTCAACTAGTGAATTATACTGAAACATTTCTGTATCGCCTGGGAACTCCCAGACCTTTCAGTCCATGATTATTTTTTCTGATTATTATTTTACATTATTAAAATTCAAGAGGACTAAGAAACATCAGGGTACTGTTTACAAATGAAACATTTTCTGTTCAATACAGAAGGGTAAATGTCTTTCTTCATTGTTTCATCCTCTCCATGTCATTTTCATCCACAGTCAAGGACTGAATCTGTTCTTCTAACCATGATGCCATGCTATGGATGCAGTAATAGCCAAAGAAGATTATTGAACGCACAAACATTATCTACATCCATCTTATCAATAAATGTGTCATGAGCCAATTTGATGCAATTACATAGAGGTGCCCTTTCTACAGTACCAGTAGATCACTTTGATGTGCAACTTAAACAATAATACTTTAACATACCTATGGGGAAAAAGAAGGAAATCAAAACTTATTTTCAGCAAAAGAATATTCTCTAGATATTAATGAAAGAGAAAGCTGATAGTTTAACTTAAAGAAACCAACTGTAGTAGAAAATCTTTCATATAAATGATGTGGAATCAGGGTTTAAATCTTGGATGCAATTCAGCCCTATGGCCAAACACTGTTGTGCCTACCCCCATATTAGATGTTGCTAGCGTTAATAGTAGCTTTTTTGTTTTTATTACAAAATGTTTATTACTAATTTGGTGGCTGCACATGAGAAAGTGTCAACAGAAACAGACATTTTCTGTATCGTTTCTTTCTATGTGCTTATATCATATTCAGCCTTCTATTTCTTTTCTCTCTGTTAAATGCTGCATGTTGATTTATTCCATTATGGAAGATGAGGTTATAAAAGTGTTTCAACTATTTTGAATTGAATTGAGGTATGAGGAGTGAGTAAATCTAAATGAAGCTGAAGTTTGTAGTAGGTCATAATGACAGCTTTCTGACTGCTTCCTTTTATTTAGTGTTGGCTTATTTACTCAGGCTCAGAAACTCGTAAACATTGTAAATACACATGTAAATGTAATGAACTTCTTTTCTAGACTCTTATGGCTCAGCTTCCTTCGGTATGTTTTAAAAATTGCACTTTGATATATTTCTTTGATCTTCTTTCTGTACTGATGTTGCAGATAACTAGAATGTTTGAACTACCTGCTTTTGTTTGGTACTGAGGTACTGTGGTTATGTGATTTAATGGGCTTTGGAAGCATGTGTGTTTAACACTTTTCCTGCAAAAATGACTTAGAAGAATTGGAAGTTTCCAGCAATTCAGAATGTTTGACTCAGCTGCCATGTGCTACTTTCTGGAGCCTAGAAAGACAAGAGGTTCATCAGTTTTGAGGGAAAAATAGGCTATGGAATTTGTATCTATATTTGTGAGAGACTGGCCAAATTACCACACAGCTGTATAGCCTTCACAAAGGCTGCTGCTCAAGCAGCTACATTGCTGATCTCATCATGCAGTTTTTCATCTAAAGAATAACAGTACACTGGAGGAATGGAAGGAGTTTATTTAAGAAGGAGGATACAGTCTAAGAGAAAGTTTAGTCCCACAAACAGCCTGGTTGGGACAGCATGGTGGGGAAGAAATAGGACATGGATTGGTAAGAAGGGTTCAAGAGCACAGACATATCATTGTTCTTTCCTATGCAGATCAAGTTTTGATACCTAAAACTTAGCTTATGAGTAGTATGTATTTGATTAGCCTAGTCAGTAGTTTGTTAGAATAACTGGACACATATAATGATTAATTATTCTTGTGTAAGGGTAGATACTTTGCAATTCTCAACATCTTTTAATACATATGGAAATCACACTGTGAATGTGCATATCATTGTGTGAGTACTGACTGCTTTCATCTAGCACTCTAGGAAAAGATGCACCTGCCCACAGAGACAATCCTAACTTACCCTCCTTCAGTCAGGTAGATGAGGCTGCATGTATGTCACCCTGCATTTCCATGCAGTCTAGTTGTAAAATGGAGGTTCCATGGGAAACAACAAAAGCAAATGAGGATAGCTACACTTCAACAAGCACTGGAATTTAACAGTGTTTAGATGAAAATGGATATTTAGTTTAAGCTTTGATTTATGCTTTTATTAATCAGAGTTCAAACTCTTGATTCTATTTCACCTGGTTTGCATTATCAATACAGGAAGGAATTAATGAAAAAAGTATATTGAGTTTATTCTCTATAATGGGAATTTGGTGTTGCATATGGCTATTTAAGGAGTCCTTTCAAGCATTTCTATGTTCCAGCAATCTGGGTAGTGAAAATGTGTAACTTAGTGATAAAGTTAAAATAAAGCAGCTGATACTATTCCTCTGTAGGACAGTGACCTTCCCCATATGTGGAAAATTGTAGTGTATCTTGATGAAAACAAATTTGTGAGTTACATCGAATAGTAAGACACTGGATATATTGGATTGCTGATAAAATTGACAGATGCCAGAGTACTTAGACATGAATCACGTGAATGACTGGAACTCCTGGGCACTCTAAGGGTAAAACAGCCCAAGTCATCAGCCTGGCAGCACTGTTCTGCTGAACAACCTGAACCAGACTTGTAAGTGCTTGGAAGTACGTGAGCTATGTTCAGTCCGATCATTATGAAGGAGGAAGGATTTCTTTGGTGGTAAATGTTAGGTAGGAGGAAGTAAGCTACCACTGATGGGAACTCTTTTAATAGAAGAGAACACCAGAGAGACTGTATGTATTTTCTTTCTATGATGGACAGAAAAATAAAGCCTCTATAAACTTAGTATTTTGTGCTAAATGCCTAATAGTTATGTGACACATTTCCACAATCATTACTGCTTAGTCTCAGTCACAACGGGGAGCAGCATCAAGATTGCTCCAACTTCTGTCCTTTATTTACAGTGCAAGAAAGATGAGGTGAAACTGCTCTGGTTAAGCCTCTAATACTATGCATACCTAAGAAACAGCGAGGTGTAAGTAATTTAAAGAGTGTAAGGACAATTGAGATTGTGTATCAAGAGAAATTAGTTTTCATCACAATGTAATTACGAAGTCTGATGTCTTAAAAGATACACATGCGCACAGATACACATGCATACATGCACACACACGTGCACGCACAGGAAAGAAAGAAGAAGGGAGAAATAAGAAAAATAAAAAAAAAAAAAAGCAAGCCTTGTGAGTTACCTGTGAGCTGCAAGCAGGTGGATTCTATATCAGACTGAAAAGAACAGAGAAAGTAAAGGCAACTCTGGCTCCAGACTGTGAAGTCTTGTGTGGAGTCATGAGAAATCTTTAATATAAAAAGAATCTCTTGATAGCCCTCCCTGATCTCTGTAAATAATAGACATGAGTGAAATGGTGCTTGTTTTGTGAGGCTAAATGTATGTCTGTCCTTAACAGAGTGCTTATTTTTCTTTTCCTTTGGACAGGGTTAAGGTTAAGACAAAAATAGATCCTGCTGCATCTTTTCTGACTGTGACATTGTGTATTTTATTCAATTCTTTAGTATGTCTGAGAACTGTTGAAGTCAGTTTGTTCCTTTCAGCTTGTTGTTAGAGTTTTCTGTTTTCTATGCTTTTACTGGAAAGAGGCAAAAACCCTGAGAAAAGCCTTCAGAATGTGGAACTTCAATTAGTACATAATCCAGACTTAGAGGACTTCTGTCAAGGGTTTAGAAATTCTCTTTTTTAGTATGTATTTTCTACAAAACTGTGAACTTTGGTTAATTTTAGAAAGTCTGATGAACTAAAATAGATGTCCTCTGCTTTAAACTCAGATGACGCAGTTGAACCACAGGCCCTTGAGCTTTTCAGGGCTGCATGGGTATGGAGGCTCTGACTTTTAAAATGAATGTTAATTGTTGAAATGAAAAGCAGGTATGTTTGACTTTTTTTTTTCTTCCCTATTGAAACAGTTTTCTGTGATAAGCTCTGACCTTTTATTGAAAATCTATAAAGGTGGTTACTCCAATATTAATAGTTAGTGATTTGGACTTTATAGTCAAGGAATTCTGTTATGTATTTCTGAGGACCACTTGCCTTCTTTGTTCACATGTGAATCTGGCTCTTTTTTCTCCTACAGCATTATCGTTTGGACCCCACATTTGTAGCACTGGAGCAGTCTCAGGCCCTTAGTGAAAGAACACTTGGGAATCAGATCTCTGAAAAATAGTAGGAATGAAAAGGTTCATTACAAATATAGCCTTAGAATATAGCACAGACTGTTTTCTATAGAAAATAGAAAGTGTCACCAAATTGGAAATCCTTCAAGGAAACCTCATCTTACCTATTTTGTTCAGTAGAAATGATTCAGTATTTGTGTTTATGTCACAATGACAATATGGTTTCAACTGAATTTGTGAGATCAATGTGTTTTGAGACTTTGAATGAAATCTGCTGTGTAGGGGTAGAGTAAGTCTATCCAGACCAAAATTAAAGGAGGTTTCAAATGGCTTTATTTGAAGACTTTAAGGGAAAAGGTAATGTCAAGTAGGAAAACTTCAGAACATAGAATTTGGGTACATCAGTGTAGCAGTTTGGGGGAAAAATACTGGGGAGGGGCATTTAGCCAGAGATTTAACTGGGTTTACTGGCATAGATATGATGTGTAGTCCTTTGTTCACAATACAGTTGGAGACTTGCAGAGTCTGGGTTGCACAGGTGCTCCTATATGCTGTATAAAAATGAACGGTGCGCATGGAATATATATATTTCTGTGTGTTTCAGTTTGACATAATGTGCTTTTAGCATGTGGTACAGAACAAACAAAATGGTAGCCTCCTAAATTGCAGCTATTTCCAGATAAATCTTTCCAGGGATGCTAAATTTTTCAAAGACAGTTTTCATAACGTATAATCATGCTTTTTGGCTGCAGACGGCTAAGTTTGCAAGCACAAATAGTTAGATCTAAAGGGTGCTTTCTTTCTTTTGCTTTTTATTGAAGATAAAACTTCAGTTCATAAACCAGATTTCATATATTGAAATGAAGACGTCACTTGCATTGTTCTCTAGTGCAGACACTGGAAAACAAAACCTAAACTCTGATTTTTTTGGTACTGATAAGTGCATACAGCCTTCTCTGCTTCCAGATTGTTTGTGTTGTAGGTTGTTTCCTGAATTCTGCCCTGTGTGCATCCTTTAAGAACACTTTAGCCTATAAAAACTGCAAAAGCAGGTAAACAGCAGCATTCTGATTGACCCAGAGAACATAAACTGGAGAGAAGTAAGTTAATGTCACTTTTCCCTGATATACAAGCACCTGTAATTTCTCTTCCACTTGTTGATGTTTGGGTGCACCTGTCTGTTGCTTGTTTCATCATAGTAGCTTTAACTGAAATTGTATTTTGAAATTGCTAATAGCACTCATTGTAATTACTGTGTAACACTTAATTGGAATTCATGTAATTATTATTTTAAACTACTTTACAGGTTCTGATTTGAATTTTTAATTTAGAAAACACATAGTCAGATCTTCGATCTGATTCCCTTTGGATCACTGAGAATGGAGCATACATTTTAATGTTTCGGGTTATTTGTATGCAACAGAATCTTCCCAATCTCGACTCCTGAATATATGCTAGTACTTATATGTGCAAGTTACTGTCATGCCTTTGTAATATATTTTAAGTTCTAAAATCTGTGTTCAGTCACACAATGAAATGGTTCAGATTTGAGGTTCTTTGATAAAATATGCATGTATAAAATACTTTGTCTTACAAAGTACAATTGGAAGTTACGTTTCTATGCCTTTTTTATGTGCACATGTAATAAAATCTAGTTGTGCATATATGCAAATTTTATTTATTCTTTATTTCAGAAAAATTAAGTATCAATTAAGTATATCAAATTTAGAAGTCAATTTACAGAGTTTAAAAGCAAACTGTATGCATGGGTTACTAGGAAGTGATTAAACAGGTATGGTTTAAAGAGGTTTGGATTAACCTTCTACCTAGCAGTGGCCTCTCTGTGAGCTGGTGATGGCTGATACTGTATTATTCTTTTTCAGTAAAAGTACAGGGGGTGTCGTTTGCCTCCAAAGGCCTGGGGAGGTGTTTCTCTTGTGAATGGTTGGAGTCCTGCTGTCCTGATACATTGGTTCCAGTGAGAATAGTTATTATTCTGAAGCAAGGCGTGAAGTATTACCAGGATCTTATCTAGTGGCACCAAGCCTGTCCAATGTATAAAATAATAAGGCAGATGCTATTTCACACAATAATTTGGACAGCTTTACTTTGTTTAGTCCATCTCCAAATGCTTTAGAAAGGAGTGATGTAAATATCTGTATTCTGTTCTTGAAAGGCTAAGTATGTCTTGTGAAGAAAATCTCAAAAAGATTTCATTTAAGTTAAACTAAAATAAGGGCTGAAGTATCAAAAGTGCCCTGAAGAATTTTTAATATCAAAATGAGCTCACAGCATCTTCTAAAATAAAAATTAATACAGGCAAGTTAATATTCCTTCAGTAAAGAAAATTAGAACAGAATTGTACATTTAGTTATAGAAGTCTTGAATACTCTTATCAAGTCCTGTTTTCTTTCTGTCTGTCTCTCAAGTAGACCGTGAATGAGCCAGGTCTCGGTGGAGATGTGTCTTTAATGTCTCTCAGAAAACAGAGCGTCCTTATTGCTGAGAAACTCACCAGTCCCCTGCTCTTGATACATAGAAAATACACTTAGTCCTTATAGAAGGCCACTGTTGAATCTGGTACCATAGGAGGTAGTTTCCTTACAGCAATGTGTGAATTCAGTTTATTAACCTTAATTCAGGAAAAAAATGCCCTTTACTACACCATTCTAGCATCTCAGAGCAGCAAGTAACCTGTTAACATCATCTCCTAACTGTGTGTATCTCCATTAGCCATACTGTAATGCCGTGGAAAGGAAATCATACTGTGAGAAAGTATTAAGATGCTGTTTGTGGCAGGAGAAGTTTGTAGATCTTTTGTTTATAATTTAGAAAACTTGGTGAGCGCCTGCAGATTGTCAGATGCCAAATGATACGTGCGCTCCAGCAGCACTGCATTGCAGCTGAGGACCCTCCATTTCAGGAGTTTCAAGGCTGAGGTTGGATTTATGTCATGTTTCTTAACGTTTGTAGATGCCTTACAGCTTGTGCTTCACGTACAATTTAAGGCCAGTGTTAACATTTTCAAACCAAAGCATATGCACAGCATGAATCTTTTAATGTGTGTGCCCCTCTTGCACCCGCTGCTGTGGCTTGCCCCCTGCTCAGCGTTCAGCCATACGGCTCCTTGAACTTCTTCTGCATTTTTGTTTCTGCTGCTTCCTGTACATTTGCTCAAAAGAACTAAGTTTTTTCTTTTTTTTTTCCCTAACCTTGATGAATGGGTTATATCTCAGTGCCAGAGCTCACCTTTTTCTTAACTGAAAATGATTGATAGAGCAAGAATAACAATGGAACGGTTTATGTGTCCAAACAACCTCAGCTCTTGCTAGGGCTTCCCTCAAGGGATTGGCAGAGGTGTTATTCTGTGCAGGAATTTAGATACCTATGAATCTAGTGAGAAACCAAGTGGGATTTTGAAACTCCTACTATATCATCTGAATACCTTTCAGAAACAGCAAGCCCAGAGTGCTCTGTTGATTTTCTATCATGGAATACTCCGAAAGACAAATATTCCTTTTTCTTTTGCACAGATGGCATAATTTTGACAGATGAACTTCAGCATTATCAAATACAAGTTCACATACTTTCATTTGTTTCAAATGTTGAGAAATAAGGTGAAAGACCATTAATACAGTTTGTTAAAAAACATTCTTTATTCCTACATCTGCATCTATTTTGATGCACATACTACATAATTCTACAGGGCTTTAAGAATATTACAGTTCTTGCTCTACTATCGTTTAAACATGTTTTCCCTTAGCATGTTCCCCATACATTTTTATTATTAAAATGAATGTGACAATAACCTTTTTAAAAGAATGTCTGGTTAAATTAGTTACACTTTAAATATAACGAGCTGTCGAGGCCAGATTGTCAAGTGGTACGGCACAGTGGCTTCACTAAGATCAGGGGACTTGTGCCAGATTGCACCTACAGAAGATCTGAATGTAAAGCTTGAAACAGTTGTTTATTAAGATTTGTTTGTCTAAATTTAGACAGAGGAGGAAAAAAAAAAATCAAGAAGTTACTCAAGTAGAACAGATGTCTAAGTGATTTTGAGTGTCACAGGTTCCTAAGCCATGAAGACTTACAACAGTTTTGCTCTTAGATCAGTAGCTAGAAATGTGCTGGGAGAAGTTAATGGCTTTAAAAATAAAAGATCAAAATACAGTAACATCCTTGAAAATGCTGACTTCTAAGTCAACGTTTAAATGGGAGCCTGTCTTCCTACTAAATAGCTTTTCAACTTCTTTCTTATCATAGTAGTCCTTAATTAAAATGGTTCAAAGAAGTTGGGTCATAAAACTACAAATTTTTTTTGTGTTAAAAAGAATTTCTGCACTCAGCAAGACTTCATCAGTTCTCATAACTTAGCAGTCTAGTCAATAATCTTTTCACTATGGTGAACCACACATTAAGAATGCCATAAGCAATTATTTAATCTTTGTAACTCAGGGTTAGTTCAGGACTACAGTGGTCTAATTAAAAAGTGCTTCACTGTATCATTGATTTCTTGATATGATGACAAAGTCCTGCTTGATTCTGCATTACTTTGAAACCAATAATGCTGATAGCCAAGCTTTCTACGTAAACACTGAGGGGTAAAGGCAAACGTGTCCATGCATGCAGTTTGTAGGGGCAGAAAGGGAAGGGAACAATCATGAAAGATCAGTAAATGGAGAGAAGAATTTAACTTGCGGAGGAAAACAAGGTCTATGATATTGGTTTAAAATACTTGTTCAATCAGCCAATCTAACTAAATTCTGAAGGAAGTTTTGTTGTTGTTTTCTTAAGATAAAGCTTTGCAAAAAGTACCGCATTGCTAGCGTCAGGCACTGGGCTTCAAGTGATCTATTCGCTTGTCAAAACATCAACATCACAAATTCATTGCATTGCCTTACGAATGACCTCCTCTTAGCCCTCCTTTCTGTAGTTTAGAGTTTCATTCATTTGTCATGTTGCAATCCTATTTCTGGTTTAAATTTCCACTTCTGTTGAAGACATAAGTCTAAGTAGTAGTGTAAAAAAAGCCCATAACCTCATTCATAACTGTCATGACCTTTAATTCAGAAGCTATAGCTCCAGAATAGCTGCAGTTAATAGACTTTTCAAGAAGTCTGTTCAGTCTTTGACTAAAAATTCATATGGTACTGTTGATTGGGAAATTGAAAAGACTCATGTGGATAGTAAATTGGAAAACAGTTTTTTTTTTCTCTTTATTTAAGAGAAAAAAGAAATCTCAAAATTTTAGTATTTTTATTATTTCAATTCAGTTGTCCTACTAGCAAGCTTCTCGCTCCAATTCTGCTCTGTAGTTTTGTGCTTTATTGTATTTTTACAGTTATGTTATAGTCTGGTGTCATGAGATGATGCTGTCTACTTGTATAACTCAGTAAAGAATAAGATGTAAGAAAATTGAAGGATAACAACAGTGTCAAGCTAATCAGGTGAAATACTTTGCTTTTTATACATCTGAATTTCTGTAAAGTATTCTCTACATGAAACTCCTTCTCACTTGAATACTCTTGCTCATTCATCACCAAAACCAGTTTCCCTAGGGGGAAAAAAAAAAAAAAAAGATTGTCAGTCTCTACTCTGGTACCATTAATGAAAAATGAGGTGGTATAGCCTACATACATTTATAGTGAACAGATGGGAGCAATTGTTAAGGGGAGGCTATAAAAATCTTACTCTGATTGTATTTGCATTTATGGACTCTTTGTAATCAGGATACTAGCTCAAGCAGAACAGAACTTTCCTACTTCTTTGGAGTTAAATCTGCGCCTGCCCAATTAGAAACCGAAATCTTCTGTAGGCTGGAATAAACTACAAATATGTAGTCCTGGAGAATTTCAGGAAGTTGAGTATATGAAGGACTTAAAAAGTGTAAAACTAAATTAAGAGCTCAAGTCCCCTTGTCTTCTCAAAATTCCTCACTCGGTATTTAGAATTCTGTTTACACTCAAACCAGCTCCACTGTTGAAGGAATGGCATCTGTGAAATCAGTGCCATCAATGTGATGTGCCAGTAAATCCTTTATATTTTTGCATCTTTTCCCACTACCAGGAATTGCTTTGACATGTTCAAACAAATGCCACCAAACCTGTTGTCACAAATTTCGGTTGTGCTCATCTTCTTAGTATGCTTCTATTTCTTGCCTTTTCTATAATAATGCATTAAATTTATGCATCTGCAGTGTTAGAAGATAATCCAACTTCTATAAATTAATTTGGAGCATCTTCTTGTTCGTAGTGAATTCGGGATCCCTCACTTGTGAATGCATTTGCTCCCTCCCCAACTGTTTTAATACCCTTGCATAGTTGGGCTTCTCAGAGAGAATCAGTAATAGCGTCAAATGCTTTAGAATCACTGGTTTTAGGAAGAAAGCTGCCTTCTCATATTCTTGCTATATGCTGGGACTTACTTCTTACAGCAAAAAAAAGTGTAGCTTGGTGTAGCTTGTGTAAAGCTGTTTCCCATATTTCCAGAGAATTGATTTGAGGATTTTAACAGCTCCTTTCTTGCTCCCAGCTCGCCTTGTCAAGCTGCTTAACTCCACGGGACTATGGAGCCTCTTATCATCTCTTAGCCCCAAGGATTCAGACAAAGATCTGCTTCCAGCTTCACACCAGGCTGGGTAACGTAGCAACCCTTCCAGCTGGCTCCTGCCAGAGATGCCTCAAGTCACTGTTACCTCAGATTCTGCCCTTTTATGGTTTCTTACTGAGCTCTAAAAGAAAAAAAAAATCTCTCATTATTTTCTTGCTAAGTCCATAGTGTTCTAAATTGTACTGATTCTGGTCAGAGTTCAGTGCAACAAACTGTGTAGGGAATATTTTTTGACTCAGATAAAGTTTTGGGAAACATATTATGTATTGCGTGCGATTTTGAAATGTAGCAAGTGCTATAAAATGTTTTCTCTTCAGCTGATCCAAAACCATGAAGAGTAGAGTAGGCAGCCTGTTGCACATAAAAACAGCTTTCCTTTTCTTGATGAAACTGAAAATATATTTATAACTGTTTCTTGGTTGTTATCAATGTGTGTGATAACATATTGATAGTTTTGACCTTCTTAATTTTCAAGGAGAAACTGTTTGAGTCATAAAATGCTGCTAGTGTCATTAAAAGTTATTGCTTTATATAAAATATAATTCATATGAGTAAAAGGCTGAATATCATTAAAATTTCATTTTAATATATATTCAAATGTTTAAGAAATACCCATTTCCTTTGGATTGTTCAGGTTGTTATGAATCACTGTGCTAGCTCTATGAAAATATTATGGCTTTTAATGTCCAGTAAGTTGAACTGGTTGCAAAAATGAATATATATATATGTACAAGATATTTGAAATGTGTCTCTTGCCACAAATTTCGGAAGTGTTGGGATTTGCTATGTTAATAAGCATTACAATCTAGACCATTTTTCTCTTTAGAAGCAAGAAACAAAGCTACTTCTTCAGAAAACAGACATTTTAAACCCAGGAAGTTTGTGTTTATATATGTGTTTATGTAAAATTCACAGTTTGCTATGTTGTTGGCAGGCGTTGGGGGTTCACGATAACCTCCTTCCCCCACTTTTGTTGCTGAGCAGGACATCCAGTGGTCTGGGACATCCCTTTGGTCAGTGGGGGCAGCTGTCCCAGCTCTGTCCCCTCCCAACGTCTCGTGCACCCCCAGCCCTCTCGCTGGCGGGGCAGCCTGAGAAACAGAAACGACCTTGAGGCGGTGTGAGCGCTGCTCAGCAAGAAATAAAACATCCCTGTGCTATCAACGCTGTTTTGGTAACAAATCCAAAATGCAGCACCATAGGGGCTGCTATGAAGAAAATGAACTCTATCCCAGCCAAAACCAGTGTAGCAGCTTTCACTAGATCTCAAAGAACTTTCCAGAAGCTGTAGAATATTTATGATTTTCATTACCTGTTTTATACATGAGAATACCTGGACTAATAATAATATATTTCTCAATTCGTGCTGTGAACCTGGGGTGATGTAGAAATAATGTCTTTCTGTTCAAAATAATAGTTTTTGGAAAAACTATTAGTTTGAAACTATTTGTGAGAAACTGCACAACTTGAATGGTTTTCAAATTGTCTGTTGCTTATCTCACGACTCACATGATGCTGCTGTTAATTGTTTCACCAGTGACCTACGTTTTGAAAGCAGCACCTTCACCCATATAAATGTATCTGAATGACACGTGCTTGCCACTTGACTCTTGAAGCAAAGAGTGAAAGCTACTGTAGTATGCAGCATTAGTTCTAACAGCCATATACCTTAGATAAGCATTTTGTGAACCCCAAAATACTTCTAAATACAGCTGCTGTCAGAAATGGTTCACAAATGGCATTGTTCAGTTTAAAATGTGTTTTAGCAGCTATGGTAAGTGGAATTTTTTTTTTAATTAATAGTATGAACAAATCATGTGAACGGTGTTTTCAAAATTAACTAGTGACTTAAGATGCTACAGGTTTTTAATGCTTGACTTGACACATTAGTTTGATTTTTTTCAGTGGATGCACAGCACTGTTTTAAGATTAAGTGTCCTGCCAGTTGTTTGGGTGCGAACAGCAAAGTCTACCAGTTCATCTCCCTTTCATTCAAGTAAATAAGGCAATTTCTAGTTCTGCCTAAGAAATCTCAAGTACTGTACTTAAATGTTGATGTCAGAGGCTACTTCAGTACATGTGAAGTCAGCAAAGTGATTAATGACTCATTAGAAATTAATACATTTCCCCAAAGAATTTGCAGGGATTCGACTGTGAAATTCCTGCTGTACTCCACAGGAGCTACATGACTTAATCCCCACGACTGGCACTTTTTAAGTAACCTTTTGGGAAAATAAGCAACTTAAACAGCTGGAGACATACACCGTTACAAGGTATTGCACAGCATTACAGCACTGCAGATGAAAATCATTCTTGAAATGAAAACGTTATTGAGAGACTTAAACTAGAAACTCAGAATCAGAAAAAGCTACCTTGGTAGTGACTGGCTTGGGGGGAATTCGTGTCCAAATACTGAAAACTTCATGGTATTATCCATGACCAGGCTGAGAGAGGGCACAGCAAGTTGGGTTTCACCATGGTGTTCACACGTGTATGGTCATTCAGTCTACTCGTTCCTTTTAGAAAATGAGTATATTTTGTAAATATGTCATGAAAGTTTCTAGCAGACATTAAAATACTGTGGTTTAGGACACATATGGTAGTGAAAGAATAAGGTGCCTTTGACTTCTAAATATATACACAGTAATTCATTACACATGTAGTTCAGGAAGTGGAAAGGAACATACACAGTGTGCTGAGAAGGTAAGTCCTTTCTGCAGAAATGCAGTAAAAATTGGATGTTTCTAAGGTGCATTATCAAGTGGGTTCTTCATCCATCTCAGCAAAATATAGAATCTTAGTTTATTAATTCATTTTTTGGTGTGTTCCCTTATTACATTTCCACATGGATTTTTTTTTTTCCCTACTCTATAGAATTATTATTTTTTTTTATGCAAGGGGTAGTGTGCAGGACACTTTACTTTGCCTTTAAATGTAAAGAATTGACTTTTAATTAAAAGAAAAAAGTAGTTTACAGCTTGTATAGATAGAGCTCCTGGAATAAATTATGTAATATCTTTCTAAATTTCTACTATACTTAGGTATAAAAGTATATTTATTGCTTTGAACCATATTTGCTTATAGTGGTATTTATTTGGGCAGCATATCCATTGACCTTCTTTATGGCTACATGAGGGACCAGGCTATTTTACCATCAGAAAGTAGATGAAAACTATGTGATGCTGACGTTATTTATTTCATATAAATAACCGAAGCAAGATCATTAACCTTATTCCAGCACTGTGACCATACCCTTTTCTTCACACACTGCTCTTTTAATCACACCATTGATCATTCATCATCTTTCATACCATATTCAAAAAGTTTGTCCTCGCCACGAGGGATGTACACAGTTTCTAAATTCTGCCCTTTAAAACATGGAAAGTTGTAAAGAAAAGAGAAGCAAGAGTAGAATGAGCATTTTGCAGTTTTCTATCGTTACTTAGAAGCAGCTGTGGTTATGATTTAATTCTTCTGATGCTTACATAACCCATGACTCTTCAGGATATATGTTTTTATGTATATCACTTATTGCATGGGTACAAACCAGCATTTACCTGGACTTAAATTTGGTGTTTATTCGGCTGTTGCAGCAGTGAACTGTAGATGTGCATTACAATTGACTCTCTGGAAGTAGAGTTGCTCTCTCGGCACAGGAAAGGTGTTGTATTGCAGAAAGCCCACCACCTCCAGCAATGAGAGTCTTCTCATTGACTTTAATGGGCATTAATCAGGCCTGCTGCCAGTGATTGTTTATGTGCATATTTCTATTTAAGCAGTAAACACCGGAAGAATTCATTAAGCTTAACAGTAAAAGTGGCTGACCTCTCTGTATCAAAAACAGTCACATAGAAATAGTAAATTAAATCAAGCATTAATCAAAACAGTAAAATAGCCTGCTTAATCCTTTCAGAAACAATACACCCAAAACCTTCCCCCAAACTCTTGTCAAGCAAATGGTCTTTGCGGTGTATCTGGAAGGTCATCAAGTGCTGGGCTATTTCAGGAGCGAGTTCCAGATGGTCTCTAAGATGCTGAATAATGTATGTCTGTGTGGGAGTGGGGAGAGAGGGGCTTGAAGGAACTATTGCACTGATAGGAGTAAAACCATGCATTTTACTTTCATATGTGACAAGGTAGGTGTTGTAACTAAAAAAGCTCTTGCATCCTTTGTTTCAAGTGGCAAAAATAACTTCTTTTGAGAACCTTTACTGAAAATACCAATTTTATATTTCACTCAACAACACTCTACACTTTACAAAACTTTAGTTTTTGTTTGTGTTACCTTTGTCTTGATTACAGGAGCACTAGTATTTTAATGGTATGTGGTATTCTTAGCTTAATATTCCATGAGCAGTAATTCTCTTGTAATTTTTACAATGCTATAAAGTGAAAATCTAACAGCTATATATGCATTATTATACATAAGATAATTATATCGTATAATACAATCATATGTTTAAAACAGTTTTGCATGAATTTATTTTAAATGCATAGGACAGAAGGGCAATAAATGCTTTTTGAGCGTAATATGTAAAACTCCCAACTGTCTTTATGCCTCAAATTACATCACCACCTTGAATGAGTCTGCTCTCAGGCTGCCTGTCTGCTTGTGTTATGTGTAATATGGAAAAACACTGCCCAGATATTAAGCTAAGAACAAAAGCAGATAACCTGAGGCAGTTGTTTGCTTGGGTCAGAGGTGAAAATGGGATTTATTAACCAGTGGTCCTTTTCAGCACTAGAGCTTTTAGGCCTAATGTTACATTCTGACCAATGCTGCAATGAAAGATGAAGGACGTGAAGTAAATATGCTTCTTGTGCCTTCATTTCTGCATGGAGGAAGACACAGGTAGCACTGTATTGATGTCAATTATAAAATAAAAAAGAAGCAAAACCAAATACAATAATGTTAAATAATAATAATGATGCTAGTTATGTCACAGAATGGAAAGCTCCTTTTCCCTTTGCCATCCTTTGAGTTTTCCTTTGGCCACAGCTCGAATCCATCATATTGGTGAAATTCTGTTCATGTGTAAAGAGACCAAGGATATGGAAGAAATTGCACATAGATAAATCAGTGCATTGTTTTTGTCCTAAGGTAATCATTTTTCAAAGTACTTTTCATTCTGATGGTTTTCAGAATAACTATTTGAATTGAATTGTTGGCCTTGGGCAAATTCCTGGAGGAGAGAGTGACGTACGTGTCACAAAAGAAATCATTGTTATAGGCACAGCCAGTGACGGTGCTTGGTGTCGACAAACAGGTAAGTTGACATAAAGCCTACCATTCAATTACTGGCATAAAGAAATCTCTAACACAAGATTGAAGGCATGGCCTATGGCTCCTCAAGTTTGAATAATAGAGCAATGGTAAAAAATAGACAATATCAGAGTTGCAGTAAGAGAAAAATTTCATTTCTAATCTTCATCATGTGCCTGTTCAGTGGATTAATACAAAATTTTAATTTCCTGTACAATGTTCAATAATTGAATTTTTATAGTATTCTGTACATAACTAAAAATATATTTCCAGTTTGACACTGTGGCATTTAACTCAAGATACTTAGGATTTCTGAACTCTCCATTAGAGTTGTCATCTTCATGTCTGTCACTGTTCACAAGCTCCACAGTGCATTGGTATCATTCAGCCATCGGCTTATGCAGAAGAACACCCAAACTGATTCACAGCAGGAAATTGTTTCCTGGAAGGTTTGGATCACTACAGTTGATAGGCTAGTGACAAATGTTATCCAGAAGACAACAGAAGACCAAAATAAAAATCATTGTCAAACGGCTGCTATCACTGCAGCACACAGTAATGCTCCGGCTTCACTGTGGCTCGGCAGTGTTTTGAGATACACTTCAGGGTGACGGAACGGAGCGAGGTGTGAGGACTCTGCAAGGTCATGTCCTTCAAAGAGAAATTTAATGAAAGAGGAAGGAAATTACAGGTTTCCCACTGATGACTAGCTACAGGTATTCTTAAGGGAATGTGTATGAGTGAATGAGAACTGCACATATTAATTACATATGGTCATGATTAAGGGGCATGTGAATATAAAAGTCGACAGTAGTATGGACAGATATGGTTTTAATAAAAAACTCAAAAGAGGTAGAATATACGCAAGGAATTCTAAATGCTTAGAGAAGGGAAAAATTAAGCCATTAGGCTCAATCTTTTCTGTGTGATAAAATCTAGTTATTTCCATAGCTTTTTGCTCCTTCCAACTGGCAGATCTAAGCTTCTACTTTATATATTGATTCATGTGTTCCAGGTAATCAGTTCTAAATACACAATGTAAGTTATCATGTCAATAAATAAGTAGCATAACGATATGCAATTAGACTGTTAATGACAGTAACAGGTATATGCTTTCTTCATGATTCTGCATGATTGTTGTGATTCTGAGTTAGTTAAACAACCTCAACCTTTAGAATAGCTGAGCTTGTCCTTGAGAAGTACCATTCTGTTGAGCCAGTCTGGTTTCCTGCAATGTCAAAGGAGTGTGTTACTCTGTGTTTCCTAGAACATGAAGTTGTGTTCTGCTTCTACATATGCTAGTGTAACTTCATCACCCACTACCGCAGGGATTTTGACGTATATACCTGTGATTTGAAAGTTATTACAAATTTTTAAGTGCTCCATTTTTATAACAGGAGTTCTGCAGAAGAGGAGGAAGAGGAAATTTACTATTTTACGTGAAAATTTTAATTTAAAAGACAGATAGTTAGTAACAAAGAAAAAAGCAGGATCATTTCTTCTAGCCATTTGATTGTTTCTGTCCAAAACCAGATGATAAAACAATATGCTGGTTAACTGAAAGCAACTAAGAGGAACTTTACAGAAGCATATCTGTCATTCAGTTGATTTTCCTATAGCTTCCTGCCTTCAGTGAATGCTCTACCTCAGGGTTTAAAGTTTCTGCTGTTTTATTAAATACTCATATATGTAGAAGGAAAGTATAAATTTAGGAAAAGAATCTGCATTTGTTATGTTTCCTGTTTTTCATGTGGAGAACATTCATATTTTTTTCTATTCTAAGGCCTGATTTCCAGTAAACAAATGTTTTATTCTTCTGAGTCAGGTATGTGAACAGGCACCTTAAATCTTAATGTGCAAATCCTCTTTGCATTTTTACTTGTTTGGAATATTTATGTGTTTTCCTGTATATATCAGCTTATCTGTTACCTATGAGGAACTAAAAGAAATGGTGCTATTTCACATATAAAATATGCTAAAGTTTAATGATCACTTGTAACAAAAGTTTAGGAAATTATTAGAAAAAATATTATGGTGAATTAAAGTCTACCTACGGTAATAGACAATTTGGCCTTGTTTGAACTCTGTTGAGAGTTTTGCTGGTAAATTTGGCAGCATCACACTTCATAGACTTTAATATACGTTTTTTACTTGAAAATCTTTAAAAGCTGTACTGTATTTGATTAATTTCAAATTTCCTAACAACACTGCTTGACTTGGGATGGAGAATGTGGTTCCTGTACATTTAAAGTTTTATAAACAGTTGAACAATAATTTTTTTAAATAAAAACAAGCTCAAAAATCCATTTTAAGTCAGTATCCACTCACAAGACTACTCCCCAACACTGCACAAGAGAATTGTGATGGATTAACTGAGTGCATAACAGATATTGTTTTAGTGCATTAGCCCTGATTTCCTGTTCAAAGTGATTGATTGAGCCTCAGTCAAGACAGTGACCACAGCAAATATTAAGCAAACTTACCCAGACACAATCAATCACTCTTATCAAAGGATCACCACATTTGGAGCAAAAAAATGCTAAAGCACTACCCGCTTTGCACTGTGTTCATCTAGTTTAAATTATTTTTCTTGAAAGCACAGAAAACAGATTGCCTTTGTGAAACTGTTGTTTGCTTCAGTGTATTTCTTCAGGCTGGTCAGCTGTAATGTATAGAGTGTGCTTATATTACAACATTTGCCATTTTAAAAAAATATATGTTTCAAAAAGACAAGGTGAAGGCATCATAAGCTAATTCAAATATTTAGAGAATAACTTGACAGTAAGGAAGGTCATTTGTCTATAAAACCTGACCTTGGTGGTTTCAACCATCAATGCTTAGCACTGGCAAGGGTACTTTCTCTCTGGGGACTGCATTTCTAAAGAATTCTATTTTCTTCTGCTGTTATTTTACTTAGTTTATTTAACAATTATTTAAGCACCTGTAAATTTCATTTAGACGTAGTCAAAAGGGCTTATATATAGCAGGCAAATGTGTTTTTATAATTTCAAGGGTATGGAAGATTCTGTTTCTCTTTATAAGTGATGTGAGCGAGCTTTGTGGTGCTCAGTGTTGCATCAGGCTGTTGTTAAGTAAGATGTTAGTGATTTCCTGTTTCAGATGGGTCTCTGTCTGCCAATCCTAACAACAGACTGAGACAGCACAGGATTTTTTGATCTCTGTCTTGGATGATGGAGTTTAGACTCTCAACACACTTTGGATCCTATTTAATGATCAGAAGGAAAACAAAATATATTTTTTACATAGATAGGAATGAAAGGACCTGCCAAACTGATGTAAAATAGAGAATGAAGAATGATGATCCTGCACTATAGGAAAGAAAATTTCGTGACTAAAAGTTGTTTTTTCTTAAAAGCTAAGAAATTACTTATGAAAAGTAATGGAAGAACTGAAAATTAGGATTCAGGAAGTTAGTCAACTATAGGGGAAAGTGTGGAGTTGGAATTGCTCTGTGGCTCAGGATTTCACCACTGTGAAGCAATATAAGTGTATGAACTTTTTCTGCTGGCTTGGGAGCTATAAAATAGTGATATCAGACATGTTTTTCTGAAGGAAGTGTCCCCATGGATCACTGCATCGTCATTATGGCTGCTATGTACCATCAGCCCGCTAGAAAGCAGTTGAGTAGGGTTTTCTCAGTTTAACATCAGTACCAGCATATCCTTTTTTAGGATCAATGTTGGTAGCTCAAGACGCCACTACCAACTATGCTTGAGCTTTCACTTTGGTGTTTGTGGGTTCTTTGGGTTGATTTTGGGTTTTTTTTTTGTTGTTTTGGGGTGGGTTTTTTGTTTTTGGTTTTTTTTTTTTTGTTTGTTTTGTTTAAGATAAGCTGTAAAAACAATCTCTTGAAACTATCCTCTGCTCTCCTGGTAAAGGGATTCATCCAATTCTTTTCATCTTCTATCTGGGAAGAAGAGTTTGCCCCACCACTATGACTCAACATTTAATCAATGCATATTGATGCAGTTTTCAGTTACCTTTCACTAGGGTGACTGTCTGCAGTCTGACATTCCACCAACCTCTGATAGTCCTGGTTAGATGGATTTTTATAGCATAAGCAGAGTAAAACAACTTCCTATGGTTCAGACAAGAACACAAATGCTTGTCCTGTTTATAACCAAGACAGCATCTGCAACAGACTTTAACTGCTTCAGAGTATGCAGAGGGAATGTCTTCAAGTGAATTTAAATTGCAAACTTGGTCAACTAAAATGCTTTTAATTGTTTATTGGCAGCTATTCAACCCAATTTTTACCCTGGGATTGTAGTGCATAGCTGCTTTGGTGTGTGCATGTTAATAATACATACATATATCCATCCAAAAACCCATTGTCTATGTGTATGCGACACCATGTATATCAGAGTTTTCAAAAAACTACAGTCATAGAAAATACATTTATATTATACATTAGGAGATCCACCTACTAAGCAAATGCTTTCCCTTTTCTATGTTTTCATTTTTTTCCTTCACTTATAAAATGAAAGAGGCATGAGGGAACAGCCACAGTGAACAAACTGCAGCGCTGCCTCCTGCCTCCCTCTTCTACCTGCTCCCCACAGACGTGCTTCCCGCTTTCTCCAGACCACTGGACAGTTGTTCATGGAAGGATGTATGATGTCTCCTTGCCCATTCCTCTCTCTGAGAAGCTCATTCCCTTTTAGTGGTAGGAGAGTTGATACAGGAGGAAACAGAAGCATTAGCAAGTGTCTGTATACACATGGAATATTTCACTGGCCATCTCTGGATGTTTCTGCTTTCTGTCATATAAGTCACAGAGAGTCAAGCTCGAAGAGTTGATAGCAAAAGTGTATTTTTGGACATATTATCCAATTTTGACTCATCATAACTATACAGTCCTTTACCTCTAGGCCACTTTTCCTTTTTTTTTTTTGCACTAGATTTTTTACAGTCAATCTGATGGTCTTTTGGTGTGTAAAATATGAATGACAGACCTGTTTGCTTTCTTATGCCTTAGCATTTGAAAAATTCCAATTAGCAGTGGAAGTTGCCTGTTTGCACTAGTGATTCAGTTACAGCAATGTATAGTAGACGATTTACATGAGAAAGAGATTTCCTACTAACCTCACTGGGGTCTTTAAAGTTTCTCGGTACTTTTTTTTCCTCCTTTATATGCTGTCCATGGGTATTGGGCTTACATGGTAAGGTTTTGATTGTGGGAGGGGGCTGCAGGGATGGCCTCTGTGAGAAGAGAGCAGGAGCTGTCCCCATGTTGAGCAGGGACAGTTTCAGACGGCTTTAAAATGGACTCAGCGCTGCCCAAAGCTGATCCCATCAGCAATGCTGGTGCATTTAGGAGATAACAGCTTTAAGAAAGGGTAAAAAACGCTACATAAACTGTTTATTCTAGTGATTTGTCTGTGCTTGCATAACCTGTAACCTGAGATTGTGTACGTTATAGTGCATACACAGATTATCAATAATTGTATCTTCTATTCCATAGCTTCTTAAAAATGGGCAGACACTGAATTATATCTGCAGTCAAAGATCAGACTTCAGAGGAACGACAGTAAAAATCTGTGAGAGTGCACATACCTGCGATGGCTGCAGCTGGGGCCCTGCAGAATGTTACAGCTTGTTTAAGTGGGGGTTTTTGCACTGTGTGTAGTAGTCTTGCATCAAGCCATTCTGTAGCAAGTCATTTACATTGTACAAGTTTCCTAAATATTCAAAAAGGATTTATTAAAGCATTTTTAATTAAGATATTTTAGAATTATAAAGAAATACACTGTACTAATTTTATGTACGTAATAGACTAAACCGAGGTAAACCATTGGAGACTGTACAGTCTTTCAAGGAAATGTCCTCATCAGCTAGAGATTAAATTAGGTCATCTTGATAACCTGGTTTGGTGAACCAAATTGGTTTGATATTTGATAGTACCTCCCCTGGAGTTTTGTGTTAAAAATAGCGAAATAGTGGAAGAAAATCTCCAAAAGGGATTTTGCATCTCAGCAGATGTTTTTCCTTTGAACAAAATGATGTTTCATTTTATAATTGAAATACAGTATGCCTTTGAACTTTCAGTAGCTAAAGCTATTAAGTAAGAGTATCACATTTCATTTATTATATTACATTCTAAGTTCAGTCCATGTATTTTTAATTCTGTTTATGTCTTGAGAGCTTGCCTCTAGTGGAATAAAACCAATCAAGAATCTAGAACAAGAATTAAAATTTAGGTCCTAATTCACCAATGCCCTGTGGTTCCTTTGTGTTTGCTTGAATAAGTACAAAGGACAGATAAAATAAATGTAAGGACCCTTTGGAGAATGCTGTTATTGTACAGGGTCAGGTAATGCTCAAATTCTGCCAGGCCCACCTAAGAGTCCCTTCATGTAAGAAAGCTGCACTCCACAGTGCCTAAAGATAGAAGGAAGTGTATTAGCTCTATGCCAAGGGAAGGCAGGAGAAAGAATAGCCAAAATAAATGGTTTCACAAAGAATCTGTGTTCATAGTATTAAAAAAAAAAAAGGGGGGGGGTGTGAATTGATGGTGAAGGTCAGGTGTGTGCAGGTTACCCTGTGTATGAGCTTATAACGGTGACTTTCCTAGCTTTCAGAGGTTTGTGTATTGAAAATAATGTTACAGATGGGAGGAGATGAGGTATCAGGGTACCGGGGGAAAAAATCTTATGTATCTGTCTCTTAAGAAGTCATTTTGTGAGCAGAAGCATGGTTGACCTCAGCTGACAGCTGGGAAAACAGGTTTGTGAAAGGGCAGAGCCCTGCCAGGCACTGAGGAGTGAGGAGAACAGGGAGAGAACCAGCCCTGCCAGCACCCAGGTGAGGAGGGGCAGGAGGGAGAGGACTTGCCCCCTCCCTGGAAGTGTTCTCGGCCAGGTTGGATGAGGCTTTGAGCAACCTGGTCTAGTGGAAGGTGTCCTGCTGATGGCAGGGGGGTTGGAACTGGATCAGCTTTAAGGTCCCTTCCAACCCAAACCAGTCTGGGATTCTGTGACTTGGGAATGAAGGAATGAAGTTGAACCTGAGGAAAAATATAAAGGTTGGGTGGTGGGAAGGTGTTTTAGCTTTTGTCTTTGTTTCTCACCATCTCAATCTATTTTTAATTTGCAATAAATTAACTAATTTTCCCCAAGTCAGATCTGTTTTGTCTATGACAGTAATTGGTAAACAATCTCTGTGTCTTAATCTTGACCCATGAGCTTTTCCATCTTATTTTGTCCCCTCATCCTGTTGAGGGGGGTGGAGAGAGTGTCTGAGTGGGCATCAAGCATCCAAAGTCAACCCATCACATTGAGGAACTGAAGATGTCTTCCTCCTTTGCCACTACATGGATACATGTGTGCATGTGTGTTTTCATTATTCTTTCACTCCTGACCTTGCTATGTAATTTTTATTTTTGCTTCTTTTAAATCAGAAAAAAAAAGTAATCTTGAGGTATAATCAGAGCTCAACTCCCTTAGCAGAACAATTTTCAGGTAGAAGTTTACAAGCTTTTTTATATTCATTTATTTTCTTTGTCATTAACGGGCTCATCATTCTGTCAAAACAAAGACTGAAAAAATGACATGTGATTTGGTATTCACCTTTTAAAACAACACAATTTTTCTGAGTATAGGAGGAAGATTCAGGGCTGAATGTTCAAAATTTAGCAAGAATACTGTATTTTTCAATCTTAAGGACTGTTGGCGTCCCTGGAATTAAGAGTAAGGCTAGATCTGTGAAAATCTATGTCTATCTTGTTGATCATTTCATTTATGAAGGAGATGTTCTTCCCATTACCAGATTGGTCTGACCAATGTAAATGTGTTTTTTCTAGGAGGGCTTCACTTTTGTTTTCTTGTCAGGGAGTCCTGCTAGGTAGACTTGATTTTAAAGTGCATTTTTGCCATTTAATAGTAGGAGGGTGGTATATGTGATCACTATGGGGAACAGGTGGCAAATTTGTAAGAGCAAGGCTGTGTCTGAGGAGCAGTCCTCTGAGAAGAATCTAAAGCAAAATGCTATTTAATATCAGGATATTATACTGTATTTCAATGAATATCTATCTTAGAAATATTGTGAAGACCTTGCTTGTGTATTTTTGCTTTCACTTTAAGTCTTCTTTTTCTCTTTGATTGGAGGAAGTCCAGGAGATGATGAAATATTTTTAAACTTTTGCATGAAGACTTTGATATGCTGTTTTTATTTCTTCCCCTTTTCTAAGCGCCCTTCTGCACTATTGGGGCTTTTTTTTTTCTTTGTTTGTTTGTTCCTTCCTACCTTTCCTCTGTGAGCAGAGGGATGGAAATGTTTCTTTAGCTGTTTGTACTCACGTGTCACGCACTTCTCGGGACTTAGTTATTCCAGTCTCTCTCCCTTCCTCAGTTCTTGATGTTCTGACATTCAGATGAGTCACCAAATGCATTATTTTTTTGGTTGTTAAATTGATTTCATATGTGAAATTCATTTCAAATGCCTGTTATGAATATACTTGTCTACCTTCAATTTGCCTGGCATATTGAACAGGATCCGATTAGGTGTTGTTTATAAAATGCCTTATCTTCCAGGCCTGCAATTCAGCTGAGTGTGAGGCGACTGGGGAATTCGCAGCTTGCAAGCTTCAATTGCTGGAACATACTTGAGTCATCAAATATATCTTCCTTTGTAGATACTAGGCAAGTTTCACCTTAGGTATTTAATTACAGCATGCAGCATTGTCGGGTAGCGTGTGAGTGTTAATGTCAGCTGAGTCTGCAGGGTAACGTCTAAGCAGCCTTGTTTTATCTGACAGGCTAGATCTGGGTGCAGAACCCAAAGGTATAACTTCTATTTGAAACTAGTATGGTAGGGTGTGAAATTCTCTGCACACAATGCAAAATATTTGCCACTTGTTTCTATTTCATGTTTTGTTCCTAAATCTAGTATTTGTCAGAAGTGGCTTCCTTCAGGCTGGTTGTAAAAATGTGGTTTCTGTATATAGGGTTATGTTAGTATATCCTCTTGACAGTGTGTAATTATGAGGGATTAATCTAACTGTTGGTTTAGGCTTCTTTCCAGTGTTACTTTGAAACCCAGTTGTGATTGTCTGCTGAAAACTAGAATAATCAGCGTGTTTACAAACACTTAGAGTATGCTTTGGTAGTAGAAAATAAATAAAAATAATATAGTACTATAAAAAGTGATATGTATTATGACAATGGCCATGACCAAATATCTGATAGGAGCAGATGGATATTGTAGTGATTTTCTCTGTCATGAGAGTGGGAATATGGTTCAACTGTTTACATTTCACTCCTCTATCAGCTAGCAATGATATACTATTTCTTGATTAAAATAGTCAGCAAAACACTTATTCCAGTTTTAATCAGCAAAGTCATATTTAATTTTAAAACTATATACACAGAGAAGGTAATCTTCCAAAACCAGTAATAATCCTCGAATTATGTGTGTACAATGAGAAGATTCTTTAGTTCATTTCTCTGAAGGCAAATTAGAGTTACATAGATGCTATTTTTTCTATTTATTTATCTATCATCTAGTATAATTATATCTGAAGATTCTAAAACTGTGTTCTCTGCTTTGCTACTGTCATGTAGCAAATCAGCATAGAATGTACTGAGTGTTTGCTGTTATCTTTTATGGACCTTGTGCTGGTGCTGACTTTGAAGAATGTGTCATTAAAGCACCTTCTCCTCCAAACATACCGTTAAAGCAACACTTGTGATGATGCACTACTGTGATACATCATCAGCATCACTCCTTGCTGCTACATTCTTCTGAGAATAAGATTGCAAAAGGAAAATAAAACAGGAAGAATACTGCAAAAATATGATGTGAGCTTTGAAAAGTCAACACAGTGAGTACGTTGTGCTACCTTTGTTGTTGACTCAGATCCTCAGTCTCTCATCTATATAGTGCCAATATACTGTCAGCAAATTCAGATGATTATGATGAAAGAATTATGTCATCAATTATCTTCCCCGCTTTAGGATAAAATCTTACTGGTATTTGTAAGTATTTGCTTGCTCTTGCAAATGTTTTCTTAACGTGTGAATATGATTCTGCCAAAAAGCCTGTATGAAAACGCAGCCTGAATTTGGCAAAGTTCAGGCATAGGTCTCACAGCCATGGCCTTTCTTCAGTCAGAACTTGAAACCTGTCAGAGGAAAGGGGCCACAAAATCAATTCTAAGTAATCTTGGAAATGAGATAATAGTCCATTAATCTCATCGATATAAGCATGAAATTTTCTGCTGTACTTAATGCCTATACATTTGTAAGAATTTTATGAGTGGAAATGGGAAGAAGCCATAGGATTACTGTAGGGTGGCTTCCTCACACTTCCACTGCAGGCTTTTTTCCAATTCCACCCTCCCCCGCCCTCAGTGAAAATATATAATTTATTTGTGGTATAGTGCCAACCAAAACTTGTTACTGGTTCCATATTAAACGAGAACTAGTGGCAAGCTTATAATGTGTGACTTGTATTATAAGTTAGTGTTGAAAATGTAAGTGGCAAGTATCAGAGAGAGCAGTATCGTGATCTGCGTGGTACAGTTCAAGGCATAGCCTGTTACTGGTAAATACTTGGGAACTACTATGAATATATGTTGTTATTTAGATATATTGTTACTTATTTAGAGTCTACATGGTCTTAACAACGAGGCTTTCTCCACTCTCCTGAGATGAGTCAGGATATCCCTTTGCTCCTCATTTCCATGTGAGTTGTTCTATTCTGTTGTTCATTTCAGTTACACTTTCCCACATTAGAAACATTATTGTGGGATCAAGGCATGAAGGGGGAGGCCAAGAAGCATAGCTTTGATCTTGTAAAGATTCTTTCCATGCAACACAATGTAGCAGCCTTGATTCACTGAAATGGATGGCAAAATTTCTATGTCAGTCTTGCAAGACAAGTATTACTTTAAGTGGTGCAAGTCTCATTTTACTGAGCTAAGCAGCAGCAGAAGATAATGAGAACTGAGTACCAGAAGGATATTTGCCAGTATGGTTGCTCTTTCATTTTTGATGAACAACTTCTATTTTCCTCAAATGTATTCATTACTTAAAAGTCTGATCTGAATAATTCTGTTTAATCATGCTTGCCATCCATACAGTACACTAGAAAATCACTGTCTTTAATATTCAGAAATCTTGGAATTGTAGTTAGTTGGCCTAACTGAGAATGCAATACATGGAAACCTGTAATTTTAAGCATCATTTTTTTTTTCGTTTCTCAAAAAGAGAAGGTAATTCCAAATTTAAGGGTAGACTGTAGCCAGTTTTTACAGTCTGCTGGGCCTGCATGCCCCCATTTGAGAATTTAGTGCAAGAGGCTTATGGACTGTCATATAAAAGAAAAGTTGTATTTTTCTAGGTAGTGATTTGAAAATCTGAAGCAATTTTTATTTTATCTACTTTACATGATTCTCACCAGACTGATTATTAAAAGCAGCACAAAGCCCTAGATGGAAGCAGTAGTGTCTCCGTATTCCTCTGCCCTGTTACTCTGCTGTAAGTCCGAAGACGTTCTAGTGAATCACCTGGAGTTTCACATAATGCAGAAGCCTGTGATATCAGACTTATAACTGTCAAACACTTCTCATTGTCATGGTTAATTTTTCTCCAGACACTTGCCACAGCTTCACATCATTTTTGCCTTAAATAAAAATATACAGTTGCACGTATATGTGATACTCTTACCCAGAACACTAAAAAATGTACGTGCTTCTAGTCACTGGGTAAATTACAACAAGCACTTGCATCATAGGCAGATATTCCATGATGCTACACAATTACAGGCTTAATTAGTTTTCCATACCTTTCTCTTTTTGGCAGAGAGGAGTGAGCAGTGTGTGCTGAAGCTGTCTTAGTTTGCAGTGAAAACCCAACTGAGGTGACTCTTTTGTCATTGATTATTGGGGAGGTTTTCTCCAGCTGGATGCCTTCTGCTTGGTCACCATAAATTAGTTTTGTGTCACTGCCTCTAACAACCAAAATACACTGATAGTCTTTAAATGATGGTTTATATGACCTGAGACAAGATCTAG
Source organism: Caprimulgus europaeus (assembly GCA_907165065.1). Next base: position 14,593,459 of record OU015540.1, on the reverse strand, counting down.
CCTTATTTTTCTGCTCTATTGCTTTCAAAGAATAGTCTTCCTATTATTAAGATGCTGTAGTAAAATAATTTTAAATTCCTTTAAAATTTATAGCGGCTTTGTTTGTTGCATCTCATGAATGCAAACCTGACTGGAGTTGTAAACTATTAATGAGCAGATATATGTATATGCATTTTAATACCGTGAGCTTTTTTATTATTTTCAAATAGTTTACGGTTTTTCAGAATTCTTCTGGCTTGTTTTTTCCACAGCTGTATAAATAAGATAGGAATTCTCTGGCAGTATGATGAGGTTATAAATACAAACTGGCTATGAGGGCACAGTCATGGCTATAAGCAAGTAGGTCTACTCTCACAGGTGCAGTACGTGAAGCAAAAGAGATGGTGAATAACAGTACCTTAGGAATGAACATTTCTGTTATAATTGGGCATTTTTCATCTGATTTTCAGGTAAAGATCAAAATTTAAAACAATTTAATAATAATTTTTAATATTTATAAGTTTTAGTGTAGCTAGTTTCCAAATGAGTGGTCCATTGCTTTCTAAAGAAAAACTTCCAAAAAAATAAATACACAGATTCAGTTTTACATATAATTGCACATTTGATTAAGCACAGCAAATTCCTCTTTTACATAGCTAAGTCTCCGAGGGGCTTTATTGTTTGTTAATGTGACACATTGAAGATGGTTTTCAATCTACTACTTTAGAAAAGTTAAGAAAAAAACCTGAACTGATTCCAGTTGTCTCCAAGGGCCCCACCACAGGAGAAGCTGAGTGTCTCAGCCACGCTGGTGGTGCCTTGAAAAGAACCAAGCTTGCCTTGGTGAAGTCCTGGTAGCCATTTTAGAACAAATTGCATGTGCTCCTTGGATTAATCTTCTACCTCAAACGTTTGTAAGGCAGATTGTGTGCTCCTTCAGCTCCAGGACTGTTACATAGGTTTACTTAAACCACTTTAGGTGGTTTTATGGTACTTCTGAGCCTTGTTTCAACAAGTTTATGAAAACAAAATTCTCCTTATAGTAATAGTATTCATGAGGTTCAAGTAATTTTACACTGTAGAAGTGAACAATATCTACTAAAGATAACAAAAATATGTTAACATGTTATTTGCATCAAAGGTTCTCATTTATTTACCGTAGTAAAGTTGTGTCTTCCAAAACTGTGATCCTTCTGTTAAAAACCTTGGAATACTTTGATCAAAAACAGAATACAAAGGGGATTTGTGAGTGGATTACTGGAGTACGATGTCTTGATGCATGGCCTTTCACATCCTGTTTCACAAACTTTTCATCACCTCATTATTTTCTGACACTTTACAGAAGGTGACGAATGCTTAATGAAAATACATAAATCATGAGCCCTCTTCAAAACTTCCTGTCCCCCTTGCTACTCGGGAGTGCTGAAATGGTGGAGCTTTCACTCTTGCCTCTCAGTTCATAAGAGGTTGTTCAGTGAAAAGAAAGATGTAAAATAGGGTAGTACACAAGGAAACGAAACTACTGTTATGAAACAGAGCAATGAGGAAACGTAGACAGAAGAAAGACAGCAGGAAGAAATGGAGGATGAGTGCACAAATTGTATATTTAAGGCACTGAAAGATGAAAAGTCAAGTAAAGGGTAAGGGGGAGTAATTTTGTCAGTGTTGTGGAAGATTTACGTCTCACTGGAGAATTTGCATAGATTTTTAATTCTAACGGATAAAGGCTTATTGTTATGAAATTCATTTTACTTTGTTGGCCTGCAGTCAAATATATCTTTCAAATGCAGATTTAGTATCCTGAGTACAGACTCAGGACGGAATATTCTTCAGAATAGCTGGTGTTACATAGTGAGCCATGGTCAGCTCAGCTGTGTATGGTTCTAGTCAACAGACAGGTGAAAGAGGGACCCTATACCATGGGTTTGTGTCAGTTATACTTGTGAGAGAGAGAGAAATGACAGGTAAGTGCAAAGATGTGTTGTTTATCCATAGCAAGTGACAGCAAGAGTTCAACTGTGGGTGATAAACATGGTGGGTGCTGCATATTGTGCTGTAATTTTTTATAAAGAATGACTTTGCCATCTTCATTTTAGTTAACTTGCACAATTTCTGTCAAAATGGACCCCTGTGAGATCAACCCCCAGAATGTTTCCCAGCTGGCTTCCCTGCTGTCTCGGGTTTACGTGGCAAGGTTCTGGTAGCTGAGGGGCTGCAGTGATGGCATCTGTGAGAGGAGAGGTCACTAGAAAAGGTTCTGGAGTCTGATTTGCTCTTTCCTTTTCTCTTTGCTTAAACATTTATGCCAATGTAAGGTTTAAAAAAAGCTTTTATGAAGCATGAATATTCTGCCTTGGATTTCATGTGCTTTATGCAACCACTTTGAGGCAGAGGGAAGTAACTACATGAGGCACAGAGCAAGAAGAGATCAGGCCTTGCACTGCCAGTCTGCACTGCTGTGATGAACCTCGAGAATATGGCTCTGAAATTTTCCAATACTGATTTCCTGCATGTGCAGGAGCTGTAATAACAGTTCATAGATACAGGAAGTCTTCCAGTTTTTCTGTGTGTTAACATGGGAATTTAAACATTACTACTTATATGGCAGTATCAACTGCTCTGTTAATGAGCAATTCAGGGGAAAAATCTCACCAAAAATGTGTGCTTTCTACATCCCAAATCAATTTCCATGCCTTTTTCATTGTTTCCTACCTAATTAAATCGATGGATCTATTGCTGAGTTTAAAATGAAGCTGACACAAACTCCCTAAATGCTGCAGAAACCAATGGTCCTTGCAAAAGGTCCTTGTTTGCATTGCCACACGGTTCAGACGTGTTACATCTGTTTGATTAACTGAACTGAATGTTTACACCGTCGTGTTTCCCTATTTGCCAAATCCCACTAAATGGAGGTTTCCCATGACTATTACAGATGTACAAGCCCAGTATCGTACGAAGAAGGAAAGAGAAATCGTGTTGCAGATATCTGTTTCTCACCAGTTACAAGTAGAATATTATCTGCCCATAAGTTTGTGTTGGTTTTGTTTTGTTTTGGGTTTTTTTTTTTTATTGTTCTGAAAGATTTTAACTGTATTTGGTGTAAGAATACAATATAAATCCTAGGTTTATGTGCTTCTGGAATCTTTTATCTAGGAATCCTTACATATGGATCATAGGCCACCACTTTTTAGGCCTGGGAAACATAAAAGTGAATTACTTCTCCTTCAAGAAAATTTTCTTTATAAAGATAGGTTCCTTTTTTTTTTTTTGCCACATTTACTCATAAAAAGCATTATCTTACTCTGCAGTTAGTCTCTCTGCAATCAAATAAAGGGCATGGATTAATTGGAGAACCACTGGAAATGTTTTAGAGATTAATGTTAATGGAGAAACAAATTATCTTTCTATCAAATGAGGTTAATAACAAAAATTAGTAGTGACCTCTCACACTTACTGAAAAACCTTACAGAGTCTGCTGAAGATTAATCATGCAACTCTTTCAATAAAATCTATAGAATTTCAAGTGGTTTAGGGTCCTAACTCTCATTTTGAAAAAGATCAAGCCCCTTGGAAGCCCAACTCTTACTGCCATGTCAGATTTAAAAAACTTGTTTCCTCAAGGAATAAATTGTAACCCAAAGGGGTTTTCTGAAGTAGTAGGTGTCTAGTTGAACTCTTACTGAAATTAATGTTACACAGTCCTGGTTAACCTGTTACAATCTGTCTTGTTCTCAGTGTAAAATTACTGTAAGTTCATTAACATTTCAACTCATAATTAAGTTTATGTAGTAGACTGGAAAAGAGAGTATTTTTTATTGACTCTATTCTATAAAAAACATAATTGCTTAATCTCTTACAATATTTAAAGCAGCTCTGCAATTAACATGTGGCCTTTATTTGCATAAAGGCAATTTGCAAAGGTGATTTGTAAAACCATATTAAGCACCGTTTTGAGCTGTGTGCTGATGTTGTATTTTCTATATTCACTGGCTGGTTGTAAATATACGTTAGAAAATCTTTGGCACGTATCGAAGTGCTGAAGTGTGTGATGCTGCTGCAGTATGACTGCCGGCACTTCTAGCTGATTATTTCAACACAATTCTTACCAAAACTGGACTGTCTTTATTAAGACAGGTGTAGCTGAAATAGCCATCGCTGTATCATATTGCCTAATATTGTATGTTTGTGTGTTGACTCTTCTTGTAAGAATAAGTGTCTTAAGGAGTGCTGTTTGTTTTTTTTTAATGAAAACATTTGGAACAGGGTCTATTCTGAGATTATTTCCCAACTTGTCTTCATCTGGACAGCCTGTAGGTTACCAGTAGGCTACCTATAGGCTGAACTTTCACTTGCTCTAGAAAGAGCAGTAGAAGAGTAAGTCAGTTGTAATTTTGATTTCTAAAAATATGAATGTAGTGTGATGAATGATGATAAATGGGGGGTACTGGACACAGTTCTCCAGTTCTGTGCAAGTGCAAACTGGTCCATAAGTACAAATCCTACATCTGTTTTGATTAAGGTTTCAAGGTAATGATATAATCAACCTTGTAAGCAAGAAATAATGCTTACTTTCAATCATGTTCTCGGGGTCTTCTGACTGATTAAGCATGGGCAAAATATTTAAATTTGTATAAAATCTTATACAAATCTGATTTATTTTAAACACCAGTTCCATAGATGTATTTGTAGAAATAAACTTAGTGACTATTCACATATAGTGAATTTTTAGTACAGACTCTATCTGAGCATTAGTGGCCTCAGCATCTGTTCATCTCCAACAACGCTGGAGAGGAGTTGTCCTTTACAATATCACAGGATAAAAGTCATTTGATCCCAAATGCTGCAGATCGAGTGGCTCAAGTGTTACACTAGGAATCACATGGAGTGCTGTTTGCTGTCTGCCGAGAGAAAAGGGGGGTTCAATCTCCATCTCTTCTTTCTCATGCGTATTAAAAAATGTTTCAGGTGCCACACATTATCACATTCCATTAAAAATCCCATTAATCTAACCCATAATACAGGAAACATGAAAAACCTAAAATCAAGAGTGGCATGTCCTGTCCCCCTGGCCTGCCTCCTCCATGCTTTCTTGTCTGACTCTGAAGTACTCCCATCTAGCAACAGAACGTAGAAATTATTCAGTTAAGGAGTAGCTTTTTTTTTTCTTTTTGCGTAGCCAAAGATCCCTGGTGAGAAGGTTTTCCTAATAATTTTCCAATAAAAAGTGGAAAAACCTCAAAGGTGGTATTTCCAGAGGAGTATGTTATTAGAAAGAATTGATATTTGAAGAGCTTTATTTTATTAAAAATGTGGAAGAACTCCTGTGTGTCTAGTTTCACATAAAGCTTAGTGAAAGGTAAGAAAATTAGCTCATATGTGCTGTTTGTACAGTTGAATGGATGAAGGAGACTTTACATTTCACAGCTTCTTGTTTCTGACAAGTTCCAGAGTTCCAGTGAATTATTTATGTGCCCACTTATCCTGTAAAGATGGAACTGAGGGTACAAACCGAGTTCACAAATGCTGCTCACAAGCCTTCAGGTGATAAAATGAAAATGGATCTTGGTTGCTGCTGATCTCAAACCTGGGCTTGAATTTGTGGCCTACGGATGAAGGGTTGTGTGTCTTACATTTTTCATCTATAACTTTGAATTTTTGCAATTTATGGATGATTCATGGGCTTTTATTTATCTTGAACAATTGCCTTATGAATCAAGGATTTAACTGGAATAAGATAATCCAGGAAATAGTAAATTTCAATTCATTTTTATGAATCTAATATATATTCCACACATGAGAGCAGAGATGTGAATACATTAGTGATAAAAATACTAGAAAGAAATTACCTATTTCTATAGCTGTCGTTTAATTCCCAAGAGATTGTGGCAGATCTGACTTTTTGCAGCTCTTGTATTTTCTGGGACTCTCTACCCTTAAAAGTGAGTGAGTATGCTTCTGCATGTTTTTCTCTCTGTTATTTCTTATTTATAATGGACTACTTTTCAGCTTGATTCTCTTATCTAAAGCAATATGGATCCGCAGCTAAATGTTTCAGAAAATATTTCATTATTTCCAGGGAATTTCTTTTTCTTTCTCTTGGCTAAACAATAGCTTCTCTGTTTTGTTGTTGATAAAACTGTTTTAAATCCTTTCTCTGCTGTCAAATATAGAATCTAAAGTGTGATGTTAGGCAAGTGGTTGTTGATTACGTTTGCCCACGCCCCAGGATGTGCTCTCTTCAGTTCTGGAGCAATGCTGAAACCACAGTGTTAGGCTGGGCGGCAGGTGATAATTTTAATATCCAGTAATTAATGAACTACGAAGGCTACCTAGAAACTCCTGTTTGGCAGCACTGAGAATCTAGTAGTTTTCACAAAAGATTTTTTTTTTTTCAAGTTCTGTCTTTGAGCATGAGTATTTAAATCAGTATTTCAAATAATAAGTTTTGCATAAATGTAAATGCAAGTGTTAATCAATTAGCTCCCTAAATGTAGGGTGAAAAGCTGGAGGTTGTGATGAAAATGTTTGCACATTCTGGAGATGTCATAGATGCCAATTTGTACAGACAGCTCTAGAAAGAGTAAACTGCATAATCTGCAAGTATTGGAAAAGTACTTCCAAACCTGTACAAATGGTTCTATATTAAAAAGGTTATTAATTATGGCACAATCAAAAGAAGCTGCACTTGAAGAAACCATAACAACTGTGAGTCCTTCAATCACTCTGAATCGTGCTACAGCAATGCAGGAATTAAAGATAACACATCACAGCACCAAATAATCCCCAAATATCTTCTAAAATTGCTTAACTGGGCTCTCCAGTTCAGATACTCTCCCCAGGAATTATCACCCAAGTGCTGAGAAGATGGGTGTGTCCCTGGTCTCTCAAGGCACCCGTATTGATGACAAGAACTACGAAGCCCTTCTGTAGCACCTGCAGTATTTACTTTGCTTGAAAATAAAGAGCGTACTCCTTGGATCAATAACAGCATGGTCCGGACAGGCCAGCATGGAATTCCCAGTAGCCTGGGTGTGTGTTTACAGTCTGGTAGCTCTTGTACAAAGAAGTCAAGATCATTGTTCTTATTTTACAGGGAAGAAAACTGTTTGAGAGCTGAAGAGAAAGTGGCTTGTGGCAGTGGTATCCTCATGAGTCAGGTGGAGATGGAATTGGATTAAAATTTCCCAGAGTCCTGCTCAGGTTCTTTAAGTAGCAGGGCATACCTTCTCCCTTGCAAATGTCCCAAACCTAAGAAAAGAATTCTTACATCACTGCCTTTAACAATACATTTCCATAGCCATGCCTAAATATAAATGGAAATGAAAATAGGAAGGGAAGCACAGAACCTGGTAATATTTAATCTGTGAACCAATTCATCCACTTAGGATAACAAAAAGACAACATGCAAACCTGTAGTTTTCCTGCAAGAAAGGTCAGTTAAACCAGCTTGACCTTTTTTCCACCTATCAAGCAATAAACTATCAGCCCTATCTGTACAGTCTTCAGTCCCAAGGCACTCTCAAAATAACTTGGAGATAAAGCACAGAGATCAAAATCAGTAGATGCTGATGAGTTGGACATGCAGTTGTTTCTTTGAGATGTTTCTTCAAGAGAAATTTTAAATATGCTCCAAGTCAAAGGTCAAGGGAGAGAAAAATGTTATTTCAGAATAACAATTCCTTGGAGAAATGAAACATTAATGTTTTATCAGGCAAATAAGTTGGAAACTAATTTATAGGTATTTAGATGTAAGCACATGAAGATACTGCTGTGAGGGTATTAAAATAGAAGTATTATCTTTCTACTTAAATATTCTACTAAAATAACTAAATATTAAGTAGATGTTAAATCTATGTTAGAAGATAGAACTATATGAAATAAAGGTAACAGCAGCAGCAGAGCAACACTAGCTTAATGCTACCTTCTGACATCAAGAGAAAAGCATTAAACTCTTCAGACTGCAGTATTTGATACACAGGAAATAATCCTTCCTCTACAAAGCACAAGCAAATGACAAATTCCATCTAACCAAAACGCTGAAGCTGTCATCATTGTCCTTATTCAGCTCCACTCAACACATCATCCAGAAAACAATGAGTGCTCAAGATCCTATAAATTGTCGGGAACTAAAAAGATCTTGAGAAACCTCAGGTTAAACTAAGAACCCAACACCATCCGAATGGTACACGTACAGAACAGTACGTCTTTTTTTCATGTTTTGTGTGTGGAAGTTGATTTGTCCATTTCCTGAAGTTTGTGTCCTGTGGCAGGACTTCTGTTTTGAACTCAGTTTCAAGAATCAAGGTGTTATCTTTCTCCAGATCATTCAAGGCTCCTGATAGTGTCTGAAGGGTTAACTATCAATGGACTATTACCAAAGTATATAGCAATGCATAATTATTTTGAAGATGATTCATGAAGTGGTTATGGCACTAAAATCTGTAATACATCAGCAAGCACCACAGATGGATTTACTTTAAGCTCACGTGTTTCACTGCAAGTGGCTTCTGTGTTCACTTACCATTGGTAATGAAATGAACAGCCCTTCAAATGAAGGAACACATGTGCAGCGGTTGTGGATGTGTTATAGATGTTCTTTGCTGCAAATACATTATGAATTTTTAAATAATTAAAAATGCATGTGCTGCTTATATCATTTTTACAAATACATGGAATCTTTGTTTTGAAGACTTCAAATGAATTTTTTGCTATTTTTCTCTTGATTTTTTTTTTTACAGCATCTGCAGCATTTACTTAGTCTGCTGTTCAGAACAGTTATTTTGTCCAAGAAATCATCATCTTTTCCCTCCAGTTCATCTCCCACATACCATAGATCTGTTTTCTTTAGATCTATTTTTCTGGTTTTCAAAGGTCTATTTTCTTTGTTTTCTTTTTTTTTTTTTTTTTTTAGAAGCAATGAAACCTTTTCTTTCTTCTACTGCAGTAATCACCACTTATTTACCCCATGTAAGTGCAGTATTGAACAATAAATTAGCTCAAGACAAGACAGCAGTCACTGAACCTAACGATGCTTCATTGTATGTAGATGCCCATTTGGTTTTGTGTGTTCGTGTGGGTTGGTGTTCTCAGTTTGAACCAGTTGAGGTGGCGTTGGGCAGCTGTTGTCCCAAGCTCTGTTGTGAATAACGCTTCCCTGAACCAGCAGCAGGCAGTCTGCTCTAAGCTGCTTAACCCCATGCTTCCTGATTTTTATAGGGGAAAAAGACCATCTTGGTTCAAAAGTTATAGAGAAGAAAGACTGCCTTCTTGCCTCCTGGTGCTGATTGGTGACTGGAAGCAAATCACAGCCTCTCTGCTGGCAGTGCTCCTCCCAGGTATTTCTAGGTACAGAATTTACTCCTGCAGCATTGGCAGTTGTTTTATTGGCCTGGATACCATTGAAAAGGGCTCATAAGGAGAAGGCTTCATGGTCTGATAGTTGAAAGTAAGGATGTTAGTTGTCTGTTTTGCAAAAATGTGTGGGAGAAGGGCCAATAAAAGTTTTGGGTGCATGTCCACAACGAGTTTGAAGAGCTAACCAGGCTGACAGCAGACAAAATAGATGGCCTAGATGGGAGCTGGAGGAACATTCATCGCTGGACCCTCCAAAGATTAAGACGGTACATGAAAGAAGAGGAAGGAAGGTGAAAATATTTCATTAAAGCTGGGGAAATTTCTGCTTGTTGAATAATTTCCTGAAGTAACTACTCCTTCAAGTACTGATTTTTAGTCCAGCAGCTTAAAGTAGTTTCTTAGGTTGAGTAAGTTTTACGCAGCCACGCTGAGGCTCGCCTTTGTGGTGTGCTCCTTACTGCCAGCTCCCTATGGTCTTCAGGATGTGTCTGCTCCACCTTGCACTCCACAAGCTTTGAGTTTTGCAGTATGAGTCTTCTACTCCAAAACATACCATCTGTTCCAGAATTCAGCAGCCAAGGAAACAAGAACAGTTTTTATTTTGCTGACCAGCTGTTTTCTTGCGAAAAGTACAAAAGCTGTTGTTTTTCATAAGGATGCAGGTGCCTCTTGATTAGAATAATTGCGCACCAGTTTTATCTACAATACTATCTGGGAAAAAAAAAGAATTGGAAAACATTTTACTTGAAAGGGGAAAATGTTTCAAATTTTAAGAAAAGCTGAAACGGGCGTTTATTCAGAAAATAAATTTGTTAAGATTTTAAGAATTAATCCCTGACTGGGAATTGGTTCAAAATATTGTGTTTTAATAGAGCCATTCACTACCTGCCATTCATTTTGTTCTCTTGTTATTGATAATTTGCTTTAAATTGGAAAATGTCTCCTTCTGAAGCCAACTTCTTTAAGTGCATGACTAGACAATTATATTTAAATTTGTGTATTTTCTTTGTAAACATTTCCAACTGAAGTGACTGTGAATTGTGTCTTCATGCAATTAGAACTTTAGGGTGGAATCGCCAACATTTTTATGAAATGCTTCAAATGTGCTGTACATTACAAAGATGAATGAATAGCAAGAGACATTTCTGCAGGCAGTTACTGTCCAAGAGGCATACAGCAGGTACGCTGGGATACATCATGCTTAGGAAAGAAAATATTTTAATGTGTGGAGCTCTGGAACAGAAAACAATGTGCTGAACAGGGGCTGTTCCCTGCTCTGCCACTTCTGACCGCTGTAAGAATATGATGCTGTCTCTGTTAGCTTCTATTTCTCTGCCTAAAATTTATCTGTTGTATCTTCTGGTCACCAATTATTTCTTCTTCAGTCACCTACCAAACCAAAGCGTTAACCTCTGCTGGGAGCCTGTGTATAATAGCGGTGGCAGACTTTTGCATGTGGAGTTTTTTTAAGAGGGATGACTTGCAGTTCAAAATTCTTTCATGTGAAGGGAACAAAGGGAAAAGAGGTGTGAAAAATAACCCAAGAGAAACTTTTTGACAGTATTGATAGAAAAGGAGAATATGTAGGTATTGAGACTCCCAAAGGGCAGCTCTGATCCAGTCATTTAATATATACCTGTTTCTGTAATCAAGGGCAGGAGTTACGTATTTAGGGGATCCAGGATCCCACCTTGGGCCTTAAAATAGCAAAAGAAATAGGCCAAGCCCCAAAGCCGTCAGTGGCGGTGCAGGGATGGAGATGTGCTTCAGAGACACTTCTGCACGCGATACACGTGCGATCTGCAGTTCAGCTTCAGCACACTGTGGCTGTGTGTGTTTTCTGCACAGATGGATGAATTTATCAATGTAAAGTTTTTTTAAGGAATCATACACACATGATTTAAAGCTTCCTTCCTCATTGTCATGGGTATTGTTACTGCTTTTCATTTTCTATCTGTACACTTAAAACAACGCCCTGCTCCCAGTCCCTGGGGAGAAGCACACGTGTCCCATCCTCAGCGTACCTGGACGGGGTTGATACAAGTTCACATGTTGAATTAAATCTCGGTGCCATGAATTTATTGTAACTGAAGGCTGAGCAACTAGGGATGTTTGATGATTACAGAATTAACACCTACTGTATTGAAAATGACAAGGCAGTGTTCTGACAGGTCTTGATGTTTATTTATTTCCCAACTTTCTCAGCAGTAGCTGCTGTCGGGCTGATTTAACAGCAGTCCGTGGGCTCAGGGACACGGCGCTGCTCTCCTGAGCCGGGCCCTGGAGTTCCGGTAGGACGGGGCGAGGAGGAGCCGGCGGAGATGGAGCCCGAGCATCGCCAAGGGCATCGTTGTAACCAGCGCTTCCCGAGTGCCGCTTTCTGTGCGTGTCTGTTCGCTTCCCGCACTCAGAAGCGAGACCCGCCCCGGCCGGGGAGCACCGCTCCGCCTAGGAACGAAACTTCTGACCGCGCTGCCGGTGCGCTGGGCGAGGGGAAGGGAGCGGGGGTTCCGCCTCGGCGTATCGCCCTCCGGACCGCGGGCCTTCCCTTCCCCTCCCGGCTGCGGGAGGGCAGGTGCTGCGGGGCGGTGCGTGCGGGGGGCGGCCCCGGGGGGTGCCCGGGCGCCGCCGCGCGGCCGCCAATCCCGGGCGCGCGCGTGCCTCGCGCCTGGCGGGGAGAGCCGCTCCCGCTCCGCTCCCCGCGCGGCTGGGTGCTGGTGCTGCTGCCGCCGCCTCCCTCAGCGCCACCGCTCCCCCGCCGCGCTCCCCCCGCGCCAGCCCGCCCCGCCGGGCTTGAAGGTCACCTCCGCCCGCCCGCCCCGCGCCGGAGCCACTTTCCGCGCCGGCTGGAGAGCGGCAGCGCCTCCGCCCCTACCTGCCCACCCCCACCCCTCCCCGGAAGGTCCCTGTCCGGTCCGGCTGGTGCGGGGCTCCCACCGGCCGCAGCGCAAGGGGAAGCCGCCCCCCGCTCGCCCCCTGCACCCGCCGCCGCGGCGGGGACGGCCTCCGGGGTCTCGCCGCTGCCCGCGGAGCTCGCGGGCGGGCCGGGCACTCCGCTGCCGGTTCGCGGCGAGCCCGGGAGGGAGCCGGGCGGCGGCGGGGGCGCGGCATGCGGCGGTGAGGGCGGCAGCGCTGCCCGCGGGGACGGGGCTGCTGCGGCGGCGGCTTCGGTGGGGAGCCGCGTCCCGCTGACACTTGCCCGGCGGGGCCGCTCGCTCCGCACGGGAGAGGCCCCGTAGCCTTCGCCTCCGCCCGCCTCTTTATGGTGAGTTTCAGCCGGGGCCTGGCGGGTGGTGTCGGGGGCGGTGGGACCGCTCGGCGCGGGGCGTCCCGGCAGGTTACCCTGCACGGCTTCCCCCGGCGAGGAGGCGGCTCCCGCTGTCGCCGCTCGCCGCCGTCGGAAAGTTTCCGGGGCGATGGGTTGCGTGTCCGCGGAGCGTCCGCGCACGGGGGGCTGTGGGAGAGCGGGGGCTGCGGTGAGAGCCGGGGCTGAAGGGCCGGGAGCGCTGCCGTGCCCCAAGTGAGTGCCGGGCGGCTCCGCACCGCCTTCGCTTTCCTCCGACGAAGCCTCGCTGCGGGGAAACGGCGCACGGTGGGCGGCTCACGGAAAGCGGGGCAGCGGGAGAGGATGGCCAGGCGGGTTTCAGCCGAGGTACCGGTTGGAAGTGTGCAGGTATTTAGCTGCTGGAAAGCAGCTTGTCTGGAAGTCAGCAGTACTTTGTTATGGGCGATTCACTGTACCGTGTTCTCCTGTATGCTTTCAGGGAAAAAAGTGTCGGTGTTACCTGCGTGTGTGCTCAGTACAGGTGAGTCACCGCTCTGTCCCCGGTGAAGGTACGGGCAGAGCCAGCTGGAGCTGCCCCTCCTCAGCACACGCACGGTTTTGCGGTGTGACAGTGGCACGCGTTCTGCGTTTCCCAAATTTGTAATGTGGCTCTTGGAGATTGTGCTGCCAGCTTAACGCGGTTCGTGCAGATGGTGAAACAAATGTGGTCTGAAGTTTGACTCTGGAGTGATTCACATCAGCGAAGTGTGAAAGATCTTGTCCAAATCTGCAGCTTTTGTTTATCTACTCTCTGAATTGCAAATGTGGCATAGTATGTTAGATTCTTCAGCAGTTTAGTGATGACTGCTTTTTACATAAAATTCAGCTTATTCAAGGCAAACTGGATCATAAACTACAACAGACACAGAAGATGATGTCCCGAGAATGTCAAGTCCCTTGCTTCACTTCTCTTCCTAGACTTAGTGATGCTTAAGAGAGAGAGAAGATATTCTGTGTTTCATTTAGCATTTAGAAGTGTGAAAACAATTGTACGTATGGGCTGTAAAAGCAGAAGCAGGATTTTGTCACTCTGTGGTACAGAGGGATGATCGTGGAGTCAGTGCAATCTAAAATGAAGTTAGTCCTCATAATCAAATGATTACTTTTTAGAGACCAAATGGTCACAGCTGCTCGACAAAATATATATTGGGAAGAGTCGGCTGTGTGCGTGTGTGTGAATTTTGAATGTGTATTTCAAGAGATGATTTAGTTTTTGGAAAATTACTTGGTATTACATGCTCCAGTTATCAAGATTATAGTAGTGATTTAGAATAGCTCAAACTATGGTATTTTAAATTTATATTTATTTTCCTTTGCTTGAATGATGTTGAGTTACTGAGTTTTTGTGAAATTATTTTTATATAGCATTTTTGATTATAGTCCATATCTACTAACTGTCTTATGTAGGCTTTAAAGGCTTGGCTGCCCAAGTTTCATTTCCAATTTATTCTTCTGGTAAATACATTAGACAAAGGATTTGGCGTTTCTTGAAATGAAGTCTGTGTTTATTGTGTCAAGGCTATATTTGTTTTTTCTATTAGTACTTAACTGAGTATCACTAACACAGCTGACAAACATAATGAATAAAATTCACAGTATGCTGATGATTTTTATAGTTCTTGTAATTGAAGTACTTGGTGTTCTTGACATGATGAGGGTGCTCTTCTGGTTTCCATGAAAGGGTATCCTTCAACGGTAGAAATACTGGCAGGAGTATTTCAAGCGTGGAGGAAGAGCGCGGGATTGTTAGTTCTTGGATGCACAACGCAATACATTTCCAGTGTGGAACGTGTGTACACGTGTGGGATGACGAGGTCCAGTTCCCAGCACTGTGAATTACAACAGCAATCCCAACACACTCTACGCGTACGTAATCCCTCACGAACTGCAGAGCTGACTGCCTGTGGAGGAGGGAGAACGTTGTGTCCTTAGGCCATGGCTGCCAGGACTGGGGGCTTTGGAAGCTTCTTCCCAAGCTGCGGTCCTACACAAAGCCCCTGTGAATGAAACTTGGAATAGCAAGGCCAAGGGGGACTCAGCCACTCCTGTAGTCAATCTTTCTGCCCAGGGCAGGATCAGCTTGTACCTGTATCATTTCTGATGGATGTTTGTGCACTTTTCTGTTCCCCTTCTCCTCTTCATTTCCTACTTGGGCTATTTTTCCCTTCATCTCATTTTTTTTCTTTTTAGTATATGCTCTTAATTATTTTCTAAATAATCTTATCTCATTCCCTCCAAACTGCCTCTCCCTCTGGTATGCCCAGTCAATCTCTCTTACAGTATTTTTTTTATTGCTTTCTGGGGGGCCTACTGCTTCTCTGCCAGCCCTGCATACGTGCTGGCTTTACCAGGTTTTCCTAGCTTTTAGGAGGGATTTAATGGAAATGGTGTCCTTGGTCTCACTTTGTTGACAGGTAAGCTTTGTTTAAGACCCAAAGAGCTGCTCTTTTCAGTTTTCATTCGCACTGGGGGAGGTTGAGCTAGTTGGAAGTACAGGACAGAAGAGACCAATGGCTGAGTTAAATAATTCACCATTGCTAATTTATCATACTGTAGCTTTGCATTATCTGATTTCTAAATCTAATCGTAAGCATTATGTATTGCAAAGATAGAATTCCTAGTGCTGGTTACAAGAAAAAATATTTACAGTTATGGAAGGCATGGCTGTGTTAAGCATATAGTTATCTGAAAGGTGTATTAATCTCAAAAAGATGAATCTTCTATAGTGAAGATTAATATATACTACTACAGCTTAAGAGAAATACAGCAGCTGAAAAATATTTTCTTTTAACAGTGTTTATTTTGTGGATCTATTGCAACTCTACTGATTTCTTGCATCTTGACTCCTTCCCTTTTCATGTGGGAGACTGGGGATGTTGCTGTCTCATGCACCTTCATAAAAGTAGGCTGTGAATAAAACTGAAGAGTTAGGAAAGAAGTGAATGGGCAGGGCTTAAAACAGTAGCAAACAGAGTGTTAGGTGGCCTGACTGTTCATGGTTTTGATTGTGAAATAGTTAAAAGTGGAGTTTTTAATGAATATTCAGAAATTCAAGGTAGTTTCTGAGCGGTGTTATGAGGTATCAGCTATTTGGCTCTTTTCAAAGGGAAAGAAACTGTTGGGTATTTTGCAAGTATGTATCTTTCAGAAATGGGAACGTTGTTTGAAGTGTCTCTAACAAGACAGGAACACAAATCGAAAGCTCTGTGACAGTTTCCTCAAAGGTGGTAAAAAAACCCAGAACATTTTGCAGCTTCGGATGCCATTCTAAAATCCTGTGTTTCCAAACAGCAAGATGTTATTGCAGCTAATACCCTGCAAGAACAAGGTAAATATACAATTCTAGTTTGACAGATGCCTACCTATGCGATTCAGTGCCAGAAAATGAAGATAACTGCCTGGAGTGGGAAGCGCTGTGCCACAAACCGGGAGGGGCTGTCAGCGGGACACTGGCTCCAGTCAGTCAGGGGGATTTTGTAAAAGTGACCGAGCAAACTCGGATCCATTAAAATAATTGCCTCTGTGCTTCAGATGGAAAGGCATAAAGAGAAGACTGTTAGAGCAGGTTGAGTTGAAAGTCTTGGACTGTGTTAAAGGGCAAACATATGCAGAACTAAATCACTTTTAAGATAAGTAGCATAATGATGACTGCAGGGCCAAATGCAGCTGCTGGTGACCAGTGTTACAAACACTATAAAAATACAGAGATTTTCTCAGTTTGACAACACATTTGATTTCAACTCTCCAGTGTCAACCCATGACCAAGAAAGTTTAGGGTGCAAAAAGAAGGGATTATGATTCCAAAAAAAAGGAATTCCAAGGAAACAGTCTGGAATACGTTTCAAGCAATTGCTATTTTTCTTTAAACTTCTCATTGATAAACAAATGGTAGCGAGAGCTGGAGTTAGTGAGTCTCAGCTTTCTGCTGTGTTTTCTAGTTCACTGGTCTTGAGTCTGCCATGCTGCTAGTTGTGATTCAAACTTTTTCTTTACTTTTGGGCATTTATTAATCACTTTTCTTTTGGGTTTTTTTTAGAATTTAATAAAGTATGAATACATGCTGACATACTTTTCTTGGTGAGGACAGTCATAGGATCTTGCTCATCTGATTGCTGGTTCCAAAGGTTTTATAGGGATTTGATTGTCTCTGAGTTTAGGCTCTGTTAGATGTGGGCAAATATTGTATGATTGGAACAATCAGAAGCCAGCCTGAAAATACATGTTTTTTCCTGAGAAATTAAGGAAATGTAGGCTTGATGTATAAAATTTCATCTCTGAATGCCTGTGTGAAAATGTGTGTACCTTACGAGAAGGTTTAAATGTGGAAGTGCTGCTGTTTCAGATCAAAGTATTCTAATAGTTAAAGCAGTTGTAGAGAAGGTGGAAGAATACCTCCACACAGGCTGAAGAAAATCCAGTCATATTGGTTGGTTGTACTTGAGTTAAAAATAGCAGGACAAAAGTTTTGCTGTGTTGAAATCGTCACCATCATCACATGAGATAAAACAGTAGTAAAATTGTATGTATTGCCCTGGGGGTAAAGCCCAATG
Organism: Caprimulgus europaeus; assembly: GCA_907165065.1. The sequence continues at coordinate 14,576,251 of OU015540.1, read as the reverse complement.
CAGTTGGTTTCCTTGAACCTAGGTTGCTCTGTAGTCTGTCTCTTGGGTGTTTTGTGGCTTTTTTATCTTTCAAATATCTGAGTTTACACATAAGAAAGCAAATGTAGAAAAAAGTTACATATATAACACTGTTGTCTTATAAAAACTGACAGTCTGTTATGGAGTTTCTTATTTCAGTAGCAAAATGAGTGTTAAGCCTTTGAGAAACTCAAACAGATCCAGAGCCCTGGCTTTTAAAATAAAATATCATGTAATTGTCTTGCTGTCTTGAAAAAACATATCTTTTAGATGTCTGTCCATTGTATAAAGACAGTTGGCTTTCGTAAAAGTGGTTTGGCTGATAAAAAGACATGACTTCCTCTAGATAGCCAGTTCCTGAGTTTCTGCTTTTATCTTTTAAACTTATTATTTTGGTAAATAGGTCTTTGTTGTCTGATTTGTTTTTTTCTTCCCCTCCATATGTTGTGGAGGATTGACATTTTATAGTTTGATGCAAGAGATAGTGTTGAATGGCACCAATCTAGGGAAGAGGCTTAATAGTCTTTGTCAGAGACAATGTTGATATCTTTGGCTAATTATGCAATATTATGCAGATATTTTGTTGAGCAAATGAATTTGATAGTAAGTGAAGATCCTGTAAACATTCCCTATATGAAAATATATAGTATTAAACACTAGTTTTAGAATAATCTTCTGTCTTCAAATTTATGTAATTCTGTTAACACTTTGCCTTGAGATGCAGCATAGTATAGATGCTCCTTGACCACAGAGCTTGCAGCCTTGCTGCTTTGGTGGGGAAAGAGATTGAAGCATCAGTTTCAAGTTATGCTGCTGGGTGGTTGTCTTTGATCAATGTCACAGGAAGTAATTTGGTGAAATATCATCTTCTGTTACTGTGAAACTCCACAGTGAAGCTTTAGGATTAAAAAAAAAATGTATATCTCATTGCTTTACAGACAGTCCACTGTCTATGTGAGTAGTCACTTAAATGTCCTTTCCTCCCAACATCGAAGATGAGCTACCTAAAATGTCATCTACCACATGGTGATATCCATTTTAAGTCTGTAACAATATAAATGCAAAGGAAGTCCCAGAGTGCAGTTTGAATTGAGCCACATAGAGTGACCCAGCAGGGAGATTAATGGATCTAGATATCCTCCTGATCTTTCTGTGATATTAGACCCCCTTTTCCCACTCCTTAATTCAGGACACTCTCCAAATGGCTCCTTTGCTTCATGATGACCTCTTCTCTGTTGCCATCGTGATAATATGTTGGTCTGCAGCTGCCTCCACAGGAGACCGATTGGGTTTCCCCTGCTCGTGACAAGTATTGAACTCTTGCCAAATACCAAAATTGTCTGTATTGCACGTGTTGCACACTTGCTTCATTGCCAACGTCCTCAACTTAAAACCAGATTATTTCATTATCACTGGTTTCCAATCCCTGATACCTACCCGTGAGTTTTTGATTTATGTTTTTGTTTCGTTGTTTTTGTTTTACAGCATTGCTTTCATTTTGATTCAATACTGAATCTCTGTCTGTAACTGATTATTAAGGATCTTACACCACTGTGGTAAAAATCAGCCCCAAAGCCCAGTTGTCAGACGGAGCAGGTTCGGGGCTCCCCTGGTAGCCCGATGCGCAGAGCACCCTGGGGTGCCACGCACACGTAGATCCTTTTGCTTTGTGTATGCCTTGTTCTAAAAGCACGTGTGCTTACATACTGAAGGCATCTTTCTCTGCTCCCTGCAAATCTGTCAGCTTTGATGCTGGTATGATCTTTCATCCTCACTCTGGGACCTGTCATACCCAATAAGCCACCTGATTAATCAGTACTTGTTGGGACATACTGGTTCAAATGGGCAGAATGCCGCAGTCAGGTCGTTTGGCCCCTTTAATCATTCTGAGCAGTTTTCACCAATTGCCATGTCACTGCAGCAAAGGACGTGAGCAGTTTTTGGTGACATTTCTTTCTTGTGTTCTTTTTCAGGTGGTTAGCCTGAGGTTTGCCTGTTTCTGTTGTTCAGTCCCCGTGGTTGTATTCTTGCCTTTGAATCAACTCAAACTTCTGTTTCACTGGAGCCAGGGAACCACCTTTCCCGAGATATGTGTTTGCTAGAACCTCAGTGGATTTTAAAAAGAACTTGAGTGTTGCTTGAAATCTCATTATATACAAACTTGTCTATGTAGAAACCTAAATATTTTACTACATTCTAAATATGAAGGTGCTTTTTTATATAATGAATCCAAATGTGTATCACAATAAACAATTGGTACTGATATCAAGAGTTCTGCAGGATTGTTGGAGTCTCTTGGAGACAGCTGAGAAAGAGTGGTGAGGTCATGATATCATCTCAGAGTATCTCAGAGTACTAGGCAAAAACCCCTGTCTTTAATGAAAAGAAGTAATTTAAAACCATTTTAAACCACAAACAATAAAAGTGGTTTTTAGGAAGATTAAATTTCCTCATAAGTTTTATACCAAGCATGAAACTTAGCAATAATAGATGATACAGGACAAGACAATAGAAGCATACAATAAAATAAAAACAAATAGTTAAGTAATTAGACATAAGTGAGTCACAAAATCTCTCGTTTAATAAGAGATGTCCATCTATTTTGTTAACAGGAGCCTATAGTATTGTTCCAGTTTCTTTAAAAATCTTTAAAAATAATTTTGCTTTTGCACTGTTAAATGTTATATTCTTAGGCTAAGAGCTCTCATTACATTCAATTATACTACTACTGTGGATGCATGTCAGTTTTGCTTACTACAACCAGAAGAAATAAAGACTTTCCTAGTCCGTTTAAGGGGTTTTTTCCCTTCTTCTAAAACCCAGCACTATCCGTATATTATGGTCTCCATTTGTAGTAGAATTATTTCCACTTTGAAAAGAAAAAATAGCAAAAAAACCCCAACGAAACAACCGGGTCGGTCTGGTGGCAGCCATTGTAGTATGTGCGTTTCCTGAGCGTGGCGCTTTGCCAGTTGTGATTTTCCTTTGTTCTTCTCTGTTGGTTCTGGAAATACTGAGGTAAAAGCAGCAATTAACAGTTTCATTTTTGCTAGTATTGCAGCTGTCTGGTTCTAAAACTGCTATTTAGGAAACAGGTAGGAAAGGAAGGTTTGCATGGGGCATTGTAATAACACCAAGGGGTGGGAGAGATGTGGTTCTGAGAAGACAAGGGTTCAGAATGCTTTGTGCGTGGTTTGCTCACTGTCTTTTTCATAGTTCATTTTTCTCAGTTTACCTCTGACAGAAATTGCAGGAAGGCCTGTACCAGCAAATAACGGCGTTATGCACTGTATCTCATTGCCTGACTTAGAGAAACTTGTTGTTTTTTCAGACTTTTCCAGTATTTTACAGTGGGGATAAAAAGATGAAGGATCACTGAGCTAGCAGTTTGACAGAGATGGCAAAATCCTTCTTTAGGATGGGACATCAGTGCCGAGTGTGACTGGCTTACGTTAGTAACATCGTGTGTTACCGTAGTCACCCGCACCAACGTACACACAGAGTACCAACGTGATCTATCCGGTACCAAATCTTCTGGGTCTCCTCCTCTAAATGTCTGGTACCTCTGGCTTGTGTTTCTGGTGCCAGAAGCTGAAGATTTCAATATGCTGCCTGGCAAGCAGCTGGCAGCAGAGGGAGGGAGTCTGCATGGTTGTGTTTCAGGCGTCGTCTGGATAATTTGGCTTTTGGAGGGAAGTTGCTGAGCACTCTTGTCTCCTTGGCTGCTCTTCAGCCCCTTTTTCTGTAATTAGCAGTAGTAACAGTGATACGGGTTAAAATCAAGTCTCTCAACAGTTAATGGTAATGCAGGTACCGTGCCTTCATTGTATTGTCTGGCCTTGAATAGCAAATTTATTTTACAGTGGTGACTACAGAGTTAAAGTTCCGATGAGCTTGTCAGGGGCTGTGTCGTGAACTGCTGTGCAGTGATGTCTGATTGACATTGTGTACCTGACATTTAGGTGTAGTGGGTTTTTTAATTGTTGTGTTGAAGTTTTGGTATGTGTTGTTGAATAAAATAATAATAATAGGGCATGAATTATTCTTAATATCAGTGTTGTTTTACAAAGGTGTCTTAAAACAGGTGCAGTTCTTAATAAATATATCTAATAGTCAACATGATGCTTCTCTATCTAAAAGCTTTGCAAGGAGGCAAAATAAAGAAAAACTAGGAAGTTTCTTGTGACGTTATAAGTGACATAGACTTTTTCTGTTTCCATATTTGCCCTGTTACAAAGCAGTAGGCTGAAATGTGAATCCAAATTTCTAATGTAAGTATATACTAGCAGTTAGTAAGTTTTACAATAGTAAAAATTGTCTCCCTGCTGAAGCCATTAAATATCTTGTCATTGATTGTGCAAGAAGCAGAAAGATCGGACACTAATTTCTAATGCAGAATTTTTTTATTTTTATTTTTTTAAAGTTTTCTCAGGTGTGAATATCTTTCAAGTTGCTCAAGAGTTGATTAAAATGCAAATTAGATTAAAATAATGGTTGCTTTAGTCCTGGGAATAGTTTTGTTACGAACTTTCATAGTACATGATCATACTGTTCACAAGAAAATAATACTTACAAGTAAAGTAGAAATTGAGAACAAATAATCTAGGTGATGAAATATCCCTTTCTACCTATTTCTGACTTTTATTTGCCAAAATCAAACTGTTTGGCACCTGTAGTTGTCTGTGCTTTGCTGTCAGGGAGTTACACTTTGCCTATAAATGGATATTCTTTAAGTTGCCTAAGTGGATGCGTCTTCATTAGTTGAGGTAAATTTTAGCAGGTAAATTCGTTTCTTTTTTCCTGTAAATGTGTTAAAATCAAGCACTGCACCTGTCCTATTAGTAGATCATAGTATGGGTGTCTTTTAAGGAGCACATCCTTGGCCACCGTGTTTTCCACACCGCCGTAAGAAATGACTTGCTGAGTTGCGTTGTACAAACACCTCGTACTGCCTTTGCTGTTTGTTTTGCTGTTTAAAATGCCATGTAGTTTGGTCTCAAGTTTTATCTTCTTTGAAGTTCTCCAGAGTAACTCTAAAGAGCTACAGATGGTCTCTCATTTAAATCAATAGGAAATAATATTGATCATAACAGAGGAGAGGAACACTGTTGGTGTTTTTTAATCTTCTATTGTTTGGGCTCCTCTTGTTACCTCCCTGGTTAGTTTTGCTGACACACGTCAGCAGTTCATAGAGGAGCTGGAACCAGTGAGGATCATTGCACTCCAAGTCTTCTCAGTTGCTAAGAGGAAAGCTGGTCTAATTTATTTATAATTTTTTTTTTAGCTGGTTCAGGCCTGATGTGTGTGCAGTGACTGTGGTGGTAGCATGTGCTGGATTGACTGGGGGAAACGGTGGTCCTGTGGTCAAAGACTGGCTTTGGGGGTCTCCAAAAGATGTGCTTTTTCTCTCACTGCTGAAAGGCTGGCTGATGTCCTCCGTGGATTTGGAGACTCTGGAATCACATACTAAAGAGTAGGAGGATTTTAGGTTAATACCATGTTCTTTTAATTTTTTTCTTTTTAATAATTTGCTGTGCTGATGTGTTATATATAAGAAATTTAAATAATTTAATACAACTATCTCAAATGAGGAAATTGAAAGGGAATTCCAAATGAATGTTATAACGCTGCAGTATTGCAGCTTGACACTTCAGTATGGGTGGTCCTTCCTGGCATGATGCTGAAGCAGTAAGAAATGCTTCATGTTAGGGTTGTGGATGTGTGCACACCTTTGAAAGATGGACAGACTGGTGACACGACAAGCAAGACTGATGTCATGAGATTACCTGTGTGCTTCCAGCAGCTGAACGTATGAATTGGATAGCGTCAGCTATGGGATATGTGAGTAGTTGGGTTCTTGTGAAATTGCTGGTGAATTAGTTGCTCTTGTGCTGGTGCTGTGTGGTGCATAAGCACTCCCAGCTCTGTTAACGGGCCTCCCTGGGCGGCAGCGGCAGTCAGCTCCGTTCCCTGTCCCCCAGCGATGGGGAAGCCGTCAGCGAGCGCTTGATTTTTCATTGCTGTGTGTCGTTTGTTCTGCTGAAGGGGTTGGTGTAATACTGTTGTCTTCCTCTGAGTGGAAGGTTACATGAACCATTGCTTCATGGCTGAGACATACAACTGTGAGCCAGACAAGCTGGTGGTGCTGCTGCTTCCTCTTGTCAGAACCACATGTTTATCTAGTTTTCTAATGGGCTGTAAGGTTTTCAGTTAAACTTTTGCAAGGAAGAGAGCTGTGTATTACTGTCACTGTTTGTTGAGCCTAAGAAATACAGATGCTGGTTAGTGCATACAGTGAAAACACAAACAAGTAATGAATTAGAAAGGTGAATTTGGTGTTTTCATTTATGCTTTCACATCTATGAAATGTACATAGCTAATGACTTGATAAAAGGAATTGATCTTGCAGCTGATAGTCAATTTGGAAATGCAAAAATATTAGGGAAGTTATTTGTGATTTCCACTAAGCACAGCTTGGCAATTGTTCATATTTAATAATTTGTATCATTGTTTCTAATAGTATATTTATGCCTCAGTGTCTCTGTGCATCACATCTGAGTTGCTGACACTATGAACTGTAATTTTGAATTCCTTCTATTTTGTTTAAATTATCAACCATAACTTTGTGTTATAGCACCCACGAGGGCAAAATGTTAAGCTATGATTCCAGTGGCAAGCATTAAATGAATATATCGCACACCTTTCAAATAATAAATTTAGAAGTGCATGAAGGTTCACAGAATATTTCATATTCACAATGATGCCAGGCTAGAGCTGCTTTAGGAACTGTCTGCATTAACTGGAATTTCTGACTTTCACATGCTGTAGATTTGAAAGCTGTTCAGTCTTCTGGACTGTATTCTAGTTATCAAAATACCTGTGTTGATTGTGTTGAATGATAAAGAGATAATGAATCTTCTCCAGTGTATTCAGGTACCACTTTCAATATGTGATTTGCTAAATGGTTACTATTTTGTCTTTACATGTATCCTTTTGCTCCAGTGCTAATACAAATAAAATCTGTTCTTTTAATTTCAGTGCTGTGAAACAACACGTACCATTATGAGCCTTGCCTGTGTAACGAGTATCGTTACATCTCCGGAGAGTAAATTGGAAATACTAGTCTTTTGTTGGCAAAGAAATTAGGGAAATAATTATTTGAATGTAAATTGTCTGCCCTATCACTGAGCATTTTTATACAAATTAGGCAAAAATAATTTGCTGTGATATTTCAGAAATCAAGTATGAAAGAGAAGGGTATTTGGGTAGACTGCTTAGCTACAGAATGTCATGCACAGTTTAACATTTGGGTATATAGAATACTATTTTAATTTGTCATATTCGGATATGGACAACGTTAATTTGTGATGCAGCCCTATTAGGTAAGAAAAATACGTTGAGGGCATTAAATCCTAATCTTTAGAGAAAAGCATAAACGCATAGAATGCCAGCAGATGTCAGTATCTTCTTGTCATATAACCCTTTTGTTTTTAAACAATAGTTTTCCCTGAATTAAATAATACAGGAGGAAGTAGTAACTGTTGTAACACTAACTTAACACAGGTCTCATTAATGTGAATATTTTATTCAAAAGGGTGTTTTTTTTCCTTTCTGTTTTATAGACCTGGGCTGGCACAACATCCATGTACACACTAGCTTTCATCGTATATGGCTACTTGTCAGACTGCTTAAAGAACATAGCTGAAAATGCTTTGCTAAATGGAGATATATTATTGATACTATATCACCTTAGTTTCTAATTCAGCTCTGTAGAACTTTTTTTTATACATTTCCTTCATATATTCTGAGGCATTTTGAAAATGCTGGCACACTTCTTTCTGTTTGTGTAGCTAGCGAGTGTGTTTGAACTCTAATGTGTTTAATCAAATCTGTCTCTCTAATTTGTAATTATTTTGTCACTGTTTATACATAGTAATCAAAAACAGATGAGCTGTTTCTTGTCTTCCTTGTATTTAAAAAATCAATACCATTGTGACACTAAGGAGAAGCCTTTCAGTTCTCTGACAGTGCAACATGATGCCATGCAGTGGGAAAGGATATAGAATATAGTCTCAAGTACTCACCTTAAGCTGACCTCAGTTTTTGAAACAGTGATTCAAATATTATGGAAAGTTGACAGGTTGCACTTTTAGGGTAGTGGGCAGAAGGTGCTTTTACAAGGTATGGATGAACAGATGGAACCTGTAGCCCACGTGAACGAAGTCTGCAGCCTACTGACAGGTGATCCAAACTGAATCCTTCCCCGAGATGATGCTACACTGGTAGCACAGAGACGATAGTAAAACTGCTATTGAAGTTCTTGGTTTTCTCCCTGTATTTCCTTTAAGGAGGGATGTTCTGCACCTCAAAGAAGGTTGCTCTGTGTCTCCCAACATAAAACTTGAATACATTGGTCTCAAACTGATACTTTTGGCCATTGTCCGTTTTAGCAGCACCACCAGCATCTGAAGAGGAAACCCCACGATTTTCAGTTTTGGCTACTTGAAGCATTCGCTGCCCCAGTGTAGTAGGTGTTGAAGCAAGTTGTAAGCATCCTGTCTGAAGACAAGAGGCTATTTACTTAAGCTTCTGTTAGGGAGCTAATGTAGGTTTTGGCCTGGTGTGGTTTTTTGGGCTTTTTTTGTAAATTCACAGGCATAAAATACTGTAGCTGTCACTTCAGGCTTTTAAATTACATTTCCAAGCAGAAATTTATTTTATGTTTTCTCTTTCTTCAACCCTCTTTTCAAGCTCTGTCATCTTAAAGAGTTTGTTTTACATGCAAGACTTATTTATTGTGACTTATTCCTTGTTTCTTCTCATCTCAGACTGTGTGCATGATTTTCAGATCATGCAAATGAAAATCAAGGCAGGGAAAACAGATAAGAAAGATACTTAATCTCTAGAGTAAAAAAAACAAACCATACAGTATTACTGAGGTTCTAGTTCTGGAAATAAGGCTGTTTTATTTTCAAAGAATGGCTTTATTGCATTTGCCCCTAATGCTATTTCTAGAGATGTTGATAAACACCCAAAATCCTCTTAAATATAATGCCTAAATTAGTTCTGAGCAACTTCTTGCGTTATATACTAATGTAATTCAGTTCAGGCTTAGGCTTGCTTGGAGCTGAATGGAAGAAATTAAAAAATTATAGTTCTCTCTTCTTTTTAGTGTAGGGGGGGAAAAAAAAGGAAAATGTAGATACCTGAGGGCCTGCATGTGTAATGTTTGAAAATTTATTTATTTTTTCTTTTTTGTAGTGAAAATAAAAAGCAGAAAGTATTTTCCCACCACTGAATAAAAAAATAAGAAGCAGTATCATGTATTCATTTGACGTATTTTCTTCCATGGCAGTGTAAGCACTTCCTCGTGGTTGACTCTGATTAACAACCTCCTGAGTATGGCTTTTGAAAACCTGCAAAAAATATATGTAATTAATTTCCCTATGTAGCTGTCAGTGCTATTGCAGCTTGGACTCCTGAAAATCAGGTTCTTGGCAAAAATAAGTGGAATCTTCATCATGCTTTAACATAATTAACAGCCGTTCTAAAAAACTGTATTTCACTGAAATTCATGGTCAACCTGAAAGACTGTTACTACAATTTCTGTTTTATTGCATACAGAATTTTTATTTATTAAGATATAGGCTTTACAAATGGGTAAACTAAGGAGCTGTTTTTTTATGGTAATATAGGCATGTGGATCAAAATCCTAAATGTCAGGAGTTACATGTGGCTTGCAAAGCTCACTCATGCAGTCTGCACGTTGACAAATGTAAGCTGAGAGCAGATGAATGACTCAGTTGTTCATTTTGTCCACGTACTTCATACGTAAATGCTTGAAAATGTGATCCTGCTGTCAAGATAGTGGGGAAGTAATACAATAAATCTTGACATTGATTTTGATCAGTTATGTACTAACAATGATCTTACAACTTTTCAAACTTTACTTATAAATTTATTTTTTTGGAATACCATTTACATTAGATTAGCGTTTACATTTTCCTAGGTATGTGCACTTGTACTTTGTGGAAGAGATTAATGGAAAAACTATTAAAAAAAATGCACAAATCTTCTGACAGTACTTCCTGTTCCAGATAAGCTCTTAGTTAATAAAGATTGTAGATGTCTTCAAAGACTGCTTTTAATTAATTTTCATGTTCTTGCACATATTTACAAGTATTCCTGTTGTCTGTGCTTTGAAAACATTTCTAGAAATAGCTTTTTAAATAGACTGTTTATTGTAACAACACATAGGTAGGGTTTACCAGTGTAATCTGTATGCTGAAACATGATATATTCAGCTTGTGAGTTCTCTTGTAAGAACAGTATGAAAAACTTGCCCAAAAGCAGAGTGTCTCTTTGACTGTGTTCATTAGGAGGCTTGGCAGGCAGAAGGTCAAAAAGACTGGACAGTGGAAGCACAGTGCAAAGAGTGGCAAGTACACATCACTTATTGAGAAATAGTCATCTAATTGCTAATTGGTGAACAGACTAAAATAAACCAGACAATGAATGCACCTCAATATACATTCCTCTTCCTGAAAGAAAGGAAAAAATGTGATCCTCCTCATGGGAGTAAAATTAGGTATTGTAAAGGTGATATGTCACAGGAAGATGGAATTGGTAACTCCACAGAAAACATTCACTGATGTCTTACTTCTAGTTCCCTGGCAGAAGCAGCCCTGCTGCATTATCTTCAGAAATGGATGCTGAAAGTGTGGCAAGGTATGGATTAGAGAATCTATTATATAATTTTCCATGTAAGGTGATTTGGGAGACAGCCCTGCAATGAAAGTCTAGAGAATTCCTTGATCTGTTCTCTCTAAACTACAATTCAACTATTACAAATGTGCAGAAATCATATGGAATTGTCACAATAGCACAAGGATTGTAGGATGTTCTAGTAGTAAAAGTTCTGGTTATAGTTCAGTTTTAACAACATAGAATCATAGAATCCCAGACTGGTTTGGGGTTGGAAGGGACCTTAAAGCTCATCCAGTTCCAAGCCCCCTGCCATGAGCAGGGACACCTTCCACTTCATTATACCTCCTAATTCCTGACAGTTTTCTTTACCAAGGCTTTCCAGGACACCAGGCATATTGTCACCTCTGCGCTTTTTCCTCCTCTTCCTTTGCTGTCTGGTGCTGACAGTGCTCTCTCAATTGCACTGGGAATGGAGAAGCAACCAACTGGACTTTATATCTATCTCTCATGATCTCGCCCAAATCTGTACAAAAACCTTCATTCTCTCTCTTAATAGGTAAATTCCTTCCTGTCTTCCAAATTTTGCATGTCCAATACATTTTTTATTTCTCACCATGGAAATAGCAACTTCTGCCAAAGTGTTGCAACTGCCCCACCAGCTGCCCCATCGCCTCCGTGGTGTGTATGTTCAGCTGTGCAGCTTCTGCTCCTCTGCTGCATGCTTTGTCCTGCTGAAAATCCAGATGCTCACTGCATATTTAACAGATTTTATTCCAAAAGAGAAGACCACCAAGTAAAAACAAGCTCTAAAAGCTGTGGCATAAATGAAATCACATTCTAATGATAGATAATTTAGAAGCTTTAATAAGCAATAGAGACTTAGATTCTGAAATTGCAGGTTCTAGGTAAATGAAGACTGCCTTTCCTGAGCACAGATGCAAATTTATCCTGTTGACGTACTTTTTTTTTTTCCAAATAAAATTCATAGAATTCCCAAAGATAAAACCCCAAACTGAAATAAAAATCCTTTAGAAAAGCAAAGTTTCACTGCACTCTTTCTATAGGGGAGGTGTCAGGACTGCATGATGAGAAGATGGTATGACTCACTATCCCTGAGAGCTGCACATCAGAGGGAGTCCTTGACACAAAGTGCAGTAAGCATGTTCCTGCATTGCTTGTGTAAAGCACGTGGAATGGCTGCAAGGTAGAACAAACTGATGGTGTTACCTGTTGCTTGAAAGAAGACATCAAAAACATGAGTCCTTTGACATATAAATAGAGAAAAACAGGTGAAATAAATGTCACTAGCAATACAGATGTCCTGTGGGCCTGTAGCTAGTCCTGTTTCCCAGCAACATAAGGAACACGCACCGTAAGTGTGGCTGTTTCTCTATTAGTAGCTGTAGCTCAGAGATCAGTTGGAGGGTCAGCAGTATGATTGTGATTATTTAGAGAGGTTAAGCTGTCTAAAACACAAGCTTTCTTTTTAAGCTATTCCCTTAAAACATTGTTGGTGATTTTCGTACCAAGCAAACCAGCTCGATGACACTAGAGTAAGTGACTGGCTGGTGCAGTCAAAGTGTCACCAGGTGTGCTGATGGCCAGGTGCCCACAGGGGTCGAGATAAAAGGCAGGAGATCACTTACCAATTGTCCTCATGGGCAAAACAGCCTCAACTTAATTTCTTGCCAATTAAAATGGAGCTGGATGGTGAGAAAAAAAAAAAGGCAAAAAATGAAAATACCTTCCCCTCCATTTCTTCCCAGACCCAACTTCACTCCTTCCCGACTCCGGCACCTCCTTCCCGCGGCACAGGGGGATAGGGGCTGTGTCAGCCCAGAGCAGCTCCCGCCCCTCCTCACCTGGGTGCGGGCAGGGCTGCTTCTCACACTTTTTTTTTCCCCCACCCCTCACAGCTGTGCCGCATTTTCCCCTTTCCTAAACCTTCCCCCGAGGCCTCACGGGGCCGAGTGGCTCAGCTGTGCCCCAGGGAGGGGCCATGAGGGAACCGGCTGTGTCCGGCTCGGGGCCGCCCCACCTCTCCTTTCAGAGCCCTTGCCAGTGCCTGGCACTGACGCTGCCTGCACCATGTCTGGTAAGAGCTGCTTGTTTGTTCTCTTTCTTGCTGTAACTGCTCTCACCCATTGATAAAGGCGGGAAGAAAGTCCTGAGGTTCAGGAAATGGGGGGAACTGTCCTCAGGGACTTGCTGGTGAGCTGGGGAGGCCTGAGAGAGGCAGCGGCCTCTGTGTGTGGGGCCTTCTGTCTCTTCCCTGTCTCTCTTGGAGAGCGGGTTTAGAATATTCCTGCCATTCATGGTTCATAAAAGATGTGGAGCAGATGGATCTTTAATTCAGGTAAGAGGGAGCTTTGTTTGGAGTGCCAAATGGCTTTGGAAGAAGTGTTGTTGCTGGAGTTTCCTCTGTCCTTCTCAGGGCTGTTTGCTACCTACCAGAGTGCAAATTCACATTTTCACTCTGACTCCTGCTCCAATTTCGAACTGTTTAAAGACTATGTAGTTCTTTTTATATTGCCCAGTTACCTTTGGACATGCAGATGGGATGGAGTCTGCAGCAGGAGATGTAAAAAGTGTTTAATTTTGTTTTTAAATTGAGGATAAGCTTCTACTGAGAATACCCTACTAGCAAGCAACATAGTGTAGGAGAATATAATTTTTTTTGTCTACTAATCATTGATGTGCTCTGTTATACTGAAAGGCTTCTGCTCTGCCATGCTTTCTTTGTGGAAGCAGGAGAATGTGATTTGCCAACTGGTTTACTTCATCCTGGGAACAGATCTGAGGTGCATTCAGTCTGTCTGCAAATGAGGCACTTTTTAATGTGAGATTTAATTTTAAATAGTTAAACACCTGCAGGGATGTCTGTAAGAAGCTACTGCTTTTTTTTTTTTTCTTTAAAAAAGAGGGCAGCATGTGACACATCATTTTTTCCTACTTGAGATATTGTAGTGGGAAATAAAAGATGATTTCTCATGTAGCTGTTGGGGAACCTTGATTTTTTTCAGGCTTTAGGCAGTGTTGTTGAGTGTTGTAAGCTTTGTATGTTAGGTTCTTCACTGTCTTCAGTAAATTTCTCTTAATTGCTGAATTAATTTTTGAGGCTTGGTACTCATAAAAAAAAGGAAGTGGAGGGAGAAGTTTTGATTTCCCAGGTAAGAAAAGTGTTGTTCATGAGACTTGTATGTACAAGAAGCATGTGCCCATGGAGGGATTCCCTTTAAGAGAAGAACTTGTTAAGATTTGGCTTGTGGAGCCCCGATGTAATGGTGCTGCAAGGATGGTGATCTTGTTTGGTGAGTTGGTAACAAGCCTGTTGTACTCAACTCAATCAATCCCTTGGAGCCATCCCATGCTGCTCAAAGGCCTGGCTGTCTCTGGTTCAGCAGTTTGCAAGTCGATTGGTTCAATAACAAACAGTATCCACTGAGGCTGCAGGGGCCACTCGGTGGCACAAATGTAAAGATACTCCATCCGGAGACAGACTTATTTTGCCCAGATTGTTTTGCATGTTGGTATGTTCTATGTATTAAAAAACAAAACCAAAAAACCACCAAAAAACCCAGAAGTATTTTTAGCTGCTGTTGGTATTAGAATGATTTACTACCGGTGAAAGAAGGGTGAGGGAGGAAAGGCTTTTGAATATTTTAGTAACATAATTCTGACCTATTGGGTAGAAGTTATGGAGAAGATGATATGGATCTCTTAAATCCGAGTGTCTCTCATCAGGGTTGTAACTGTCCCAGAAATCACAAGAAATGCATTATTCTGTGTGGCTTATGTGGGGAGACTATTGAAACTCATAGTAACTCGCTCAGTAAAAACAAGTTAACTGTGCAGTTGTATGGACCTCATCACTGCAGTTTAGGACTATATTCCCTCCCTATGGTGAAAAACAGAAAATGATCTTACTCTTTTGTTTCATCTGTGGATGATGTTTACTTGTTTTTACAATTTATTAGGTAAGGCTGGACAAAGCAGTGGTTCTACATTTAGCTCTAGGAGTATAGTTGTTTGTTCATCTTTTTAATGACAGCCACTTCGTGAAGGTTCAGTTTTGCATAAGCTTTCCTGGGACACTTAACCTGCAAGGCCACCACTGCAGTGGTGTGTGTGGTCTAACTCATGGTGGGAGAGGTGGTTGAGATCCATTGTGTAAAGCTTTGAAAGTCAGCAAACTGACCTAGAAGTGAAATGTGTATTAGTGAAGAGCAGTGTTTTGCATTGCTGAGCAGATAGGTTTCTGAATTGGGAATGAGCCAGAGTGGCCTCAGGGTCTGGCAGCAAGTGATATTCTGGTTTGCATGTTGCACATGTGGTGCTCAGAATGGTCAGATTTGCATTTAGTAAGCTGCAGACGGTAGTGTGAGTGTCCCATGAGATGAGATGGATATTCAAAGTATCTGTTTCTTCCCTTTTGAGAATAACCTCTAGGATCTGAAACAAGATGTGATATATTCTTCAAGGTATTGGACCAAAAAATAGACAAAAATATCTTTCGGGGGCTGTTAAAAGACTGATTATTTATTTTAAATTAAGATATGCACTTTATATGTTAATAAGGAAATAATTTGAGATTTTGCAATAAACTCTTTGAATTCTGGATTTTGGGCTATTAAAATACTTAGGTTTATTTTATGCTGTCTAAATTATATTTTTACAAACCGAATATAAGCCCAAATTTGAATCATCTGCTTTCTTCCATATGGTGTTGATACCCATTTAATACTGCTTTCATGGTGACTTTCAGTGTGAAGTTGTGAAGGGGTTAGCAGCAATTTGTTTCACCTAGCCATAGTTGAATTTTCCTTGGAAAGTTTCATTAACACACTATCTTGGTTTAAAGATAGAAACTCGAGAATTACTCCAACTCAATTAAGTAATATAATACATCAAGAAGCTTTTTGTTTTATATTCTACTTATTCCAAAGCACCTCAAACTAACCAAGTTTCTACCATTCCAGAGGTCTTACACCATTTTTTTCCAAAATCATATTTCTCAGAAATTCTACATCTGCATGTAGATTTCTTGCAGTGCTCCTGTTATCCTTGTTTCTGCTCTATTGTGGAATTAAAAATCCCCAACATTTCATAAAGTCATAAATGAGTTTTGTTTTGTTGCTCACTGTGTGTAGCAGTAAAGAGCAGATTGAAGTGACTGGAATATCTGCAGTGCTCTGTGAATTGCAGAGCATGACATGGGTGATTTCTTGCTCCCAGTAGCTGGCAATGGGGTGCTTTTCAAGCCCCAGTTAATTTCTCTCTCCCTCCCCCATCCCTAAAAAGGAAGAAATGCATATTCTTGACAGTATTTTACAGTCAGCTGGATGGCTGGCTCTGTGGAAAGAGTAGCTGGATGCAGCACTGCAAGTGAGGTCTCACCAGAATGGAGCAGAGGGACAGAATCACCTCCCTTGGCCTGCTGGCTCTGTTGCTTTTGATGCAGCCCAGGATATGGTTTGTTTTCTGGGCTGTGACTGCATGTTGCCAGCTGAAGTCCAGCTCTTCATCCATCAGTACCCTCGAATCCTTCACAGGGCTGCGCTGTCCCTTCATGCCCAGCCTGTATTGATACTGAGGATTACCCTGACCCAGGTGCAGGACCTTGCACTTGACCTTGTTGAACCTCATGAGGCTCACATGGGCCCATTTCTTGAGTTTGTCCAGGGCCCTCTGGATGGCATCTCATCCCTCAGGTGTGTCAACTGCACCACTCAGCTTGGTGTCATCAGCAAACTTGCTGATGGTGGACTTGATCACACTGTGCCATTGATGAAGATACCAAACAGAGTTTTGGTTTGTGCCCGTTGTCTCTAGTCCTGTCACTGGGCACCACTGAAAAGAGCCTGACACAGTCTCTGTTCACACTGCCTTCAGATTCTTGTGCACCTTCTCTCCCCCAGGATAAGCAGTCCTGGCTCTCTCAGCCTATCTTCATATGAAAGATGCTACAGGACCTTCATCATCTCAGTAGCTTTTTGTTGGACTCTCCAGTAGCTCAGCATCTCTCTGTTGCTGGGGAGGTCACAACTGAACACTACTCCAGGTGTGGCCTCACCAGTGGTGAGTAGATGAGAAGAATCACCTCCCTTAGCCTGCTGGCAGCATTCCACCTGCAGCCCAGGATGCTGTGAGCCACCTTTGCAGCAGGGGCATGTGGCTGGCTGGTCAACCTGCTGTCCACCAGACCCTGGGACCTTCTCTGCAAAGCTGCTTTCCAGCCCCTTGGCTCCCAGCATACCTTGGTGCTGGGGTTGTTCCTTCCCAGGGGTGGGACTTTGCCCTTCTATCAGCCCTTTCCACCAGCCTGTCACGGTCCCTCTGGACGGCAGCACCATCCCCTGGTGTATTGACCACTCCTCCCAGTATTGTGCCGTCAGCAGACTTGCTGAGGTCACTTTGTGCCCTGTCATTGACATCATGAATGAAGATGTTAAACAGGACTGGACCCAGTCTTGACTCCTCATTGTGAAGGTCAGGTACAGCCGAGTGCACAGCTCAGTGGTACTCCAAGTTATCACCGAGCTTTTTCATGTGCTCTCAATTGTTACTTCCTTCAGCCTCATCCTGACTGTAAGTATGACTCTGTAGTTGGAAGGGAGCACAGAGTATTCCATCATTTCTTTTCTGGCATCTTTGTAAAATGGTAAGGTGGACTGGTGCAGCAAACCCATTACTTGCAAAGCTGTACAGATTTTTCATGAAACAGCAGTCTTTTTATGTTACCTTATTGTCCAGATGGCTAAGTATATGGTGGAACAGGATTAATAGATGTTGGGAAAATCCACCTCCATGTGGAACAGATAGTAACATTGGCAACCAGTCAAAAAACCCTCAGAAAGGTTGCAGCTGAAGGACACCACTGTTGGAAACACAGACAAAGATGTATTCCTGAAATCAAAAAGCAAGCACAGAGGATGCATTATTGGATGGAGTGATTAGATGACTGACTAATGAGCCTTGAGGGGCAAGCAAATTGGCTACAAAAGCAATTAAATAAGCACCTGACATTCCAATGTGCTCGGTATAAACACTAAACTCTTACCTATGTTTAGTTGGCAAAGCAAAACAAGTGGCATTTAAGCGTACAAGGCAAATTGTTACAGGAAAAAAACCCCTGTGTTAAACAGATTGTTCTGCCAGAAGTGTGTTAGTAAATGCTTTTCTTTGTCAGAAGGTGTGATAACACATTGTAATATTAGCATTATAAGTCACTGTCCACAGTTTTCATTAGTTATTCTGTATATTCAAACCAATGTGATACTGCATTAAACCCCATACTCAGTTTATTATTAGATATCATAAGGTATCAATGGCAATTTTTGTTTCCTTTTTTTTTTTCCCCCTCTAGGGACGTCAATTCTGCATAAGAGTCCAGATTTGAGTAACAGAAGGGTCATTTTGCATAAAACATGATGAACCAACATGTGATACATGTTTCTGTAACACAATAAGACATCTATTAAGTGCACTCGGAGCAGGTGGTGGTTAGTTTGGGTACTAAGGAGTGTAGTCAGCCTCCCTATGAACCTTCAAGAGAGGGGAAGTTGACTACAGAAGTTGCTAAATGAACACTTGTCCTTTTGACAGACTGAGGTTTTAAAGTTGCTTTAGTGATTGGAGGATTCTGCCTTGCTTCCTAATGGGTAACTAACTGTACAGTGTGAAAGGCCTCTGGGCAAGATGGAACAAAAGATTTTCCTTCAAGCTGAGATGGTTAAACTATAGTATGGCAATTCTCATAGCATACAGCTTCAGGGTATGAAGGCCTTGACCTTGTGTGGTGAGGGGAAGGAGTTTCATAGGCTTCTGCACTAACAGAGGGGACTTTCCCTACAGGATGGAAACAACGTGAATATTTTACTCGGGTTTCTCTTTTGATTGTACTTTCAAAATACTTTGTGAAAGTATTTAATTTGTAGTCCCACCCAGTGGGAGCAACAGCTTTGGAATTCTGTTTTCAGGTACTTCTGGGGAAGCCTGTCAAGGTCAGGTTGTGATTTGAAAGGCAGTCCTAGTGAACTCAAGTTGAAGTGTTCATATTTTAAGACCAAAACTAGGTCTGCTGGTTATATTGCTAGGGGTGATCCTCATTGTTTTGAGTAAATTTCTAGCAATCTTTTCTGTGCAGAGGTGCTGAAAGTGTCACTAATTTCTTTTCTCCTGATAAATGTGTGCATCTAAAGGAGGCTTGTGTAATAAAGTAGTAATTTGCAAGTATCTTTTGCAGCTGTAATGATGTATGACAAGGAGCTGAGCTAGCTGTTTGAAGTGGCTTATCTCCTCTGTAACCAGTTGGAAGCAAAGAAATTAGGGGTTTTTTCTTCCTGTAAGAAGAATTACAAGCACTTCTTAAAAGTATTGAGTAATGTTAAATTTGCTATCAGAATCAGAAAGTCATGCTTGGTGTATAAAGACAGTGTAAAATTAATCATGTGTTCATTTCTCATTTACCTCATTAAAATCAGATTCAAAGGTCACCCTATACTTGAGAGTTTACAATATGTACTGCTGAACTCCTAAAATGTTGTGGGAGTCCTGGTTTCTGAACAAGATAAGAATTGTTGATTTTGATCTGGAAGAACCTTATTATGAAGTGACATATCTGGCTTTAGTGACAGAGGTGGAATTGGTACATCTGAAATGAATGAATAATATATAAGTACTGATACTAGCTTTGCCTCATGAGTTGGCCTTACTATTTAGCCTCAAGCAGAAGCAAGAAACACAAAAAAAGAAAGATTGTTAAGGTAGAAAGTTGCAACCAGCCTCTGTGCTGTACATTCTCCTTTTGTTGTATTCATGGAAATATATTTTGAAATTGAAGGAAAATGTGATTTATATTATGGTAGTGGCAGAAAGGGCGTATTTGATTGGGGCATCAAAGCCCTAGACTTCATGAAAGGCATGAGAGAAAATTTATGGATTAGCCTTAAAATTTTCACTGTTACTATCCCTTTTCTTTTGGGTATATTTGGTCTCATTTTGATTTTCATTTGGGATTTGTCTGCAACAACCTTTTTTTTTTCTTTGCTCTTCATAATTGGGTAGATAACCAGGTAGCAATAAGGGGTGGTTGCTTTCCCAGTAGGAGTTTTACCTTCCAAGCCCTCTGAAATTCATCCTGTCAGTTCCATCGCACTGGATGTAACACACATCTTGTGTGCTGCTTTCTGTCATTAAAAATTTTTTGTCAGACTCTTGGGTACAGAAATAGCATTTGAATTTCTGTTTTCTGGGCAAAACAGGAATTGGATATTATACAAAAGAAAGGGCTTGGAGCAGAATGGATCTTTGGATGAAAACACCAGAAATTATTAGAAAAATCTCAATTTAAGTATTTTCTTTTCTCACCCTGGAGGATGTAGTTAGTGTTATGATATGCTTGAGATTTTTATTATGTGGTTTGTCAGTGGTAAGCGAAGATAACATGCCTGCCTGTTTGCAGTTGCACCTATTGCAGGACTGTTGCATGTGTGTCCTGGACTGATGATCATTCAGGGTGTGTGGAAGGGTAGATGTTACTGTTTCAAAGCTCGTGATATTTAGCTGAAAACAAGAGTTAGGTACAGATTCAGATGTTTTATTATTTAAAGAAAAAAAAAAAAGTAATTACAAAGCTTAATATTTTTCTCTTTGGAAGACTTAAATATTTTAAAATAACTTTTGATGTTTGCATCCATCTGCTTTCTCACAAAGATGGAGTAGAGGCTTGGGTAGTTCGCATGGACCCAGTATTTGTATCACAGGAACCTTGCCTCACTGGGCACTCTGTATCAGATAAATAGCATACTTGATTTCTTCTGCAGATATATGAGAATTTTTGTGCTAGGTCTTTCTTGCAAGATCTTTCATGTGCAGAAGCTATTTTAAAGATATTCTGGAAGTAAGCTTTACCTCCTCCCTCCTGCGTCTTGTTTCACTGAGTTTTAAAGTGTATTTGGTGACTGAAAGAAGCAGGGATGTCCTGATCACAGCTATGTCTTGTGTTGGATTCCAGTCAGAAATCTACATCTAATTGTGCTGGTGTTTTAAATGACAAGCAGTTATGAATATCTGTACATATGTGTGCACATATATATATTTACGTTCACATTTACTTCTTCCCATGTTCACACTTTTTTTTGTTCTTATTCAGAGCTTGAAAAAAAACTGTGTGTGGAAACTGAATGCAATCAAATGCAGTTGAATGATCACTCCTTCAAAAAATGATTCGTGTAAGAAGAAAATTATAGCACCAAAGTTTGGAAAGATGAATAGTGTGGAAACTAAAACTGATGCAGTGCTTGCTTCCTGGGGCTGAGCAGGCAACTCCAATGCTTCTGGTGCTGCTACTGGGCTTGGCAAGCGGACACCATGAGAAGCTCAAAAAATCTAATGTGATTTCACCAAGCTTCTTGGAACACTGTTGCTAGTAAAAGGAGCTGTGTTTTTGGTTACTCTTGCTCGAGATAGAACTGATCAAGGGCCTTAGGCAGGTGTTGTGGGTAAGAGTGGTGAAAGAAAGAAATACGGAGCTTGGGGAAGACTTTGTAAAGGAATGTAATGTTTTTTTCTAATCGTTTGCTGAATACACGGTTAAACTTTTGAAGAAATCCACCCTGAACCGAATGATAAACTAGTGGTGTTACAGGTATGTTTTAGAGCATAATTTTGTAATTTTTGCAATATAAAATTATTCAGAAGTATAAGAAATATGCTGTGGCTTCAGTTACTTTCTCTATTGACTTAACCTGGTGTATACATAATATAATGTAAAATAATGAAAACTAGAGGTATTGCTCATTTTAAGCCTGAAGAGAACAGGAGGGTAAGGTAGTCTGGCCCAAGTGTGTCTCATAAAATCTCCTTTTAGGTTCTCTAGTTGTAATCACAGAGTACATGCTGATCTTACATGTCTACATCACAGAAGTAGCAGCTGAGCATTGCATTTGCATAGCCTCAGTCATGTTTTGTGCATAGGGTCAATACCTATGTGTGTAGGGAGGGTCCATGTGAAAGCGGGATGTCTGAAGAGGTTTTCTCCTCTGAAGTGTGGACTTGAGAAGCAGAACGTTGGGCCAAACTCAAACTTTAGTATTGCATCTTTGTGCAATATTTTCAAAATAAAAGAACATATGCATCACAGATCTTTAATTTGATTAAGTACAGATAGGATATTTTATCAATTTGTATTTCATGCTTTTGCATAAAATTGATGTATAATTTGGTATTGTGAGCTTTACAGGTTTTTTTGATTCCTGCAGAAAAAACCCGATTCCCTCTCCCACAAGCCCAGTTACAGTGGGTTGTGTTAGAAAATAAATGAGATTCCAAAGTATTAGTGTTATGGGATATGTTCTGATGCTATTTGTGCTTTGGTGGAAATACATAACCTATTTACACGTTGAATGTTGTAGATTAAAATGTGTAGTAGTTGCTTTGTGTAGAAAAGCTTAATTTCCAGACCAATAGCCTAACAGGAGGTGACAGATAAATGGATGTAATAGGGGAACAGGACCTCATTATTTTTAGTCAAGTTAATTCTGAACCAAGTCTCAAGTAGAACTGCGCTTAGTAGAGTGCTTTTTTCTTTTATTATTTCTTTCTCATGTTTTCTTTGAAGTATTTTCTATAGCTAACATATATCAAGATCAGAAATGTATCAGCACCATATTGGTAATAGGCTTGTTGCCTAAATAATGCATGTTTCATAAGTGCAGTTTACTTAAGGATCACTTTTCTTCACTTGGTAGGGCATTTAACTATAATTTTAGAGTTGAAAAGAATGCCCTGACATACACAATAATTTGATGGGTAGAATAAAAAAGATTGTTATGCAGTGGGTATAAAATTATAACGATTTTCCCCTGTGTTTACTAATGAAGGACAATTTAGTTCTTGAAGGGGAGTTGATTCTCCAAATTTCTGGCATAAGTAATTATGTGCTCTATGTATTCCCCACATATTTATTGCCTTAGTAGCAAATGCTGTATGCTGGAGCTCCACAAAACAAGTTTAGTTGGCAGAATCCCTTTTAAACTTTTTTTTTCTTCAAACCTTTGTTTGGAGTCTTGCTAGCTAAGGATCCAGATCACTTATCTCTTTAAACAAGTTTAGGGTTAATAACAATGTTTTCTGTGCTGCAGCATGTATCATCTACTGTCATATGCTCAATTGAAAATACAGTGCAAATAACCTGTTTGTTTCCTTTTCAATTAAGTCTTGAGTTTGTTTTAATAGAATTGTAATAGGTGGAAAGTATCCTCTTTTATTGTTTCTTTTTTTATTCCACTCTAGTTAGATTTACCAGTTAGATTACTTTCATCAGGAGGATCTCTCTGTAGAGAGGTCCTAAATCATATAGGCTCTTGGTAGCAAAGGTGGTGCACTCCCTTCCTCCACCTGAAGATACATCACCTTAGCTTGCTGTTGTTTGGGTTTTTTGGAGGTTTGGGTGTGTTTTATTTTGTATGGTAAGGTAGCAAGTGCTGGAAAAGGAATAACTTTGTGGACTTTGGATCGTGCCTTGTAGGACAGAAAAGAGTTTTGGTCGCTGCTCTCAGGATAAATCTGTGTAGTATCTGGTGGTTTTATTCAAAATAAAAGATGGAAACTTGCACATGGTACTCTGGTGGCTACTGAGGCAGCAGCATTTTCTGCTGTATGTCTCTTGTCTTTCACAATGAATTTTGATCATAGCTTTCTCTTTTCCTAGCCAAGTAGAACACTGTAAAAAGAAAGATGGCAAGTATTTTCATCTAGAATAGTGTACAGCTGTAACTAGCAACTGTCTCCTAGAATGACATAGGTAGAATGTTTTGGTTTTTTTTTTCCTCTTGGACAGAGAAGGGAATTCAACCTGGATTTCTTAATTAGAGGATGAATGCATCTATACTGATGTACAGTTGGGTTTTTGGGGGGCAAGCGAGTTTTGAAAGCCTCAATGAATCCGTAGTCACTGTCACTGGGGGGGTGGGGAAGTGTGGATCAGAAAATGTGATGGAAGGTTATCTGTGTATATGTTCAGGAAGGGAGTTCAGTTGACAAAGTAATGGAATACATTTTAATAGAAATATGTACATATTTTTGTATATAATTCATGTGTAGAAAGACTATATCATTATAAACCCTTGTTGCTAAAAGATTGGAAAATAAAGAACTTGCATTGCCTTTTCTATTTCTTAATCTCACTTTTTTATGGAAGTTGTGAATCAGTGTTTGCTGCAATTGCACATACTTTATTTCTTTTCTCCGATCTGTCGTTAGTGAATGAGTTAACTGAGCAGGATGACACACTGAGTTCAGCCTTCCAAGACTGCTATCCTATATAAGATGTGGGGAAGACATAGAAAAGCTGCGTACTCCTTAATGGGTGTTCATGGTTTTCAGCGATTCATAATTCCTCTTTGACTTGGTCATCTGTAGCAGTTATATAAATTACTTCTAATGATGCAGTGTTGCTGAAGGTTTTTGTTTGTATTAGTTCTGAGGAAAAAAAACCCTATATTGTTTGGTCTGCTTAAAGGACATTTAAGAAAAGGAGGGTGAATTCACAGCAAGAGAGAAGGAAATTTAAACCTTTGCCACAGATGTTTCCTTGAGAAAGGAAATGTAAATTGTCACTTTGCAAAGTGAACTAAATGGCACATCTGTGAGTTCTTGTTTTCGTTCTTCAAGACTTAATTCTCTTATGTTTCTACTAGTCTTAAAGATGCATATTCATCTTGATCCTACTTCCATTGCCTGTTAACTTCAGCAGCATTGGATAAAGCCTTTTATGAGAAGAAAAATAATAATAAAATAAAAATCTGAGATCATCATCACTGTATCTTGACCCACTTAAAAAAAGCTACTGGATACTGCAGGTTGGGCAGAAGTTGCTAGTGGAAACACTGGCACAGTTCAGATGTCAGTGAGTTGCAATGCACGGTTAACTTGTCTTATTTTTTGATTAATGGATAGAAAGCAAGAAATGGAAAAGAAAAGCTGTTAGATTTTTTTTTTTTTGTATTATTGGTAGCATTCAGTAAGTGAACCTGATTAGCCATGGATACTCCAGTTTATATTAAAGATTCTCAAAGCTGCAGCCCAGAAAGAGAGGAAAGAGCTTATGGTGATTAAATCTGGCCTTTATTCTGTAAATTCTGAAGTAACTTGAGCTTTCCAGAATAATTGGTTTAGTTCTTGAACAATTACAGCAGATTAATCAGGTTTCTCTACACTCTTTGATGGCATCTGTGGAGCATTACACAGATGGGCTGTTTTCAGTTTTTCTTCCCTGTGGTGTTTTCTCCTTAGCCTATTCCTAAGGCAGAGCTTAGGCAGAGCTCCCCAGGACACTCTTGCTCTCCATGGTGCACACACATGGTTCTGTTGGGTGTGCAGTACCATGGGAAGTCTTCATCTGTGCCCTTAGCTCAGCTTTCTTCTGTGATTGTCATCTCTCCTGGGTGTCTGTGTCCAGCTTTTGGTAGCAGAGCAAGGGAGCACTTCTTACCATATAAACTCTGTCAGTGGTGAGGAGTTTCCTCTTGTGTGTTCATTGGGACGAGGTCTCAGGCTCAGTTTAATAGTTAAAGATTACTCCAGTACATGATTCTGTGGAACTTGCATTTAAAAGCTTGCAGTTTCTTCTTCTCAGCCTTATGTAAAGGAAACTTGATTTTAAGAATAAAGAAAATAACTGGATGGAAAAACTTGGACACTAATGTCATAGTGGCATGGTTGTAGAGTAGAATGTAACTGAATTTGCAGCCAAATTATCTTGCATCAAAGAATATATGCAAAGAAATTGGTCTGCAACTGGGCCCACAGATCCCATAAATGACTGATTAGTTTGTGACTGCCAGCTGTAAAACAAATTAGAAATAAAATCTGGAAGAAACCTCCAGACAGATTCTGCAATGGCAATGTTGAATTGGTTTGTAGGATGAAGACAGGAGATTTTTTTCTTCCCCCCCCATTTTTTACTGTTGTTTAAAACTGGATGATTATATTTTGTAACCATCATAGACTGTATGGATATTGTGGTATTTTCACTGTTGTGATGGGAGAAGAGCACTGTCTGCCCTCATAAAAAATGTTAGTGCCAGAGTAAGGGACTGTGAAGAGGAAGATGTGAGGACAGGTAGCAGAACTCCAGCTCTTTCACTCTTGCCCGATTAATAGTTTTTAATTGGCTGAGAAATGGAGATCCAGCTTAGGTCCATTGCCATTTTGGACTTGGTGCTGATGCCATGCCTTGGCAATACAAAAGCAGTGGTGCAGGAGAAAGGGTGACAGTTGGATGCTGAGGAAATGAAAACCAGAGCACAACTGTTTGGTAGTTGCTTGAAAACACGGCAGCACTTTGTCCCATACCCAATGATAATGAGGACAGAGGGCTTTACTGCTTTTCTCGCCATGCTATGTCCCTACCTGAAAGAGGAAAAAATCCAGGAGCCCCTAAATTTTCTCTTTAACTAGCCCCTAAATTCTCTCTTTAACAAAATAACACTATTAAACACTATTAAAAAGCAAGCAAGTGGTACCAGCTCTTGTAGGTGGAGTCCTTGAAGTTACACAGTTGTTTCTGGAGGATCATGCAATAGCTCCCTGCCCCCTGCGTGGCTGGCATCAGCCCCCTGCACACAGGAGGGATGTGCTGCATCAGTAATATGTTTGGCTGTATTGCCTCTAATTTCCATCCAGAGATCCCATCCAACACAGGAATCATAACTGCTAATACTTGGCTGCTGTCTAGTTACATTAGCCACTTGCAAAAATTTGTTTCATGGTTCCATCTTTCTGGTTTTTCTTTGCAGTGGATGAAGAATACTGTCATTTATTTATGCCTTGTCTTTGAGCAGTTAAGGTCTGTGCAGTGACCGTAAAGATACTGAATTTAAACCTTATTAATCACAATGTTTGTTATCCATATGGTTCTGCTTTGTACAGTCAGTTTTATTTTATTCAGTGTCACTCCTTAGATTCTCTTGGTCCTAATGTAGAAGAATTGTAACGCTGCATTTTGGAACAAAATATGCACGTTTAGTCCGATATTTAGCTTTTGTTATTTAATCGTTTCTCCCTGATTTGGATTTGAAGGTCTTTCTGTTCATGTTATTTCTGTAACAGGAAAAAACAGTTCTGACTCTCTTTCTAGAACTTGCTATATTAATTTGGAGAACGTTTTTATTTGAAAACATTTTACTTACAGTATGCTAATTTGTTGAAAGCACTTAAAACTCTTTTTGAAAATAAAAAAGCCTTGTCTATCTACAACTAAAACAACAATACCATTTTTTCAGCATATACAATGTTGCTTTTATTTTTGTTTATCTGGCCTGTGCTAACTATGCATCCAGTGTCTGATGGGGGTGGGATGTGCGTGTATATGCAATATAACCTGTATTTGTTTGTATAGATGACTGTTTCTTTTTGTCCTTTTACTTGTTCGATACTGGAGCTGTAGGGGAGGTATCCTTATCTTCTGTTGGCAGCTGCAAAGTGATCATGAACGATGCTAAGGCAGAATCAACACCTGCTATTTTTTTTGCCAACAGGGAGACCTATTTTTTGCCTTTGCTTCATAATATCAATGGGATTCTTGTGGAACAGTCACTACATCATAAAGAAAAGATGGGATGTATATTTTTAGGCCATAACGTTATGCAGCTGAGAGTAGAATTAGTTTTTTCCTTCTGATACTCAGTCTTTTAAAACATTTAACAGCCAGCAGAGAAATGTTAGAAACTATTTTTACATCTGGATCAGTGAGACAGCCCAGGCTCGTTCAGTCAGTTGGACATAATACTGTTAGCACTCTCCTTCAGTGCTAAATGAGTACTTTAGACGTGTTTCTATTACACGTGTTCACTTAAGTCACTAGTCTGAATTCTGGCAAGACAAGATGGTAGTTTCTGACCAGAAGACTGGAGTTGGGTCCCTGTGTTGGGTCTGGACAGACAGGTACACATGTTAATGCTCGCTGCTGGTAGTTTCTGTTAAAAGTGGAGGCTGTTGAACAGTCTCAATCTAATGCATATCCCCCTCCAATTTTAGGAAAATGGTATATTGTCAGGGCACAGCAGGAACTTTCCATCACCACAGCTAGCACCATACCTAGTCTGTGAATAAACTGACTTCATCTTCTTTTGCTATTGATCCATCAGCTTTCATGCAAGCACTAAATTAATCCTTAAAAAATAATTAGCTCCAGTGTCTTGGCAGAATTCCAAGTAGGCAAGTACATTCTGCCTGCTTAGAAATACCCCCTGTAGTTACAATTGGATAACTTATAGTGACAGATGATTGTGTGTTTTGTGATATGTTTTCTGTGTGGCTTTTTATCAGTGTGAAGTCTGCTGTAATGCTGCAAATACCTCACTCTGCAAGAACCTATTGACTGAGATGGCTTATTAGCATGACAAAGAAAAGTGTCTATGGAAAATATTTCCCCAATATTTTGAATACAAAAGGAGGAAGATTTAGATGTGCCTTGCACGCTTCAAAATTTTGAAGGCAGTATCTATAATGTACCTTTAGGACTATGTGCATTGATACATAAGAGAAAAGCCAAATTGAACCTTGCTTATTTTGTTGAACTCACTATTAATTATGGACCCAGGACTGACATTTAAAATGGCTGAGAAAACAGAGGGAAGATACTGATTTTGTTGGTTGACTGTAGTACTTTGGGTTCAGTTGGATGTTGGATTATTTCGGAAACATTGTTTAATAGAAGAAAAAATAGATATGGAATAAAATACATATTAGCTTATACTTCCCTTTTCAAAGGTAGTAAATAATTGAAAACTTTTCTTTCCCTTTTTTTTTATTTTTGACAGAGAAAATGTGTTTTTAGTATCTAAATTACTTTTATCTGGTATTAAGTAATTTGAAAAGACCAGGAGAAAGGTTGGAGTTACAAATACTTGATGAAGCACTAGATGATTAAAAAAAAATCCTTAAGTAGGGGGTGATGAAACTCCAATCTCCTTCCACAGCTGAAGACCAAAGCTGCATTTTGATAAAGTCCTCTGACTGAACCAGGTCTGATAAAATTTCTGATTATTTAAACTTTGTGATATTCATATTGGTGAAACAGGTAGAAGGGAATTTCACATTTCATGGGTTTACTCTTTGTTATTGATACAGGTACTCAAAAGGGCAGACATGGTCTAGACATCAAATCCTTGCAATTATGTACTGTCAATGGAGCATTTTAGGAGAACAAGATAGGAAAAAAAATAAGATTAGCAGGCAATCTGAGGGCTTTTCTCCCCTTCTGTTTTGTCTTCTGGTAATGGAAAAACAAGCCTATTCTTAGGAGTTCCCTTTATGATGTGAAAGCATGGCATCTCTGATGTGAGCTGCAGAGAGTTAGCAAACCTTGCAAATTGAAATATGAAGAACTAATAATTCTAGTCTTTCCAGCTCAGGAGTTTTGAATTTGAGTCAATCCTTTCCTAATCATGAAATAGATTTAAAATTTAATACTTTTTTTTAAAGGATTTTCTTCTTTTTCCTTCTAGATGCAGAGTTTTCAAGAGATAATAGTAGAGTTTTTAGGCATTTCTTGTTTCTTATCTGTATCTCTTCTGTCTGAAACAGAAGGGATCAATGATCTGTAACTTAAGTTACAGACATGTGCAGCTTCATGCTTTATGAAGAGCGTAAAATAAATAGTCTTATTGATCTTGTTAATTATGACAGTCAAGAATATTCTACTAAATAAGGAGAGAAATTTGCTGTGGAAGTTTCATTTAATCTTCTCCTAGCATTCTTAATTTGGACAAGGTTGTTGATTGTATAAGCTCTTAGGAACAAACTTCAGAACAACGTTCAGAGATGACAATAACATAGTAGCTCAGATGGTTAATGTAAGTTATTGCCTTTGCCTTTTCTTTTTTAGTTCTCTTCATGTTCTGTTCTGTCTTTAAGAAGTAAAACCCTGTCTGTCTGGAAATTGTAGAGGCAGTTCTATCACATAGCATCTGTTTTCAAACTGAGTATTATTTAGGAATGATCAGAATAGCTGCTTTTTACCTCTGATGTGGATCTTCAGTGTTAAATTTGCATGTACTTTAAAGAAGCAAACACTGAGATGTGTTCATTTAAGAGTTTCATCCCAAGTAGTTTGACTTTTTTGCTGCATCTCATTATGCAGTCTCTTATAACTTAATTAACACTACCTCTATTTAGTATAACTAGTGAAGCTTTAATAGTGTGATTTAATGCCATAGTGATAGTAATTAATCCAATATTCGTTTTGTATTTGAAGTAACAATATCTGTTTTTCCTTTTTCTGAACATTAGTGTAATCATCCCAAGTTAAACAAACAGAAAAAAAAACCAAAACAACTGAAGCCAAGTTTGATTTTGATATGGATTCCTTTTTGCAAGGTGTGATTTATTATGCCATTTCTGCCTATAGTAACATCTTTTGTTTCATTTCAGAATAGTGAAAGCTGTGATGAACTCTTGCTCTGGGAATTTCATGTTGTCTTGATCATATCCTGTGTGCTCTAGGGCCTAAAACAGCCTAGCCTGTGTGTTAATTGTCCTCATGCCTCTTTATGGCAATATCAGGTGCTTTGAGAAATGAAGATCTCATCACATAATTTCAAACTGGGTCATACCACAAAACATTTTTTTCCTGCTTGCCATCAGTAGTAGATCAATTTTTTCTTCACGATAAGTTTCAAGTCACAGTTTGCCAAGACAGAGTATGTGAGACCGCTTTTGGAAGGCATACAGTCTGTGGTGTGTGTGGGTCTGCCACTTGTGATACCTTTTCCTTCTTCAGTAGTATGCATCTGATGTGATAGTTGTCTTGGAGGCAGCTGGAGAGGGGCTCCAGAAAAAGGTGCTAGTGGATAGAAGCTGAAAACTCTTTATTCCCTGTTTGCAGGGCCCATAGTGCTTTATATATGGTAGTGATGGATTTGTGCCTATCTCTTCTCAAATACAGGAGTTTTTACAGCACAATAACAGTGACTCATCTGTGGTCTCTACTACTCTACTGCTGCCTCTCATTTCTGAGGTACCTCAGAAACATTGCCTTTTGCAGTGAAGGGTGTGAGTGGGCTGTGGTTATCTTGTCATTTATTCTTCTGTACAAAGACTTGGAGCAACTGTGCATTCTGAAGACCACTGTTTCTGTTCTGGTACAGCAAGAGGCATGCATACCTACTGTGGAGTCTGCTTGATTAGCTAACTCAGAAGCGTGGTTATTGCTGGTTAAGTGCTTGTCAAGACTGAGTTTTAATCGGTGAAATACTGACTACCTACTCTTGTTACAAAGCCTCACTGCAGCTTTAGAGATTCATTCAGAGTGGAAAAGGAATTCTGGTACTGTGGGCTTTCCAGAAAACCTTTTCTTCTGAGCCTCCAGTTAGAAAGTGATTTTTTTAAAGTCCTAATGAATTACATTAATTGCACAAGTCCTGTTGAAAACTTGGAAAACCATTGTGATATGCAAATTGGTAATTGATTTTTGAGAGATGACAAATTAGGGAATATCAATTGGGAGTGAACTCTGTATGACTTCCACTAACAGTGAATGCTAACTGGGAATTCTAATTCCTAAGAAGATGCTCACCCACAGAGATGGATTGAATTAATGTTATATTTTGAGACAATATTGTTTAAAATAGAATTAAATTCCTTATCAGTCACATGTTTAATTTTCACTTAGGCTACTATAAATTTACAGTAACTCCACTGAAACAAGTGAAGTTCCTGTTGAAACTAGAGAAACTGAGAAACATCTGGAGTCCGAGACTTTGTAGGTAAACCTTTCTGGAGACATCACAGGAGTCACTTGCATAATAGAAACATCCTATAATTTTTACTGTGCTTTTTTCCCTTGTTGCCACACATTTCTGTTGCCAGGGCAACCAATCATGAATTGTTCATAGTAAGTGACCTTGTCATGGCTTTTATATACGCTATGAGTTATTGTGCAGAGGATATTTATAGAATTATAGAGGTGACTGTGACTGCCTGAAGACAAGCAGGTTTTGTTTCATTTATTTTTTTATTCCTGTAGAATAAGAGGCTAAAACCCATAAGAGAGGAAAGTGCTAACATTTGTCTGCAGAATAAGTCTTGCTATTATTCAGATAGTGACAAATACAACTAATAAGTCATAGTGCAGCTGGATGAAGAGTGGTCAGCTCAGCCTCCTGTATGCAGTGTTTTTATAAAACTTTACCAACATTTTAAGTAGAGTGATAATAAGCTATTAACTTAAAGTGATTAAAGACAATAAATAAACCTACAAAAAAACTCTCCAAAACTTCTCCTAGCAGACTTAATTACAGCCTAAAATATGAGAATTGAGTATAGCTCAAAGATATTCAAACTGAAAACTGTAATAGGGTCTTAGTTTGATGCTTTAAGCCTTGCAGTTTTCATCGCAATGGTTAACTTTCAAGTAAGTCAATGCTAAGTCATTAGGCTGCATAGGAGATAAATGAATAATGCTAGTTCAGATAGGAAAATAATATGAAGAGTGTCTGAGAGCCATGTAGGAGTTCCTAGCCATTTTGTGCATTCAAGAAGAAAAGAGGATTTTTACTTCGTCAAACTGGTAATTCTCTTTGAAGTTGTGTTTTGTAATTGTTTTCTTAATCTAGGAAAAGATGTGGTAAGATCTTTGGGATTTAAGGTATAGTTGTGACACAAGGATGAAGTTCATGTTTGCCATGCATAGTTACAGTTGTGGTGCAACTGGGCGTTAGAGCTGTGCCGATCTGCATGCACTTAGCCTCATTTCCCTATCTAGGAATCCCCTGGCTGGTCTCCACACAGAGGAGACAGTGGCTGGCTAGAGGTGACAGTGTCTGGGCTGGAGGCCACTGGGACAGGGTGACTGAACCCACATGACCACCTTCACAGCAAACCTTCACTACTTGTTACAAGACCTCCTGAGGTGAGGAATTTGGACAGTCCCATGGAGCTCCTGCTGTGCATATAGAGCAGCTAATAGGCACTGCCTGTATGCTTACATGTGCTGATTAATTCTTTGGGCAGAGCAAGTGGCAGTCTGAGAAAGCCCCATATGTGGTTCTAGCTGTAGAATTTTCCACACTCTACACTGATACTTTTAAATAGGCACTAGAAACTGTTCTTGTAGATGCAGGCTAGTCATACAGGTCAATTATGGTAACTGGGAGATGTTTTGTACGTAGTTTAAGGTAACAGCAGTGGGTCACTCATGCTGGAATAACTCCTGTTGGACTACAAACCAGCTGGATTGTAAGAATTCAGCATCAGAATAGCTCAGGCTGTTGATGCCAACTGAAGATGCCATTGCAAGGACTCTTGTGGTGGCCAACTGAGCAGCAACCAACTGTTCTGTTCCAGAGATTTATTTCCCCAATGAACACTATGCAAAAGATACCAATGTATTAATTGTTATTGTGTGTTTCTTTTAAGCAAACAATCTGCCCATGAGTGTCTTTGTAGCTAAAGTAACAGGCTGATTTCCATTTAGCAGCCAGCTGGAATTGTGTGATCAACTAATGATGTCTTGAAACATCTGTCGTATGTTTAGAATTACCTGTTGATAACAACATGGATATATTTTATGAATTACTTATTGACTTAACCTCAGATGAGTAGTGGCATAGAACCGAGTCCATCAGTAGGAGAGCTCTTACTCACTATTACATAATGCAAGAAGGCAATAAGCAAACATAGAGAGGAGATTGCCCTGCATTTCTGGTATGCTGAGCATCAAGTGCTCAGCTGGACTGAATGGCACAGTGGTACACCAGTGAGCCATTTAAACTGGCATTTTTAAATGGCTGGGGATGGGAGTCTCATGGGAGGGGTAAGTAGTCTGTGTCCTTCCATTCATTATCCACTTACAATGTTCTTGTAGGTATGTTATAATAAGATAAGCCTACTAGCTTGGTACTGAGTAAGTATATACAAAGAACTAACACTTCATTTGCATGTAGCTCCACTTAGTTTGCCATCGAGCTAGTTTAATTTTGTGCAAGTACTACTATGCTTATATTTGGTGTATCAAACCACTCTGTTTTGGTGTTTCCACAATTAATTGCTTCCTGATGATCTTGTCCAGCTGTAGGTATAGCTACAGCTACCATAAGCTAAATAAGCACTGGAATTGTGAAGAGAATGGTCTGGGTTTTTTGTTATTTTGACTAAGTGGGGATAAGAGCAGGTGACAGAAAACAAGTACTTTGATTAAACTTAAAGGCTTTAAAAAGGTACTTAAAAGGATTATAAAATCTGTGGGCTTTCTTTGCATCCAGCTGGGTGTTGGCTTTAATTTGTGCTTATACTACCTTGGAAATACCACTTACTTTGGTCTACATTTCTTTGTGTCTGAAGAATAAAAGTAATTCTTAAGATCTTTCAGTTTGTTATCAGTAGGATTGCAGCTAGCTCTTTTAATTAACTTGTCTTGTCTTGTATGCTTGCACATCCTGAATGAACTTTGTTAAAGCAAGCAAGTTAGCATTCTGTTGCCATCCAGTGGAGTAAGTAGTCTGGTTTAAATTTGAGTGTTTTAAATGAGGCTTAAATATATAGTGTTAACACTCCTCTGTAAATGATTTTGAGAAAACCATTTATTATCCATTTGCTTGAGCGATTTGCTCTAACTGCAGTGTTTGGAAACAGTATGTTAAATGAGATAATGTGCAGAAGAGATCTGGATCCATGCATAGTGTTCTGGATGCAATGAAAAATCCCACAGGCATCAGCTACTTCCACTGTGTGGTGAAAAAGTTCCTTTTTGTACATTAGCATGTTGGTCTGGGTAGACTGTATTTTTGCAGTCACAGACCATGCCTCGGTCACAGCATGGAGAGCACATTGAGCAGTCTGGACACTGGAACAAGTCTGTCTATGTATTATGCTTAGTCCAGAACTGCGGTATAGGTAAATACTTATAAACTACTCAGCTGACTCATTTGGTGATGGCAGCTCCCACTGATTCTGATTGCAGGAAAGATGGTCACTCAGGGAATCAGATAGCTGATCAGTCTGTTCATCAGTGGGTGCTTTAAGGACGTGGAGTAAAGGTGCATCCCAGTTGCAGCTTACTGTGGGACTCTAAAGCATGAATACAGTGACAAAAAATGTCATCAGTCATGGTGTATGTGTGACTTTACAGTCCAGGACTATAGAATACATCACACTTAGTGACTGCTGGAAGTTAGCAAAGCTCCAGTTAAGTGAGATTGGTCGTGTCTGTGCATCACTGTTGTTTGTTGATGTGGTTGGGTCGGGACCTTTTCTTTCCCACTCTTCTCATTCTGTGTGTGCTATTCAGTAGCTGTCCCGTTTGCTACTCAGGTAGAGGCTCTGTAGAAAATTAGGGTCTGCTCTGTAACTAGGATTTGTAGGTGGAACTTCAGTGATGATGGTGGGTTTTTTTTTTTTTTCAAATCCATGAGTTCTGTCATGAATGTACTTTTAATCAAACACATTGGTGGGAAAGGGAGCATCAAGAAACGAGCAAAAAACCAGAAGGGAATGTTTGAAAAAACTTTCTGTATTCTCTCGGGTTTCTTTTACTCTGCAATAGATTGGATGGGATTACTCAGAGCAATCGGGTTGACTAATGGCTGCAATCTTACACTGCATATAACATTAGTGACTGCCTTGTCAAGGATGATTCATTCAGTTCCAAAACGCAGATTGCAGCCTGCAGTTCTACATAAATGTGCAAGCTTATTCCTTTGCACATCTGCAGATCCGGGGCAAAGATACTGTTACACTTCCCAACATACATGGTTTTGAGTGGCTGATGTTACAAAAACAAAGCTACCTGCGTATATCGTGTGCTTGATGCAGAAGCATACAGTCAAAAGGAATCCTAAGGTATTTTTTTTTTCTGTTGGATTCAGACTTTGAGGACAGTATGCAAGAGTTTGTACTTAAAAGCTCTTAAAATAGCTTTTTTTAGTAAAGGCTTGAAAGTTATTAATCCGACAGATATGAAAAATCATAAGGGGCTCTTCAGTTGAAAATTACATAAGGTTTGTTTAAAACACGTAATATGATTTTTGAAGTGCTTGGTACAGATCAGTTGCATGCAGAACTTTGAGTCACTTTCTTTACAGTCATTGTTTATTTTACAGTGACACTATAAAGTCATGGCCCATTTATTTTTTCCATATCAATGTTTATTTTACATTAAAACAACCTGGTAACTTGTTGTTTTGGGTTTGGTTTTTGTCGTTGTTTTTTAATGTAAATGTTTATATAAGTCGGAGGTGGTTTAAAATTAAAGAAATTATCATTAGATATCTAATAGTTTTTACACTGAAAATATTGTTACTAAGCACCAGTTCCACTTAGTATCTTCTGCTTATTTTGTATTTAGCTTTGAACATCTACAGGCCAGGCTGGTTTATCATATGTGTTTATGCTGAACTGTAATATTTGTTTGAAAGAGAACAGCAGTTAGAAAAATTAGGCAGATCAATAAAAATTACTGCTTTTAAGGGAAACACATACTTTATGGGAGACAAAGTACTACTTCTTGAAAGCCCTCTGAAGCTCTAGAAAAGAGACATCAAGTTTGAACAACCATCTGTATGTTACAGGAAAAAAAAAAAGCTTTTTTTTAGTTGAAAAGGATTTTTCTTAATTGAGGAAAGTTCTTTTAGGTAAGCTATGGTAACGTTTAATTGATGAATGAAGTGTTACTTCTACGTTTGTTTTCCATACTTAAAACTTCACTGTGTTGTATCTTATAATGGTTAGAAGAATGTACTCAAATACAGTGTTTTACTGTGTAGATATAATCTGCAGTATCACTAAAATAATTGTTAATCACGCTATATGTCATTCTCATTGTAAATCGTAAACCTATATGGGATTTTGTCTCTTGCTAAATTATTCAGTGTGCTATGTCTCAGTATATTTTATGTGTAAGTAAAACTTTGTAAGAAAAACATTGAGAGGTGGCATTCATATAGTAGGTTAAAAGTGTGAATTTTATTGCCTTTGAGATATATATTCCAAAATCTTTCAGAGAATATTAATGTTCTATTCGTTAATATTACTGTGCATTAATTCTTAGGCTTTTTCTTCCATTTCAGTCCAATTTCACCATTTTTATGCATATATCTTAGGGTCATAAATTGTCTGCAAGTCTTTATATCTTGCTGTATTCTTCAATTCCCTATTCTTCCTGTTCACACTGTTTTGGCTACATCTAGAGTTCAGAATCTCAAATTCAGTTTGGTTTTCTGATACCCCACCTGCAACCCTTCTGGTTGAAAGACATTGTGTTTGGCATTTAGAGTGTGAGCATTGCAGCAGCACTCTGGATTCCCTGGCATCTTTCCCTTAACTTGGAAGTACCTTTAAGTATCTCATCTTCTAGTTTCTGTAGGTCTCCAGCATAACATAGTGAGCCTGAACTTGAAGAGATTATGTGCACAAAATGTATATATTTCTCTGTGTTTGCTGAAGGTGAACCCCGCTTTTTGCATGATCAGACAAACTAATTTTTCAGGGAAAAATGTAAAAATAGTAAACAGGGTACATACACACTAGATCTTGTGAATTAATTGGGTAGAAAATGTATTGCTGCTTTCTGGCATATTCAGTTTTGGGTATTCTTTCTAGAAGGTTTAAAATGTTGAGGTGTAACATAGGGTGTTAAGAATGGAAAAGAGAAACTGAAAATGAGGATGGTACAACTTGGCTTCTCAGTTTGGATGGAACAATTTATCTGGATCATTCAAAGACATCCAGCACGAAGTGGTCTGTTCCCTGTCTTCCTCTTGCACATTCAGATGGTGCAAATAGGGTAAGGATTGGAGACTAAAGCAATTCTGAGGTACTAAGGTACCTTGTTGCATACGAGCTCGGCAGGGGGTGAAGGGGAAGCCATATTAATGCTTTAATGCCACATCAATTCCGTATGGACTGTGTCTGTAATTATCATTACTGCTAATGACTCCAAGTGGAGGTATATACCAGGTATCTAGATGTCTTCCAGTTTGTATCTTAGCTTGTATACCTCTGTACTTCTCTGCTGCCATCATTTGGCATAAGTGCATTGCCAGAATACCTCACTGGCACAGTGTATTTGCAGCAGCAGTAGGCTGGTCACCAGTGTACCCCTCTACCTACCCTCGCGTGGCTGCCCACTTCCTAGTGATTGGTATGGAAACAGAAAACACCACTAAATCTGGAACAGCTTCTGAAAAACATGTTATCAGACAGGCTGCCTGGGGCACTTTTCTTTGGTCATTGCTGTATGGTTGCCCATTTGATAGTTGGCATTATCTGAATGTTGATGACTTGTAAATAAAATATGGTGGCGTGGTAATATCTGAAACGTTTGAACCTAATGAGAGCATTGCTAACTGCAATCAAACTCTATTTTCTAAACTTGATAAATTATTTTCTGACACCAAATTATTGTAGCTATTAAAAGAAACTTGTGACCTTTCTTACTCTAACACTGGAGTATCTCAGTTCTCTCCCAGTCATTTGTTACTATTATAAACTCTAAACTGAGTATTAATAATCTTCTGTACAGGCAGCTACTCTGGCTCATGATCATTCAGATTCTAGCTCCAGAGTTCTAAATAAGAAATGAGGCTTAGGAGTCTCTCTGGAGATTTCTAAAAGAGCGTGCAGTATGGTTTAACCTGTCAGACCATCAGCTGATAAAAGTGTAGGAGTGGTGTGTAAAAGTGAAATTTCATTCTCAGAAATGATCATTTAACTGTAAGATCTTCAGCTACCCAAAACCTTTCTGAATTAGTCACTGGTGATGGCAGGTAGAAGCCTGACGTAGCACTGCGTGCAGTCTGTTCTGCAGTGATAGCGCACTCCCATTTGCTTCAGCAGTGGTAACGAAGCAAATGGAAGCACAGAGGCTCATTTTCTTGACTCTTCTGTGTTACATGGTACATTATATCCTACTTTATTTAGTTACAGACTCAAATGACTTGCGTCTGAGATGAAAGGAGTAAAACTGCTGATTTCTATAGGCTAAATGACAAATAGATGCAGATTGGGAGCGTACACCTACACTCATGCTCCATAGGTACCAGCATTTCTTTTCAAGGGGGTCAAAATGGTATGTGTCTAAATAAATGCTAAGCAGTTTTTCTGAACTGTGTTTATCTTTGAAAGCAGCTTTGATAGTTGCTGGGTCTATTTGAGAATTGCAGAAGGTTCTGTTTAGAAGCTTGATGAGTTTTTTTCAGCTATATGCTAGTTTAACCAAAGATATTGCTTCTACCTAGAAGCCTCTTTTAATCTTAACTCCCATCAAAATAAGAAATAAGTACTCTAGTATTCAGGCAGCATAATAAATAATTGGTATCTAAAGTCGGTGGTGGTTTTTTGTTTGCTTGTTTTGTTGTACTGTAATGACAGCTAGAAACTTTAAGAAATAGTTTAATAAATATGCAGGCTACAGACGGTCTAGTCACACTATCTCATTTTTCTCCGAAACATTTATTCATTTTTTAAGTGCTCTAACATTAAGGTTTGGGTCAGCAAACGTTTGTGTTGTCTTTGGCCTGTCTTTAAATGCCTTAAATTTTCTTAGGCATTTAACTTGGCTTACATTTGACTTCAGTTCTTCTAAATAACCTTATGAAACATTTGATGGTTTTATTTCAAGATATGAAATGTGAAATTAATTTCTTTAACAAAAAATATGTACCTCTTGATAATGCTTTTGATAAATTTAAAATTTAGTTATAGGTGTGAATTCTGTGCTTTAAAAAATTCCCATTTTTGAATTGTGTTTTCTTGTCTAGTGGTGTATAGGTCAAGCTAATCAAAACATAATCAAGAGACTTCTAGAATTTTCTTGATAATGTGTCCCAAAGAATCTTT
Organism: Caprimulgus europaeus; assembly: GCA_907165065.1. The sequence continues at coordinate 14,536,687 of OU015540.1, read as the reverse complement.
GTGATTGCACCATACCAAGGTAAGGAAATACTAGCACTCCTTTCTGGATAAGGATTAGGCAAACTTTATGTTCTTTTGTTGTTGTTGTTTTGGTTTGTGTGGGTTGGTTTGGACTTCTTTGCTTTCTCCCAGCCAGACCCTGTTTTGATGTCTTAATTTCTGTAGGTTCAGGCACTTAGAGGAGATCCAAAGGAGCTTTTTTTAGATAGCTCTGTTCTGTACTACTTTTGGGTCAGTCGGCGTTTGATCTTGCAAGTGCATCCACAGTTTATTTTTACATGCATAACTAGTCTTAGTTCTGTTCAAATGTGTTTGCAGAATGAGGGTCTGTAATTTTCTGCAAACACTGGCTCTGGTATACTCTTTTTAGAATTAAGATCATCATTATAAACTTTGACAACAGCTAAACTTCCATGTGATACCCGTGTGTCAGTGGGGAAACTTCAGGTCTTGAGATAACGTAATGACTCCCTGTAAGTTCTCTTTTAACCAGCCACTTTAGTATCTATAATAAATACCTTCATTTTACTTGACTCAACTTGATGATAAAAAGTTTTGTTTTTTCACTCTTTTCTCCTTCTCCTGAGGAAATAGCTGAGCCTGGTTTTCTAAAAACTGAAACTTGGCTGTTTAAAATTAGCTTGAAATACCTCCAAGAACATTATTTGGCCATCTTCAAAGTACCTCCTAAAATGCTTAATGCTTTTGAAAGTTCTATTAAAGGTTTGTTTCATTTAAGTTGTATAGCTGGATAAGATTAAACAAAGTGCCCCACTTGTACATAGCAATTTGGGTGAAATGGTTTTCTGATCATCTTCATGCATATCTAAAATACACCTCCAATTTCTTTTCAGGATCTCGGCTTATTCAGCTTTTACCATAATGGTTCATTAGCCTCCTAGGCTTTTTCTTGAGAGTTGCAGTCAATTTCCTATCTTTGCTGTTTTACATTTAATAACTTCGATTTCCTAAATGTAGTAAGGGGAGAGAACAAGCAAGAATCATGAAAAGAGGGGTTATTTAGTGTGGGTACATCATTTCTGCTTCACAGCATACTTCCAATATTGCAAAGTTTTTGCCCCTGGCTGCAACTCTGTGGAATTTATCAAGTATTCCCAGTTCTTAGACCATGATTTAAGTATATGATGCTGATATCACTTCTTGTTGGTGCTCATTTATTTTGAGATCAATGGGACTTTACATATGGATAGAGCCAAGAAAATGTTTAAACCTTCATCTCACAGGAGTATGTTGCAATGTTCCACTGTAAATCTCCTTGAGAAGCTAATAGTTATTCATTCAAATAATTCCACTGAATGTCTGTAACTGCAATGAAAAATGTATCTGTTCTTAGCACATATATAGTATTACAACATGCTTTTTAGCCCCTTTGGCAATGTGCTGTGTGTTGTTTTGGCTCTGGTTGCAGATGCAGAGGGTTTGAATTTCTTTGAACAGTGTATGTAACTGGAGGAAGACTTTTGTGGTAACCCCCCACCCTCAGCAAATTTGGGAGAGAAATTGCAGCCCACTGGACTAAGCTTTTTTCCTTGGTTTCAGATGGATGAAGTTCTGCCTTTTCTCCAGTGATCTGTTCTCGATGATCAGGTTATACTGTGAGGTATTTGCTGTTTCTCTCCACAGAAATCACTGTTCACTGGTACACGCCATGCTTAGCACAGGAATGAAGCACAGCTGTGGTGGGTTCACCCTAGCCAGCAGCTGTGCACCCACACTGCTGCTTGTTCACCCTCTCTGCAGCAGGATGGGGGAAGAGAGTAGAAAGAGCAAAAGCAAGAAAACTTATGACTTGAAATAAGACAATTCGATAACAGAAGGACAGAGGTAAAAACAAAAACCAAGAGGTGATGCACCACATCCCTCCAGCAGACTGATGCCCAGCCAGTGTCTGTGCAATGTCCCCCACATTCCTCTCCCCACAGTTACTGACTGCTGAGCCTGACACTTCAGTATCCCTCTGCTCAGTCCAGCTCAGGTGTCCTGGCTGTGTCCCCTCCCAGTCTCTTGCCCACCCTTCAGCCTATTTGTCAGAGGGACAGCAGGAGAAGCAGAAAAGGCATTGATCATGTGCAAGCACTGTTCAGCAACAGCCACAGCACTGGTGTGTTACCAGCACTGTCTCAGCCACAAATCAAACACAGCAGCATGTGGGCTGCTGTGGAGGAAGTGAACTCCATCCCAGCCAGACTCAGTGCAACAAATTAGGAAGTGATTTTAAAGAGATTCAATGCTTTTTTTTTGGATGTGTAATTTGCTCTTTAAGTGTACAGCTTTACCACTGTGATTTCAGTGTTTATAAGCTTGGTCACTTGGTCAGAAATTTGGGACGAAGGCTCTTGCTGTATGCAGGAAACGCAGGGATGTGCTGATGTTAGCTAACGCAGGAGAGCAAAACCCAGCAAGATGGCTTTTCAAAAACTGCTGTCTTCAATCTGTACAAGTTTACTGGTAACATGGTGATACATTCCTTTAACAAAATCTGGCCATAAAACCAATGTAAATGCACTAGGATATCACTGACCTCTTAATTAACCAGTTCTGTAAAATCTGTTATTAACCCTGCTCTGCAGATTTTTAATACCCTTGGTACCATTACACTGAAATACAATTTAATGGAAAGCATGGTTTATTTCTCCTGATATTTAATCTTTTTAATGCTTTCTTGGCAACTGTATTTGTAGATTAACAAGCAGCTCCAGGCTATAGGACTCCTACACTTTTGCAGTACCCACTGAACTGTACTCTTGAAAGATACAAGACATTATATATGTCCTGTTTAGCAAGATCTGGATCCTTAAGTATAATTTTCAATCTGTGAAACAAGACCAAATGTTAGTTGTACAATAGTACAAATTACAGGGGCTGAAGGTGGTAAATTGTTTTGAAGGGTTATGACATGTTCTGAGTATTTCATGATATGCAGTGTTTTCCTGGCAAAACCTTCCATGGCAGCACAGAATAATTTACTTGTGGCATTTCATACCATGAAATCCTGACTGCTGAGATCGGGATTAATTTCTTTCTTGCAGCTTTAGGTTTTGCCAGAAGGGTGTTTTTTGCTGTGCTGAAGTAGCCTGTTTAATTAATGGTAGCCTGCTGTATTACATTGTTTCTGTCTCAGACTTGTAAAAAAAACTGTGTTCAATTTGCAGTCATCCTGGTGTTACTTTCTGTACATATTTTTTTAAAGCTGTTTGCCTTACAATTACTTCTTTTATTCATCAGTGATCAAGTAACAGTACAACAGATTTCACTCCAAATTAGAATAACATACAACTGAGAGACAAATTTTTGTCTTCCGAAAATGTAATGCTGGGCATATCTCCCTCAAAGTACAAGAAAATTGTAGTGTTATCAGTTTATGCACAATAGTAATTGTTTTGAGAAGCCAACAATTTCCTTTGTGTGGAGTGAAAAGCAAATGTCTCTGGTGTGGGCAAATGAATTGGGATGATTTCTGGTGTTTTAGAGGTGATCACTGTCTTGTTCTCTTCTTTTTCCTGTTATGTGTTGTTAGAAAAGCATCCATTAAAACAAATTTGTGATGAGAAGACAATTATTTTACTTTTGAGAGTCTGATCTGTGTATATTTTTAATTCCCGTTGCTTTGAGAGATGAATTTTCAAAGCTGTGGATCATGAAGATGAAGAGGGTGACAATTGCTAAGGGTGAATAAGAAATAAAAGGCTGTGGTCTTGGAACGAAAAGATCCTTTTCATGGAAAATTCCTCTACAGTTGAAAATTGAGATGAATGAGCACAAAATCTTTTGTATTAATGAATTAACTATCTAGTCTGTACATATTAGTCAGCTTTTCATAACAGTTAGATAGTTTTAAATCTGTCTTTATGATAACTCTACAGGATATTTAGAGGAATACCGAGGTATGTGAAGAATTTAAGTTTCCATAGGATATAGGAAGGACTGAAACAGTAGCAGTGATTTGCAAATGTTTCCACAGTGAGTTTTATTCTGTGAAGTGGTAGAGAAGTGGTAAAACATGTAAGTTACAAAGTGGCTCAGAACCTGTATGTGAACTACTGAATACGGTTCAAAGAAGACGAATGATTAGTGGATGCTGAACGAAGGTACAGGTACACTTTGAGTTTAGCCTCTTGTATTGGTAAATAGCCACTCCTCATTCTCTAACACTTTTGATGTGTTTGCCTTAGCAGTCCACACAAAAGTATGATTTTTTTTTTTTTAATTCAAAAAAATAACTCCTCATTCACTAACACTGCATATTATTATTATTATTTTTTAATGTCACAGTCATCACGACTTTGATTTCAATTAGCATTTACTGTTTGTAATTGTCTGGAAAGTGTGCTATGAACACATAATTAAAAAAAAAAATGTTGCCTTTTGAAAAAGCTTTCAAGCAGCTTACAAACTGAGTCAACTTACCAAATGGATATAGTAGGAAGCATAAAATGTTGAGCAGTAATATTAGTGCACTGACAACCTGGCCTAGTAAGAGAGGGATTTTTTTGTTTTTATTTTTTCTCCTTAGTGTTTTGTTCTGGAGGTAGTATGGTTGGTGTGACTTGAAAGTGATCAGACAAGGTGAATCTCCAGTTCTTTAAATCCGTCTTCTGTATCCTAGTAGGCAGCACGGGGTGCGTGCCTGGTCTTTTGTAAATGCTTTCTTTGCAGATGTACCCAGCAGGAGACAGAAGCCGACATCGCCTGTCGGCAGAGCAGAGGTCACTTCTCCATAATGAACAGAAAAGAAATATAGGGTGAGGATGAGCTAAAAATAATCTCTTCTCATTGTTACTTGGAGTCAGAACATGGAACATATAGAAAATGTTTTTGCTTGAAGTAACTTGAATCTTTAGCAAATTTGATGCTTTCCAAGTAATTGATATAAAGGATGTAATAAATATGGCATCAAATGCTGCATTGAAAATTCCCATGGAATCCTTTTTGATGAAGGAAGTTTGACAAGAAACTGAGATGTGTCAGTATATGAATGACTGCTGATACTGTCATACTGCTACCCAAAAACTATATCCATGCTCATGTTTCTAATTATCTAGAGTTTTAGGAGGATATTGTTCCTTGCTTTTAATTTAGATCTGTAGTATGCATCTCAATTTCTGTCTGTTACACAGTGTTACACAAAGCTGATGTTCCTCAGTATGAGGAATTAGAAGTGTAGCTTGGAGGTCAGCAGATCAGATCCCCTGAGGCTGTGGACAAAGTCATTAAAGATTTCCACTGGGTTAGGGCACAAAGAAAGACCTGGATGGTCATCTTGTAGCTGAATCAGTTTTTCTCCAGCGTTTCTTCTGGGATTGGGATTTTGGAAATACCCAAAAGGTAGAATAAGGAGGTCAATTTTTTTGTAGAACTCAGTGCTGGAGGCTTGGGGAGGAGGACAAAAGGACCATGAAGTGATCCATGAGGAGGACACACAGAACTTCTAATGTGGCCAAGAAGCCTTTTTCCTAACTGCAGAACTAATTAAGGAATCTGCAGCTGAGAAAAGAGAAACTGAACAGGAGAATCTGTGTGTGGGTGAGGTGATCCTGGACACCACTAGCAGTGCTCATACTGAAGGATGAGTTATGGTCAAAGTTACAGAGAAAATTGTGGCCAGTGTGGATTTTCAGTGTGTGGTCCAGAGTTCGACATTACTAAAAATAGCTTATGGAGGGAGAGCTTTTGGAAAGTCCGTGTCATTGTTGGCAGCAGCTGCCATTGTCTCCCTTGCTGGCGTGGCGTAATGGCAGTGTGGCAGGAAATGCAGCCGGGGCGGGTGTCTGCCTGCACCTATTCACGGCAGATATGCTACTGTTACATGGCCCCAACACTGTCCTCCAGCTTCCTTTGGGTTTGTAGAAGAGTTGCTTCCCAGTGACATGTGGTGGCAGGCTTTCTGAAATAGGACATCGCACCCAATATGGTTTTAAAAATAGATTACAGGATTTTGACTCTGCTGCTCTTCTGCTGCCTTGTTTTGTGCAATTTGTGTCCTGTCATTTACAGGGCTGCAATGAATAATTTGCAAGGCAATAAATCTTCAAGTTTATTTTAGTTTCATGAAGTGAATTCTTGAAAGTACATATTTGCATAATGCATTTTTGGTTGTTTTAAGATAAAAACACTAACAGGAAATATAACTATCCTAGAAAAACAGAGCAAGAGGCTTTGGAGTTGAGAGCATAGCTATTTGCTGGAAGTCTGCTGGGCTACAACATCAAAATTACTTGAGCCTGTGAGAGTTAAATGACTTTCTCATCTCAAAGATGTATTTGCAATGTAAATGGATGAGATACATATGAAAGGCAGCAGATCTAAACAAGGAAGCGCAGCCTCTGCTTGCCATAGTGTGTTCTTTCATGCAGGTATAAGAAGTTTTCAAGAAAATATGCAAGAAGTGCTATGGGATCATGAGAGAAAAGCCTAGTAAAGCCTGGCAATCTTACAATATCTTGGGGAGTGGGGGAAGCTGACTCCTTCTCTCAGCAGATCTAAACTGCTGTGGAGAATTGAACTGTAATTTTAAACAACTGATTTAAGAGTTAACCTTTCCAGGCTGGTATGGTTCAGCGTCGTCATGCAGCATGCCCTGCAGTAGCTGATATTTGAGTTATCTCTTGGTCCTTATGGTGGATGGAGGCAATGAGTAATAATAATAATAACAACAACAGAATCAGAGAACAAGAATAAGACTTTCCCCCTGATTTTTGGGGGGTAGATAGGTCCCAAGGATTCAGCAATACCACAGACCAAAACTAGCATTTTGGTGATTAAGAAATGTGGTAGCTGTAGGCTTTGGAATCTTGACAGCATTGCAGCAGAAGTTCTGTGTAGATTTCAGAGTATACTGGGAGCTGTTGAGTTTAAATTGATAAAATTATTAAGGCAGCAGAACTCAAATAGTTCAGAGCTGGTTTGTGCTGGAGTGAACAGCTAAGCGTAAGGGCTGAGGAAGTTGGACTATTTCTGGAGCATAGGTGCTTGCACAGCTTTTGCAGGGAGATTACTTGGTCTGCTTTGGAAAAGCTCCAGGGGCCTAAAGATAAGGAAGATACTTTTATTATCTGATAAGTGACATGAGCATGATTTTTTTTTTCTTTTTTTTTTCCTTAATCATAAATTTGGTGGATATGTTGTTTGTGCTGTGTGGTATTTATAGTGAGGAACAGATTAAACTGTGGAAAAAAACTACAAACCAACCCCATCCTGTTTAGCAGTATTTCATCCCATGACATCTCTTGTCCTGGTTTTCATTATTTAATAGACTTCAGACTCTAACCTGGTTTGGAAGCAGAGCCTGTACTAACACAGGAAGGCTGAAAGGTAGAATGTACAGGGCAACCAAGCTATCATGTTTCCTTGATATTAAGTCCATCTTCTCTCCTTTTTTGCCCATTGATATTTATTATTTGTGCCTAATACTATGGATATTTACATTGTATTTCAGGGGTATGTATGTATATAGGCATATTAATGCTCCTCTGTGTAGGCTAGGGAAGATGGAGACTGGAAAAGTGAACAGACTTTCTGCATTGCCAGTGGTTTATTTCTTTGCTCAGGAAGATTTTAAATATTTTATTTTACTGATGCTAATACTAAAGTAATATTTTGTTAGTTTTTAGCATTTTACAGTAAGTCTTGCATAAAAGCCTGATTGGAAGGTGACAGCTGAAAAAGGGGGGGTGGGGGGGAAAGTAAAATATTTCAGTTCATTTAAGTAAATGTCTGAAATAACAAATATAATAATGCTAATATGTTAATAACATATACTATCAGACATATAATAAATATCTGTCTGAAAACTATATTTTGCTTGGGCAAGGAAGAAAGTCCACCATTCTGCATTCAGGTGGCATGAAACTGCTTATCTAGGCAGGACAGTGCCGTTGAATTGCTATTTTGGTCCCTTCGGAAACCGGGTGAAATAATATACCAAGGAGATTATGCTGTTAATCACTGAAACCGCTTGAGCAGCACTAAATAAGCCATGTTAATGTAACTTCAAGGATACTTGATGTCTGAAAACCTGTCTAGAAATCTTCTGCATTCTCCTCATATAAATCACTGTGGTACAAAGTAATAAATAAATAATAGTCAAGTGACCTTTGGTTTTGCAAACACAAGTATCACCCTGCAATTTGAAAGCCATTTTGCTGTATTTAACAGTAGTGCTTCCTCAAGTCTGCTCTGCTTCTGTCTCACCCTCGTAGATATTTTACATTTGTTACATGAGTTGTTTCAGCTCCTGTGCAAGGGACCAGCAGGATCATTCCATGCTGGCGTGTCAGAGTTCTGCTTTCTCCTAATTAAAGGGGAAAGTCATCAGCCCTTAGGCTGCTGGTTCTGCAGGACTGGTGGAGTGCTTCCTGTCTGACAGAACAGTCCTGGGAGCTTCTGTGCAGTTGGAGATGTGGGGATAAGGAAAAGCAGTTAACTATTAGACCAAGTGAAATGATAAATAAGGCATTGCAGCTCACTGAACTTTGCCATCTTTTTGGGAAAATGAACATTTTAAATATTAGTTTGTATTTATTGATTATGTGTAAGTTCTCTTTATTAATCTGTGATGTGTGACAAATCATATTCATCTCCTGTATGATGTGTGTGAGGATGAACTTAATTCCACCCTCACAATTTCAGAGTCTGTGACCCAGAAAATAAGAGAGTTGTATTTTGCAATTTATGAGATAATCAAAGTTTATTAAATGTTAATTTAGTGGTGGTTTGATTTTTTTTTTTTTTTTTTTAGTAGTAATAGTTTATCTGTGTTTTGGAAGGGTGTGGAGAGGAAATGGCCTAACACCTGTAATTAATACTTGTCACCATAATCTAATAGCTGGTTTATGATGCTATTATGTTTATGGAACTATTTGAACCCTCTTCATGTAAAACTTCTTAGTTTGGTTTATTTTAACAAATTGTTGTACATCTTCCTTCATCTTTTAAAAATCTGCTTTGCCATCAGAGAAGTTTCTTTTTATCCGACAGTTGGTGCCAGTCGATACCACTGATAACCTTTGGGCTCTCGTTCAAATTAACATTTAAATCCTGTCTGAAGTTTAGTGTATGAATGATCCCTTGCACTTTTGTTTTATCATGGCATTTTCATATCCTTTGTATTTATTCGTGGTTAACTAAATTATCATTTGAGATCTGTTAGCATTCAAATGAACGTGATAATGTCTTTAGGTGAGATTTTATTTTACCTGGCTGTTCAGTTGAAAAGGTAATCAATACTTGCGTATTTTTACTGGATGAGGAATAAAACTATTTATGTCACTGAGTATTTCTCATTTTATCTCACACGATAATGAATTCATCATGTATATCAGACAAGAATGTTATTTGATACTGCACAATCAATATTAATTTTAAAGGGTTTATTTTCATGCAACTGCAGGGAGATGAATCCCTATATGACAGCCTGGTTTTGAATGTTCATATGTCTTTGTTACTGTGTTTGAGAACTCAGATGCCATCAACACAACTTGAATAAGAAGTTGTCTTGTTTGATGTTATTTCCTTAAAATATATGAGGCTTTGGAAAAATTAAAACTTGTTCCATATAGTATTTATGCATTGAAATGCATAGGAAATAATTTCAGAATTTAAACTATCGTTAACTAACTCAGAGTAAAAGCAGCTGATTTTGCAGGTCAGCAGCATGAGTCAATTCATCAGTGAAAATTTAGCAATTTGTTGAAATAAATGGGAATTCCTTTAACAGTGTGTCCTTTAAGTCAGTGGGTTTTGCACAGCAAGAGTTGTTTAATCAATTTTGCTTGTGACTGTGGTGCTGGCAATTGGAAGATCTTGAGCTGCCATTCTTCCAAGTGTTCTTTGTGTGATTTCAGCACCATGAGGATTCACTTTCATCAGTTGGGTAAGATCATTTAATTTATCTCTTAGAGATGCAGTTTTGTTTTGGTTTTGTTTTTTTAGTTTTATTATTTTTATTACTAAGAAATCCTAATAAAAAAGCTGTGCCTGTTGAGGGGTTTGCCACCCAGAGAACGCTCTTTAGGAGTCAGTTTTGGCCTAGGGTGGTATTTACAGTTCTAACTACGTCTTGGCATACTGCTTGGATATATTTGGAGGTTTTTACACAGCTTGTAAGAACTTGTGGTGCAGTGTCTGTGGGAACAGACCTGTGCGTAGTGAGTGTGTAAAACCAGAGTGCATACTGCCATTGCCAGGTGTTGTATCTGGAACTCACAGGTCTTTGTTTGTCTTTCCTTGTTTGCTGTCTTTTGCTCTTCTCACATATGTGCAGAACTGGTACTTGCTGGACCAGTCCCATGCCTGTCACCAACCAGTTGCCTGAGTTGATGTCTTTGAGAGGGATTCCCAGTGTCAGCAGTTTTGCAGTTAACTGGTTGCGTTTACATGTTGGGTAGCTTTTTAATTCATGTTGAGTGCTCCAAAGAGTTCACTGAATGTGTTAGGAAACCACTGGAGATAAGGAGGAGAATCACAGTGATACTGTAGTGCCTTCTCATCAGAGCCAGCGTTGTGTCTGCTTGAGGAACAATTACACTTGTTGTGTTTTTGTTTCTTTGTGGTGAACATAGAGTGCTTCCAAATTTGCTTAATTTTCTTGGATTATATTATGCTTGTCCTCTGTCTTAAAAATATCAAGACTTTTGGTTTATCTTAGTTTCTTTGCTGTATTCTTTCAAGTATCATGTATGAGATCTCCAAACTGTTGCTTTGCCTGAACTTATGAGAAGCATAATTAAATTTCAGCAAATTGACAGATTTTCATATTTTCTTTAAAGCTGCATGCAGGTGATTCTGTATATTGGGAAATGAGAACTATTATTGTTTTCATATCAATATTAGTATTCTCTCTTTTTTTTTCTTGTAAGCAACTACTGTAATAGATAAGAATATATCTGTGCACAGGTTCAAACTTTTTTTACATATTTACTGACTATCCTATCATACTGCCTCTAATGTTTTGAGGATAACATGTTAATTTTTTTTCCATAAAAAAGCATTTTAAAAAAGTGGTTTCTGCGAGGATATTCATTACACTGATATTGCTGAATAGCCCTTGATGTTGAATTTGTACAGAGAACATACTAAGTTGACTCAAGGAAATTCATTAATTTAAATGTATGTCTATAAATGGTTTATCTGGATTTATTATTATCTATCTTCTATCTGTAGTGTTAAAACATTTCTATGACTACTTTTTATTTGTGCTAGGAACTGAAAAAGCTAATTGCTAACTGTGAAAGTTACACATGTTAATTTAATATTTTTATCTATTTGTTCATGAATTAAGCTGTCAAAGAGGAAGGGAAGCAACATACCTTGCACTCATATAAAGTAAGGGAAGCTATTTTATAATTCCTTAGTAGAATAACTGTGACAAAGTTATCATACTTCAGCTTGGAGACTTCAGTGGCTGGAAAGCCTTGAGCAACAGCCTAACCAACTGTTGAGGAGTAACAGGCTGAGGACATCTCCCTTTGCCTCCATCCCCAAGTAAGGGCATCTCTTAGAAGTCATAAATGCTTTTATTGCAATAGATGTATTTGGAGCATTCAGTTAATGTATCTTATTTCTAATATTTTTTTTGTAAATATTGAGGCCAGGTTTATGATGCCTAAAAAACCCCAACTTTCTAAGCCTTTTCCCCTTACAGTGAAAATTGAAATAGCCCCATGACTGCATGGCTCGTTGAGGCAAACCAGAGCCCTGGAACACCTCAATTAATAGCATTGATCTAGAGAACACGACTGGAGATCATTGACACTTGGTAATCTAAGTGGCCCAGTGGACAGCTTGAAGACCCCTGATTGCTTTGCAGTGTCATGAGGCAGGTGTTGATGCAGTAGCGTGATGTGCTGGGGACGTAGATAAGGTTTAGAGATGGACATTATTTCTCCTCTTAGATACTGCCTGGCCCTTCCCCTGGCCTAGTTTACCTCCTTCATTCCTCTCCTACTATCATCATCTCTTCAACCATTTCCTTCCTTGTAGAATTTTTTTTATCCCTCACTTTCAAGTTTTTAGTTTTCAAAACCACTGCTTTTGAAAAAAGATGCCAAAAGATGACATTGTGTGGCAAAAACATTTTGACGTGTACTAGTGGGTTTAAAACTGCCAATTATCTACCTACAAATTTGTCTCGGTCCATATGCTATATACATACTTAATTCTTTAAATCCTATATATGGAGGAAAATTAACTGTTTCTCTCAGTAATGATGCTACATTTCAGATGGAAATCCTTTTGGAGTTCTGTGGTATGTTTCTCTAGTGAGCATGTCATGGAACCCATACTAAATTTTCACTTTAGATCTTGTAAGAGTAGGCTTTGTTAGGTGTATTGCCTAAGATGCACCATATTACTGGTAAGATCATGATCAAAGCATGTTGTTAATAAAAACAAAACAAAACCCCTCCAAACCACCATGAAAATAAAAATTCTGAGCTTCTGATTAGTAGCTGGAAATAATGAACAGTAATCTTATAATGAAGTTCTATCTGTAACTTACCTCCTTGTCAGCAGTACACATTAATTTGTTTCCATGGTTTTGCAGATAAGTTGCTTGTCTTGCTAAATAATGTGCTTTCATGCAGAAACTCGTGTCCGTTTTCTGCTGAGTAAGTCTCTCTACAGTCATTGAAGATGCTCAGAAAGATAAAAATGAAATATTTGTTAATAAAACAACTGAATACTGTATAAGTAAATTGGCTAGATGCATACTATATGAATAGTATTTCTTGATGATAAAATCTAGTCTTTATAAATTAACTTAGCTTCATTAAAATTATTTGTAGTGATGAATGAGAAATTAATCTTTTGTGTATCATGTGCACGTACATTTCCAATAAAATTCTTTTGTGTTCCACTAAAGTAGTTACTACCTTCTCCCACCCCTGCTGTTCTGTCATGAAAGCAATTTGTTATGTTCTATAAAGAAAATTAGACATGTCCAATTTTTAAAGATACTCTTTTAAATAGGAGCAAAGGACCATCTTTCCAGTAATTTGTAACTAGTCAGTAATTTGAATTTTATGAGCTTAGAAAATCTATTTAGAAAATTTTATTTGCCATTTGCTCGTACAGGAGCAGTCTCAGTGTTATATAGCATCAGATAATTCTCATCATAAACCCTTGCAGTTTATTAAGTCTCTGGTACGTGCAGCTAAATAGACAGTTAACTGGCATTGAGGAGGAAGAGAACTAGGAAGAAGGGTTTGGTTTTTTCCAGATATCTTAATTCTTTTGCTAAATCTGAGTTTTGGAAACTCTGTATCCCTGATTTAGAGCAATGCTTTCAGTGAAGACCGAGGAAGGGGATAGATTCTTGTGGAAAGTGAGGTATTACATATTTAACATGCCTGTAAATGTATATATGTACATATCAGAAGAACAAAATCTTCAATGGAAAAAGAGGAGAGGAGAAAAGGAAGTTATAAACAGGAAAAAGTATTTTACAGAGCATTTATACCACTGGTTTTTCAATTGACATAAAGTCCTGCAGTCAGTGTGTTTTGGATATTTTGAAAGCAAACTGGTTTTATTTTATTGATCTTTTTAAAAAAAAACCAAACCCATAGAAAACCAAATACTGTTTCAATTTTGTAGAATAATCATTCTTAATCATTTGCTTAGCAAAACAATTTATTAAGCAATGAAGGATAACGAACCATAAAGTTTTAATTTGCCTTTTTTAATTGAGTTGTTAATTAGTACCCCTCCACAGTTGGTAACTCCCAACTCGCTTTTTGTTGCTTCTGTATCCAAGACACTTTAAGGAACCTAATCTATCTTAGTTATTCCAAAAAGACACTTCCATGAATCACATCTATAGGTGATTATGTTCTAACTGTGCTGGGGCTTCTGTGAGCGCATATTAATTATGTCAGTGGTTAATGATCAGGCAAGAAATATGTGAATGCCAGCAATGATTGTTTAGCAGAAATGGAAGAAATACCCAATGTTTTCTGAAAGTTTAAGTCCTGCCACTTCACTGAAGGTAAAAACTTAGGGTCACATTGCCCTGTAAGAGCATTAGTGAGGGCTTTGTTTGACACTTTTGATGTATGAGTACTGTTGAGATCTTGTTATCCATAATAATGAATATAAAAGCATCTATTTCTTCTGATGGCAAACATTGTTCATAAATTTAATTTTACTGCTATCTTAAATTGTAAATTTTACTCCTAATTAAGAATTTGAGTGAAGAGTTCTCAATTTCTGCTCTCATGAGCTTCACAGTGTTAAAGTGCAGGTTACTGGGTTGTGCAGACTGTTTGGTTCGGAAATGCCAAAGCCAAGGGTTAAATAGACTTGAATTGCCTGTAAAACATACAGCCTGGAACTGATTGTAGTATTCCTCATGGCTGCAGGGCTGCAGGACTGTGCCCTCAAAGAGAGCTTATCCACTAAGAAACAAATTTGGATTTCCACTCACTATATTAACTCTGAGGTTTTTTTATTCAGCATAGACTCTGCCTTTTCAGTCTTGCATCATAGATCAGTTTCCTGAAGCAATGGGTGATGCAACAGGATGGATGATGATGCTATCATAATTTGCTTATTTTTAAATGGTACAGATTAATTTAATAGAAAAGCATTTGGCAGCATTTTGCAGCATCTGAAATTCATTTAAGTGCCTTTTGATCTATTCAGAATAACCATGTGTTTGAAAAACAAATAAACAAAAGGAATAAAGATGCATCTGTAAACGGTAGCATGATCTTGAATTAATGAAATCTAAGTAGTCGTGGATATATAGTGTAGGGAAGCAGTAGTTGGTGACTGTTGTCTAAAGGGAAAACCTGAGCTAGAATTTTTATGCATTCATTTTTTTCTTTGCCCAAAGCTAGTTCTTAATGGGAAGGGTGCAGGGGATAGGAGAGGTTGTAGGAAGGAATTATATGCAGCTCCTCAGCCTCTAAAGACCTTTCATCCCTATCCAAACTTTCACATAATCTAAGGCAGCAGCAGATGACTAATTTACAACATCAGGTTATGGTGCCTCAGGGAACATATGCCAAGCATGAATTGATAAGACAGGCTGGTGAATTATGAGAGACAGGTTGATTTATATGCCTGATCTCAACTTTTTTAATTGAAGGCATGCCTTCCTACTGTAGCTTAGATGTCAGTCACTTTGGATGGGCCTAGTGCAGGAGAAGGTAGGGCTTAAACCTTGAAATTATAAAGCTCATAACTCAAAAGTGATTCTTGGTTCACACACATACACATGTACATGCATGTGGAGAAGATACTTGGCCATTGTGTAAATTTGCTGGCTTCTGAAAAGCTTTGGTAGCTAACCATGATAGTGGTTTTTTGGTATAACTTGAGTTTGATTTTAAGCATGCACAAAGTAGCCTGAACTCCCTCTCTGTTGAAAGGGTGATGGCTGCTCAGTGTTGTGGTTTCAGGTAGCTAATATAGAGAAGGTGCATTTGAGGACACGTTGGCTCGCATGTCCTATTATTTAAAACCTGGAAACAAATTAAAGAAAATGCTAGCGAACAAATTTGCTTTCTTCATTTTAATAAAAACCAGAAACTTGGATATTGACATGTTTCCATCTGTAAAGTAGAATATTCTTAGAGTTCACAGAAACATATTGCTGCTGTTAGTGAGTGATAGTAGTATTAACTGATTTCCTGTGAGGAGATTACTTTTCTGCTCAGTGAGCTTCATCTCTTTATTTTTGGCATGTCCTAAATATTTGCATCTCCTCAATAAATTTGAACACTCCCGCAGTCCAGTCTCCCTTTTGCCCCTTCCTCCCTCCACCCCTAAAGGAATCTCTACACAGCTTTGATAAGCAGTATGTTGCCTTATAATGCTATTCTTTCATAGATGCAGCCAATGTGATGGTCCCTGACACAACAGGAAGGCTTACGTGCTGTTTGTTGTCACTGTAAAAAGGTGGCTGAAGTTGTGACACCCTGGTTGTGACCAACTCACGTGTGACTCTTTCCCAATGGGTACCTGCATGTTCCTTACCTGCTGTGTCCTCTGCCTCAGGGCTGGGAGTAGGGTGCAGCAGGATGGGGTGGCAGGACAGAGCAATCTGAGCTGAGCAGACTTGGTGAGTGAGGATCTAGACCAAATTACAAGGATGCACAGAGTGAGATAAAGTGAGATACTTGGTGCACGAGAACACCCCAGGACAAAACCCACGCCCCATGTTAATGGAAGCTCTCGGGCTGCTGCTTCCATTCAGTGCTGTGTCTGTCAGCCGTCTGCCTCGGTGACTTTATCAACACAGCTGAGTTCAGGGAGAAGGACAATGCAGTGGAAATTCCCAAAACACAGTGGAAACACAAGTGTATTCTCTTAGTCGTGCTTCATATTTTCTTGTTATATAGATGACCATTGCAACTCCTCCTGTCTGCTTTATGGGATAATTCTCAGTAAGTGTCCTAGCCTTGCACAAGACTTCCCAGGTCCTTGAAGTTTACCTTAAACCTGAGGTGCTTTGAGTGGTATGAGTGTTCTCAGGATTGTACTGGAGGCAGCCTAACATAGGAGTTTTGGAATCAATACTAATGAAGTATGTTACAGGACCTACTAGAAAGTTTCTTTAGTCTTCATAAATCTGTTACAAAAATTGATTTATAAATGCAAAATTTGATTAAAATGTTTACATTCCTTTAGCCATGAAGAAAGCATTCACAATATTGGTGTAATGTAAATCAAATCTCCTTTCTACCTTCTTAAGGACTTTTTTCTTGCTTCTGCTACTTCTCTTTTGTGGAAGGGAATTTGGTTGGGTTTTTCATTCCCAAAGTGTAATGAATTATATTGGTGAGTGCTTGTACCTGGCATGACTATAGAGGTAGGCTATATAGTTCTTCCTCAGGAATCTTGTAATAAGAAATAGCCCAGTAAGACTATTAAAAGCATAATGAAAACCTCATTCAGTTTCCTGTCAGTTTTCAGAGCTGTAAGTGGCTTCTAATTTGCACAAGATTGGAACAGCGTTGAAGAATTACAGTAACTAAGTGAAACACTCATTGGTTTTGCAATTTTCTGATAGCATCCCTTGTAATTTCTTGTAATGCATTTGTAGCGAAGTACAATGACAAATGTCAAGGCTCATTGTACTGGTTTTACGCACGTCAGCACTAGGCTAGGAGGTGTAATGTCAGCTTCTGTCTTGGGAAAAGCTAGTGTAACTGCTGGATGCTTTCCCATTGCTAGTTATGTTATAGAAACAATCATTGTTTTTAGGTGGGGGAGGAGTGGAGAAAAATAATTGCTTTCCAGTTAGTTTTTTTTAATATTTTTTAGAAATTCCAATGATAAAAAGTAAGCCTGAGAGGCCTATTGAAAATACAGCTTGACATTAGCAAATGAATTCTGGATATCCAGTAGATATTTCCCATGACAAACCACACAGCGCTAGTGGTTATTAGTTAAAGCAAACATACATACTTTTAAGCTAGCATTGTGCAGCTTGCTTCCTTGAACTCTTTTGATGACTAGTTATGTTCAGCAGTAGACTACTCATAAGAATGTGGTGACAAAAGCTGATCTGCATTTTGAGATAAGTACAAATAAATGATTAACTGAAAATATAAACCAAATACAGTTTAGTAAATGCATGAAAAAGTGACTACATACAGTGGAGTTTATCTGAAGTAAACAAAATGAAGTCTTGCTGTTGATCTCTTACTCTCCTGCAACACACTTTCCGTATTATATAAAGCTAAAGGAAGTTTCATATGACTGTGAACAAAGATTTGTGAACATGGATAATTGCTTGAAGCTGATTTTTTGTCTGCTCTTGTAGTTGTGTTACTTGGATGGAAGCAACTATATTTGTAGTATACAAATTGATTGTAGTCATTGCAAAAAAACCTTTTTTGTAAACCGATAATAACTACAGTTATGTGTTTAGAGACTGGTCAAAGAGAGAAGTCTTAATTAAAACAATATTCACTAGATTCCATCTGATTTGGTTAGTTAACGCTGTTCTGAATGACAAGTGTCTGAAGATAATATTTTTTGCAAATAGCTACTTGTCAGAGCATCAACAATATTCACGGTCCCTGGACTTGTCCTACTGCTGTTGCTTTTTGTTCTCTACTGCGCCTGTTTCCACTGTTTTCTGCTGGTTTTAATATGCCACTTTTAATATGCCTATGACTTAGGTCATCCATTGTCTTCACGCATGTTGTCTCCCAGTTTTATCCTAGTCATCCCTCTCTTAAGAGCTGTGTGAAGATTAGTAGGCTCAGATTTATAACTAATAAGATTAATAGATTAATTTTGATTTTGGTTTAGATAGGCAGTTGAGTTGTCTGTCTGTGACACATAATTTATGTGCTGTGTTGCACAGTTGCTTATCATGTAGCTCATACCCGATATATTTACTGTAAGACAATTTCATCTGTTAAATAGAAAAGCAAGCAGTATTGCCATTTTCTTAGCTAAGGTCTGTCTAGTAAAAATGACAGAAAATGCTATTTTTATACGTACAATAAATTGTTATTAATCATCATGGAAAAACTAGACAACTAGACTCTTGAGAGAGAGAAACTTCTACATGGAAAAAGGGAGAGAATTTTTATGTGACCTTCAGAAACATGTCCAGTCTTGCTCTCCAGCATTATTGTTGCTGAAGGAGAAAAAAAAAACAACACTTAGTGATTCTTCTCCAAACTATTGATTCAAAATACAAACCCATCGCAATACTGTCTGGTCAGAATTTTTTTCTGACCTATACTTGAGAGAATTCACATAGTATGATGGGTTAGATGTCTGGTTTCTGTTAGACCTATTCATACAGCTAAAGAGCATTAATTTTGAGTTTAATGAAAAGGGGTTTAATTTTTAGTTAGCTATACAATTAATTCAATTTTTTTCCAAAAAAGACCTAGAAGGATTTTTTTTTTCCTAATGCTTTTCTTCTGGCAAAGCTCTATTTTGGAGTATTTTGCTTGTGAGCAAAATGCTTCTGTAGCAATGGTTTGATTTTTCTATACAGGAGAATGAATGTTACTTCTGAACTAGACAGGTTGCACATAACGCATGTGATTTCATATTTTGGTAATTTCTAAAACTACTTTAAAAATTTGCAATATCACGTGTGCATGAGCAAATTTAGGGTTATGCAAATTATCTCTAAAAATATCGTGCATCTGGATTATTTTTAGACTCTAAAGCATGGTAAAGAAAGGAACAGGGCACAAGTTTAGAAGTCACATTGTGAATTTTGCAAGGCATGCTGTAACATGTGATTTGAGAAATGTTCATTTTAACAACAGTTGTTCTCTTTTATCCTCTGAAACACACTGGTATAGATCTTCATCAGTCAAGGGTCACTTTGCAGAATTGTGCCTATTTTTTTCAATACAGGGATAAAGCAAAAGGTATGTGTTTAGGTAATTATTAGAGGCGTTTGAAAAGAATCCTTGGAAAAACATTGTATTTTTGAGTTTTCTTAGGTAATGTAGAAAATTGAAGCTGTCATCAAGTTGCAGAAAGGAACAGAAATTGAAACAGCGATTAGTAATGTCATGGTATGTAGGTCTGGTTGGTAACATTATTGGCTACTTCTGCTGATTCTTGGTGAAACAATGCTTGTCTTAATCAGATTCGATGTCAATAGGGCATGCATGTTTTTTGAATGACATTTGTAATGAGTAGACTTTAAAATGAAATACAAAGGAATTGCTCCTTCTTCATTTGAAACACTCGGTATAGAGGTATGATTAAATTAATACATTTAATATTTTATTAAGCCATATTCCAAAGTATGAGGGGAAAAATGTTGTTTCAAGTTAATAAATCATTTGGCTTAAGTTTGAGTTTAAAAACAATTCTGTGTTGTTGATAAAACTGACTAGGGCTGTGAAAATATGACTGGACACACTTGCAGTATTTGGTCTTTGAAGGTCTTGTCTAGACTACTCAGTGCTACACTAGAATGGAGCTTTTGGCATAACTGCTGCGATCACTGCCGTGTCAGCCAGGCCCTGCTGGTGGTACCTGTCACAGCCCAGGTGCTCTGTAGGTTTTCCAAAATAATTAGGTGAAGAGTCCCAATGCTCTCCCTCAGTGTGCTCAGTGGCAGTTCTTCTCTTGCCACAGTGAAACAGGCGCAACAGCAAGTTGACTTCTACCTGCCCAGTAGGTTTTGTCAAATAAAAAGTTAGATAAGCCACAAACTCTGCATGGTTTTGTTGTCTGTTGTGTTTCCAAGGGTGCTAGCTCTGTTACTGATGGTTGTACTTTGGATTGAGGCGATTTTTTATTTCCTGCTGATCTGATTTGCACTTGAATAAGCACAATGGCTGATTTAAATGTAAAGACCATGTGGACAGCAGGAAAGGCAGCAAGAGATGCCAGGGCAAGGAACAGGGGAGAGGAAATAAACAGAGGAGAGGTGGTTGATAGATGGTTCCCACCTCAATCACACAGTAAAGTAGTTGTGCAAGTTGGGGATCAGAGAAAACATGCTGAGTGATGACAAACTGTCTCCTTGGCCAGCTTTCTCAGGTCAAAACTGCAGTGCTGCTTAAAAACCCTCCAGTCCTTTGTTTACATAGCATATGGAGTTTTTATTTATTAGCATTGAACCATGCTTTCTCTAACCTTACTGAAAACAACTGATCCAGAAATGACATGGCTTTTTATTTCTCCAGTAGTGTTGCCTTGTGTTATACATTACTTGGGACTCCTTTTTTTGATGTATAAAAAAAGGAAAATACAAGTTACTGTTAACTGAAACTTTGATACATGTTCATGGTATTGTAGAGTTTAAAAAGTTGGTTTTTTTCTTTTAATAATTTGGTGCAATGCAGTTTCAGAGTTTGATAATGTAATCAGCTTTTAGTAATTTTTTTCCTGCGCAGTGATTCACGTACCATGAAATTTTTTCATTAAACCACTCCAAGGGTCACCAAGTAGAGAATATAAAGGACCCCAGATACCTCTTCAGCATAATCAGTTCACTTCAAATTGGCTGCTGGCCATAATTTTACTATGTAGGCTGTTTAATTGCACCACTGGATTTTTTCATCATCTGTTGTTTTAGAAAATTAATAGAACAGGAACAAATATGTAGTTGATACATGGGGTGTTATTCTTTAGGATGATGCTACTCTAGTTTCAGATCTCATCACTTTGTCATGAATTTGAGGGAGTGTGCAGTAATAGCAAGCTTGCACAAATTAAGCATTTTAGACTGCTATAGCATGCATATAATAAATTTTGCATGCTCAGTAGTTTTGGTAATATCAGTATGGCTTTATACAGTCCACAGGGGTGGACATCAGTCCCAATCTGAGAGAGAGGGAGGCTGGTCAAGCATCTGTCTGATTGCTGCTGTGGAATATGCTGCAAAGCCTTGGCAGTGCTAGTGAGCGAGTAAAGTCCATAGGCAGGTTTGGTCTAATTAATTGGAACTGTTAAAGAGCTGTAGTGTGAGGGTATGTTTGCAGATTCTCTGGTCTTCCATTGTATTTCTCCTGTTTGTAGTCACAAAGATCCTGGGCAATGTACAGAGCCTTATGCTTCTTTCCTACTTTGAATCCTGCAATTTAAATATGGACTTAAATTTTTGGTTTGGGGTTTTAGGAGCTGCATGGAAAGCTATTTAGTAAAATGAATGTGCAGCTTTAATCTAGTTGACTGAATATCAGCCTATTAATGAACTACTGTTGTGAAATATGTATAGCCATTACTTTGGTTTCTAAATTATCCTCACTTTCAAGTCTTATTTAAATTCTTAATAACCTTTATTAGATAGAGGAGAAAAGATTCCACCCGGAAGCCTTCAACCTCTATCAGAGCTGATAGAATACACTAATAAAATCATGTGCTGTATGAAAAGTGAGAATTACAGTGTAGTATAATATTGTCTAAGCTAAGCTAATGGAATAAATTAATTAATAGGATTTTTGATAATTAATTTGTAGGAAAAAATCATCTGAAAGCTGATTTTTATTTTTTTTTCTTGGCTGTAGTTTTCTTCACTCATTTCTCTGAGTGTACCCAGAGAAATATTGAGTGGCTATTGAAATTCCCAGAGGAGTGTTTGCTTCAAGGTGAATCAGGAATGCTGCCATAATTCAGGAGGTAGCTTCTGGCATCAGATGAAAGTCAGATCACCTCAAGTTTAGGTCAAAATTTAGAGGCCTCCCTGGAGTGTTTATGCTTATATGTATTGTCCAGATAGCTTAGTGGAAGAAATGCCTCCCAGTGGCAGGTCATGAATCTAATTACCTTAGAAACACTACTACAGGAGCTTGACTGAAAATTACCATGCAGTGTGTGCCGTTTATGGCCTTTTCTTTTAAATTGTGTCTACTGGAAGAACCACATAATCCATGGGGTCTTAAACACCCATAACTAACCAGATCATATTTTCACTATAGAAAATAGGTGCTAGGAAACTTCTTCAGACTAGCCACCTGAAAGAATCACTGCAGGTAGATTCTCTAGATAGTTTTCTACATTGATAGCTTTGAATCCTACAAAACAAAGCCTTTCTTAGACAAGGGGAGAATTGTGGTTTTAAGAAATTAATAGGAGAAGTAAACAGTTTATTTTTCATAATGCATTCATTGTTTCATGTGGCATCTTGTTTAGACCTCTCCTGACTTTTCAGGTCTTAATTCTGACCTGTGATGTGTACTGACATCATAACCATCTAGCAAACTAACCTCTTGTGAGCCTTCTGTAGTTCCTCAGTTGCTCAATACCCACAGCATTTAAAGCATACGAAAGTGTGAGATTCAGAATTGGAGATTTAATGTGCAGGAGTGCAAGGTACCTTCTCCTTGGAAAAAGGCTGTAATCGGAGGAGAGGAGACACCCTCCAGAGCTGAAGGGTTTTGAATCTTTCTGAAAAAACATCTGTGCTTCCTGTGCTGTAGGGAGAAGTGAGAAGCTGTAGCTTGTATCTCTGAGAGGTCGCCTGGGTTTTGTTGACTGTCTTCAACCCGCTCCTTTGCCCTTGTTCCAGTGGAATTGGACTGCTAAAGGTAAAATCTTACTGGAGTTCTAGGATAGAGCCTGTTTGTGCTGCAGACATGATTACTTTGTAGCTGTATGCTGTGTAACTAGATGCATGGGTTTCCTTTGGGAATTGTCACAGGTAGGTGACATTCTGGCTTAGACAGTGTGTTTCTTATTAGCACAAAGGAGCATAGCAGTTTGGCTATACACTGACATCTGTATACGCCGTGTCTGACCACAAGCCTAGAGAGGATTGGGGAAGGAGGGAAAACAAGTGTAAGACTGAAGGTAAACCTTTAAATTTAATGACATCTGTAGTTTTTTTAAGTATTTGGGATTTTTTTATCAGAACCTATTGACTTGCCTTGGTTCTTTGATGTAAAAGCTATCCAGAGTTGATTGAACTCCTCATTATCCTTCAGCAAACAATTAAAAAGTGAGAAGACATGTGAAGTCATACAATAATAGTAACATGTCCTGTGTTCTTCAGAAGGAAGGAAGTCTCTAAAGTGTCTCTAACTTGTGTTTGTGTCCTCCTGGTTTTCTCTGTTTCTGTCTATATGCCTTTAAATCAGTCAAACATAAAAAGCTTTATTTGAAAATTCTGGATGTTGCTGAAATGGAACTGGTGTTCACTGAGTAGCATGGACACAGCAAGCCTTGCTGTCACAGTGCTGGTGGAGCTGTGCTCTTGGGAAATACAGTCACTGTAGAGCAGCTGCAAGGTAAGGATACCAGATATTAGTGGATGCTGAAGGTTACAGCATGCTTTGTAAAAATGCTGGGATTTGGATTTCGTGAACTAAGAGCACTGGGCTGCAGTTTGCACCTCCTTCCATTGTGCAGTGCTCTGTTAAATGATCCAGTTGTGGGTTTTACAGTAGCTCTCTTTTGCTTTGCTATGAACAATTCAGTAGTCTGCTGTCCCTGAGACAAGCTGGTCTGCGGGTTCTGTAGGTTTCTCTCATGAGGAGTCTGACCAGACCGCTTTCCTCCGGGTTCAGCAAGTGGCAAATAATTACATAGGTTCAAAACCTATGCAGAGCTTCAAGTAATTTGTATGCATGCTGTTGAACTTCATACACGTGAATGGTTGCTGTTCATAGTGGTTGTGCTTATCAAGTTATTTGGTTGATTAAAAATAATACTAAAAAGAAGGAGAATTAGTTTTCCTTAATTCCTAGCTGAAAATGAAAAAAAAAAAAAAGGCATTTTGAAGTTACTGGAATCATTTTGGCATCAGACACATTTGTAAAAACTGTGGTGTAACCTTTGGAATGATCCAAACCCTGTTTGCAGTTCAGAAAGTGTATAAAAACACCAACTGTGGCCTCTGCTGGAGCTGGTTCCGAACCAGCAGCCCTCCTGGGGATTTCTATTTTTGGAGGAAAAAAATGCTTGAAGAGAAGGAATTGAAGTATCATAACACAGGATGAGAGAAAAATTAATAAACCTGCTTAGTTTTAATGTGAAAAACAAATGCTATAATCATAGTATTAGGATATCTTCAAAAAACAGATATATGGAAAGGCTTTTATATGGATTTTTTTGTGCGTTTAATTGGCAATTTGCATGTTATTGGGAAGGGGGAGGTTATTAGGTTTTTTTAAACCATGCTAAGGATGTGAAATACTTAAAGGCTAAAAAGGAAAATGTAGGCGCAAATTACAATCAGATAATGTCCAAGCTGATTTTACTTCTGTGGAAATAAATTGCTCTAATTTTGTTAGTTGAACACTGTGGCAGTTGTATCTTTTGTAGTATGTTATAAATTTTGTCATATTTTTCCTGGATTTCCTTATGGTGCCTTTAATTAATCATTGAAAAAGTGTATGCTATTGTGTTAATGTCTCTATTCTGGACATATGATACAGTAAAAATGAAGATACCTAATGTTACTTATGAGTGATGAAGAAATACAGCTTCTAAAATTTCTAACAAATCAGGCCAGGCAGAAAGCCAGAGGTTTGTGTCGTCCCATGCTCACGTGCAAGGTGATGGTGGTTGCATGTGTCCTTTCATCATGTGAGAAGATTTTATTTACTTGTATTGGTTTAACTCGTGTAATTTGCCCATAGCAGTGCTTCTCAACAGTGCAAGTTTCATGTGACAAGAAGCATCTAATCTTAACTATGGCACTCGGCATAACAGTGTACCTGATTTAGATGAAGAAAATCTTGGTAGTAATGAGGAAAGCATTACTACAGGTACCCAAGGCGGTAGTAGAGCAGATGCAGTTGTACTCGAGGCACGCTGTTGTGGGTTGCACGTTAAGAAACCACAGAGCAATAATGTGTTTACTTGTGTGTTGTTGTTAAAAAAAAAAATCACAATTTTTCAGTTTACTTTTCCTAAAATGGAGAATTGTCTTAAAGCTTGACAGAATAAGCACATCTCAACAATTCCTGTTGATAATTTTAAATGGTTGAAGTAACTGTGTATATAGCTTTTCTTTTATCAAGAGCTTCCAGTGTACCAGTGAAACAAACTTTTAAGAAAGCCCTCACAAATTCAATCAGTTAAAGTAATGGAATGTACATGATTTCTACAGTGGGATTAGTATTGCCAAAGGAAGTGTAAACTCAAGCTCCATCTGCTGGGTGGCAGTGACAGAGGTGACAGTGGTGGGTTGGCCTTGGCAAAACCAACCAAAAGCCCACCCAGCCGCTCACCCCCCCGCAGTGTGGGTGTCTGCTCTGGGGCCACTCCTCCTCCCACCCCTGCCCCTCTCTGCAGGGTCTCACTCTTGATTCCCCCTCACCTCTCAGGGCCCGGGCAGGGCTCTGCCCTGTCACCAACATGGCTGCCTGAGGCACCTCCCGCCGCGCTGAGGGGCTCAGCTGTGCCCTGCGCTGAGGGGCTGGAACCGCCCAGAACCGGCTGGAACCGGCCGAGTCCGGCTGGGGGCAGCGCCCCCCTCCCCTCACAGAGGCCCTGCAGGCCCGGCCCGCGCCCGGCACCGACACTCGGTACGGTGATGTACTGGAAAACTAGATTGTTTTCTTCATTTTTTTTTCTTCTCTAAAACCTCTGAAATTCTTTATTCTTTGGGTTCTCTTTAGTTATTACTTACAAACAGATAAAAAAAGAAAATGAAGGAATGGAAACGAACTGTGGTCAGTCTTCACAAGTAGCAGTTTGGGGGAGCGCTACGGATCCGTACGTGTGGACTGCACCTCTCCAGCTCCATTGGGAGCACTTGGGTTTTTCGGTGGTGCAAGGGGCACTTGTGAGTTCCCCAGTACTGGTGAAAATGGTGTGTGTATCCCCATGTTTTTATCTTTTTGAGAATGACAGGGCAACTTAATAAATTCCATTGGTAATCGCGGTTTAATTCTTAGGTGTAGTCTGTGCTGCTCTGTTCTATTGCTGAAGTTATTTTTATGAGAAATCCATACCTGTTCTCCTTTCGCTAGTGGTTTTATCGGGGGGAGGTCTCCCTCCCCCTTCCAGCTGCCAGTCCTGCAGGCTCAGCCAGCAAGCTGCAAATCCTTTTATTCCTCACTAGCAATAAAAGTTCAACACATCAAATTATCTCCCCATTTATTACTGTGCCACCTCATCAAAAGGCTACTGCGGGAGAATTTGTGAGAAGTGATATATCCTGCAGATATAACTGAGCCAAGACATAACCAAGGGTCTCTTAAAATAAAAAATGTTACTCTCAGCTGGGTCCATTCTGTTCTCTGTTTTGTCCTATCACTCACCTTCCCCACAAAATTGTCCTTCATTTTCTTTTCCCCCTGAGCCTTTCTGTCACTCTTCTCCTCTTTCTCCCTTACTCAGTCCAGAACAGGCACCTACGAGTAATTCCCCGGTTTCATCAGACCTGAAAAATTCACCTTCCCCATCTTGCGTTCTTAATAATCTTTTTTGGGGAAAAAAAAATAGTCTTTATTAGATGAAGTAGGGAAGCATTGGCTACTGCCTTAACTTGGGCAGTGCTGTAAATCACAAGCTCTAGATTGAGCTGTCCAGTAAAGCTACACTTTTTTCCAGTGGGAACCGATTGAAATGCATGTTTGGTAGTGTATGTTTCTTGAATCTGATTGTTCTGAGAAGTACTGAACCATGCATGCAGAGCTGCACCCTGCTATGTTTGTACACCCAGCTGCAGGCTGTGGAAGAGGGAGGAAACAGATATTCTGAAAACCTGTAGAAATTTGTTGTCCTGTGAGTTTAAGGCATGATGAAGAAATGTAGGTGTGCTGTAGAGATGTGAGACAGAATGTAATGCTGCCTTGGATTCAGGCTCACTGAATTTTGTGCATTACTGGATGTCTTTTGTCTAACAGAAACAGGTTACTTCTGTTCAGCTTGTTAGCTCTATGAAAAAGAAACTGAGCTTGAAATCGGATCCTTGGGGCACTGGGTAACAGGAGTTACTGAGCTTGTCCTGGATTGCGTTTTTAGGAACATGACTCTGTAGTCATGTCACTGTTCTCTTGATTCATCAGCCACAGCCTTTGATGACCTATCCTAGTGTACTTAAAAGATACAGAACAGCACTGAGGTATAAAATGGTCTTAGAGAGGAAAATGCTTCAAAAAAATTTTTAAATTTTCCTTAGGATTTCTTCTTGAGCATCCCAGTCAATTAACTTCTACACGGGTGGTTGTGTGCGCTTTGATTTCAATATTAAAGTTATCTTAGGAAAATCACTGTCATTAAGAAACTTTTGCTCTTGTTTATGGGAAATAATTTTTTTAATGGGTACTTTTTCACCAGAATTTTTTTCTCCTTAGGGATCGTATTTTATTTTTTCTTTTTACCTTGAATTATTAGTAGTTGAAACTGTAATTTCAACATGAAATTACAGGGTTTCATGAAATGTACAGAATCCTGAGCCACTGATACAGTTTT
Source organism: Caprimulgus europaeus (assembly GCA_907165065.1). Next base: position 14,508,859 of record OU015540.1, on the reverse strand, counting down.
AACTGTCAGTAAATGGCGATGTTGTACATAACTATTTTGAGAAGTTAAACATTTAAATGAAGATCTATGTTACTGACTAGTTTTTAGGATGGAACCACCTATCTTTGAATCTGCTATTAATAGAAATTGCAGTGAATAATATAATGGTCTTAATGGTAGCCAGAATTACGGCCTGCTGTGGCTTCAACTTTTAAGACTCCTGAATGTTTCTCTGTTACCCTTGGCTAGAAGCTTGCCCTCTTCTTTGCTTTGTGTTGTAATCTTTCCTAATGCTTTCTTTTTAATAAGGCAAGGTTAGCTGGAATAAGTCATGCATTTGTACTTGTTTCAGATGTATTTTTAAAAGTATAACTGGTTTTGTTTTCAGCTTTGTAAAGATTTATCATAACATACTGTATGTTGTTAAAACTTGTAGCAAATGTTATATACGTGCCCTAAAATATTTTTATTTTAAGTCTGAAAATGGAAACAACAGAGTAAATCCTGATATGTTTATGTTCTTGTCTTGTTTTGCTTTTACAGAAGTAGGCAATTAAAACATGTATGTATATTACATTACAGTAGAGTAAAAATTAGATTTGCATATGGTGGTCTGTCATCTCTCATCCTCTAAACCATATTCCTGCTCATCAGTTGGCTTATGATTTTGATTCCAGGTTATCTCTGTTTATACTGCTGTGTGCCAGACATAAAAGCAGCCCAAACTCATGCTGCCCTGGCATTGTGACAACACACTTGATAAAAATTTAAAAGAGAACACAAGTAATGTTTCTCAATAATCTAAATTTTTCTGTTTCTGTGTAGATACATTTAAATATTTATTGGAAGAGGTAGATTGTATACCTTCTGGCTAAATGTTGTATGTGTGCCATATTGCTTATGGCATTTACTGCAAGCTATTCAGTAAATCAATACATTAGAAATAGAAATTGCACATAGTATGTCGTGGTCGTGGAGTCTTTTGTCTGGGATTCAATTTGGATCTACTGTGTGATGTAACAGTGTAACATACAGTACTGTGGCCCCTTACCCATGTGGCTTCTGTTTATTGATTAACTTTCTTGTATTGAACAGTAGATAATCCATAGAAATCAAGGGAAGATAATTGCTACCTTTGGTACTTGTGTTTGCTTGCTTTAGGGAAGATAGATGAGAAAACAGTTGTTAAATAAGAGCATATATTTAAAGTCTAAGCATAGATTCTACAGACATGGTATTTCTGTGTTTGTGTTGATGTGTACAGACTTCTTGATAGGTGCAGGACATGAAGCAATGACTTGTATAATAGTTTTAATTGATGTTGAACAAAAATTTGCCGCTGGAAAATGGAAGAATTCAGACCATTTGGAGCTTAATAATTACTGCTGCTGTGGTGCTGATTTATCTGCAGTGACGTTTTGCAGAATGGTTCAGGAGAGAAGCAGCTTCAAGTTATTTTTGTTTCCCTTCGAAAATGTTGGAAACACCAGAGAAGCATTTAGGAGAAAAAGTGAAGCTTGTTTCTGAGTTTCTGTTGAAAACCACTGTTCTCAAAATATGATTCTGTTTTTCTACAAAAAATTATTAATTCAAACATAATTCTGATCTTTTAGAGTCTGGGTAAGTTCCACGTGTACTTGTTACCAGTATGGTACAGCATAGTGGATGACAAAACCAATATAATTCAGTAACATTTTGGGATTATCTAGTAAAAGGTGTAAATTAAATCCCAAGCCTAGGGCTCCTAATGCATACAAGTATAAAATTAGTTATGTTTGTTAGGAAGCAGCAAAAATCCACATGTAAAGTGAGCTGTTGGCTTTTTTGTTGAATGGCAGGTCATGAGTTTTGTTTTTTCACCAATTGTGCTATATTTATTTCTTTCAATTACCTTCTGTTATACTGTTTGGTTTGGCAGTATAAGCTCAAGGAATAACAGCAGCTCCTTAAATACATTGTATGTCTGAGTGGACTTATGCAGCCTGTGAGACAATGATTGAAATCACTGCATTTGGGACTGTCAGGGCCACAGGGCACGTACTAACTGTTAGTTCAACTAGTTTTGAAATGTAAATGAAAAATGGAATGGACTTTTTAGATCCTTGTTTACAATCAGAGAAGACATATTAACAATTAACTTTTTATAACAGTTTTTTCTACTCATGATCAGTGAGTTAGAATTTCTCTGTTCACTGTCCTGTTTGCCCTGTTGCATTCATACGAATACATATGAAAGTTAAATTACTGAATCAGTCAATAAACTGATTTATTACAATAACTTCATTTCATCCTAAGGTAGTAGGGTCTTATGTAGGGTCATATTAAAAATATTTGCCTTTTCCCTACAGATAAGTAAATTAGATTCCTTGGTGAGAGTACCTGCAGTACTCTTGGTGAAAGTAAGATACTCAAAATGTATCTTATTCCACGTTTGCTGTTGCCATCAGGACTTTCAGATTAAGGTGACTAGGTTTTGTTATGCTAAATAGGAGGAAGCCTGTGCCAAGATCCAGGCGCTCTTGACCAACTCTTGAAATGTATTATAAAATGTGTTAAGGGGGCTTGCAGAGTTGCCCAAATTTTGAAAGAAACCAACTGCACGAATGTAGTTCTCAGATCAAATTAGCTCAGCAGTAGCCTAAAGACAATGAAATGCAATAGAGCTCACCAGTCTCAAACATGATAATTTTCATTTTGCTACTCCCAAATTTCACATTCTGTATTAAGTGTCACTAGGCTGAGAAATTAATGGAAGTGTTTTCTGCAGTTTGTCAGAGCTAGTATAAGAACTAGGAAAGTCCTTTTAACTTTGTCATATGTTTGCACAGAATCATGGTCATGAACAACTTCACGGCCTCTTTTTGTGCTTACTGTTATGAAAATTTCATAGTGGATAAGAGATAACAAGGAGATTTTTAAAGTGATAGTCTTATGCACTGAGAGCTGTAACCTATTTTGTAACAGGTTAATTAACAAGGAATAATCACAAAACAATGCCCATTTAATAGAAAGGACAATTTAAACTTTAATAGAAAGGAATCACTTTCAAAGTAATACTAAGTAAGAAACATAGAACAGCATTTCACATACTGTACCTTAGTTCACATCCAGCTGGCCTATCAATTATAACCTGTACTCTACAGATGGTGCAATATATCAGAATTAAGGCAGTCAGTTAGTTTGTTCCCAATTAAGTACTAATAATCCTGGTGGAGAATATTACTCTGAATCCAAGTGAAGTGCTTGTCTTCTGATATGCCTTTACAGTTTTATTTTTTCATTTTAAAGAGATGCGGTGCTGTGTAGACTGGAACTTATTCTGGTTAGTTCTTCCTAGTGCTACCTGCATTGCACCCTTTGTTTTTACTTGGAAGCTTGGTAGAGGATTTGGTATTTCAAGAGGCTGTGAGTAGAGCTGGGATGCAAAATAATCTCAGGGTAAGTAAGGATAATTAAGTTGGCACTGCAGTGTGACTTTACACCATATACTTAGGTGCCTCCATGTGCTTGCCACTATGAAATCTGAATGTTTGATAAGATGGTACAATTTCAACAAGTAACTAGTGTTCCAATGTCCAACTGCTCCTGCCATGGATTAGAAGCTTAATGAATTTGTCTCCTGAGGTTTACCAGCATTGCAGGGCTTGCTTTTTTCAGCCACTTTAGACAGGTTACTTGAGCTTGTGTTTTACTTGCTCCATCTATCCTCCTTTGCTTTGCGTTACAAGCCAATCCAGGGTTGCCACTAATAGACTGATATCCAATTCCATTACACTTCTGTTCACTTTTAGGTCTTAGTCTTTGCCTGATTATTGTGACACCTTTCTTCTCTTACATCTAAATGTCAAGCTGATGGTGGATTTGGTCACTTGATCTAATGGACTTGCTGTCTTTCCCTGTTAGTCTTTAAGGTGACCCTTCGTTGAGAGGAAACCCTTTGACAGAATTTGTTTTCTGAAGTGACTCCAGGGATTCCAGGCAATTACATGAGCTTCTGAATATCTTTATTTAGAAGTTTAAAAGGCATGCTCTTCCAGTGCTGCTTAAATTACCCTGGTGGATTTGTTGCCACACTATGGGAAATCTCCATGAGAGCATACTCACTGAATCAGTTATTTCAGCAATGCCTTAGTTATGCAGAGATATTTTAAAAAAACAACCAACAAAAAAACCAACTTATCAGTTTCAAAGTGTCTGTTCTGAGCTGTTTCTTGGCAGCCTGCTTGAGAATTTATATGACAGTGAGGTGGAAAAATTGCCACGTGTAGCTGTTGGCAAAAGCATCTCTGTGGTACTTCTGGTACCACCAGGAATTAAAATTTGGTAACTTGAATTTCTTACATAATCTCTGACCAAAATGAGGCTTGAGTGCAAAACTTAACTAATGTTTATATAATGGGAAGCAATGATCTATATTGCATTTAGTTATTTGAAAAAAATGGGCAAAAAATGGAGAAAACCTTATTACTCGTATGGGTCCTTAGCGGGGGACAAATTGAATAAGGAGAATTAAATTTATTTTCAGTTTTAAACAAGTTCCTCTTTCGCCATTCATTTTTCATACCAAGGCTAGTGCCGTGAATCATTCCCTGTTCGCACGTAGATCCCTGGGCCGTGCGCGTTGTTTGGAAATACGTCCAGCCCCATTAAGTGGAATTGGTAGTGGGCCATCATCCATCTTCCCATAAACCGCATCAAGCCAGAGCGTCGACTCTGATAATGGGGCTTGTAACCACCTCCAGTCAAATCGCTGTTTGTGTCTGACTAATGGCTGGGGTGGAGATAGAAGTTGTATTTCTTTTTCCAGAGAACCCTCTGATAAGATTAGGAATGTCCTTCACAGTCGCTGCTTTGTCCTTTAGCCACTCGCCCTCCCTCGCCAGTTGTGGTAATTAAGATGGGCCCATTAAACATGTTCTTGGCCATAAGGCCAAAGGTGGGGACGCTGCCTGGTAACAGAATCAATAAGGAGGTTTTGCGGTGCTTCTTTTCAGGAGATCTCTAGAACAGTGCAACCGTGGCTGAAGCTGAAATCCAGGGGCAGTACCTGTCTAACACACTGCATTCCAAATATTTTCTTTTAATAATAAACTAGCAAAAGCTTAATGATAATATTCAGTGGTGCTGGGACATACAGAGTGACTGAAGTTGATTTGAGGCAAACGTTATACTCTGATAAATCTTCATCCCCTCTCCTTGTTGAGTGCAGGGATGCCACCAGAGTCAGTGGTTTGGTAGAGAAAAGGAGACTGTTGTGTTCATTGAAGAGATTCTGTTTTTCAGACTGAGGTTAGTGAGCAGTAGTCATCCTAATTCCTGTCTAGTGAACATATTTAACAATTAAGAATGACCGTTTTCCTTACTTTTCACACTTGAGACGGGAGTGTATAGGTGATGGTGGTGTTAGTAGTAGTTGAACTCCTTGTGTTCTGTCTTAGTCAAGATCCTGATGTTGCTGTGTGCTGATGAAAGCTTCTCACCACGCACTCCTGTTTTGCTGACATTAACACTTAAACAATGATTCTTTTATAGGACTTAAGGAAAGTTTAATTAATATGATTGCCCTTTTTTAGACACTCTAGAAGCACTGTCTGGAGCATTATGTTGTTTGGGCCTTCCAGAACCAGAAGAGTATTGAGGCTGGAGGATGTAATGGACTAACAGGTAACTGGTGAGTGCTGCTGTCAGCCACTCCCTAAAGCGATGAGAGAGAAGGCAAGAGGAGCCAGGGTCCTCTGAGGTGCACAGAAAAGAACAAGAAACAATGATTGCAGCCAGCACGAGGGAGATACTCATTGGAAATGAGGGAGGGAGGAGAGGGAATGCCTTCACAATGACAGTGGTTTGCTACCAGAACAGGTTTCTTGGAGAAATTGTGGGCCTTCAGTATTTGAAGATACTGAAAGTATGACCAGACAAGACCATGAGAAACCTTACCTCATTTTGAAGGTAGTTCTGATTTGAGCAAGAGGTAAGGCTAATTGACCTCCAGAGATCTAGCCTTCTGACCTCCACCGTTCTGCAGTCCTGTTTGTCCTGGTAGAGTTTCCAAATACACGTACAGATCTATGTATTTATGTTAGTAGGGAGGCTGTGCTGCTAAGCCCATATTCACTGTCTGAAAGTTGTGTTTAAAAAAAAAAAAAACAAACAACAAAACCAACAAAATTACAGTGATGGTAAGTACTGTGTGAGTCAGGTTTCCTGTTAAAGTGTTTACCCTAGTTACTTCATTCTCATTCAGTATGAAGCTCTAAGCTGACTGTGTTTCAGTGGCAGCTGGATTATTTACTTTTCAATTTGCAATGCATTTTTAATGATTGCACAGAATAGAAGTATTGGTGTAGATGAGGCAATTTTGATAAGTAGAATTAATAATCTGAAATAAGTGTTTGTAAGCAGTGTCATATTAAGAATGTAGCCCTGAAGTGATTGATCTTGGAAGGAAAAAACTGAGGGACACTTTCTTTAGGAACAGTCATAAACAAACACATTTCCTGTGCAACCTCTAGCCAAAAAATAATATAGACAGCGGCTGCTCCAGCTTCTTCATTCTGTTTTCTGTGTTGTTCTAACTCTGCAGACCCTTCGGGGAGGAAAAAGTCCCCAGGGAAAAAAAAAAAAAAATGTATTTTTCAGCAAACCCTTGCCCATCTATTTACTATTTTGAGATTGTGAGAAAGATACATTTGCAATGATAATGTCTACGATGGTAGGTATTTATGCAGTGCCTTCAGTTATAGTTCATTCTGTATATGCTCTCAAAGCTATTAAATTAAAATGGTTTTTAGCTGTTGGATGGAGGCATGAGGTGTGTCTGCTTGGATTGATTAGTGAGCAGTCGGAGCAAAAAACCTCTTTTTACATTAATCTGGAATTTTATTACCAGAGCTAAGAGCAGGATTTTTTATGAAGATTAATTTTGAAGAGAGGCAGAAAGAAGACACAGTGGCTTGAATTTATCAGTCTGTTAATACAGGTGAAGATCTGGAGTGTGTGAAAGCCCAGGGTGGGAAGCAGTGTTGGTAACAGTTTGAAATCTTCTACCAGTAGAACCAGTGCTTCACAAGGTCTCTGCTCTCTCATCCTTTACAACAGCGGTGTTGGATTTGACCTCTCTTTTGCGTGGTAACACATTCCCCTTGTGTTTTGCAGTGTCAGATATTCCTTAGCTTTTCTCAAATGGTTACTTTAGTCTCTTTGAGAGGAGAGAATTCAGTAACCAACAGTGTTTTCACTCCCAAAACTGGCAGTCACCTGCAGAAGCCATCAAAACCTCCTTAAAATCAGAAAGGAAATGCAGTCTCATTTTCTTGTTTGCAACAAAGTGAGCATTATAGTAATAATATAATAAGTAGTAGGGTACATGGCTGAGCTATGTAATGAATGTAGAACAAAACTAGATTTGATGAGGCAAAAATGGGATTTAAACAGCTGCTTGAAGTGAAAATAGGCAATCCTGGGAAATTGCAAGGAAACAGCATATAGTGCTAATAATGTCAACATTATTATTTTCACTTTTCTGAACATGTCAGCATGTTGTTTGCAGCATTTTTCAGAATAATAGAATTTATTCAAGTAATTTATCCTTAATGTATATAGTATAAATAATTTATGTTCTCCGTATATATCATATTAACAATATTTGATTTGTGCTTTCTTTACAAATTGGAAACATTGATTTTTCTCTAGTTCACATTTTACACTTAGGCTAGTGCTTTCAGTTCTCATTTGAGGTTCTGCACTTTGAAATAAGTCGATTTCTCATAAAATTATGCTCTTTCATAAGAGGGTCTGCAAGTACCATGTTCCTTTTTTAAGCATTGCTCTCCTCTCTTCTGGAACCAATTAATTCCTTTAAATTTAACCTTGTTCCATAAAGAGCACTAATAGTGCTCTTCCCCTTACTCAGAACACAAACCTACTAGGCTGGACCTCAGCTGATATTTATTGTGGGTTGTTACTGGTTTAATTCTCTTCTTTCTTGCTTCTGCTTTGTCCCAACAGTTGTGACTAAATGGCCTAAATCTCAGTCTCTGGAGATGACCATCAGAGATTTCCATGCACCTGCAAAGGACCTTCTGTGCCTGTAGAACCTCTACCTTGATTCTTTGAAGTTCTCTAATTTAACTTCCTATTCTTAACTTATCCACTAGCAAAATTTATTTGAATGTCTTCATTAATTCCTGCTTAATTGTTTTTGAGATGCCTTGGGGATCAGTCTATTGATCTGTCAGTCCCACCACATATCTTTTTTCCTTATTTTCAAGACTCAGACATAGCCTCTAGATTTATGTTCTGTTGTTCCTAGCCTGTGATCAAGTTTTAAAGATTTATGAAGTTATTAAAAACTGTTGATTAAGACTTACATCTCCATATAGAGTATTTCAGCACTTAGTAACCACAGTGAGAATCTTCAGGTACATAGGTTCTTGATTTCATTTAATCTCATTTTTCTATAGACTAAGGCATTAAGACATTTATGTGTTAAATACATAAAATCAGGCTGCAAATTCCATCTTCTTTGTTTAGATGTCCTTCTTAATTTTTGCATTTGCATCTTAAGGTAAGAAAACATAATTGTTTGGCTGCAAAGATGTAGAAATCCTCAGCTGGAGTTGTATGTAGGTGTTTGCATCACTCGCTCTGTGTGTGAGTGTGTATATATATATATGGAAGTGGATTCACTCTGTCCTGACATTTGTGTACTTGTTGGGAGCAAATAAATTTTGAGCAGTAAAAGGCTGTTTAGAAAAACTTAATAGCTTCATAATAATTACTTCCAACTTTTCACAAAGCAAAAAATGAAAACTATTGTTTATGTACCTGCAGAGGTACATGAATATATAAACAGATGTATGATTTGCATCAAGTAAGTGTCTTTCCATTAATTCAAATTGTTTGTTACATTACAGAGATTGAGGACCTTTAGTTCAGCATGCTACAGGAGTGATAAATCTGAGTTAGGTCTACCTTTTTAGTCATTTGGGATTAAACCTTTTGGTGAAGAGATCCATTAATGTGTTTTAAATTTATCGATTCATAGTAGAAAGGCACAATTTAAACTTGGAAGTCACTGAGTGAACTTTCCATTAAGTTAGGGAGACTCTGGTCACAGCTCATTTGATCTTTATGAAGTAGAAAATGTGATGTAGACCACACTGGCATTCTATTAGAGGAAATCATGCATTTAACCATGTAGGAAAATACTGTAGCCAGTTACATGAACATACACCTATTTTACACATGGCTGATCATCTGAGCATAAAGTATTAACAATGCGCATACTATCTTGTTTTAAGGACTATTTACTTTTAAGCCAGGGATATGGGATAAAGTTTAGAGAAAAAAAAGAATTATGATTTATATCAAAGTCTTCTAACTGGAAATCAGCCTTGTGTAGAAATGTGGGGGCGTTCTTCAGCTGATGTTAGCAAAGACTAGTTATAGTCCTGTTTTATAACAGTATAGTCTGAACTTGCATTTTAAAAAGAATGAAAAAATGGTCAGCATCAAAATTTAATTTTTTAAAAATAACTTTGAATGTCTTAGAGAATATAAGTGCATGTTCTGATTTATGACTCGGCTTTCTTTTGCATTAGGTTGTACATGTGGCTGTCAAAATCTTTACATTTCACAACATCTTTCCTTAAAAAATAGTAGGATGAACTTGCTCTTAGTGTGAGATGTTTACAGTGTGATCTCAGCTCAGCAGGCTGGCAGTTGACTTAATGTTACTATGCCTTTGAATTGTTTTGTTTATATAGATAAATGTGTTCATGTGCACACATGCATGGACATTTAAAAATATGCCTTTATACAGTTTAGTCACAGTAGACACTTTCTTACTGTCAGGAAGTTAAGTAACATACTGAAAGTTGATACAGAAGTTGAGACCTAAACTTCTACATGGAAATGTTGTGGGTGTCATTTGAGGGTAGCTGTGATGATATTCTTGGTTTATTTTTCCATTCCTGTTCCGCTGTCCCCATGCCTGCTGTCTAGGCTCTGGGCATTTGATTGGCAGAATTTCATTACCTTCCCCCCTCTCCCCCCCAGATCTTTTGGCATCTATAGTAAAATGCTATTGGGAGGAAAGAAAATCTTTACAAAGATAATTCATAATGACACAAACTCTTTTTACCAGTAGTTTTGACTTCTTCTGGTGCCAGAAATAAATTATGAGCTGGGAAGGTATAACCTCTGTCATTATGGGCTTATTGTGTATATTGGCACTGCACAATTGGAATGGGCATATGAAGATTAATGTGTTGTGTGGCAGGGTGTCCTTTCCTGTGCAAAATATTCTGAGTGTTGAGGTGATTTGTACAAGAATTTTGCAGAGAATGCCAAAGCAAAGTCAAAGTCAATTAAACATCCCCATCTGGCTTTACTTTCTTGCAAATGGACACAGCTATATATTCCAATACAGATTACTCTGTTTATTATCACTCTTACTTACAGTGCAGTTTTTCTGAAGCTCTGCTATATATAGTCCATTAGTCATGATTTTTCCAGAAAGATTCCTGGATCAGGAAGCTGTTTGCACTGGGGAGATGACAGAACTCTACATTCTAGTTAGCCACCATGTTCTTAGAGTGTGACATTAGTCTGGCAATCCTGCATTTCATGTCAGTGACAGGAAAAGATACTTTTGAAAAGTGTAATGCATGTGTTACTGTAGTTCTATTGCAGAATCATAATTGATAATATGTAAAATAAATTTTCTAATAATATCTGAATCTAAAAAGAGTTCTATGGATTAGTTTTTTGTCCAAGACAATTTTTTTCATAGAATTAATAAAGCAGGTTTAAGTTCTGTTTTTGAAGGATTGGCCTCAAATTATTTTTGTATGGTTTATGTTAGTGGAATTTTTCATAGGAGCAGTTAAATATATACTATTAAATATTAATGAAATAAAGAGAAAGAGGTACTACAACTCATAACCCAGTTCTCCACTATGTAATGAACTCGGGGAGCAAAACTGAGGTCATCTGAATTTTGGCAATAAATCAAACGGTCAGACAAGGCAGTGTTCCTCCCAGCAGCTCAAGACAGATCTACCTACTGACCCTATAGACTGGAGTTATAAAGGGCAACATCATCTACTTGGGAACTGAAAGAAATTACTACCTTAAGTTGCATATGAAACTCGGTAAATGAAGAACTGAACTAAAAAACTTGCCAAAACCATGATCGTGTGTGTGTGTGTGTGTGTATACACTTAGATATGCATACACACATACACCCATATATCACCTTCCTTCCCAACTGCACTGTAATTTCTTTTAATGAAGTTTTTCTTTGTTTTATGCACCCCATGCTTATAAGAAGCTTGTTATTGGATGCTAAGAGCACTTTGAGAAGGTAGTTTGCATTGATTTTCCCTGTTACTATATTTTTAAGGAAGGGATTGCACTATGTTGGCTAGTTTAAGATCTACAGGTCTTTCTTTGAACCTGTGCCATGTTACTTCTGACACCAGGAGGTAGAAAGCTAGCATGGACAGACTCAGAAAATATCATGACAAAAAGTGTATGTGGCCATTCAGACCAGTATTTTTGTGCTTCTTTAGGCAGATTTTATAATGAAAATTTATATTACTCAGATAAAGTGAACTATGTCCAACTGACGATCAATATATTTTCTTAACCATGCATAGATAAGTGTGTGAGTGCACACATGTGTTTTTATGCACAAAATGTATATTTTAATATACTTACAAGAGACTTGTGTATTCATAAACACGGGCATGCTGTGCAATTCAGCAGTGGTTATATTGTCGTAGTTTCTGGGAAGGTCTTTTAAATTTGCTAGCTAGAGGATGCACTGAGCCATGAATGAACTCGGGGATGACCTACAGTAAAAGAAAAGATGGGTGAAAGCAAGAAGAATGAGATTTTGGTTGCTTATCAGTGAATGCATACTTCCCTTTCCTACTGCCACCTGAGCAGTGTTGAGTCCCATAAGAAAGTCATTACAGATAGTTCTAATCCCACATTCCAAAATGTCAAGGCAAGGGTTAATCCAGCTAGTAGTTTTCTCACAAAGTTTGCTATAAATATTACACATGAAGTCTGTTGGAATTTCTGTTTTTGTACAGTGGTTGGTACTAAGTAAGAGTGTGATACTGATGAGTGTTCCTGAGCAGTTCCAAAAGAAAAAAAAGAATATATTTTTACTATATAGTATTTGATAAAAAGCAGAGCATTGTGTTTTCACACTGCTCAGCTTGTACAGTTCAGTTTTAGAAGTATAATAAAAAGTACTCAATAGTAGATGTAACCTAGCAAAATACAAGTTCTTACCCATTTCATTTCGAGAAACAGGTGGTATAAATCTGTGTAGATTATATTCAGTTTTCTTACAGAAGGGTGAGAGATCGGTATTCACCACAATCTTGTCGAATGAGTACTTGACTAGGCATCAAGGATTAGAGATTTCAATCTAATCTCTCTAGCAGCATCCCTGGTTTCCTCAGGCACATCCTTTGGTTACTGTGTCACAATTCTCCACCTGTAAAAGGGGAATTGGAGTGAGGCTTTGTCTGCAGTCAGGGCAGGACTATCTTAAATTACTAATGTGTTGTGCTGACACAGGGTCTTTGATCTTGGTTAGAGTGTCTTGGTCTTGATAAAGTACAGGTGCTAATAATCTTGAGTAAAGTTACACGAGACATGCCACTAATAGTTAGTGGAGTTTTACCAATCAGATTATACTAAGAATTATTATCACAGATAGTATGAAATAAATTGATAATAATAAATACAGGTTTACACTGGGGAAGAATAATGCAGAGAAATGCTTTGTTACAGAAGAGAGAGTAAGTCTGGTATTTAAAGTTACACAGAACAGAAATGGAAGGAGGTACAGACAATCGTGCTCTGTGTGTGAGTTGATGGGTTATTTTTGTGCCAAGCTAAAGCAAAGTAGGAATTCTTGTTTCTGCCCTATTGTATCCTATTCACCCCAAAGTGGATGGGAACAATGAAATCCTGACTCACCAGTCTCTCAGTTGTATGGCTACACAAATTTTCTCCTGCTTTGAGCTGCAAAGTGTTTTCCTTGCTTCTTTTTTAAATTTTCTCCAACATTTGAAACAGATTGCTTATAAAGATACAGATGTGGTTCTCCTTATCCTTATCTTGTGCTTCTTGCTTCTGCTTTGTGTAGTTGGGTGGTGAGTATAGATGACGAAGCAATTATGAGTTTGGGGTTTTTTTCCTCTTTCTGCCTATGTCCACCACCTGCCTTTTTTTTTTTTTTTTTACTTTGGAAAATGAAATTTGAAAAATACAACTTTTTCTTTGAGCTTTATGGGTGACTGAAATGCTCGCATTTAGGATCAGGAAAACTTAGAGAGGAACTATAAAAAGAGTTTAGTATCTCAACTCCTGTCTTATGATGAAAAAATTTAAAGATACTGAAAATGATGAAGATGCTTAATAAAGGAATGAACAGCAGCCTACAGCTAAAATTAGTTTTCTGATGAAGGAAGATCCTCATTCTAAAAAAGAGTAGCTTTTGCCCAGAGAAGTGAGTAGTGCCTGTGTGTACTGAACACTGACACGCTGCTAACTCTTGCTGTGTCATTTCAAGCTGAGAAGACACTAGATGAAAGGTTGCTTATCCCTCTTCCTGAGAGGTGGATCTCTGTACATTGCCTGTATTTGTTTGGAGCTTTGAAATGGATCAGGGAAACATGTCAGGTAGAATAATCAGACTTTTTTGAATAGTAGTCAGCCTGTTCTGATTATTTTGAGAAAAGTGCTCAGGGTTCCAATTTATTATAGTGTCATATAGAGTATTTTTTCTGTGTCTTTGGGTTGAGGTGAAGGATACTTTTTGTTGGGTGGTTTGGGGTTTGTGTTGTTTGGTTTTTTGTTTTGTTAAAATGTTATCCATGTATCCATGAAGTGTAGCAACACTTGGTAGTTCTGAATCAGTCTGTTACACTTTTGATTATTGATGGAAATAGTGCCTGGATTCTTACTTTCATACCTTTAAAATCTTCTGAGGCACTGTTTTATGCATTTTTATCTTATAGGAAATTGTAATGCTAAAGTTTACTAGTAAAATTAGTCTTCAGTGCAGTTGTTTATCTGATCTGTGCATTCATTAATAAAGAGTCCCTGCTGTTGTTGGCTCCAGCACAACTTAATTAATTACTATTTGAAATATGGATGTGATAAATGATCCAACTTGGTGAAACAGGAGAACAGCTGTTACCTTCTCTTATGTTTGAAGTCACTGGCTTTTCTCCTTATTTGTGTGTGCCATCCCCTTTTTCATCTTATGACAGTAATTCCATAAATTCTGGACTCTAATCCATCTGTAAACCCTGATCCTGTCTTGTCTTCCCACTGTGTCATGTTGTTCTCCTCTGTACTCACCATTTTATCATCTCCTCTTACAACGATCCATTATTGTCTCTCCCTCCTTTTCTCTGTCACAGGTTTTTGGAATCCTGATACCCTTTTTCTTTCCAGTTCCTTTCTTCATTAATGCTGCATTCTTGAAGGCCAAGGAAGTTTTTTAGCTACTGCACTAGAGAAACTACTACTTTTGGGGACTTCCCTTGTGATTTATTTTTGTAGCAGCATATGCCTATATAGTTTCTCAAAACAACATTACAGAATTCATTAACAGTTTTTCCTAAATAGTTCCATTTTCCCTATTAGTCTTGCTGGTATTTTCTCTGTTCAATTACTGAACTAAATTGATTTTTGCTTCTCCGTATACCTTTTTCATTTCTATTTTTTTTATTCTTTTTCTTTTTTTATTTTCCTGTCTAGAAGAGATGCTGACAGCTAGTTTTTAAATAACACCTTAAATTGCTGCAGGGTTTCCCGTCAGCTACAGGCAACAGCATTTCTGTGCAATCAAGTGCTGTAGAGAGAGGAGGGAGATATTTTAGTCCTGCACCCACAAACTGGATCCATTACAATATGCTCAGTATCTTTCCCATGAATATCCTGGCACCTTAAGCTGTGGTGGTCTGTCACTTCATTTCTTTTAAACTCACAATTGTATTTGAGATTTTTGTCTTTGAAGCTTGATGGTTTGTTAAGCCCTTTGGTAGTTGACCCTGCCCCGAGCAGGAGGGGTGGACTGTGATCTCCAGCGGCCTCTTCCAGCCTCAGCCATTCTATGATTCTGTGAAGCACAAGAGAAACAATAACAGGGAACAAAGAAATGAGTATGGAAAACATTGTGTGTTCATTGAAAGAGATACCATGCAGAAGTAACAAATGTCATTGTAGAAGCAATTTAAACTACTTCCCTCAGCACAGAAGATATAAATCCCAATTGCAGTATGTCAGAGAAACTGAAACACTTAGCAGGATAAATCATATTTGGCTTTCTAAAATAAAGCCAAATAACAAGTAGCATTCTAACTAATTTATTTTGTTCTGTTAGTTATATGGTGTTTTGTCAATACAGTTTTAATTCTTCTAAGGGAAAGACCAAAATGAAAGAGCATGTTCACAAATGTAAGCACAAAATAAATCCTTGACATAACTCTCACGTATGAAAGCATCTATTATTTCATTATTGCCAAAGAGTTTTTATGATTTCAGAACTGAATAGCCAGGGAGGACTTAGCAGTATTTATAGCATGTAGGACTACGGAGACCTTTAAAAATAGACTACAGTTGTTTATGCTTTTATAAATATAGAATGAAGAAAATGTTACAGTCTCCATTTCAGAGACAGGAAAGAGAAGTATTTAATGAAAAATGTTATTAATGAAATTATTGAGCAAAAGGGATCATGAGGTGGGGAAAATACTGAAATCATCATATATCTAGGACTGTTTCTTTTTAAGGAGTGTGATTTTTTTTTTTTCTTTCTCAGACTACTCTTATAGAATCAGACATATATTTTAAAAAGCAAGCAAGTCTTGAAGCTTTTTTCTTTTTGAAATGAGATGTTTGATTAAAAAAAGACTTTATTTTCTTTATAGAAGTAGGTGGAAGTCCCTTCGTTTCACTTATTTGTTTCCTGGGTCACAGAGTATGGGTTGGGGGAAAAGAAGGGAGAAGAAAAAAAGAATAGATACAGTTTTTCTTTGTCCAAAAAAATATCTTCTTTTCTCCTTAAGAACGAAAAAACCACTTGTACGTAAAGGAGTGAATAATGATTTATCAGTCTTTAATACATATGGAACTGAGCTCATGGAAACGTTGTCTGTTGCGTTCACTCTACTTATTGGAAAGGTTTATAAGGGAATGGTACAAATGACTGTTTTGATGTTTGTTTTTGTTTTTTTTTCTGTAGCTGTTTGGGGTTAGCTGTTTAAATGAATGATATGTTTTAAAAAGTCAAATTATATAATGTGCTATTAACATTTATTGCTTGTTTTTATACCTTGTAATAAGTGTCCCTTTTCTAATTGTGGTCCTGCTAACTGTTTTGATGACTTCCTGCTCTCCCTTTCCCCTTCTTTCTTATTTTTGTCATTTATAAGGGCAGTAAATTGACATGACTGGTGGTAAATGGCTATGCATGAAGGGCTATAAATGTTTATCAGCTCTAGTCTCTGTGTTCTCCCCATGGCAGTATCCCTTTCCTAGTCTCTTCTATAATTTTTTTCAGACTGCCTCTATTTTCTCTGCCTTGTCTAATGTCTGATCTGTTCTGTGCGTTGTGACCCTGACCTGGGAGGCTCCCACACGCACATCCGTGGCACAGCGCAGTGCCATAGGGGTACCTGAGCTACCCCTGAGTCCACACCCACACCCAGAGCAGGGTGGGCACGGCTTTGCCCAGCCCCCAGCTGAGGTCCTGGGGGAAAGGGCTGCTTTTGCCTGGTGCCGAGTGGTTTGGATGTGCCAGTGCCAGTGCTAGTTCTAGCTCTCAGCTGGTTTGCTTAGCTGTTCTTACTGCATTGCAGGGGTGTAAGTTGGTAACAGTATGGAAATGGAGTTGGGGAGGAAGATCTAAATGGGAGTTGAGTTGTGGAATATGTGTTTGGGAAGAACAGACAGTGTCTTTTACAGAAACATTATCAGTCATTATAACAACTGGTGGGCTCAGCTTTCCACAATAACACATACCTTGTGTACAACATTGCACAGAAAAGATTAAAGTAGGAATTTAAAGGAGAAAATGAAGGAAGGGGCTATATATTGAGAGGATCATTATCTCTTGAGATGATCAATAGCTTGGGAGGGAGGATTGTGAGCCAAATCCAGTGGTGGTCTGTCAGGTTTCGTTCACCTTTTTTGTCTGTCTTGCATGGTTATTGATCATTGCTCTAATTTAGGAGCTTTTGTTAATGCTCACTCTGTTCTGCCAATGGCAGAATAAGCACAGGGAACAGAGAGAATTTTAACAGCTTATACAATTTAATGGTGTGTTTGTTAAAACTTGCTGGTAGGTTGTAGAGTTCACAGTTCTTGACATGCAAACCTCTGTATTTTTCAGGTGTTGGTTGTGGTTCATTTTTGTGTTTTTCCACAGTTACAGCATATGCAGTTCATGAAGCACAACTTATGTTGCTAGCAGAGGTGTAGCAGATTGATGCATTGCCCAAGTTCAGAATAGAATAAACTAGACTGTTTAAACTGGAAGAGGCCTACAACAATCATCTAGTCCAACTGTCTGACCAAGTTAAAGCATGTTAAGGGTGTTTTCCAAATGCCTCTTAAACACTGACAGGTTTGGGGCATCAACCACCTCCCTGGGAAGCCTTTTTCAGTGTTTGACCGCTGTCTCATTGAAGAAATGCTTCCTCATGTCCAGTCTAAACCTCCCCTGATGCAGCTTTGAATCACTTCCATGCATCCTATCACTGAGTACCAGGGAAAAGAAATCAACACCACCTTCTCTACTTCCTTGCTTCAGGAAGCTGTAGAGAGCAATGAAGTTGCCTCTCAGCCTCTATTTCTCCAAACTAGACAAGCCCAAAGTCCTTAGCTGCTGCTCATAGGACATTCTTTCCAGCCCTTTCATCCAGCTTTTATTGCCTTCCCCTGGATGATGCATTCAGGGACCTTCACGTCTTTCTTAAATTGTGGAGCCCAGAACTGCCCACAGTGTTCAAGGTGAGGCTCCATCACAGCGGGTCAAACACCTCTTTTGAGTGGCTGGTTCACTGTTTGATGCGCCCCATGATGCGGTTTGCCCTCTTGGCTCCCAGAGCACACTGCTGATTCGTCTGGAGTCTGCTGCTAACCAGTACCCTCAGGTCCCTTTCTGCAGGGCTGCTCTCCAGCCGCTCCTCTCCCAGCTGACACTTGTGTCTGGCCTTACTCTGTCCTAGGTGCAGAATCAAGCGTTTGGGCTTGTTGAATGTCATCTCATTAATCATGAGTAGAGATTATATGGCCGTTATCAGGTAGTGATTTATGTTTTATCAGCATTTGGATATCAGAGTTTTGGGTTAAGTAAAAAATTGCAGGCAGTGCCTTGTACGTTACTGTAGTTATGAGTAGGGTAACAAATGACAGGAAGGATAGTTAATTGTCACTGTCATCTGCTACAGTGTAGGCAGTGCTACACCAGAGAGAGACAAGTAGTCTTTGTATATGACAAGAAGTCAGAAAAGTCTGTTTTGACCCAGTACTGCAATGATGCACGGACAGTACTGCTTGGTTTTGTATGCTCACGGAACCCACAGTGCTAGTCAAGAATTATCTCAAGTTTGCTATTTTTGTTCTTCTTTCCCCACCCTACAGCATATACAAAACCATTATGTAGCGATAGTCAAGCTGTTTCCCAAACAGAAATGCTGTAGACTGATGGACCAAAACTATTCAATTCATTGTGACTTTTTCCAGTGTCTGTTATTAAACACTTCAGAATATTTAAAACAATGCATTTCATAGGGCTCCCCCCCAAGGATACAAGTGTGGCCTTGGGAGACTGACACAAATTTCTGGAAGTCAGTTGATTTAACTGGTTCTCGGTAAAGCACTTGAAGCTTTTTTTTTTGTTCAAGATGGGGAAAAGGTGTATTTTGAAACACAATCTCTCATGATCTGTATTATGATTAAATTTCTGTGTTCACTTAAAAACTTGGCAAACAATCTTTTCATTCTTGTTGGGGTCTCCGTTGAGAAGTTAGACATCCTTCAGGGTGAATTACACTTTTGTCCTAGAGTTGGTCTTTGTGATCAGGGTAGAGATATTTCAAAATGTCAGTAGGGATGAGTTTTATGGATGAGAGGAAGTTTGGTGCCCAGAATTACAGAGACTTTGTTGAAAAGTAATTCACTGTCCATCCATTGTCCCACAGCTGACTGATAGGTGTGTGGGGAGGGTCATGATAGTTTAGTGATCTGGGTACTTGGGACTAAAGCAAGGACATTTCTTCTGCCTGGAATGATTATGGAGAGCCACTTGACTGCATCTAGTTTGAAAAATCTCGAACATGTTACCTGGCATCTTATTTTACCTAACATACAGTTAACCAAACCACTTATAGTAGAATGCAATTAGAATAGAATGTGATTGTAGGGAAAGTCTGGGAATGTCTAATATATAATAAACAGAGTATTTGAGTTGTGATAAAACTGCCTCATTTGTATTGAGCACAGCGAACTCAGATTTCGAAGAGATTCAGTGTTTTAATCAAGTGCCTTAAAATTTCTATCATAACAAAAGACTTCAAAAAGGAGAGATTAAAAAAGAAAAGTAAATAAAATGGAAATAATATAATTAAGTTTTGACCTCTTCTATTGCTAACCTTCAAAGCTAATGCTGGAGAAGCACAATATTATTAGCAATAAAAAGAATTTGCTTTGCCCTTTTAAAATTACCATAAACCGATTGACTGAGATGGAATGATGTTAATATTTAAGAAGTAGGACACTAGATTCTATTATCTCAGAAACTCTGTCACCTGGTACACTCTGTAGTCCTGTTATCTAATTATTATCCTTAAATTGCATTAGTGTGCCAGCAATTTGTCTACTCTGGGAAAAGTAATTGACATTTGGGTTACTGCTTTATATTTGGGAGACTCACTAGCTGATTCGAAAGAGTCCTCTTCCGTCAAAGCAGATTAGCTTAATTTTACCTAAAAGAAAGGAGAAAGTATGTTTTAGAGTATGTCACTTCTGTAGTGCTCTTGTAATTTGGTATTAAAATTCAGGTGCTGTATCAGAGCTAATTGTCAACTGAAAAGAGGACCAGAAAAAGTGTCAAATTAATAAATGACACTTCTGACTTAATGAATTAAGTTGGGTGCAGCCTACTCTTGCACAGTGTGCAAGCTGCCACGTGCTGCTGTAAAGAGCCAGAGTCAGTACTGTGGTGATGTGGGTGGAGGGGAGTGGCTGTTTCTTGGCATCTGCTGTACTCAGTGCTTAAACCTGCAGATGTTTGGTCAGTAGATGGATAGAGTCCTAGAGCCATGGTCACACACACGGGAGTGACCTCTTCCACGCTCACAGCGATGCCGAGATGCTCTGCTCTATCTGACAGGGAAGCTGTGTGGAGGTTGGCTTGGCGCACACGTGGTGCAGTGCTCTCTGCCTCTTTTCAGTGGGTCAGGCACCACGGTATAAAGGTCACTTTGTAAGAACTGCTGCTTGTTCTGCTTGGCATTTCCAGCTGCTTACGTAACCTGAGCTTCCGTTTGGCTTCCCATATCTGTTTCTAAGGCAGGCGTCCCACTTTGTTTTTTTAGCTGTAACTTCTTTCCTTTAGTAATATTAGTGTATTATCATTAAAATAAAAAGTAATTAGATTTCAAATAATATTTGTTTCCTAACTAAAATACATAGTCTTTCTCTTGATGTTCTACAGTAATTTTAGTTTCCTGTTTTGACAGCATTTGGAGGAGTGCTTCCAAACTCTTTTTATACCATTTCTTTGATTAAAAATTAAAGGATAGTTATTATTCCATGTAGCCTCATAAGGGAGGAGCAGCCTGTATTTCAGCAACCACACTGCACCAAATCTGTTCCATGTCTCTGCAAAGGGTTTGGTTCATGACTGTGTACAGTTAAATGCTTGAAACTTTCCAGACTAATGTAATTTGGGATCTAAAGTTGATTAGAGATGCATGATTACAAAATGCACATAATAATTTCTGTGACAACTGGAATTAAATTTAAAAGATATTTTAAATTACCACAAGGAATGTAGTTGTCTAGTGGTGGTGATAATTTTGCTAATATAATTTGTTTAGGGACTTTTCAGTTAACATTTGAAAACAAGAACATTTTAAATATCTTCAAAATTATTTTTTTTAACAGAGCTGTGCATGAACTGAAGTTTAATGCTCCAGTTTATAAGATAGGTAATTTCAGCGTAATCCAAATAAAACATCTAGAATGTTGGCTAAAACTGAAAACCTCATCTGAACTTCTTTTGACTATACCTCTTGAAAAGCATTTAGAGCACTGATTATGTGTCTTTAGAGGTCTCTGCCAACATGACTTTAACATACGTCATCTTTCGATGGCAAGAATCGGAACTGTCTCTCCTTGATGTATTACATAATACAGTCACCATTTTTCAACCATTATTATGCATTGAAGGCCTTTTGTGGACCACATAAATTGGTGGGCTCTTTTGCATAAACCATACTTTGTATCTTCCATCTCTCAAAAAAAATACTAAAATTTAGATGAGTCTATGGAACTGTAAGTGAGCTTGATAATTTGATAATTTTATCAAAAGGTTTCTGCTATTATTTGTGATAGTATAATTCCCCATTTAAAAATATGTTTGGAAAACAAGCACTTTGCCCCCAAAGTACCTGAAAATCTAGTAAGTTTTCAAAAAATACTGGAGCTGATTCTGCAACCAAAGTGGTAATGCAATGACAGCTTGTATAGTGAGAGTGGCAGCATCTATCATGAAAAAACTCTGAAAATAATTTCAGAAGAACAGGTAACGCCTGTGCACTGCACTTTATATGGATAATGTGACTGGGCACTGGGACAGGCTGCCCAGGGAGGTTGTGGAGTCTCCTTCTCTGGAGACATTCAACCCCCTCTGGAGATGCTCCTTTGTGACCTACTGTTGGTGATCCTGCTCTGGCAGGGGGTTGGACTGGGTCATCTTTCGAGGTCCCTCCTAACCCCGGCCATTCTGTGATAATGTGCCACTGTAACCAAACAACTGAAGCTGTCATCTGAGAGCAAACCACCAATCTGCCTGGTCCATCTCTGGGCTCTGTTTCTTCTTCTGAGGTTATTATTTTTCAGAAAAATAATATTGTTTTAATAATTATTATTAATTCTGTATTTTTAAAATTCTGAAATGTCTTGAGAGAGAGCGAGTGTCCTCTAATTGAGCACACTCAATTTCTATTCTGAGAATACTCTCTTTCTGAATATTCAGAAATAATGTATCTTTTTTAATGGGCTGGTAAGATTGTACCTGGAGAGGGCAAGGTGACCTGTGGTGCCCGGTGGGGTTACACCAGCATAACACCAAGAGCCTCCCGAGTCAAATGCTAAACATTATTTTGCTTTAAAATTCTAATAGTGCCAATAATGAGGCAACTTTACTGTGAAATCAGGAGAAGAATACTAACCTCTCTGCCCTGAAGAACGGTGTGGTTAAAAGGTCAGAGCTGTACCTGGAGGCAGAGAGATGCCTGGTGCTAACGTGTCTGCTCACGGTAATAACGGCAACCCAGAGTTCTTGAAATGCAGCAGAAGTGTGCGTTTGGACAAAGGGCACTGCAGAGGAACCAGTAACTTCTTCGATTTAGGGTTCTTGCTTCCAGTGCTGTTAAGGAAGTTAGGTAAGGCTGGGCTTCCAAAGAGCTCAGAACCAGAATTTCATATTCCCAGCCTACACAGCAGCTGCTAGGTTTTCAAAATAGCTCAACTCCTAACAGTTCCAGTTCTGCAAGGCACAGAGCTCTTACAAAAGTCTGGCTCTCATTTGGGTGCCAAAATGAGATCTGAACTCTGATGAAAATCTGACTCTCATGAAAATCTGTGAGTACACTGATTTCTTGGGGAAAAAGAAAAAAAAAATCCATAAAGTGGAGATGAAAAATAGATTATAGCAGTTTATTTCTTAGCAATTAATTTCTTGGCATGATTATGATAGTACTCTGATAACCAGAGGTCTTATTGTTGTTAGAGGATAGTTGTTAGAGGACTACATATACTAAAAGTAAAAGATGACCGGTATAATTATTTCTAATGGATCCATCTCTCTCATTAACATCACTTCACATTCTCTGGTGCTCTCTTCTTGAAGCACACAGAACAACAATCATATGGACTTTTTCTCTAAAGTTTAATTCAGACAGGAACAACTGTATATGGAATGCACATGTATGTTTAATGCAACTGTGATATCACTATAGATGCAAAAAATTCTAGTTCATATGTAGAGTCCTTGGTAGTCAGTTGTCTCCCTAGCCTTTGAAATAGAAGAAATTGAACTTCAGTAGCTGAGAAGAGGGAAATTTGCTCTAACGCTGCCTACAGTGAAACTGGAAGAAAGGGAGTTGCTAGAAAAACTTCTATCTTCACAATGTTTCTGTAGTTAAAATATTAAGTGTTATACCAGTGTTTTGTCTGGAGTGGAGTTGGTTACCGGTAATGTGTGGGGATTCAAAAGTGTTTAACAACAGAGTTTGGGAAGAGGAAAGTTGTTGACTGCAGAGATCTCTCTGAAATGTGATTCTCACATGAGTAAGAACGCTGTCTTGTATTTTAAATTTTCCTGATTTGCACACGTAATCCCCGCACCATTTTCATAATTTTTTCCCTGGCGTTATTTCCTCGGAGATGATCGTTTCCAGCGACTCACGTAGTACAAGATTAGCAATTGAGACTTAGTACGAATGTTACTTTTAACAATTCCCAGTCTGTGGCTTTTTTAATACTATACTTTCTCTAGCAACCACAATTTATCATCAGTATGTATTTTATCATTGAATGAATACTAATGTATCTTGCAGTATATATTCAATGAATGTATATATGCAAATATACTTGCAGTTCCATACGCATGATATGAGTGTCTGTGTATAATGTACGTACCGCTGTGTGCCTTCCCCATCTCGTCTGTCTTGGTGCAGTAGTTAAAAGTTTTCCTCAAAAGCTTGAAGTTCTTGAAATCTTACTTGTATTTGAGGATGTTTTCAAAAGTACCCACACATCACTTACTGACTCTGTGAAACGTGTCCTGCTATGAGAAGAAAACTGTGCGCTCAAGCAACTATAAATATACCAAGTGTGCTAATACGCTCTCCAGACAACATTCATAAAGGTTGAGGAAAAGTTCACTACCCTTGAGAAAACAAACCTTTTTATTCCCTTTGTAGCATCTTTGTTCAAACAAATATACTGAAAAGGGAAACTGTGCACCAGATGCGTAGGCTAACAAATAAATTTTAATGCCAGCTTTTCAGTTGAATTGTGATTTGCAGTTTTTGGCATTAACTCCATTAACGTGTGTATATAATTTGTGTTATGTCATTGTAGGTATATTGTATTCTGTATATCGGGCTTTTTATACTGAAAAGAAACAATGCAATTCCACATGTGTTCTTTCATCCTGTTACAAAACTATCTTTGAACTGGTTGGAGATTTGTTTATGTTTTTCCCCTGTTAATTTTGTAGGCATTTAAGAAAGCTGTAGTTCCTGCATTTATCTAGAAGGAGTAAGTCCTGTACTGGCCTTGTTTTGTAAATGAAAAGATTACATTATCATTGCCCAGTTGCAGAAAAGGATTTGCTTCCCAGGTTTATGTCCTTCTGCTACAATAAACTCTAGCTCTGTGTATTAGCAGCTCACTGACAAGGTGTCACTGTAAGTCATGGATGTACACACAGTTCTGCAGTAGCCACTGTGATCCCGGCTCTGAACTGTTCTGTTCTCCATCTCTGAAACCTCCTTCAAACATTGGTAGACAGATGAAGGTAGTGAAGAAAGATGACAACCTTAAAAATTCTCTGTCTCTGCATGAATGACTTGGCTTTGCTGAACTGAGCCCAAGGCTGACCTCGAGAAGTTGTTGCATTGAAGTGAAAGAGCAAATTTCCCATGACACTATCTGTAGAGAAATTTAGAAAAAATATATACATAACTACCTTTCCTGTTACTCCCCAATTATTTCTAAAGGCAGTAGTGGCATCTTTTTGGCTTTTACAGACTTGCTCATACAAAATGAATCTTTTCTTAGAATAAGTGCCAGAAAGCAAAAATAGTTATTTTTTAACTGTTTCAAGAAAGTCACCTTGAAAATGTATTTATTTATAAAAGTTTTATGTTTGTAACCATATGTGAGAGGACATCTAAATGTAGCAAGGAGTTGCTAACAGAGTATTCCTGTTGTTGAGCAGCACCCTGTAAAGCTACAGACAGCTTATTCAACTGAATTAAACAGAAATGTCAAATGAAACATCTGCCAGAATTAAGATACATAAACAGTGTTTTTGGTACAGCTTTTAGGACATGTAGTGTAGCTTAATGTGAAGACTAAAATCAGAAACACCTACTTTTTATATAATATGTATGCACATGTTATGGATTTTGCTTGATGGGTAAACAGTGAGCACCACACTGATATTTTCAGGGTGCTGAGACACGCTGGTAAGTCTTTGGAAGGTTTAATGGTTGAAGTGGGGTGATGTTCCCTCAGTATTCTGAGATGTCAGGATGCAAGTTATTGGAGCTCTGCACAGGCTATGCAAAAAGTCCTTCTTTATGTCTGAATAAAATTTGAGAGTAAGATGAAAACTCAGAATAATTGTAAAAAAATATTACTTTCTACTTATTTTTTTAATTTGATATGGGTTAAAAGATTGTTTTCAAGTGTGGTTACTCCTTATCCTGTTGTCTTTACTCACACAATTTTTGAAAGGATTTCCCTTTTAGCCATGTTGGCTTTACATAATTGATCCATCTAAGAATTAATATTGCCTGTAGGTCAAATATGAGTTAAAATATAAAGTTTGGTGAAATTTTTCTAGGAGTATTCTTGCCTTGTACTTAGCATGCAGAAAGATCATAGCTGAATAGATCGCTATGAAGCAAACCTGGAATTTTGCTAGTAGATGCTTTCCTCAAAGGAAACGGGCAAACCCAGTTCTGTACAGAATTTGTGTCTCGGAGAGAAACAAGAGAAGAAAAAAAATAGAGGCCTAGGGTTTTGGAAGGCAGGCTACAAAACAAGAGCTGACTCCCCAGCGTGTCAGTGTGTAGATTGCCAGTTCTTATGGGGAAAAATGTTTGTGCCCTACTCTGAGTAACTTGTCCCCGTTAACATAATAAATTAATCCTGGTTGTGGAAGTTCAGGGGGCTCCTTTCAGAGCTGTGGTCATGTTCATAGCATAACAAAACTTTGGATAGGCACAAAAAAACCAAACAACAACAAAAACCCCAACCTCACCAAAAACCCCCCAAAAAACAACACAAAAAAACCAACCCAAACCACCACACAGTGAAAAACTTGAACTTGCCTTGATGTAGAAATGATAGGACTGTATGGAGATGTCAGTGGGAAATGCACACCCTTTTCGATTAGCCTCTGTACACTCAGGGCTGGAAATCATAAAGACTTTTCAGTCCTTTGTTGTTTTTTTTTCTCCAGACCTGACATGTGAGGGGTTTCTTTATTTAATGTACCTTCTGCTGACGATTCCCCTGCCTCCCGGCCTCAGACCTTTGCTCTCTTTGAGAATCTCTGTTCTTTTGCCAGTGATGCTTGGACTGATCAATTGAGTGAGTTTTGGACAGGTTGGATTAGAGAGTAATCCACATTGTGTTGATTTCCCACAGTAATTGTTTGATTTAGGACATTGGATGTTCTTTTTGATTTGCCATTTTAGGGTAAACTAGTGGAGAGCCTCATGGAGAGCTGAAGTGGAACATAATCATTTTTGTTAGCACATCTCTTGGGGAGTTAATCTGTGTTTGCATTTCCTATAGCTTCTACAACTCACAGTTTTGGGCACTTTACAGACTTCAGTGAGTTGAGCCTCCCAACTTTGCTGTTAGGTAAAGGAGAATCTGTTGGTTCTAGTTTATATGTGGAAAGCAAGGCATGTAGATGCTAAGTGATGTGCCCGAGGTTGCTTGGCAGTGTAATGACTGACCTGCGACTAAACTGGTCAGACCTCATTTGGGTTGTTTTGCCCTCAGTGACAGACTGGTTTGAATTGTCTTTCAAAACAGTTTTAAAAATCTTCCAGGTTCAGGCTTTCAGAGACTGTGAGAATACGTTAACTTCCTCCCCTGAAGTGCTTATGGTCTGAGAATGGAAAATAGAAAGGGCACAGGAGGACAGGGAAATCGTTACCTGCCTGAAGTGACACAGCTGCTGGCAAAGGAATGAAGTATTAACCATTTTCCAAAATAATTTCCTAATATAATTTTTGCTGGATATTTTCCCACTCCTTGTTTGACAGTTCTGATTCTTTTTTTTCCTATATTTCAGAAGCACTGTAAAAGTGGCATGTTTAATGGCAATGGCTTAGTTGGAAGTTCATTTTAAATATGACTTAATAGGTTGAAGAGTGTATTTAAAGATTTATTAAATATTAAATTTGTAGCCATTCATTTAGCCTGTCTGCTGGGCTGGGGAGATGCATACATATGCATTTTGTGAATAGTGGTAAAATGCTGAGAATGTACTTTTATATTCTTATGGGTTCTCTAAGATCTATAAACACAATCTGTATGGTAGCAACCATGTTGTTTTTTAAGTAAGCTTCAATGTTCTGATTTTATTTTTCTTTTAGTCTCTTGCACAGTCCCCACTAACTGTACAAGAAGAACATAGCACTGAAGTAAAAACTGTCCTCTGCTTCATATTAAGACAAGCTTAGGGATGTGATATGTTGGTATTATGTACCTTGATAATTTTTTAGTGAGGATGAGAGCTCTGAGAGGAGTTTTTTTGTTTTTTTGAGACCACATGTATTATATTTCCCAGTACTTATATAAAATAGCCATATATGTCATTTTCATAGTTGTTTAATTACAGATGCTTTCCTCCCTCCCGCCCCCATGAAGAAAAGTAGTTTTCAAGTCTGTAAAGACTGAAATAGAGAAAAATGAGTTTTTAGAAATACTGGAAGCTGAGAAGAGGGCTAATGGCAGAACCATCTGGCTTGTCTTTATGGGTGCAGGGTGTTAGGAAATGGAGAAGTTCTGAACTCCAGGGGTTGCTGAGACTACACCAGTGGTGGCAGGAGGTGTTGGTGCTCAGTACCTGCAGGGTATCTGAGAAGAAACAGGAGGTTGCTGGAATTTGTGGTTGAAAATGTTGTGATTAAAATATGATATCCAGAGCCTCATTTGATAGCTTTCTCTGAAACTGTTCTGATTGATGCAGCATGATGAAAAAGAAACTTCCTAGTCCAGATAAATGGATGCGAAGATGGTAGGAAAACTTCAAATATAGACTTTACTGAAACAAAGATAATCTATTTTCATTGCACTTATGGCACTGATGTCTTTTTTTATTCAAAGGAAGAATATGAGCCTTGATTGCTTCTTGAATTTGGCACAGCTATGGCTATAGTCCCCTAATTGTGTCAGGCTTTCTCCAGTGCTCCAATGGCTTTGTTAATTCCCAGATAATATCAAAGAAAAATTCTGGATGGTAATCAAGCGTAGTATGTGGGAGTCTTCTTTAGGACAGAGATGGATAAAAGGAACAGCTCAGTACTGATTATGGAAATTAAGTCTATTTCTGATCACCAGGGGAAGACTTTTTCTTCAGTTTGTAACTGTGGGAATTCAAAACTTTAAGCAAAAGGAGGCAGAGCTGCAGTATTTTCCAAAGAATGTGCTAAAAATCAAGCAACTATCTCCCTAAAAAAAGGGTACAGAAAAGATATTATCATTCTTTTCATACTGGATTGAGGTTGGAAATAATGTAGTTTCATGATATCAATGCTATTTTGTTACATTCCACTGTATTCCATAGCCTAGGCTAATAAAGCTGTTAGGGTTTTTTGTTGTTTAAAGAATTTACTGAGAACCAAAGTGGCCATTTCACATGGACAGCAGAGTAATTTGAAACAGTAAGAAAGAAATTGCACGCAATTTTTTTCTTTTTTTTTCTTTTTTTTTTTCTGTCTTCAGGAACTGAAATTGCTGTGTGGATTGTTTTCCAGCGCTGCCCAGGGGAGGCCTTGTGACAGACCATGAGGTCACCTGGTGGATTTAAGAAGCTTATTTGTGGAATTAGAGTTGAGATATGAAAAATGGTTCAGTGAAGAATTGATGTCTGTTCTGGATTATAAAAGAAATTTCTTGTTTCCTTTGAATAATGGCTCCAAACGTGAGTGGACTATTTCAGCCTGTTGTTCTCAGGAGATGGCTCTCTGGGGATGGAGGAGCCTTTATGCTTGGTATTATCTTTGTGCAATATCAAGTAGGAAAAGGAGAGAGAGAGGAGGAATGCATGTGTGAGTGTGCAGGTGTGTGTCTGTGTTTCAAGTAGTCACGGTGAAAGCATTTGTATGATGTATATGAGGGAGGTCCAGGATGTTATCGATGGTTTCTGGGATCTAGAAAGCTGGCTTTACTGGTTTGCTCAGGAAACAAGTAGTGTCGTTAAAGCATGGGGCATGAATCTTCTTTCTAAATAAAAAGAAAAATGCAGTATATGCATTGAGTGGAGGTTAAAATAGCGTAAAAACAGAAAAATGGGATATCATGTAAGTCATTTTTTTTAATGCTCAGTACCATTTTTTTTTTCTGCAGTAGAAAAAGAGTGAGATTTGTATTTCCATGCTCTCTGTATACAATCTCAAAGACATGGTGTAATTAAAAATTGCTACATTAACAACTCTTAGACAAGTAGAAATGCAGATTTTGAACATGTGCTTCTAGTTCTTTTTACTCTTATATCACTTCCATTCATACACATGTTCAGGTGGGATCTGTGTATCAATTACACATTCAAAGACTAATTAAAAGTTTGAAGTTTTCTAATGGATATATAAAGCACCTTTTTTTTTTTCCTGGTTTAGTTTTGTGTGGTTTGAAATTCTGAGCAAAATATACTGTAGAGAACATGGTTTGTGTTTTGTTTTTTTTTTTCCCCCTCAGGTACATAAGGTCTTAAAATGCTTTGCATTGCCTGTATTTTAATAGGCTATAGCATTTCCCTTCACCACATCTTTCCAGTGCTTTTATTTTTCTTTCATCCAGCTTCAGCAAATGGCTAGGTGTGTCCTCACTTCATTCCATTCTTGCTTTCTCAGCAGGCCTGTTGCAGGGCCCATTGGTGGTGATGCAATGCTTGGGCTAGTGACTGTTGTTGCTATCCATTGTCCTAACCCTCTGTCAGTGGGACTGCAGTATGTGAACAGCACACAGCTTTCCATTCTTCATGTGCCCCAAAAACCTCTTACCAGGTGATCTGCTGTCCTTGATAAAGAAAAGTAGGAAGGGTGAGGGCGGTCAGGGACCTCCTGCTGCAAGGTTAGAATCTCTGCAAGGTGTGACAGGAGGTTCCAATGCTTCAGTAGCATCCGTCCCAAAACTGCTGGGACTCTGGAATTTACTAGAGGAGAAGGATCGTGCTGTGTCTCTGGATCCCTCTGCGACTCGGTGGTATCATCTGCTGCCATCGTTGCTGGAAGAATATCCAGATGGAGTGAATGTTTTGTGTAGCTTACAGAGCGCATGCAGAGTGAAAACCGGTGAGGTTTTAATTAATTTGCTGCTTTAATTTTTTTCTTTTTTTCCACCTCTCCAGTTTGAGTAGAGGCTAAAAAGTGAGCTTAGGTAAAAGGTGACGTATCTGCAAGGGACCTTATCTATGATTTGTCTTCTTTCAGTGGGTCAAGGCTGAACATTTATTATTGCTTCAATCATATTTTTTTTTTTAGTTGAAATTAGTGTTTAATTTAATACTGCATTCTCTTCTCTGAGAGTGCAGAATGGAACTGTAGCTTCTGCCTTGCCCTCCTGAGATCTGTTGGCTGATGTTTTTCTGTAGCTCGGCTCCTCTGACCTCATTCTCTTATTATCTTCTCTACCTTATCGCTCCCTTGCTGAAGCATTTTTATACTAAAACTACATATTTTAAACATATTACTAGGAAAACTTTTTAAGCTTCTTCAGAGCTTTAAAAACCTGTGCCTTTGAAGTCCTTCTGCCACAGTAGTTTTAATGAAGCTAAACAGAACAAGGAATATGATTCCTTTAAACATCAGCGTTTCTTGACAGAGTGGAAAGATTAATGGATGAAATCCCTTGGAGGCCATGGAAGTTTTCCCATTAATTGTAATGATTTTAGATAGAAACCACAGAAAGAGAAGAAATAAAAGTAACAATATATGAAGTTGGGCTGTTGCTAATAAGAGTTTTATGAAAAATTCTGTATTTTCAGTAGCAAAGGAGTTGTGGCAGAACGCATGATCTCCTGGCAGACAGCGCAGTGCGGTCTAACAGTGGAAGTGCTGCTTTTCTGAAGGACCATCATATTGTTACAAACAGAACCTACAAAATTTGAGTTGATGGAAGGAATTTGAAATTGTGTTGCATTATGCTAGTGAAGAAATATAGCAAAAGTTATGGGGTTTTTTTATTCATAGAAGTATCAGTATATTAATTGGCATTATCCAGCAAAATGAAAAATTCCTTTGTATGAGGAAATAGTACTGATTTTTTTCAGATAATGCTTTTGTGATTGGGATTTAGCAAATGCCATTGAATATTTTGGCATTACTCATTTATTGATGTTATAGGATACACCAAAAAGTGTTTTTCTTCAACTACAATTAATTTGCATAATTAGGAAAATAAAACTAAATCTTTAAGATGACTTGAATATTTGTTATAGATTGGCTCTCTGCATCAGAAAGTGAGCACTATTGACGTGTGTGTTGACTGATATCAGAACAAACTGATCATCAGAACCATTGAATTAACAGCTACTAATTGCTTTTGGTGTATCTAAAAGATGATAGATTTTTCCTGTGTAGTTTTTCAAACAGAGCAGTTGACTGTGTTTTGGAGTCAGTGTGGCTGAGGTTGGACGGAGCACACGCCACAAAACCAGGAGTTCACTTTACTGAAATCCGTGCATACTGTATCTTCCACGTTTCATGTGTCTAACATGGTACTGCCTTACTAGCCTTCCAGAGATGGTAAAGCATAAATAAATATAACAAAATGGATAAGCATCTAGTATAGCTTTTCTAGTATTGTAATCTCTTGGCCAATGGTTAAGTTAATAACACACCATTATCACAGGATTCTTCTGCCCTTTTTGTTAATGGGCAAAGGATAAATGTAAACTGTATCAGCCAGAACCATTAAACCAGGTATTTAGTCTTTGGCCAGTGGTTTGGTGTTCAGGTGCTGAAAGATGAAGTGCTGTGTTTACAATTCTGATTTTAAAAGCTTTATTTTTGTTTAAAGTTACAGAGCAATTGCATTGGTTTCAGTACACTTTGAGGGTTGAGAGAAGCTCAGGAAACTGAGATTCTTACTTAGGAGCCAAAAATACAGACTTCAAACACTGTTAGGAATGTCGTTTTGAACCCTTTGGTCAAAGACTTTAAATGTGAATCAACCACCTGCACAGTTACCCCAGCGTGTCCCTGATAGTACATGAGACTACAGACAATTTGAATTTATGAGACACGATAGAATTCCTGTGTATGGAATAAGGCCTAACCATCGTGAATTGTTTCTGAAGATACTTCTACTTGGAAAACATGATTCTGATTAATAAATGACTCCAGACTGCTTTTAGCAGTAGACTTTGCTACAAACAGGGATGGGAAAAAATGATTACAGTAAAGAGGGTAGCGGCTGTAAGAGTACCGTTATATTAAGTGACTTAATGAATACTGATCTTGAAGCAATAAATCAAAATGCAAACAATGTACTGTAATCAAGTAAGCAGAATATTTCAGATACTTAAATTATATTAAATGAACACTCCAATCAAGGTATGTGCCGGCACTTATTCTTATGTTTCATCTAGTTATTGTTTGTGTAACATCACTTTTAGGTTATATGTTTAATGCAGACTTACTCTTTTTTCTTCTGCATTCTCTGTTGGGTTTTTTGTTTTATAATTATTTTTGTTTGGGAGGGTGCTTTAAGTAAAGAAATTGCTTGCAGGATAATTAATAATCCATGTTAAATCCTGTCCTGGTACTGAAGAGTTTTCTAAGGAATGATCAAAAAAGACAGTTATTGTGAAAGCTATGGCAACACTTTCTTCAGGTAGGAGTACCTCTGAGTGTTTGCATTTAAAAGTTATGAAGGGGTGTTTGTGTATATGCCTGTATGTATATGTGTGTGTGTGTGTGTGCATGCACAGGTAATGCCAATTGCTACCCACTAGCACAGAAATTAAAAAGAAAAGAGTGATAGTACCATTGTTTCCTGGGAAACTGGTATCAGTTCTGACATTGTAAATACATAACATGGGAATTAAAAGGAAATCACATTTTGTATGCTAAGATTCTAATTCTGGAGTCTCTTGAGGGATTAGGAAGGTGCTCTTTCACACTCTGAATGCAGCTGGATCCGTTTAGGTCCTGAGCCTGGAGACATTCCTGTGCATACAGAAAGGTCGAGTTTCTGGAGCTTATTTACAATGCAAAATCATAAGTACTTGTCTGTCTTTGCAAGGTGCTGGTCTGAGCTTTTTTTAGTAAATATTTGTACACCTTGCTTTTTCCTGTTCATTTCAGTTCTCACAACTGTTTCAACTTCATCAAGATTTATGATACATTTAGTTTATTTACTGACCAAACTGGCGAACGTGCAAGCTGAGGGAGATGATGTTTATAGGGGCATTTTTGAGCCACACTTGCATTTCTGAGAGTTACTTGAGAATCCATCAATGAAGAATCAAGAGATACCTTTTCTACTTTCTCAGTTTAAGTATAGCTGGTGGTGGGTTTTTTGGTTTTTGGGTTTTTTTATATGAAGTGGAAAATAATACATTTGAGGCTTCTGTAGCTGATGAAAGTATTCAGAGGTCCTCTTCCCTTTATTTTGGGAATAGATTGATGTTTTTGCTTCATGAATAATTCAGCCCTGCTCTTGGTATCTCTAGTTCTGTCTGGGATCAGAAACATGCAATTGACCTGCTTCTTGATAGTTCTACAACAGCAAACTTGATTTGTAACAGCAGAAGTGGGGGGAAAAGAAAAAGCTATCTGCATTTTGTAGGCTGCTTGTCAAAGCTGTGAGTAGCAGGTGAAGGTCTGCATTGTCTGTCAGCAGAATAAGGAGGATAGAAACATGCTCATTTTGATGGTAACCCAAAGAGATGGGACCGGTTTTGGATTAACAGAATTACAGAAGGGGATATTTTAGCTCAGTGTGTAATTACACCATCCTGCTATATACTCTGGCTTTTCAGTATGTGCAAGATGTAAGAAACCATCAGGAAGGAATCCAGTACAGCTATTTCTGGATTAGGCAAGCACAGATCTTAAGCTTGAGCTGCTGACAAGTACTTACCAACATCTTGGCTGGCTGGATTTACTGAGAGGCCTTTTTATTGGTCCAACAGTAAAAATAAATTGTGCCAAATAAAGTTGGTCAAACCCTTATAACTGGCTGTGGCTGTCCCTAACTGCAGAACACTTTAATGAAGTGTCCTAGAGTAGGAGTAAGGGCATCTGTCATGGGGTTTGGCATTAATTGTATTTAGTTAAACAACATCTTGGAGAAAACAGTGGAGCAATACTGAACTAATTTTCCTCTGCATCCAACCCTGCATATATTAGGAAACAGACAAGTGCAGTGGGACTTGAGGCTTTCTGCTTTACCTTGAAAAATTTGTGTTCCTGTTTTGTACCTGTTGTTCCATTGTCAGTGCACCATGGTACCAAGCCTCTCAGAGTTCAGAGTGTCTGGATGACACTCTTAGTCGTAGGATTTAGTTTTAGGTAGTCCTGTGAGGAGCGGGGACTTGAACTCGATGATCCTTATGGATCCCTTCCATTTTGAGATACTCTGTGAGTCTGTTCTATGATTGTAGTTAAACTATTTACATCAAGAGTTCAAGGAACTGACTGTAATTTAGGTCACACCTCTAGTTTGTGCTAAAAACTGATAGATAATAACTTTGTTTTCTGAGCAGAGCTGATCTGATCTTGTCCAGACTGCAATTCTGGTTAGCCCAAATGGGTGAGCAATAGAAAAGTCTTCACTGAAATTGCCCCAAATTTTGAACTATCCTTTGTAATAAATAAATAAAGGATGACACTATCAGTCACAAGTTCCAGTACTGTAGGCTTTTGGTGTCATCTCTAAATGTTGCATATTTCTGCTTCAAAAAAACCAACCCAAATGCTGTTTTACTGCTTTGTTGCTGCAAAACCCAGAACAGACCATAAGTGGTTAATACTTCAAGGGGAATTGTTCATATTGAGACTATCAGTCTTTGTGCACTGATGTTGATGTTGGTGACGGCTGACAGTGAGCTTTTATAGTCCATCTCTTGAAGTACAGAGGCTGTGTTTCAGAAACTGTCATTACAGGTGCCTCTGTTTTGTGAGAGCAGCATATCCTTTATTGTCTCGTAATGGAATTGCCATAACAGATGAGACAGGACAAAAGTTGAAAATGTTATCATAAGAGGAAAATTAGGTTAAAGTTTATATTTGTAATCCTTTTATTCTTTCCAAATTAAAAGTTCATCTTAAAAAAAAAAAAGTGGTTCACTCACTCTGGTTAATTCACTTTTATGATTTTTATGATCAGATGTCACATTGCTTTCCCATGTGATCTTTCAAAGGTGTTTCAGCAAAGTTACCTATTCATTTGAGTAATGCAGTCAAAAACTAATAATTCTACAACTAATACCATGTCCTGTGTCACAAATGCTTGCTGCATTGCTGCTTGTCACAGTGTAATGACTGTTCTGATTAATTGTGTGAATAATCCTGAGAGGGAATGAGTTCTTTACGTCTGTGCCCTATTGCTCAATTTCAGTTTTATCCTGATAGAGATGATAAAGTCCTAGACAGGGACGGATATGACATTACACCAGTCCATAAACTTTGATTCTGTGAACACCTTTCCATTTAAAACATGGATTCTCATGGTAAATCATTGTTAAATGAATGTTGCAAAAATCTTTATTTGCGCTCTGTTGGTGGCTGTGCTGACTCACAGTGTGTTGTGTGTCCATGGAGCCTGTCTGTCAGTCCAGTACACCTGTACCTGAGACAAATGGACATAAATAATTGCTTGCAATAAGATGGCATTTATGGTAGTGATTTGTCCAAGAGATACACTTGATTTTACATTGTATTTTTTAACTTGATGATGTGTAAAGTGCCCTGTAAGACCTTTTTTCTGACTCTCTTGGAAGAATGAGTGAGGCATAGAAGTATGGAAGGTTTGTCATTCATCCCATTGCTGTAATTACCTGCCTGACCCTATCAGTGAATGGGATTGCAAAGATGTATTTTTGTATTTTATGCTTCTCTGTTTTTGTATTTCCCAATGGCTGAATTGAAAATGGTGATGTCTTCTGAATTTTAATATTTGAAATAAAAAAAATCCTACATCTTTTCTGGTAACCTCTTTGTGAGTGTAGAGAGAGATCTTGGAGAAAGGAGTATGTGGTCCCTGAGTGGGAAGTGCTTGTGTTCAGGTGGAGTTATATTAAAAAGGTTTCTTTTCCTTCTGACTCCTTAAATTTGAGAAAATTCAGGAAATCAGGGCAAGAGAAAGGATATGCCTCTCAGGATAGAAATCAGCTACTGAATTTAAAGAAAAAAAAAAAGCTTCACTTTTATTTATTCTTTCATTCATTTATAAAAAATTCAGCATTAAAAAGACAGCAAATTGACAACTAAGGTACTGGTAACAGGATGGGAACTGGTGTTAAACTTCAGTGCCTTTGACTGTGTGGCTTTTCAAGTCTCTTACTCAAAGTGTTTCTCCTGAATAGTAAAGGAAACTGATTTCACTGTGAGTTTCACTTTGTTCTGTTTGTCTCACAGTTTGCCTAATACCTTGGAAGTGAGAAGTGTCTTGTGTGCCTGTAATAACATTGGCGTACTTTAATAAATTAAACAATATCTTTTTTATATTATAATGAAACCAATACTTTTTATTGATTTATGTAAGCCCCAGAATTTCTTTTCTGCTGAAGGAAAGCGAAAGTCAATGAAAATGTGTAATGTGTCATATGTGTAAATATGTTTTATGCCCCCCTCCCCCCAGTATTTTTGGCACATGTAAGGCTGTGACACTGATTAGCATGGCAGCAAAAGGGATAATGGTTTCTTTCTAGATGTGTGAGAAAGTAGGAAATAAGACAAACAGAAAAACAGCTTGAAGCAATTAGGTGAGTTAGTCTAGAATAAAGGGCTGCAACTCTTCTCCTCCAGGAACATACACTTCCCAGGACAGGTTACAGGTTGCAAATATACTCCAGGAGGCTTTCACTTCAGGTGTTATTCACATGTGCATCCAAGCAGCTACTAAAAATGCTATTTATGGAAGAGAATCTGACATCAGCAGTATATCAATATATACGTTACCTTGATATGAACAACATTCTTAGCATATAATGTTAAATAATTTAGGTATTTTAAATAAAACTATTTGTTTGACAACTTAGCAGGTTTGTGGATTGGTTCTTCAGTGCCTTGGATTACAAGGCACTGAAGAACAGTGTCAAGCAACCCACATTATTTGAATACTACTATTATTTTTAACTTAGCATGGATGAATAAGGGGAATTGAAAATGGTACAGCTGCCATATGCCTTTCCTTTCACCTTTTCTTTTGACATTATCAGTTGTAATATAAAATTAAAAAAATACATTTTCTCCACATATGTACTAGTTAAACTAGTAAAAGTTGAAACTGGAACGCTGACCAGTTCCAGCTTTCTGAGGCTGAGTTTTTGCGTTACAGCTGGCTTAGGCTGAATGTCACTTGCTCACCTGATAGCGACAGGCTTCTGTCTCTCTTCTCAGGATGTTGCTTGTCGGTTCCGCCACAGAACTGTTGAGTTTTATGTGAAGTAGCCACGGATGTGTTAAAAGCCTGATGAGAGCCTTTGAAAGTGCCAAGCCCTTGCTGGCAAATCCTAGAGGCTTATTTTTAATGTATTTTAAACACATCATACTTTTCCAAAAGTTCCCTCATCTTTGTTCTTTTGTTTGAGTTCCAGCTTCCTGCATTTTTCTTGTGTTAGGAAAAGAGGTAATCTTTCCATCTGCTGCAGGCAATGACTTTGGTATGGATTACTGACTTCCAGATGTAATGGGCTTTGTATGCAATATTATGGATATCTGAGTTTTGAGGGAAGAGGGAAAGTAATTCTTTCTTTTTTTTTTTTTTTTTTTGAACTTTTATTTTGTAAAGGATCTTGATCAAGTTGGATGGAGAGAAAACATTTCAGGAACTTTTAAAAATATCCAATTTGTGCAGTGTGTAGGGGGTTACCAAACCTTCCGGTGCCAAGGTGGTTGTATGTACTTAGAGCAGATGTGAGGCATGGTAAAAGAAAGAAAAGATACCCAAGAGGATTGAAGTTTGGAAATTTGTACTCTAGTAGTTTCATACCTTGATTATTTTGTACGTGGGTGATGGATCACATTGAGCAGCCCTGGAAAATGACTGTGGACTGGCTGTGTTTGCTGTTAACGTGGGGTTCTAGCTGGCAGTAGCTCTAAAAATAACATCCATTTTGTGAATTGTCATTGTCATCTGGGAAACCTGCCTTTTTACTCCAACCATATTCATTAATTTCTTAATTCTTCTAATGTGTTTCATTACATAAATGCAATGGTTTGGTGTTTTTTTTTTTGTCTATGGTCACCTTTCTTCTAGTATTTTCTAAGCCATTGTTTCGTTTGCTCAATGGTAGAGGTTGAAAAAAATGATTGAGTTCTTACAAATTAAAATTGTAGTTGGGTTGCAACAGACCAGAGTGTCTTACTGGTGTCCTGAGGGAGGGCTGCGCTGAACTCTAACTAGACCTGATGAGAACACCAGTAAATTCAACGGGGTGGTGTCTTTGCCTGTGTTTTAGAGGACAGGAAAAGATTTATATGTTTGTAGGCACCAAAGTCAATCAACTACAAGATGGAAATTTAGAGGAAATCCAAACTTCCTTATTTCCAGTGTGTATGTACTATGAGGGGCTTTTGATATCTCCTTCGTGTCCATAGGTTCAACCATGACTCTCAATCTTACCTGTGCTTCAAAGAAAGCATTTCCCAAGACAGAAAACCAGAGCTAGCTTTTAACCCAGAGCCCCAGCTACACCAACTAAACTTCACATCTCCGAGATGGTTGTTTTACCTCGTTGAAGGAGAAATAGGGGTGAAGGAGAGAAAAAGCTGATTAAAGAAATGGATACAAATGGATATGTTGTTACCTTGTTAATCCTTGATTATTACAGAGAACAACTGCGTAGGTGATAAATAGGAAAATAAATAGGAAATAAATAGGAACTGCAAGCAAATATATAGAAAATCCAATATTTTATACATTGACCTTACTAGGTGTAATGAGCCAAGCCCAAGTACATGCACAGTATCTGTGAAAGCAAGAGCAATTAGGTATTGGTTTTATATGCTTTGCTGAATCAGGCTGTAACCGCAGTGTAAAGCTGACCTAAAATCAACTTGACTAACTGCAAGAAAAGTAATGTGAAGTGTGTGTAGGCTGTGCCTCACCTTTACCATCTATGTACTTTTTCTTTTTCCTGGAGAAGGAGAAGGAAGGCTTTCAGAGCCATTTCATACACTTCATTTATCTGCAGCTGCCATAATAACTCCCATGGGCCCACCAACAGCCAGTACAAGTCAAGTCAGGCTCTCGGGGACAAGCTAGGCATAAAAAGCAGACAAGACCTTGTAGAAGCAAGTGAGCTCTCTATTAGCCAATGATACAGCCACGTGGGTTTATGCTCAGATATTGGACTTTTTTTATCTAGTTTATTACACATGTTCCTGTGGTCAAGCTGGGTTCATTAGTTTGTTGCAATATGTAATCTAAATTAAAATGCACATTTAACATTCTAAGTATTAGTGTTTTTCACTGGTTTGAAATAACTTGCTCTGGTATGTAGACATACAGAAATAAGACCTTGTCTTTTACATGCCAAAGAAGGTTACATGCCTTGCCCATGGAATACTCTTTAATGGCACAGAAGTGATTTGGTGTTGATATTTAAGGATGTGTTCATGGGTGTATGTAAATTATAAAATGGTTCAAGACAACATGAACGAAAGGGGGAATGCTTATTCTTCTTGATACATACTGCTTTTGTAGCTCAGTGAGCCAATATGTGGGGTCATTCACCATTTCCATGTAACAAAAATGAGCACAGTCCCTCACTTGGCATGTCCTAGGAGGTGGGAATGGGGCCCTTGCACGGCTGGACTTGTGTGTAGGCTGCTGTGGTTCACTTTCCATGTAGATTAAATACCTTATATTAATGTGTACCAGCTGTGGGCAGTTTTCTGTTTGTGAACCTTACCTGTTGTCTTATGGAATGTATTTTTCAATTTCTGTATACTGAGGGGGGAAAAAAAAACCAAATCTATAGGTCAGAGTCTCTCCCCTGACCAGGTCCCACAATATGGTGTGCTAACAGGAAGAAAGCTATTCCATATTGACACTGTCTGACTAAGAACACAGCAAAAATCATTGTCCACGTTACAGGACTGTGAGCAAAATATATTTCATAATGATCAAAGCCTAGTGGTTATTGACAACTTCATCTAAAAATGTAATACTGCGGGAGATAAAGGTGTTATTTCTGAGAGGAAAAACCCTAAGATTGGTTCTCGAATGCCACCTAGCCATGGCAGAAATGAAGGCAGTCAGCTGCTTTGTTAGCTTGACAATTTTAATTTGAGAAACTGCTTTGGTCTGTCCTTTGTCCTTCACTGCAAATACAGTTTTATTTATGAAGCATCTTTGAGAGAAGAGTTTCTTAAAAGTGATTAAAAGTTAGGTAACTTACCTAGCATGAACTGTTCCAATGTGGGATGTTTCTGTATAGGCTTCTATAGTCTATCTGTATAGGATATATAGGGTTATATATCCATAGTAGGAAGAATAAACTGTACTCAGTATATCTGTTTTGTATTAGTAACTATGTTGTAATTTAATGTTAGGCTCCCATGACTAATGATATCTTTGTTTCTTCTCTTTTTTTTCTCCTTAAATGAAAATAGCTTCTTTGTATTTGAATTTTTGGAGTAGTTATTGTATAGTGACTAGGACTGTTGAAGTACTTCTTGGTATTTTTGTTGTTTGAAGTTGAAAGTGCCTTTGGACCATCGTTCATATTTCAAGGGGATTTTGTAACAAAGAGGTATTGGGTATAGGATGATGCCCTGTTTTCCTGGAGAAACAGGTTTTTGTAACAAAAGTGTGCTTTTCATTTTCTTGTTCTCAGTCGGGGATCAACTGTGTGGGAGATACAGAGCTGGTAATTTTTGTACCATAGGTATTCCCTAGCAGGTAATAGAAATCAGTTGCTCATGTTTTGCATCCCCACCTCCATTTCAAAGTCCTGACTTTGGCTTGCGATGAGTCGCAAGCTCCTGGGGCAGGTGTAAGGTGTGCTGCGGCGACTGGCGGGTCACCTTCTTGGAGTTACTGGAGCTGTCCCGTGACTTGCAGCCACCACAGCAAATGCAGTGGCCCATGTTTCAACCTGCATCAGGTTTGGAACACTGACAGTGCTCACAGGGATTTCTAATTTAGTAGACTGGCAAACTCTATTAATATCCTGAATAATTCTTGGATGAAGATAAGCCAAATTTAACTTTTCCTTACAAAAAATGGTGCTTTGTAATTTAGAAATACTGTACCATTTATTATGCTGAAATTACACATTAAACACAGTGGTGAACTGGTAA
This sequence comes from Caprimulgus europaeus, assembly GCA_907165065.1. The sequence goes on along the minus strand of OU015540.1, from coordinate 14,467,100 downwards.
AATAACTGTCTTCAGAACTCACTGGAAGTCAGGTAGGACAGAGTTCAGAATATTCAAGCTACTTGCAAAAAGATTCCTGTTTATAATTTGGCTTGCTACACAAGGTAATTTAAATAATCTGCACATTCTTCATATGTTCTTGATGCCAAAGCTATACACAGTTTGTTTACTTAATCCTGGAGTGTTTTGTGTCTTTAGATTATCTTACATTTTTCACATTTTTAGGTCCATTTCATTTATTCTTCTATTAATGACTGAGCACTGAACAAATTCAGAGCAGTAGAACCAAGCAAGATGATGTGAAGTTTTTGGAGAGGTGAAAAGGCGTGTCCTTGGGATATAGAACAGGCATCATTCTGTAGGTGTGTTTTTACCATTACAGCAGTCCAGAGAGGGGCTCAGAGGGCTTTGCAGCTCTGTCCTTGGGGCTGTTCCACACTCACCTGGGCACAGCTCCGAGTGACCTGCTCTGCCTGCACCAGCTCTGAGTGGGGCATTGGGCCGGAGACCCCCAGGGTCTCCCCTCACCTACGTCATGGGGTCAGTCTGTGGTTCTGTAACAGAAATCTGATAGAAAGCAGTATGAATGTGTTACTGGGTGTATATGTATATTTGTATTAGATAGGGGATATAGGGGATTTAAATGGCGTAATCATATCTTGTAAATGTCTGTATTTTTCCTTTTTATTTTGCACTTTTTTTTCAGACAAGTAATTTTCTTTAAAACGGTGCATGGGCGTAGGTTTAAAATTAATTTATTTTCCCCCCAAGATTGAAATAAACATGTCAGTTGTTACAGTAGTAAACCATGTAAATAATTATGCTCAGATTACATTTGTTTCTATGTAGTCTAGTTATGATGGAGATAATTTTTAGATTTTCAGAGAATTTTTCTAGTTGATTTTTGCAATCCAAATAATCCTTTTTTAATGTACTTCCTTTATTTTCACTTAACTTTTTTTGCAGATTTTTATTTCTGCTACTGTTACTGATAAGGAACTTCTTCAGACTGGGTAGTATTTGCATCAGCAAAATCTGTGAAATTCATTGTATACACAACTAAACTGAAAATGGAAAATACCTACTTTTATATTGGTTGCAGGAAGAGTGAATTTACTTGAGCTGTAACATTTTTAAATGATTTCTTGTATAAGATGAAATTACTTACAAAAACTGCTCTTTTCTGAAAATAGTTAAAACTGTGTTTTCATTACATATTATTGTGTCAAGAAAAAATAAGAATAAATAAAATCGGAAGCTGGTAGAGACAGGAAGGAACAGGGTGATTTAGTACTGAAATTATTCTGGAGTTGATCTTTAAATATTTCCAGGAGAGGAGCTTACTACTAGGTTTCAAACTCATGTTTCAGCCAATTTAAAAATCTATTTCTCTTTAGTGACAATGCCATTTTATCTCAATTCCTCACATTTGAATGAAGAATGCAATTGCATTTCCTAGATTTTTTTCCCAGTGATGAGGTCTAAAATATTGGGGTATGCTCTTAGATGATTTATACATAAACAAAGTAATTCTTAACTTTTTATTTAAAATAGTCTCTTATTCCTTGCATTCAGTGTGTTGCAAACACGGGTGATTTGCTGTTGTTTCTGAATTGAAAGTGGCTTTTCTTGTCACTGCAGGATAGAGGTGAGTTTTGTTTGTAGCTGTTGCATGCTGGTTCCTTCTGTTGATGGAAGGGCTTCTTCAGCTAATGGCTTCCATTAATTGTCTGCCTGATTCAGATCTTGAACATCCTGACCTGAATGTCTTTTTAAATAACAGAGTGGTGACAACAAAGGTTTTCCTCCAGCAGTTGTTCTGGAATTTTGTTAATGCTATCTAACTTCTCAGGCTCAAATTAATCAGGTCTGTGCTGAATACCAGGGTATGCTGGACCAGATGAGTTCTTGTATAGCTCCCATTACCCGTGAAATTGCCCTCAGATGAACTTGATTCAGTGCGATTTGAGTTAGATGTTGTGGTCTCCCATGTTTTAATAACATGTTACGATATCTCACTGGTCTGAGGGAAGATATTTTTTTTGAGAATCAAGTAATTTTGACAAGATGGTACCTTGGTAATTTGACTTCAAATGTTCTGGATATGTTTTTGCATTAGTAGTGTAGCATCAGCCGGTTAAAGCAGCCACCTCGGCTTTTTATAGGGCTTTGTTGTAGAGGAGCAGAGCTGTATGTGGAGGGTACTTGGGAAGTGGACAGAGTGGAAAACTTTGGAGTGGGTTGAAGTTTTTGTTAATTTGTTTGTTTTGGCCAGTACATGGACATCTGTTACCTGTGTGTTAGAGGGGGTTTTTTTGTTGTTTGTTTGGTGGGTTTTTGGGGGGTTTTTGTTGGGTTTTTTTGAGGCCTTTCAGTATTGTTGGCCTGTCTTGAAAGGAGAAGTGTATCTCGGATCATACGAACACTGAACGTTGAGCTAAGGATTGCTTGGATTACAAAGGGCTGATAAAATTATGTTCATTCTCCAACTGTGAGACTACACATCAGTCAGCACCTTTAGTTTCAGTGTTGTGAAATGGCTAGGCCGTGCAGATACCCATGCCTGTATGTACACACACCCGTCAGACTGCTGGGAGGGGCAAGCTGGTATTTCTGAACTATTTTCCCATCTCTGTATTACTTTTGATAGGATGATGAGAATCATTAGCATAAATAGTGTGAAGATAAAAATTGAACAGTGAATATAAAGTTCTGCACCAATGAAAAGCGATACACGAAGGAAGAAACTTATCCTTTTTTACAAAGCCTAAGTTACATCAGTGGCAGTGCCGCTGTAAGTCATGTCCTATTTAGCAGTAGAAATTAAACAGGAAACGTGTTCTGTTCTTCTCTGTGCTCCATCCATTCTTATTTAAAGTTGGAAGTCTATTGATTTTGGTGCTGATCCAGTTTCATTTGCAACAGGGAACATCTGTGCAGCAGCACACCTGGATATACAGGAACACACGTGAGTAATGGTTATAAAATTACCCAGAGTTGCTGAGGTCAATATGTATTCATTGTTTCCTTCTGTTTGTTCTCTTTTGTTGGGTAGGCCACTGCTTACCTGGTACCTTTGCTCTGTCATATGGTGCTTGGGTTGGTGCTGAAACCACCCCAGCCTAGGCAGCTCGTTCCTAAAGCCTCCCTTGAGAAATGGGTCAGGGCACTGTGAAAAAGCACACCCCTTCTGCCCCCTCCCCAGCAAAACACCCAACTGGCAAGTAGCCCCTTCCAGCCCTGGGGCGAGTGGGTGGGTGTCAGGACTGGCAGCAGCAGGAGGGAGGCAAGCAGAAAGTGGAAGTGCCCCTTGTGACAGTCATGAGGATTTATGAGGCATCAAGGTGATTTTTGCCTGACAGCACGTAGTTCCCGAGTTCAGTGCTACAGGGATCTGTCACCTTCACTGCAAACGAGGCAATAATTTACACTGAACAGTGCTGTGGAAGTCGGTGGGAGAAGGAAGATGCCATTCAGCACAATAGCTGACAAAATCTGATTGTTAAGTACCAGTCAGTACATTAAACTCCCTATCTCTCTAAAGAGCGAGGAGGGAGAGAAATACCTTATATAATATGGAGACATGTCACAGAAGACAGATGCCAAGTGAATACTTTATAAAACTTGTATAGTTTAACACATTTTTGTAGTCATTAGACTGCTTTTTCTGTCTGCCCTTCATTGTGACAACCACAGTGTGTCATAGACCTTAAATCAACAAAAAGCAGTAGAATATCTTACTCTGGTTGGTTGGCAAAGAGCTTCCATTAAAGTCTGTGTTCTCTAGAGATGGCTTCCCCATCACACTATCTGGCTTGACTATCTTGAGACTTTTTTCATTTGTAAATTTGCTGATATCTTAGCAAAACCACACCATGATTAGGAAATGAACTTAATTCTGATACAGAAGTTGTGTAGTATGCCTGGAAGGAAAAAAGATTGGCAAGAGTAGTAGTAGAAGGAAAGAAAGATTGAAGTCCTGATGATCAAGTAGAGAAATAATCCGATATGATGAGCAGTGATCTGTATACTGAGGACAACACTTGGAAGCAGAGTGAGTGTGATGTAGTACAGTTTGCTAAAATTACTCCTGACCTTATTTGGGAGGTTGATAAAGATGCATTTAAAAAAGGTGTGAAACAGTTTCCAATACTGTCTGTGACTGAGTCCATAGCTTGTTCTGCTGATGTTGGAAACCAGCAGGGAGTTACAAATGGATTATTGAGGGTTCTGGAGGAGCGTACTGTTTAGAAAGCCATTTCAAAGTTGAGAAATACTGAAATAAATTGTACTATGGGAAGTGGTTACTGATTTTTTCATTCTCAGACTGACAGTGAAGCAGGAGGTTCCCTGCCTGACTGATGAAGTCTGGACTTTTGCCATAACAACGACCATATTCCATGAGACCACACAATGCCAGTACTTTGAGATCCCCAGATCTCTCCCAGTTTATTTAGGAGAAGCTCATTCTTCTGGAACCCACTGAGTGCTGGAGACTATAAGGAATGAGTAGAAAGACTTGTCAGAAACACTTCTGAACAAGCAAAGCCTTCAGAACTGAATAGACTTAGATTATTTGTCATTCAAATCAAACTAAGGATCATTAAAATACAAGTTAAAAACAAAGTTCTCAAATAATTGCATTTGTGGAATTGGAGGAATATTTAAAACGTGGAAATCTGTAATAAGCTAAAACAACTGTAATTGCTCCATCAGCATTTATCTTGTTCCATATACAAAAGGAATATTGTCATCTGCCAGCTTATATCATACAGTTTTCAATAGGTTAAAAACATAGCTGATCAAATGCAAAAGTAGATTAAGAAGCTTGAAAGAGTCTGTTGGTCATCACCTTTTTTAGTTTACCTAGAAATGTTAAGGTTAAAACTAAGATTTACCTTGTCCTTGTACATTAGGTTTAAATAATTAACCTGAATGCTTTGAAACACAAGGATTTTCTCATTTTGTTATTAATTCCTCATAAAGAGTCCATTAATATTTAAATTTCTTCAGTCTCCAGTGGAATCTGTTAATAACCTTATATAGTGTTAACAAAAATCATTGGTGCAGTAAAGTCCTTAGAAATGGAGTTAAGTCAAATGTTCCACTAGTTGTTCTTTGTTAAAATAATTGACATCTTGATTTGTTATGTACCGAACTCGCCTTCATTTATTTGCCTTTCCTTAATTGCTCTTCTGTTTGGTGGTGGTAGACAGGCAAATTTTTTTAGATGTTAGCAACAGTAGACAAGTAATTTACTTTACTTTCTGCCTTCCCACAAACTAAACCTGTGTGTGCTTTCTTCCTGCCACAATCTATCCCCACTTTGAATTGCAGTTTTACATTTCAGGTCTCTAATGGTGAGCCGTAGTTTGTTTGTTTTCACCTTTATTTTGAAAGATTGGAACTCAGTCTTACCAACATGGCTCCGTTTGAAGAAAGGGAGAAATTGGGTTTCACACTATCCATCCACTCTAATTCAGTAGGTGTCAGGGTAGGAAACATGGTGCTTGGCAAGCATGTGGGCTGCTTTCTTCTGTTTTGTTTGAAATAGTTCTTTGGTAGTTTGAGGAGGAAGTGCTGAGGCTGGAGGACATCAACCCTGGGAGAGGGGTTCTGGTATTTCAGGACATGCAGAGTCTTCCTCTCTTTTCTGTGCAGTAGGTGACAGGAGCTGGTACTTCATTTCCTGGGCTTCGTGGCTTGCTTCCTCCATCAAGATGCTGTAACAACACTGAAGTTCTTGGGGTGGAGGTGTCGTATTCAGATTGGAGAGCTGAGTTGTATATCCAGCCTGCAAACTCTAGAGCTGCTGGAAGCTCGGCTTATCCAGACTGTGTCTGTGTCACAGTTTGTCCAGGACATCTCAGACTGCCTGGGCCAAATCTGCCCAGTGTGTAAAGAACAGAACTCCATTTTCACCGCACAAATCCACTGTGCTGTGGTTTGAGTTGAGCTGCACGTAGGTGTTCTGGTGTTACAGCTCTGTATCGTTCAGAGTATTCCTGTGCAGGTAAAATAAGAAAGGAAAAAAACAATTTTCGGTTACTCTCTTGCATTACTATATGCTTAAGTTACTGTTGGAACTTTACTGTCGGAATCTTACGGTGATCTATTTACTGCTTTCATCTTCTGGGGAATTGGCATAGGGGGTCAAAAACTGTAATTTTTTTTTAGCTTTAAGCCACATCAGAAAATGTAAACCTGCAGCTTTAAATCACTTTTTTAATCTCAGAAAAATAGAAGTGGTGATGTTCATATGTTTTTCAATCAGGAGCAAGCATATTAAATCTCAGTGCAGGCTAAAAATTCTTAGCACAATTACAATATATGTCTATTTTTGAAAAACTGAAATGACTTTTAAAAACATTATTAATATTTAAACAGACACTCTAGAGATGTATTAATATTTCTGAAATTATTCAAATTGTGCTGTAGATATTTATTACCCACATTTTGCATGGTATTCTCAGTTGCTGGTTTTGCTGTGTATCTATTTATGAACATTTTTATATTTGCATAATACCCTGCAAGCCACATGGTAATGTGAAAGGGAGGTAGGAGAAAAGTTGCATACACTCCTGTAGTATTCTTACCTTCTGTCATCAATGCAGTCAACAGAGATATAATTAAAAAAGCTCAGCTGATCTTGGTTTTCAGAGCATTTCTGTGTGTTTAGGGATTTGTGTTAGCCTGAGCCACTGTTTTTGTGCAGCTTTTTTGTTGCTTTATTTTTTAAGTTGGTGACTTGTATCTCTTATGCTAAAGTTTGTTATCTAAAAAGAGAATCTAGAATCGCTTGCTGTAAGAAAATGCAGTTGTATTCGGCACAACTGAGAAGACCTGAAAGTAAAGGTACACAGAGGTTTTAATATATATTATTTGTCACCATGCTTGTTCAGTCTGTGAACAGAAAACTGACTTTGTTTTGAAATTCAGTTTTTATCTCTGTTCTTCCTCATTACCCTGAAAAATGTGTTGCTAGTTCTTGGGGTGGGGAAGAGGAGCCATACTATGTACAAGAATTTATTGTGATCATAAAGGATGCAAAATGCGAGTGCAGCTATAGCAGCGATAGTTTTGCAGATAAAATAGGAGAAAAATCCTAAATAATCCAGCTGTGCTGCAGTGAAGTATCTAATTATGCACTTTGTATGAAGTACATCAGCAGTGCTTTTGATTTTATTGCTCAGTAATACAAATGTTAGCGTTGCAAATATAATTAGAATTAAACACATAACTTGATTCTCACTTTGGGGACTAATGCTTGGTTTTCATACCAAGCTTGGTTTATTTTCATACTTGCTTCGCTTATTTTTTTAATTGTATTGTTAATATTTTAACCAATATTGTTATTTCTGGACTACAAACAAGTATTGTTTTTTTAATTAATTTTCAGAAGTTCATAAATAAAATTTGGTGAGAAGAAGAGATGAAATAAGGCAGACCAGCTTTTACAAATAGAAGAGTAATCCCAAACTGTCATTTTACTCCTATTTTCATGTTACCTCTGCCTGGATTAAGAACAAACCTTCGTAATACAGGGCTGCTCTGAAGTTTTATTAACCAGTTTCTTAGTGTGAAATTAATGTGTTCAGGAAGGAGTATAAACCATCTGAGGTGAAGGAAAATTGATTTTTACAACACCTTTCACTTGTTGCACTCTTAGTAGTATTAGCTTCATTAGACTCTCGGTGTTTATAGGTATTATAAAACGTTTAAAACTTGAGGTACTTGAATGGCTTTCAGGCATAAAAGAATTATGTTGAGATTATGTTGTTATCAATCTAGTATTTGGCACACTGGCAAGGAAAAGTGTTTTATTATTACAGCCATAAAAAGAACTTTTTTGTCTGACACTAGAGAAGAACTGATAGACACAGTGAGAAACTGTGAGACTTTGAAACAATGCTGTAACATAAATAAGTTTCACAAATAGATTGGAAGTCACAAAAAGCATTCAGAATTGTGCAAAAAAATCCTAAGCACTCTACTTTGGTGGGCATATTGCTTCTGTGTTCAAGCTGTCAGTCAGTTACCAGCCATTGCAGAAAATCCCCAAGAAATGTCATATTAGAATTTCTTCCTTGCAGTGCATGTAACTACTAATTTAGTATACATGCTAACATGGCAAATTACTTCACCATGAAATAAAAGAACAACAGTTCACTTTTAAGTTATATGTCCTAAAAATACCAAGCCACAGAGTATGCAGGATGCAGGAGCATAGTTTACTCTTCTTCTGTAGATGTTATCTCACTGGCTGCTTTGTTGCCACCAGAGATTCATTTTAGCAGTGAAGTTTTAAAGATTTTACTGTAGCCTTTTGATTTTTTTTTTTTTAGCCATTTTCAATATTTTGGAACTATTCAAGTGGGTTTACTAGTTTAAACGTGTCTGAGAGTATGATAAATAGAATATTGCAGGCATTTCTTTAAACCTTTTGCCTTGGGCTTTGTTCGCAGAAAATTACAACTTTTTATTAAGTTGAAGTGTTTTCCGTTTCCTTAGCAGTGTGATTTTACACATTTAACGGTGATTTATTACATAGTTATTATTTTGTTTCATTAGAAGCCTGAAAACAGCCATGTGTATTTTTCTGCAAGCTTTAGCTGTTTTTTACAAGAGAAGTCATGTCAATGAGGATGATGGTGAAATAGTTCTGGAAGGCCTGAGTCAAGGTGCTTGTCATTCAGTAATAGTAGAAGGAAAAAACCTCTTTTTAAAAAAAAAAAAAAAAAATCAGATAGCAAACTTGCACTTAGATGATTATTTTTTATTTCTCAGAGGTATGAATTAGAGGTACACCTTTAAGCTTGAAGAAATCAGTGTTAGGTATTTCTGGAGCAGAGATCCTGTCTAACTTTCCAGCTCTCAGCTCCCATCAGTGTTCACATTCTACTTAAAATCTCTCCCTCCTTAGCTCCTGGTTGTTTGCCGTGTGCTTCTGCCACGCCTTTCTTCCCAGGCACATGAAATAATGTGTATTTACATCGTGTAACTAAACCCTGTCTCTTAGAAAGCCATGGCTCTAAGCAGTTAGAATGCTTCCTACCCAGCTAGATTTTAGAAGTCCTGTGTTGTTAGGAACAGAGCATTTCAGAATGAGCTGCCACCACCGCCCTGGATCGGAACGTCTCAGGTCTCAGTCTGGGTGGAACTGATATTGGTGTTGAACAGTAGCCTTAGTTTGTAAACAGTCTTAACCAGTTTTAGTTTATGGGAAAAACCACTCACGGACAGCAGTACAGTGCAGTTACTGTGTGTTCCAACACGGGGACCTCAGGAGTGGCTCCCCGAGTGCTCGGCACAGCTCCACTTAGATGTCTTTTGATAAGTGCAAAACAACTCCTGATAACTTGTTTTCTTTCACATTTCTTATACAAAGGATGAATTCTAAAATAAAATGCAGTTATAAAAACATAATTCAAAGTTACCACTCTTACTTAAAAATATATAATGTACATTGATTGTAATGGGGGCTCCTGTGTTATCTGTCAGTATTGAGGAATGGTTTGTTTTCCAAGTACTTCTAAATTGTGCAGTTTATGTAACAAAGTTATTTTTAATTTGTTGCCTTTTTTAAAAATTTTAGTGGGAAAAGTGTTTTGATACTGGTATTGAACAGTAGCCTTAATTTGTAAACAGTCTTAACCAGTTTTACTTTATGGGAAAAGCCACTCATGGACAGCAGTACAGTGCAGTTTATTACTGTGTGTTCCAAACTTGAGAAAAACAACAGTTTTTATATCTAATGTTAGTAGTTTTGTCTTACTTAATGTTACTTAAATGCATGCTTTCCTAAAGCCACGTGACTAATGAAAAAATGTAATAATTCCCTTGAAAACTTATGTTAGGTGTTTTTAGCTTTGAGGTCTTGCCTCGTGTACATCATGATCTCAGAGCATTGCTAGTCGCTTCTGCCAAAGGAAGTTCAGTTTTGAAAATATTTCCAGAATGCTTCCGTATCATGAAAATACTCACTTAATATGTTCTCAGGGAAGTTGCATTTGAGACAGCTGATTGCCTGTAAGCTGTTGCTCCTCTATGGGCATGGTAGGGAAGTAGTTCAGGAGTCAGTTCTCGGTCATTCCACACCCGTACAACAGCTAATGCTGCCTATGTTCACTGGCAGCCCGCCAGCGTGAGACACCGATGCCGCTCTAATGAAGTCAAAGTTAATGCCCTTCATGAATGAAAATTATTGAGGGAAGGGAATATGAAAAAGTTAATTTTCTCTCAGTTTTCAGAAATTTGATTAATTTTTTTCTTCTTATGTCTCCACCCCTGTTTACCTGAAGGGTTATCTTTTATGGGCCTGGAGAGTAGACATGCAAAACTCAGTACACTTATATATACACATAGAACTTAAAATGACTTGGGCACAGGCCTTCTGAACTGAAAGATGAGGGCATACTTTAGTTGTTTTCATATAATTTTGTGTGCCTTTAGTCACCTCTGACACTTGTTAGTGGAGCACTACTACTTTTCTTATGCTTGAGTAATACACATCATCTCGGGCTTCAGTGTGCCCAGTAAAATGTGCAAAGATAAAGTACATGGCTGTCATACTATTGAAAGGATGTTTTGATTCCTGGGAAGTACAAGCAATGCCTTCCTTTTGCAATAAAAATCCTGGCTTGATTTTTAAAAAAATGCTTCCTACAAAGAGCCAGCTAATTATATTGATAGGACATTAAGAAAATATGTAATGAGTAAGAATGCAATAATAAATCAAACAAAGTAATTATATAAATTGAAGCATCGTTTTTAAAAGTAGGACAACAAGTTGTCTGAGTGTGTTATTTATTTAATACCAACTTAATATCACAAGAGCAAAGACAGGTAAAGTACATCAAAATATTAATTATATGGATTCATGCTATAGCTCATAATAAATGCTTACTTACTGCTTCTCTTCAAGGGAATTGCTGATAGAAGTTAAAGCATAACATCTTGAATTATTCACAAGTATCTGAATTATGGTGGGTAGATCTAAGTGATACCCAGAAGAGCTTTGATATTCAAACAGGACAAAGACAGCACAAAGACATTTTATCTGTTCTCTAAGAGTTGTTTTGATTTATTTTGAGTTTTTTTTAAAGATTTCTTAGTGGATATGAGATTCGAATCCTTCCTTCCTGCACTCATTTTTCAAGCTACAAAATACTGTGCTATAGCTTTGAACAAATAAAATACTTAGGCTTTGGTTTAGTAGGGTAGATCTTTATCATGTTTAAAACATAATTTTAAAAAATCCAAATATAATTTCTGAAATGTTTTACAAGGTAAGATTAAAACAAACAAAAAAAACCAACAAAAATGTTGCCATGATTCTTTTAGACAAATCATTATTCAGCAGCAACCAGTATCTGATGCTTTCAAGGTGATTGGTTTCAATAACAAGATGTTGAGTCATTTTTAATTTGTCTTGGTAAAATTCCATTTAAGCAAGCAGTTATCTCATAGTTCTTCTAACAATTTCTCTTAAACCCTAGAAATGATGAAGACGTATTGCACTGCACCCAGGCAGAATTTGGTTATTCCACAGAAGATTAGGTGCCTCAGGCTGTAATTTGCTGCTTTTAGCAAATGTGACAGCTATTTTGAATCAGTTCTTGGTAGTGTAATTTTTGATGAGCTGTAAATTAGGGATAATAATTTAAGCATTATAGTTGACAAATACTGTAGGGCACTTTGTAACTCAGCTGGAAGCCGTGACAGTGCCCCAGCAAACAGCCGCTCCCGCCCCGTTCACTTGCATGGCTCCCAGCCTGTTCTTTCTGCCCAGTCCCGTAGGAGGGTTCTGTAGCTGGAGCAAGGGCACGTTCCCAGCACCGTTGGGTTAATCACTCTCAGGTCCAAAAGCCAAAGAACAGCAGAGGAGCTTTTCAGGGGTATAAATTATTTTTTGAGAAGATTCTGTTGTCTAAAAGTTAGTAATACTGGAAAGTGCATTAAAGCAACAATAACTTTGGCAATAAGGATTTCTCAGATACAGTGTGGAGGGCATTTAGAATTTTAACAACTTCATCCTCAATTTGAGCTCATGTTGCAGCACTTTTATGTCTGCACTGACTAAAGAACGATACTGATCTGTTGCTTGGCAATGGAAGTTATCTTTTTCTGAGGCTCAATCAAGAAATCTCTGAAGAAGAGATTTTTTTTTATTATTTTTTAATAGGAGTAGGGAAGCCGTTGCTTAGTTTATGTATTTCTTTTGAGAAGTGAATGCTGATTTAGAGTGAAATTCCTGAGAAACGTAGCTTTGGCCAAGGGGAGAATAAGAACAGATAGTTTATGCTGTGATAATCACGTTTGTATCACAGATTTTGAGATTCAGGCTGTTTCCTTATTCCCTCCCCACGGTGAAAACAGCTGCATTTCCACTGTAACTGCGTGTTGCATAAGCCAGATTCCACCATGCCATGATCACGAGTGTCCGGTGTCCAACACACCCTCTGATCCTGAGCCCCGTGGGCCGGTGGATGGGGTCAGGCTTCCCAGGTGAGTCCTGTGCAGCTGAGGGCAGGTGTAGCAGCGCCTGGGTTGCAGGTCTCTTACGGCAGGAGTGGAGCTCAAGCATCCATCCCTTAGTTCATGGTGCAACAAATGTAGTTTGGCTTCTTGTAGTGCTGGCTGTCTTGGTACATACAGCACATAAATGAAGCAAAGAGATGGGATTAAATGTGTAAATTTGGGATTGTTTTGGGAGGCAGTTCTGCAGGAAAAGTTGCAAATATACAAGGAAAATGATAACGTGATAATAATGAGAGTTATATGAGGTTGCAGTATAACGAATCATTGCACAAAGTGAGACTTGTCATTTTCAAAGGTAATATGAGGAGCAGGAGAAGAAATGAAGTAATTTAAATATGAAAGGCAATGAAATGGAATGAATCAAAGTATGACTAACAAGGTGATTTAGTGAGATGTTGTTAAGCTGGATGCAATGTGATTTTAAAAGAGAAGGGTAGGCTCAGTAATAGAAATATAGATGTTCAAAGCTAAATACAAAATAAGCAGAAGATACTAAATGGAACTGATGCTTAGTAACAATATTTTCAGTGTAAAAACTATTAGATATTTAATGATAATTTCTTTAATTTTAAACCACCTCCGACTTATATAAACATTTACATTAAAAAACAATGACAAAAACCAAACCCAAAACAACAATTTACCAGGTTGTTTTAATGTAAAATAAACATTGATACGGAAAAAATAAATGGGCCATGACTTTATAGTGTCACTGTAAAATAAACAATGACTGTTTTCATGTGAACTAAGCAATGTTGGATAAAATGGAAGATGAGTAAGACTGAGAGATAAATATTAAAACTAAGTGTAAATACCACCTAGAAGCTTGTTCTGTACGATGGACAGAAAATTTAAGTAGTCTGGAGTTTATGAAAAGACGTTAGCAATGGCCACTTGTTGGTGACCTAATACTGAACTAGCTAGAGTGCTGGTTAGACTCATGTTTGTGCAATGTATCGAGGTTTGAGATCCTTTCCAGTGATACTGCCTTTCACAGCTGACATGCTGATTACATGCTATAAATTATGTGAAAATTTGGAATACTCTTAAATGTTTAAAGTAGTGTATTTTTAGCTTGAAGGATTTGGTCCTGTGGAAACAAAATATGTACCGTATTTGATGTATTCCTGTGTCTCATTAGCAAGGCAAAGACTGCGTACACAGTGTACCTATACTGTAATAAAATGTGTGTACTTCTTTACCAATATCTAAATACAGAGTAAAATTTTATTCTCATTCCATTGTTTCCCTCACTAAATGGGAAGTATTGTTATTTATTTAAAAAAAGAGAAAAATCCTGATTCCTTTTGAGATTAAAAAAATATTCAAAATGGGCTCTGCACAGAGGATTTGTATGCTGAGCCAGTCAGACTGTGAATCTTTATTATTACTGAGCTTTATCCTTGAGTACATAGCTTGCAATTCAGTTTGAATATTAAGTGTCAGGCTCAAATGCACTGGTGAGAGATTTGCAGCAGCCAGCAGGTTCCTGTTCCAACCTTGGAAGCCTTTGACCTCTCTCTTCATTGATAAGTGGTCTTATTTCACATGTGTCAGCTTACTGGTGTGAAGCTCCTGATGCTGCGAGTGATGGAGAAGGTACCATTACCTGCAGTTTGTGATTTTCATAGTACACTGGGAAAGGTTAAAGATGAAGAAAAAGATGTGTGGAACTGGTCATTCAGAAATGTGGAGGAAAACGTGTGATGCTTACAAATCTTCTTCTTGTTCTGCTTGGATATAGCACATCTAGAAAGAACTGTAGTTTAACACCCCCCCCCCCCCCTTATTTTTTTTACTTTTTTTTTTTGTTTACAAATTGCGAATCTGGGACAAATGGTTCTGTTGAAATGTATTCTGTGTGCCTGGGCTATAGATTGTGTCATTTATAATTGTGGTTTTTTGGTCTTTTTACCTGCCAGGAAAATCCAAATTTGATTAGCATAGGCAGAAATCTTTTGTAGGGTGTGTTGCTCCTGGGGAAAATCTGCTGCTTTTCCTTGACGCAGCTGTGCTTCCTACTGTCTTTTCTTCTGATCAGAGGTGGGCATTTGAACTACAATGTGGGATCTGCAAGGATTTTTTCAATACTATGACTTTACATTTTGCAATCATAATCAATTATACTCAGCTGGAAACAGCAGCAAATAATTATTTTGAAAAGAGACCCAGCACAAGGTTCTCCTGTTTGATGTAAAATAAACACTACTTGTTTAAAATGCGTTGTAGTCATTATACCTAACAGGAATAAATCTACAAACATGGAAGACTTGTATTATTTTACAAATGGTGTCTGTGACCCAGCATGGTTTCTGTGACATCTAGTGGGAAGGCTGGACCCTTCCAACACCTGATAACCTTACAAACACCAATTTTCCTGAAGATTGGTAACTGTCAGCTAACCCATCCCACTCCCTCTCTGTCCAGCGTGCCAAAGGATGCTTGTATTTGCCCTTGTGACAAATGTCTTTGCATCAGAAAATGTGGAGTGTCTACCCAGATTAGATTTTTATCCACAGAAACACTCTTCAGTCGCTGGGATCTGCTGTACCCTCGATCTGTAGGGTTTCAGCTCGGGCTCATGCCTACTGCGTGCTATGGGATTGCTTTCCACGTGTGGCATCTTCCCGATCATGGCAATAGATGCATCCTACAGTTGAGGTGTTTCTTTAATAATCATGTTATAAATCACAAAGCTATTGGGTAAACTGGTGGGATTTTTTTGTGGGGGTTTTTTTGTGTTTTTGTTTTTTCTTTTAGCAACTTTACTTTTCCTTGTTCTAGTCATTAATTTCAGATGCTATTTATTAACATCTAAAACTCTCAGAATTCTCATTTAAAAATAAAAAAAATGGGCAAGTTTGTAATTTTTTTTCTCTACATCTGAAACTTACTTCAAAACTGTATTGCTTATACAGGCATGATTCATTTCTTGACCTGTGATAGATGAGAGAACCATTAGTTTGCATTAGAAAATGCAAAAACTCTATTCTGAAAGTATAATGTTCCTGCTCTTTAGTCTTGGTCAGTATCAGGGTATTCAGCGCTAAAAGCTCACCGTGGGAATTGAGAGAAAGACTTCTCTGCAGTTGATAACAGTTAAGCTTTTTTCAAATTACTTGGTTATTTCTGTATCTTCTTTGAATGCCTTGTTTGCTTGAATTTGTGATGAATGATCTTTGAGCATAGCAGGCATTCGGAGTGCATTACCATGGTGAAGCACATGAGTCATCTTATTGATGTTGCTGGAATTGTTCTCCCTGCTCAGGAGCCTTGGTAGAACAGTCTCAATTGCAGAATGAGGAGAAAAGAAGAAATTTTGAAGAAAAGTTCTTAAACTGTTATTTGTTAAGTAGTTGGTGTGATGACTGTAGTAATAGAGAAACGTGGTGCCTGGGACCGAGCCGCTTTCCTGCCCTGACGGAGGAGCTGCTTTCCCACAGCAGTAGGCTCGCGCATTTGTAGCGAGCTGGCTTGGCAGCCAAAGTTTTGGAAGGTCCTTTTTTTTAAGGGACCTTTAAAAAGCTGTTCAAGAACTTGCACTAAAAAAACCAGTCAATATAGAGAGGATTGGTTTGGGGTTTGAGTGGGGGTTTTTTTATTTGTTTGGGTTTTTTAAACTGCTTTTGAAAATATTTTTAAAGAAACAATCCAATTTCTATTACTTTTTCAGTATATGTAACTTTTCTCATTAGTGTTGGATAATTTCCAAAGTTCTTTTTTTTTCTTTTGCATACAGTTTTTACCTCTGTATGTTTTATGGAATAGATAAACATGTGGCTATATTTTTCATGTAGCAGCCTTACATTATCAAGAGTGCTTTTAGGTAGTCACATAAACATAATTCTCATCATTCTGTTTTCACTGTACCCACCTCTCTCCATTGTCTGTCAAGGCTATGGCTGGTTAAAAGAAAACAAAAAAACCCCCTCAAAAACTCCACCCCAAAACCCAAACAAACAAAAACCCACTGAAAGGATCTTTTGAATATCAGTGCCAGTATTACAATAATTTACTACATTTAATGCTCTTGATCAGTCTCTGTACTTCGGGCAGTGTGATCAGTGTTACTGCAGGTGAAGAAGGTGAAGATACACATTTTAACAGTGTGTGTAGTGGCATGAAATGAGAGTAAGAGGTGTTCCAAGAAAGCAGCAGAGATAAATGCTGTTGTCTCATGATAAAACCTGTGGTCATTATTACAAAGAACTATTGTGACAGCAGTTAGTGGTGTCTGTAGATACAGTAGTACTACTCTAATATGAGGAGGGGCTTGGTAGCCTGGCAGAGTGCTGACAGTTTAATGACTTCTCTCGAGAGCCTGAAAGCACTGAAGGCTTTACTCATGGGCTGAGTGTGCCCACAACCACAGTAATTCACGTAAGGCATTTTTGGTGTGTAGCACTGTAAAAATATTTGACTAAGGTTTTTTAATCAGAACTCTTTAAGTTTACTTTGAAATAAAGAAGTAAAAACATCAGTAAAACCCACTAAAGAAGGAATGAATCTCTCTCATATGTAGGCTTGTAAAGGAGGAGAATTACATGAAAAGACCACAATTTTTTCAGGTTAAACCCTCTAAAATAATGTTTCTTTTCTGAGAATTTCATTAGTAATTTGTGTGAAAGAGAATGAATTGTTATTCCCTTGTGGGGTTGGGGGGAGTTGTCTGTGGAGGACAGGCAGTCACCGCTTAGCATGAGTTCTGTGCAATCTGTGGAAAAATGCCGATCATGTTCTTAGCATCACCACTACTTAGACAGCAAGATACTTGGATTATTAACTTGAGCTTTTTCTGTGAGAGGCTGAGGTTGCTCCTAAAGTTCTGTTTAGTATGTTGTAGAAAGCAGTTTAAATTTTCATTTATTTTTGTTATTGAACAAGTTTTGAATTATAAAGCAGAATAGTAAAAAAGTAAAATACTGTTAGGGATACAGTAAGTGAAGTGCATCACAGTGCCTTTTTTCCTTTTCTTTTTTTTTTTTTTTTCTTTCTCCTTTCTTACAATGTATGGTGGGGTTAGAACAGTTTGGGTTGGAAGGTTAAAGCTTATCCAGTTCCAATCCCCCTGCTGTCAACAGAGACACCTTCCACTAGACCAGGTTGCTCAAAGCCTCATCCATACAGTGGCCAAGGACCAGAGTCTGTGAAATATCATTTGTTACATTGTGATAACAAGCCCTTTCTGTCAAATTATTAATTAGAAAGATCACATTTAAAACAAATAGCAATAATAAGGTGATGCTCAAGACATGATTAAATTTAATGCTAAAAAAGTGCAGGTACAAATGCTCAGTAAGTGGTTTCAATCTACCTCTTCTAAGGCTAATCAGTGCGGTGAGATTCCCTGTCTCCATCGAGGATGCTGGAATAAATATCAAATACAGTTTATCATATTCCTGTTGCATTTCTTTTTTTTTTTTTCTTCTTTTTCTTTTCCTCTTTCTTTAACCTCATGTTCTAAGGATTTCCTTTTAGTGCCTACGAACATCTCCTTTTGACAGACAGTGCAAATTAAAAGATACGGGTAGGCAAAGGAAACTGGAACCCAAATATGCCCCCGGGGTTTTCATTTACAGTTAGAAGCTACAGACACAATTACTGCTGACAGAAATTCAGAAGCCAGTGGCAGAGTGCATGTGGCAGTAGACTCATGCCAGGCAGTAATTGGGAAGATTATTTTTAATCAGAGCATATCCTACAGCCCAAACATTAGAAATCTCTTGTAAAGCTGACAGGAAATTAAACCAAACAAAAAAGCCTCAAAATAGAAGTAATATGGTTAGAAGTCTAATGATGGCAAAACTCACTGCTTGTTGTATTTGACTGTTATCTAAAAGGAATGACTTTTAACTTGCAGCAACAGATATCATTGTTTAATTGCATTTTTAGAACAAAATTAAAATAAAAAAATATCAGATTAGATACATTTATGCACAGGCTTTTGATAAAGGTGTGAAGCAGTAGGTGTTGAGTCAAGCTTAGTAATTGTGTATATGTATTAGTACTAATTTTTATTACTGCTTTGGGTTTTTTTCTTTTTATTTTATTTAATATAGTGCTTAAAGTAGCTACTTGTATGGAAAAAAAGAATATAGTGTCTGGGATACTGCTGGAATGCCTGGGTATAAGTGTTTCTGAAGCCTGAGTGGCCTGGGGCTGTCTTTCTCAGTGACCCTGCAGAATGACCTCTGCTAGTTTGAGCTGCCTGAGCTGCCTGCCCTGAGGGAGAAGAGACCAGAGTATTCTCAGCACTTGTTTACCCACCTGAAATTTTCACCTGAAAACGTAACTTTTCTATTTTTAAGTGCATCTTAAAACATCCTTTTCTCTGACAGACTTTTGCATACATACTTAGCAGGACTTCTAGTTGACTGTCAAGTTTTCCGTGTCTCAGAGAAGTCCTGGCTCTGCTGTTGGGCTGAAGGAGGATGGTGCTGTTCTGGTCTGTTCCTGTCACGTACAGATGTAATACCAGATGCAAGGAAAATGTTGCTAATTGTGTATTTATTTCTGTGGGATAGGAGCACAAAACAAGAGCCTACTTCTTATCTTGTGAAACTATGATGGTTGTGGAAACAAGAGTTTAGCATTAAAACTGCCTATCTTCTGTTTCTCCACAAGGCTGCTTTTAGCTGTGTGGACATTCTTAATAACGTTTCATGTCAGTACAAAGAATAATAAGGCATAATGTCAAAGTCTGTAATAGTCAACTAGATTATCCTGAGGCTTGTACATAGGATTTTATCAGAATGTAGGGTTTTTTCCATAAAATTATTAGCATTTTTCTGCTGTATTTCCTTCCACTAAAAATTGCTTCAATATGATCATGTGACTACAGCTGAAAAAATCTTGCTTGTTTAGATATTGCCTGTGTAGCTAGGTAATAAACCAAGTATATTTTGTAATGTATGGGGTTTCTGCAAAGTGGTCTACAGGAGACCCAGAAGTCCAGCAGTGTGCTGGGTCATAGCAAGTGGAATTTCATCACTGACTGCCTGGTTTGCAGGAGCTGCTGGGGGCACAGCCCCAGGCCCTGTCCATGACTGGCTTGTGCTAGGTGGGACAGCTACGCTGGTTCAGGCAAACCAGTATAGGGTCTGGCCCTGCAGAAATCCTGACAAACCTGTGGAAAGTTTGTAAATGTGCCACTCTTCCTTCTGTCCAGGGATACAGTGAGGAAGTCCCTTCGGGGGTGGTAGTGAGTACAGTTCCACTCTCGTCTTGACAGGCGCTTCCAGACCATTGATTTTGTGGAAATCTTCTCTTTGCTTGTCATATTCAGATTGTTTAATATTCCCAGTTAATTGTTCTAGAGGTAACTATTTTTACAGTTTCTCATGCATTTGCTCTGATTTAATACAGTAGTACTTTATATACAACATACATACAACAGTATATTTTTATTTTTTCTTGGAGTCGCATACATTCATAAAATTCTGCTCATTTTATAATGCATTATTAATTATATTTGTTGTTACAACCCTTTGACTCTTAAGGTCTACCTTCAGCCTTCTATGGGTGCAGGGCCACAAATATGATCTCCTTTGAATCTCTCATTTACAGTAAGAATGTATTTCTCTTTTCTTAGGAAACTCCACAGAAGCCCCATGCAAGTGGTGCCTATTGTTTTCATGATCGAAGCCTTCTTTCAGTAAGTGCACTGCTTTTTGTTGTTGTTTGTTTATTTTATTTTCCTTGGCATTTGACTGAAATCTTTGTTGTGCTGTCACAATGAATAAGTACGTACTTTGGACTTCCCAACTTGCCATGCTGGTGCTTGATCACCAGACTAATAGACCATAAGTACAAGATCTGATGCCTTTTTGTCTTCAGTGAACAACAACTTGCTGGCAACATGTTTAGAAAATAATCTTCCCTGTTCCTGGCTGGAGGTTAAAGTGCTTTTCTCTTGTATTTCCTTTGTACATGTTAGGGTTATGTCGCTATTATATTCATTTCACCTTTGTCTGATTCCATCAGTAAGAGATTACTTTGTATATAGATTAGTCACAGGCATTTTTTTCTCTTAGAACAACTGTGGATAATTCATCATGCTTTGTTTTTTAAATGTACCTGTAATGGCAGAATAGGGAATACAATGAATTAAGCTCCAAAATTTATAGGACATGTGAAGAAAAAAAAAGTGAGTTTTCCTGAGAAGAGACTTTCAAATCTAAACTATTTGTTGCTCTTTCATACTTAGAATTTATTTTTTCTTTTAAAGTTTTTCATTTTACCATGTACTTAGAAACATTATTGATTAAGCACTTTTAAATCAGGGTATAATTTTCAATACTTATAATAATAAATACAGAAGAATAAAAAAAAACTAAGTGTGTGATTCCTGATAGGTATGTATTTGGTACTTCTCAAATTTTAATAATCCTGCTTAAAATAAACCACAATGCTCTTAACATTTTGTATTGAGTAATAAGCATGGCTTGTTCTATATTGGGCTGACTTAATTAAATTTATTTTATA
This sequence comes from Caprimulgus europaeus, assembly GCA_907165065.1. The sequence goes on along the minus strand of OU015540.1, from coordinate 14,446,076 downwards.
TACAATTATAATTATACTTTGTTCTATGTGTAGAAAGTAAAGAAGTTGCACATGTGTGTTGACAAAATAACAGACAAGATTCACTTTTTGTATCAAATGTATTAATATTAGTAGTTGAGTTCTGCTCCAACACAAAGTTGGTTGTCATTGAAAAAAATAGATATTAGGTCCTTGTTAGAAATAAGAAGAGTTTTACATTTATTCTGCTACACTGAACACAATCTTCCTCTTAATGTCTTTTAAAAAGATTTCATTATTTTAAAAAAACTGCCTGGCTTACAGGATAAAAAAAAAAAGCTTGTTCATCTTGAGGGTAGATTTAAATCATTTCTGTAGTGCTCGGCATGCTTGTTGCTTTTAGCTTTCCCTCCCTTACAAACAGGATTTTCTAGCACAGAATAACCTTACTGCACTTAGCAGAATTTGGTGCAGTTGACAGCTTTTGTTAGAGAAATTCTGGTAAAAATTGCAAGAATGAGGTTGGGGTTTCTAACCCATGGGAAAGAGTGGTCCCTGAGATAATTACTGGCATGTTTTTAGGAAGCCAACATTAATGTGGCTGTGAATGTAGTGCTTCAGTACCTATAAATGCTGTTGAAGGAAAATAGATTTGTCTTCCTTCAACAAGCTGAAGCAGAGATGTGGGATCTAGGACAAGAAAGAAGCAAGCACTCGTTTGGAATTTGGGTAAGGTTTAATGCTGCCAAATCTCAATGTGCATAATTGATTTTATTATTTTCCCTTGTGATCATAACCTAAACAGCACAATGAATATCAATCAACTTCCAGGGCTAAGAGGTCGCTTTTTTACCGGGCTCAGCCTGAAGTCCAGCACGTTGCCTGGTAACGGTCTATGTAGATGAGTTGGCTCTTAAGTGCACCATATGGCTGGGCGTTGTGCCCTATTCACCCGTGACATGGTGTACACATGTAGTACATTACTGATTATAAAATGGTTTGTCCCATTCCCTTATTTAGAAGCGTTTAAAAATAGCAATCCAGCACAGACGTGGTAAGATTATGGAACTGTATGTTATGAAACAAGTATCTGTCACAAGTGTCAAAAATCGCATGTCATAATCGCTGTAAATTTTCTGTTCAGTATGCTTCAGTTGAATGAAGTATAATTTCTAGCTATGGTTGCTTTACAGTATTTTTTTTGTTTCGTCTTGATAGATAACTATGTTGAGGTAAGTGTAGCTTTAACAGTTTAATTACAGAGAAATCCTAGATTTTAAAATTCAGTGTTGTAGCCTATGGATTTATTTGGCATTTGACCTTCTATTAATTGTGCAGTGATGTCTACCAGAGCTGCAGTGCACTGTCAAACCAGTAAATAAAGTAATAAAAAGCAGTTGCAGAAAACAGCAACTAAAGTAAACATGACAGAGGAGATAGAATTGTTCCAGGTATACAATAGGAAATCAAGCACGAAGAGTGACTGGCGAGAAGTTTGTAGCAGAAATGAACATAAAGCCCAGATCAGCACTGATTCCCTTAACTGGAACACTTTTCCAGTTCCATTGTCATGGCCTGGTGTTGGTTAAGGTGGGAATGCTGCAGAGTGCAGTGGTTGGCCATAGCACACGCCATGATCTCCCTGCTCTGGCTGACGAATGCTGGTTAGCCTTGGAAGACTGGATTTGGATAGATTGGATTGATCTGGTGTGTAATGACAATGATGAAATAAAATGCACAAATGAAATGGAGGTCACTGAGTGATTCCCAGTTCAGAAGGCTGGGCAGTTAGCAGTGGTATGTTGCATTTCTCTGTCTAGCTGATTTGGAAAGATGAATTGTTGTGGCTAGCCCTCCTCTACACAACTCTCTGGCCTAAAGCTAAAGCAAAGAAGCTATTTCTCTTTGGCATTCTACCAAAGTTCTCCAACAACAATTCAGAAAAGCAGTAGAAGAAAACTGTTACTGTTTCTATGTTTTGTGGGGAGTCTGTACAATTGTTTTTTGAGAGAAAAGTTCTGGATGCTTGCCTGTTCTGTTGTTTTTTTCTTAATCTTCAGATTGTATATTGTCATTGCATAGCTTGATAAACATGCTGTAGTTTAGTGATCTCACTTTATGACTCATACTTTTCCTTGGCTAGAAATTTTCAAGGTAATAAGGGATGAGGCAGTGGTGCTGCTCCATGTTAATTTGATAGTTGCATCCTTTGGAAGATTTGCCATGATTATCCACGTTTTAAGCCCCGCTGAGTGTAAATGCATGTATGCAAATATGCTGTCGGTCTCAAAACATTCTTACCTTCACTTCTACAGTCTGTCAGTGACACAAAACTAGTTGTCATGCTGTAAAGGCGTATAAAAGTATTGAAAGAAAGGCATTTAAAACCCTCTTCTCTAATTTTAGAGCTGTGTTTTCCTTTGCATTCTAAACATGTTGAAATAAGTAACAGAAAAATAGCTATTATTGCGTTGAAAATATTTTATTACCAGGGATTATGGGTCCTTCCCCCCCCCCCCACCTCTTATTAAACACATCTTTTTAAATTGTTAATACAATAAATCTATTTTCCAGAAGAACATCACATGCCACTGAGGAATCTGAGGAGTTCAGTATGATCCAGGGATTTCTACCTGAGGCATGAACAAAATAATTGTGAAAGAGAGCTATTATAAAATATCATCACTCTCTTGGAAATAAGCCAGTGTTATAACCTTTTTCTAATAAATGTATAAGGAAAAAAGATTTTTATTATTATATTCTTATTTATTCATCTCTCTGTATTCTAATATAGTCTGAATGATAGTATTAGTCTTGAGAGTTGAATATTTTTAAAATTGCAGCACTTTGAATGACAATAAAACAGAGTTGAACAATGGTAGTTAGATAACGTAAATGAAGCAGTAAGTTCTGCTCCATTACTTCATCTGAGCTACGGTGGGGAACTGTTTAGCGGTTAGGATCTGCTCCACTGTCATATTATTCATAGTTGTTTTGTGATATCTTCAAATATCTTCACCAGTTATTGTAGGAATTCATTAAGGACCAGAAGCAGCGAGGCATTTACACACTCCTAATGATAAGTGAGAGAATTTTCTCATGGATGCGTTTCCTTCAGAAAAAGCTTGACTAAGGCAGCGAAGCCTGAGCTGTGTTTGAATTTTTTCTTGTGCTGGTGCAAGGTAATTTTTTAAAATACTATCCTAGATGGTTTTGAACTATAACTCTGTAAGTGAAATTAACTTTTTAGTTCTCTCTTGGTTACATACAAATGCAAACGTGAAATATCTAACAATTTCTTCTTTTCTCCTTCTTGTCTTCTAAGAATGCAGTACGTATTTCTTTCTGATGGATTCCTCTGTTAGAATGCTTCCACTGGCAATTGTGTGCGCTCTGAATATTCTCCAAATTACAGCATTAAGATGTTTTGGATCAAGTTTATTTCCGTAGCATTGTGTCATTTAAGAGATACTAAGTCCCAAAATTCCTGTGAGATTAGTAGATGTTATTATCTCTTTATTACAGAAGGAGAAACCAGAAAATTGAACAGCCTTGGACTGATGTACCAAGAGAAGGAGTATAACAGAGCTAGGATTTGAATTCCTATTTCTCAAATCCCAAACCATTGCCTCTGTTACTGGGCCATCTTTCCTCCTGCTCTCCCTCTAATCCAATACCTTTTATGGTTAATGATTTTTACATTTAACAAGTGAAAACTTACAATTTCATGCTCTCTTCTGTCTCCTAAAAAATTGAAAGTTTTCCTCAAGAAAATCATGCAATTATGATTGAAGTCCTATCAGCATAGCTCAAAGCTAATTGAAATTTAACAGTCCTCATGATGATCTGGGTCACATCAAGGGCGTTAGCATTCTTCAGTCAAGATACGCATTTGATCCTTTCTTCTTTTTCTTTGAAGAGCTTACAGACTTCTGTAACTTTTTCTGGTAATGCAAATGATGCCAAGTGAGGGTACAGCCATGGCAGGCAGGTGGGGAGGTCGGTACAGCAGACGTTGTGAACTGCAGCAGTGCCATGCTGAGCTTTGGGGGGTGTGTGCAGCCCAGGATTCCTGGGGGGGTCCTTTCTGCGTCGCCGTGTGTTCCTGCACATGATGTATTCATAGTCAATCTAATGCCACAGTGTTTGGCTTTTTGTGCCTTGTGTGGTGGAGCTGAGACCCTGCTGAGCTGTGTCTGGATGCAGCACCGAGCACAGGTGTGAGAGCACTTTAATTGTTGCAGTGGGGGAGTATCTTTATTGCTACTGTTCATGGAAATGAACAGGAGTTTTGGGCTGTAGTAATTGAATTAGTGTGGGGAAAACTTAATTTCCTTTTTTTTTTTTTCCCCAATTACCTTTGAGGTTGATTGCTGAGAGGTCTGTATTGTAATGTGTTACTCCTGTGTAGCTCGTGCACAACCAATAAACAGCATGCTATGTGAGAATTTTTACTGATCCTGCAATATATGTTAGAAATCATATAACTGAAGGCTCTTTAAATTTTAAATGTAGGATGGCAGTTTTAAAATATATCTCAGGAAGGAAGTAGAATGCTGGGAAATACAAGTCTGTTGATTTGAAATGAAATATTTATCCAAATTCTACACTGTTTAAGAGATTTTAAAAGATGAAACAGCACATGAGTTTAACAGAATACATTTGTATTTGGCAACATTTACTCTTCCCTCAGTATTCTTTCCTACCTTCAGAAACTGCACTGTACCTCTCAGAACTGCTTCTGAGTGTGGGCCTTTCTAGAATCTCACTGGCACCTATGGGAGTGTTCTAGCACTGATCACTGGGGTTTAGCGACTACACCAAGTGGTTAAGCCTGTATCTTTAACAGCAGTGAAATACATGGACAGCTGTTAATGCATTAATGAGAGATATTTGTCTGTGACCTGCTGAAATAATTGCATACTAATCATACAGGGCAGGTTGATCAAAGAAGAGAGTAGTTGTCTGTGTATGCAGAGGGAGGAGGGTTGCCTGTACTGCTGTGTGATGGACAGTGGGCTGACTTGTTTTAACTTCACTCTAAAGAAGCAGTTGGCCAAGTGCTTGTTAGATGACGCAGGTCCAAGACCAGCACGCAGTCATATTCAACTGCCATGTACTGTGTTTCAGTCTTGGATGTATCTTCTTTATACTGACAGTCAAGAGCCCATTTACCTGTATGTGCTGGGTTGACCCTGGCTGACAGGTGAGTCCCCACCCACCAGCTCACTCACTGCCCTAGTGCAGTGGGGCAGGGAATTGAAAGGATAAAAATGAGGAAAAAACCTTACGGGTTAAGATAACATAGTTTTATAAGTGAAGCAAAGATGTGTGTGCAAGCAAAGTAAAATAAGGAATTAATTCACTATTTCCCATTGGCAGGAAGGTGTTTTGCCATTTCCAGGAAGGCAGAGGGCTTCATCGCCTGTAACCTGGGAAGACAAATGCTATAACCATGAACATATCCCCTTCTCCTTCCATTCCATGAGCATTTATTGCTGAGAACATCAAATCATCTGGACTATCCCATTGGTCAGTTCCAAGACAGCTGTCCTGGCTGTGTCCCCTCCCAGCTTTTTGTGCACTCTTGGGGAGAGTGAAGGAAAAGAGGAAAAAAAATTAAGACTACTTTGACGCTGTGCAAACACTGCTCAGCAATAGCCTGACAATAGCAATAGCTCTGGTGTGTTACCAGCACTGCTTTAGTCACACATCCAAAGCACTGCACCGTGTGGGCTGCTGTGAAGAAAATTAACTCTATCCCAGCCAGACACAATACACTATAAAACTACTGCTGCTCTTCTTCACTGTGAAGCTTCTGCTTCCTTCATCTGCACCCCAGAGGAACAAAGTTTTATGAGCACATCTTGAAAAGAGACCAAGTGGTGCAGTATAAGCACTGGAGGGATGGTGGTTTTGTTTGTTTGAGGGTTGGAGTGCTTTGGTTTTTTGGTTGTTTGGGGGCTGTTTTGTTTTGTTTTCCTTATCTTGTGGGATATTTTGCACAGCTAAATGACCCAGTTAAAAAAACCCCAAACATATATTGGGTCTACAATGAGAAAAGATTGATGTGAAATCCTTCACAAATTATGTTTTTGTCAAGACCAAGTTGTTGTGTGCTATTGATTTTTAGTTCTACACAGTCTACAAGTAATAAAAGTTACAGAGCCAAAATAATTTAAAGCGGTTTTCTATCTTTTGTATAAGCCAGGTTAGGATATTGAAGTACAAATCAATTGCTTTGCCACTCAGATTCCTTGAAACGCAAAAGAAAACTTACAGCATGATTTATGGTTTCCAAATGTTTATATTTTTCTGGTTCTGAGTCTTATCCTACAGGCAATAGAGCTTGTTTTAATCTGAGTGGCTTTTCTGCAACCTGGTTGCTAGTAGTACAACAGACAGCTCTAAAGAAAAGGATGCCTGCGGGAGTCAGAGCCATCACAGATGGCTCCTAACAGCAAAAATGTGAAATGTAATTATGCAAAAATCCCTTGGAAATAGCAACATCTACACAGGATTAAATCTGTAGGTACAAGGGCAAGGATGAAGTGATAGTACTCCCATCTACTTGTGGCTGATCTCTGTTCATACTTTGAGGTGATGCATACGATGATGAGCTTTACTACTAAAACAGTGGGAATATTCAGACAGCAGGAGCTGAAATTATCGGGGCCAAATCAGTTTCATAGCGATGACTTTGTCATTCAAGGCAGAAATTCTGAATACATGAATTGTGGGGCTTCAAATAATATTCATCTGGAAATATTTCATTCTAACTCTTAGGTACTGATGAATACAGTAATAAAACAAACTAAAACAGATACTGCACAAATAATTTTATGGCAGATCAATACCATTTCTTATGACTGACTCAGGAATGTTAATCTAAGGAATGTGGTTAGGAGGATATAGATTGATAACCTACAGGTGTACTTAAAACAATATATTCTATATTTATTTAAATAGGTTGTGGGAAGAACATTGTTCTTTTATATTTGATGTTTAACTACCATAGGAAAACCTGCATTTGCATAACTTGATGAATATCATTTCAGCTAGGGTTTTACTTGTGCTTTATTGTGTACCAAAGGGAGAGAGCAGTACAACTCATAAGAGAGTACTTACAAAGTAACTCTAAAGTTCACTTGTTGAAATGCTAAAAATATTTTGTGCCATCTGATGTGCAGTTAAATGAAATAGAATGATTCCTTGTAGGTTTAGGGATATTTGTATCGTGTTCTGGTTGTCCCTAAAAACTACTTTGATGTAATATGGATACAAATCTTTCATAATTCAGATTCTTAAAGAAAATAACCCATGTTTAAATTTGCTGTGGTTGTGTCCACAAGATCTGTCTGATGCCTATAAATTAGTTCCTTGGGAGTATTGGCCCAAATGAAGGCCCTTGTAAACAGCTCCCTAACTAATGCTCCTCAGTGATATCCAAGGACTGCCTCCAGAGGTTCTTGGGAGACCTTTATTATTGTTCAAAGTGGTCTGAAAAAGTGAGAAAATTATTACATATACTGTTTTGTTTCCACTCAGTATGGAGATTTCAGTAAGTCTGCTCCAGGCTCACTCCCCTCCCTCTTCTTTCTGTTCCATCCCACTTCTCCTCATGGGATGTTTCTCCTGCTTCCTGCAGGTCTGGGAATGAAGTCCTACATGGATTTATGCTTCATTCCAGATGGAGACATTGTCCCTTCCTTATGTACTTTCGAGGTTCATTATTGAAGGAAGAGAGGGGAGAAAAACAGCATAACCTGCCCATTGCTGGTAGTGTAGGATGGACAGAATAAAATTACCAGAAAGTATGGAAAAGCCACCTGAAAATATTCTAACCTGAAATAATTCCATAGACTACTGTTCTCTGCAGGAAAGTCAGGAAGGTTCTTGTACAATGATCCATTCTTTATGGGGGGGAATAAACTGCTTGAACTGAAGTGTCAGTGGAAGACCTGGAAAAGGGTTGAACTGGAAGGTAAAAAACATCTGACAATGACACAGTTATTCAAGAGAAATCTCATGGAATTGCAGAAGGATTTCATACTGTTGGGTTAGTGGCAGATGAAATAGTTGCTGATAAGGGAGCATGTAGTGCAGATAGCAAATACAGATTATCCTGAGAGAAGTTGGATTCATTGTAAAGATGAGGTCAGTGGGAAAATGCAGCCAGAACCAGAAGAGACCAGTGGCCTTACGCACACTTCAGGAGCAGAGCTTAGAGATTAGGGTCTTCCTCTTGTCACAGAGAGGAGAAGCAGTGGAGAAATTTTAAGCTGACATCCATTGAACCAGGAGGCTAAAGTGTAGTGAAGAGAGATGGACTAGTATTTATTTTACTGGTATGAATAAACGGTGGATTTTTACAGTGAAGAAGGTTTATAGGTAGAAGTCCATGGGGATCTACACTATTCGGTGTGCAAAAAGGACAATATAATGACATAAATTTCTGATGAGACAGGATTGTTCAGAACAGAGAAAACTAAGACGAAATGGGAAAATGCAGAAAGCTGGAGGATTAAGTGACAATAAAATTCACTTTCAGAATTTCATAATAGATGGAAATCTGTTCTTGAGGAGGGAGTGCATGACTATTACTGCTTAGAAGCCGTTCTTGGAAACATCAGATGGAGTTCTCAGAAGCATTAGTTCAGTTCTTGACAGCTGTCAGAAAAAGCAAATTGAATATTTAGCAATTTTCAGGATAGGCATTCAGTAGGGAAAATACAGGTCTGTCTCTGCTGGAGTTTGCATTGGTTTACACGTGCTCACTGTAAGCAGTTCTGGTTACCCCGTGTCTCAAAAAGGTGTAGTCCAGGGTAAGGTGAAAGAACGATCAGAGGTATGGAATTGCATCTGTATGGGAAATACACGCTAGAGGTCCTTACTTGGGAAAGAGTTGGCAGGGGAGTGAAATGGGAGAAAAGTGATAGACTGAAATTATTACTGATATTGATTTGAATATTGATATTCTAATGATATGACTCCTAAGGCAAGGATTATGGGCTCAATAAAATAATTAAGCAATGACTCATGAAAATAATGTTTTTTTCATGCCATATAATGCTATTCTACAGAGTTTTACCACTGAGTATTTTACATGCAAAAAACATAAACACGTATAAATTGTATAAATTAATGTGCAGTATTTCTGTCTTGTATGAATATGCACTGCATTTCCCACATTTTACTTGGAAATATAGGTTGTGATGTTAAAAGTTTTTTACATTAAGTGCAAACTTTGTATCTCTGTTTAGCTAAACAGCTTGTAAAAAATCAGCTTTCATCTCCTTATGCCCATTGGCCCAGGATCTGACCTGCCCTGTTTGTAAAATAAAGGTATGGACAGATTTATAAAGATTCAGAAATCTCTTAAGTGGCATGAATAATCTTTTTGTCTCAAGATTTTGTCTCAGTTATTCATAAGTTCCAGTCTGTGTGTATGGTACACTCAGATGAATGATTTCAGTGCAGTCAGAGGTGATTGACATTAATAAAGCCATGTGTGAATGCTCCCATTAACAGGCTTGGTGTTCCCTGGGACTGGTGGCTTGACAAAGCTTTACTAAAATCTTACTTTGTGCCTCTCTGGCAGTGATTTCTCTAAGTTATTTTCATTCTCCTTAAGCACGTGTGCTAAACTGTATGAGGATGTTTGTACTTTTGAGACATTCCAAGCGTTTTCTCTGACAGTGCTAATGGATGCTCACAATACACTCCAGGTGTGGAGCATGCTCTGGAAGACTCGGGACCCTCTTTGGAGGCTGCCTGCCTATAATGAATTAAGCATGGGAAGTCTCAGCCTGAAAAACTGTTTCTGAAACTTGCAAATGTATGCAAACTGTCTAGGAGAAACAAACCACTTACAGTGTTATTAGCAGTTGTGTGATAGAAGACAAAAAGGTGATGGTGACATCTTTCTGTAAGATTTTTGAAGTACATAATACTACATTGTACCTACACTTTCTTTTTTTTATTGTTTTAGTTTCAGGAAGACTTAAAATGCAAAATAGCAATGAAATAGTCCCTTATGTTTTAGGAGTGATGTATTTAATCTGACCTCTGATATATGGCATTAGAAAAGTATTTGTGATTTAGTATGTAACTCTTTGTTATTTTTGTATACAAAAATTGCAGTGTATCTATAAATATGTAATAGGAAATTTAAAGATAGGCATCAACACTTATCATATTCGCTGGCTTTTAGAATGTATTTGTTGAATTATGAGGAAAGAAAATTATTTCATTCTTTTAAAGTAGCGATAGCTTTTGTTGAAAGCCAGTTCCTGTTGAATTTAATCTGTTCATGCTATTTAGATTCCAAAATGTTTTATTAAGGTTATATGAGTGCCTTGGAAAAATATGGTGTGTTGTAAATTCAAAATACATACTCCAATCCTTAAACTTGGGTCACCTTTTATATAAACTATCTTTGAAAGCATCTAATTTGATTTTTAATATATTTTCTCTTTTTTTTTCAGTTTTTGATGTAAGCTTAAAATTCACTTTGGTATACTATTAATTTTGTTCTCAATATTTGTTGTAATGAACTACAGTGGCTCAACTGTTTTATTGGCCTGATATTAACACCTAAAAATCCAAGAAATCCTTCTGAATTTTTATTAATTTAAGAAACATTTCTCAGTTCTGTATCTATTTTCCAAATACTTGCCACAAAGGATTTGAGAATTCTAACATGGTTTGGTTTATTTTTCCACCAGACATTTCATAAACCAAATTGCTGGACTAAACTGGTATTTGAATATGTCTTTTGAAGTGATGTGTTACTATTTACATTTTACCTTTAGCACTGAGATGTTCTCTATCATTTCATTTTATACAAAAGAAGTACCTGTAAGAGGAAAACAAGTGAAATTCGTTAGGAACATCTGTCAGCTTATGTCCACTAGACTGCTTTGGATTTAATGTGGGGAAAACCCAAAACCAAACAAACCCCCAAACCATCAAAACAGCTGTAGTAGTATCACAAGTAGCACAATAAGAGTAAAATTCAAAAGAGAAAATATAATCATGCAGACATTTCCTCAGCTTGCTTGTGTGTGATTGGCATATCTACAATGAATTATTTGTTGTCTCCGGTGGCCCAGAGTCCCTCTTCAGAGGAGAACAAGATGTAAGGACTTGTGCTACAAGCACAGTGCTATTTCGTTTGTAGAACTGGAGCCTGTGGCAGAGGCTTGTTTGCATCCAGCGCTGGTGGCTGGTGTCAGAGGCACTCATAAGGGTGTTGTGTTGGCACAGGTGCGCTGGGTGAGGTCTGAGAGCAGAAAGCACTTCACGCTCTCGGCGTGGGAGACGTGAGGTGCTGCTGGGCTCAGCTCTGTGATGTGAGCAAAGCAGTGCAGATGAGTGAAAGAGAAGGGTAACCTGTATGAATGGTTTGTGTAGGTTCCTTTTTCAGGCAGATGAGTTTCCAAGTATTCTAAACATTTTAAAATTTTGTTTTGTAGGTCTGGTTCAGCACTCTGCAACCTGGGTAGAGTTTCATGACTTGAAATATATGTCCAAGACTGGCAAACAACATTCACATTTATTAATAGTCAGACAACACTTCCAATTAATTGAATGTGTATTTTTAACGATCTTGTAATTTAAGTGTTTGCTCAGCCAAAGATTGAGGAGTGTTAATATCAGGTTAATATCTTCGTGGGGATGGACTTACTTACCTTTTTAATCTCCAACTGAAATTAACCCTTTCACTCTTCTGCTGTCCATAGTATGTTGTGAGATGGAGAGGGCTGACACTGATGGATGACATTAATATAATAATATGATCAACTATAATGATAAATATAATTAATATGATAATACGGTAAATGCCACAGTATTTAGTTTGCTGTTTTTTTTTTTTTTTAACATCAGCATTCTTAAGTTCAACTGAATACATGAGAAGGGGTTTTTTTATTTAAGTAAATTTTGGAAGTTTATATAATGGAGAAAAAACTGGAGGAAAATAATCCATTCTCCATAAGAATTCAGGAGCAAAAAGCAAATAAAATAAAGCTAACTATATCATAATTATTATATTTAAATGCAGCTTATTAACCAACTTCGTGATTTTTGTGAAAGGCCTTATTAATGATTCCTAAATAAGCAGACTTTCCAGTGTTGATATTATCTGTGATGCATTATTGAATCAACAGAAATAAACCTGCTGTCATTAGCCTAATTATTTAGATACAATGAAACATAATGACTGTTTTAAGTGCAAATAGGCTGCAGTTAGCAAGCAACTAGCCAAATAAGTGAGGTAGGATAGCAAGGAAATGACTCAGAGGAGTGGGAAGTAAAACTGAATAAATGCAAACACTTACTAGGAGAAAAATATCCATGAGATAACATTTCTCACTGTTACAAGTACATTTGAGAGCAAACTGCTGGTCCCCGAGTCGATATTGGTGATATTGTTTATTGGATTTTTTTCTTTCTTTCTCTTAACTATCCTGCTTCTCCAGAACATCTGTCTGAAGTGAACTCTGAGCCTTCATTGCAGCCGTTGGTATATCAGGTTTGCCAGTGGTTATTGCTGCATCTGTGACTTCTAAAATTATCTACAGATGGGCAGGCTGGAGCTTAACAGGAGCCAACTCTCAGCAATTTGGCTGGTGTACTGACTTATAGTGGAGCAATCTGGGGCTAGAAATAAGTGTCTGTAAGACAAAATAACTGTTTCTGTTATGGGTTAGGGGAAAAAAAAAGGAGAGAGAGAAGTGGAAACTAAATTAACTTCCTGAAAGACACTTATCAGCTGTAGTTGAATAACAGCTATTTTGAATGTCAACTGATTAACCCCTTAATTAAAATAATTTCCTTTTTATAGACAGAATATTTACATAAATATAGAAAAAGATAATAATGCAGAAGATAAATTTAAAGCTTATTTCTAACAATCTAGTTAGGGATAGATGCTTTTGTAACTAAATGTGTTTGTCAGAAGAAAATAAAGGCCACACACATCCTCTCATACTTGTATGCAGGAAACTATCTTCATGCATCATTTTTTTTTCCCATTAGCTCTAAAAATAAGGTAGTTGCAGTTGTTTTGTTGGGAGTTTTTTGTTATGTTTAGTTTTTCTCCATGGTATCAACGTAAGACTAGTGAAAAGAGTTGTTTCTGGAACAGAAAACCAGATATTGTATCACAGAAGAGAAAATTTTAGAATTAAATTTTCTTTTAATATCTGTGACTTCATAGTTTTTTAATAAATTCACTTTTCTATTATTACTTTTTCACTATCTACTCACTCTATTCTATTATGGATTATATGACTTTCAATATCTACAAGATTTTATATAATTTTACTCTAGTTCTATTTTAAGTAATTGCAAACTGGAAGATCCTCTGAATAATAGAGTAATAGGTCCTCTGCACGTGGTGTTTAAAAAAACAAAGGAAAAAATAATAAAAAACCCCAAACCGAAACAGATAAAACCTCCACAATTTCTTGCTGCCGTTGTCATGTTTTTCTGTCTGAAGTTAAAAGCTTTTGAAAAAGAAGATTTTAAACAGGCACTCTGGGCAACCTGGCAAGTGGTCAGAAATGTTTTTAAATAAACCTGGGGTATGATAAATGGTTCCTTTAGGCTGACTCTGTTCTGCAGGAGACTGAAGTATTTCAGGGTGCGTTGGCCTGTGTGCTTGGCCATCGTTAAGTGCCTGTGCTTCGTGATTCTTCCAGCGTGTGTACCCGTTGCTTTCACCTGTGTATTTTTGGATCAGAGGGATACTGTAAAGGTCCCAGTTCATTATGGTAAATGTCTGCGTGAAGCTGCTCCCTACAGTTTGACTGAAGGTTTCTTCTTAATGGCATAAGTCTTAGGTTAATTCTCAGCTCATTTGAACATGGAGCCAGCGATGTGCCTTTGTGGTGAAAAAGCTTAATGGTATCCGAGGCTGCATGAGGAGTGATGCCAGCAGATCGAGGGAGGTGATCCTTCCCTTTGCTCAAAGCCAGAGAGGCCACACCTGGTGTTCTGTGTCCAGTTCTGGCCTCCCCAGTGCAAGAGAGATATGGAGCTACTGGAGAGAGTCCAACAAAGGGCCACAAAGATGCATAAGGGACTGGAGCATCTCTCCTGTGAGAAAAGGCTGAGAGAGGCTGGGACTGTTTAGTCTGGAGAAGTGAAGGCTCAGGAATGTGCAAGGAGGACTTGCCAGAGCCAGAGCAAGAGATGATGGGTTTAAGCTGAAATGCAGGGGGTTCCCTCTGAACATCAAGAAACATTCTTTCACTCTGAGGGTGGCTGAGCACTGATAGCTAGTTGCCCAGGGAAGTTCTGGGGTCTCCTACCTTGGAGCTATTCAAAAGCTGGCTGGACATGGTCCTGGCAATAAGCTCTAGGTGGCCCTGCTTGAGCAGGTAAGTTGGACCAGATGACTCCAGAGGACCCTTCCTTCCTCAGCCAGGCTGTGATTCTGTGATCTAACAATGCAGAGTGACAGTGCTACAGGCTCATGTGCACTATTTGTGTAATGCACTTCTTAAGGTCTGATGTCTCTTCTTGCATAATGGTGAAATACTTGAGTAGAGCTGCAAGAAGAAAAAAGGAAAGGAGGTAATATTGTTTTACAGAGGGTAGTGAACGACTTAATTAAATTAGCTAATAGACATAGCCTTCATTTATATAAGCAACTGCCCTTCCCAGTGTGAGCTCATAACGTTCCAAACTGTTAAATGTTGTAAAGGGTAGGTAACGTCTCTGCCACAATAGTTAATGAAATCTAGTCTTTTTCCTTGTGTGAAGGATGAACTTCACATTTAAATAAGAAAATACCCCAAGATATACAGCAAATGCAATGCAAGCTTCCTAATGGTAAGCACAATTTAATACCAAGGAGAGATCATCATTGGAGATTTATTTTTTAAAAAAAAGAAAAAACAAAAATAGCTCAGCTCTATCCAGCAGAAATAACATTTGTGCCTGTCTTGGAACAGTACAGTGGAGTAGTGACATCTCAAGGTGCTAGCTGCCCTTTATTAACACTTGTCTAAAAAGAAGGTTTGGGATTCTGTTGGAAATTTACATTATCAGCTGAATGCAGGGAAAAGATAAGTGTTCCCATGCAGAACTGAGCAAGATCCAAACTATTTCAAAGCAAAATACCCGTATCTAAGAACAAACCCACAACCCAAATAAAAGTTTGAGCACTGTAGTCTAGTGTAGCAAAACTGATTAGTTCTTTGCTTTTCCTTCTACCTACACTTCTTGAAAGCAACGCTTATCTGAAAAAGAATTTTCACTCTGCTGCTTTCCTTGCTGTGCTAATCACCTGTATCTGAAAATACATCTTCAGAATTGTTTTATTGTGACAGGTCAGCAGATAAAAGCTGGATACCAGGGGGTAAATGGCACTGACTAATAGGCTGTCTTTCTGTAACCTAAGCAATATTCCAGAAGAATCTCGGTTCATCATTGGTGTTAGGTTTGAAAATATTACTGGAGAATGAAGTCCTGTACTTTGTTGCTGGAGGTGAGATTTTTGTCTTACATTCTGGTTTTCCTGTCTCTCAGTTAATTTATGTGATAATTACCACCACAGTTGACTGACCAAAATCTTTAATGATAAAACTATAGGAACCTAGGCACCATGGTGAGATTGAGCTATTAGTGTCTTTATGTGAGAGAGCCACAGAGTGCTTTGCCTTCTCATTTTTTTTTTCTTTGTCACATAGCACAGAGATATGCAGTGGAAATTCAAGTATCAGAAAATGCTTTCTGCTTTTTGATTCCAGGTAGTGGATGTTTTTTGTACCAAAGTGTGTAGTGCTTCTGTACTGCCAATTTCACCAGTTTCTCGTCTCCACTCTTGCAGCATTATATACTCTAAATGGGAGGTCATACCCTTGCAAATAGGTGCTTTGCTGAACATACCAGACCTTCATGGGTGGGCTGAGGTCTGAAATACACTGAAGTATGGTGATGTGCACAAAAGACATAGTTGGAGATTTTTTTTTTCCTTTTTGTGCTTGATGGCTTATGGTCTAACAGTGTTGTGCTATATTTTTTCTGTAAAAGGTAATTTCCCAGGTTGAACTTAAAAATTACTGAATTATTGATGCATTTTAAGCATGCATTAATGGCTTAGATGTGAATGTCTATATTTAACATAACTACTAACAATCTAGGCCTGCTTAGGAAAGAGTATGGTCAGTTATTTTTCCTTCTATCTCATGTTTGTTTTAGTACAAACATGATTTATAATAATCTGCTTTATTTAAATACTTTACAAAAAAATAGTAGAACAGAATGTTCATCTTCTTCCCATTTCTAGAGCATTTTCTGGGTTTTGTTTTGTTTTTTTTTTTTTTAAAAGCTGCCACCAACAAATACAACCTTGAAATCATGATTTTACACAGCCACTCAGGGACTCAGCAATTGGTGGTGGAAGCTGATAGCAACTTAAGTTTACTTTTAAAATCAACAGTGTATTAACAGCAGCTAGTCCATGCTAGCCAAGGTTTCAAAAGCAGAGTGCCAGAGGGAATCGCATGCACAGACCAATGGCAAGTCTCTTTCTTTAAGAGACTTCAGGAGAATAGTCATTTATCTGGCATCATTTTTTGTTACAGATGCCAGGAGCATTTCTGTGACAACAAGGCATGAAATTTACCTCCAGCCTGGCATCCTGTCTGTGTTTACTCAGGGAGGCAGCTAGTTAAATAATACCAAGTGATTTTCAACAAATTTAACATGTCTTATCTAGTTTATATCTTCTAGGAGCACTCTAATACTCTTAACTCTACTTTTTTTTGGTGATGATTTTTTTTCCTGTGTAAAAACAAACAAAAAATAGCACCTTACTCTTAGTGAAGCAATCCTCTGTCAACAAGGACGGGATGTTGACTTGTGCTACCAAGCTCCAGTGTGTAAAGCTGAGGGACTAGCAAGCTATTGTAATGTTCCCTGGAGAATTACTTCTCTTTGAATGTAGGTTGTAGCTAATAAAAGTCAGTATGTATTATTTAGGGGAAAAAAGAGGAAAAAAAACCCTGTCAATTTCTTTCATTCTTGGAGCCACCATCAGTGGCAGTAGGTGTGCTCAGTCTATTCTTTGGGGATGCTCCAAATTGTGTTGGCATTTCCTAGCTAATTTCTGCTTTTAAATAAATAGTACAGTTGCATATTTTTTGTTAAACTTGAAAATGTGATACCTACCTCCTACTGTCCTCTTCCTATCACCAAAGCACCAAGCAAAGTATAATTTGAAAGAACAGAGATACACTTGGTACCTTAGGATAACATTGTAGTAAAGAGCTGTTTCTAATACATTCTTTGTGTTCTCACTGGAGTTGGGTACTTTTAGTACTTCTGAAAAAGCATCAAAACCTGAAGGATGAAAAAAAGAGAAAAGGAGAGAATAAGCTCAATATTGTTAGAGCTGACTTTTTCTTGAGGCTGTTTTCACATTTCCTCAGGCAATAAGATTTAAAAAAAAAAAAAAGACCAGTCTAACATGAAGTCCACTTCTTCAGTCTGATAAGATAAATCTAGACAGGCCAAGAAATCTTTATTTCTCTGCAAAGTTACTGGTTCACATCTCATGCTCAGAGATTAAATAGAAATTGATCTTTTCTTTCAGAGGAAGAATTTTTACAACCCTGATTGTCAAGCATGGGTTAATTTACTTAGTTCTTTTTCCCTCTCAGTGAGTGGTGTGTGTTTGTTGTGATTTTTTCAGGCTTATACTAAAATGTCCCTTAATTCTCCAATGAAGCTTTTTTTTTCCCTCAAGAGGGTCCTGTACATCATACCACAAGTACTTTTCACTTTAATTTGCAAGATAATGTTTTTCCTCTCAGTATTTGGTTTAGACTTATTTTTGAAAAGAGTATAAAAGAAAAAAGGAGATAGGACTTTGCTAAGTTCAAGCTGAAAGAACACGAAGGAAATTTTCCTCCTTGTAGACATGCATAAGAAATCCTTTGACAGGAGGGATGCCAGGAAAAAGTGCAGAAATACGTATGTAATGACCTTTGCTACGAAAAATTAACATGTGCCTCCTGCACCTGTTCAGAAATGGTTTAGCATTCTTATGCCTGACTTCAGAAAAACTGGGTAATTAAACAGTACTTTCATTGAAGGTCAACTCTGAATTAGTAGTTCATTAAATTATTTGTCATGCTGAATGTTACTCCTGGTCACCAGAAATACTGAATTAAAACACAGAGCAGAGGAATCAAATTAGTTCTCGTGCTCTCATTGCTGAAGAAATTTGTATCCTGAGTTGTTAGGTCACACAGCAGGGAAGAGCCCAGCACAGAAAATATTTGTTTGCAGAGGGATTGGTTCGAGGTGGTGTGCTCAGAAATGTCTTAGGAATGCTCTCTGCTCTTATTTCAGAAAATGCACGTAACAGCATAATTGTCCTCTCCAGTTTCCTCATGGAAAATGAGTTTGTGTTGAAAAGGATTTCTCATGTACTGTCATACCATTTAGACCAGCTCAAAAAGGACCTATGTCTTTTTATTATAATTTTATGTGGTGGTGAAAGTTTGAGACAGAACAAATTATGACTTAGACACCCCCAAGTTTTCAACACGTGCTGAAACAAACCCAGTGATGAAATGTATAATTAAACATTACTGTAAATACTGCTGTGTGTTCCGAGATGTGAACCACTTCGCATCAGATTTTCTTGCAAGTGTCAGGCAGCAGTGTATTTCTGTGAAGCATGACCTGTGTGTCCTGTTTCCAGCACTGATCTTCAGCCTTATTCTCCTGTAAGGTATGGTAACTAGAACTTTACTGTTTCTCCTTGATCCAATAGCATTCGCAAAGGTACAATCTTTTTCCTCTCCGAATTCAATGTATAGGATCTCTGTGCCTTAGTTCCCTCAGTACCTGAGTAGGGCATCCATTTTAGAATCGGGCCTTGTTGTTTCAAAGTGGCTGGCAGTGTGGATTTAGGGTGTAACCTGTACTAATACAGCATCAGTTTGATCAGAAACTCTGGGAGCTGCAAGGTTGCCTGCTTACGGCCCTGACTCCGCGAGTTCAGAAGCGTGTGGAGTGTTTCTGTCCCTCGAGGGCTGTGCAGTCACTCTTGCAGAGGCAGACATGAGCCACTGGGGCACGGGCCCTGCCGCTGCGTGCGCCTAGATTGAAACTCCTCAGAACAGCTGGGAGACCCCTTCAATATTTGTCATACTGTACGTATAATGAAACTCTCATATGGGTAATTGCTAGGAGATTAAACCTTTTCAAAGATACACTTAGTGAATACTAATGCTCTGCTCTCAAACGGAGAGGACATGAGGAGAACTGAGGAGGGAAAAGAGGAGAAAGAAAATCTCTCTGTGTTCAGGGACTGTGATACCAGGGAAACCTTGTTTGAAGGCACCCAGCGTGGATTTTTGTAGGCCAGATCAGTCTGCAGATTCCTTCATGAAAAAAAGAGCTGTTACTACATGACAGTTCTGGTGAAACAATTCAGTTCTGGCCCTTGGCCTGTTCTTGAGGGGCCTTGATTCATATTGTAAGTTGAACACTTTTTGCTGTTGTATTTATAGAGGGAGGCACTTGCCTGGAAGAACAGCTCTGAACTAACGAGTTACCAAAGTCTTTATATTCTTAATGTTATTTCTTAAAGCTGATCTTAACCTTTCTGATTCTACATAATACTTTCCTGTTCCCTGGGTCAGTGTGCTATTTAGAAGAGTATATGGTGTAAATGAACGCCAGCAGCTGCCAGGCTGAGGGGCTCAGCTGTGCCCTGTGCTGAGGGGCTGGAACCGCCTGGAACCGGCCGTGTCAGGCTCGGGGCCGCCCCTCCGCCTCCCCCTGCCCTCACAGAGGCCTCTCCTGCCTGTGCCGGGCCGTGCCAGCCCAAGGCGCCTTTCTGGGGGAAGGACGGAACTCTAACATAGTTTAGGCCCCGATCTCTCCGCTTTTCTGGTTTGGGAGGTCTCTACCATCGCTCCATTTCCCACTTTTCTGTTTACTGTCACTTGCTGGGCCTGTAACAGGCGAGAGGAATGAGCTGGCGGGAATATGAGAGTCCGAGGCGGTCGGGAGAGGTTCGGGTGCTGTCTGAGGAAGAGCTTCAGCAAGTGTGAAATTTCCCTCCTCTTGCCTGTGGGGACAAGTTCAGGTTAGACTTCCTTCAAATGCTCTGCCAGAAAAATATGCTTAAAAACAATTAACATGTAAATTTTATATGTAACTTGATTCTCTTTCAAAAAGAAAATTTGAGAAATAAGTCTTGTTTTTAACAACCTGCTTTACAGTGAGGTCAGTGTGGAGAGGAGGAAAAACATTTTTCTACCGAAGCACTCCTGACTCGGACACAAGGAGGGCTCCCAAGGCTACAGATACATGTTTATGTGAATACATTCTGTCATAGCCATTATAATTATTTGGATAGCCTAGCAATACTATGTATTTTTCAGGGCCAGACTATGATTTTCCAGTCAAAACTGCAGTGGAGTGGAGAATGTCAATGCACATGTCGGTGTTCTGGCTGCCGCTGCCTGCGCTGGATGGGAATATTCAGCAGCACAAGGTGGCAGCTCCTGTGCAGGTTGCTCGGTTCTTCTGACCATCGCACGCTGTAGATGGTAAGCTCTTGCAGATGGCGTTGTGGCATCTCGCTCTGACCAGTACCTAACTGGAATTTGTTACTCTATACACAAGGTAAAAATAGTGATAGACTGTTTCTAGTGCTTTATGCTGCAGTATAAATGTTGATATAGCCCAAACCCCATGTATTATTAAATACAATAACATATATCAGTATAACAAAAGAAAATATGTAGAGTAGATGGGAATAAGCAAAGGATCACAAACAGTTGAATGGCAAGATCAATAGATAAACCATACAAATTAACAACTTATTTCTGTGTGGTTTCTCTAATAAGGATAGTTAAATTTCATTAATGTATTTTCAGACAAAGATATATCCACATACGAAATAAACTGTTTTTGGAAATGGTATTAAAACAAAGTAGAAAAATGTATTTTAGCTGGTCAAAAATATGGAAACTTCATAAAATCTTTACAAGGTTCACTGAAGCGTGATGAAATTTTCTGGGGACTTTACTTGTAAGTTAATGTTCATCAGCAGCTCCTAAGCCCTATATGCCTCCTAAATTTATGATATCCTGTGAGGGTGAAAAAAAAATCTAAGTTTTCACTTACAGATATTAAGATTACAGTTGAGACTCGTGATTTTATTGAAGTGCCCCAGTCCCATTAAAATTGAGATAAATTAGATATTTACATATCTTTGTGAAAAAACTTCACAAATGTTGTTTATAGTGGACAGTTTAATGAAAGCACTGGTGTGTGTGCAACAGCTGACAAAAAAGCAGGCAAACCATTGGAAAAATGGAACAAAACAGGATAGGAAACAGTTCTGAGGATTTAATATGTTATAAAATAAATTTAGGAAGTGTTCTTATTCTGCCATCACAAGCTAACAAAATGTCATTCAGTTAAATCGAATGAAAGCAGATGTAAAACTGAGGAAAGATACAATTTGGGATATAGCTTGAAATAATTCTACAATGCTCAGCAGAACAAGAGGTCATTGCTGTTGTGTTTTCTGAGCTGCCTCAGCAGTACAGGAAAAACTGGGCGAAAACTTAGCAGGCAGGGTAGAATGTAGAGGGTATGGGCTGTTTGTGTAACCTCATCAGTTGTTGTGTCTCTTGCTGATTGGGGCTAATTTTGCTCTGCTGTGGTATCCTGTACTTCTGCCCTGGTGAATCTGTGATCCAGACTAGGACTTGACCTGGCCTGGTAGATACCTACCACTCGCATCCCTTTGCTACTGGTTGGTGATTTTGCTTTAAGGCAAAGGAAAGCAAAGTTGTCTTGTACACTATCTCTGCTCAAAACTATTGAGAACTGACTGGTAAAATTCTCTGTACTATGGAGAGAGAACCGGAAAATTATGGTGCAAGTAACAATTGTCTGGAATTCCAGAATGAGTCAGCATATGAAAGTACATCTGCTTGTGTGATGTTCTCTATATTTCTGACTGACTTCTAAATGCTCTGAGGAGTGTTTCTTGAAGAAATTTGGGGATTATCTAGGTAAAAGAAAATTTACTATGAATTTTTCAGGAAATACAGCTATGATTAATCTCTATTTATACTTGAACTTTGTGTTCCCACACAGTAATCCTACATTTTCCCTGTGTTAAAGAAATTATTCTTTAGGAATAGAACGTCTGGAGAAGACAGCAAAAATACACCTAAAATTATTTAATTATAATGGGTTTGTGCTATGCTTTGGTTGTGTAACAATTTTGTAGATGTTTAAACTGAGAGTTCAAATACTTCATTAATGATCTAGCAGCAAGAAAGGTCTTGTGACCTTCTAGTCCTAAATCTTGTGTTGTTCCAGAGTCTTGCTAGAGAAGCTGAGAGCAAGTCCACTCACAGCTGGTCTTTCTGCCTTTACAGTGTGTTTATAAAGGCATTAACTCATAGACCTAAAACTGACTAACTTATATGTAACCCCTTTAATCACGTAGTTCACATTGTATTATCATCAAGATTAGAATGCCTGTCCAACAAGAAAGGAAAAAAAACCAAAACAAAACCAAGCAAGCAAACAAACAAAAAAAACCCACCCCAAAAAACCCCAACAGCATTGATTTATATGGTTTATGTGCAAAGAACTGTGTTGCTGATCCCAGCTGGACTGTCAAGGGTACCAGCATTCCATATTAGTAGTGAGAAGCTACGGACCTGACCCAATGTAACATGTTGGCAAGACTTAGATGCCCTTTGAAAGTACAGAATCAGATTTTAAGCTGAGGTTTAAAGTTTAATCTGGACAATATCTAGAAAATAAAAGGTATATAGTGAGTACACAGAAGGATACAAGAGAGAGGTCAGACAAAGTGTTCCTTGAATATCAGAAATGCTTTGTAGATGAAAAAGGGGCAAAATAAAATATGGTTAAGTCCAAAGAGGTAGCTGATGACAGGCATGTATATATGAGAATTACTTGTGATTTTTTAAGTTGCACATTAAAAATTAATCTCTCTCAAACATAAATAATGTCTGGGGAGAAATATAATGGCTGAAGCTTAGCCTATGGTGACTGATGCAAACAAAATGAGTCAACATCTTGAGAGCACGAGTAGTATAATATGACTTGGGCTGCAAGCTGGTGAAAACTGTGGAATTGGACTATAAATAAAAAAATACTTTATTTATAAAAAATAAGGCCATTCCCAATGCAAAAGTGAAAAGAGATGCAGTTTCTAAAGCTCAGTCTGCGATGAGTCCAGGAGCAGAGGATACTGCAGTTCAAATCTTGGCTTTGAATTAGACCCAAGAACAGTAATAAAACCAGAATTGTTCAAATCATTTGAGAAGAAAAATCCCTTCTGTACTCACACTCTCTATTTAAATGTTCCTTAAAACAGTATTTCCTTCTACCTGTGCTGCTGAGTTTTTAATGCATCTATTTAAATGCAAATTTTGACTTTTGGTCTGTAAGCATGAAAAATTTTGACACTAAAATTTTTATCAGAAATGTTATTTTATATAGAAACAGTGGATGGAGTTGTAGGTCACAAATACCGGAATGATGTATTTGCTTACCTGATTTTGCAGTGTGAGGAAGCATCCTCTCTAATGTCATCTGATGAGCATGATTGTTTCCTGAATGCTCCAACTTATCTGAATATGTGTGATGCTAATGTACTTTTAAACTATACTTGGAGTTTTAGTTTGTGCACCAAATCCTCCCTAAGGTCCTTTATTCCTTTCTGTCCTCTGAATTACCAGGATGGCAATCCAGATGAAGTGTTTTAACTGTTTCTTTAGGAAAGGCAGGCTTTCTTCCAGCCTAACATTTTTTTTTCTTCACAAGTAGGCTTAATAAGAGACTTGACTGGGTAGCAGGTTGTTTTGCCAGTGCACTGTTGAATCAACTGCCGATTACTCTTTAGTTGTTGCTGAGTATGTGATTTGTATTTCATTTTTTCCCCACTCGCTTGCAGACACCGCTGGCCCTCATTAGTGCCACTGTCTGGGGTTACCGTGGCCAGCAGCCATGCTGTGTCTGCCAGGACCACAGCTGTGGAGCAGGGCTGCAGCTGCTCGTGGTGACTGAGCTCCAGCTGCAGCAGGCGAGGTCACATTTGCCAGAATTGTTTTCCTGTCTGTCTTGATATGATTGATATGGCAGTGTTTAGTGATGAACAGATTAGTCACAACAGCATCAGACCACTAATACCTTTGGCTCCTGGTTTGGTACAGCTCAGTAGTGGCACTGCAGCCACATCTACTGCTACGGTCATACGAGTCACAGGTTTTGCTTTACGAAGCCTCCTTTTCCCATGCGAGTGGGAGGAAGAAGTTTTCTAGTTTGTGTTGGCTGGTCAGTCACAGGGGACATCACAAAACGTGGTGCCAGGCATGAAAGGTGTTAATCCTAGTTTTGAGTTTTGAGGGATCAAGAGTTTAGAATGTCTAAACGTGCATCCATTTTAAAGAAATACTCTTTACATACAGGGAGCAGACTCTGTGCCTCATTGTAATAGCAGATTATATTTACTTAATTTTAGCATTAAGTGAATGTAGGTGGCTGCTTTCATTTTGTTTATTGTTTAAAATAATTCTTATATTATCACGGTGAGGATAAATATGAAATGTCAGATATTTTATTGTACTAGCAGTTAAAGAACAGAACACGCCTTAGGTTCTGCACATTCTGCATTTTATGTTCCCTAGATGCCCTTGTCATTAATTACATACTTTAGATTCCAAATGATAGAGGATCTGAAGGGCACTGTGCTACACTTTCATTTTCATCATCTCTATCTGTTTCCTGAATTTGGATGGGTTACAAAGTATTATAGAAGACTTGAGCAGTATTGAAGCCATTTAAAAAAATAGCATTAACACATCAAGTGTATCAAATAGTCAGACTCCTAGCTGTTTGTCAAAGGAGGAGTAATTTGTAAAGGAGGAAAATCTTAGAGTTTGAACCAAAAGCTATTTGACTGCATTGAGACTCCGGAGAAATAATTTCTTACACACTCTATTCAGTACTTTCATTGCTGTTTTACCTGCTCGCTGAAATCATCATGGGGACTGTTGCACTGCAGTTCATCTCTCCTGATTGGTTTTGCTTTGCTCTGGTAAGATTTGTTTATTCACTGATGCAAAGGTTGAAGTGTGCTGGATCATTAATCTTAACTGTTCAAGGTTAAACAACTTTTTATGCTGAAATGGCTTTTTATGGAACACATTTTAAGGTTTTGAAAATGCTGGGCATTACCTGACTTCAAAGAATAAGGTTTGAGTTCAGTTGTTGTCATACTTTTGGGGAGATTAAGGTTTTTCTCTTTTTCTTTCTGCTCTCTCTCAGCATATAACTATGTAGAAACAAACTTTTTTTTTTACAAAAATGGACTTCATAGTCCATTGCTGCTTTATTCATGTGCCAGGCTGTCAAATCTCCTCAGTATATATGTAAGGTGCTTTATTTTTAAAGTGCTTATGTAATTCGCCTGACACATTTAAATGTTTATATATTGGAAAATAAATATTTATATATTCAGAAATAGCACACCTGTGGTTTTCACCCCAAATTCTGGTCAACCTTTTTTTTCCCTTAAGCACTAAGCGAGTTTCATAGTGTAGTCCATTTTTTTTCTAATAAATTTGACACTGGAAATTAATTCTAAACTTTATCAAGATATATATTCAATGTCAAATATGCATAGACCAAATTTCCTACAGAAAGTTACAATCAGTGTCAGTTAGCCATGAAGTTCCTCTTTATTCGTGCAAGCCCTTTTTTATGTTTTCATCGATGTTATGGCCTTGGCTGCAGATGCTGTTGTCACCTGTCTGTATGTGGAGAGTTTACACGTTCTCAAAGTCATCAGGGCGTGTGAATACTGGTCTACCAGTTCAGATCAGTCCTGGGACTCCAGGTCTGTGTAGCACCAGGGGCATACTGTGCATCTCCAAACGTCCAGGGGGATTTTCAGATCGTGCATTGTTCACATAAGCCACTCCACGACACTGGGTTTAATATAATTAGCCTTCTTGACCCTCCTTGTCATGTTTGTCATGTTTTGCTTTTTAAATTACCTAAATTCTCAGCTTAACTGTTAGTGAATTCTCACTAGTCATTTTGGTCATTGTCTGTAGAGGGAATGGAAGTGTGGCAAGTGGGTTCACAGTAGCTAAAGCCAGCCTTGAGTTGTAGCCCAGATGAAATCTAGAAAAAGAGAAATCCTAAAGGGAAGACCAGGCTGTTTTTATTAGCAGTGTGTCCCATTATGGTGACCTAGATACTCGTGCTGATCTTGGGGAAAGGGGAAGCATGTTATTACCAAGCACGAGGGAAGCTATTTGTGCTGATCTTGGACTGCAGAGGAAGCAGAGGCAAAAATGAAATGCTATTTAATTCACAATGTGAAAAGGGAGCTTGCAAATAGCAGCTTCAAGCTGTAATACAGTGTTTCAGACCTGTTTAAGGTATTTAGTGTATATTTGATCTCATGCATATTTTTTTTTTTTAAAGACTTGTCAATATTTTATTTCAGAGAGGGAAAGTATAGGCAAATAGATTGTTTGTGGTAAAACATCTGTCACCTGCTATATGAAAGGAGATAACACATATGGAATGTTAAGGTTTGGATGGAGATTTGTGGTGCTTGAACCTGTGCCAAAGATATTGTTCAAGTTTAATTGCTTGAAGGCATGCACGTGTAAACAAAAGCACTTTCTGCTACAATTGACAGATGAAATTACTTACAGGAGTTAGCCGGCTAGCCAGAGCGCTGGGTCAGAGCCAGCGTGCTCTTCATGTCTACATAGTGTTGAAAGTTAGGCCTAACAGTTGTCAGGGTTGAGAAGAGTTTGTGAACTCCCTTGTCGCATAGATGTCACACCCTGTGTGACTGGAGAGCGATGGCTGACAGTTATTTAGATCAAGGCAATATGTGTGCATTAAGATGTCAGTCACATCAGTTCCTGCATGGGAAAGGCTTCTGCAGCGTCGGTATCCTTAACTGAAAGTAAGAAGGCAGAAGGATAGAAGTAACAGAAATAGGTGTATTTCTTCCTCCTTTAAAGCCTTCACAAAGCGTTGCTGGATTTATGCTCTGCTGGCAAAGCTGAGTTATTTTTATTATTATTACACTTGTGCTACTATCAGCTGGACTTAGTAGAAGTCTACTTGGTAGAAGTAAAGTTTTTCATACTAGGGAAGGAGCCACCCTAAATACCAAGAGGTCTGAATGAAAGAGCAATTTTTTAAAGAAGAAAATCTAAGAAATAAAACATCTACTTTCACTTTAGTGTTAGTAATATTGTAGCTATAAATCTGAATTCAGTGCCAGAACTCATCGCTCAGAGATGTTGATTTTATAAAACTGATGCTAGGAAAAAAAAAAAACAACACCCCAAAGTGAATTAAAATCTAAATCTTAATTTATCACACAAATGTTGGCTGTTTATACTGTCCATCAGTCTATGGTGCCTTACAGATAATCAATATATGCTTGCTAAAAACCATCTTGTTGCCCTGGAGAAATACAGTATTTAGTAGAGCTAGAAATTTCTGTAATACCCTAGTGATGACAGCTCACTGTGCATGACTGCATTTGTGTAGTTGACTAAGGATAAGAGCAGATGAAGATTTCCTACTAACTGAATAGTCAAGAGACTTTGAAAACAAGAACAAAACATTTCTGTCCCAAACTTTGTGTTCTTGGACAGAGTGCCCCTTGAGGGCTGCAGGGGCTGGGCAGGGCTATCTCCTCTCAATTGTGCTGACACTGATTTTTTTCATTGAGGGGGTGGTGGAAATGTTTGCATTTTGCTGTTGAGGTCTGGAAGAAATTCAGTTTTACTTGCTGGATGCTGTTGAGGTTTGGAGGAATTTCAGTTTTACTTGGTGATCAGCAAGCTGATGCGTGGAGCTCCTATTATTGCACAAGTTTTTCCTCCTTGTTGGCCTTTCTGTTGTCATTTTGGGCTTCTCAGTGGGAGATTGGTACTGTCTTTTGGTGAAAGGAATTACATATACTAGAGATTCTATAGGTGATTAATGTAGTATCACAGCTGATCGGAGCTACAGCAGTCCTTTGTACATCTGATTATCTTATGTTTGTAGTAGGTTATTTCATTAGGAAAGCAAGCCCTAAAACTATAATAATCACTTAAGTAGATTATCCTGTACAGTTGTACAGATGTGGGTTGATCTTCTTTCTCAGTATCGAGGAGAAATGGTCACTGTCATGAAAAACATTATTCTTAAATGAAGAAGTTTTATACATTTAAGTGTTGAAACATCCTTTCTTACTTACTTTTCAAGATTTGCAGAATACTGTTTTTTGTCTGGTTTACAGCTCATGATGAACTTGTATGATAGAATCTTCCAGCTGAATCTTAAAGCTTTTTTGCAGGTTTTTCAAGTACAAGCCTTTATCTAGTTTGGGTATGTGTGACTAATAGAATCTACCTCCTGAAACACAATACAAAATGTTAAAGAAATGCATTGTTATTACATTAAATCTCAGAAAAATAATTGACAGTTTTGAAATTAAGTTTTTCTATTGAGGATTTCTCAGGCCTACAAGGATTTAGCCTGGACAAAACTGAAATAATTGTAATTAAAAAAACTGCAGCACACAAATTCTATTTAGCTTTGTCTGTTGCTTTTAATGTTACTGATCACTAAGAGTGAAATATTTACTTGGCCTTTGGTCACATTTTTGGAGGATTTTTAATTTCAGTTTAGAAACTAGTATTTCTTTGTACCTACAAGTATGTAAAGGATATCTGTTTGTGAGGTCACTGTAAAATGAACAGTTTTACCTTCTCTGAACTCTCCAGTGTACCAAGGTATTCTGAAGGGCTCCTACTAACACATCTGCATTGTAGTAAAGTAGTTTTTGAGATAAAAGTGGTAGCCTTCATTTCTGTATTCAATGGTTTGGTTTGGATTTTGTATTTTAAAAAATTACTAACAAGCATACTAATTTTGTGGGACTTTGTTTGATATTGAACTTCCATGCATGAACTCTTCTGAATATTCAGATTTTTTTTTCCTATTGTTGCATGCTGTTCTTTTCACTTCCCATGACTGTTTTGGACAGAAAGGTTTAGGGAACTTCATTAAACTGTGTGTTTATCCTGGCCAGGTCTAAAACAATGATAAATGGATGGGTTGAATATCATAAATTACAGAGCCTTGAATTGAGAGGGCTTCTTTAATCTTTTGGAAGGTAAGTTTGCAAGGTAATTGTTGGATTTAATGGATTTTATAAGTACATCGAATTTTTTACATAGTGAGTGAACAGTAAACAAATTCAGTTTTGAATTTTAACAAGTCTCATCCCTCTTAATTTGTCTGCTTTGGAATTAGGAGGTCTAGAGCTAACTGCAAGGTAATCCACACTCGTGAGTACACTGTTATCTGCAAAAATACCAATCTGTGACAGCAGTGACCAAGTGATTAGCTCAATTTTAAATTGGATAAATAATGAATCAAAGTGCTGTGTTTAATTAAAATTGCAAGTAAAAGCAAAGGAGAAGATGATGTCTTTGTCTGGTGTCATGAAATGTATTCCGCTGATTTTTGATGGTTTGTTTTAGCTGTAGTTCTTGTGATGGTATCACACTGTATAATCAACAGATGATAGTAGAAATCCACGATGGTATTTCAGAAGCTCTGTGTAACTTTTGATTTGTGTAGACAGACACTTTCAGTCTGACATTTATTACTGGCTGTGCCCAGATCTCCGTGTTAACTCTTCACTGACCTGCTGTTCCAGAGGTAAGGTTTAGTCTCTGGTACATGCATTGCACTGTCACACCACACACCCTGCTTCCGTAGCAGGATGCACAAGTTTGTCATGTATATTAGCTCAGCTTTTATTCATATAATATTGCCACCCAGAAAATGGCCAAAATACTTCATACCAAAAAAGAAAAAAGTGTGAGGAATATTTAGTGACTTTTAATTTGCAGATAGAAATGGTTGATTGTTGCCTAGCCCTGGTATAGATTTCAGACTAATGGTTGAAGCCAGAATGGAATAGACATTGTCTTTTAAAGTCATTCTGTCATAGCCAGTATCTTCCAAATTATTATAAAGCGCAATTCATATAATTTCAGAAAATATTGTTTGCATCTTTTCTCACTGTTCCTAGATTTTGAAAAGTGACTGCTTATGTCTCAAGGAAAGGATTAAAAACACTAAAAGAGAACAAGTAGCTCTCTGCACAAATATACAGCACTGCTTCTGCATGAGAAATAGTGCTGAACTTTGTAGGAAGAGTATTTTGAACAGGTGCAGCTGATAAGCACTTTAGAATCAATATTTCATGTTATTCTACTATACAAATAAAACACTGATAGTGGCAGCACTACAAGAGGCTTGAAACAAGTCAATGTCACAGGCAGTTAGCATTCAGTCTGCATATCCAGGAGGCAGTTCCTGGACCTCTTGCTGTTATTTGGTCAGGACACCATATGATTGAACGCTAACACCAGCCTCTGAATAAGTCTTTCTAACCTTCTCTACTGGAGCCGCGCTGTGAAGTTTCTGCAGAAAGACCGATGCTGGGTTTTTCTCTTTTCCTTAAATTGAAACACTATGTTTAAAGGATTTTAATTCCTTTAAATCAAAATTTGTTGCTGAACTTGAAATAATAGACCAACTGCAAATATTATGCTCAGGGAATTAACTCTGGGTTTGAATCAGATAATTCTCACAACAAAGACTCTGGAAATGCTCTGTAAGGAAGGTGGATACTCTTTGGCATTGATATTTATGAGGTAGATGATTGAGCAATGGAAAGATGGAATAATGAATTAGCAGGAAGTCAAAGAAGTTAGAGAAACATAACTGGTGCTTATGCCCATTATTGTTGCAGGTTTTTGACATTTAAAGTGGTTTGCAACTCTTCTCTTATTAGAGCTAATGCCAGACAATCAGTCACCCTAGCACAGCAGTTCTGTGCCTAACTGTGAGTAGTGCTGCTAATAATGGATGTGCAGCAGCAGAATTTATAAATGAAATTAGCTCCCCAAAGTTTAAGTATGACTGTGATTGAAGTAGTAATGATAGAGTTCATGCAAGTGCGTTTGCCATTTATCTAAACGTATCATTACTGACAGTGCTTTTTCGTTAACATTTTGTTATCCTTATTCATGTCACTGTTACAATGTCCTCTTGGATACCTGCAAATTATACTGGCTTGTACTTGCCTCTGATCCTTCCTTCCCAGCCCTAGACCTCCTTCTTTGGAATTAATTTGTGCAACATTTGGTTTGAAGTTCTGTGGGAGCATCTCCAGCGTACTGAGAGGAAAGGAAAGAGCTATTCACACAGTTGAGGAATAGTTTTGGTTTCCTCCTACATGAAGGCTTTCCTGTGCTTTATCACAGAAAGGCATGATGTTAGTATTTTAATTCAGAATTCAAAAAGTTGGTTTTACCTACAAATGAAAGTGAATAGAACTAGAATTTCTAGCAATCCAGCAATGTATAATACTTTGCATTCAAAATAAGGAAAACCCCACCTCATCATGGACTTGATAATAAATTTAGCTAAACTTAAGAGACTATTTAAAAAAAAACTCTCATATAAAAATACTGGAGAAATTCTTTTGGTGAAGATTCCATGATAATCTGAAAATAAATAGATGAATTGAAAAAAGCTTAGGCAAATAGATTCTTACTAAAAAAATACTATATCTGTTTTCTGAATCTTTAGAAATACAGCATGATTCTTTCATTTTGTGATGATTTTCTCTTGTTCCAGTCACTTATGCATGTAGAGATCTTAAAGGGCTGTAGGACAGAAAGTCTTCAGTATTAGTGAATCTCAAATAACTTGTTACAGATAGTCAGGTCCATTCTATATACCAAAAAACCAAGGAGTACTTTGCCATGAGACAGCGTTAGAACTGTTCAAGTTATCTGATATACTGTAAGGATAGATAAGTACATATGGTTGGTTGCTTTTAAAATAGACTAATTGCTCTGAAGAACTATATTGAGATCTGAAAAGAAAGCTTATATTTGCATGTGTTTCCCATCACCAGAGTAATTTTTTTCAAAAATTTCAACGAAGGTGGGGAAAAAATCCAGCAAGTTAAATGAAACAATGTGTATAAATTTCTAGAAATGCTTTTTTTCAGAAATCCATCCAGCTCGCAGCACTGATGTAATTTTAGAGCTCAGAACTGAGACAGCTTAAAAAACAGCTTATGATTTAATCCCTTTCCAGCCACAAATTATAGTAGCAAAAATATTTACAGTGCATCTACTATATACCAATTGAATGGTATACACTTCCTAGCCTGGCTGGTAACTTTTGGTGGGTTTTTTTGCCTCATGAGGAAGCTTAAATGCATAAATACATGTGATTTTTAGGGGTCTTCCAGTTTTGGTTTGGTTTTCTTGTGTTTGTTTTGTTTTTGTTTTGTTTTGATTTGATGGTTTGTTTTAGTATAATAGCCCTCATCTTCAAAGATATTCAGCAAATTCAATGTCACTAGTAGACAACAGATTTCAAACAGGATGTCTGTTGCTCAAAACTTTGTAGAACATCATATATCCACATACATAGCTTTCCCCTTACAGCAGCAGCTGAACATTGGGGCCCAAAGGAGTTTAAAAAGCCGTAGCTTTGAATCAATTTTTAAACCTTTGCATGTTTAGGATTTTAACATTAAAACAGTTGGAATGCAGGATTTTCATCTAGAGTTTCTTGTAAAAAGACAGTAGTATTTGTGATTTCCTGTGGACCTTTATTTTGAAGTGTTTTCTTTACTAGCACATTATTCGTGACATGAGGTTTTGGTTGCTTCCTTGAATGCAGTTCATTCTTTTAGTGGTTTATGTTTAATTAGTAATGTACTAATTGATACACCAGACAAGTTCAGTAAAGTCAAGGACACAACCTCCCCTAGGTTTTGCCAGGCATCTAATTTGTATGGATTTCTTATAAATCATGATAGTGATGCTTTAATCGATTAAAACCCACATGGAGATTTAGCGACAGAAGACTATGTTTCTAATTTTCAAGCAGTGAAGTGTATAACTTTCAAATGACAGTGTTTTAATTATGTGAGAACCCATTGCATCTGCCATGGTGGTAGTCAGCAGGGATGGTGAGTGTGGGAGCAGCTCAGCCCTTTTGGGTGTGGGTGGCAAAATGCCAAAGGGCAGTGTAGCATGCCCTGCTCAGAGCTCTCTGGTTTGCATAGGTGTAAGCACATGATGTTGAAAGTTCTTGAAAAGAATAAACCAGTAATTAGATTTAGCTCTTGAATACTTGGGGAGTTCTAGCCATTAGTTATTTCCCTGTCTATCTGTCTCTAGAGACACACTCTATTTAAATTGAGGGAAGTAGGTTTTTTGGAGAATGACTTAGTGCTCGAATAGCAGAGTTCAAAGTCAGGAGCAGGTTTTTAAATAGCTGTATCTGTGTTCCTTCATGGCAGTGTTGAGGTCTTTACAGCGATGTAACCACTATCTTAAAGTCTTTGATATTTTTCTGTGAACTTCTCAGAATGCCAAAGTCTTGCCCTCTACTTTTATTTTTTGGCAGGATCTTTGACCTCTCTCGATAAATATATAGAAGTCAGGGTGTTAAGCTGAAGCACAATATTTAAGACAGTGTTCAGGAGAAGGCAGTTAGAGAAGTCCATCTCTGCTACAGCTGGTTTCCAAGTGAAAATGCTGAAAAGGGAGGCATTTGCTGAAATCTCAGAAAACCTGTGATTTGGCTTTTTGGTTAGTTTGGGGTTTTTTTTTGTTTTGTTTTCTCCAAGGACTCTGAACAGCCTTTATTAACACAGTCCATAAACTAGTTAAAAAGGAAAGGTAACAGCAGTAGTTTCTCTGCTTGTAATGGTAAGGACAGGCTTCTCATAAAAGTTAATCTTCCTAAGCAAACGAATTTTAATCTGTGGGTTCCATCTTCTTCTGCTTTTTAATAGTATTGCTCTTTTAATATCACTTTTCTAACAAGATCATACCCTGCTCCCTCAGGCCATGTTAAAAAGGTCAGTCACTGAGTGGTATTTTAATTTAAATAAAGAGTGAAAGACAGACTGTTTTTGCTAGAATATTAAAAGATCACCTATTTAAATCTTCCTTTTAATGTCTGTTTAACTATCTTTCTTTGAGGCTTTTTCTGTGACCTTCAACATAATTTAAACATAAATTTTAATTCATTATTCATGCTGATAAATACTGAAACCTGTTTCTTTCTGCAGTTTATTTCTCTATTATATGCATGTGTTGCTTTTTTTTTTTTTTGGTTGGTTCTGTAGTGATTTCTGATGTACTGACATTTAAAAAAATGGTACAGAAGAGTGCTTATTTTGAGAGGGGGGAAAAAACCCCGATGTGTGCACATTTGAATTGCTTCAACAACATTATTTAAGATAAAATAAGGTGGCAGGGGAAAGACAGGTCAAACTTGAGTCCTCTTACCTTGATAAAGTCCCTGTAAATGACACTGGTCCTGTGCTGCTTGTGTGTGGGCTGGTAATGGGCTGCTTTCAATGTTCAGAATTTCTGAAGTACTTCAGCTTCACACAGCAATAACTGTGGCAGCTCCACTGACACCCTGACACCAGCTCTACATCATTGTTTTGGCTTTTCAATTTTTTTCTCACTTAGTAATTGAGTTTCATGACTTCATGCAAAAGCTGGAATGAACTCCAGATAGTTATGTTATTATAGATTAGCCATAGTGATACTGTGGTGTGTAGAGACTTGATACGCTGCAGAAGAGCACCAAAAACTAATAACACTGAATAAAGAAAATAAATTAAGCCCTTAAAATGATGTATTTTTCTGGCCAGGAACCAGTTTTTCAACATTTACTAAAGCTGATGAGCTGGTATTGCATTTGTTGGACCCAAGTAAGAAAAATACCCTTTTAAAGCACTGAAGATGCAGAGATTCTCATTGCTGCAAAACACATGCACAATTCTATTTTTTATTGTCTGTCAACATTCAATTACTTTAGGAATATAAACTACTTAAGTGTCTTTGCCACTTGATTCAGTTATCTTAAATATGGCACATTCACAAGCAGTGCTGTTGGGCAAACAAAATAAAATAAAAAAACAAACAGTATTTTATTACTGTCTCTTTCCAGAATTTTTGTCTGACAGTCATTAGCAGTACAAATTAGTCGATGAACCTTTTAAGAAGAGTACAGTGCAGTATGAAGGGAAAAATGGTACAGAAGAAAACAAGGTTGGGTCGTAAGAGTGAAGTGACATAAGTAAAATAGTTTGCAGTGTTCCTTTGGATTTTTTTAAGGCAGAGGAGAGAGAAAGAGGGGTTCACAAAAGCACAAAGCTTCACAAAGAGTTGGGACCGGTTCCATAGGTGCCAGGAGCACAGATGCCACGTGACTCTCGTGCATTTGTCAGCCCTGTCACAGTGGCCTGCAAATCAGCTGGATCCCCTCGCAGCTCACTGAGCCGTGGGCCGACACGTGCCTGTGGCTCTGCTTCTGGCTCCGTGGGGCCCCTGTGGCAACTGCTGAGCAGGCAGGTGTGTGACATCCTCGCCTGCGTTCTGCTCCCCATTCTGGACTGCATCCAAGAAAATGTAATATAGGGCAATGGCAGCTTCAAGCGATGAACTTAACATAGCACAGGTCTCCTGCCCTATTTGTGGCATTAGATAATAGGATTTCACCTCAAAACATCAGAAATAATGTTCCTGTCCCTAAGCACACTTGAGGTAACTTTGCATACACCACTAACCAGCCCGATAAACATTATCAGCGTTTCCATTAGCTTCTCATAATAATCCTAGGAAACAAATACTCCCCTGTGAGCTGTTCTGTTGATGGCCCGTTTGCTTAAGAAATACCAACATCACCCCTGCCAAACGTCGCGTTGCCAGGACAAATTAATGGACTCCATACCTCTGCATTCAGTTAACAGAATCCATATATTCAGTCACCTAGTAAGACCCAGCTATGAAATTACTTCCCCTTTACATTGCTCTTTGAGAAGAGTTATTGTACCAGAGCTGAACTGGGATTAGGTGCTTCTCTCCACAAGATAATTTATTTTCTTTCTTTCTTTCTTTCTTTCTTTCTTTCTTTCTTTCTTTCTTTCTTTCTTTCTTTCTTTCTTTCTTTCTTTCTTTCTTTCTTTCTTTCTTTCTTTCTTTCTTTCTTTCTTTCTTTCTTTCTTTCTTTCTTTCTTTCTTTCTTTCTTTCTTTCTTTCTTTCTTTCTTTCTTTCTTTCTTTCTTTCTTTCTTTCTTTCTTTCTTTCTTTCTTTCTTTCTTTCTTTCTTTCTTTCTTTCTTTCTTTCTTTCTTTCTTTCTTTCTTTCTTTCTTTCTTTCTTTCTTTCTTTCTTTCTTTCTTTCTTTCTTTCTTTCTTTCTTTCTTTCTTTCTTTCTTTCTTTCTTTCTTTCTTTCTTTCTTTCTTTCTTTCTTTCTTTCTTTCTTTCTTTCTTTCTTTCTTTCTTTCTTTCTTTCTTTCTTTCTTTCTTTCTTTCTTTCTTTCTTTCTTTCTTTCTTTCTTTCTTTCTTTCTTTCTTTCTTTCTTTCTTTCTTTCTTTCTTTCTTTCTTTCTTTCTTTCTTTCTTTCTTTCTTTCTTTCTTTCTTTCTTTCTTTCTTTCTTTCTTTCTTTCTTTCTTTCTTTCTTTCTTTCTTTCTTTCTTTCTTTCTTTCTTTCTTTCTTTCTTTCTTTCTTTCTTTCTTTCTTTCTTTCTTTCTTTCTTTCTTTCTTTCTTTCTTTCTTTCTTTCTTTCTTTCTTTCTTTCTTTCTTTTCTGTTAGATTTTTGTACTGCTTGTGGAAACACTGCATTAGGCTGTAAGTTAATCAGCAGTAGTAAAGTAACAGTTTTCTAGTGCACCATTCTCAATTCTGTTTTGCAAAATACTTTCTTAGTATTGAAATAAGTAGACCACATGTCTTGGACTGTAGGGCTGCTTGTATGGGCCGGCTAGGTAATCCTATTGTGTCAAACTTGATCTGAAATACATGCAAAGAACCACTTTATTGGGTGCCTAGACAGGAGGAAAAAAAAAGACCTTAATCTTATGTATATTTTGAGTTTATTTTAGTAAAAATTATTGTTATTGTTCCTAAATGATATTGCACATATGCTTTTCTCAGTTTACACAAAAGTAGTATTTGTGAAAAGCTTAAGATAAAAAATATCTCTAGGTTCTTCAGAGAAATGAGATTCCTGTTGCTACTCAAAAAACCAAGATGGATAATCTGGACCTTGCAAGGGTCTCATTAAAATTAATCTTCACAAAATTTTTGTGTATTGATAAGCTAAGCTTTCTTGTTTCAAAATGTGATTATGTTAAGATAGCCTATTTGTTTTTCCAAGATTCATAAGCTTTTGTTTGATAAATTATAGGTCTTTGGATTCTCAGCACAGTGTTTCAGAAGTAGAATCATTTTCCATCCTGAGGACAGCACCCTCATTTGCTTTATTGTGTTTGACGAGTGAGGCGCTCTCTCCCGTGCCGAGCAGCCATGCAGCACAGAGCCATGGGCCTTATGCAAAACAGCTATCTGGCAACTACTCAAATTTTGCATCAGAAACACGCTTCCACTCTACCACTAATCTTTACTATACATAGTTGTTAAATGTGTCCAGTGTACTATACACATAAGCCTTAGGCCCATCAGCTTCAACTTTCTTACTGTAAGAACAAGTTTTTTCAGCATGAGCCTGTCTTTAACTGAGATGGAAGGTCAGTATAATTCTTTTTGCCCCAAAATGCTTTATTAAGAGTATATATTTCGTGTAAGCCTTTGCACCTACAGTGGGTTTTCTTCCCTAGATGAATTAAAACAATCCACACAGAGATACAGAACCTATTATTTTCCCAGCAGGATGTTAAACTCTGCTCATCAACTCTTGCAGAGCCAAAACACTTACAGAAACCATGCAGGTGAACGAGCTGCAGCTCTCAAAACCATGGGTCAGCACTTGATCTCCAATGGGTATATTTTTCCCCTCTTCAAAGAAGCTTTGCTCCCAAGACCTGGACTCTTTGTGCTGCAAAGAACTGTTAAAACAGTGATCAGAAATCGGGAGAAGGCTCCACTTTTTCAGTGAAGCAGACACAGGTTCTGCCTGCATTGCAAACCTACTCTCAAAGCAGGGTCTGGCTGCTGCTGCTAGTTTCTGAACTGGTTTTGCAGTGTATTACTAAGTCATTTTAGATACCACCCCTACACCCTCCCTCTCTGACTAACGAGATCCCATTAGTGTGTTTTAAAAGGAAAAAAAAGGAAGTCAAGTCTATCAATATTAAAATACATTTCTCAGTGCAGAGGAGGATTTGGTAAATTGGTTAACCTGCTTGCATCATGAGTTATTTGTAATGGCAGATTATACTGATAAAACCTCATAATTCATGTTTCTCGCTTCTGCTTCTCTGTAGGATTCTTCCAACTAATATATAATAGTATCTAAAATGAAAACTGCAGTGATGGTGATTTTAAACTGAGAAGATTTTGGAAAATTAAAACTAGATTGTAGTATATGTGGGTTTATGAATAAATTAGCACAAAGTGATCACTTTTACCAGAAGAGCTTAACTCTGAAACATTATGCTATCTACATAAAAACTTTTCCACTTAAGAGTTTGATTCAGTTTAGTACTTGAGCATGATTCTAATGTTATGAGAATATTGTCACTAAAACTGCTTAAAATCAGACGTGTTCAATTTTAATACCTACTGTTGAAAAATAAAACCCAAAGAAATGGCACTGAGTGCTGATACTGCATTTGGCACATAAAGTATATAATACAGACTGCTTAATGCCCTCTTAATTTGAGATGTGGAAATCCGTGTTAGCTTTTATACTCATGAAGCAACTTAGTTGTGCTGTGTATTCATCCCTTTTTGCTGAACTTGGATTTTCTCCACCTTGCTATTCATTCCTCTTTGTTTGCAGTTATGGTTGTCAAGTGATTTGCCATCCTCACAGCTGACTGTGCTGCTTCTGATTCCCATGGACAGTAAATGTTTTCCTAGCACTTGCTCTTTTTATTCTGTAGTAGGTGTCAGCTTTCTAATTTAATTTATTTTCGTCTTGATGTTAAGATAAATGAGAAATGTCTATAAAACCCCTCTTCTCCAGTTTATAAAACAAGAACTACTAATGTTTAGAACAAGACTTCTCTTACAGCTGGTTTATTTCAGACTTAAAGAATTTCACACTTTTTTGTTCAGTGTCTGAAGCTGGACACTTCTGAATTAGGCATAGCATGGCTTTGACTAGATATGCCAAGTTGTGTGTTTTTCTGATAATACAAGTTGCCTTATGCTATTAGTATTCCTACTGAAATGATTCACTTGATTGGTTTATGAGAAAAACATTTATCGAAGATCTAAGGTAGAGTTAAGTTGTCTTCCTGTGGCACTGAGATGTGCTATTCAGATTTGTGGATGCTGTGGACACCTTAATCAATATATTGATGAAGGCCTGTGGGAATATAACAGTTTTAAACTGTTTAAAGTACTTTAGAGGAGACACTCCAGAGTACTTTATATGCATTATACACTTTTTGTTTTGAGCAACTGAAAAATAAAGCAAAAAGAATTTATTTTTTTTTAAATGAAAGGTGAATTTTACAGGATGCTCATTACAATGTGAAATAATAAATGATAAAAGGTTTTCTTTAATGGGAAGTAAAAATGTCATGACATCACCAGAATGTATTGCAGAACAGGAAGAGAAACAGCTCTTGCCTGGCATACTGATAAGCAGTGCTTCTGTGGTTTTCTCCCATAGGAATGAAGAATGTATTTCTCTTTTGTCATATTTTGTTATATAGGCACACACACGAAGGTATCGAATGCAAAAAAAAGTTTTTTCCTCAGGAATGTCTGGGAACTACGTACCAGGCTGAAAACTGATGAAATTTGTTCATTAGAAGTTCATAGTCTGTTGACCTTTTTTCCTTAAAGCATTGTATTAGGTACATTTCTTATCTCTACTTTGTATGATGTCATAAATACATATTTCATGTAAAGAAGAGTGGCACAAAGACCTCATTTAGCACTTGCAGGCATAAGCAGAATGTGTTTGAAAATGTTGCTATGCTCTCTAGTGGGTAATTTAGTTATAAATGTCTAAGAAATTAGTATCAACAATGGTTATAAATTTATATTTCGCTTTTCTTACTGTAGGTCTTTCAGTTAAGACCTTGACCAGTGGAAGGGCTCTGCTGAAGTGTAGGACTGGATCTGTATGGAACAGCTCACGGATTTTGGTACACGTATTTCATTTTTGCCATATTTAGAGAGGGTCCTTATTCTGCAGCAGCTTTTGTTAAAGAATTTCAGTGGTACAGGCAGCAGGAGCATTTTGACCTCAGCCTGTCTCAGATCATGAGATGTCTGCTATTAGATGTCTCCTCCTTCCCTGCTTCTGAGGCAATCTCTTTTTCTCTAAGCAGTTAAAAAGTAGATTTTAAAATACCCTTGCCTCATCTTGGCCAATGTAACCTAAAAGTTTTCTTCTATTAGTTTTCTTTTCAGTGAGAACTTGTGATGAATTTAATAAAATGCTTTGGGATTACTGTATTTGCTTCTCTTGTCCAAAGACAGTCATGCTAGGTGCAATATAAGGTTCTAAAGAGGTGAATGAAATATGAAATTACATGCCTTTCATCTATAAATATTCATGCTTTAATCAGTTTCTGTTCCAAAATCAGTTTGTTTTGATAGTATTTCTACTTTTGCCAATCACTGGATGGGATTCTTTTATTGGAATTAATAATTTTCCTCTGTTGTCTGCTTTCTGCTGTCCTGTGGTGTGAACGAACACATCTGATGGGCTGTAGAGATTGGCACAATAATCACTTCCCTGGCGTTTTTATCCTTACTCTCAGTGAAAACTTGGCCACAATAGTTTCTGTATTTTAGCTCTGTTGAATCACAGTGACCATTGAGATTGTACTTTTTGTACTATTATTCCCTTTGGGATTAGGAAGTGAACCTATATTTGGCCCTTGTGTCTCCATTCTTATTTAATTTAGTCTGTTCAAACTGGTACTCTGGTCTGGTTTCTTCAGTCTTTAAGCAATTATTTTCTAACTCATTTCTTGCCAGCTCAACAACTGTCACTGGTGGTATCACACAGACTTCCCGGATAGTTCAGTGGCAATGTACACTGTGAGTTACACTGTAATTCCAATTGTTTTCCCCTTTTCTTGGCCTGACAGTCATTTGGGATTGAAGGCATGTCATTTTTTGCTTATTTGAGTTAGTTCCAGCTGCATTAAATTTAATGAGCGTCTTATTATTTGAAGATTTATATACTAGAATTGGCACAAGTGAAAATGTCTTTCCTGGGAAAACTTCATTTCCAATGGTCTGGTGTTGCTACCTAAGAGATTAGCTTCTCTGTTGTGGCTCCAGAAGAACTGTGTAGAAAGATGCCCTGAGTGGTGAATCTTTTTTCTAATGACCGGATAATTGGAGCAGCAGATTTCAACAAAACAACATCCTGTCCCATTTTGCAACAAACCAATTGGTTTCATTCTTTATTGTAGCTGGTATCCCACCTTCTGTTGTCAAGTTCTTAACTGAAAAGCTGTGAAAACTTTTCCTCTTGTTTCAGTGGATGTTTTTGCAGAATTCCCAAATTCTGGTTTTGGTTGATGCTGCAGAAATGTAGCCATCTACATTTCTGTATTTGCTCACAGGTGGATGGGTGGTAGTTCAGTTGTGATTGGGATCTGCCCGTGCAAATGATTTCATATCTCCTTGGATATGGTAAAAATTATTCCCTTGTGTACAGTTGTATTGATCTTAATCAGTATATGGTATGTGATTCATCAAGAGAATTAAATCTTGCTGTATTCTCACAGCTCTCAGGTTCCAGATTTGGAGTAGATTTAGAAAGTCCTATCTTCTCAAGTCTTTGGAAAGAAGTTTCCCTTCAAGCACATTCCAGCCACTTATTGTTCCAGGTGATTGTTATGACTGTTCAGAAACTTTTTTCTGTCTTTCTGTTCTGTGCAACAAAATAAAATAAGAAATAGGACAGAGAATCTAGTTTTGCCTTTGGTGATGTTTTTCTTTTCCATGGTTTTGGCATTTAGCTACGATTTAATTCAGTTTCAGGTTTCGTTGCAGATCTCGAGGTAATGATGAGCTGTAGTTTTACCCTCACTGTTTCATGTTTTCATGATAACAGTATTAATTCTATGATTTCAAACCATACTGCATAGATCCACAGGTTTGAAAGCATCGCTCAGACGGTTCATTCGCTTGGGGATGTATAGTTATAAAAATGTAAACAAAAACAAGTATGGAAGATTCTGTTCTTTTGAAATACTGATAAGTCTTCTATGCATGCAGATGGAGCAGCCATCTAAAAAATACTGGAGGGGATCTGTTGAGAAATGTGCATAGTAGGTGTGACACCTGTATGAGGAAGATCTTTGTGTCACAAAGAACAGCTGAAGTCACCAACTGTGTGAGTGTGAGAATGGCAATAGTAAAACTGCCAGAGCAGAGTTGATGTGATGGTCAAATCTCTTCACTAGATGTGTATGTTAATAAAAATAGATGAATCTTTAAGTGGTGTAGTGTTCCAAAAAACCATTCTACTCCGACTTCAAGTTTAATTAGTGAAATCATCCAAAACCCCACAGTTCTTAGCATAATACAAAAAAGACTTAATGATGTGTGATGACTCACAAGAATACAGGAAATTGTCTTACCTTTTGTAAATTAAGTCGTACTCTTCCCATCTTATTAAAAGATGATGCCACCTTACTGTCAAAGCACTGGTAGTCAGAGCCTTCCAATCTGTTTTTAAACAATTGATCTAAACAACTTCCATAGAAATTACTACTGGCCATTGTTTTTAGCATTGCAATGAAAATAAATCTCTTTTGTTTTTGTATTCCAAATAATCACAATCA
Organism: Caprimulgus europaeus; assembly: GCA_907165065.1. The sequence goes on along the minus strand of OU015540.1, from coordinate 14,403,195 downwards.
AGATGTGCTGTGCTTGTCTGCTGAGGATATTAAATGTGTGTGTATATAAATATATATGTAATGTTTATGCAGTGCAGCAGATGTTCAGAGGAGAGAGAAGTACTTTGAACTGTAGCACACAGAATGGTGACCATTTTCCTTTCCTCTCCATCTCTCTCTCCCCAGTTTGTTCTTGCTGCAACATTAACTCAAGCCTAGCAAGGGACTTCTGGGAAATGTGCTCTCTTTACTGCTCAGCTCTCTCAACACCCGTCCTCACCCCATTCCCTTAGAGCTCTATCTTGTACCTTCCGTGCTTGCTCCGTTAGGCTGTCTAGGGCAGTGGAGGCTGTCTTGTCAGGTGCTTAGAAGAAAGAGAGTATAATACATAGAAAGTACTGTGGAATCTCTGCTTTAAAATACTTGTGGACTGGTATCCTTGTTCTGTTGCCAGGTTAAAGAGCTCTCGCTGCACAAATAATGAGTTCTTTCATTTTCTGCCATTGAGAGTGTGGGGAAGGTTTCATAGCCTTGATGTCCAAAATTATACCCAAGAAATCAGTGTTAACCTTACTCTCATGTGGACAGACCTCTGCATGCACTGAGTGTTAGTCCTGAGAGGATCCTGGCAGCTGACTGCACTGAGCACTGTGCTCAATCTACCTGCCAACATGTATCTGCCCAGTCTCATTCCTTAGATGCCAGCTTTATATCCAGGAGATTCCATCAGTGTCAGGGTATTTGGTCTGTGTTCCCATATTAACTGCATTTTAAGAAATTCCTACTAGTTCAGATTCCTCAGGACCAAATTTCTGGCACTCAATTTCAAAGTTTTCTTTAGGGACGCTTTCTCCAGTGCTGCAGACACAATTGCCACAGACACAAGGGATGAGTGCCAAAAAATCACGATGTAGTAATAGAAATGTGTGTTATCCACACTGCAGTTATTGCTGGGTTACTGGACGAGAGTGTGTGGGGCAGTGGGCACTCTGACCCTTGGCCCACCAAAATGTCCAGTACACCCAGGCACAGGGAGTGGTGAAGCACCAGGATACACAGTGTCCTCTTCCTTTGCCTTGTTTTCTGTTTTGAAATTTGTTTTTCCCTCAGTTGGCAGCCTGCCATCGCTGACCTGGTGCAAGGCAGAAAGGGCTGTTCGTGTCAGCTTTACCTTACTCTTTTTTCAAGGACAGTGTAGCATATATTTTCTGATGTAAGGTCCGTGCTATTGAGCCAGAGAAATGAGAAGTGAAACATGTGATGAACTTGTTTTCATTGTCTCTAGTGAACAATATATGACAGCTTTGAGAAATCACATGTTCAGAAGAGTCATTATTGTGCCTTTGGAATTAGTGAAATAAAAGTAAATAATTTGTATTTTCTAACAAACTTTTCACAGTGGTTGTCCAATAATAACCATCACTTCAGTCACAAGGTCAATAAATTCCTGTTTAAGTATGTCAGGATGCTTACTGCACTGTAAAAGCCTGTAATGCTTTTTGATTAATATTTGTCTTGTCTTGCAGTTTTGGGTGGAACATTTGCAGTCTTGCAACCAGTAAATGCCAGAGTGCTTTGCTGTCATTAATAGTTCACTTTTGAATTCTTCAAGAAGAATTACTTGAGGAATGGTATAGATTATGTTGTTACTATTGTGAATATTGAAATAATCTCAAGCATGTTGTGGTGTTTTATATGGGTACAAATAGCATTGTGATGGGTAAGACTTACAAATGGGTAAGTCTGAGCAAATTTTTTGAGTTTTTACTTGCCAAGATCTGCTGCAGCTTTGTGTTCAGTTGTGCTTTGGAAGTATTTAAAGCACTGGAATGAGAATTCTGCTTACTAAACAAAACAAAGTTAAAAAAAAAAGTTTTGTTCCACTTGCAAAGAAAGAAAATACATCAAGCTTGGATGGGTTTTTTGATGAAAACCCAAATACAATGTGTCAGAGAGGAAACTTTAAAAATGATCAGTATGTACACTTCAACTACAATTTACAGTTGTTCATCAGGAAAAACGCAGTTCCCAAAATTCTGATATTCTAATTTATCTTTAAAAAGAAGCCACAAAGCAAATAGAACCCTGTCTATGCATTTTCTTCGTGGTATACTTTCAGTACTCGGTAACAAAGAAGACATAAAGATGATCTGAGCCTGAGAGTTTAACCAGAAGGAGAAATACAGCCGTGCATCCTGGCCCTCATACTTATGCAGGTTGTATTTTCATTTAGAAAATTCTTTCATGTGCCAGTGGGATATCAGGGAGAGATAATGATCTGTTCAGTACGAGCAGTGAAGTAAGACTCTCAGTCAATAAATTTGCTCAAAATGCAAGCAAGTGAAATAATATATTGTCTGGGGCAGCTGTTCAGTTACATGCACATTGTGCAAGTAATTTCAGAGTTTATCCTATACACAAATGTTTGGGTTTGAGTATAGCATACCAGAAATTAAATGTAGCTTGTGTGTATTTACAGGAATTTATGGCAGGGAAAAGAGTTTTACTTCATACTTTTATTCTGAATCTCATACCAAATCTTCTTAAAATTGAATGTATCCTATTTAATTTAATTTAAATTTAATGTAAAAATTCTGTTAATGCTGAGCTCAGAATAACAATAATTCTTGTAGAAGAATTCTATTTTAAAACCAAAGATAACCAAAAAGCATTTTTATCAGCAGAATGGTGAGCCTCAGTGGAAATTTAAAACTCTGGTAAGGTTGTTGGGTTTTTTTAGTAGTTCAAAGGAGAAAAACATAACTTATTTTCATCTTGAATTTTCCATTATATATTGCATTATCTGCTGTAATGGCATATGTTGATGTAGTCAGTGCAGTCAGATAGGTACTGTATAGTTCAGGTAAAAATGCGTAGTAAATATTGACTCTTGAGAAGCTTGTACTACTTGTCAAATAATACTGAAATGACCCAGATTTTTTTTTTTCATTTCTTGCCACATTGTATGATATTGGCAGTAGCAAGAAATATCTCACTTCATAGTGGCATATTTTACTTTACAGTTTTGTTTTTGTCAGAACCAGAAATATTTGGACACCTTAGTGGTTTATCTATTTTCTAGAATCTTTTAATGATATTTTATATGCAACAACTGTGCTGTATGTAAGCTTTGCCATGGATGTGTGTTATACCCAGGTCATAAAAAAAACTTGCCTGAAAATCTCCAGATTTATTAGGTGACTTTGGAGCCATTGTATCCAGTTAGTATTTATCTCCCTTACAGAGTAATTTCTGGGAAAATACTTGTGATTTGAAAAGTTATATATGTAATTATGTAAGCTTTTGGGAAATTTCATGTATATTTCAGTTATTCAGTACATTTAATTATGCTTTGTTATGAGCTGTTTACAGCAGGTCTCACTGGAGGGAGAGGGGAGAGAGGGAGGGCAAATGGAACTGAATGTGGAGTAAAACCAAAGGAAATCTCATATTAAAGATTCACCAATGAATCTTTCCCGACTTTATGCAAATCCAGTGGGTATTTTGTGAAAGTGTTAATGAGTGTCACATCCTGATTACTGCAGATTTCCCCTTACATTTCCAACTGTACCAAATCCATTTGAAACTGCTAAAAATAACACCAGAAGTCCACAACAGTTTGTCAGAAAAATGTGTGAAATCTGTTTTTAAAATATCATGCCCTAATTATTCTTGGAAACATTATATATAGATGTTGATATAAAATATCCTGTATACATTCCCTGATAGATGACAAACTTAACATTGGTCTCCTTAAATCCTTCGAAGGTCCATCTATTTCTGAGTTATTTTTGTATCCCACTACAGAGGAAACCATATAATTTAACTGCCCTGGCACTGAGACTCCTATTGGGGATCTGCTTGTTTGCCAAGAGCTACCGGGAGCGGCCCTTCTTGTCGCAGCGTACACTGGTCCTCCTGCTTTGTGTGGGGTGTGGCCTGTGATGTGTGAAGTGACTCCCCACACGTTGATTTACCTAATTTCAAAAATTGCAAAGAATGCAAGGTAAAAAATTAATTTTAAAAATAATTAAAAATCAATTAATTACTGTGTTTCCCTTTACTTAACAATTATTTTCAGGGTTTTAAACACTTCAGCCAGCCTACTTCCCCATCTCACCATTATCTTTACTTTTTGTTGTATGGGCAGTCTCTTCTGAACCTCTTTCCCAGCTTTTGCTGCTTTTGAATTTTTGAGGCAATTTCATGTTCCCTTTGCTCTCTTTTTACTTGATGTGGCAAACACATCCTGCCTTTAGAAGAAAGCCATTGCAACTTGGGAAGAGATCTTCACTGGATGAATGTGGGTGGAGGGAGATTTTCATAACACCACTTAGGGATGCCACTGATAGGAAGGCACCTGGAGATGATAGCAGGCAGTTGGTTATGGATCTTTTCTTTAGCCTGACTTTATCTTACTGTATGCTGTTAATATAATTCTGAATGCCTGTGTATATGACAAGTCATGGCCATAATGAGCCTGTTTATTTCAAGATAGGTAGTGGCATCGTTCATTTGCACATTAAAGGAAGCTGTGCTGGAAGAAGACAAATTTGAGGCTACAAAAGCTTTGTGATTATTGTAATGCTAATCTGTATTCAAACCTATATATAAAGTGTCACATCTCGAATACTTTAAAAAATTAATTAGTCAACTGTGTTGTGCCACAGATGAGCAGAGGCAAGTGGTTGCTTGCATCCACAAGCTGTGACGTTCTCTGTGCCAACATGACTTTAAAGGAGGCAAGGTCCACAGTAACTGAGCTGGAAGTGGTCCCATCCTTTTCCTTCTACCTGATAGTGTACAAGGCTGTGGCATTTGTGTGATTGTGTTATACTAACTGATGAAAGTATGTTTAAAGTATGTCAAGTAACAATCCCTGCAGTGCTTTACATCCTATATTGATAAAGATATTTAAATCTTCACATGATTTTAGTATATATCATGCATTTAATTTTTGCCATCTGGAGAGCAAAGGTAAATGTAGGTTGAGTAAAAATAAATACAGCTGCTTATTTGGCATTAACTAAGAATAAAAGGTACACATTTGCCTAGTTTCTGAACAGAATTGTACCTCCATACCCCCACAGATTTGCACAGGAGGAGTGTTTCTCTGCCCACTTTCACGGCCAAAAATTATCTAGAAATCTCCAAGTAACTTGTCCATCATTCTTTTTTCTATCCTGAGATCACTGCCTGTACATACGGGTCAGACTCACACCTGTCTCAGATGGCGTTGTGCTCGCTATGTTTTACTTAGGAAGTACAGTGGAAGGTCCAAATTCAGACTCCTTGGAGTGTATGTGCCTCAAAGGATGATGGGCAGAGGCCTTGGTGGCCCCTCAGTCACTTCCATTTGTGGTCTTGGGACTGGAAAATGTTTTCTGTTAACTGCATCTGATGTGATGAGTAGATTCAGAGGCCCTGTTCTGCGGAACAGGCTGTAGTGTATCATTTAGGAGCTATCCCTTGCACAAGATGATCTGCAGTGGCAAGCAGTTGCACTTGCAGGGTTTTTAGATATTTGTACTTTGTGTTTTTCCTTTTCCTCTTGCACTGACTGGTGTGGCAAGCCCCCTCGTAGCTGTATTTCCTGGTCATGTAGCTCTTTAGACAAATTAACCTTTTGCAGTTTACTGAGGAAATGATTTGCAGTAATACTTTGTGAAGTGAAGGAAGATTTCAGAATTGGAAGACATTTTGAATTCACAATACAGAAAAAAGTTGTGTTTTCTAAATGTCTGTAAACAAAGCATTGTACTTTGTTTATGAATAGCATCTAAAAGCAGATCCAGATTAGCTTTGAAGGGGATATATAGTGAAGTGTTATAAATGCATGTTGCAGCCTTAACTAGTAATCCTTGTTCATGCTAAAATATTTATCTTAATAATGTAATTTTTTGTTAATAGTTTGGCATTTCAGCAGGGTTGTGAATATGTATAAGCATATAAGGAATTATTTTGCTTCAAGACTTTGAGACCTATTTCTTCTTCATGTTGATAAATGCACTTTTATTGTATGTTTCACATTAAATGTTGCAACAAACAGGGAAAAAAAAAAAGTTGATAGCCTTGAAGTGACTGCTTCTGATAACTGTTTTTTTGTGCTTTCCTTATACTTGAGAAAAATTAGATGCATATTTTTTCCTTGATGTGATGTGTCTTCAGAAACTTTGCTTTATTTTAGGTCTTTGGATAAGTAATTATTTTTTGAACATGACCTGCTAAGCAGCAGTGGCTGTGCAAAAAAAATCACTATACTGTGGAATTTGCATTTTGGGCTCTTTTTAGGGGGGGTGAATGCAGAGGTGACTTGTTAGTTTTATGGCAGCTTTCATAGCATTTATGCGAGAGACTTTTTTTGCACCGAAGTTTGAAGTAATGTTTTTTAGATCAGTACTAATTTAGTTGCATCAAAATGGCATAGAAATAATGCTGCTCTTACTATTTACTGATGGTCCTTGATTTGACACTTGTTTCTGAAGGAAATTAGGCATGATTTTGTTGTGTAAAGATAGCAAATACAATTTTGCATTTAATACTTTGCAAAGTTTTGCATTTAGCATTATGGTAACAGTGTGAAGGTGCATTCCTTTGGACCCTTACAACATTTAAGTTGCCTCATTTGTGAGCTACTATAATGGTACATATAGCCAAAACAGTACTAGAACATTCAAGAGACATTAGTGACATCTATTTCAGTGTGCCTCCTTGAAAAAGACAGCACACCACCAACTAATAATTCAAGATTAAACTTTTCAGATAGATAAAATTGCATTTAAAAATTTTTATAGATACTGTTTGTGAGCAAGGGGCTAAAGAAAAAAAATACTGACATTTTAAATATATAGAAAAATAATTTGTGAAAACACCTAGTACTTTATATCACTGATTCTTTTGAACATCCCTTATGTAGGTCTAACGGTAAACTCATTTATGTTGGTATACTCTTGTAATTAATCTTACTGTAAAGTTAGCAATATTGTGGATGCTTGCAGGGTCTGGACCCTGGAGAACATTTCAAGTTCTGCTTGGTAGAGGAAAAAAAATTGTATTTTCTGGTTATATTTCTTTTGATAATTCAGGTTTGAAAATCTTTATCATTTAGATTCTCTCCAGAAGATTGTATTTGGCATCAGTGTAACATTATGAATTCTCAGATCTAGGTTTCCTTGAGCTTTGATTGCCTTGTTAGGATTGTGACGTATGATTGATGTTGTGTTTCTTAACATGTCGTCATCTCCCTTAGACTCACCCACTGTAACCATAAACCATTTAGGAATAAAACTGCAGCATGTTTATCATAAATCGCATGACGCTTTTCCATCTGAATATGCTTCATTAGGCCTACCTTCTGTAATGCTGCTGGGTCATTAGATGGCATGTAGAAAGAAATCATTTCAGCAGTAATCCATCAGGCATGGAGAGCCCCCATGTGTTGGATGTATAAATGCAGTAAAGATGAAACCACATTTCACTGTCTTGTATAAAAAGTATTTTCAAAACAGTACAAGTGCAGAATTACCTTCTGCTCATAATGCACCTTTTGAATTTTACCAGTCTTCATTTTCTTTCAAAGGTTATGTTGCTTTTTAATAGTTCCCATAGCACAGAAAGTTAGTTAAAGAAATTAAGACTAAATCAATTACACTGAAGCTTTTCACCTGGAAGCTTTCTAGTATGACACACATACCTTTGGGTCAGTTTTAAACGAACTGAAACAAGCCACACCATTCACTAAAATGAATGTATAAATGTATACAGGGTTTTTTTTATCAAGTTATTCTACAGACTGAAATGGGACTTAACTATTCTCTCTTTTCCTTTCTTTAAGTTGGATATAGAACTTTGGGCTATTATTCTGATTGATCATCTGATCATTGTCACAACTTTGTGAATGATGCAGCTTGTTCTGCAGCAGTATGTTCTTTGCCAGTGCTTCCCCCCCACCATATTTATTGCTAATGAGATAATTAATTAGTTTAAACTCTTTTTCATTACTTGAATAAAGAGGTGCAATCTCTGAAGAACAGCACTGAGTACCACATGTAGCATCTGCCAGAATTGCTGGTCGTCTGATTGAGTGACCATATGTGCTGTGAAGGCTAGAAACAAGAGAGCAGAGGTCATGGGCGTGTTTCTTACCCGCTGTAACTCTGAGTGACCTTGCCCTGGGCAGGACATTTTTGTAAGTTACCAGTGGCAATTGCTGCTGGTGCAGTTTTAAATTTAATTCTGAGCTTAATACTAAGAATGGGCAGAGATAAAACTCAGCTTTAAATAACAGAGCTATAAGCCAACCAATGGTATTTTGTTGACTGTAAATGATAGGAGATGGTGTTTTAGTAATCCCTGTGTTTTATTTCATCCATGTTTAGACAGACAAGGTGGTTTAATTGGAATTTCTAGTATTTCAGTTCTTTAATATGTCTCAGAATATTAACTCTGACTTAGCAGTTAGTGTTTATTCATTTTCAGAGCACTGTAGGGTCATTAATCCTCAGAGCCCTCCTGAGAAGTAAGAGATAGGAGATAGGCACTCTAAGTATTATTATTCTAATTTTACAAGTGGGAAAACTGAGGAGATAAATAACTTGGTCAAGGCCACACAATAAGCCAATGTGAGCTCTGAGATTTGTTTTGGCCATTAGCCCAGCAGTCAGGCCAGCCCTTGAAACATTCTACTTGTTAAAAGACACACTTGGCTTGATGATGATGATGATGCCATAATGGTCCTGTACTCTGTCTAGGTAGATAGTTGTGTTTTCCCTTCAGATAACAAGGTGAGCACGACTACAATAAAAACTTGAAAACAAGGAAAACTTTAAGAATTCAGAATCTGAATCTAATAATATTTGTGTATTTTCAATTTTCATAGAACATAAAACTTTGTCTCTTCTCTCTGCCAAAAAGGGGTGCACATTCATTGACTTGTATATGCAAAAGGGAATGATTAATAGAAATTATTTTCTTAGAGATCAGTTTGTTGGTCTCCTTTTTGATTGTAGAGTAATGATAAATATTGGAAGATGTTTTACTGAACTTTTAGTTATTTTTGAGAAATAGTATATGTGAGGTATGAAAATACATTTTATAGATTTAGAGATGTCCTCTGAGCAGTAGGCTTAGGATTTTCACTTTAGCATGATTAGAAGTGGTTATTTGTTTACAGTTGATAATTCCAGTTGCACAAAGGGATGAACTTTGAAATAACAACTCATTTGGTAGGGTAGAAGCAATGCTTTTGCATAGTGAAAGACATCAGTTTTTAATGTCTACCTGAAACAATCGGATTTTTTTTGTTTGTTTTTCTGCTGTACACATGGGTTAATTGCTACCATCTTTGTGGAAGATGTTTAGGTTTTGCTTCAGTTCCAGACAGTTTTTGTCTTAAAAATAACTTAGTCTGCAGTATTAATTTTAAACAAATTCATAATTTCATCCTAAATTAATTATCATTTAATGAAAATGGTAACCTTTTTGGTTAAGTGTTGGTTGAATGTTAACCATTTGATCATAGGATTGATCAAAGTAGTTGAAGCTCTACAACCTTTAGCACCATATCTAATAATTTACTAAATATCTCATATTTAATACATTCATTAAAACATTTGTCCTGGTTTTTAAACTATCACAACATTCCCTGAGTGGATTGTTGGATGTAATCTGTTCTCCCCCTGCCCACCTTTCCTTTCCTGCAAGGCTGTGTGGTTTTTAGCTCAGCTCGCGAGGAACTGCTCTTATCTACAAATAAAACAAGATGACTTCAGTGGATGCACATACTGCAAAGCCTCTCAGGGATACAGCCAGGGATAAAAAACAAAGATCCAGAAGAGCTTTAACATCTTGTAGCAGCGAACAGAGCGCAGCAGATGGAAAGTCGTGCGTGCTGTCCCGCAGACACTGGGAGGATGCAGGTACCGCGTCAGGACTGGGAAGCGCTCACACGTTCTGCCTGTGGACGTTGCGTTGCTCCCGAGTTCTCTGGCTGGCGAGCGCGGACCCGGCGGACTCTGCAAGGTGCCCGGCGCTGTCATGTGCTCCCCGTGTAACGCGCGGAGCGGCGAGGCAGGGGCCGGCGGCGGGAGCGGGCGGGGAGATGGGCGGCTGGGGGCCGGTGCTCGGGGGAAGCTGGGCGGCTGGGGGCCGGGTGCCGGTGCTCGGGCGGCCCACACCAGCTGGGTGCCGGTACTCGGGGGGAGCAGGGTGCCGGTGCTGGCGGAGCGCAGGGCCGGGAGGAGGCTGGCTCTGCCCCGGCAGCGCTGACCTTGGTCCCGGGGGAGCGGCTCTGCGCGGGGGTTGATGCGGTCCTGGGGCTGGGCGCGGCGGGTGTGCGCGCCCCCGGGCAGGGCAGCGGGACGGCGCCCGGCGCTGCCCGCCTGGCCGGGGCCGCTGGCCGGGGGGTGCCGGTCCCCGCTGTCCACCGCTCCGCCCGGCTGCTCCCGGCGCGGGAGCAGGATGCGCTCCGCAGCCGACAATGACATGCTGGCAGCGAGCTGTGGGAGCTGCGCGGCAGGTGAGGCGGGGCGGGTCTGGAGGGGGGAAGCGCGGGGGGGAGCAGCCCCCTGAGCCCGGGGTGCGAGGGGGACGGGGACAGGTTGGCACGTTCGGCTGCCGCTGGATCGCGGCCGTCAGTGACTCCCCAGCGCGGGTGCGGAGGGTGAGCGTGTGCGGGGGGCGCCGGGCGGAGCGGGGGCAGGTACAGGGACACACTGGTGGGCTGAGGGCAGGGCTGTCGCCTCGGCAAAGGTGTGCCCGTGGTCACCCGGAGCGCTGGCTGCGGGGCCGCACCGCATGTGTCCGCGCAGGGTTTGCCGGCTGCGCTGCTGCGGGTGTGCGCCTGGCGTGGCTTTGTCCGAGTGAGTGAGCACAGGGATGGACGCGATGCGATGCTTACAGAAAATGAGGTGTGCGGGGAATATTTGTCCTTTCTCTGTGACTGGCTGAAGTTTCTGTGAACTTCATCTTCAAAGAGCTGTTTAACTTTCTTTTGATGGGATATATATTAGCATTTATATGAAATGTGGCAGGAATCTCATTAGGAATGGTTTTGTCAGATGAATTATTGCCTTTTAGTAGACAGTTTACAGGATTCCTGACCAAATGGGTGGCGTATTTAACTTTAGGCTACCTGTGTATTATCAACATACTATCACAGCGTTAAAAAACACAATTTATGTGAGTATTTTTAAGTTTCTTTAATGTACTTTTTAAAATATGTGAGTTAAAACAACAGCAGCGTTTTCTTAACAAATGCAATCTGTTTATCTGTATATACTTTTTAAAAAGCAGAAGCAGAGTGTGAAAGACTGGGATTTAAAAATGCATATCAGTTATCAGCTGGATATAATTGCAGAGTAATTTAAATATTTTGAATGACTTTAGCAATTTTCTTTCTTTTTTAAAAAAACCCACACACTTCAAAGTGTGGAAAAAATGTTAAGGGAAGTAAGGAAGGTGGGTTTTGCTGGCTTTTAAAAAAGGAAACTCTTCCATACTCCATCGTTTTGTTTTTTTTAAAGACTTGCTGTCACATGGAGGAGACTGTGGCACAGTCTAGTAGTGGAGTGCTGGGCTCTGCATTTCAGACAGTAAGGGTTTGGTTAGCAGTTTAGGCACCATAAAATCCCATTGCTTTCAGGACCCTACATTAAATTCCACCTCAGGTATTTTATTTAGATGGATGTTCAGGAATTTAGTAAAATCCTAAACACTATATTTGTCAGTTCTGTAGTGATAAAGAACTTGGTCTTGATACAGACATAATTAGGATTTGTATGAGTATTAAATAGCAAGTTCACAGTTCATTTTGCTTATGAAATACTTAAAAAAATGGCTTATGTACAGTATATTGGTTGGATATGTATTTCTAAAATGAAGCAATAGACTTGTAAAGTTTGATTGCCGTGATATTCTGTTCATAAATTGTAGCTGTTTTCTCATTCATTTGGTATTCACGTTGTTGATCTGTTTCCTGAACATGCAGATGGGGTTGACTTCTGAGAAGTGAGCGAAACTGCTCGTAAGAAAACAGTGTTCCCTTCTCTGCAGCAAGAGCAGTTGTGCTGTGGGGTGTCATCGTTTTCATAGTTGGGTCGTTTATTGGGAGCAAAGTGGACTTTTGGGTTTGCTCCTTCATAGGCGCTGCTCTGTGAGTGCATGTGTAGCAGCGTCTCTGTCAATCATGGGTTTTACCTCCTTTAAACCTGTACATCTATTAGGGATTTGATGATCGGTTTCAGAGTTTTTCTTCCTAAAGCAATACCAAACCTCTTGGTGTTTTAGATGATGTAACATACAATATCTTGCATTGCCATTGCCTTCTCCTTAATATGTGGGCAAGAAGTTCTACTTAGTCAGTGCCATCTCAACATCCATAACACTGATACCTTGGCAAGTGTAAGTAGAATTATTATACCCCTTTCAAGCATAGTTTTAAAAAGATTGAACTTGATGTTTTTTACCTATTTCTACATGAATAAATATTTGAAATCAGAATAACGTAACAATAGATGGATGAACCAACTTCTTATTATATAGTAAGGTGTTATATTGTCTTTCTAACTTTAAACTGATTACTTCAGTAGTATCTTTGTCATGGAATTGTTCAAATGTTTTTGGATAAAATTTTCACATAGGGTCTCAATTTTGCTCATAAAGCACAAAACTTTTCCAGGAACAAGTGATAAATTGATTTATTCAGTTATAAGCTTTGTGGTATTATAAATGCTATAAAAGACCTAGGAAAATGTCCCTAAGTATAATATTGGAAGTTTGCACTTTTTCTGTTGTCCTGAAAATATTACTATGAAATGTTAATAAATTTTATAAAGATAAATGTTAGATATGGCAAATGAAGCATCAAATTGAAAAAGAGAAAGAAAAGAAATATGATTGACTCTTGGTTTAAAGCTATTGTGGCAGTAATTGTGAAAAAATACCATGAAAAGTGAAGCAGGGGAAAAATATGTAGAGAATTTTAAGCGTAGAAAATAATCTTGTCTAAATTTTACTTCATATTTGAATTCAAGAAAGTAGCATGCTAAGTTATTTTTAGGATAGCTCAAGCCTACTGAAATCAAGCTTTTAGTTGACTTCAGTGATATGGATTTTGGAGTTTTTCTTAGAATTATGTCACAAGATAGTATATTTCTAGAATTTAGAGAAGGGAACAAAGACTACAGATGACCTTGTTCAGAAAATTTTTCAGCGTTTCACAGCTTTTTATATATATTTTAAGACTGGGATATTATTTACAATGTCTAGGAACTAAATATAACTTTTGACATGTATTAACTTTATTTGAGAATAAGGTTTACTTTTCAAAACTACTATTCTTCCATAAATAGTCTTATTTTCAATCTCTCTAAAAATCAATTTAGAAAAGTTACTGCCTTTAATTTTGTTTTGGAATATGTTACAAAGAAAGAGTTCTACTAAACTGAGTTGTCAGGAAATAACAAATCCAGTAGAACACACTGATACATAGACGATGGATTTCCACAGGTGTGCCTGTTTGGACAGAAGACACCATAGGTACACAGGCACCATAGGTACACAGGCACCAGATGGAAGCAAAGTGCATTCTGCTCATTTAAGAGGTACATCATGTTTTCTCTTAAATTCAAATGCTGTGGGGTTGCAATTGGGCAAGATACCAGACAGGTTAGTGAAAATAAATAAATGCATGACAGACTTTTTCCTGGTAGCACTTCTTTCTAAGTTTGTCTGTGAATAAAGTTTAATTTTATAGCCGGAGCTCTTTTGTCAGCAGCGGAGTTCTGTACCTGTAGGAATAAGTCTTTTCCTTTTTTTAAAATTTTTTATTTTTAAGCTATCTAATGGAGATGTTAAGGAATGTAGCAGAGTTGGTGTCTTCAGTGACATTGTACACTGACTAATTTTATTTTACTTGAACTTCAGTTTGGACAGTATGAGAATGTGTTTGCTTTGAGGGATTAGAAGAGAGTGTAAGCATTTCTCCTTTATATTTGTCTTCATCGTGCCTGTTCTGCATTTGGTTTCAGTTAACCATGTTAAATTGCACAGGCTGCGATTTCACTTCATTGTCATTGAAAATAAAGCACAGTATGGCTTCTTCCACCAGGTTGCAATCCGAGACTATTTTTGTTCTGTAGTTAATTACGGATTTCATGCACAGCAATAAGGCTTCTGGAGAGTGATATTTTTCTGATTGTCAGGTATATTAAAAAAAATGCCATAGTGTCACAGAGGCTTATTAGTTACCTTTCACAAATACAGAGTCATAAACAAACTTTTTTTCAAGTATTAAAATGGAGAAACTGCTCGAGTCAGTAATAACATCCAGATTCAGCGAAACTAGGTAATGAATTCAGGCAATTAAACATGACAAAAAGCCTGGTTTTACTGCCTTGACTTAATATGCTTCCAGTATTTTTTTCAATACATAAAAACTTCAAAATGTTTTTTTTGGGTGTGTTGCTGTTGTTGTTTTTTTTCCTGTCAGTTGTTCACAAAAAAAAGTACACCTCTATATCCCAGAAGCTCTTGAAAATGCTCTTGCTTTGCATTTCCACCTTCAGTTTTTATTTAAATATTTTTACTCTCTGGAGAAACAAACACTAATAATTTCTTCAGTTTAGTGTACCTGGAGTTCACCAGCTACTCATTTATGTACCTGCATTTTGGTAGAGAAAAGTAAAACAAGACTGGTTGAATATTTAGGAATTAATACAAGAATATAGTAATTACTATTCAACATGTATTAAAAATAAGATTTTGCTAAAGATTATTAGAATTCCAACCAAATTTTTCATGTGGAAGGCCAGAGAATCTATTTTTTTGTACTTTTATTTTTATGTATCTGATTTTCAGAAATTTAAAGCAAGTTTCCTATCTAGTTACTATTGCAAATTTGACGGTGTAGAAAAGGGGAGAGAAGTAAGCAGATGTAAGTCTTGGTACTCATGGACGAACCAGAACCTGAATAGAGTTTAGCAAAGATTATCAATTCGTATCTTTGTATTGTCTCTTGGAGCGTGATGTAGACTGCGAAGAACAACCTCCCAGCCTTTGCAGGTGGAGATTGTTGTGTCTCTTGTGCTGTGGTGCTTTGTGGACAGGTGCTTATGGTTTTTTAACTCAAGTGTTTTCCCTGTTAAAATCGAATTTTATGATTACATGAATAATAGTTATCCAGGAATGAAGTTGGATCCTTTTTTCCGGCAAATAAATTGTAGCTTATAGGAGGACTTGTTTCTGCAAATTAGCCTGAATCTAATGGCTCCCTGCTTTAAGTGTAAACATATATTACAACAAAGTGAAGTGAAAGGCATATGTGGCACATCACTGCTGCTTGTTTGGAGAATTATTTGTCTGCTGCTGAGAACTTGCACTGTTACATGAGGCTCTAACAAGAATAGCAGCATCATTTTAGTGAATAATGTCATTTAGGATGAGACTTGGTATCTTTGAAGAACTACTGCCACACTGGAGCAAGTCTTTTAAGAACATGAGATTGAGATCAAGCCCCAGTGGAGTATCATGGCTCTCTCCTTTTGTACTGTTTTACATGACTTGTATGTTTTCATGTTAGCATCAAGTGTTCACCTTTTGAAAGTCAGTCTACCCTTCTGACACAATGTGTCCTGTGGTATTGTCATCCTGGGGACTGCAGTTCAGCTCTGATCTCTGATTTTTCATGACCCAGCCTTTTAATGTATGATATCAACAAGTGGTGTGTGTAAAGAAGAGATTTATTTGTCAGCATAATATATCTGCTTTCAGCTGTGTTTGCAGGGGAGGTTTGATATTTGGTTCTGATAGGAACCTCAAACCATTAAATTTTTGTTAGAATATTTCACAAGACTAGATTTAAGATTAAGATCATCTAATGTCTTAATTTGAAGACTTTTGGTATTTTAAAAAACATATGTTTATTAATAAGGTCTATATGATGAGCATTGGCATGGTGTCCCACTTTTCCACCTTGCCAGTTAAGCCAGCACCACATGAGGCTGTAATCCTGAACTAATCTTGACAGTTACCAGGAAAAGCAGGATACTGCTTCCAGTGCCAGGGAGCAAAATCATCTAAGAACCACATCTCATTTCAAATGAAGTTTCATTCCAGTTGAGAGGCTTTCCTAGTGTCAACAGAGTCAAAAATCCAACCATGGCAGACTGAACTTTCTACCGCCAGAGAAGCCGTGGGAATCAACTTAATTCCATTTTGACTTTCATATTTGAAAGATGAGCCTTTTCCTTCATGCTGGTTCTTTCTTTGAGCCACAGAAGGAAGTAATATTTAGTTAGTAAAGGAAGACTTTGAGTGGCATTATGTATTTTAATATATTTTCTTTACTTCTGATTGTATTTTCAAGATGTCTCTATCTCTTGAACAAGTATCTATAGTTATGAGAACGGGTAAATCAAGGTCAGCACAGTCATGTCACAGCTTAGCAGAACTTCTGTTTGCCCAGATTTTAGACTCATAAGGACAGAACACTGTCCTTACATACTCTGTGTGGTAGCTGTGTTCACTGATTGCACCCCCTCAATACAGTGACTTGGGGATGGTCTTTAGAGCTAGAAAACTGGGGTCAGAGGAGAGCTCACTCTTGGGGTGTGTTACGGTCTGTGAATTGTCAATGAAATACAAGACAAGGATTTGGAAGATAAGTCTTTGGGAAGAAGGGCTGTGAGATGATGCTAGCATTGTATTCAACTTGACCAGTTTAGCACCTCTGCACTTAGAGGAGGTGTATCAAACAGGATCTGAAGGACTGTTCTTGGATCACCTCCTTCCAGCTTGTATTATCCCTTGATCCTATGTTGTCAGTTGGGTGGACCTGGCAAGCAATGGGTTATTTCGGCAATTCGGAACTGAGGGTAAAGCACAACAGTGATAAAATGGAAAACGCTTCTCCAGTTTTGAAGATAGATACATGTACTTATGGAATATGATACAAATCTATCCCATAAATTTGTAGTAAACTCTGCTTAGGTAATGAACAGCTAAATGACTAATATTAGAAAATAATTGTAAGTCATTGGCTAGTGTAGAGCTTGACTTTGGCAATGCAGTAGAACAAGAGAAGTAGAGGATGCAAATTTCAACTAATCATATGCTGTGAATATGTGACTCGAGTTAGTGTCTTGTGCATTCATAGAAGTGAGGTGGATTGGTTTGTTCTTATTTTCTTCAAGTAACAGCACTACAGAGGAGCCAAGGACATTGTGCCCATTAAGATAACAGAAGACAAAGATGGATGAGGAAGCTGAGATTCTTATGGGGAATTATATTTAAAAATGGCATGCAGGATGTATACGTTTATTCCTCCAAATCTTTGTCTGTGAACCATAAAGATTAATTTCTCACTGGATCCAAGCAGTTTTTTTCTGGTAGTTATTTAATTGGGGGTGGAGAGAATGGTTAGTTAACTAAAAATTTAGTTATTTTAACATATTTTATCAATATTTTAAGAAAACCGGAAACATGGAATAAAAGTGAAAGAAAAGAAGAAAGGGCAAACATTACAACTTTGACATGTTGCAGTTGGACATTTTAAAAGGAATTGTCTCTTTTTTCCCCACTGAGAAATTTCCTTTTATTTTCCTGCATGATGTAGAAATACAAAAATATTAGGGTTTAACTTGGGTTAGTAACAAATGTTTCATTTGATCTTTCAGCATTGCAGGCAGCAGACTGCATTTTTGCTTGGAGGAACAAATTCTCTCACATGCAATTGGAGGTAATAGCATTGACGTATTTTTCTCCATGCCTGTAGTGAGTAGGATGTGAAGCTGTGGGCTTAAATTACACAAAGGAAGATTTAGATTAGGCATTAGAAAGGCTTCCTGCTAGTAAGAATACTTAATATTAGATGAGTTAGGAAGATTTTATGCCTTTGTAGGTAAAGATATACTATAGAATTAAATTATAACTGATAAAATTTGTTCTCATTTCTGTGTATTCCTTTTACTAAAATAGAAAATCTTTCTGAAAAACTGCACTTACTTCCCATTCACCAGATGGCTTTCTCTTGTGTCTCTACCAACAGAGTTCTGAATCTGACCTCTTGCTATTTTTACACATCTGTGAAGTATGGCAATGAATCAATATGATAAATATTTTCCCAAGAAACAGAGTTCAGAAAATACTGGACTTCTGCAGAGTTTCTGATAAAATCTTGTGTTTTCCTTTTGGTCAGTTTTTTTGTTGTTGTTTGGTAGGGTTTTTTTGAGGTGCAGTGCAGTGAGAGGTGAGCACCTCTCCTGTCCCTGCTCCCAACTCCCCTCTTAAGTGTTTCATTGTAGGACAATGTGGTTGCTGGTGAAACTTGTATGTAGTTTACCACTTAGTTCTGAGAAAAACTATTGGTCTGTATTTATGGAAGCACTGAATAATCTGCTCAACAAGGGTCAAGACAGGTATAATATACTTGGATACATTTAAATAATTTGTTCTGTATAAAGTCTTATAACATTATATTACATATGAGGGCTTCCATTATTCCTTTACTATTACCTTTAGAATTTAAAATAAAAACATATAACCTAAACTAAGCTATTTTCAATATATTTTTGCTTTTTTCATAGAAAGTCATTTTTTTCTTGGGACAACTGCACCGACTTTCCTATTTTCTATTAATGATATAACATTAAGGTTTATGAATAAAAAGCTGGTTACATGGAACATATCAAAGCAATTGAGACTTTTTTTTTACTATTTAAGAAATGTGAGAGCACCCTGGGGCCCGAAATGCTCTGTTGTGCTATTTTCTATATAGTATTCTACACATTCTATATAGAAACCAACAGCCTCTGTCAAAAAAAGCTGTGAATGAGGCAACAGTAGAAATTAAAAGCATATATTCCTAATCAGTCAGTGCACACAATTGGATCTTGTCTCAGGAATTTCAGCTCACAAGCTGAAATTGAAGTTACTTGATTCAGTGTAAGCAATTTGAGAAGGACAAGTATGTTGGACACCCTCTTCTCTCTCTCTCCCTGCCCTCTTTTTTTTTTTAAAACTACTGGAGCCAACAACTGGTTTGGCATAGGGCAGTAGATTGTTTTAGAGGGAGATGGAATAAATCTGAGAAGACAGTAGTCTGCCAGTGGCTGTGGAAAATACATCTTTCTGAAAGGTAGAGAAGGGACAGTAGGGAACAAAGTCCCCATGTGCTCCAGACTCCTTTTTGGTATGACACGAGCCCCTGTCTGACCATGTTAACCATGTCTAACTCATTAACCCTGTCTAACAAGTCTAACCATAGTTTTTCTGATTAGCTTTTACCTGTCTCTGGACAGACAAATAACAGAACATACTATTCAGCTTTGAAGTGACATGATTTTGAATGAAGCAATGCTGCTATTAATGAAGTTCAAAGAAAACTGTGGTTTAAAATAGACTGTAGCAAATAGGAAACTGATATGAAAACACTAAATAGCATTCTGGACTATCTGTATTAAAGGAATAGATGCCAGGATACTTATTACTTGCAGGCATTTCAAACTTCAACGGGTTTATAAAGAATTTAATATTTTCATATGCTTCAGTGTAAAGCCATCTGTCGCAGTGACAGAACAAAGTGATGAGACAAGAACAAACGTATGTTTATGGAAGTACTCCATGAAATGTTAACAAGAAAGACACAAGATACACAGCAGTATCTTGTAAGAAATGGGCAAGGGATTTGAAAAAACATGGCAATCATCTTCAATATTTACAATTATGATTTCTTTTATAATTTCTTTTTGTTTAAAAGTGTTAGAAAATAAAAGTCTGTCAATACAGATGGTGAGGGAGACAGGAATACTGAGTAAAATACTGTATACATCCAGCTTTTGTAGTTTTTCACGTTTCTGCTCTCTGTTCTTAGTGTTAAGCTTATATCTGGATACATTGGTGTATATGTTATACCTTATTTAGTGTTTCATACATCTGCTGGACTTTTTAGTGCAAATTAAACAGCCTCAAACACTCACAGGAGCTGAACTTTACTAGTGGCTTCTTTCCATCGCCCGTTTGGGACAGATTTTCATTCGTGACTGCACAGAAGAATGAATCACATTACAGTGTTTGAAGTCAGGAGCTGATATAGTGTGACTTTTAACCTGTCATAGCCCAGATACGGGGCACAGTGTGGGCTAGGAGGAGATACAAAGAGATTATAGGTGGAAAAAATGGTACTGAGACATCAAAAAGAAAGCAAGTGTTCAAGAAAAGTTACTTTGAATCTTTTGTCAGTGGTATTGCAACAAGAAAAATCTAGTTCTAAAGAATCTCCACAGATGGATTTTTAGTTGTAAGGTATAAAGAATGTATTTTACAGTGATTCTTATCTTCACATCTCCATTTTCTCTACAGGTTTGGGTGACTGGGAAAAAGGTTTGAATTAGATTGTGCCTTAGCAGCACTATGAATTTTCTAGGAAGTGTGTGCTGCTGTATTCTAAAATTATAGGTCCAAAAAGCTATGTGCTGAAGGGTTATAGAGCAGGTTATGGTGGAATTCTCTCCCCTATTCAGGTATGAAATCCTGTTCTCTAAGCAGGATGTAGCTTGGTGAGCCAGTTCCTCAGTTTGAATTGGTGGCATTCCAAATTGATGTGGAAAAGGGCAGACCTGATTATTTGTTGGGGAGAGTTTTAGATTTTACTCTAATAATGTGTTTTCTTAATGAGATGTAGAAACATAGCGTGGGTTAATGTTCATCAGCCTTCGAAAACCTAAGCCAGTGGCATGCAGGGGTGGGAATACACAATTTCACTAGCAACATCACTCTGAGATAACAAACACAAGTATTCTAGTGTTGACAGCATTGTCATTCTGTTCACTGGTAACGTTCCTATCATTTAACTTCTAGTCAGACAGGCTGGAAGTTTTGACTGTTGCCCTGTGGCGTCTTTCAGGTATGTTAAGTTGTCCTGTGGTGTCCTTAAAGGAGCAGGCAAGATGTGGAAGTGACAATGTCTGAACTTCTATTTGAGTTCCGATAAATAGGCAAATTTTCAAATTTGTGCTTAGCAACAGTGACATCTTGTGGGTGATCCGAACATCCCGGCTCTGGCTCGCTGCTGAGAAGGAGATCCTTGAAAAACCCCCAGTACTGTCAACACAGTCAAATCACATTATGTACATAAGTGTTTCCAAGACTTTCAGTGCTACCCTCTAAAGGAAGGCAAAGAACCAGGAGGAGAGAAATACAACTCCTTGATCAGCGTTGAGCTTGTTTAGTATTTCTTTTAGCTTTGGCAGAGCCGGGTGCTGGGTACCAGAGACCTCAGATGAAGGTATATTGGACTGTCCCAGAAGCAAGTCTGCTAATAGTACTCATAAAGGTTTATCTTGATGTTTAATGTGGAAGGGATGAGTTTGACCCTTAAGGCAATGGTGTTTTAGACATTAGAGTATAAAGATTTACTTCTACTTTGAACACCCCTTCAATTTCCTTGAGCATTCAGCTTTGGCAACACGCTCCGACAATGAGACTTAACACTGTGTATAGCTGGTGTGTTTGGAAAAATCCTATCAGGCTGGTCTGGTGGAAGGGGTGATGTCCTTCTGCTTTTCTGTTAATTTTCATTGCACATTCCTGTGTCCTTTTTTCTGAGAACTGAACTTTCTAGATCTCTGTGCATGTATTGGCATTTATTTTGACTCATCTTCTTATTTCTTTTGAAAAACAAGCAATCTTAAGTGTTATTTTTCGAGTTTTGATATGATAATTTTTGGATCTTTTAATCAGCTCCATTTTCTATCATTACCATCAGTGTTGTCTTGGACCCTCCTAAATTTAGTTTTCTTTCCATACAGAGTGACTAGCCTTCGTGCAAACGGAACAGATGCATCTTTATTGCAAATTATAGGAAAACTTCCTAGTAGGGCATCACATGCCAGTGATTGTTTTACTCTGCCAAGGGATCCTGCCTTGTTGTAAATAAGGTTTACAAAGCATTTGTGATACTGCCGAGACTTTCTCTTACTGCTAACAAAAGAGAAAATGGCAGTGAGGTTTTTTTTGTGGTGACATAATTTCTTTGTCAAAATACACTCTCTTTCCCATTGTATTGCATCCAAAACATGAATGTTAATAATGCATTTGTAGCCATTTTAATTGTCCAAATATTTATATGCTACCTACATGATAAGAATTTTTAAAGCTGTTTTTTTGGTGTTAATGAGTTGGCTTTTCTTGCTCAATAGAATATCCCCTCAACTTATGTGACTGCTCTTTTGATGAAAAATTGTAAATGGTGATACAATTATATTCTAATGCTGCCCAGCATCAAATTATTGTGAAAATGACTGTCTAATGAATTCCACAGTTCCATTAAGATTTGTATTAGCAAAACAGACTTAATGATTTGTTACATTTAATGATACTGGTTTCTGTAGCAGTTACAGAACTAGAAGGAGAATGTTGAATATAATGTTTCATCTCACAGAAGTGGTTCTCAGAACGTAAAACAATCAATAAAAAATGAGCAACATACATGTTCCTAACAGATCATATCAATAATCTGAGTGGAGTTTGCTTCTTTTTTTGTGGATGTTCATAATATCCTTCGATAAAGGGTGAAGTACTTTTTCTCCATTAATAATGATGATAGCTGCTGGTTTTGTGGCACTTCGCACAGTTGATGTGTACTAATTTGTTTGAGCATGCCTCTCAGGAAAGATCAGGGAGAGGATCAGCTGGTGTAAGTGTATTTACCAGGCTTAGGTATGAGATAAAGTAGCAGCAGTTTGGGTATGGACAGGAAGAAAAATCGAGGTACCTTAAGGTACTCTGCTGGGAAGAGGGGAGGAATAAACAAATCACTGTAGGTGCTCTGGTGGTGGCAGAGAGACTGGGGGGACTGTGTGTATTCAAACTGCATCCTTACACATCTGCATTATGCCTGGATCACAACCCAAATGCCCGCGTTCCTGTAAAAACATAACTGTTGATGCTGCTTCCCTTTTGTCTTAATTTCCCATTGTAGGCAGGGTTATGAATCACACCTGTATCTGAGAGGTGGGTTGAGGATAAACATCTTAAAAATCATGAGGAACTTGTAAAGCTGGGCCCCTAACAGATAAATTGTGAGTCATTGTCCTTCTGTCCTCTCTTTTGTTGCAGTCTTGCTGATGGCATTGAATTTCAGATGGAAGAGGAGAAATAATTTGAAAATTTTTCCCCTTTCCTAAAGGAATAAATGCCAAGTGCAGAGCTGCTGATTAAAAACATATCTCTGAGGAGCCTAACGGGAGCTAATCCTTCGGATATATTTGAATAACTTCTAATCCCTTTCACTGGGAAGTGCACTGGGAGGTGAAAATTTCTTCTATTTGCCATAGGTTACCTAGTTCTTCACAGATGTATCCTTTCACTTACTCCAAGTTAGCCCTTTCTTTCCTCTGTCTTGAAAGGTGACAAACAGTTATGCTTTATTAAGAACACCGTTGTAGTACTTAAAAAGTAGTTATTACCAGGAATAAAAATTGCAAAGTTTCTCCACTGCGGAGGCACTAGTTAAATAGTTTCTCTCTTTACTTGCACCTCTGTGGCATAGCATGAGATGTCTTGGCTGGTAGTGATAATAGAGGTATTATTTTCTCCCCTTAAGCAAAATGATGTGTTCCTAATGTAATTCTCTGCAGTGCAAATTATAACTGCTCTTTTTGTTGAGACAGGACTGTAATCATCTTCTGTCACTGGTCACCTCTCTAATAGCTTATTGGTTCTCAATGCTGTCAAGTAGAATTAAAAGAAGAAAAACAGGAGCATTTTTTTTTCTTTAGCTGGTGCCAGAGCTTTTGACTTTTACGTATTGTATTCTCTGTTGTATGTAGAAAATAAGTTGGTGATTACTGGAATTATTTTTATATCGTGGAATCATTTGCTATTGAGTGAAACATGAAAGCTACTTGGAACATTGAAAAGCGTTTCTTGTAGGCTAATTTACCTATTATGCAGTTTCTGTGAGATGTTTTAAAGTGTTGCTTCAAGTCTGTGTTATGTATCTACATACTAAATGTAGATAAAGAAACGAGAAAGGTAAGTTGTTTTAAGTGAGGTAGTTAAGCAGTTAAATGTTCATTGAATTGCAGTCTGAGACCTTGAGGGGCGAGGGAAGGGTATTGGGTTATAATACATATAGGTAAAGAACTATTTTGGTGCAATTGTTTGTATTTTTCATCAGCATCTCCCATGTGGGTAATGATTCCAGGACACATTCTTGTAATCTCCTGCAGTGGCAATGATTCAGCTTAAAAATCAATAGGGCATGAGGTGTTTCAAGTTCTCATTATTGTAATGTGTCAACATCACTTCAGTGACCCCAGAGCCCTATGTTGGCTGATTTGTTCTCTGATTTATTGTGCAATCTTGTAGGGCAAACTATAATTTCACTTGCAACCAGAATCTCTACTTTCATGGTTTGTGTCCCAGTCTGCAGTCGTTAGGATGTTCAGGGATAATCAGTAGCTGTGTTTGCTACTGAAGGTTGAATGAGGTTGTCAAGCAGCTAAATTACAAAGAATACAAACAAAAGAATATTGTTACGGATGAGCAGACCAGGAAATGTTTTTATTTAAATTTTCATTCCCTATCAACTCGACAAATGTTTTTATTGCTTAGCACTGTCAAAATTTATATCCCCCTATATTCCTAGGAGGTTCAGATCTTAAATTTTGTAGTTGGAATGACTTACTGTACCTCTTTGTCTTAATGTTAGCTGTGTTCATTTATGATTCTGTTATCTTGTCTGCATCTGTCCAAATGAAATAATATCATGAACAGGAAATTAATTATTGTAATTGCTCAAACTTAATAAACTTATTGTGGGTTTAATGAATAAGAGGTAAGGGAGTATTGTTAATTTTGCAGTCCTCCTCTTCCACCCCTCCCAATGTTGATGTTTCTTTACATGATCAAAGTGCTGCGAGTGATAACAGTGTAGTCTTTATCAGTTTGTCCTGGGCAATATCATGCCTGTTGTTGTTTTTAGAACATCTCAAATAAAACTGAGGTAGCTTAGCACAACCAAAAGCTCTTAGGCTTACATTGCATTGGCATGCACACCTCATGCTCAGATGCTGAGCAGAGCTTAATGTAACAATCATGCAGCCAGATATCAGCAATTTCACGAAGTGATACCCATTTAATTCTTCATTTTTTATTAAGCAGAGTTTTATCTCCAAGAGGTATTTATATGTTTGGGGGGACTATTATTGTGTTTTTACCTATTTAATAAAACAACCAACCAAACAAACCACATATACTATAAACAGTAATTATGAGAGAGCAAGAATGTAATTTTGCTTCTTCGTATGCTGCTTCAACATTTTTAATCCAGCCTATGTTATTTAGTAGCTCCCTGACCATTATAAAGGTCCATGACAAAGTACATTTGGCAATGGTTTCCTGCATTTAACTTAATTTATCTTATGGGCTTTCATATTCCTTTAATGCCTTGCTGAATAAGAGAGGTGCAGGGTTTCTGAGTAAATTTAGTGTTATCATATATTTGAAATGGAGCTCAAGATCACTGCTTTTATGACTCCTTCAAGGATGTCAGTTCTGTTTCAGAAGTTTGAGCTCCTCGTTGCTGTAGGAGTCATTTGCTGCAGGTTGCTCTGTTCTAATACCTTTCCCAAGCTGGACACTGTTGGCTCCACCTAGAGAACAGGAAGATGGGTGCCTGGTCCACCCCCGAGTGTTAATTCTTGTTTTTTGGGGGGTATTGTTTAATGAATCTCACTAATGTTTAGTCTCCATAAAATGGTAATCCTTGAAGGCCTGCAGCAGGAGCACATGTGTTTCTGCAGCTGGACATCACTTTTTGGACTCGGTCTGAATACTCAAGTGTGTTAGCAGATTGTCAGTTAAGTGAAAAATACCCAGTGTCTGGAAATGCACAAAGTAGCAGGAAACAAAGCATCTGTGTATTTTATGTTTCATGGAAAACTGATGGCTGGGCAGAATTTTTATGATATACATTATAGATTTAATATTTTCCTCCTTCTGAAATACTTATTTTGGTAGAACTTTCAACTTAACAATTGAGAGCTCACAGCTTACCTAATGAGAAAGCATCAGGCAGCACATAAATGTATGTGATCCCTGAATTGAATAAATCTGAAATGAGGCAGTTTTTAAAAGTTATATGAAACAATAGGATCCATATTCACTACCAAATCTAATACAAATAAGAGAATATTCAGAATTGGAAACATAAAGGGAAAAACTAATGTCTTAAATTCAAGGTCAGAAAATTTCTAAGTAATTTTCATAGTTGTGTAATAGCAATTTTACAGTTAGATTCAAAAGTCTATTATTTTATTAGGGGGTTAGAAAGTTAATTCTCAAGAACTTTCAAATTTTTTTGTCCTCTATTTTCTCACACAAGCCATCAGTTTTAATTATAGTCTCTGAAACTCGTATTTTCTTTAGCTG
This sequence comes from Caprimulgus europaeus, assembly GCA_907165065.1. The sequence continues at coordinate 14,376,786 of OU015540.1, read as the reverse complement.
TGTCCGTGTAATCTGGGGTCACACTACGAAAATCATTAATGCTTTTTGAAATCTCACTTTCAAAATTATTAATTTGTAGGTATTATTATTATTTAGTAGACTAATAAACTATTATTATTCAGTCTCTCTGAGGAAAGGTTGACATCATGAGTGAACATAGTGTATGTACAAATTCATGTGTGTGCTTCTCAAGTTCTGAAAAATTGACATGTTTGATTACAGTAGGAAATAGTGCACAGGTTTGAGATGTTTCCTTAAAAATCAACATTGCTGCTCCTAGCTCACTGAGGAAAGAGGGGTTTTTTTAATATGAAAGTGTCTCGTAATCATTTACTAAGCTGATCTATTTAAAGACTTTTCCATTAAATTAAATTAATTGTCATGGGGTTGATACAGCTTTAAAAAGTTAACATTATGGCCTTCTACATCACAAAAAGATGGGGGTCTTTTCTGCATGAGAATTTGACCTATATACCAGAATAATCTGGCGTAGTGCAGAGAAGGGAGATGAGGGAGAAGGTGAGCTGTAGCAAACCTTTCAAGTGTTGCACAGGCCATGAAAATCTGTGGAGCTGCTGGAAGGTAGATAACCTCTGCAAATTAATTTATCTGCTGTGCATCCTGTAACGTATAATTCATTTAACGTTGGAAGTGTCCCACATTCTGGAGGCCAGGACTGTTTTAAAGTATCTTGTCTGAGCTGCTCGTATATCCCTTGAAATGCTTATTTTAAAATAAAATGTCATAAATACATGGAAGACTTGCAAATAAGTTCCCTTTGTTATTTTGTTTTAAAAACTTCCTCATCCTTGGTATAGTTTTGAATGCTTAAAGAAAAATGCTTTGTTTGGTGTTTCCCTGCCTTTTGTTGAGTACAACTTGCACTATCACCCAGACATTTATGGAGTATACAAAATATCAGAGAGTTGGTTATTTTAGCTCCCTCTGAGTAGAGACAAATGTTGCTCTGCTACAGAGACTCCCTCTGCTTCCCCCCCGCCAGTCAAGTACCAAGGAGCACACACCAAGGGTAGCTGGTGCTGCACGAGTTCTGTACTGGGTTGACTGGTGGAAGGCTTTTGGTCTGGTGGTCACTGACAGCTATTGCAGGACTGGTTGTGCTTTTCAACTAATAGTGAAGTTTACAAAATTAATAAGGCTTGATTGAATGATGTAGAGCTTAACCCTTAATCAGGCACTGTACTTGCCTGTAACGTGCTAGATAGGGAGTGGAACCCACAGGTGATGAAAGCAAATGGCAATTGCTGCCAAAAGACAATTGTCTGACATCGTTGTCTTACCCCTGTTGTGTCTGATGCTTGGCACTGGCGAGCGCAGACAGCTGACAGATTGCCAAGTGTGCTGGGAACGTCAGTGCAAGTCAGGTGACTGAACACAGACCCAAGCGGCCACTGATCCTTTAAAAAAAAATAAAATAAAAAAAAAAAAATTCTTTTGTCCGATCTGTTTCTGAGTGATAACCACTGCAGAGCAGAAAACAGAAAAAACAAATTATTTTTCATCTCTATTTGCTTAATCATTTCAGTTCTGTGTACACTGTTGTTACACTTGGTATCCTCTTAAGTGTTTTTGATTCAAGAAAGTGATTGTTTCATATTCTGTCACAAAGCTGACTTCATCTGAATTTGATTCATGTATTCAAATAAAAGGTACAGCACGGTTCAGCAAAATTCTGGACATTTTCATTAATTTAATATATTTTTCTTTTATTTGGAAAATCCACTGAGATGGAAATTTCACTGGGTGAGACTGAGTTGTGTGTATTTGCAGTGGGTTATGGAAGGCAGCTTGTCGGCCCACCCTCTGCTGGGATTTTCTCATACTCTGCTGTAATTAGGTGAGGCCGATGGAGACGCGTGTATTGGACCCATGAGTATTGGTATTGTTTCTAGTGAGTTGTCCAAACATAATGTTAAGGAGCTCTTGGGGCAGGGGGGAATAAAAAAAATAACTTTTTAAAACTTTGGGACTCCCTGTAATTCCAGCTGGGTGTGTTGTTTTCTCTCTGCACTGTTAAATACCTGCTGGTGCTGCTGCTGTAGGGAGCTGCAGCAGTACCTGTGTCCTCCTTAGGCACCTTTTGGGGGTTGTGAAGCTGTTTTCAAAGCACATTGAAAAGTTCTCTCTTAAAGGGGTATTATGTGTGTGTAAAATACTGCTGTTTGTGCCGTAGCTTGGACAAACTATAAACCTCTGTGGCTGTAGAAAATTCCTGAGTGCTGCATAAGCTGTTCAAGTGCTGCTTTACCAAATCAGAGATACTGTGTTCAAGCACTAGAAAAGAGAGAACTCCCGTGGTGAGAGGCAGCTTGCTACCATGGCATTCAATTCAAGGTCATACATAACGTCAGTCACGGTAGGGGAAAAAAGCCAAATTAAGCATTTTTAGCAGTGAAAATAGCTTTTGTGAAATAACATTAAGGGTGTGAAGATACTGGAAAGGAAAACAATAAAATCCATGTAGCGGAACAGTTGTGTAGGCAATGTTGTAGAAATGGGCATCGGTGTACTAAGGCACTTACATTTTGTGTCTCACTAACTGAAAACACGTCCCTTGCATGATCTTGCTTTTCCATGGCTTTGCAGCATCTCACCTTGGTTACTGCAGCTCTTATCTAGACAGAAAACTGTTTTTTAAGGTGTTGTGAAATGAATGGGAAGATCACTAGCAGTCACAGGGCTGATTTGTTGATGGGAGGTGTTTGCTTTTTGCCTTGGAGCAACCAACATTTGGGATTTTTGATAGACACAGGTTTCCATGTATGAGATTTCTTAAATAAGACTCACTAACCTTTATACCAAAATACTCTACGTACATACCAATTATATTTGTCCTTTGTTGATTATTTCATAGTACAATTGGTACAATTTGGAATTGTAAATGGTAACTCCTTTGCCTGTTACTGAGGAAATGTTTGCATCTGGGGAAAAAAAGAAAGGATCGAGATAATTTTGTCATTGTTATTGGATACCAAAGCCTGAAGAAGATATTGAAGGTTTTAAACTTGAATGTCATATTCTTATATAGTATTATAGAAAATATCATTAAGTGGTTGTCAACCCAAAGCAATGTTGATCATATGCACAGTAAAATCGCTACTTTTTGTTGTATAAAATCTCAGGAAATCAGTAAGTCATGTGCCAGAGAAGAAATAAATGCCATTTTGAGCTCCTGCAATTAAGGAGAGATTAGAAAGTTGTCTGATTATGATGTGCCTGTCAGCATAGACTTTGTAGTTTGAAGTCTGATTCCATGTTGATTTTAATTTCACACTGCACAAGTACTGTTTGTTACTTCAGTAGCCTGAAGCCCACCAAGCCACCCCGCAGCACAGGAGGGTAGGAACCCTCCTCTCCATGGAACTCGGCTCATGACTCTAGAGCATGATGTGAGTTGACACTGGTGAGAAACCAGACTCTCTGACTTCTGTCCAGGTTTGGTTTCTTTGCCTATATGAACTGGTGCTATTCTGAGCTACTTTCTTTCTGTTGGTTCATTTTGGAGAGTTTTAAGTCAAACCTTGCTGTCTTCTAGTGAAACAGATGGTAGTGCACAGATAATAATCCTGCAGACCCACATAGGTACTCGTATGGGGTATTCAGAAAGGTGCTTGGAAGTGTATCTCCTGTTGGGAAGATTGATCCTTGGGTACTGCTTGTTTTGATGTTTATTCTGCCCACTCCTGAATTCTTAAACTCTTCTAATTTATAAGCATGCTAAAATAAATTAATGAGGTGAAATTTAGATGGGTTTTGTTATTCTTCTCTTTGGGTTGTGATATTGTAATGAATAATGAAATAGAGGTTTGTGTACAGTGATTGTGTTCAATAACAGTGGAATCTGGAAGCATTACAACGTTTAGCAGAGGGACATATGTTTCGGGGTGGGAGTCGAAATTTTCCTTTTTGACAGGTTTCCTTGAAACCAGATTCACACTGGCGTCCAGATTTTCCTAGAAAAGAGAGTGCCAGAATGCTGCAGTGGGGGCTCCTGCTCATTTGGAGCACTTCAGTAAATTGGCAGAAAGGAAAGGCAGGTAGCCTGGAGGTGCATGTCTCTTGCCAGGCAGTGAACCACATGGCAGAGCTGCAGGACCAGACTGAGTGTGAATGGAGCTGCTAATCCTGAAAGTCCCACATGCTCAATGCGAGTACTAACCTAAACCTGAGGTTCACCTTTGGAATGCTGCAGTTGTTTTGCCATAATATGCTCTGTCCTGATCTGTCCTCTTTGCTGGTCAGAGATCGACAGCAAATGTAGAGCTGTCTCCGAAATGAGAAAGAAATTTATTTAATTTCTTCTTGGTACATCCTAATTCCTGGTTGCCTGATGTTAGTTAATCTTAAACTTCTCTTAGTCACATTGTATTCCTTCTCACTGACTGAGCCCTGAATTTTGTTTTCTTTTCTCCTGAATGTCTTAATTCTCTCTCATGCACTTAATGTCAGAAGAAACACCTCCTTCTTTCTCTTCTACCCAGTGTTCCCATCACCTCCTGGAGTTAATAGAATTAAATGTTAATATTAACATTCAATTTTCAATTTTGGAGCCTCGTAACATCACCAACTCTACATGAAGGAATGTTTTTTGTGATGTGGTTTGAATGTGGTGTATTTTCAACAGAATTAACAGGTGGAGCCTCGTAACATCACCAACTCTACATGAAGGAATGTTTTTTGTGATGTGGTTTGAATGTGGTGTATTTTCAACAGAATTAACAGGCTTTGGAATCTATTGCACTTTAAGGGATATTTCACATCTCCAGGCATTAAATACTGCTTTCATTGAAGGTTTTCACTCTGGGTTGTCCATACGCTCTTTTTTCCATGGTGCTTACAGTGGCAATTATACATCTCAAGACACAAGAAACTGGGCAACAAAATTTATAAAGAAAGCCTGACTTGCAAAGCAGGCACAAATACAATAAATTTAACAAGAATCTAACCAACAAGGTCCCATTTAAACAGTTGTATCTTCCTTTCCAAGACCTGCAAAGCTTCCTGTCTCAGTTTCTATGAGACAGATAACTTGAGCCGATTAAAACAAGCAATAAATAGTTAGACACATTTACCACAGGCCTATAGTATTTGGACAGTCCCTAGAAATGGAATTGAGATGTCCTGGATTATTTTTTAACTTAAAAGGCTTGATTATAAGTACTGATTATCTTTCAAAATTTGTGTCTTGAATTTCTGATGGAAGCTACGGGGTGGATATACAGGTTACTGGATAACACTGTGTTATCCAAGAGATAAGGTTTCTAGCATTAGACTGAAAATTTTGAGTTCTTTCCCAAGAAATGGATGACTTTGCCTATGTACTTTCCACTATTATGACTGATTATATCAATATATAATCTGTTACAAATTGCCTCATGTTAGAAGATCACCATCACCATTATTTTTCCGGTAATTTGTAATCTAGGTGCTACAACCTTTCAGGATTGAACAAGCTCTGCCACTATAAGATACTGCTTCCATCTATTCCAAGTCCTTCCCAAATAAGTCTGGAAGAGTCCTTTGCAGTATATGTAACACCTTTTATTTATTTCAGAGACAACTAAAAGAAAAACTAGGAAAAATCTTTTTAAGTAAAGCGAAAGAGGGAGGCGCCTTTGGTATTGTTTTTTCCTACATACAAAGGAGTTTCACGTTTCATGAAGGTGAATTATACAGCAAAAAAGTCCATGATGAACTTTACCACTTTATGTACTTTTGGTTTAGCAGGTCTTTAGGAGGAAACAGTATTTTATCTACATTCGTATCATCTCTTTTTTTCCTTGCTTCCTTAAAAAAAAACACCAAACAAAACCCTCTCTTCTCAGTCTTCAGAAATAAGAAGATATTGTTATTTGTTATTGTGTTGCTCTGTTCTACCCTGTTGCTTTCAACTTCCTGTTTAATAAGATACAGGACATCTCTCATAAATTCTCTGTCATCAGTGTAATGTTGCTTTGATGATATATTGCATGTTAAGTTGGCATTGGCATAAAAGGACAGCATGGGGCTCAGGAGAGGTTTTTTTTTTTAATTTTTGCTTTAAGTGTTCTAAATTTAATTATATTTTGCAACTGAGAAAGTTTATAATCTAAAAACTTGCCATTCGTTCAGGATCTCCAGGATGCTTGGTAATTTTTTATGTTGATAAATTGACAAGATTATATATCTCAGAAACATCTGCAAAATCAATAAATGACACCAAAAGTAGGAGCCTGCGTTGTATAGTTGTCTTTTGGCTGTGGAATATTAAATATATTATTCAAATTATTCAGTTGCTGTGGTTCTCACCTCCTTTCCAGATAGGGTCTCACCACTGTCCCCCTGGATGATGGCGAAGAGAGTGAAGAAATGAGGTTGACTTCCCACCCAGACTGTCAATGCCTAGCTGTGTTTTCCCTCTGCTTTAGGCAAGTAGTTCTGTTACCTTCACTTCAGGTTTGTCAGGGTACTTTATAGACACGGTGCCTGCACGAGTGATTTGCCACATCCACGCAGGGAGACCCTAACAATTCGCTTTACTAAGATGATTTTTCCCCCCCCTGTTTCTAGAAGGCAAAAAACCCCCTCTCTGATAGTGTTTGTCATCATCTCTGCACAGCTCTGAATCAAACATGGGAGTAATTACTAGTAGTTTGTGTTTTCGATGGTTCAGATACACGCTAGACATAGTGGGAGAGAATCTTGCCATGTAAATCTCGGAGAAACAGAGTATTTGATGTGAAGGCAAATAGTGACCCAAAGGAGCCAAACATCACCTCTTTTGCTGTTGTTGTTCTCCTTGACCCATGCTGGCTTGGAACCAGAGCTGTCCTGGTCACCACTTGGCACAGTTCTGCATCTCGTAATGTTAACATCTATAGAGAGCTCTTGATCTGATAGTTTGAACATGAGGTATTGTGCAGCTGGTGACTTCTCCCTCTACACCTTTCACCTGGGATTAGATCTCAGTGTCTTCTCTGCAGCTGAAGAGCCAGTTATTTTGACAGCTCCCCTCTCTCTCCTCAAATGTGCCCCTCTGCAGGGACAGAGTGAATCTCTGAGGAAAACAGAAGATCCACTTTTGGATCAGACTCTACTGAGTAATCAGTTATTGTGACCCTTTTCATGTGACGCTGAATGAAAGGGTAAGCAGTAAGACTTTAACTGTATGAACCCACTTACAGCTGATAGTATGAACCCACGTACAGCTGGTATAATGACTTGAAGTTCATTTCAAACCTATTAAATTATTTTAAGAAGCTTTCACTTCATTTTTCTGCAGGTATTTATAAATATATATACACTGTCATTGTGGTGGCTGTCTGCCTTGAGAGGACTGTAGGGACTCTGTTACCGCTTTCTCTTCCATGGAATAATGAGGCTCTCTCATAAACAGCAATAATGACCCTGGGCACAAAATGTAATGTAGACACCTGCAACCTCCTTTTTGTTTCAACACCAACTTTCATGGATCCTTTATTTTTTAAAAAATATATATAAAATCCTTTCTAAATACATATATTATCCTATATTTTATAAATGATCCTGTATGGTATAGTGTATTTATCACCCTGTAAAAGCTCTCTCACAAATGTATTGTTCATCTCTAATATAACTCTTGCTATCTCTTCTTGCTCATCTTGATATTTCTGTGCTTTTCATCCTTTTCTTGGTAGTCTTTATTTATACACCTTCCACACAAGCAAATTCCATCTTTTTTTCTTCCTTTCTTATATGCTAGTTCTTTCTTCGTGTTGCTGCCTTTTTGCAGTGTAGTACGGAACAATCAAACTACCAAACTTTGTACTTTTTGAAGCAGGGGTGTTTGAACATTTGAAAACCCATAAAAGAAGGCAGATCAGTAGTTCTGGCATTCTTCAAGATTGCTTTTGCATTTGAAAGGAATAGAGAAACTATGGGTGGGCAAAGTGAAAGTTGTAGTGTCTGTTTAAGAATAATGAGGCTGTGGATGGAGGAAAGACATGTGTGGGTAATGATTAGATGTGGTGAAGGCAGATATGTCCACTAAAAGGAAATAAATGTGCTTTAGGTATAGTCTCCTATTTGATAATGGGGCTACAATTCTTATGAATCCGGGGGATTCTCAGGAACCCCAGAGAGCCCCAGGGGTCAGAGCATCTGCTCTCTGGATGCAAAGTTACAGTAGGCACCAACCTTGGCAACATCAGTGAGTTGCACTAAACTAGAATATGCCAGTTGAGGTTTGGAATTCCAGCTTTTGTCCTACAGTCTACCTACTGCTTCCTGTTCAGTGCTTGAGATCAGCATGTTAAGTGCTTCTATTATTTTTCCACTAGAAGCAAGTGTCATTAATAGAGTGTGAGTAGCCTGATGGCATCCTGCAAGGGTTTTCAGCAGATGGTAAACTGAAATCCATGTATGGAGTCCTGGCTATACGGAGAGTTGAATGGGCTTTATTGGAAGCTCCCAAAAGATTTTAAGTTAATATGTTGTAAGTTATACATTGCAGATTTTGCTCAAGTCTTGTTCTTTCTCAAGACTCTGTTGTGTGGAAGGTGATTGTTTTCCTAGTGTCTTAGGAAAGCTATCACAGATACTTAATGCCATAAATGTAATGGGCTGCATTCTTCATTCTAATTAGTGAAGCATGTGCATTAACAGCAGATAATTGTTTTTAACACAATGCTTTCCTAACTCAGAAAGCCACTTCTGCCCATCCTCAGTGCCTTTCTTTTTCCAGAATCATCATTAGTAGTAGTAGTCTGGGGGATTTATAATAGCAATAGCACCTCCCAAACCAAACCTTATGGCTGTTAACAGCTATTACTTTTCCTTACAAAGTATTTCTCTCCCCAGGCACCCTTTTGCCCTAGGGCAATTAGTTACAGAAGCAGTCATTAACTATTGATAATGATCAGTTTGTCAGGGATTATTGTGCAATGATGCCATATTCTCTAGTAATTAGATAAACCCACGTTAATTGTAGATAGTGTCAAAGGCTCTTTCTTGGGGGATCAAGCCGCTCGCCATAAGCCAAAATGAGCAGCAGCTTTGCAAAAGCAGAGTAAATGATGGAAGGAAATAAGAAATGCTTCTTATAATTACATTTTCAGAAATAGGCAAGATTTGACCAGTTTATAATTTTCAGAGATAGCTGACTATAGGAAAATAAATTAAATCAGTCACAATTTTTCAAGAGAGCAGGGGTCCAACTGGTCCTTTCTGATACCCTTTTCTAGAATAACAGGAAAGAAGAAACACAGAGGGACATATAAATGTATACAGCTCAAAACTGTGTGCCCATATTTGGGTCAAAAAAACTTCACTGTACATGCTTATGAAAAAATCTTCCCTTTTTTTGGCCAGTTTATGGTGCATCACCAAAGAGATGCATAATCTCTTCAGAGATGCATATAATTGTTGATGCTTAAGAACTGAAATTGTTATATCCATATCAATTTTTACTTTCCCAGACAGAAAGCTACTCAGCAGAATGGATTACACTGGGCCAAGTACTGCATTCATATAACAGTCTGGGCAGTTTCCATCCACAGAGACTCAGGTCTGTTTGCACCTGCTTTTGAAACATGCTTTGCACTAAGAACAGTTTATTCTTTTTCTGTAGAACTCTGCACTTGAAAGCAAAAATGGTCAAGGATTTCCCTGTGGCACGTGTTACGTGGTTTGAGGGAAACTGCAATTGAGGACAGGGCTGGGGGAAAATGCAGAGGCTGCTGGGAATCCAGTAGAGACCTCAGTACTATGTTGTGTTTTATGTGGATGTTCTTCAAGTACAAGGATGATGGCTATTAATTAAAAAAAACCCAACAAAAAAATCCCCCCAAAAACCAACAACCAAAACTGAATATGGGTAAACAAATCTAGGAAAGAAGTATGACTTCCAAGAGAAGCCCTCCTGTAATTGCTCAGTATTTGTTCTTGCCAGAAGGCTGAGGAGTTGAAATTGTCACATACCAAGTCATGACAGTTATTTTCAGTGCTGTTCTGTGATTTAGATCTGTGTGTACAGCCAGCTATCACACTGACATTTACTTTACAGGCATATAATATTTGTATGTATTAACATATAAAAGTCAATTGTCTGCCATATATTATTTATTTATTTGAATCTTGTGCATCTTCTATGGAGAGATTAGAATACCTCTCTGCCTTGTTCTTTTGCCTTTGCAGTTTATCATGAGAAGTTTGAAGACTTTTTTTTTTTTTTTAAATGTGTATCATGGAAACCGAAGTAAAATCATACCAGTTTCACATTGATTAATACAAACAAGAAACATTTATTTTCCCGACTCTTCCTTTGCTGTGTTTTAAAGTTGACTCTTAGTGATGAACTGTTGTCTCGGCTAATTTCAGTATTAAATCTTTCTTCCAGTTATTAATAAAAAAGTTTAATTTAATTTTTACTTGTTTCTTTCAAAACAGTAGCTGTTACAAGGTGCTATTTCTTTTTAGTGGAACTGGATCTTCATTTCCTAGAGAGTTAGCTTCTAGCTATATATGCAGAATTTGGACCAAACATTGTTCTAAAAAGAAATAGAATATAAAGAATATGAGCTCTGATTCTGGAAGGCTTGGTTTGCTACAGTTGTAAAAAAAACAACAAAATAAAACAACAAAGAAACATGCAGAGAAGAAAACTCTTGATAAGGCAGTGCAGACTGAAGACCGAGCTTCCTTATTTTCAAATGAGATGTAAAGCAGCACTAATAGGAGACAGGATGAAGTTAGGGTAGGACTCGGCCCAGGCACTGCAGGAGCTAGATAGCCATGTTTCAGTAATGATTTTTGAGTGTTTTGAGACATCTTTGGTGTATCTGTAATTTTAAGCAGTTTCTCTTATTTCTTACTTATTGCGATGAATCGTGGCTTTCGAAGTTTCATACTGGCAGGAAAATTGAGTAAATATGAAGCATGTTGGACCAATGTTTTTCAGTCATTCCGCCAAACCCAGTGTTGTATTTTAGTATTTCCTCAGTGATACTACAAATTTCTGAGCTTTCAAACATGTAACAAATTTTAAACTATTTTTAGGTATTTAAGTGGAGTGTCTGATATTAATTTCTTCACAGATCTGAGGTTCACACATATACAAAAAATCAAAACCCACAGCAGATGTATTTAGTAGTCTCATAGTTCATAATTAAGTGATATATTTCTGCAAATTAAAACATCTTGTTTTGGATAATTATCACTTAAATCTCTAATTTTACTGAATTCAGAGCGCTTACAGTATTATATTTAACACAGGACTGGCAATAAATGCTACCTTTCTCTAATAATTGATGATAATTATTTCCTTTGTCTGTAGTACTGTGCTATTTTTTATCATCATTCCTTCAGGTAGATATCACGGTTTCTGTATGCATGCAAAAAATGAAAAAATGATCTTTGTCATTGAAAGTGAAAATTTATTAAATAAGGTCTAATTGTTGTTCAAGTGACAGTGTCTTTTCAGAATGAGCAGATGTTGTTTAAACTGTGGTGTCTCATTCGATGATGATGGTAAGAGGTGAAAAGTGCTGAATAAAAATCACAAACTTATCAATTTAAATGAATGTGAGAAAATGAAAAGACATTACAGCAGAACTCTAATTTGTTAAAAGAAATTCAACTAAATTTTAAAGGAATTTGTGCTGTGAAAAGGAAACATGCCTGTCATTCACTGGAAGTTATATTTTCAGACTGATTCATCATTTAACAGATTCTCTTTTAGATTGATCTACAGAGAGAGAGAACAGGTTAATATGCATTTAAATACTTCTATGATGTAGAATCTATTCAGTGATTACTGCAATTGTGTATTATATTGAAAAAAAATTAAAAGTTTATTTTTTAATATAGAATTATAAAATTCAGTTAATTTCTCATCAATTTCTTGGTTCCAAGTACACTGTACAAATTTCTGTCCTCTGAAGAAGCGATTCTGCAGTAACTCAGTGTGCAGCACTCTCATCACATCCCACTGAAATATGTTCGTGGAAACCATGTCCTTAGAAAAATACAAAATGAATAAACAAACAGGAAAATCACTGCACCCTGGTTAGGTGGGGAGGACTGTGATTTCATGTGCCTACACCAAATCCTTCTTGGGCTCCATTTGATTTTGATATGAATATGTCAAAATCTAGAGTTTTAGACTGTTTTCAGCAGTATGTGCCATCAAGTAAAGTATGAGGTTGAGTTGATATTTTATTATAAATGGAGAATGATTTTAACATAACAGTGCAGTTGAGTGGTTGCCACCTGATAAATTTATGTAAGAACCCTTGGAGGCCATTTTTGAGTGGAATTCATCCTTTCAGCAGCAAACTGCTGAAAGAGACAGAGGATTATTGCATTACCTGGTGAGACACAAGAGGGGAAACAGCTAGCACACTAGCATTTTAACAGGACAAAACCCCCAGTGCCCCCCACTAATTTACTGGGATCCTTGTGTGTGTTAGTGCTCGTGTGGGGAATCCGATCAGGATGGCAGGTCTCTGACCAGTACGTGAGTCCCCTTTGCAGATGGCCTGGTGACAGCATCCTCAGCTGGAGTGGGCAAGACTCCCCCCTGGAGCATTTTGCTGAGCTCTTGCTCCATCATGGAGCATTTTGCTGAGCTCACACTCCCTCCTGGAGCGTTTCACAGAGTTCTATAGTGCCCATGGCCAGGGGGAGAGGGAGGCAGTGCACATGGCTCTGATGCTTAAATATACCACAGTTACAAGGCAAACTTGAATTTCTTCCTCATCTCAAAACTGTAACTTTAACTCCGTGGATCTTGCTGTGTATTCCTGCATTACATGCTGTTTTTAAAGTTTAAGGTCAGAAAGTGAGAGGAGGAGTGTGGATTGTACGGAGCCAGGAGGAGTGTTGCTGTAGAGGAACCCTTAAGGCGTGCTGACTTTTAGGTATAAAACATAAATTCTGTATGGATCCCTGTTTTTGTCAGAATGGCTTCCACTGCAGAGTATGGTGTTTGTGTGCTGTCAGTGCCTGTGCTACTGATTTCTGTCAGTGTGAATTGGATTCCCAGGGAACCCTTTTGTCCTTCTCTTCAGCACTCTTTGGTAAAGCCACTCTGAATTGTTTCTTTTGTTTTGTTTTAAAAGCTGTATAATATTACTTTACATGTTGACTTCCTCATGGTAAATGTAATAAGCTTCCCTTCTTTTTTCACTCTGATACTAACTTTAAAAAGTGGTAATTTTAGGAAAAAAGAATAATGTTATCAGCATAACAAATCCTACACTGAAATTAAACCACAGCTATTCTATCTACTAAGAAGAAAATTTACTCTGTCCTAGCAAAAACCAGGACAGTATGTAAAGACAAGTTGAACTGATATACCAGAGAATTTTAAAGGTGAGTTTCCTCTGGTGGTTTGTTCCATGGTGTTGGCTAATGAATTTATTTCAAGGCACAGATAGGAAAAATGAATGTAGTCCTCAACCTGCTGCAGAATTAAAAGTGATTTCCTGATATGCCTGATCAGTGCCAGTTTATGTTTATTAAAAACAGTTTAAAAAATATATTACTGTTTCATTGCAGGTTTGTTTTAAATATTTTCTGTTTCATTACATTTAAAAAATGCAGAAGGCTTAGATGATAATTCTCTCCCTTGCTTGATTTGAAATACCCGTGTCATGTTTGAGGATATGTTTTAAGCAGCACTTTCCTCTTTCTTGTTAAATAATTGTGGAAACTTGCTCATGTTTGCAGGTCATTATTGGTCAGTTGTAGTGCAATAAAGAGCAGATTTGAGGGGTCAGGATCTAATAGATCTTTTTTAGTATTTTGACATATATGTAATATACAGTAGTCTTGTCTGTGGTTTCTGGTGGCAGCACCCTGTAGTCTGTGTTGCCATACCTTGTCAAGTATGACATCCACACACCTGATATTGCATCCTCTGGCCATAATTTCCACCCTGACTATCAGTGTCATTCTGAGCATTGATTTGCATCACTTAACTCTGCTTTTACAAAGACAAAAGGCACTTTGGCAGCTGCTCATGCATATGTCACTGTCTTTTGAACTTATGCTAGGTAACGCCACGCTCATGACTCAACAGTTAGGTGTGTCATGGAATGTGGTTGCAGAACATGGGTGGCCAGTGCAAGATGTGGCCATGCAGCAGCTGAGCTCTTCTTCCTTAGAAGCTTTCCTGTCCCTTTTGCCTTCCATGGTACAGAACACTTGATGGTAATCAGTACTATGAACTGACTGGCGAGGGCATGATCAAAAAAGAGATGAATTAGATCCACCATCTCGATTTTTAACCAACAAATTAAACCTTTAATTAATATGAGGGAAATCTAATAGGAAGAGTTCAGTGTCAAGGGCTCTAACTGTTGAATTCTATGCACACCTAAGTGTTAAAATGTGATAGCTGGAAGACATGCAGACAAAAAATGTCAGTAATCACGGTGAGATAAACAAAAGTCTGCACTGAATTAATGTTTCAATAAAATGCCTAAGTAACATATGTCTCAACCTGGCTAGAGTCCTAGAGTGGAAGTAAAAGGCTTTAATTATATGATGGATGGGTGCTTAAGGAGAGAGCTCAGAATCCAGAGTGACTGCAAGGTCGTAAGTGGTGGCTGGTAAAGGGGAAAGGGAATGACAGGAGGAGTGAAATAAGAACCGACCACAGGTGACAGAGAAGGCTATCTGCCCTGGAGAAGCACTCCACAGCACACAGCAGCTCTCTTCTAACTGCTGGCATTACCTTGTAAGAAAATTTAAGAGCTTCATGCTCAGCTGTCTCACAGTGTTCAGGGACTGTAAAACTTTGGGGTTTTTTTTTGCTAGTAAACCATACTGGAAAACCACAGAAAAAAACATGTTCTAAAAAAAGAAAAACTTTACACTGTTGATTGGTGACTGTTGTTGACATTAAACTTTCCAAGGCAGTTTATAATAGTCATAAATAATGTAATGTTAAGTATTCTCGTTGAACCATTCTTGCTGAAGGAGTTGACGGTGTTTATGTAGAGGTTGTAGCTTATGTACGCGTAACTGCGCATTTCTGTTTAGGTGTCCTCACTGCCTATTCTGAGCTTCTGATCCTACACGGGAAACCAGATCAGATTAACACAGCCAAGTCCTGGTCATGTTTTCCTTAAGTGCACATGAACCAGGACTTCATCTGGGATTCTCTGTAAGAATGAGGTCCATTATTGTCATAATCTTTTTTTTTTTTTCCCTGCCATGCAGTACCTGTGCTCTCACATAGGCAGAGGATTTTTTCCTGTAAACTCTTCAGTTGATTGCAATTGTATTTAAATATTGCTTTCTGTTTACAGAACTTGCATACATAAGGTATGGATAGCAAAGCCTTTCTTTTGTGCTGCTTAGTTTTTAATAGCTCGGTCTTTCTACAGCTGCTGACTACGTAAGCCCTTTCTAGATATTGCTGACCCGTTCAGTTTTTGTCTATGATCGCCTTTGTGGCACTGCTTGACATGGAAAGAAGAAAATACTGTACTTTTCAAAATATTTCTCTTCCATATCTTGTGGCAGGTCATTGAATATTTACTGCTAGGAAGAAATTAAATGTCTGAGGTAAATTTACCCAATCTAGGTTAAATAATGATTACTTGTCCTAGTTTAAATTGTGTCCTAGATTTGAACATTATGTTATATAGTCAAATCATATAAATTAATGATGAATCTGTTTCATAGCTGATTTTTAGTTTCCCCTGAGATGGTACCTTATTAAATTATTTTGATCTTCTACAGTTTAATGTATTTCTGTCTTTAAAAAAAACAAAAAGTCTTTTGTTTCCAATGGCTGTAGGCAAAAAACAGGTAGCAGTGTTACTTCGCTTGGGGAAGATACAGCCTTTCTGAATAATTTTGAGTAATTTGAAATATTTTAATGTTGATGGCAGTATAATATAGCTTATTAAGTAGGTTTGGGAAATTGGAAATGTTGCTTTCTGGGTCACCACTTCAAAAACGCCTACATGCAAAAGTAACTTGTGTTTTCCACAATTACCATAACTGTTATTCTCAAATAAGGGCTGAGATAAAAATGGGCCAAGGAGCTAAGCTGCCTTCTCTCCATTCAGTATACTTAATCTAACTCTAGTATGGGAAGCGTTGTCAGTGCAGTGTACACCTGTTCCACAATACCAATTTGTAGGGCTCTCATAAGCTTACATAAATAATGTATTGCCAAATAAAAGCACCCCTGCTCTGGAAAACGTGACACCAATTTTAGTCATTTTCTATATGTCAAATGCAATGCATTGTGTTAGGATAACCTTAACTAATATTTTTACTTTAATGAGATGGGTTGATAGAAATTTTTCAGAAAGATATTTAAGGTTAAGGTCATAAAGGTACTTGGTATCACCGTGTTGTTGAACCAGTTTGTAATGTATTGCATCACATTTAGGTAAACTTAAAGCAGTTATAGTCTAAGTAACTGGGGATGTGGACAAAGAGAAGAGATAAAGTGGTGAAAGGGAGGGTTGAAAAGAAGCAGAAGAGTTGCATGAGAACATAAAGTTGTCTTGTTTGTGTTCTGAACAAGCAACAAGGGAAACAGATAGGGCTCTAGCAGAGTTGAGCCACTACCTTTGGGTGCCCTGTGTTCCCCAAACAAGTACAATGACAATACTCTCTCAGTGCTCTGCCTTGGATTAGACGCTCTGTGACCAGTATTCAGGTGACTCATCTTCGTGTTTTCCAGAGAGCTCTGTACCTAGGTGTTCTGTAAGCAGAGAGTCTTAAGCTGTTTA
Organism: Caprimulgus europaeus; assembly: GCA_907165065.1. The sequence goes on along the minus strand of OU015540.1, from coordinate 14,360,050 downwards.
GTAGAGATATATTTCAATATATTTGGTGTACTTGTGACAGTAATAGAAGAGCTGTGTCATAATTGGTGGTCTGATGTCATAATGAAATTAATTGCAGTTACATTTATTCTTTTGTGCATTTTGAGCAACAATCAATTAGTCCTTGAAAATAAGCTTTGTCTGTAGAAGAGGTGCACCAATAAATGCAGTGTTGTGGAAAGAGCTAATATTTGGAATACTGTAACTATAATAGAACAATAGTTTCAGTGCAGTGAACAATAAAAAGGCTTTTCCAACACCTTTATGTTGATCTTTATAATTATATATTTGCTGTAGTAAATAAAATTTATATGGTCTTGGAGCTGATTATCTTGTTATTAGGAAAAATACTTTATTTAAAGGTGAAATTTCATCTGAAATACAACTGACATGCAAACTTGATATAAAGATGAATCACAAAAACCTCAGTATATTTGCTGAGGAAGGGGATATGACTTGTAAAATAGGAATTTCTGTTATCTTGGTTCCCACTGAAAATACTAATTGAGGTTCATTTTACTGCAGCCAGTCTAGTATGAGTTAATTTGCACTGAAAGCACTGAGAATCATTCCACTATATAGTCATTAAATAAAAGGCAAGATGGTGGAATCAAAGAAAGGCATTGAGGTGACAGTGACCTACTTTGCTAAATCAGAGGAATGGACACAGAAAAACTGCTTTAAGGTCCAGTATTGCAGGAACTAACCTTGAAAGTGCTGAACGTAACAGAGCTTGTGGGGTTCTTAATCTCAAGCTTGTGACATTAGTAGAGTAGAAATTAAAAAGCTATGAATCACTATTAGAACAAGCTTATACATCATTTCATTGCGATATATTTAAAAAGTAGGATGTCTACAGCAGTCTGACTGTGAAAAAAACAATTACCCTGTGCACTGTTAAGCTGGTTTAATGAACAGCAACCACTTCAACAAATTCAAACACTCCTTGCAAAATGTCTGGAGTACGCTTAAGTAGAAAGATAACTTACTTGATTGGATTGTCTTGATTCTCCACATGTAGTATGGTGGGAGTAGGGTGGGAGTTGAGGGAATGTGGCTGAAAGTCATCTTAAATTTTTAGTTCACAAATGGGTTCATACCTCTCCATTTGTCATATTTAGAAAGAAGTGATACCGTTGTTTGCAAGGACTGCTCTTGGAGTTTTGTCTGACACAGCACAGTTGTAATAGGTGACAGCAGTAATAGCCATTGATCTAATGGGTAGTCATTATGAGTAGGAATTAAGTTGTTCTTTGCAGTAAAATTATCCAAGGGAAAATTTGCAATACCAAAGCTATTGCTTGGAGTTATTTGCCTTTCCACTGGTTCAGTTTCATTACACTCCTCCAGTGATGCTGAACTGAAAATTTCTTTAGTCACTTGTTTCCACTAATAGCAATTGCTGCTGCTGTTTGCAGTATATTGTTCTGAGGACACGATCCTCAGTTCTTTTGCAAGTTTCTTTATTACATTTTTCCACAAGCTTTTTTTTCCTTTCTTCTAAGCCATCTTGTATATATTTTAGCAAAATACTACATCCTACTATAGCAGTTTGATTTGAGTCTTGTCTTTAGTGCTCTGCACTCTGGGTAAAGCCTGTGGAACACTGGCCAGCACTGGTGTTTGATACACTTTGGTAGCCAACTCTTGCATCAGTTGTAACCTCTCTGCTTTCTTTTCCTCCCTGAATCTGTCCTCCCTTTATTTATGTTTCATCTGTGTTTTCCTTTTTATTGTCTATTTCAATTTAAAACTCTTCACCACAAAATTATCGTTTTATCAGAAAGCTTTGCAGTGCTGTTTGCAACACATTCATTGTAGAGGTTTTTTTTTTTAGATCCTTCATTTTCATTTTAGCTTCTAGGCAGACAATGACAATTACAAATCAGTGTGGGAAAGTGAGGAATAAACTTGTGATCTATCTGATTCTTAACGGGTACCTGCAGAGTACATCTGTGGCTCATCACGACTAGTCTATGGCCATCTTCATGGAAACTAAAAAAAAACCAAACAAAAAAAGACAACCTGCAGATAGATTTGTTACTATGCCATTTCTTTGTGGAAAGGCCGGTTTTGAGACTGTACTTGTCAGAAGACAAATGCCAACAGAGGTTCCTTTGAAATACTGTTCCCGGGATGTATCCAGTACAGGGGACGTTCCAGCAGCTGTTTCAGGTGTTCTCAGGCCATAAGTGCTGGCTGATGCATCTGGAGGGTATCGGGCCTGTAAAGGATTCTGTGATAATTACGCCAGCGTGGCACTCTTTACGTTAGGCTGTGTGTGTTTCCTGTTTCGATATTCTCTTCACAAATGCAAGCTGATAAGGAGAACTGTTTTTCTTGTGAGGAAGGTAGGTATGGTCTCACTTTGAGCCCCATAGTAATTCAATAATATTTTACACCAATAGATGGAACAATCGAATATTGAACTGTGTTAGTTCATAGATAAAACTGTGTTGGGTCATGGATTTAGTTCTATCTACATGCATTTTAAAAGATTGCAAGTACTGTTTAGGATGAGTAGTGTATTCGGCTACCAAAAGGGGAGTGGGAGGGTTATAATCCCAGAGGTGCACAGCAAAAACAGCTGGAGTCACAAGCTGTGACCCAGGGAATCTCAACTGGGCTGATGAGCTTGGGAACAGCTTGGAGAGACTGGAAACTCTCCAAGGAGATAAGCAGAAGTTCAGTGAACAAAATGTGGAGCAACCTGCTTCAACTTGGAAGTTAACCCTGCTTTGAGTGGAAGAGTGGACTAGTGACCTCACCCAGCTCAGTTACCCTGCGGTTCAAGCATGAGTTCCCTGGAGCAGTTGCATAACTGAAGGTGCTGTAGCATCCCAGTCTGGCTAATTGTGCAGCCCTGATCACATCCGACAACAAATGCTGTCCTTCCCGTTAATCCAGTCCTGAAGGGCTGTTCTTTTTCTTTTTTTAAGGTAACTTGTTTACCAGGCTTTCTGTACCTTCTCAGCTGTTGCAATGTATTTAAGGAAAATCAAATCTCTTCAGTCAACTTTAATTCCATAATGTATTTAGAATAAGTACTATAAAATTCAATTGTCTTTGATAACAATATTTGTTTTGTTAGATCTTCAACTAATTTGGCCTTTTTTTTTTTCTTTTTTTCTTTTCTTTTTGTAGAAGGTGGCTTTAGGAAACGTTTGTTTCACTGTATTATTTAGAGAATGACCTTCAGTATTGATCACATTTTGTTGTAGTGCACTTTTTTGTACGCTGTTTAAATAATGAATTGTAACTCAACTTAGTTAAATGGGATATAATTGCACATATTTCTGTATAAATTGGGAAACGTCACCATGTGTTCTACAAGGACAAACTTTACCAATTCTGGATATTTTCCTGTTTCAAAAAACCTTTCCAGAGGTATTCCAAATCTCTTACTTCCCAGAAAATTACGTTATACAAATAGTCCTTGTACTGTAGAGAGGTTGAAGAGTAGATGGGTGTTTTCTGAGTTAATTGTTTTTCTAAGTCACTGCTTTTAAAAGGTTTAAGGGAATAAAATACGTGTCAAATTCTGGGCAGAGGAATTTGTGTTTCAAGATACATAGAAAACAGTAAGAAAAAGGTGCTGGTTTTTTGTTTGTTTTTTTTTTTTTTTTTACTTTTGTGTTTTTAACACAATAGTTTTCATGGAATTCAGCCAGTATTAATACTACATAGCACTTGAGATATTTGGTAAGTGTGCTAAGTAGTTTAATTTTTTTTCCTTCAGAAGTATGGGAACATGTTTTTTATTTAGATTTGGCTAAAATTATCTGTCATATGCAGATGATTATGCAGTATCTGCCAACATCCTACCGTCAGACAGTTTTAGCAGATGGTCAAATGTGTTTCATGTGGCATTTGTATAAATGCAACTATATCTAATTTTTCCTGTAATTATTAACACCATTTTACTTCTAAGGACTTGATCTGCATTGAATTAACTACTTCTAGACTATTTCTGCCAAATTTTGTATTGAAAAGACAGTATTTCAACCTTTATTTTTTGCAGGACAAATATTTTGCTTTAACAGTCTGAGTGTGATAGATATCAGCACATTGAAAACTTACAGTAAGAATGACAAATACTTTATCCAGTGCTGACTATACTGCTGTATAAAGAAAATAGGGCTTGTTATTTAATTGGTGTGTCTCTCTTCAAGCATTAATTTTTAAACAAAATGAGAATATGGCACTGAGTATTACTAAACTGATTATTGAATCAGCAATTTGAGGTCCATATGACAAATATAAACAAGCATTTGCTGAGTAAACCCCCAAAATGGGGTTATAGTCAGGCTTACCTTCACATCAGCGATGGAAGACACAGAAATGAGATCTCCACTGGGGGTTGGATAATTTCACTTTTTTATAATATGATTATTATGATACATTACTTGTTAATTAAGCTTCACAAGATGTCTGCACAAGTATGTATAGTACATACACAAATTTACACACACATGTATATGTGTGTCTGTGTGTATATATGCATACGTACACAGATATATGTGTGTAGCTAAATGTTTCAGTAATTACTTTGTGGATCTATAAATCCTCTTTGAGATCCAGTTCATGGGCATCAGTTTTCTCAAGTGTATTATTACTCTTACACATTTTTACATAAGGCTATATTATAAGTAATGTATCATAGTCACAAAACCCCAAACAAATACCAAAATGTGATAAGCTTCTGTTCTTCAGTGAAGATCTTCCCTGATTGCTTCAGCATCTCGGCCTCTGTTTCTCTTTTTCCTAAACTAAACTGTTGTCTCTCTCATGTGACTCAGTTCTGCTTCTGTTGTCTAAACCAGCTGCTCTGTCCTCCTCCCCTGCTCTTGTGCCCAAGTAGTGATCAACCTTCTCACCCTTCCCAGCTGCCTTGTTCTATTTTTCCCAATTGCATTATGCAAGACCAATCCAATTTTCCTTATGTTTTGGCAATGGGTTCCTATGTGTACAGTGGAGGATTATGTTATTCTTCCTAGTCCCTTGCTTTAAATCTTTGTTCAGTTTCTCTGCTGTGCTTCATTGAGAGTGTTTTTGGGTTCAGGCTGCTTTTTCTGCTGTGTCCTTCTGTAGAGATAATGGTAAAACATTAGGTGATGTACACTGTCTTCAAACCTAATTTGTAATATTAGTGAACATGACATGTATATAAAACTCAGTAGCATGGATAGTAAGGTCAGTCACAGGGTGCTTGACGTGCACAGCACTTTTGGCTTTTAAGGTTTGTTTCTGAGAATCGTGCTGCGGTTTTGCCTTGGCTATCATAGTTTATAGTTTCTTAGTTTTTATTGGGCATAAAAAATAATAATATGGTACTGTTATTAGGTACAGAATAAAGCACTTCAGCACTCACTTATTATTTTAAATCCGAATACTGTATTGATTTTGCAGTAGGAAGACATGCAGGTCAGAAACGCAGTAAACAATGAGTGATCAACAAAGCAGCATTGGTTCAAGATCCAATAGAGAACTACAGAGTTCCAGTCAGAAGTTATAGAAAGAAGGAAATAAAAGACAACAGTAAAAACAGAAAGCAAGAATAAATATCAGTAAAATAATATTGAAAGGAGACACAGATACTGAGAGGATTTTTACTGCTTTCACTGTTTGCTATGGGGCATTATTCAATGTATTTCAGTACCAGTTTTTTTGAAAGCAAGGACTGGAATGCTTGGCTCATATGTTAACTTGCTTCTAACAAAAGTATTACCTCGCTATGTTTGCTTGCACCTCTTCAAGCCTGTAAGAAGACAGCAGTTTTAGCTTAACATCCATACTCTGTACAAAATGAACTGACCCTTTAACCAGTATTGCTAAACTAATAGTCTAGTCAGAAGTCTCTTGTTAGCAGCAAGGGGAGAAAAGGGTTTAAATTGTCAAGAGAGACATGAAGTGCAAACCAGCGTGCCCATGTCACACGGGATCATCCAGTATGAAATTAAACATCACTTGCAGTGAACTGTGCCTCAGAATCTACTGTTTAGAAGTACTAAAATTATATTAAAAATAATATAAGTGACAGAAAAATAACATTTTCAGCATTGTTCTGCTGGTCAGAAGCACTTTTGAAAGATAATTTAGCTTTAGAATTTATTCCTGAGTAATTGTAACTAAGACACTTGGATAAAAAGCAATGGGAACATCTCTGATTCATGGGTGTGCATAGTATTTTGATGCCCAGGTCTAAACATAGCTATTTGCTTGGTTATATTTGTTACTTTAAGAAGCAAAAGTCATACTGCCATGAGCTTGTAGTTATAGACTATATCATCCCTTTCTTATTTCGAGCAAGAGTAAGACTGTTGAAATTTTCCAAGGGTCCAGGCTCCTGAGGCACACGTGAAGATAGTTTGTATGGATTTCCTAAATGCTGAGGCAGCTCTGTGCAGGAGTTTATAAGCCCTTCTGGTATCAGGCTGCACTGAGGTTAGAGCTAAATGAGACCAGCCCTCCATACCCCGTAACAAGCGCACAGTAGCCCTCATACAGTGGCTCTTTGCAAGAGCTGTTTGTGAGCTAGAGCAGCACGTTTGCATTAGCACTTGCAGGAGGTAATACATTAAAGGAAGTCTCTTCACTCTCACAGAAATACTTCATGTGCTTTATCCCCATGGTGGGTTGTCCTGGTGGTCATTCTTGTGTGCAGACCTACCCCTTCGTTCACAGTGACCAGGCAGTAACATCCACTGGCTCACAGCAGAGTATTTTACAATCCATGTCTTTCCAAGTCTTCAGTGAGTATGGAGTGCAATAAAACATATCAGAAATATATTAGTGTTTTTCTCCTGGGTGTTCATTTGATAAGTTACTCTTCAGTCAGCTTGCTTTTGTACCCATACATCCTATTTTAGAGACACACGTTTTCTGGCAGTAAAACACGTTTTATTAAATGTATTTATTTCAGGCTTAGAGATAATTTTGTCTTTCCATTCAGGCAATGACTTGGTTCCTGTGTACTTGCCATCTGGCTTTTCAGCTTAGAATTTTTGTTTTCAAAACATGTTGCAGTACATAATTTTTGCAGCATGTTGCACATTTCTTTAAACTCCTTTACTTCAGGGAGTTTGGGCTTCCCAATATTCTCTGTAATTTTGGGATTGTTCTTCATGACCATAACATTCTACATTTATAAAAATGAAAAAGAGAGATTAGATAGGATGGGATATCAGCAAATACTGATAGTACTGTAAATGAATTTACCAGGTTTGATACAGTAGTAATTTGCATCCACCTGAGAATGAGTTAGGATGTTGTGTGGGCAGTAGTAATCTGAGGAGTGAGTGCAAACTGCATCTCTCTTGGCAAGTGGTGCATGTCAGTTTGTGCTCCCCAGTGGCTCTTGGTTTTTAGTAAATCTGCACATTAAATGTCTACTTTTAGATTGCAGGTTTTTAAAGGGGCTGTGCTGTGCTACAGATGCTGGTCATAATTCAGAATGCTCATGTAAAGTGGCAATAATGACGGAATCTTCCACCAACTGCAGTGGTTGGTATGGGGGTGAAGGAAAAGTAACCCGTGCTCTCCAAGATGATACGAACAAGCAGTAAGGATGCATTAAGCATCTTTGCTGGTGGTCATGGCTGACTGTAATAAGGGACTTGGGAGTCCTGATTACCCCAGTCACTGAGCAGGGATGACTGGCGCTGCTGAGCAGGAGAGGGTCACCACTGCACTTGTGAACCATGTTGTTCCTGGCCTGTAGAAATGACTTTCACTCTCAGGGGGGCTGTTCTGAAGCATGCAGAATCAAAAGTTCACAAATGGGTAAGGCACTAGAAGAGCCTGTAGAAAAGCTAACTGTAATGTTTGAGTAGGTTGCCAAATGTCTCTTTCCTGTGTAGTGAAGATGTTCATTAATCTCAGGTAACCATTATTGTGATTGTGTATTCCAAGAGAAAATAGTGATGTTCACCGATGGGCTCAGATACATCTCTTCCCTAACCATTGCTCCTCTTCTGCCTTTCCTGTACACAGTTTGGCTCTTTTCTCTAGCCCATCAGATCTTTTTATGTGGAAGAACTGTAATAAATGTAGGTGTTTGCCTTTCCTGCCAACAGATAATCACAAAGTGTGCTGCGTAACTTGAAGCTCTGCGTTGATTTTAAGGAATTGGTACCATTTGTTGGACCCACTCTTTTTAATGTACTATAAATCAATCAAAACTGGTGCAAGACAGTTATCCCTTGAGGCATTTTAGGCATTTCTCTGTTAATTTGTTAACTCTTTTGCTTTTTGTCGTATCAGTTACTGTTTTGGTTTTGTTTGTTTGTTTGCTTGTTTTAAATTTAAGCCTAAAACACTCATGGTAATGTTGCAGACTCCTTGAGTCTTGGGAAAACCTGAGCTCTATTTTAACTTATTCAAGAACTTCCACACATTTCATGCTGCTGGATATTTCCATAATTCCATGTGTTTGCAGCTTTCTGGTATCTGTGCATTTAGAAACACTTAGGGAACTCTGCTCGAAGTAAGTACATAGGAGGGAGCCAGCAGTCATCTGGTGAGTGGATCTGCATAGTATTGTTCTTCTGTCCCTCCAGATGAGAGAGAAAACACAGTGCTGCATTCAGCTTTCCTACCTTGGCCTTGCTTGCTAAAGGGTAAGACACAGTTCGGAGTCTTGCTCGACTGATGCGCTCTCTGTGGTCTACCTGTGATGATGCTGTTACTGCTCGTTGTAATGGTTGCTGGTGTGACTTGTCCTGCTGGGTGCTCTGACTGTGCTTCAAGGCTTAACACTGCCTGAAATAAACCTTCCTCAGTCCATGGAAAGCTTTTTTTTTTTTTCCTCATCATCCCCCTCAGCCCCTTGCCTTTTCTTTTTAGCTTCCCCCCTCACCTACTCTTTTTTTTGCATTCTAGCTTCAGCTATGTTAGAACATGGTGTTGTGGAAAGCTTTTTTACTTATGTCAGTGTTTCAACCCTCATCAAAGATCTTGTCTGCCAAACCAGTTTCTGTACTCACACAAAAAACCTCCCAAGTTCTCTGATGCTGTTGTGAAGAGCTCAGGCACATGTTTTCCTTCTGAGAGGAGGGGGAGAAGTGGGAAAGGAGTGGGGGTGCTGTTAGAGGTCTCTCAGTTATTTTCCTCCAGCTTAAAATGATCTTTTTGTCTATGCTGCCACTGCCACCTAGCTTCTTGGCCTTTTTTAGCTAGCTGCACTTGTTTTCTCTCAATGCTTTTCTGTCTACCTGCACAGTTTTTTCTGTTATGTCAGGAAACAGAGTTAAATGGTTTACACCTTAAAAAAGCAGGGACTACACTGTCATTTATTTTTTATTTCCCTTTCATTTTGCTTCTGTTGCACCTTTCATACTATTGCTTCATCCTTAAGTGGTGTTTTATGTCAGATGAAGGATAATAATTTTTCTGAAAAATGAAGGCTCTCCTTAATCATCATGAAGTCCTAGTCTCATTACTCTGTGGAAGGAAGACTAACAAAAGCTTGGATTAGAGAGAGCTGTTCAATGACAGAGGCAAAACATAAGTTCCAGTGTATTTATCTTGGAGTAAAGTAATGTATGCCCTCTATTGAACAAGTAACCTATTGATTATGGTGGAACCAGTGTGCTCTCAAATCTCTACCATGGCTTTTTCATTTAATGGATATAAATGTTTACAGCTTTTTTCATGCTGTTTTTGAGAAATATTAAGGGTTACAGACAGTGTAACAAAGAACTGCTTAACAGTTTTGATGTCTGGTGACTTTAAGAGCCACTTTGTTAACTTTACAGTTGTCTAGTGATAACTGATTAATTTGCATTTGTTATGTAATGTCAAGGTAAAATTATTCATGTTTCATCTCTTCCAAAAAACCCTGTTGCAGTGGCTTTCTTCTGCTGTCTGAAGAGGGATTACATAAAGAAACGTGCTACAGAATGTACTTATCAACTAGAGAAGGGCTTCTCAGCTTTGCTAAGTGTTTTTGTCCTTTTCCCACTTTGTTTTATATAAATTCATGAACATCAGGAATATAAATTCTGACATATCACTAGGGAGAGTTCTTGAGAGATTAACACTGTTACCCTTGCACGTTAGTGAAAGGGCTGGGGATGCTGAATCTTTAACAAGGCAGCTGTTCCCAAAATGTTCAATCATTCTTATTAAATAAGCTAACAAAAATAAATTGCTCAAAACTGACTGTTTTACAGGTAGCCCATCTAGGCTCTGCATTGTTCAGTTAGACTTCTCTTTTCTCTTGTTCATCTACTTTCCTGTTAATTTTTCAGTTACTGCAGAATCATATTTTCAGAATCATACTTACTGATTAACATACATATTTCCTCCATATATATGTATACATACAAGCATTTTTAAATATGTGTGTGTGTGTGTATATATATATATATATATGTGTGTGTGTAAAAGAAGGTTGTTGCAGTAGATTTCAGGTCTTTACATTACCTAAGAGAAGTAATAAAAGGTTAAACCTCCTTTGCAGGTGATTATTTGTTGTTACAAATAAAAAGGATTTTGTTACTAATACTTCTGTATTACCGTTGCATTGACAACGTTTCATCTAAAATAGTAATTCTGCACTCAGAACAGAACTGTGTCAATTTGCATTGCTTTTGCTGGTAGATTTAGTTGACTAAGAACATTCAGATAATGTGTTTTGAATAAAAAACCATCTCTTTTCCTCCCAAATACTGGTCTGGTCTTGTAGTTCATTTTGCAGAACAGCTTTTTTTGTCCCCTGAAGTTTCAACAGCCACTCAGTGTCCTCTCTTACCTATCTGCTGCCTACTTGTGTTCCCCAAGAAAGCTTCTCTTTGCTAGGTCTTGGTATACTAGGGTTGTGGGGAGGTTTTTTTTTCGGCTTCTGGACAATGATCAAAACCATCTGATAAGTCACTTCTGTTTCATCCATGTGTCTTCCTTGCTTTCACGATTCTTTTCTGTTTGTTTCAATTACCAGCAGCTCCAGAAGTTGGATTCACTTTATGACTATGCATAGAATTTATGCTTTGCTGTTCTGTTCTGGCAAGACCATTCTCCATCCACGTTTAAAGTCCTCTAGAAATGTAGGCGTTAGTGAGAGTTTATAGTTGTTCTGTCTGCTGTCTCATCCTCACAGATGCCGAAGGGTCCTGCATCTCTCTTCATTAGTGGTGTTTGTGGATGCCTGAAGAGTTCTTTAGCTTCTGCCATTCTTGAAACTGACTGCTGCTCAGTGATTTCCTCCGTTCTTTCAATTAGTGCCTCCACGCAACCACAGAGTAAGGGTGCTCTTCAAGTTTGGTGTTTCTGTGTTTCCTCGTTATCTCTGCCTAGGTTGTGCAGTTCTGCTTTTTAATCTTGTTTAGGTATCTGGGTGTATTTTAAAGCCATTTTAATGTCATTCTCACCACCCCATAAAAATAAGTCCAATTTTGATAAAGTTAAATTAGATTGTTTTTGTCTGCTTTCTGAACTCTAATGAAATGGAGGTTTAATTGGGTTGTTTTGGTGCCAAAATTAATGTTCTCTTTATGCAACTTGTTTTTATTTACAAAATAAGAAGTTGGAACTTCTAGCAATTTGATTCTGTAATGTTGACAGCTGATCAGCTCAGTTCTGTGCTTGGGTGTATGTGGAAAGAAGAATTGCATTATTAGATGTTTTATCTATAACTGTAAAGCCAGAGGCCAAATATTCAGAAGAAATGCTTTATAAAAACAAGTTACTTTATTAACTTGCAGCTAATATAAAGCAATTTGAGATGAGTTAAACAATTTGGTGATTCTAGTTAGTGAGATTTATGATAGAGCCAGGCATATATGTACATGAGACATGCATGAGAGGAAAAGCAAATTAGAGGTTGGTATGTATAGGCCATATGAAGGGTAGAGCCCTTGATCATGATGCCTTGATTTAGGATGAATGTACCCTACATTCAGTAACACACTATGTACTGTTCCTGTCTATAAAAATGTGTGTGCCATTCACATTCCTGGCATTGTCCATTGGCATTACAGGATGTCTGGAGCTTTCTCAGATGGTGAATTGAGGTTTTGGTGAGTGACACTGCTTTGTTTCTGTATAGTACTCCAATCCTCTTTCTGGCTGCATGAAATCCAGGGTGTCAGTTTGGTTAGGAAACATCCCTGAGCAGCAACATTTGTCTCCTTGACATTTAAAAAAGCTAATTGTGATAGTGGCTCTAGGTTCAGTTCTCCATTTTATCCTGCACTTTAGCTTCTGATTAAGGTCATGCAGGACACCTTGTCATCTTTGCAGCACTTAGTGTGACTTCTGCCTGATGCTGAAGAGGTTGCTAAGTTGTCTTTTAAGGATAGTGTTCAAAGCGAAATAGATATAAATGGATATTTGGTATAATAAATTCACCTGCAGTTCTGCAAAAAAGAACTGTAAATCTTCCCATGACCCTGTTCACTAAGGAGGTTTGTTTATGGCATTATATTAAAACAGGAACAGCAGAGGAGAGCTATATAGATATTCAGTAGTAATTTAAGAGGGAGAATTGCACGGCTTGTGGGATTATAGAATATGGAATTTTGTACTTCCAGGTCATTACTTTGAATTCAAGTACACTCCTGGTAGTAATAAAAATTTGTTACCAGATGACAGCTCTTCAGTTGCGTGAGTTGAGGTTTTCTGTCCAGCTGGTGATGGGCAGATGCCTGCTGTACAAGAACAGTGTCACAGCTGACCCTGTTAGATACTTTTATTGACAGTCTCAATGGGGTGGTCAGCAGTTAAATACATAATAGCAGAGTCACCTTTTTGACCTTGGATTAGGTTCTTCTAAGGTGTTCAGCAGTAGGCTTTCTGCAGAGAAAAGTTTAGCAGGTAATATATTTTTCTCCTTTATTTAGTATGACTTTAACATTGCTTCAGTGAGCAGTAAGTAAAAATTAAGGGCAATTTCCAAATTATTGACAGTGGCATAAATACCTTATTAGAGACTATGTGTTATTCCTTATTTTGTGTGGCACCAAACAACCTTTCAACAAGGCAAGCATCTGTAAACGTACTTAATAATAAGCATTAATTTTTCTCACTTTTTCTCTGGGGCTTACCATTGTTGGCACCATTGAATAAAAAGGTAATTTATTCTGGATGTGTAGGTGTTCCAGAACATAACTGCTTTTGAAGAGATGATGTAGTGCATTTAACATGTCTGATTTAAAGACAGTTGTCCTTTGGTGTTTGTAGAAGTAAATTCTGTGACAAGTCCCCGTGACTGCTGTGTCCCTGACTCATTAAGTGGGTAGTTCTACAGCAGCTCCCACAGAGTAGCTTTTCACTCATGAAACTAAATCATCACTCTTGTGCCGAGAGGTTTGTTTTGCTCATGGAGTGAGGGAGTTTTATGTGAAAGTCTTGCTATCACACTAATAAATGCAATAGGAAAAACAATTGCCTTATGATTTCTGAGATACAGAGGCTATCATGGAAACCTTAATAAACCTGTCTACAAAGAACTAGTATTACTGAGGTAACACAGCTGTCATGGAAAAGACAGACATGGGTTTACAGAAGCACATGTAACATGTACACACCTGTGTGTATATATCCATACCCAGTGCCATAAGCAAAGGTGTGGGAGAGGAGCAGCTCACAGCGATGAGAGGAGGACTCTACGTACATCGTGTGGTACTGTGCTGACCTGCGAAACAATGGTCTGGCCTGGAGCTTTCGAGTGAACTCTTGGCTTTCTTGAATCATAGAATCATAGTGGTTGGAAAACACCTTCAGGATCGCCCAGGTCCAGCCATAAACCTAATGCTACCAACTCCACCACTGAACCATGTCCCTCAGCACCTCGTCTGCCCGGCTTTTGAATACCACCAGGGAAGGTGACTCCCCCACCTCCCTGGGCAGCCTGTTCCAGATAGAAAGGTGGACACCAGCCATTTTCCTGTGGATGACCATCAAGTAAGGAGAGGGCAGATGTGAATTTCAAGCCAAATGGTTTGATCTTGGTGATTGGAAATAATTCAGATTGCTATTTATAAAAGAGTGTGACTGACTGTACTGGGTTTAAGTGCTCCCTCTGGCTGGAGGCATTATCAGTACAGGATATTTGAAGATGCAGAGAAAAGAAGCCTATAGGAAAAAAACCTCTGCAATTATTTAAGAATTTAAGAGATAAACAAGATGACTTTTTTTTCCTATCATGATCTTGATGTTCATTGAAGTGTATTATACTTTCTTCTGTCTCAGATCTTAAATACACTTCAGAGAAGCCATTTCTGCTGCTCTTACAGTATAACCTACATTATATGCAGCATTTTTAACTAATTATGAAATATTATGAATCATTAAAATAATTTTACAAACACAATATAGGATATTAATTGCCTTGAAAGCAGTAAGGTTAGCCAAAAATTCTGGCACTATGTGTTTTTGTTAATTTATTTGGAGTTTTTTGTAGTCTTACAAGAAGTTTTAAATAGAAATACTGATAGATTTTTAGCATTGGTACTAATGGGCACTAATAAAATAAGACTTGGCATGGAGTAGCAATCTTAATGGTGATGAACATGGCAAACATGCAGTCCTTGCACTTGGGGACAGTTGACACAGATGGCAGAACTGATTTCACCATGTGCTATATGTCTTATTAATTGCCATGCCAATTAATATAAACTCCAAAGCCTGCTTCTTTGTTCCACTCTTATGGACAGTGTCTTGTGTATGTTTACTGTAAAGTATCAGACTTTTTATTTTATGGGAACTGTGGCTTCCCTCTTTCTCTCCCTGCCTCTTTCTTTTGGTCTCCTTTTCTCCCTGTTGTCTCTCACCCTCCCTCCCTTCTCTGTCCCCCTCTGCCCACTCGTATTGATACTATTGTAGATGTTTTAAACTGTGTTGAAGAACGAGGTATGTGAACCAAGAAATTCTTTAACCTTCCTTGAAAGTAATCTGTTCTGTTTGTTTCTAGAGTAGGCTTCTCCCTAGTAAAACTAAAATTTTAAATCTGGACTTGTGCATGTGTGATATTCTTTGGAGAAGATGATCGAATCCTGTGCATTTCAGGGGTGGCTTAGCATCCAAGCAGAGAATAATGGAAGTGACACTCTAGAAGTAAGATTTGTATCAATGCAATAGGGATGATTAGCACTCTGAGTCTAGTGTATCAGGTTTGTAAAGGTTCAGATGGACCAGAGATTGTATTCTGGTTCTTCTGGGTGAGCTCCTGCAAAACCAGTAAAATCATTGTCTGGAAAAGACGATGGACATAACTGACTGAAGTCCCAAACTGATAGACTCTAGAGGGACTCAACTCCTGGTGCTACCTGGTGTGACCCAGATAAAGAAAGCCTTGAAATTAAGAATGCAGCATTGCATAAAGTAGTCCAGTAAAAGAAATGACATGAAACCAAGACACACTGGTGGGAACAAAGATGTGTTATTTGCTATTTTTTTCTAGGCCTGACAGATCGTAAGCAGCCAGTGGGTGGTACTAGGTAAACTTTGGAGAAGGTGAAGATTGATTTTTATGTTTTCTCTGTCCTGGGCTTGTCCTAAATACCCGGTGCTCTATTTTGGGAAAGTCAGTGGAGTTGTTATTACCAGTGAACAGTGCTGTCTCTCACACCGTCGAGAAGCACAAATGCTGAACTAGCGTCAGGTTTGCTGCAGTAGTCCAAGTGAATTGTAATCCAAATCCTCTGTCTGGTGGGAGAGAGTGTAGGAAAGGTTATGGTTGGAGGCTTGAAATTTGAGTGGGCTGCCTCTGGGGGCTGCTAAGGAGTCAGAAAAGCTCTGGAACTGTGACAATTGAATTAATGTTTTTGTAAAAGATTTAATATGCTAAAACCTTTGCAAGCCACGTATGTGATGAAAAGCTCACTGGGAGTACAGAAGGCCGTTACAGCCCCTAGCATCAGTTCAGAGGAGGCAATAGGTATAGTAGATTTCACCTTGTAGCTTTTCAGAGGCAATAGGTATAGTAGATTTCACCTTGTAGCTTTTCATTAGTGGAAATGTCTGGTGCTGTGGCTTTGTGTCTCAGTGGTCAATTCACCACTAGTAAAAGTTATGTTTTTCACAATGACAAGCATATCTATTAAATCCGTGATGCAGCTGTAATTGCAGCATGAAAAATTAACTTCTCACAAGGAAATCATTGTAAAATGTTATTCCTTCCGTGTGACCACAACATAAATGCACTAATTACTGAAAGTGTTTGTGTCAGTTGTGTTAAATAGCTGTTGTTCAAGCATTTCAGGATTTTAGCAAAAAAATTAATTATAAAATGCCACACTTAGCAGCAGTCTCATCTCACAGCTTTGTTACCAGCACTTAGTATTTCACTTTTCATACTAACTTTCACAACATCAGACTGAAGTACAATTATGAATTATAAAAATGCATAATGATTTTTTGACCCACTTTCTTCATTCTTTTCTATTACAGGTTTTGACAGGTATACATCTTATTATCTTTGAATTACCAAATTTGTACAATCTAATCAATAGCCCATTCTTTTTTACCTACTTTTGATATTTTTTTGAATGTGTCATTGTTTTACAGACTTCAGCTGTCAAGCACTTTTATTAGGTGTACTTTTGCTTCCTAGGTATATGTGTAGACATAATATGTGCAGATGACTACCACCTTGTGAAGGTCTGTCCACACAATAGTACAACAGAAGTGTGTGTAGAATTTTGTATCACTCACCAGTATCATCATGACTAATTAAAGGTAAAGGGGAAAAACCATTGTTGATTACAGGGGCAGTGGTGTTTTGATCCCTGACGTTTGTGAGAGAAAATGAAAATCTCAACCTGACCACCTTTCTGATGTCCCTTGTTGTTGCCTGCATACATCATCAGGCAGTTTATTGCTACTGGATATAGAGTTCAGCCTACAGAACAGTGAACTGTGGGAGAATCTCCAGCATAACGCAATGAGAGGATTTAAAAAAAAAAAAAATGTTTCTAATTTTTTGTGTCGGGAAGCAGAGAAAAGGTCCCATCAGCAGGGACACCTTCCACTAGACCAGGTTGCTCAAAGCCTCATCCAACCTGGCCTTGAACACTTCCAGGGAGGAGCAGCCACAGCTTCTTTGGACAACCTGGGCCAGTGTCTCACCACCCTCACACCAAAGAATTTATTCCTTATATCTCATCTCAATCTCCCCTCTTCCACTTTAAAGCCATCACCCCTTGTTCTGTCACTCCCTGCACTTGTCCAAAGTCCCTCCCCAGCCTTCTTGAAGCCTCTTCAGGTACTGGAAGGCCGCTGGAAGGTCCCCCCGGAGCCTTCTCTTCTTGTTTCACAGAAGGAAATTTAGCACAGTATTTTGCAATGTGTGTGTTTGTTCCTTTGCAAATATGAGGTGTTTTGTTTTTTTAAAAGAATCCTTGAGCTTGAAGTAGTTGTAAATGAGAGGCAGAAGTATTCTTTTACTCATATAATAGATAGCTAGAAGGTATGCAGTGGCTGCTAATTTTTTCTCGAGTTGATTTATTCCACTTTAGAAAGGCTTTTATTGCAACAGCAATAAAAGTGCTACACATTTGGTTGTTTAATCTCAGGACAATTGTATGTGTTGTTCCAGGTAATCAGGTTTAAATCCCATCTCACAGGATTTACAGCAATATGATGAATTATTAAGGCAATAAATTATGGACAACCAGGATATTAATAAATTAGGGGGGAAAAGGGTTACTTTTGAAATCATGGTGGGTTTTTCAAAAACAAGCTTTTGGCTAATGAAGTAGACTCCATGAGTGTCTGTTGTAGAGACTAGCCTAGCTGTGGTTAAATTAGGTTTTGAGGATGCTCCTGATGAGACTAGAAGTAATAGGACAAATCTGAATATCTTAACCAGACCTTCTTCTACAAT
This sequence comes from Caprimulgus europaeus, assembly GCA_907165065.1. The sequence continues at coordinate 14,342,208 of OU015540.1, read as the reverse complement.
CCAATTACAAGATTTAAATTCACCATTTTGACAATGGGTCACATGGCAAAAGAAGATGGATGATTACACATTGTATAAAAGAAAGCCAAACTAATGAAACAGCAATCTCCATCAGAGGAAATTTTTTTTTTTTGTTCATGGAGAGATATAATTTGTTTGATTAATAATAATTCAGGAACACAACTGACATGCTGCATGCACAGAAGACCTCACAATGAAGTAATATGAAAAATGCATTTTAGAAAAGAGGTATTTTGGATACAGATAAGTTTGTGACTATAATTGCCTGCTTATGAATGCTGAAAAAATACTTGAAAAACTTCTGAGACATGATTGACTATGATTTCCATGGTTCATGTGTCCCAGTAAGCTTCTGATTGCTAGCATTTTTATTGCTTGTCAAAATGTAAATACTATTTTTTAAAAAATGGAATTTGAAACTCTAAATCAGTTTTGTTTTGGGTTTTTTTTTAAGAGTATAAAAAAAAGACTATAGAAAGACATAAACTAGCAGATTTGATTTAAGTTGAAGTAGCACATAGGGAACAAGGAACCTCACTGGCATTTTGACATTAACTAATAACATGCCTAGAACAAAATATTCTAAACAATATTCCCTTGGTCAGCAGGTGCAACACCAAGTACTTAATAAATACATAATAGTAGCTTGAGCATTCAGACTTGTTGAATAAGTCCTAGAGGATCCTTGGGTTTCAGCATGCTCTTCAGTAGTTCCATGACAGATCTGTGCTGGTGACCATTGCTGACAGAAAGGTTTTTCTTTCCCTTTTGGTAGTTGTGATAGCAGTTCCCATCTGTGTTTTCTGTAGGGACACATGCTGTTACCTGTCCAAAGGATTATTTTTTTTTTTTAATGTGCTGGGGATCTAGAATAGTTGTAAGGTCTAACAGTGCTGGTTGAGGTACGGTTATTCCTTCTGGGAACATGCTTTATTGCAATTGGGTTACTGTGTTCTCATTCTTAACCCAAGACACATCAATGCAAATAAACTTAAGTCTTCACAATAGTTAGAAGTATTTATAGTAGGCATAGGAGAAGAAATAAAAAGGGAAATAAAAAGAGATCCATTCCTAATTTGCTCCTTCTAAGGCTGGACCGTTATGAAATTGCTGAGCCGATTTAATTGCAGTTAGTATGAAGAACCTCTTGTCTGAACTTGCCCTCAGTACTTCGAAGTAAAGGTTTGAAATTAGAGGCCCAAACATGTTTCTAATATGAAGTGGCATACCATCTCTTCCTTTTGTGACTGAATAAAACAAATTTTTTTTTTAAAAAAAAAAGTGCTTCTAAAGACTGAAATTTTGAAACAACATGGCATAATTTGTTGCCCTCAGTGGTTTAAAGGAATGTTTTCTATGCATAGCAAAAAGCATAATCTGATTTAAAAAATAAGTTGAAAAATATAGTGATAGTTTGTTAATATTTTCCTAAATTCATTTTCGAGCTTAGCAATTAGGATTTAATATGCCAAGAAAGTATTTGCACGCCTGCCTTCACACACACTGAATGAAAACATCTCCATAAATTAGAGTTACAGTAAATCCCATGTTAACTTGACAGAACAGAAAGAGACATTTAAAAAACAAGTCTCTAAAAAAGATACCTTTTTAAACTGCTGTTTTATGTAGAATAGATCTTGATATTTACGTGAACTGAATTTTTGTCACTGTATTTTGAAGAAATGATGGCAAAAAATTATTTACAATGTTGTTCTCATAAGCCTAGTCTTTTATGAGCATGGTTGCATCCAGTGATAAATACCGAGCACAAATCATCTTGCAGCTGCAAGTCCTTATTAAAACTCCTAATCGTGTATGGTTTATGATATGGAAGCATTAGATTTATCGTAGGATATATTCACAAGTTCTCCACACCAGCCTCTTCACATCTCTCCTGAGGTGTCTTTTTTTCTGTGTATTATGTGCTTGGCTGTCAGGTTTGTGAAAAGAGCTGTAGTACTGAAAAAATATTTGTAACGAGGTGGTGTTTTGTGAAAATGGAGAACGAACTTCCATCTTGGAGGCCTGGCACACGGAAAATAAACTGTACTGGATAGTCTGAGCAATAAAATAACCAAGACACTTTACTGATGTTCCTCTTTGGCGGATTATTTCAATATAAAGAATGTCATTTATTCTTTAAAATTTTACTAGTTTAAAACAGAAATTGAACTTCAATATTTGTGTTCTGGGAACTCTGGTTAATTGTATTGAAACACTGAAAGGTCCTTTGCAAGCATTTTGTTCTGGGGTTGTGTTGGTTTTGTGGATTTGATTTTCGAACGTGTATGGCTGTATGTTAAAGGCAATGTAGGCTTCTGTTATTTCCTAACACATTTTATTAGTACAGCTTGAGGCAAATTCTTGGGTTTTATCAACTGCACGGGGTGTCGGTGCCAGGCACCAGCAGGGCCATGGGGCCTCTGTGAGGGGAGGGGGGCGCTGCCCCCCACCGGACACAGCCGGTTCCAGCCGGTTCCGGGCGGTTCCAGCCCCTCAGCGCAGGGCACAGCTGAGCCCCTCAGCGCGGCGGGAGGTGCCTCAGGCAGCCATGTTGGTGACAGGCAGAGCCCTGCCCGGGCCCTGAGGACTGAGGGGAACAGGGAGAGAACCAGCCCTGCCCACACCCAGGTGAGGAGGGGCGGGAGGTGCTGCAGCCCCGGGGGAGCCCATGGCAGAGCAGATATGCACATGGGAGCCCATGCAGAGCTCCACACCAGAGCGGTGCCCTCACAGAACTGTGGCTTGTGGGGAGGCCCTGCTGGAGCAGTTCTCAAGGGACTGCCACCGGGAAGGACCCGCGCTGGAGCAGCGTAGCTCCACTGTCAATATGTAGCTACACTGACTTCTCTGAATCTGCATGGGCTGTTGAGCTGAAGTTCTCTTCCACAGTTTTGACACTCTTCACACCAAAAGGTGAGTATCGCTTCAAGAGCTCGACAGGGACAGTCTATCAGTAATTCATGAGGTGTAAGTTTTAATTACTGCAGTGAGCACTTAACTGACCTTTTCAGCTGTCCTTGTCTTTCTGCTTATCTGTTGAGTTGTAAGTTAGACTCCCTGACTTGAAATTAAAATGGTTCTCTGACTTTTAAGAGACCAAAAATCCCAGAACAGGTTATAGCAGTTGCTACTCTGGCCTGTTCCTGAGGGCAATACTGAATAGATTCCCTCAATCAGAACAAAACTCAGAATGTGAAGCTTACCTCAAAAGAACGCTCCTGATTTTTAATTTCCTATGAAAGGCTTTTTGAGCTTATCCTTTAAATTTCCAAAGAATCCTTCACATTCATTTAAATAAATGTAGGGTCTTGATTGCATTAATGTATTTGTCATTTTAAATGCTTGCCCCTCTGCGTTTGCTCGCCACGTGTAGTGAAATTCCCCCAGAATTCTGTCCAACGATTCATGGTTCAGGGATTCTCTGAAAAACAGGAGGTACTTTTGTATTTAAAAGGTCTTGATATATTGCTTTTTGAATACACTTGTCATACATGCCTATATGTTTTACAAAACAACCTAGTTTCCACTTGCTGTGTGCTTCCCTGTTGCAGTACACCCAGGCTGGTTTCCTGGCATTCTTAACTCTTGTCTGAATCAGTAATGTGAGTTTGTTGTCAGTATAATTTAGTGAAGCACTAGCTGTCTTAGCCTCCTTTTTCTGTTCGTTATGTTTTCAGCCACTGCATCTGTCCCTTTCCCTGTACTGTTTTTTGTATTCTGTGGTAATTTCCTTGTTAAATGTCTGTCTGTATCTTGTGTGTGTGTGCATGCAGACATACAAATACGCATGAACACACACTTACGATCTCAAAAAAAAGTGTGTGGGGGGAGTTTATACTGAGTTACACAGTTCAGAAACACTAGGCAGCAAATCAGTCCTTTTGTTCTGGCCCTTCAAAACACTTACCACTTTGCTAATTTTTTTAGATTATACCAAGATACCAGTAAGTTATGCAAAGGAATCAGTACAAAAAGGAATAAAACCTACCAAATTCTCACTGGTTTATATATCTGAATTTTTAGTTGTTTCAAAATTTATATTTTTTCTTACTTTCTTGCTTTCTTTACAGAGTGATGTTTTCAATTTAATGTTTGCTTTTTTTATTTAATCGGACTCTCTGTGTCATTATGGAAGGATTGAAATCTCCATCCCTATTTCCAGATATGTATTGTATAAAGTAATCTATACAGTTATATCTGAAGGTGATTTTTTTTGGCTATAATATGGGGACATATGTACTGCAGTGTTCATTCACTATGTGTTCATCTATAATTGTTTTAATTCTTGGTAGTAAGTCAGTTGGTTTGAAGAAGGAACATTAAGTGTCAAAGGAATACTTTCATTAGTGACATTATTTTTAGTTTGTAGCTTCATAAATTCAACAGATATATATAAATTCATTAGATTTTCAGAAAAAATGAAGATCAGAGGAACAATTAGACAACTGATATTATTTTCTGATTTTGAAAATAATTAAATGTTGCCAAAATAGCCATACATCAAATTCAATGATTGATATTTTGGCAAATACTGAAATACTATCTTTCTATAAGATATCTGTTAAGAGGTTAAAGCTGTCATCATATATAGAAACTCCAGTAGTTGGATATCTCACTACTTGTTTAAAGATCATGTTTTACATATGTGTATATATATGTGTGTACATATATATTGCAGACTCAAACTGTTGAGTAGCAGCAGTTTTTCAAGCAGACTGCAAGCCATGTTTTCTTCAGGAAGACACAAAATTCGTGCAGTCCATGTCTCTATTTATATGGAATAAGCATATTGGTGTCTCCAAGATGTAGTTTTACAAAACCCAGCGATGTGAGAAGCATGATTTTATTGGGCTGCAAGTTAGGTAATTGACAGTATTTGAAACTATGTTAGTGTAACATGTAATGTTTCTATTGTCATCCTTTCTGTTTTGGTCTATTTGGGAGTCAGCTTGCTCCAGTCTTGTGTTGAGATCCTCCTGTCTTCCTGCATAGAAACAAGAGCTTTGATAGAAGAGGTATTTTATCACTTACTAAGTGGATAAGCAAAACTCACTTTTTTTTCTGCTACTTTAGTAAATTCCTGACTTGCATTTTCAGCTCTGGTTTATGAAAAATATGTCATGTGCAAAATATCCCTTTATTCGATGTCTGAGAAAAAGAGCTGCCAGTGACTAGATTGGCTGTTCATCCTCTCTCCGTTGGTCCAGCATAACCAGCATTTGCTTCCTGAACGTTAGCCAACAATTATCTTCTCTCCAGCTGGATAGGGATACTTCATCATCTTTAAAAACTGAGGTGACCATTATGTTGTTATTGTTAGGCAGTTATTTCCTGTTCTCATACAAATTTGCCCTCTGACCAGTTCTGGCTATGATGTATCTGGCGGGGAAGCCAGTGTAGCCTAATCAAAGCCTGTGAGAGCCTCTGTTGCTGCAATGCAATTTATCACCTCCTATCCCTGCTGCCTTTGCCACTGCTCACTTGTTTCTGAAACACATCTGTCATCTTTCTTAAAGCTTTCTGTTTGAAATTGATTGCTTTTCCTGCAAAATGAAAAAAATGCTCAGATCCCAGAATCGGACCTGGTGGCTGTCCCAGGGGGGAAGAGGGGCATCACTTGTTTTTATATTCTCCTTGTACAATGCTTGAATTTGCCTGCGAGTTGGCTGGGGGCTTAATACTGTGTCGCTCTGTGCACTTGCTCATGACCAATAAATGACTTCAGGCATAAAATCCCTTGCTGTTGTTTACTCCCCTTCTCTTTTTTCCTGAGGTCCCACAGAGGTATACATTCATTGACTCCATTCAAATTCCTGCTTTCTTGTATTGAACTTCAAGTTCCAACTATAGCCCCATCCCCTGAAACCAGCAGATTATGTTGTGAAAGAAGGCTCCATCTGGCAAAATGCAGCAGCTGTGGTTAGCATACAGGAAGGCAGTAGTTCATCGGAGTCCTTCCAGCTCAGGAGATGACCCTTTCATAAGAGTGGAACCTTAACCTAAATTTTGGCTGGCACAGATCTGTTTCCTCTTATGGTTGGTTGACCTTGCCTGGCTGCCTGCCAGGTGCCCATCAAGGTGCTCTCTCACTCCCCTTCCTCAGCAGACAAATGCCTTAATAAAAAATGCTTCCCTTCTCCTTTGTCTTAGCTTTTATTGCTGAGCACGACATCAAATGGTCTGGAATATCCCTTTGCTGTGTTTGGGGCAGCTGTCCCAGCTGTGTCCCCTCCCAGCCTCTTGCCAACCCCCAGCCTACCGGCCTTTGGAGGGCGGTTGGAGAGCCAGCCTTGCTGCTGTGTGAGCGCTGCTCACTGACATCCAGAGCACCGGGGTGTCATCTGCACCGTTCTAGCTGCAGGTGCAGAGCACAGCACTGTATGGGCTATGAGGGAGGATAACTCTGTCCCAGCCAGACCCAGTGTGCCTTTCTCAACCCTGTTTTTGCACTCTCTAAATTTAAAAAAACCCCTTTTTTTGTTTTGTTCTTTCAGAGAATAATAATCTCCAGTTAACATATGATGGCATTACTATATATGAAAACCTTTTTAAAAAATGAGTCACTATCATCTGGTTAGGACTCAGCAGAGCTGCCTCATGTGTTCATAAACTTTTCTGTGTGCTAACAATCAGTGTGGAAACATTGGAGTTTCTCAGGGGAATTTTTTACGAGTTGGGCAAATCGTTGCATTAGTTTCAGATGATTTCCCCTTCCTTTTTGGGAGAATTTCTAGATAAAAATGTATGGTATGAGAGGACCCATGTTTGTTATATAAAATATAATATTATATTTAAATTAAATTTGTTAGAAGAGCAATATTGATGTACTGAAGAAGGTGAGTGGAGGACCAACAAGCTGATCAGAAGGTTGGAGCACATGATGGTTGGAGAGAGGCAGGTAGAACTGAGTTTATTTAGCTAGAAGACTGTATTTTGTTAGTGAGCTATTAGTATACAAAAGATGAAGCCAGACTCCATGGAAGTGCACAGTGAACGGGTGAGATGTAATGGACCCAGGATGCAAGTTATGGGAAACAGAGGCTGTTTGTTTCTCTATATCTTTGAAGCTTCTGGTATGACCACAGAGGGACGAGATACTGAACTGGATGGATCTCTAATCTAAGCGAACTCTTTAAAGCATGTGCTTGTTCATACAAGTGACTAGCTGAACATAAAACTGTTTTGTATTTAGTATTTCTTTTCAGTGCTCTGTTCTAGGCTTCCTGTTTTTCATAGAAGTTTCCAAATTTTATTTCCATTTTAAATAAAATTAGAAAGCTTTTTTTTTTTCTCCCCTGGATACATTATGTTAACCTCTAAGTGGTGCAATTAATATATGAGAATGTGTGGGGAAATTGCCCTTTGCGAATTTCATTTTGTCTGCCCTCTTATGTGACATTTAACATTTATTTTTAATCCCAAAAACTGTAATACTTATCTCATAGAGCTGTGAGTTTTGAAATGACTACTTGTGCTGAAAAGCTTAGAGGAGTAGAAAAGGAAGCAGCTTATTTTCCTTTTAAAAATTTCAGCTCTATTAATTGTTTATTACTTTTTCCCTACCCCACTGTTTCCCTCCTCTTCCATTTTCTAATAGTGTTATGCAGATAAAGATTTATAACATGTAAGCTTAATAGCACTAAACACTTGTTGTTTAATTGGTAGAGATTTGGGAGAAAGCCCAGACTAATTAACACCAAATCCTACTCTGTTGCCAGTTTTTAATGGATCTTAGGACCAAATCCTTTTGGAACTAAAGTTATATTGAAGACATGTTGAAAACAGAAAATAAAGTTGTATATGGCCACCTTGAGAAACTGTTACCAGTATAGTGCTTGCTTTTTGTAAGTAACAACAGATATATACACAGAATAAACAGTGAGTTTCCCCGTTGAAACATTATTCATAACTACATAAAGTCTCCTGGAATTCTTGCCAATTATATCCATAGACCTTTCATTTCACAATTACCTTTCTCTTCCTTAAGAGTGGAATATTTAGTGAATAATGACCAATTTTACCGTAGAAAGTCCCATGAGTTATATTTCTTGAAGTACATAACTCATTTGGTGTTTATAAAAATACAGAAAATACTATATATATAATATAAAATATCTATAAAAATGAGATAAAACTCCATACAAATACTTAATCAAATATCAAAAAGACACCAAAAAGGAAGTGATAATCACAACACAAACAGGATGAGATTTAAATTCAAACATGGTAAGCATGTGGTCTTTACTAGCTGTTCAAGCTCCTTTCTTCATGGTATCAACAGAGGATACTTTTCAGTGGAGATCTGTCTCTGTTAGCAGTAGAAGATGGCTGGATTAGACGGCACAGCTGACTTGTAGACATTTGAAGCCAGGTGAGATGAGTCCAGCCCATAAGAAAAAATGACTCAACATCATGTGTATAATTTTCCACAAAGGCCTTTGAAAGAACAAGATCATGAAGGAAGTTTAGTGTCATCAGAATTCTCTGACTTTTGAGTCTCTTGATTTTTTGGCTTCCTTTTCATGGACTAAGCTGATATTAGCAGAATTCTCACCTTCTTTAAAGTGTCTGTTTGAAACTCTGTTGGTTTAGGACCAGCATGCCCTGGATGTTCAAGGATGATGCCCTGTGGTTTATTCTCTATGTTTCTCTCCCTTCTGCTTTACTCTCTAGCCCAGAGAGTGTCTTAGCTAGCTATGGTTTTGTATGACTCTTGTCACTGCAGCATATTGCTAGTCAGAAATCAGAAGTTAAAGTTGTTGTCTGCTGTTCAATGTTAAAACAGGAAACCCTTGCAGAAGCCCTCTGTTTGCCCTTTGGAACACAGTGCTGTCAGAAGTGTCAGGGGAAGGGGAGCTTAAGCCGCCTGTCATTATACACGAATGCAAATCCTTTGTTGTTAAGCTTGGTGTAAGGAAATACAGAATGGGAATTATCTACTAAAATACTTGACATTGGATGTCTTGTAGCTCCCACTAGTGTTTGAAATTTTAGTCTACTAGCACATACTAGGCAATGTTTCCTTTGAAATAAATGATCTAAAAGATCTAAAATGTGTTTGTATAATGATTTCCTTGTTTCTTAAGTTAAAGCATGGAATACAGTGAAGTATTTGGATGGAGTACCTAGAGAGATGGTGAAATCCCCGTCACTTCAGTTTTTAAAGAAAAAGATTCAATAAAAATCTTTCAGGATGGTTGATGTATGTTTGATCTTGCTGCAGAGATGTTACATGGTCTGGAAGACTTACAGGCAGAGCTGGGGGTTGTTTATTTTGTATTCAAAATGAATGCTTTATTCCTGTTTACAGATACCTAAATTCTGGTTTCTTAGGGGAAAAACATAATTTTTCAGCAGAGGCTACAAGATATAAATGCATTAAAGTGTGTCTTAATCTTAAATTTTATGTGAAGTTTTGTGGAAATTAAGATTAGAGTATAAATAATTCTGGTTTTTGGCCGCATTTTTCGGTGCCCAAGTATTTTTCACATGTTTATTTACCTGAAGATAAGAGAACACTAACCAATTAGCTTGTGGTTATATGAAACACAGCGGATATTCCAGCTGTAAAAAAATAATTTAAAATATTTTATTTGTCATCAAGGTGCATGATATGTAAGTATCTTTTTAATGGCTTTTAGAAATGTGCTTTATGTAATTTGAAACAAGCTTTCTTATCAGTATGTCTTGCAATTAATTTAATCTTGTTTCTGTTATTTCCACAGTATTTTTCAGTTCAGTGAACCTCATTACATTTGCAAGTGCATTAAGTTAGAGTCTGGATAGAAGAAGAGAGATGATTATCAGTTAATTTAATTATGTTTCTACATTTGCCCATTTAATGACATGTCTGCCATTGTTGTTGCAAGCCTTTATGGCAGTAGCAGTATGCAGAAATTAGTTCTGATTCCATGTAAAGTTTAGGTTATCTGATAACTCCTGACAACTAGCGGAGGCACATGTTCAGTAATTTGAATCTAATCAGAAATCATTTACTTTAAGTCAAATGGCTACAGTATGAAATACTTTTACTGTATTCACTAACATCTTTAATATATTTTTTGAGTTTGCATATATGGCACTGTTTTTACAAAGCTTTACATCATTAATTTAATTAAGAAACATACTTTCATATTCTTATTGTAACTGAAGAAGCAAGGAAGCATGCCATTGCACAATTCTCTTCTAGACAGTTAAACAATGTCGCTGAGGAATGTTCTTGCTTTTAAAAGGCAAAGTTAGCAAACCCCAAAATTCACCATTACACAGTTCTTAATATAAAATGCTCTTCGCTTCTATTAATAAAATTATGCGGTCATTTAGGGAGACGCTAATTCTAGTACTCATCTTATATGGTACTTGTCAGTGTTACTGCTTTTGGCAGGAGCTACTATTTTTATAGTTTTTTGCAACTCTACAATTTTTCCCTTAAGGTTTTTGCCATATGTTTGAAATATCATGGTGTTTGGCATGTGCCCTGGCATCTGGAAATCCTAAGGATACAACTACCAAGACTCTCCAAAGCAAATCTACATTACATGTGCAGCTGCATACTGACACTTATATCAGTTGCATAGCTCATTAAAGGCAGATCCATTAAGGCAACTCGTTTGATTTTTTTGGACATTTATGGATATCCAGTGTTAAGGTGAGAGAAACAGAGATTCAGCTGTGAAGTGCAAAATGCTTCAAGTCTTAAGATAGCTATTTCCTGGATTGTTAGTGTTTTAAGATCTGGAAGTAAATGGAAAAAGTATTAAAAAGTGAGAGCAGAAATGGCCTGTGAATAAGAAAGCAAAATAAAAGTGAAATACAAATTTTACTAAACTCTGAGAATTGTTCTGTTCCTACATTTTGGAAGTTAAAAAAAACAGATTTACATTTCTATTTACTGCTTATATGTGGTCAGTCATTCTGTGAACTTCACTGGCTGCAGGGAAATGGTGCACACATATTGTGTACATTTTTGTTTCCTTTTCTGAAAGTACTTGCCACTCGAAAAAGGCTCCCATGGTATATCGAAGAGGGTCAGTACACTTTTAGACACTGGATGACTTCTGGTCCCGTAGCTCACTTCTGTTAGTCTTGGCAGATGGAGAGATGATGGACTGTTTTATAGTGGAATAGATACACTAAGCTTTTTTTCAAGATAAACACCAGGGTAAATCCAAGTATTAAAGAAACAAAACAAAAAAAATCACAATTGAGGCATCAGTGCATTATGAAGGACATCCGAGTCAGCTGTATTTTTTCTCATGCAGACATGAATACTGGTCATTTACTTAAAGTTGGGGATTTTTTTTTTTTTATGCATCTTTGTATTTCAGTTCTATTTCTGTTCTTCCATCTTGGCTCCATGTTATGATTTGAGGTAAAGGCCAGAGCATGAAGAAGTGCTTAGTTAAAGCATGGAGTAGCCATGGGAATAAGTTCTGTCTGCATACATATGCAAGAGATTACACGAAGACCTTAAAATAATTGATACATTTCTGACAAGATAAAAAGTGGACATTTTGCTTGTAAGTTAATATTTTAATACTTCTGATATGCTTAATGGGAGCAGGTCCTTTAAAAAAACCCCAACAAACAACATAGCAAATTTAGTATATGTTTCAAACTGAGAGCTGTGTGTGGGCACAGAGTGGGAGAATCAGGCTGAATAAACTGCAGAAAGATTGGATTTATTAAGTTGTCATTGTGGAAAGCAATCATATTCTCACAGCTGTTAACTTCAGTGATGACGAGTGACCAGATAACCTGGAGGATTCTTACTTACTATGTGAGAATTAAAAATATTAAAATTATTTCATAGCTTGTGTTTTTGTGAGGAGGACTTAGTCAGAAGACCACCTTCTCTGTTTATCTTACATGTATCCGTTTGGAGTTTGAGGACTAACTACATGTTTGTTTTGAGCTTCAACTCCTGACTTTGTAACATGCAACACTTTTTAACCATTATTATTTTTCCAAATTACTACAATCTTTACTGTTCAGCTCCATTGGAAATAAGAGTTTTTAATATCTGCCATAACTCAGGGTCTCTGACAGAGTCCCTCCAGCAGAGTCCCTGGAAAAATTCCTGTGGGCCAAAATGTAATGTTATGCTCATTTATACTGGCAAAATCATCATTTAAAGACTTCAGGGCAGAATGAATCAAGCTGTTTGTCCAAATACAGAAAAAAAAGCAACAATGCATTGACTACTTCTGACTGCAATAAATAGTGTCTGACTGCAAGAGTCCTCAACTAATGCAGAAAAACTGATATGCTATGACTATGGATAGCAACTTGGGGCATTTAATAAGCTTAATTAATAGATCAGTGACAATTTTGGTGAGCCATTTGATATATTGGAGAATAAAGTCTCTCCTTAAATGAGGATAAATCTCTGCTTGATTAAACAGCATCCTACATTACAGTAGCTTTGCATTCGCTACTTAACTTTTCTAGAAAATGTTTTGTTTGGGGTTTTTTTTGGTTGCTTTGTTTTAAACCAGTGGTGACTTGGTAGTTGACTGATTTATTTAATCATGTTTGCTGTACAGTGAATGGTTTCTACTCTCCTTGTTCTGGTTAGTTCCATTTTGCCATTTTTCCCCCCAGCTAATGTTTTTGGAGGGACTAAAATTGAAAGATTAAATCCCTTAATATTTTGTATTTAAGAATACTGTGGTTTGTTTTCTGTCAGGAAGAACGCTTTCAAATCTCCCCTTGGTCTAAGCTGCTGTGCTTGACATCTCGTTATTTGACTCAGCTGTTTCAGTTTCACCTTCACCCAGCTAATTAAGTAACTCATTGAATGCATTATTCAGTATTTGAATCCCCTATCTGAGTCGGTGAGAGATGGAATTTAAAAAAAAAAAAAATCCCCTTGATGGGATTAGTGAAAGGATTGTTGCTCTGACATGGTGGACTAAAATGAGAATGAGCTAATGAAGTTGGCCATGTATGAATCACATTCTGTCAGTGCAGCAAGTGCTTGGCTGCTGGTAAAAGTATGGGGATTAGGGTTGCTTTAAAGTGATCATTCCTTAACTAGGCAGATAGTGACCTGTTAATTGTTTCAGGACATCTGTAGTGTGAAAGAGGCTCTTACTTAGTTTTATTTACATTTTGGTTTCCCTCTTCAGCTGTTTTCCTGCAGGATATTGTATCATCATGTGTCAAGTCTAGATATGGGCTTTAGCTATTTATGGAACTCGGCTTTGTTCATCATTTTGGCTCCGTTACCAACATGTATTACTTCTCAGTGCTTTTGGCAATTTTTGAATAATTTATTTCTTTTTCTGGGATTATAAATGTAAACAGGAGTTTTCTGCAAATGAGCAAAATCCAGTGTTCAGCTATTGGTTGTCCAATTGCTTTCCTCTTCCTCTGACTTTCACTGCATTTGTGACTAGTCTTTTGTATTAAAAGAGAAGTGTTACTATAATTAAATTAACTTCCTTTTTGCTCTAGAATATTTTTTCTTTAATATTTACATGAAGCCTCCATGACAATGTTCTCATCCACTTACAATTTACATATTTTTATCATGTTGGTTAAAGCAAGCCTTTTAAAATATTTTTTTCCTAAATGCAAATTAAAACAAAGATATAATGTTACCAGAGAAATCTACCCTGAGAGTATGATACTGATCTTTGGTACAGGAGACTGAAGTTCTTCAGTGTATGAATCAGGTACGGTAAGGATTTGAGTCTCTTTCCCTAGGCTCCCATTTTTCTAGCCAATTTGCTCGTGTTTCCCTCTCCTCCTCCCAGGATTGACTTGTCCTTGCAGCTCTGATCAGAAATACCTTTCTGGCTCTGAGAAGCCAATCTTGGCAATAGTCCAGTGAAAACTGAGAACTTCCAGCGAGGTGTTTTGATAGTGAAGCTGCTATCTTCCACCAAAAAGCCGTTGGAAGAGAGCCAGTCAAATCTTACACAGACCATCTGATACTTTGCCTCTAGAATAAGTCTTACAATATATGAATTTAAATTAAATAGTTTGAATAAATCATAGTGCAAAAACAATCACTAGAAAATCTTCCCTCCAATTTTAAATGTTTATTATTTTTTCTATGGAAAAATAAAACTGGTACAGTTTTGTAGTGATTAAGAAGTGTGAACTACATTCAGAACAGTTTCACGGCAAAACAGAAAGCAAGCTGAAGCAGCTTCTGTCTTTGTCTAATGAATGGTGCTTGTGCATTTCATTTTGAAGAACACTATAGTTCCTAAAGAAAAATTCTAGAGCTTTTAAAAGATACATACACTCTAAATTTAGGGGGCGGGGAAGTGAAGACCAATCAGTTTTCTTAGTTAAATATATGATATTTTTATTCTGGAATAAGAATGCATTTTGTCTGTTTACCTTGATTTATTTTCGCTCTGAGCAGATACACTCTTTTGGATCTCAGTATGCCAAGGGAAAAGGGTAACTTTTGGTAAGGGGTGGTCACTTTGGAATTCACTTTGACCTCTGCCTTGCTTTTGCAGATGGAGTTTTGTTTGTCCAAAAGATTGTAGTTCTCTGCAAGGAAAAATAAGTAATTGGAATGGGGTGTCTTTAGATTAGTATTCTGACAGGCACCTTTTCATACTCATCTTCTTGCTAATGAGAAGATATATAAATATTTTATTAAGCTACTAAAAGATGGAGAACATTGTCCTTAATGAGACATGAAGTAGAAAAAATTAGACTATCAGTCTTTCCATAATTTGAAACAGTGAAAAATGTTATCTGTCTTCTACTAACAGGGGTTCACAGTATCTATAATCGTATCAGCAAACTGAATTTGTATTCTGTTATTTTCTTATTTAAAGCTTGTTTTGAATCTGTGCTTCTTGTTTGCTTTCTAGAGGAATTCTCAGTCTTAGTGTGTCACAACATATTTACTGCTTTGTTCTAATAAGAAAATTAAGTTAATACATACTTAAACTTAGCTAAGTTTTTGGGATAAATTCAAGTACAAAACTTAGCTAGGTTTGTAGATAATTTAATAAGTAGTTAAGCAGATTATTTCTTACATGTGATTGCCTTAGAGCTTATTTTTATATTTGCACATTTCTATTATATAATAAAATGCTGAATTGCACTCTACTTTTATGCAATGATTTTATTAACTTGAATCAAAAAAAAGTTCATGAAATGTCACTTTTTCTTTAATTTCTTCATTATTTAAATAAGAATATCTTAATTGTGGTGTATAAGGAAATAAGCAAGCTTATACAATTGTTTTTAGCTGTGAAATTTGAGCAATGACTTGAAAATTCTCTCATACTATGTACTTCATGAATATATGTGGTTTTAATTCATTTTCAGTGGTGCAATGGCTTGTTAGAACTTGAAATATTTTTCACCTAAAATTAAATAGCTAATAGACATTTTTTCTACATAAAGGAATATGAAAAAACAAGGTTGTTGGAACAAGAACTATTGCTTTGTAGAGAAAAACATCGTTGAGAGTATGGGTAAAAATGTGATGGGTAGGAGAGATGTCTGCTGTGGAGGTGGTTATGGAGAACCTCAACCAAAAGGCCTGCAGCAGCTTCAGAGATGAGCAAGTTGCGAAGTGTCTCTGAGCTTTTACGCTGGTGCTTTTTTATTATTATTTCAGTGGATCAAAAGCACAAACGCAGTTTTTGGGACTTTTTTCAGCTGTCAGCCTGTGTATGACTTGAATTTTGAGGGTCTTCTCTGAAAATTCCATTGTATGGAACGTACTTTATGAATTTGGAGCAGTCGAAATCTCAGTGTTCATCCGGGAAAGGTGATTCTAGACGTTGGTCTACAGAAACCTCAGCTTTCTGTCCTCCTCATTCTGTCCTGTCTGTGCTTCTGGCTCACAGTCACATACCCTGTGTGCTCCATACTCAGGATATTGGAGTTTCTGCATCTTTTGAAATACAGATAGCTATTATCATTCTTCCTGTCATTACTGCTTCCTTCTACCCCGTGCTGTTATTTAAATGTTGGATTTAGTTATATGTACTAGAGTACATTTTTATTTAGTTACAGAATTGTGCATGAATTATCCATGATAATTTTCTGGTCAGATTTAGACTCTGAAAATTGTTTAGTGCTCTTTACTAGTGTCACATATAAGACTTGGTGATCAAAAGCTCCCTCTGTACTTTTCTTTTTAAATGGAGTTCCCTTTGCACTTTGAAATTCTTTAAAAGTAGCCGACAGTTGCTGATAAAGTAGTTGCCATGAATGACAACTGAGAATACTGTTATTTTTGCTCTGAAGATACCAGATGGGAATTATGTAAAGTGTAGTTAACTGAAGCCTTCAAAAGACATGCACATTTGGGTAGCTAATTTTGCAAGTGCTTTTTTGTTGTTGTTTTATTTTTTTCAACATTGCAGGAGGTCTGAGGAGAAAAGAAGGAGATCACAAATGCTTCATCTGTTGCTTGATTATAGTCCTCTGGAGTCTTTGATAATTTTGATATGGGCTGACTTGGTCTTTTGAACCTTTATTCATTAATTAAACTTTAAAAGTTAGCATCCTGAATTGGGCAGGACAGGCAATATTTTGTGGAGTAGAATCTCAGTGTTCATCTGGTATTCAGTAGAAAAACTACTGGATCTACTTTTCTGAAGCTTGTTTCGATCTCTTGCACATCAACTTGGTGTTTGGTTTACTCTATCATTATACTCTGTCAAGAAATGGATTTTTCCAGCCTGATGTAGTGAACAAAACGTTAGTAGCTGGAAAATATCTGGTATAATTTACTAAATATTGTCATTTGATTATCATCACATAATTTTATAGAATGTATTTCTCTGGCTGCATCATTAATAATCATTAGGCTCAGTAAATCAATTACAGTGTAAATGGTGATAATGATTTTTAGTATTTATATTGTAAAATTAGCACAGTTTTAGATGTTCTTTTGAACATATTAAAAAGAGTGATGAAATGGCATATTTAACCAGTTTGAGCAGTCAAAAATTCACAAGCAGCAAAGAGAAATACTTTCTAGTTGGTGGAAATTTAAAGCTACAGAAACAAGGAAGCAAAACTCGTAGCAGATCTTATTTTACTCGAAAATTCCTCATTGTTGATCAGTTTTACTAAGTATCTTTTAAAACAGTTAGGAGTGCAATTCCACAGCATTCAGAGAATTCCAAAGGGAAGTAGCTGTCTTTATCAGGATTTCTTCAGTTAACATAATAGTAATGTTACTTGAGGCACAGATTTTTTGATAGATTCCCCCTACCCTTTGCCCCCAACTTTGCCTTGGTAGAGAGTATTGGATTTTACAGTTCAAAGTGTATCTGTTGTTTGTCGTTCCTGTGTTCTGTTGCAGTAATTACAGAATCACACAATTGTTAATGGATATATGAACAGCAAAATAGGAAGCATATATCCCCTCTCAGCCTATGTTCTATGTGCCTGTCTTGGGTTAAATTATAGTAGGACTGAGTAGCAGAAGCTGCTGAAACTAATGTTCTGTAGAGAAGTTGTGGATTTTTTTCCTCTAAGGTTCAGAATTTGTGTTCAGTCTTTAAAATTTCAGTATATTAGGATCATAAATTTCAAATTGGTCTTGCCAAAAAGTAATTTAAAAAATTCACCAGATGAAATAAAAGTGTATTAACCTGGTTTATACAGAAAAAGGGAGAAATATATTTTTTTTCTGCCATAATGTGATTCTAACAGCTTTTTAGTTTAAAGGAAATGTGGGCAGTTATACCTACCAGGGGTTGAAAAAAATTCATCAAGGAAATGTTCTGAATTCAGGAACAGTGCCATTTGTGCTCCATCAAAAATTGGTTCTTATGTGATCAATTTTTTAGCTCTTGAAACTGATCTACTGGCTCGATTTTACTTTGTTTTAAGTTGTGCAGCTTCGATACTGTTCAGTATTCATGCTTTGGTAGCAGATTAAACTGGAAGTGAAACTGTAGAAAAAGCAGAGACTTGTGTATTTAGCCAATAATGTGGAAAGAACATACAGAAAATGAGATGTGGAGTTAGGAGGTGGGTGATCAAAGCTCTGATGTGCTTTTTGTCCCTCAGATTCCTTTGGCTATGCTGAGTTGGCATTTCAGAATATGCAATCCTCTGTTTTCTGCTGATT
Source organism: Caprimulgus europaeus (assembly GCA_907165065.1). The sequence continues at coordinate 14,324,108 of OU015540.1, read as the reverse complement.
TTTTTTTTTTTTTTAAACAATAATGCCATCAGATTTGATAGGATAATCTTTGAAATGGAAGTTTGAAATAACTACAGCACTCTCTTCTCCTGGGTCAACACATCTCCTACTTTATTAATTGAACTGGAACATTAAAATTTTACCAAGTGTCAAATAGTTGAAGGTTGCTATCAAAAAGATGGAGGATTCTCCTTAGGATTGAGAGATCCATGTTGGTATGATTTCTAACTCTTGAGAGAGGCACGTCTCTGAGGCATTTTCAACACTGGTGTAATTGTTCACTTTTTCACTGGTGAAAAGAAGAGCTGTTGACATCCAACCAAATTTTGATTAGAAAATTAAAACCAAACAAAAAGGTGTGTTTTTCCATAAAATACATAATTAAATTGTGGAATTGCAGTGGGTTGTTTCAGAGGCCAGAAGTATGAGTTTCAAAAACAGGGTGGATGAGTTCATAAGATAAAAATCTCATGGTTATGAAATGGCCTGAAAAGAGCTTCTCGTTGTGCTCCTCAGCTGCTGGTTTTTTGAACCTGGTTATCATACATCAGGCCTGGAACACGGGGTTCGGAGGCAGAGCAGTGCTGATGGGTGTACATGCGTTGTGTGTACAAAGTGTAGTTTGCACACAAGACGTAATTCACCTTCCCAAAGGTTTTGGTTCAGACTGCTCTCCGACGGTCTCACTGCATGACTCCGTGCCTGGGGCTCTGATTCCGTCCTTCACAAGGCAGAGAGTGGGCTCGGTAGTCAGCGCCCTAGAGACAGTAGAGGTGCTTCAGTGCAAGGCAGGGTTTTACAGTAGATGAACTTCTCTCAGCCAGTGTGGTAGGGAGCCTGCAGCCTCAAAACTGAAGGCTCAATTGGTGTGTTTAAGTAGAAAAGTTGTGTGTGTAGACATGAGGGAAAATGGGAGCTATAGAGGTTCATGGGAGGTTTAATTCCTGTACAGCTCCTAAAATTCATAGTATGATGCTTGATGCTTCATTCCTACTGTATTTTCTCTGTTGAACAGATGACTTAACCTGTCTAATGAGTGAGAAATTGCAGATTATAAAACTAATAAAGATAATAGCCTTAGAAAAATTGCATTTAGATGGCTAGGTTGTTCCTTTAATTTCTGTACTAGTTTAAGAAAAGGAGGAAGAAACTGATTTTCTTATTTTCCGATGGATCCAAATCCATTTCTAAATTACCTTCTTGTTACATTGACCTTTTGCCTTTAGATTACTTTGGTGCCTCTCTCTTACAAATGCTGTAGCTCATTTTATGCATTCATCTTTCATTCACATCTATGAGGGGGAACAATTTTCCAATCAGTATGTACAGTGAAAAATTTTTTTAAACAAATACAGTAGCTATGATATTTCAGTTGCATACTGAAATATTTTCACATACTATACAGTATTACATGGAGAGATTATCTACACTTCAATAAAAAAAAAAATTATTAGACAACTAGGTAATCAATATTCCTTGTTAATTCCTTAGTGCCCATTAATCCATACACAAAACCACAAAATCTGTGGTCACAGCTGGAGGGGCGTTTTGGAGAGTGAAGGGACCTTGTGGAGTTTTTTGTTTGGTTGTTTTTGGTTCTTCTTTTCCTACTGTGTGGCGTGGCGTGTCTCCTGACCACCTGAGTACCGAGGCAGGGTCATCCTTCTGCTGAAAGATGACAAGGACATTCGTTCTCAGTGAACCTGCTCTTGGCACTTTAGTGTTCATATAGGCCAAAGCATCTGTTTTGGGGGAAAATAGCCAAGAAAAAGTAGGAGGAACAATATATCATCTGTATGCTTATTTCAAAAATACATATATGTTTGCAGTGAAACACTTATGTGAAAAAGTAAACATTCTGAATTCAGCAGTCATTCAGGAGAAGAGCCCGTACTGTGTTCAAACCACACCAGCAGCTTCATCAGCAACTCTTATTTTGGATTTGTCGGGAATATATATCGATCACATAGATTTCAGTTACTTAAAATACATTAATATTTCTGTGGCTGTTGATCTACTTGACACGATATAAAGGGATATTATTAGATAAATAATATTTACAGTTAAACAATTCAGTTTTAACAGTTTCAAACTGTTAAAATTTACAGTTTTGACAATTCTTACGATGGTGGTTAACCTGATTTTGCTCCTAAAGTGACGCTTTCCCAAATTAGTTAAAAAAGAAGTATAATTAGATTTTCAAAGGATTCTTCAGAAGATTGCACACAATCTAGAAAATGGAAATAGCATCTATTTTCCCATTTTGCATCAGAAAGTGAAGATGGATTCAGAGGATCCAACTGTGTTGCTCTTTGAATTGAGCATGGCAACTTTTGGTCATATAGAAAAGGAGTTTCAGATTTGACCTGTAGATCAAAATGGTGTTATGTATAGGAAACTTAAATGTTTTCATGCTTTTCAAACTGAAATTTTTATCTAATGTAAATTTGTATTACCATCTTCAAAAATTAAATACTTACTTGCCTCCAAATTAATTCTTAACCTGATATTTTTCTAGACGTCAGTAACAAATTCCTGTAGAGACAGCTACATACTTCTACATGACAGATTCATGTCTTAAAATTGTATACATCTTTTCCAAAAATGCTACATGTTTTTAATGTTGTTTTGTGCAATTGTGATGTTCAAGGACATAGGCAAAAGATCAACACTCAGGTAATTTTGCATTATTGGGCTGAAGAAAACGTATGTTTGGAGAAATTAGATGAGTTGTAGGGCACACAAGGGCTTGGTTTCTGTGCTGTGCAGAGACGTGTCTTTGTGCCTTTAAGTACTTAGAGTGTATTTAAGAAAAGAACAAGTAGCTCATAAAGGTGAGAGAACAAAGAGAAGTGGGGAAGTTTCATATACTCCAGTCCATAAAGCTTTATCAGCAAGCAGTACCTATTCCCTCAAACACATCTTTATTAATGAGAAAAATCACGCTTTTTTTGGAAAAGAAGCCTTCATGAAGCTCCTGATAGCCTTGAAAATTGTAAATGAACATAAGCAAACCACTGGAATCAGAAGGAAGAGGAGATTGGGTATCCGCTTACACAGCCGGATGGTGGGTGGGTGTGTGGGAGGGCACACACAAGAGTCCCTTCCAATCCACATTAAAAATACAGCAGTATTTTTACAAGCAGGTTTTTTTTTTAAATTTTTAAATTTGTCAGTTCAGTTTCCAAGTCTTGTAAACCTTCCTCTTAAAGTCTGTCTACTTTTAGCTAAAAACAAGATGAGTAAGCTCCCCAAAGTCTCGAGAAACTTGATTTTAAATTTCTGATCAGATGGATTTCCTGTTTGACTCTAGACAAACAGCCCTGAGGCTGCCCTGAGGCAACAGAAAAAGATGCAGACAACCCTGTCTTCTCCTGGTGTGTGCTTGTAGCTTGTAGACACAATCCTCTGTTGGTCCAGAAATGTTAGTAAATAGAGATTAAACTATTGCTTTCATAAATAAAGCTCTTGTTTTACATATTTGACTTGGCAACTTTTGAAGCCATTAAAATCCTGGAATTGGTTTCTTGATTTGGTGAGGCTTCAGCACAAGTCCTTCAGTTTCAGGGGACAAACTTAGTAAAGACTTGAATGTCACATTCTAAGGTTTCATTTTTCATTTATTTTCTTCTTTAGTAAGTATTACTGTGTGGTTAATTTGTTCTCTGGGTTGGATAAAATAGAACTAATATGAAATTCAAATGAATTCGTCTGCTGACAGCCTGTTTGTTAGCAGCAATAATGAAACAGAATGGCTAATGGATAGTGAAAAAAGATTAAATATTATCCTCAATAATTCAAGGCTTTGATATATTTAAGCACTTAAAAATATCCAGAAAAAATCCAAAAGCTTAGAATTTGACTATATACTTTTAAACTTTAAATATATATATTCTTATTTTGTTTAATATCAGGTTACCTTTATATGCTTTAGTCATTAAAAGGAATCAGTTTCACTTGTAAAAAATTTAAACCTGAAAAAAACCTACCACCTTTTATTTTTAAATCTACAGCCTTTTTATGAAACTGTAAAGCAGTGTTGTGAAGAAGAGACATAATTTGTGTTAGCACTTGTTGGGATGGCAAGGGTACGTGTGAAATACCCGAGTGACCTGCCAGTGCAATCGAGTCATCTTTCATAGGGACCTTGATCAAGGTTTTACAAGGTTATTTGCTTCCACCTACTGACCATTCTTGATATTACAGACAAAAACAATTCAGGGGGTACTTAAATACCTTCCAGTCTCATCTTTCCTCTTCTGATACACACCATGGGACTAGTGTGTGTACCCAGGAATTCTGTTTGTCTTTTGTATTTACTTACTTTCACATGAAAAAAAAGGCTGTTAGAAATGCAAATAACTTTAGAAAAGTTCCTTAGCCTGTAGAGTTTGCTTATTTCTTGTGGTTTGGTTGGTTGATCTGTTTTGTTTCTGGTCTTTTCTGTTATGATAGGCAAGTAGAGGAAGGAGGTTTTGGATAGCAGGGAGATAACAAGCTGAAAAATGTCTGATAAAGTACTCAGCCATGTACAGATGTTAGTTTTGTTAGCATGATTAATTGCTACTTGAGGATATTGATTTCACCATTTCTGTTTGCAATTCAAAAAGTAAAGACCAAATGTCATGCAGTGTCTTGCTACCACAAATGATTACTTTTGCTTTCTAGAGCTTCTTTTTCACTTCTGTTCTGTGACATTTGTGTAAAGCTAATATTGGATAAAGGTGGTAGATACTTTCCGAAGGGCCTAGTGTGTGAAACTTATGCATGATCAAGGACAGCACAATTGAGATGAAGGAAGGAAGCCTTCTCAGGAATAAAATGAATATCATATCTGATGTATTTTATGCTATGCACTTGTACATCTTGCTGTAGATCATCAGTTGTCTGCAAACCAGTGTGGAAAGAATTGTAGCTCTTGGTCTCACTTTTCTGTCTGGTAAGCCATAGTACTCAATGCAATCATAAGTTTAATATCAGTTGGTCACTGAGGTGGGAATATTTAAAAGCTGCCTTTCAGAACTGTATGCCTGCAAATACAGGGGTGAGCATAGTTTCACCATCTCCATTAATGCAATTCTACTGTTAAATAGTTGTATGACACTTCGTTCAACTCTTAAAAGTTGTGTTTGTCCTGTGTGGCTCTTCATGTTCTGCTTAAAACCTTGTTTTATTTCCTTGTTGCTGCTACCCAACATAACAGACAAAAAATGGCAATTTTCTGTTTTGCTGCCACATAAAAAAATAGAGCTTTTAATATGTTTATAATAATATAATTTAACTGGCTGCTATGCAGTGACATGTAGAGAAGAACATCATGTTGGTTTTAAACTGAAATGGATAAGAATTTTCTACCTTAGTGGCATGGTATGTCTATAATACATTTTTTCCATCTTTCTCATGAAACATCCCATGAAGTATTCTATTGATATATAATTTATCTAAAATAATAATTCTTCAGGAGGAACAGATTTTGATTGGTTTTAACTATTTTTGTGATGTAACAATGTTAAAGAAAGTGCCTGATGTATTGTTCATATCTATAGGACATTACACTTGCTTTACAGCAATGGTACCTCTTAACCTCAAATAATTAACACAGTTGGGAAATTTGCAATAAACATGCTAAAGTGACAGCGCTTTGTCATCTTGCACTTAGAAAAACTGGCACAGATGTCTCCCAGGGAAGAATGTTCTGTTTTCTTCTTACTCTGAGCTTGACAGATGATTCATTTTGATAATTTTTCTTTAAAGCTGAGTTTCTGTGTATATTTTTTCTTTAAAATAAGTATATCTAGGACGTAGATGATGTATAGTCAAATATAAATATTTAACATATATTTGATTAAGTGAATAACTTCACTGATTTAAAGAATTATAATACCAATTGCTTCAGAAAAATATATTTGCCTGAGTAATTAAAGGTTAAGACGCACATGCATGTCCCTTACATGAAACACTCTTGTCACTCAAGGATAAATTCTGTCTGAGTTCAGTTACAGTTGGTAACAAAGTAGTTAACTGCTTTTCTACCATAAAACTTCATCATAGACTTTCTGCAGACATCAGATGCACAACAAGCAACTCCTGCAACTGTTTCTGCAGAAGTGACAAACTATTACTATTGTTTGTAAATATTAACCTGTCACAAATCACAGTTTATTATTCAGCTAATAAATTTGCAAATTACTGATTTTAGAAGAGACTCATTGATTGTCTCCTGTTATTTCTTTTTTCCCCTACTGCACAGATTTCTACTGTTGACATTATTAACTCCTAAACTGGTTTAACCTCTTTGGACTGAGGATTCCTAACTTCTTCTTTAGTTCTTTTTTAGGTAACCTGTCAATATCCTTAGTTATACTCCATATGCATTTGTGTGTATTTCAGCCATTGGTAAAGAAGAATCCTATTCAGGAAGTCAGGCCTCATACAGTGTTATGTATTAAATGATCTGGTTCTGATAATGTACACAAAACAAGTTTGTAAAAAATAATTTAGGCAATATTCTAAAATTAATATTTGGAATACCAGAAACAACCAAATAACAGTGAACCCTGAATTTTTGTGGTGTTTTTGTTTTGGTTTGGGTTTTTTTTGTACAGAAGTCCAAATTCAGGTCGCTACTATTGAAGACATAGAGCCCTTTCTTTATACAAATCTGACTTTACAGAATTTCAAAGATAAGTCAATACCACTCTTGCTTGCTGGCTTCAATATCCAGTAACACTGAAACCACACATATGTAGTTTTCATTGCTAATGGTGCAATGGTTAGTTTGTAAGATGCACTTTCCATATCTTTGAACAGAAAGCCAACTACTATGAGATGAAATGATTGTCTGGTGTTCTGGGATAAAACACAGAACAAATTCTGTCATTTGATTTTCAGCCTGTATCTTTTCCTTATGGCTGGTACCAGGTGACATCCAGCCACATTGTCCCTTTAATTCCTGATTGCAGCATTGAGAGTCTCAGCTGAGTTGGCCTCAACTGTTTGCAGCTGGGCTGCAGGCTTCATTTGTAGCTTTTGCCTTACTGGTCCTAGACAACCACATAAGATAAACCGTGCTGGGAGGAAGGTGGTTTTTGTTTTATCCAGGTAAAACTGCGTTTTTAATTCACATTGAGTAATGACTGTTTATGAACCTAGGTTTCTTAAAAGTTGCTTTTAACGGGAAGTGACAGTGGTAAAATAGCAAACTTAAAACTTCTATAGACAGCAGAAGGGATCACAGTACTGTGAGATCTTGAATAAGTTATATTTATTATACTGAGAGCTTGTAATAGCTATGACTAGAATCTGGTAGGAGCTACCTTATTCTGCTTTCAGTTAATTTAGGTCAGTATGTGAGATAGAGCCACCCTTGTCCTTGGTAATATGAAAATATGTGATTCATTTTTTATTAACCAATAAATATGTTAAAGAACATTCCATTATTTCCAAAAAGTGTCTTAGGGCACAGCTAGCAGGTGCAGATCATTGGTGTTAATGGAGTTTGAATTCATTCTTCTGAGGCAGAAAGCCTTTTTAAAAGCTGAGCTTTTTTATCTCACTCACCAAAAAAACCTTAATGTAAATATACAAACAAGCTCAGGAAGTCAGCATGTAGGCAGAGGTAATATTTCCTTATCCACCAAATGGGAGGAGACCCATGGTGAGAGACTGTCTGGCTGCCAGTAACTCACGCTTGAAAGAAAATTCTTGAGTGTTGCATTCCATGCAGTACAGTCTGGATCCCCATGAAAAGTAGTTAGAATATAAAGAGTATTCGAGGTACTGATTCATACTTGCAACTAATGAGAATAACAAAGATTGTTGTTGTTGGAAATACACTGCTTAAGAAGTGACAGAGAACTCAGTATGCCTAATGAAAACATCTTTAATATATCTTGCTGTGAATAAAAGTGTGTTTTAGGTTTTTTTTCAGGAAATCTTGAGCCATCTTACTTGATTGAATTATTTAATTTTTTTAATATTTATGAGTGTATGGCTTAGGTAAAGAGTCGTTGGCATTGAAATAATACCAGTCCTTTGTTTAAGATGAATAGACATGATGTTGAAGAAACATAACTTCTTTATTATTTGTTTTCACTTTTAGTTGGAGCTGCTATTAGCTATAAGCTTTAAATTTGTAATTTGGGATTTATGTAGCAAGTAACTCTAGCCAGTAATGTGAAATCTGATGAGAGTAGTTCTAGCTTCAGTAAGAGGTCGGGGAAGGACTTACTTTTAACAAAAATTGTCCCACATCTGTATGTCTTTTTTTTTTTTTTTTTTTTTTTTTTTCCCAATAGAAGTCTCTAAAGTTGCAGTATGAAAGCAAAATTAGCTTCCAGGAATACCCTCACTAGAAAAGTAAAGTTGAAAACAAAAGACATGATAGGTCACTTGTCTGCAGTTTCCTGACTTGAACTATATTTGGCTTACTCAGTTTACAGTAGTAACTTGTTGTACAAAGGGATAATACGGAGAAATAAACGCCTTTCAGGCTATCATTTTTGTGATAATGATGATCTCTGCATGTCTTCGGGTCTGTGGGCAAAATCCAAAGGTTCAGTGAGAGGCAAAATACCTTAGGAATAAAAGGAACTTAAGTTGGGTGTCATTAGGTTTAAGATTATTTGTTTGACTCCAGAAGAAAACCTAAGTCCAAAATACGTCTGTGTGTGTATATATATGTATACACACACACATACATATACACATATTAATATTAAATAGATGCTTGCTTATTCTTGCATGTTACAGTGAGATTAACACAAATATCTTCAACATATCAAGTCCTAGTTAGCACTCTTGACACTGTTCAAGCAGGGTTTTCCTCTGCAATTTACCTATATATATTTTTTAAGCTACCATGATTAATTAAAAAAGAAAAAAAAAGAAAGTGAGCAAGCAATTGTATTTTCCTCAAGATGTAAGGAGAAAAAGCAAACATATACTATAAAGCAGAGATCATATTTTTGTCTTATGAGCTGGCTGCACTATATTGAAATTGATTTGTTTTTTTATGATATTTCAATCCTGTCTTTAAGTTTATGCTTGTAAATAAAGTTTAATAAACCTTACTTAAAGCCATAATGCTAAACGCTGTACATTTAAATAGAATACATACACAAAAGTAACAATTTGTTACCATGTAGTAGGTTGAGAATAATTTTTCAGACTTTGTCCTTTCTTCATTCTGAGTTATTCCCACAATCCTGGTCAATTGTGACATCAACTTCTCTGTTTGTCTTTTCAGGATACTAAAGCAGAGTGCAGTTCCTGTGTAGAAACTGAGGACAGAAAAGTAAGTGACTTGTTTTAATGTAATTTGTCAGGCAACTCTAGTAAGTAGGTTTGTTTTATTTGGTTGGGTTTTTGGTTTTGGTTTTCTTTAATTAAACCATGTGAAATTATTTTACGGTGTTTTATGTGTGTATGTTTTATAAAGTTTTCTAAAAATAACTTTTCTCTGTTTTAACTTCAACATTTTCAAGAATGAAGGGAGGGAATTATTTTGAGCTATACAGAAAGCTATTAAGAATTTAGTTAAGATACTAAACTGTGGATGTAACTGCAAGAGAAAGTATGCTATATCTTAGACACCAAGCAGCTGTTACTACTCTCCATTCACTGAAGTCTTCTATACCAAGAGAGGTTGAATTACTTGAATTTAAATTAAGTCAATGCTGAATGTTTTACTCTGATGCATATCAATATACAGAACTAGCTTATTGTAGGACAATTACAAGGACAGTAAGCAGAATTTTTTTGACATTTATAAAGCGTATAAGCTTTATCACAGGGCTCAAAAATACTGTAATGATGTTTAACAATGCTTTATGTTAGTAAAGGACTACAAAATGTGTGTCAATAGGTACAGTAACTTTGCTGTATTGTTTTGGGAGTTGAAACATGACCATTTATGTTCCTGTCCATTAAATTTAAGGAATTATCCCTGTTATTTTCACTTCTGATACTTTTTCAGTTCTCTGGGATGTTTAGGGGTTTTGCTGTTGTTTTCAAAAGCATTTTAAAAGACTGAGGCATTCTTACTTTGCTGCTTTTTTCTGTTACTGACTTCATGCCTTCCATAAATCCTGTTGTCCCATGTTAATTTTTTTTCATTTCCAAATTCTCTTGCTTTCTATTTCTGCTTCCTTTTCTAGGCTACATTAAGTTTGAACTAGTGACAAATTATGCCTCCTAATTTCTTGTGTACTTCCATTTTTTTTCTCGAGCATTTTGCAGATACATAGTGAGCTGAATCAAAATTAATCTGGTTAATATGTTCATAGTAAAAAACTAACCAAGAAACAAAGGCTTCACATAGAAGTATATTCAACTTAACATTTTTAAATTGTCAGAAATAAATATCAATCTAGTTTTAAAGTGTTTTCTCACTAAAGAGAGGGAGCTGGTGTGGGGTTTTTTTAAATCTATTTCTACTGAAATTTTAAAATTTGGAGCTAGAATCCAGTTTTGGATTACTAAATCTGTGTAGTGTATGTACTAAATCTCTGTGTGTCAGGTAGTAACAGTGCAAGTGTCGAGCACGTGATGTATAATTTAATATCTTGAACATCAGCTGCTACTCATTTCTGTGAAACTTGGACCATTTAGAGTTCAGGTTCTGAGTATTAGCTTTCATGAAACTGTGTAGGTGTTTAAGTTTAGGTAGATGCTGTTTTATAGTATGCTAAAATGCAGATTGGGACCTTGTAAACACCAAGATCTGACTTTTTTTTGTGTGGGTAGCAGCTGCTGTTCTATTGCTTGAATAATGGGAAAAGTTGTCAAGATCCCGATAAGGTTTGGACTGCAGTCTTATTAATGTATGTGTTTTCTTTTTATTGCAACTTTTATCTAGCAGATGTGTACCAGCCTGTTGCCATTAAACTTTTTTTTTTTTAATTTTGTTAAGATAGGATAAAACAGGATAAAACTGAAGCTGCCAGTGGGATTAAGTGGCAAATTTACAGTCCAGGGATAGAGATTACCCATGATATATGTGATGATCATCAAATAAAAATACATCTATCTTGGTTAATACTAATACATTGTTTCATGTTTATTGAAAGCATAAATTAGAAGTTTAATGTAATTCATAGAATGTGAAGCATTGTAAATAAATATTTTTATTCCATCTACATTGAAATCAAGACAAACTACTGCAATTAAGACAAGCATCATTAGTATCTAATAATTCACACTTCCATAATGAAATATACTGCTAATGAACAATATCATTAGTAATTAATGGAAAATTTTCCCAGTTAACAACAAAATATAAAACTACAAAGTACCTTTTCATGCAATCTTTTTTCCTGAAATCTCTTAATCTTTAACTTCTGAAGTAGAAATTTATGAAACTGTGGCTAAACATTGCCTGAAGACAAACTCAAATTTAATAACTGTAATCATTATTTTGAAATCTATTATTCTATAAATGACCAAATAGCACTTAATTATCCTAACCACTTTATCACTATGATCTCTCTCTCCTTCCATTGTTACTCATACTGACGTTTTTATGTAAGATTCTACTGATATTTTCTCAAAGGATAAAAGCCTTGGGTTTGAGAAAAACAGGTGCCAAGTAGTCCACAGTCAGGTTGTTGTGCATTACTGAATTGTGTTTGCCATTGCCAGCAGTGGGCCCTAAGTGCATGTACCACTCATTTCCTACCTATTCAGTATTCTTTTGTGCCTTTGTCACACCCAACCCATTTTCATGTTTTCAAATATAACTGTGTGAGTTAGAGGCAAAACAAATGGTTGTGGTTGAAGGGAATTAATAAAGGTATTGGCCATTTTGCTGAGAAGGGAGACCATGTGGACTGCTTTACAGTCTTTTTTTCCATTTCATATAACCAAATTCTCCACTCTAAAAAGACTGCTAGTATGGAAAGCTTTTTTTTTTTTGCTTGTTTATTTTTGGTTTGGGTATTTTTTGTTGTTGTTGCTGTTGTTGCTTTGACACCAGCTTTATCACCTCCCATTGCTTGGAAAAACCTGTCCTTAATATGTCTTCCTCATCTTTTATTTAATCTCAGTTCACATCTTTGTTTGGTCTTAACAATTTTTTTCAATTTTTACATTTCTGTTGTCCTTTATATGGGACTAGTGTAGAACAGGAATCTTCAAAAATACAAAAAAAACCCACCTGGAAATCACATTTCTCTCTGTTCTGCTCCATGACTGATGTCTGAACAGAGCACAAAGGGAATATTTTGTTTTACTCTGCAGTTGGGTTTGTCATACCATCAAATTAATTCATGGCAACGCACTGAAACCAAAGCGCTGATATGAAGTTATCTTTTCCTTACTCCCACACCTCCCTTTTGTTATATTTCCATCTGAAATGGAAAACATAAGACATTGAAATCTGAATGGAAAATTAACTTACAGTCACCTTTCTGTGCTGGATAATTTTGTTTCAGCTGTTTTTTCCTATGCTACGAATGTTCTGTTCTTCAGCTTTGGCTTCTTCACTTTTGTTTTATTTCAGCTCACTCTTCAGTAACAGACTCCCTTTTGCTGTAATGTGCAGTGACATTCTCTTCAGTATTCCTTGCAGGCAACACAATGCTGACCGTTAACTAGCAGCTAAGTGTTATTAGCTTGGTGGCTCAAGGTCACTCAGGATTTCTTGCTTCATTTTCTGTTCTTGAGGAGGAAAGTATCTTATGGGGAGAACATTTTTGAGATACATCTTGACTTTAAAATTTACCACTTCTGAGCTCAGAGCGCGGAGACTTTATGAGAGCAATAGACTTTATGAGTATGCATTAGGCCAATAACATGATAGGTCAGTAAGTTAGAAAATTTCCCTGTAGTGACATAATGTTTCATAACTCCCTATTACCTTCTGCAGGTTATGGTATAGGCAGTAATGCTTTTCCTTTTCTGTGCCTGCTGTGGAAAATACTCTATAATTATTTTTTTTTTTTAGTACCTTCTGTCAGAGGATCTCAAAGTAATTTACAAACAAATTAAAAACACCTATGAGGGAAGTACTTACATTTATATTGCTCAAGTTACATATGGGGAAATAGAAGTGTGAAGGGGAGACACAGGCAAGGTTACAAAGTGAGTTTGAGACAGAATGGGAGAAAAAGTATTACAAATTTCCGTATTCTGTGGCTTCTTGCATATTTTTTTAAAATTTATAATGATCATATGAAAATCTTTTTCATTAAAGTTTAAGGGAACACTCATCTTATTAGTAGGAAGAAAATTTATCCAATTTCTTGTTGTTCTTCAGATTACTGTGGGAGGGAATGAATAAGGGTGTGAAATAGTTGTTGATTAAAGAGTTGATAAGAAGCATCATGGAGGGACAGACTCAACTACTGGCATCTTAAGATGTGGATGTATTTATATACTGTTTCCTTTCATTGTAACCACTTTTTCTGCTGTTTAGGACCTTCCTATCAGTGAACATAAGTAAGTGTCATTGTTATTCCCTTGTGAAAGCATCATGCCGTCTGCATTGTTTTGTAGAGGTTTGAGATGCATTTTTCCTCACATTAAAATAAATTACTTTTTTGATGAGGGAAGATCACTGACTCCAATGGATTAGTAAGGAAATGTCTAAATTATGTTTGGTTATAGATTCAGAGGAATCTAAGAAAGTTTTGAATGTTAATGAGCCTTCTGGTGTCTACTAGAGTGAACAAGTGATTTCTATTTCTTCTGCCTCTCTAGCTGTTGTACAAATAGTGAGGGGTATCATTGAACTGTTGTATGACAGGACTACATAGAAGATTGACTGTAGAATTCAGAAACAAGGGTGAGTAACCCAGAAGCACGAATAACGAGCTGTTCCCAGAATAGTACACACCTGTCACAATACGCCAGAGGTTTCCACTGACATCTCGGCTCATGTAAGTCAAATTTACATGATGCTTCTTGAGTCTTCCTTAGTACAGAGCAGGAAGTTTTCAAAAATTCCACACAAGGGTAAAACTATCGAAGGTGGGGAGGGGAGAGTGTTTGTTGTTTGCTTATTAATAGAAAAGTTACTTGAAATCCGTGTCTGCCTTCACCACAATTACTTTAATTCAAGATCTGTTGCACTCAAGATATGCTAAAACTCAGAAACTAATTTGAGTAAAACTCATAGTCTTGAGTTCTTTAGATTTCATTTATTATTATTTATATTACTTTTAGTGTTATTGTTTTAAATCACAGGATTTTTCTTTTCCTTGTTTTAGTATGTGTTCTTTTCATGTAAAATAAATACTTATGGGAAAAATAGGCAGCTGAAACTTGCCACACAGCATTAACACACAGCATTAGTCAGCCTAATAAATACTGGCAATTCTAACGTGAGGAAATACTCGGAAATCCAATCCATTTCCTGGCATGTAGATTGACACAGTGCAAAGTCTTGTTGGAAAGTTTCATAGTATATGAATGATCATAATGTCAGTCCCATTACTGCTCCCTTGTTCTTTCTGTCACTGACGTGCAATTATGGAATTTCACAACTGAAGTGATGACAATTGCTCCTCTGTGTGTGTGTGTGTGTCTGTCTTTCCCCTTAATCCACCTCTATCTAGCAATCTGTAATTTGATAAAGTGGAATTGAAATGACAGACGTGACAGAAGTGCCAAAACAATAATTTGACCTCCCACAGAAGTGTCAACGTGTTCAGCTGCATGACTTTTACACATGCTGAATACGCAGAAGGGACACGGATAGTGTATTTATTATGCTGGAATACCTGTTAAGGCAGTTAGCTAAAAAAAGCCATAGCTACACTGTGTCTTTTTGCCAGTGTGTTCCATCTTTAACCACTGTGTTTTCTATGTCTATAGTACTGTGTCTGAACATGATTGCTATTGCACATAAATTATCTTTTTTTCATTACGAAATTTTTTTCAAATCTTCATTTTGAAGATACTTGGGTAAATCTTTAAATTATAATTCTGTGGCTATGTAGCAAATTAGTTCTTGAAGAGACTATTTATTCTTTACTTTTAAGGACAACTTCTTAATATTAAACCTTTTAGAGGAGGGTGACAAAAAATGAAGAAAAAAAACATATAAAATGTACACCATTTACTTTTTTCAAAGTCCTTTGATACTGATGAAATACTTAGTTCTCATTCATAAAGGATATAAATTTAATCCCTGTCACAGATTAGCCTGTATTGTTAAACAAATTTTATTGAGAGCATCAGTCAGCAAACTGGCAAATTCTAGTTACAGTGTATGCAAAAACTAGAAAATAAAGATGTAGCTATATACTGAAAATCTCAGTTTCATTTGAGAAAAACCTTCTGGAACGAGTGGCTTGCCAGTGAGCAGTTTGAGTAGTTGGTACCTTTGAAATATCAGCTTTTCATTGAGGTAGGCTGGAGTTTAAGAAATCCTCAAAATATTTTTGTTTCAAATCTGATTCCAGTCTGAATCCAATTTAGAAGTTTCTAAGAGGGATCCATGAGCACTAGGGGCTGTATTATTCCCTTTATACAATATAACAGTTCTCTGTTAGTATTACATGCTGCAAAGGGAAAAAAAAAACCCACCCTTTTTTGAAAAACAGTACTAATTTTTATCCTTTGCTGTGAGTAGTAGTCATGCCTTTCAGCTAATACTCCTTTTAGCATCTTTATTTAACACTTTGCTGTTAAAACGTGCTTTTATCTACTATTACATTCCGCACTGATGTTTGCATTATGTGAATTTAAAAACTGAAAAGCAATAAAAATTCTTTTTGAACTTCCTGTGCTTTGAAATAAATGGCATTAGGTACATGAGAACTTCCTGCTAATAACTCCTGAAAAGCTCACTGAGCTGGAAATGGCATTCTGATTCTTATACTTTTATATAAATTAATAATAATTTTTATTTTTGCTGAGATAAGTGATTGCACAAGCTGCTTTGGAATATATATGTACTGTACCTGCATTGCATACAGTGAATTATATTTCACCTGGGGACAAGGAAGGGGACAGAAGAAAGAAACTATTTGGCTTTAATGTTCAGCTTAATGTAAATTTAAAATATAAAGGTTAAAAAAAAAATCAAGCAGAGAGGGAGAATTTCAGTCTGATTTGATGCTAATTATCTGTCAAAATTAACTGAAAAATAATTCATGAGAGACTAAAGCCTTGTTGAACTTTTTACTACATCTAGCCATTAAGTTTTCAACAGGTATAAAAACACAGAGTGGAACTGGCTTTTTTGAAGGTATACAAAAAAGGGGAAAAAACTAGAATTCTATTAATATTGGCATGCTGTGAATGGGAACATGTCTTCGATCTGCTTTGAATTTGTAAATGAAAAAAGCTTTGCAGCAATGGGGCAGTGCAGCTTTTTCTACTGTGCAGTTGTGGTGGTTTCACCCAGAGCATGAGGACTGGGACAGCTCGCTCACCAGTTATGGTCACAGGCAAAACAGGCTCAACTTGGGGAAGAAAAATATATTTAATTTGTTGCCAGTCATCCGAGTCACACAGTGAGATGTAACAACCGCATCTTTAGACACCTTCCCCCCACTCCTCCCTTCTTTACAGGCTCAGATCACTTTGCTCCCCCTTTCTCTACCTTCTCCCCGCAATGGCACAGGGGACAGGGAATGGGAGTTGCAGTCAGGAATTGGAAGTCCAGGAAAAAGATGTTCCAAAGTGAGCTTTCTATGGAGTCATGGACCTCCTCAGGCACAGCTCCCGGCTCCGGCATGGGGATGTCCACAGGCTGCAGATGAGCCTCTGGTCCAGTGCACCTCCTCACCCCTCAGCTCTGGGGTCCACCCCCACTCTGGTGTTGAGTGACTCAAGGGTCTCAATTTCAGTCACGCTTGCCCTTGGGCTTGGCATTCTGCTCCAGCATGGAGTCCTCCATGGCCTACACGTGGGGGTATAAATTATATTCATCAGTGGGGTGTAGAAGAATGGGTGTTTTCTGAACTGAAATGTTAAAATTGCCAACTTGGATTAGCACTCTTCCTAGCAAGATTTTAGCTTTTAGTATTGATCTTGGTCATACGCTGTGCAACCAGTTCCTCTGGTGGGGCAAGGGGCAGTGTGGGCAGTTGGGGTGCCCTGCGTGAGGGTGGCGTGTGTGAGAGTGCCCTGCGTGAGGGTGGCGTGTGTGAGAGTGCCCTGCGTGAGGGTGGTGTGCGCTTTAATGCCAGGAGGACATTTTGGAGCAGGGCAGCTGCGGCTGAGCCACGGTGGATTTGCAGGGCAGAGCCGCGGGGTCCTGCAGGGCGGGCTGAGGCGCGGGGGACCTGCAGGGCGGGCTGAGGCGGCTGGAACCGGTTCGGACCGGCTGAGGGCAGGTGCTGGCTCCCGCCCGCCCCCTCAGCTGAGCAGGCGCTTCCCGCCCAGCACTGAGGCTCCCTCACAGAGGAAAGGGAGGCCGTGTGTGGGAGGCCCAGGAAAGCAAACAAAAACAATTCCATGAGCAGCAGCCCAGGTTTTGAAGGGCACACGCTGAAGTCATCAGAAGTACAGCAAGCCTGCGGGTTGTGTTCTGGAGACTACAGGTAGGCCGTTTGCTTTTATAGATGAAGTTGTATTACATGTCTAGACAAGTAACTACAGAAGAAGCTAGGATCCTTACTAATGAAGGGGTGTCAAAGCCACCATGTTTTTAATGGTTTTGCTTTTAAAATTTTATTTTTTTGTCTTTTTTTTTTTAAAAAAAAAGAGCTTTTTGTCTCTCTCTCTCTTTTTTTTTTTTTTTTTTTTTAAAGAACTTTTTTATGCATTTACCACTTGGTAAGAATTCAAAGGCACATTAACCAAAAACATAGCTGGACATTAGAGAGACCTTTATTTAAAATAAGAAATACACATATTTCATACAAATTAACTAGAAACCATATGCTAAACAGCAGTTTAAAAAGTCTGTATTTCAGCAGCAGCTAGCAGAGGCTGAAGACAACTTAGACTATTTCTTTCTAGCTTGTACACATGCTTGTGTGGCTGTGCATTTGGAGATGCACACCATCTCATGCTGTCATCTTGTCACAGAAGCAGCCAGGATTGTGCATTGCAAGGTGATAAAGTTGCTGTAATGTGACCTTATATTCAGTTTCTTTCTAAGAGCCAGGGCTATTTTAGTAGACAGATGCTTCCCAGCATAGAAGTTGAGTAGAGCTTTGCCTGCAACCAGTAGCTATTTTGACTTCTTTTAACTCTCATATTGAATTTTCATTATGGAATAAAGTTTGGAATTTCAAGAATGGGGAAATTACAATTATAGACTTTAATGATTAAAAAACCTTTTCACTTAATCAGTTTGAGCTGAGCAACATGTTCCTAGTCACTACCTAGTTTAATAATTTTGGACTCCATTTTTTTTTTGGACATAGGAAAATACAATCTCTATGTCACAGGATGTTAGTAGTCTTGGATATAATTGTTTAACTTTTTAATTGGATAAACTCTTTAAAAATTTTAATGCTAAGGTCAGTTTTGGGAGAAGGTAAAGGGGAAGGGAAAAAGGTATGTAGAAAATCCCTCTTACATTGCTTTTACATACTTAAATAATTGGCTCAAGTTTTAGAGTGCTGGGCATTCAGCTTAAATCTTTGTTAGAAACTCTCATTATTGCCTTCATTTATTCTTGCTCAAAATGTACTTTTCTGTGTATGGAAAAAGGTATCATCAGTTCATTAAGCTAGGTAAAATCTAGCCATGATGCCAATAAATGGAGCAGGTCAGTGTTTGGTTGGATATGGAGCAGAAATACACAGCAGAGTAACTCCTAAGAGAACTTTATATAATGAGGCCACTGTGGGAAGCCACTTAGTGTTCTGCACTGATAGAGAATGGAAGAATTTATCTAGCTGATAAAGAGTATTTGTTCTTGCAGAAAGCTCCCAGATGGTAATATTTTGAAAATATATACTCTTCTTACTTCTGTCATGCATCAGGCTTGTTGATATGCATTTTATTAACGTTCCTGATGTTGTTTCTTTAAACTGAGGTAAAGAGATATTTTCCATTAATTTTCTGTTCCCAAGTTTTGGGCAATGCATTCTGATTTTCTCTTCAAAATTGCAAGACAGCATTTCTTATATTAAGTGATACACAGATTGCACAGTAACTAGTTAAACTTACCAGAACAGCATGAATAGAACACTTGCTAACTTGTCTTTTTCAGTTCTTCAAAAGGTAAAATAAATATACAAGTTTTAATTCACAAATATGTACAACTTCTGTGGTTAAGTCAAAGTTTTAGAAAATGACAGATGTTCCTAAAAGAGATAATATAGGAGTTGAGGTGCCATAAAATAAATAAAATATTTTTTCCTTGAGTCTGTAGGTGTAGGTAGTAAATCTGGGATGTATTTTCTGAAGTACATTGGACTTGGAAATGTTTATTTTCCATATAGAAACCTCAATTCTTGGTGTGTTATCAGCGCTGTTTTAGGGAAAATCTGTCAGGCGTGCTCAAGCTCCTGAAACTGTTCACAAAAACAAATAGCAACAGCAGAACAGGGTTCGTATGGCCAGTAGAAAGCTGTGCTTTCACCTTCTTCTAGGGCAGCAAGCTTTTGTTCATACATATAGTATGTATTTACTTATATTTGAAAGGAGTCCATAACTCTTTGAACTGTCTCCCTTCA
This sequence comes from Caprimulgus europaeus, assembly GCA_907165065.1. The sequence continues at coordinate 14,304,525 of OU015540.1, read as the reverse complement.
CTGCCAATGTTTCAACACTTCCTTGGAAAGCAGAGGACAAGTTCACAGGCTGTTAGTGAATAGGGAAAGCCTTGTGCCATTTGTATTTGTGTTTTGACTTCTACTATCATCTGAGCAGAAATAGATCAGATGGCTTTCCAGGAGTACACGCGTGGCAAAATTACCAGTGGCAGATAATTTTCATTATATTTGAAGGGGACAGACTGAATCAGACCGTTGTTTTGTTTGCCAAATTAGTATCTGGGATGTAATCCAACCTGATTAACAGGATGGCTATGATTGCATCATGAAAGGGTAAGCAGACATTTGGAAGGCCTTTTTTATACCTGCTGGCTCTATTACTTTCCCAGTAGCTTGAACACATGCAAGAATATGCTCCTATCCAGTAATCCAATTAATTTCTCATTGATTCTAGTTTGTCTTTTTATGTTGTTTTGGATCTCTTGCCAGATAAATCTTTTCTCTGTAGCAGTAGATTGCTTTTTGCAGCTGCCTGGACGTCTGGTACTGAGCAGTTTGATCAAAACTTCTGAAGTCAGTTATTTCAGAGCTGACTTCTTCACTAGGGATGCAGAAAGTCTTTTTCTCTAATGAAGCCTGTTATTAAGAGAGCACTTATGCTTAAACATATATCTGTGTTTGGAAATTTTAATATATGTGCATGTTTCTGTTGTCTTTGAAAGACTGTTGATGATTCTTATGTAAGGACTAAATTGAGTTAATGTTGGTTTGTTTTGTTTTTTTTTAAATTGTAATGGATTTCTTCCTTTTTTTCCCTTTTTTTCTTTTAATAGATACCCAGGGAAATATTAAAATAACCAGTGTACAGTGATGTCTCAATATGGCATACTTGCTATCTAACAACTTTTTTAAAAAATTGGGGGTTATTTGTGAAATTTTTTTGTCATTATTATACTTAGTGTAAGTGTTAAAAGAAGCATGCTGGTGTTCAAAGTCTAAAAGTAAAATATTCTTTCCCTCCACCCCATCAGCAGACTAATGTACAAAAGAAAGTTAATATCCTTTTTAATTTTTTTCTTTTTTATTTTTTCTTTTTTTTTTCTTTTTAAGATTTAAGATTCAGTGCTGTTATGCAAAAACACTGCCTCAGAGATTGATCTTAGTGAAAATTAGTTGTAATTTGCAATTGTCGGGGCTAGGAACTGGGTACACTTGATGGCCACATGGGTTATTAGTACTGTCGTGGGCCCTGTGCAGGTACCATGGGTCCTGGGCAGATACAGTCCTGTTTGGACTGTTCTTTTGGTCCTGTGACACAAATATCAACGTGGAATGGAACTCAAGAAATAGAGGCCAAAAACTTGTTCATCTTATTTGTTATGTATTTGAGTTCTAACTTACCACTCACTGCATTCAGCAAGAACTTTATTGTTCTGTTCAGCTTATTCATGTCATTGAGCACTGAGTCAGACCAGAGCCAGAGGCTGGCATGCTCAAGTCAAGACTTAAATGGAACATATATACCAAAATCAAAGGGCTTTTTCTGCTCCTGTGGAAGATTACTGCATTACAGCTCAGTGGTTCTCCTTGGGAGTTTGTCTGGGATTGCAAAGTTTTATTTTGAACGAGGACCTGAAAGGGCTTTGGAGAAGCCTGGAGAAATGCCTGCAAGTACCTTTTTTTTTTCTTTTTTTTTTTTTTTTTCCTGTTTTGCACATTCCCCCAGACAACAGCAACAATAGCAAAACCACTCCAAACTTGTATCTTGCCTATTTCAGTTTCACTTCCTGATTTAGTCATTCCTCCAACTGACATACACTGAGGATGACTATCAAGGAAGCCTTCTCAACACACTAGATGTGATGGTATGCCCTGGTTTCTTTTAAAGGCATGAAAATCACGTGATAAGATTTAAACTATTTGTGCATCTTAAGCACTACTTTAGAGTAACAGAGCTTTGTATCAAAGGATGTTAAACCATCTTGTCCTCTCTCAGCTGTACTACAGTCTTGGTATTTAATGTGTTCTTGCCTGAAGTTTTTAGTCCACAATTTTGACATGTTAATTTCCCTATGTGTTTTATTATAAAGGATTAAGGTATTTCGTATAGGCACAGATAACATGTTTTAAAAATAAAATTTGTCTTCAACTTCTTCTAGAGAGAAATTTAAATATGCAGACTTTGTTTTCTGCATTTCTGTTTCTATGTACTTACAGAGCTCTTGTTGACAATTACCTTAAATATATTGCACAGTACCTATATTTATTCTTTTGCTACAGCTAGTGCACTTTGCTGAATCTGCCTTTACACTGTGTTAACCTTGCTCTGGGCTGCTTGAACTACAACTGTCTATCTTCTCTTTTCGTTAAGTGCATAATGTGGCTATGTCCACTGCATCTAGTTTTGATCTGAGTACAAATTAGCACATGCTTCTGTTTTCCATATGCATTTATCTCCCAAATTCTAATTTTAAATTAAAAACCACTATCCAAAACCAAAACAACACGAGACAAGCATGGTTATAGATCACATATGTTTAGTCATAGTTTTAGTCAGTTTGAATGTCCTGCTCTCATAGTGGTTTGTCTTCAGAATAATTATTTTCATTTATATCTTCAGTGCTTTTCTGTATAAATGTTGCAGATCTCCTCAGTATCTTCTATTAATACGAATGTGCATGATATTAAGACTTGTTCTTTTTTTCCCCAATTTAAATGTTTAACTTGTTTTAAGACATACCATGATGATATGACTGTCAAAACCAGAAGATGGCAGTGTAGGCTAAAAAACCTGCCTTCAGTTAGTAAAACCTTCCTCCTTTATAAATAGATTAGTGGGGTTTTTTATTCCCCCCTCCCCAACTTAATTTCATAATAACTTCTAAATTATTTTAAGGTTTGCTCATCCTTGACAAAAGCAGTGGTTAGGATTCTGTATTATTATTATGTTGCTGCAGCTTGTCTGTTTATCTTACTTGTCTTGTTTTAGATCTGACACACAACTCCAAATAATTTTCTGCTGACTCTATTATTTTTTAATTTAGTGAACTCTTACTCCACTAAATCTATTTTTGTAAGCATTTTGCATAACAAAATTCTGAACTTTTTTAGAAGCTTTGTCAAGCCACTCTTTCACTTTCTGCTTTTCTGTACTGCTGTTTGTTGAGTATAGTAATAATTTAAACATTCCAATTACTAAAATATCTTAAAATATTTAGAACTGCAGTTTCATGTTTATAGGTTGTATAAAAGCCATGTATGTCACAGCTGCTTTATCTCTCTGCATCACACAAGAACCATGCAGTAAGGAGAAGAAATTAGTTTAAGGCATTAGCAAGTGCAGTTCAGCTTTCAGACTGACACCTGAAACTTTCCTGAACACTGTTTTTGGACACTCAGCCTGCAGTGAGAGCACTTTTAGTGTCCAGGTAGCTTGAATGTGACAGAAACCTCACTGCTTTCTTTTCATACTTTCACCTCCCTCTTCCTTTTCTCCCCAAACTCTTGATTTCATTTTGGCATTATTTGTATTAGATTATTTTATTAGAGGGAGAGGATTAGGGCAGAAATCATGTGTTTTGATTAGGTTTTCCTTTTTATTTATTTATTTATTTCTGTTTGGAATGAACACAGAGAAGATATGGGAGCCAATTCACAAAGTGAGCATATTAGTAATACAAAACTGATTTGAAGGATTTGGTGATGAGAAGGTGAATTCCTGTGGGATGATGCTTTTGAAAATAGACTTTATTTTTGTAACTGTTATGATTGAAACGCTTCAGAAAAGCAATTCAATTAATTTGTTTAAAACACAAATGAATACATTACTAATCTAAAAAGTATACTACAAAACCCAAAGCACTTTATTTTGCTGAAATTTGCTGTGCTTAAGCATATTTATTTGAGCAGTTTTATTACCTAAAATACTGATTTTATTTATTTTTACATATTGATGTGTGTGTGATTGCCAAGTAACTTGGGCTGTCATATAAGGGAGGGTGAAATTTGCAGTGGTTTCTTTGACTATAAAACTCCTGGGGATTAACCAGAGACCCATGACTATTAACTTGCCTTTTCTAGCCAGTTGATTAAAGTCTGACTTCTGTGGCCTGCAGGGCATGTTTGTGGACCTGGCTACTTAGTCAGGTGTTTATTTGCAGGCATCTTGTGTAGCTGAATGTGGGTTTTTTTGGCTGGCAAGCTTAATAGCAGGTGGGGAGTTTAACTGCTATTGGTTTTTGTAAGACAGACTTTTTTTGTAGGTGTCATAGTAAATCAGTTGTGTAAATAATAAATCACAACTTGCATAACCTATATTATTCTATATATTCTTTCTGCCATTGATGATGAATTGCTGATATGATAATGTATATTGTCTGACAGTATATTTGATCTCTTACATGAAATAGTTCTAGAAAGTGTAAAATGCAGCACAAAAAATAGTTGTAAATTTAAGTTCAGTTCCTATTACATTAAACTTTTTATCATAATTTCGAAGGTGTTTATAATCTATGTCGGGTGTTTGTATATGTAAAGGAAAATTCTGGATGACAGACACATTAATGGTATCCAGTTTTATTTGGTACACAACTGAAGAGTAAGTTCTTAGAGGAACTGAAAGTTCTGAATTTGCTTGCTTTGGCTAATGCTGAGTTAATAGTAGTCTATGTGTATGTTTAAAGGTAGCTAGACCAGCTATAATGATTGCCTGTCTAGATATCTGATTAACACAAGTGGATCTGTTACTCTGTCCTATGAAATGTGGACGCTTGTGCAACAAGGCATGGAATTTGCAACTTCTTTAATGAGGTTTGCCTTGGCTGTGGGCTTTTTTCTTTTCTTTTTTTCTTTTTAAATACTGGCTTTTCTTTCTCCTGTGTTCTTTATTTTTTCACTAGATAACATCTTTGGTAACAATCTTGTTTATTCAGTTTTCTACCTGTTGCCTTTATCTCATCAGGCTGTTTTGTCTTTGTGCTTAATGATAAGTATCCATGAAAAAGTTAGACTAAATTTACTATGTGTCATCCCTTTTGTAACTGTGCTCTTTGAGGATGTAAAATGTATGTTTATGGTATTTTCTAGTTATTCAGTAAACTGTTTAAGGTTTAATGAAGTTAGAATCAACTGCCAAATGTCATTTTAATATGATTTTACTGCATGAGAAATTTTGCTTTATGGATGTTGTATTTTGAATTTGTCTCAGAAGTGATTCCATGCAGCTAGGAGTAGAGGCGTACACTGTGGAGTTATGATTTATAGTTTTTAACTAAATTATCCTTAATTGCATTTCTATTAGGATAGCAAGTACACTAGCCCGAACCTGAAAGATCTTTCACAATGAATAAAACTCATCCAGTGGTATTAAATATTTACCTATCATGAAAGAGGGAAGTTGAAAGAATAAACAAGCCGACAGAGATTCAGTATTATATCAGGGACTTCATCTTGTAGAAAAAAAGATGAAACTGTAACTCACTGTGGCTTATCTTCTAACTTAATATTTCATGCAGAGTACTAGTTTGTGAAAAGAGGTTCCCAAAATAGCTGACCAATCTTTTTTTTTTTTTTTTTCTGTAATTAGATCAGTTTAATTTGTTTTGAAAATGCTGAAATGATTGTACAGTGCAAGGGCTGGACATTGCCTGAAGGGAACAAACTGCCTGGTTGTTTAATTGGGTAGAGAACCTGACTGAGGAAGAATTCCTATGCTGTTCTACTTAAGAAAAACTGTAGAGTTTACTCCTGGCTTCCAAAGCTTAGTTCTGTAGAGAATTCTCTCTGTTATTCCTCGCTAAGTCTCTGATTCTGATTGCCTCTCCACAGGCTACACTGAAATGGTCAATTCTGGATGTTACAGTCCTCCCACAATATTACATGGTATTTTAATTTCTTCTGAAATGGTTGATTAATCTTGTCTGATTTTGTTGTGAGCAGGTTGGTCTTACTTGTAGGGATGAGCCTGTGATGAGAAGTGTCAGTAACAACATTCATACCAACTTGGCTGAGGTGTCTGATTTTTCCAAAGCTGTATGTCAATGCAGCAAACATTCCTGTGTTGTATTCCATCAGAGATTAATTTTAATCAAAAACTTCTCTTTATCATTTGTGAGCATGTGTGGCTACCTTGACTGAAGTGTAAACACAAATTCTTGAAGTCCCTTAAATACTGGAAACAGTTTCTTGAAATGAGGTTGCTGCTGACAGCTAATTATATTTCAAAGAGTGCATTTAGCAGAAAATGTGATTTGAGCAAAGGGTACTAAGTACTTGGTTCTGTAGAGACATTCCATTGCAATACTACATGCAGGCTGTTGTCCTCAAGATACAGACAAAGCACAGTTATCTTTATACAGTCATTACAGTTATTTTTATCCCAATTTCCATCATGTAAATATGTAAAAAACCACTAACTTCCATGATCACTTCATTTGGCAAAGAAATTTATGCAATAGAACTTTGATATTTAGTAATGTAGCTAATAGTATTTCTGAGAGACTTCCTCTCCAAGGAAACTATCTTCTACATAGTCTTAGTTTTTACAGAGATAAGGTTATAAGAAAAAAAATTCAGCAGAAAATGATGCTGATACTGTATGATTAAGGCATGTAAGTACTTGTCAATAAAGGAAGTAATGCATTTGTACAGAAATTTTGGGGAATTTTTTATTTTCAGGGAAGTCTATAAAGCCAAAATTTCAGGCTAATTTTTACATGTATTTTGCTTTGTAGATTTTCTTGTATGACTTGTCTTGTTCCTTTTCCTATATAACTTCTTTTAAAAGTAAAGTTGATTGTTGTAAAGCCTCAGGACATGTAGAACTATTTATTAGGTCACAGAACAATTTTGATTATTGTAGAAACAGCCACTCATAGTGACATGGAGTTGATTATTTTGAGCTGTCTTTAATTTTTTAGGCACATACAGAGCTATTTTAGAATAATGCATGTGATTTGTGTTTTTATTTGCAGAAGACAATATTTTTATATAGTTCATGTGAGATGTGTGAAATTAGCTTAGCCACTTCTCTATATTAAAATAAAACCTTCTGTAATTGCTCAGTAAAGTTTACTGCTTTCAGTTTGTGATGGTAATGTGAGGCTAGTTGTTCTTCCTTTTAAGTTTACTAAATATTGGTGAAATTTTGTGTTACAGTAAATAACAAACCAGTAATGGTCGTCTTCAAACATGAGTTCATCTGAGAGATGTGGAGGCAGGAAAAACAATCAATGGACTAATGATGAGCTTCTACCTTGAGTTTTATTCAAAGCACCCAATGATTCTTTTAGTCTTCTGATCTTAGAATTCCCTCTAACATTCTATAAAGGCACATAGAAAGCTATCTGGTCTAGTTAATGCTTTTTTGTTATATTTTTTTAATCCCAAATAAATCAGCTCCATGGCAATTGTGTGTGATAGGGAAGCTACTGATAATTGAAAGCAGTTGAAACTTTGTGTAAATACCAGAATCTTTTGGGAATTTTAAGAACAACCTTTCTTCTCAATTTGCCTTAATGTAACATAAGGAGTTAAGAAATCACTTACCAATATTAGACACAATCATTACAGAATCTTGGTTTTGGTTTAAATCGTAGTTGCACAAATATTAGTGCAGTGTAATGCAGAATATTGGCAGTTGGACAACCATATGTACGTTCCAGTAATTTGCTTCTCTTTTAAGGTGCTCATGTACTCACGTACAGCCACGCTTCTCTTAAATCGTGGGGTATTGCGGGTGCCTCATTATGTTATTTTTCCTCTCTGGGAATATGCAGCTGCTTAGTGTGGAAAGGTATTTGTCAGCTCACTGATTAGTGTAGGTTATTTGTATGTGCTAACCCTGCAGATCACAAGGTACTTTTCATCTGTTGCAAGCGCAGAGGAAGAAGTGTGAGGCACATTTCCAAGGAGCTTTGAGCTCTTAAATCGTGGCTGTATTTTGCTCTTCTGTGAAACGTTCTTATGACCGGCTTTCAGTTTTGGTATGACTGCATTATAGACAGGGTTCTCCTTTTATCGTGCGATTTGTGTTGTGATGATGGGTAGCAGGGGGCTGGGTGTCACCAAATAAACAATTCTCTGGACTTGTCATAAAAAAGAAAAGAGAAAACAAAAGCTCAGAATTGCTGAGCATCAATGTTCTCTGCAAAATTTCTTATTTCAGTGAGGGATTGGGATGGCTATAGGAACTGGTTGAGGAGAAGAAATGTATTTATGATCAGTATACAGATGTTTTAATGGTAAACTTCATTCCTGTGCATTGAAGCAAACAAAGACTGAATTATACATGTTAAAAAAGCATTTAAAAATAAAATATAATTAACGTTTTACTCTAAATAAAGTTTTCATATGTGTGAGTTTTCATCCTCTGTTTGCTAAATTGATAAGACAGGCATAGATCCAGATAAAGCATGCAAAAATACTTAAGTGCATGGAAAAAAGAAAGGAATATTTTCATCCTCAGTTTTTCCCCTTATAAAGCACCAAGCTGATATAGTATAACTGTAATTTTACCAGCTAATTCAATTTAGAAAGCATTAGGGTGGGGGGAGGAAAGCTTCATAAGTTTAAAATTTTTTTTGCTTAATAGGAAAGTACAGATTCATTTGTATGAACAAATTCAAAATAACTGCACAAGCTTATTTTGCTATATATTATATACAGTTTTCATATAACACTGTCAACTGATGTTAATGTAGATGTGTAATAATACATATATTTACACTGACAAAGATTTTAGCCCTCTAGATGCTGGAAATAAAGACCAAGACTGAAGTAAGAGGGAATAAGAGTATTTTAATTTTTTTTTGTCTGTTAATAAAACATAAAATATGGGGAGTGTTGTTTTCTAATGATTCTTTATATAAACTACAAAGTCTAAAAATGCATTTAGTTCTTTGCTTATTATAATACTGTACTAAATCAAAAATGACTGCATAAAAAAACTTCCATAAAGCCAGCTCAGTCTTTTAAAATGATGGTCTGGCAAACGAGAGATCCTTTATTCTTTTTTTCCCCCCTTGCTTTTCCGTAGGGTAATGAAAAATGAAAAATGTTGCGTAAATGTCAAAAACATCGTAAAGAATAAATCCTAGGGGTTGGTTAATGAAACCTTTCTGCCTGGTGGCAAGCAGCAGGCCCTCATCACTACAACAATTGGCACCAGGATGCTTTGAGCAGTAATATCTCAAGAACTGTGTACCACATTCCATCACTGATTCCCAATTTACTTAAAGTCTCCTGGGCACCAGTCTTAGACTGAAACACAAAGCAGTGAAGCTGCTACAGTACCTTCCCCACCAATACAACCGTATTTTTAGCTGTCTGTACCATGGAGATTTACCATCTACTGTTCATACATTAAAAAAAAGTTTTGCATGAGTTATGAATACTGTTTGTTCTCTACTATGCTTTAATTATTAATTGGGTTATATAAACAACATATGTGTTATATGATACATATTAAAGTGAGATTTTTGTTTGCTTTTATGATATCAGTCGTGCAATCTGTGCTGTTGCTGTTGCAATGGTATGCAGGTTACGTTAATGGTATAAGAATAACAAAATCTGAACTGAAAATTAAAGCCAGAACATCCCAAAGTGGGACAGTTAATAGCTTATTAAAATTATTGTTTTCTGTTGTAAAACTGAAAGTTGGGAAGTATGTCCCTAATGATGAAATGAAAATTTATTCTGCAAATCTTGAGTAGTTCAGAGATATGTGTGTGCATTTGCTTGTTTTACAAGGCAGATAATAAACTCAGGCCTTTCCACCAATGAACAAGTGGTCACTCCTTACAACATCTGCTTTCCTGTGAGTACATTTGTCACATAGACTTTCTGCAGTGTTTGTACAAAACAGTGCTGGTCAAGACAGGATGAAGATCCTATGCTACTTTCAGTTTCTTAGTCTGAACATCTGCTGGGAGTATCTCCTCTGCCAGGCTGAGCCTTTCTGAAAAGGACCTGGATGTTTGTCTTGACCGGTGTGTGCAGGTAGAGTTACCATGTCTGTCTTGCTCTAAGAAAGAGGCCCCCAGGAAACTGATGAGGGCAAAGGAAGATGTGTCTCAAGCCATCTTATCAGGTGGCTCACTGGCGTATGTTCTCAACGTGCAGGAGCTCATGAGAGAAATTTCATCACCTCTAGTTGGGTATACATATGTGGGGGGGTGTGTACATGTATTTAAAGAATGGAATTACATTATTTATTTAGGAAGGAAGAAAGATATTTGTGGACTTAAAACTATTTATTAAATTTGTGTAGAAGAAGTGAAGAGGGAAGTGGAAATTTCTATCCACAACTCGTCTACAGACAGATTTAGGTTTTTTATGTTTAGGCAAGTTAATATCAATTATGCATGTGTTTTTAAGATCATATGGTTTTGGAAAACCATAAGTAATATTTCAGCTGCTTGATAGACACTTTGGAGCTTAGCAATGGTCTTTATATTGGCATCTTTTATATGGATGGAAGGGTAGTGTCTGTTTTTGTTGAAGTGGCAAAAAGCCAGATTGGCTGGAGAATGAACGAAGTATGATAAATGGAAATTCAAAGAACCCATTTTTTAATAAGTCAATTTGGAAATTACAAGTTGGTATACCAGTAGATTTTCACAGCAGGGAAGACAGCAGGGAAAGCAAAGAGTGCTAATTTTATTTTAATTAAGCTTTTCTGTTAATCAGGATCAGAGGATTCTGCCACTAAGTGGGAAAGGAGGAGCAGTGTGATGTTATAGACTTGCTCCACACTTGACTGTGTCAAGTGGCATCCATTTTACTGTGGTTATAGTATGAAGTGTTTTCAAGTATTACTGAAGGAGCTATTGAAATTGAGAGTGAGCATACAAGTAATAGGATATAGCTCACTTGATCTCTCTTGAGTCCTGTTGCTCTTGTAAATTTAAACAAGCTCACAGGGCTACCACTCCTTCGTCTAATAATGAGAAAAACATTAGTAGATAGAACAAGAGTCCTGTTAAGTGGCTAACTGTAGAAAACACAGATTGTTTTTAATTTTGATCATTAGAACTCTGTGCTTAAGCTAAAGACATCATATGGTTTTAATCATGGCATAATTAGTGCATTGTGGGAAAGAGTCACCATGATTTGACATGAAAATCTTCAAGTCTTTTGTAGCTGCTAGGTCCTCATAAGTCATGGCTGTGATTAGTAATTCAGCAAAGCTGTTTGCTTTGTATGAATAAATGGTTTCTTCTAAATATAGACTATTTAAAAACCCAAATCCAGTTTTATATAGAAAACAACTTGTTTAGGTAACTATGAGTTAGCTGTCACACATGAATATACATAAGTGTAAGCAGGAACATTCAAACAGAGTAGTGCCCCCAGTAATGTGCCTTTTCAAAGCTGACAGCACTGTCCCACTCGTACAAACCTATCCCTTCCTCAGAAGCACAAAATAAATGACTGGCCTTGATTTTAGTTTGAGTTTGCAGTGTGCCTGTGGTCTCTGGATCTGTGTCTTGACAGGCTCATTTAAACTGGTCAAGAGTAATAGTAAAGTCTATTTGTTTTTTATGGAACTCCTAAAAAAATATTATGTTCTGGGAAGTAGCTGTGGGCTTGCTGTTCTGTTCTAAGATTTTCTTATCTGCCTTCCCAATACTTCACATGATAAGAATAGTAAACCTATTATCTGATAATTACCTGCTGCAGTCTGACTACTCATTTGCATGTTCTGATTCAAGCTTTGTGTTATATAATCTTAGTCTTTTGATAATATCCAAGTTATGAAGGGACTTTGCTTTATTGTATTAACTACATTATCAAAAAGCTGTTGCAAGAAAAATTCTGGATCCAAATGGTAGATTGGTCAAAATATGCCAGGGAACTGTTAAATTCCATATCCTAAGCTGAGTCTGCAACTTTAGCACTCAAAGTCATTTTAAATGGGATTTGACTTGTAATCAGTGAACTCAGAATGAGAAAGAAATGTCAGAACCCTGTTTTGGCCGATTCTGTAACCATTGCTTGAAAAACTTGAATAAGGCAACGGTAGGGCTTCTTTATTTAGTTACCCTAAAACAATACTCATTCAAAACATAAAATCAAAGACTTACCTGGGATATAGCTTTGTTAACAGTTAATTAATGAATCAGTTGTAATGTGAGCCTATTCCAGAGGTTTCTAGGCTGCTTTCTAGACTGGGTACTTTAACTATTCAGATAATTCTGTGTATCTTTCTCTCCCACGTTAGCTCTCAGGAAGTCGGGAGGGCCACTTAATCCTTTGTTTTCATGAGCAATGTTAAGGTAGTTGTGTTTTAAGTTCACATGTTCATGAATTCACTTTTTGTTAGTTTGTTCATATGTTTCAGTTTGTGTCTAAGAGTATCATTACATCAGATAATTCTGCACAGATAATTCATTTCCATGATTTAGGATGTTCTTAATTGCTTTACTGAAGGGAGATTGAGCACCTTTTAACCAAACAGCTGAACGATTTGCTATGACAATTCTGCCACTGTGCATTCACTTAATTTCCAATTAATCAAACATTCAATAAATCATTAGTATAATTACACCTGCTCAAATATTCCTACCCCAGCATATTAGCTATGCTCAGACAGACTCTTTTACCAGCTGTGTGAATGGATTCATTTGTCTGACCCAGTTGGTTGCACGCCCTTGCTTCTTATGAGCCTTGAGAAATGATAGGGCAGAAATTTTAATTATTTATAATACCACAAATTCCTTTGATTCTCTCTTCATGTTTCTCACTTGGATGCTCCTATAGCAACTTAAAACAAACATCAGTGGAGTAGTGACTGGTTAATTTCTGAAGATTTAAAAATAATTTTTATTCCCCTGCTGTGCCACTTTTCTAATTACACTGTCTCCCCAGGTGCACAATAATTCCCTCATCACCATACATCTCAAGCACAGATTATTAAAATAGTGTAGCCTGTGTCATATAAATGCAACTGAAAGTACCCTAAAGGTGCTTTGGTGAAAGCCACTAAACAGTTCAACTAACTGACATTTTAGGACCTTGTTTTGAAAAGATTGCACAAGTAGAAATCCACTGACATGGCTGAAAAATTTCAGTGTCATTATTTTTAGCATCTGAGTAATGCAGAAATTTGAGGCAACCCTCCAAGAATTGAACCGAGCTTTGTAACACCTGTGGTGGATAGGTGTGTATTGTTACCTGCTCCCTCTGCATAGATGAGGAATCTGAAACTGGGTGAATCGCCTCAGGAACTACAGCAGGCTCATGGTGCAAGTGGGATAACTCAATATTTGCATCTACTGATTCCTAGTCTCTTGTTGTAAGCTTTAAATCATACTTGATGTGTGGCTTTGTTGTTAGACTCAAAGTAAACAAACCAGGACGTGCAATCTCAGTCCCTGTAATATTTTAAATGGGAAGCTCTTTATGTCAGTATGGACACATTTTAAATCTTGCAGCGTAGGTTCTGTTGCTTCAAAAATAGATTTAGTGGTTACAACTTGCCTGTATTTTATGTTTGAGTTACAAATTGGGGGAGGTTCGTAATACTTTAATCCCTTAATACAAATAGGTAAGATTTTTTTAAATTAACTGGAAGTGTCATGATCCATCCAGACAGTAAAATAGGTTAGCTTCCCCCTGGCAACCCATTCCATATTCTGTTTATTTTCTCTTTACTGAAAATGCTCTGTGTAGTATTAAGGCGAAGTTCTTTAACCTAAAGGGAGAAAGCATCAAAGAATCTATCTGGGGAAAAAAGAGAGGTTAGAGAAAGATGCACTAATTGAACATTATTTTAATTACTTAAACATTGGTCAGATTTCTTTGTTAAAAAAATTATTAGTAGAGTGCATCAGCAGATACGTTTCAATCTGTCAGAGCACTGAAAGAGTCTTCTCTGGATTAATACTTGGCTCACTAAGGCACAAGGTCTTACTACTGTTGCTGACAGGAATTTTTTATTGTGTAGAAAACAAGAAGATTTAGTTATCACAAAATCACAGGGGTTGGAAGGGACCTCAGGAGATCATCCAGTCCAACCCCCCTGCCAAAGCAGGTTCCCTACACCAGCTTGCACAGGAAAGCGTCCAGGTGGGTTTGAACATCTCCAGAGATGGAGACTCCACACCCTCTCTGGGCAGCCTGTCCCAGGGCTCTGGCACCCTCACAGGAAAGAAGTTTTTCCTTCAGTTTGTCTGGAACTTTTGGTGTCCCAGTTTGTGCCCATTGCCCCTTGTCCTGTCACTGGGCACCACCCAGAAGAGCCTGGCCCCATCCATGTGGCCCCCACACTTCAGATATTGACAGACATTGATCAGATCCCCTCTCAGGCTGCTCCTCTCCAGGCTGAACAGTCCCAGCTCTCTCAGCCTCTCCTCGGGCAGATGCTCCAGGCCCCTTATCATCTTTGTGGCCTCCTCTGGACTCTCTCCAGAAGATCCCTGTCCCTCTTGAACTGTGGGGCCCAGAACTGGACACAACACTCCAGATGTGGCCTCACCAGGGCAGAGTAGAGGGGGAGGAGAACCTCCCTTGCCTTGCTGGCCACATTCTTTTTAGTGCACCCCAGGATACTGTTTGCCTTCCTGGCAACAAGGGCACACTGCTGGCTCATGGCCAACCTGCTCCCAACTTCAAGTAAGCTACACTTGTTTCTGGATATTCTATCTTATGTTTTTTAATATTAACTTTTCCAGTTGTTTATTTACATTTCTAATAGTGGCTTAGCATATTATCTCTACAGTCTTACTGCACCTGCATAACTGTGGTTGAATTTAATCCAGAGATCTTGCTGTAAGGTGTAGTTTGAGCATTCTGTGCAATGCATCGGATCCTGACCGATGTCTTGTTTATTCTTTTCTTGCATTTCTGGAGTAGTAAAATACAGTAACATTACCAGTTTCTATACCTTTACAACCATACGGTTCTCTGCTTCAGATCTGAAAACTTTGAATCAAAAATGTTCTCAAAATTTCACTTCAGCCATACATATTTTATAGTCAGTCATTACATTTGCTTTTACAATTTTGACGTTCTAAAGCTGACAGGATTCTTTGTCTAGCCATTTTATTTTAGTTCCCCTCCTCCCAATCCTTTTCACACCTTCAAAATGTCTTCCCAAGTCTGAACTCATTTAGCTTTACTGAAGTTCAGTGTAAATAATTTATTACCTTGAAACATAACAGCCTAGGAAATTAATCATCATAAACAACAGTGCAGCTTTTAGTTGCCTAGGGAGAGGTCCATAGTTAGAACAGAATCCTCTTCACCATTTGAAACATGGATATAAAACTCCACTTTACTTGTCATCTCAAGGTCCTCTTTAGGAGTTTTCTTTAAGATTTACCTCTTTCTTTTCTGGCTTATCAAGTACAATGTAATGTGTGGGTTTTTTTCTTAAGTTCTTCAGTGATTTAGTTAAAAATAGTATTATAACATTTTATTTTTTAAAATTGCCAGGTTTTTTTGACCAGTACTGTGTAATAGACGTTCTTTTCCAAAGTATGTCTTGTCCCTCTGGATCTGGAGAGGGACAATTTCATTCCTGCTTCACATTTTCAGAAATGCCTTATCAGCTGTTAACATGCTAACAGTATTATCTTTGCAACTGGTTTGAAATAAGGAAACAACCTCTAATACACAGAAACTTTAATTAAACAGTGTGATTTTAATGCCCTTGCCTGAGAACCACAGGGGTAGGAAATTGGCTTGGTGGACAGCTGCTTTGCTGGTGCAGTGACCTGCAATTTACCATTGTCAGATGGAGCAAATTTGTAACTGGTAAATACTGGAAATCTAATGGTCATTATAACGCCAGTGTCTCTCCGTGTGTTAAAGGCAATGCGAGCGAGGCACGTTCAGTCAGCCTAAGGAGGTGAAAGATGAGGTCATTTTTCCCAAGCCTTTGTAACCTCTAGCAGATTCTGTCACTGGTCTCCAGGTTATCCTGAACCTTGATCAGAAATTTATCTATCTCCAGTTACAGAAGATCCAATACACTAGCTTGATTTCAACATTGCCTATACAATTGTCTTTAAATTTCAGTTTTTACCCCTGTGTGAACTAAGTTTATAGTATCGAATAAATAATATAAAAGTATAATAGATAATAATGTAATCAGTACTTGAGGTTAAAACAAGCAAAAGTGAAAAGAAGTGAAATGGCTTCCAAAACATATTTAGAAAAGAGGTAAGGCTAAATTTATTTTTTTTTTTAAAAAAAAGCACATTTAGGAAAAAACTCATCACCATCACTTTAACTATACACCAGCATTTAACATCAACTTGATGAGGGCAAATTGGTGTCTGTCATCCCAAACTGGATAGCAGATCATTTTTCAGTCTTCATTATGCAGAAAAATTGAATTAATGTTGTTAGGATTTTCTAACAGCAGTTAGAAATATGCAGCTAGCAGTTACACAGCTAAACCATGCCACAGTGTAGGCAAATCCATTTAATGCTGTCTGTAATGTAAGATTTACTCCAAATGAAGTAGAATTAGCTTCCAAAATTGTCAGATTTACTTTTTATGGACAGTTTCAACAGGTAGAATAAAAAGTGTAAGCAGGCATCTAGATGGTGAAAGCATCAAAAAAGATTTAAAGTGCCTCTTTGTGCATGTTTCTCCCCTGAATACCTTCCTCCCTCTCTAACTCCCCAAGATACCTGACAGCAGATAACTCATACTTCTAAAAACTTTCCAGAAGCATTTTGAGAAAGAAAACATTATGCATTCTGTAAAAGGCAAAGGAAAAGTATGAACATAGAAGAGTAGTCTTCGGATGGGCTAAGGAATAATTACCAAGGCTGGTGTTTGTATTATAATTTCTCTCATCTCTTTATTTTGAGATCTGCAACAATTACGATTTTTTAAAATTTGATGTCAGATAAATCCCCCTTTTAAGATTGACTTCTGTTCAAGGTTGTATTATTTTCAATATTCTAACTAAATATTCTCTCTACAGCTGAAAAAGATCTGCATAACACCTTCCACAGCACATCCTTTTTTATGACAAAAAAGAGCAAATTGGATACCTCTGAAATAATAATTTATATTATGTGGATGATAGTCTGAGAAATAAGTAGAATTTTTTTGATCTATACCTTCTGATCCATTATCAGTAAGGAATGTTGTATGAGGTACTTAGAAGACCTCCTTATTTCATATTAACAGTTGATTAAGCTTAATAATACAGTGAGTATCATATCAAAGCAGGTAATTGTACAGCGCTTTGCCTTTTGAAGCCCAAAGCAGTTTCATTGATGATAACTTTAAAGGCTCATAAATATTTTCACGTATTTTTCTCAGATTTTTAAAATGTTTATTATTTGTGTACTATGTTCGATTGCTTACAATGACATGAGTTTTATGAGCAATCTAAATTAAAGACCATAGTCATCAGAATGAATTATTTGGCCAGGGTTTCAGTTGTGTGGTGTTGTTGTTGTGTGTCCAGATTGGTGTTTTGATTTACCATATTCATCAGCAGGGAACCTCAAAGCATCCAAGCATCTCTGTGAGGCTTGAGCACACAGGTTTGATTATTTCCAAACTGTGATAAACAGCCTAGTTTTTTCTCTCAGAAAGAGATGATGAACATTTTGTACTTGATTTGGAAAGGAAGAAGTAGCTTTGCTTAGGACAGAATAGATAGGAATCTGTTGATTGCATAGCAGAGTGTGAGAAGTAACTGTTAACTTGATGATCTGGTACTGCAGGTTCTTAAGACTTAAAATAATCTGTCATTTCAGAGGGGTTTTGAAAAAGTGCAGATATAGGTTATGTATAGGGCAAGTGCTTCAGAACTTCATCTGCTAGCATAGAGTTGAATGTTCATCCCATAAGGCAAACCCTTGTGCAGATGAGTAGATAGTGCTTCTACAACTGTAGCACTAGTCCCAAAGGACATTGTGAACAGAGTAGGATTTGGAACACAGTAATGAATGGTATCCCTTTGTGATGCTCCAGGAAGGGCATAAGGGATCTCAAACTGAAGAAGAAAGCAGGATTTCTTTGCATTGCCTATGAATGAGTGGCAATAAATATCAAGCAGACTGCAGAAAATGGCAGATTTGATACTGACAGAAAGGATGTTTGTGCCAAATAATTTGTGAAGTTTTTGCAGCACGTTTCATTCTGGTGGAAATGCACCCATAACACTGACGAGGCAGGTGCCAGCTTAGCAAGGTGAAGCTGTATGCCACCCCTGTGACAGTCATGGGACTGGCTTAGCTTGAGCATCTGATGCTTTAGAAAGATTCTTCGCTATTTTCTTACTAATGTTTTGATGATTTTGTTTTGGTTTTTTATTACAAGTTAAGTTTTGCATGGGCTGTATTTATTAGTTTTTAAAATTATGTATTATATAATTTCTGTTGGCAGAATCAATTGACATTTTTTATTTTTGTGAGTAATCAGTATTTACTTAAAATCTTGAAAAATACGGGATCATAGGCAAAAGCAGAATTGCACACCCCACCCTGCAAAACAAAAAAGCAACCCAAACTGGTTTTAAAAAACCTCCAAAAAAACCCAAAAAAACAACACCATAAAACCCCCAAACCAAACAACCCAAACCTATAGACAAAAAAAACCCCAAAGAACTTCATTCAATCAATCAGTTAATCAATCCTTCTGCCCTTTAGGACAGAAAGTTCTCCTTTTGCCAATTCAGATACTGCATCTCTCTCCTGATGAAGGTAAATGTGATGCTTTCGAAGACTTTGTGTACATTTTTGTTTTCCATTACAGCATCACATTGTATTTTTCTGGTGTTTACAAAACTATTACACCATTTTGCTATATAACAGGTACAGTTCAGGATGATCCTAAGGAAATAATCCAATGAAGTTCTTAGTCTCCTGTGTTGAATTTGGTGGCTTTTAACTTCCAGCAGTCATCCATAGTCATCACTTGTTCTACCAACTTCATATATGGTTGGTGTCTCTTTATTAAGTCATAAAAGAACATTATCTGTGCACGTCTGTGAATGAGTTTAGAGAAATCATAACTTTGTTTTACCAGGCCAGGAGGGGGCAGTAAATTTCTTTTTATTGTTATTGGAAGCAAGTCCAACATTCTCATCACCATGAAAGACTGTTCTTGAAAATATCTTTTTTCAGTAAGTAATCAACATCTTTACCCCATCTTATCACTTTCACTGTTTTAAACTGTCTTTTCCTAACAGTCTTTTTTTTTAAACAGAAAATTATCAAATAATCTGATAATGGCATTTTACTATTAAAATTTCATATGTAATATATTCCATTCTTTTATCCGTTTGGTTGAAAATACTTTTTTCAAAGAGCACAGATGAATAGGAGCAGACTTTTCCTTCTGTGCTTAATTCATCATGTTTTCCTCTCACTTCGAACTCCAATATTCATATACACGTGTATACAGAGGAAGAAAGCTGATTTTAAATACATGCTCCGAGACTGGATTTTACAATTTTCAGTGTATTAGAGTGAAATTGACGTGAATAGGGGGCAAAAAAAATAATTTGTATGAATGCACATAATTTTTTTGGACAATCTTTATTATTTCAAGTTATTACTCTTGCTTGGCTTGAAGGTAAAATGGAAGTGATTATTGACTGTGAGAAGAAGAAGAAAGAAATACAAATCTAGTGCACGTGACACTCATTGTAGGACAGTAAGCTTTTACAATCAGTTGGTTTGCTGTTGGGCAAAGTTATTAGCATGAAATTTCAGGTACAACGTGGCCTCATGATTCCACATAACCTGCTTGAAAGTTTTCACTGTTCCAAATTGCTGTAATTCTCAAGAAGCTTGTAGTAAAAAATCCCACAAAACTGAAGAATGGTAATAATCAGTTGATCCAAAAGTTCACCCCAAAGGGAGTGGAAATAGTACTTTTCCCCTTGATCCTGCTCAGATGGGATATTTTAATAAGGTCTCTTAAGGTGTGGTGGTGGTGTTATTGTTAATGCTGTTGCTACTAATATTATTTGAGGTCGGCATTACTCAGAAATTAGCTGGGAGCTTTGTAGAGCTTTGGCTCCCGTGTTCTGTTAGACCTGAGCAATTGAAATGTTCCACTCAGTGCTATCACAGGGAGTGGTTTGTGCCGTCGTTGGGAAGTTGTTTGGCATACCCTGGGAACAGAAAACAGTCCTGCATCTCACACATAAAGTGTCCCACTGAAATTCTTGCTGTTTATTTAGTGGATGAGTCTGTTGAAATGTTTCCTAAACTAACTTTTTTTCTTTAAAGCCTTGTAACTTCTGTATTTAAAATGTGTGCACTTGCTGGTTCATGATCCATGGTGCACCACAAACAGTAACCATATTTCTTCTCCAGGACAAACTGCTGTTGCAAAATTTGTAAAGTGCTGTTTGCATTTCAGTGCTGTTATTTATTATTTTTACTACTACTATCATTATTATGCACTATAACAATTGGTTTGTGAAAAAAATATCACAACTATCTTCTTAATGCCATTTCTTGAGTTAGAGGGTTAGATGGGGGAAAAAAATATTTCATATGGAAATGTCTCTTAAATAAGTTCTAGGCTAGAAATTTAGAATAGGAGTAGGCTGGAAGAATGTGGGAGAAACTTTGTAACTAAGAGACGTGAATTAATAAATGCAATACAGATTTTGAATAAGTGCCAGCACTATTGAATACAATAGCTCTGTGTAGAGCTAAAACTCTGACCAAAGTTATCAAAATCAGGCGTCTAAAGTTGCATATGTAAATATAAGTTACTTGATTTCCAGAGTGTGAGTCAACCATGGCTGGTGATGGGAGTTGATGGAAATTGCTTATGCTTTACAGCTATTAAAAATAGGTTGCTTGGAGATATTTTAACATGAAGTCTCACAGTGTGAGACTTCAGTGACTTTCATAGCCCTCCTTTTTTAAGGTTAAAGAACATACTCACAAATTAGTTCTTCCTGTGATCCAAAGCACTTGATGACTTTATTTGCCTTTAACTTAGGAAAAAGTAATAAGTTATATAATAATAGACTATATATTATATTGATACAGAATATTTATTTTATACCTAATATATAATAAGTAAGTTAATTTTTTGTTTCCTCAAAAGAGAAGGAAATACTAGAGTCTCACATATGTTTTTTAGCTATTTATAAGTATCCCACAACATAGTTATTTAAGCTTAAGTTGTCTTGGGAGGTGCTCCAATTCAGTACCTAAGCATATTCCTTTGAACAGTTCTATTCATATGAATAGCAAAGAGCTCTTAATTACTCTGTGCTTGTATTTTCTAATTTATTAAACATATACCCTATGCAGAAAGAGAAACTGTTTTGATGAATAGAGTTTTCTCTTTTGCTGTCCACAAACACTGAGTGTGTGCTAAGTGTTACCACAGCACATAACAAGGGGCAGCAACAATTTTGAGAGCCATTGCTTGATCACAGTGTTGCATACAAAGAGAAAGTTAGTCAGATGTGTCAAGCAGGGGTTGTATGTTGCTATCTCTTACTCAAATGACCACCAGCATGGATGACTGACAACTGACTGGTACTCCTTGGAGACGGAACTCATATCAAGGTGGTCTAGGATATAGTTACAACCTGAGGATCCCTTGATACAAAAGCACATTGTACTGTGTTCTGCTGTACTATAGGCATAAAATGTAAGGACTGTGCTTGCTGCTACCTGAAATCCAGAGTGAGAGATCTAATGGTCTGTGTATGCCACCTTGTATTTTAACTGTCCTGAAGTGGCAAGAAAAATAAATGAAGTTGGTTTATACATGTTATGAAATTCATAGCTTTGCCATTCCCTCTGTATTTTCTTTACTCTAGAAATCTTGTATCCTTAAGCAGCAACACTACTAAACCTGTTTTTAAATAACTATTGAGAATTGTTCCATACAAATATAATGCATTTTTCATTAATTTAATCTTTTGAAAGGTCTTTTTTAAAAAAAAAAAAAAAAAATTTCTACACTGAACCGATACTTGACCTGAAACATTCCATACTACATTTTGTGTGGGAAGTTGCTGGTACTGTTTTACTAGCTCTGACTGGAGATACATGATGGTATTAGAATACAAATGGCATTCATCACAACTTGGAAAATTCAGTAATCAAAGTGGGGAAATGAGCTTAAGCACAAACTCATCAAAGATGAACTTCAGTCAATTTTTCTTTTTTATAGCTTAGTGTTAAAGAGAAATAAAATACTTAAAATACTGCTTTCTGAAACAGTGATACATAGCAAATAGCCTGTTATTTTCAAACCAGTATGCAGCTATTCAGTATTAAAAAAAGGTAGCCTTTAGATGCTTCTGTTTTCATAAGCTCCCTAACTATAGCTAATGTCTAATATTGATTCTGAATAATTTAAATGGCAATAAAATTGGGTTTTCATGACAGTCAGTCAGAGACATTTTATATGTAATGTTCATTTAAAGAAACATAGTGCCTTCTTACCTTCTGAATTTCAAAGCCATTAAAGTAATTGCAGGTCATTAAGCTAAACTTCTTTGAATAATCAAGACAGTTAATCTAATTCATACAGTAGTCAAACCAATGGGTGGGAAAGATTGGAATGCCAGGTATGGATTTTTGAGAGATCCAGATGGTTCTCCAGTTGTGCTTACCAGCATTTGTCCTGGTTTTCAGCTGGGACAGAGCTCAACCACCACAACCTACTTTATGGACATAGTAACTATCACAAAAATATTCCCATATAATGACCCATACTTTGCAAGTGTTAGGGATTAATGTGAAGGAAGTCTGAATGACAATACCTTAAAGCATCTGGGTTTATCAGGAGAATGGATACATATAATCTTTTAACTTTATTGTGTGCTTACTTGGAAGTTGAAAATGTCAGGTGCTCCATCAGAGAATCTGGGTAAGACAATGAGTTGTAATGAGAAAGACTTAAAATACTTAAGTTGCCAGACAAGAGCAGAGTGTGTGCATGAGTGTGTGTGTGTCTCGGTCTCTGTCCTTCTCTCGAGTGCTCTATTTCTCACACGCTCCCTCCTGCCCCTAACATGATACAAGGACAGAGTAAAAATATTGTCTCTCTTTAAACAACCAGTTCATTAATGTGCATGAAACTACGAGCCAAGAAACTAAGAGTTTACAAGCTTGGGTAATTGGTACACTGGTGTATTTTAAGGAGGACAGTGGTTTTGATCCCTGTGCTTGGAGGCATGCTAAATGACTGCAATTCATGTGCTGAACAGGAGAAAAAAATGCTCCTGAAGGCAAAAAAGGATCGCACAGGCCTTGTTCATGCAGATGCATGTACAGTTCTGCCAGCAGGCCTACTCTGGAATAAAGATAGCGTGTACTTGAAATGAAGAAGAAAATTCCATCCGTTTCAATCTTAGCAAGAACAAATACGCTGTTTTGCAGTTGACTCGTCAGTGGGACTAGTTCCTGCTGCGTCAAACACCCTCTTGGAGCTGCTGGTGGGGTCTTGGCTGCTGCTGGTGTGTAAAGGGACTAACAGTTGTCTTGGGCCTCTTGTGTTGTTACCCTTGCTGCGTTCTCTCTGTCTTTTCTCTCTCAACATACTGACTTGCTGTCTTTGTAGCCAGTAGATCTAGTCTTGAATCTGCCTACACCTTTGCAGCAGTGTTTCATAACTGGGGAGTTATACCAAAAATGGAAATTACATCAAATACACATTGCTTTAAATAAGTCTAAATTTTCATAACAATAGACTGTAATAAAATTAAAATTTTGTTACCTAAGGAAAGCTATAAAGCAGCTGTATTATTTTTATTCTTCACGGGAATTAAAATGTACTTTTTTTAAAAAAAAAAAAAAGCTCACAGATTTAAAAACCACATCTTTTCAAATCCAAGGCACAAAGTCAGGGAACATTTTAAGTTCATTTAAGTTCTATGTTGATCAGGCCTGTCTCCACTCTGTGAAGTTCATGAAGATTATTCTCTGTTGGTGGTTTTCACTCAAGATGACACTGGTAGTTTAGACTTCATTTTGGCTTGATGTTATCTATTCATTTCTTCAGAATAGTAGGATATGGGGTTCACAATTTTTAATTAAAAAAAATCAAAATCCTTGTTACTGTTCTGCTGAGTCTAAATATCTGTTAGAAACTGAAATAGTTTCCCTAGATGTCATGTCTGCTCTGAAAAGAACTGATTTGTAGCCAGCCTTTGGTCTTTCCATGTATGCAAGCCAGATGCTTATGTTAAGGGTGTGGAGGGGAAAGTAAGTCTTGAACTCTTGTTCAAACTCTTAAGATTTTGAGATCTCAGGACTGAACTTTCCTGGGGGCTTCACATTGCTTCTTAAGCTGACTCAAGATATATACATTTGATTTTGTATACTGATTAAGTGAGTATGTTAGAGAACTTCAATGAAATCAATGGGAATTAGTTCTTATCTTATGCAAGATTTACAGCACTGATTTTAATGGAATTGGCTATTTTTACATTATGTTAAATGAGATTTGAATTGATTTTTTTGGAGTTTAAAAATGAATACAAATTAATCATAAGAACTACTGGCTTGAGTTGCATTTATTTTTTAATAAATATTGAGAACTACAGTTCTTGGTGGAGTGTTTTGAAGCTGCTGTTACGTCTTGTGTGTGATAACACAGGAGTTGAATTTTATTAATTTTTATTCTAATATTAAATGTTTTTTCAATTGTTTTAATTTTTGTGTTATATACTTACTGTTAGTGATATCATGTCTGAAATACACTCAAATGCATGTTACAGCACTCTGCTTAACTATCTTTATTTGACTGCTTAAATAAGGCAGAATATTTTCTTCCTCCAATCCCTCTTCAGGACAGCATCCAAGAACTTTAAAAGAGCTAAATGTATGTATGCTAGGAGATGAGGGAAATACATGAATTATTCCCTACAGTTAAATAATGCATGTGTTTGTTACCACGTTAGTGCCACGCTGGTGCCACTCTTGAGCTAGTGTGCATACGTTTTGTTGAAGATGGCAATGATAAGCTATATTTAAGGATATATGTTTTAGTAATGCCTTCTGAATTCTTAGGAGTTCCACTTCTCTTACCTTGCTCAAAGCTAATCAACATTTTTTTCAATAGAGTTGACTCACTAACCTGTTACTACTTGTTTTAACTTCAAAATTATGTTAATTTTTAAAATTCCTTTTGAATTTCTCCTGGTTTCAGTGACCAATTGCCTCCAAGTTTCATTTAACAAAAATAATAATTGCATTTCATTATGCTCAAAGTGTATGACCTTTTTAATCTGCATATTTCTTGCAGGCTATGCTGGCTTATTTCCACTGTAATACATCAGAATGGAAAAAGTATTAGAAATATTGATTTATCATTTATAATACTGAAGTGATATATTGAAATGAAATTTGGATGCTGTCCAATCCTCAGATAACACTGGCATTATGGGATGAAACTGAATGATCTCATTCTAATTAATATTCTAGTTTCATGTGAAAACACAGAGAAAATATGCCTGACTTGGTCAGAAATAGGTGTTCAATACTGAAGACTGCTGAGGTTTATTATTTTTAAAATATGCCACCTTAAATATTTAATATTCCATGTACAGAGAACCCATCACTTTGCTTTTTTTTTTTTCCTGTCCTCTGTCTCAGCATCTTGGTGGGAACCTATTTATGTGTAATGTATATTAGCATGTAGTACCTATGAATGCATAGGAGAGATATATAGATATACACAGTTCTGTATTGATCATGATTTGCATCCTGCAGTGCTCTCGCTTACAACAATGCTTCGTTTAATCAGGTGAATCAAGGCAGTTCAAAACATTTATCTTCACCTTGAAGTGTTGTTCTCTACTAAATCTGTAATCCTTACATTCTGCATTTCAGCACATACACATTCTAGCACCTCTTGTAATATGGAAACTTTGGAAAATAGAGGTACTTTGAATTAGCAAGTGTGTCCTGTCTGTAGGGTGGTGTCTCTATGCCTTGATTTCAGTCCTTACTCATCTGTTTGGCTTTTTTTCCCCCCCTTCTGCCAATTAATCTAATAGCCATTGAACTAGCACACTTGGTTTCCATATTGGCTTTTTTTTTTAAAATGCTCTGTCATCTTGTCTATTAGGCTTCTAAAACCTCCCTTCCTCCTCTTTGTTTGTGTAGAAGTTAATGGAGGAAAACTGCCTGTCATCAGATTTATGCAGAGTTGAGAGTGAGTGAATGCTGCCATCACTGAAGTTGCTGTCTATTTCACATTGATTGAGCTTCCTGGGCTTGAGGGATTTTTGGAGGGCTGGGTTTTATGGTTGATATGCTTTTGGTCATTTGTCATAAAATCATTCCAACTGAGCTGTTTACTGGTCTGAATACTTAATTACTGCTTTAGCAGGGAATGGCATAAGCTTTAGTTTTTACTGAATATTCATGTAGAAATGGGACATAGTTGGTACTGCTGCTTTCTTTTTGTGAGGATTTTACCTATAAACATCTAATTTATTTTTAAATAATTATCAGAACTTGGATTTTTTAATCCTAGTATATGATATAGTAGTAATAATTTTATACTCCTAATGCATATTTTAAAATTGGATAGATTTCCTTTTATTTCTAAGGGTCATCTGTACATGGCAAATTATAGAGATCGTCTGACATCAATGACAGAAGCTTTTAAAAGGCTTTAAAGAATTTTTTCATCTTTGAAAAATACATAAACAAGCTGAAATAAGTCAGTTTAGTTTGCTTATGGTCAAAATAAAATAGTTGAAAATACTCATTGAGTTGTAATACCTTTTTTACATACTTAAAAATTTTTCCAAGGGGCTTGTTTTATTTTTAGACAATTATTGGAAAAAAAAAAAAAAAACCAAAACAAACCTGCAATATTTTATGTTTATACTCCTCACATCATTGCTTCCTACTCAGTTGCTTCTTGAGAAGAGTTGGATGGAAAAACATAAATTTGGTTTTGATTTGGTATTAGAATTCTTATGTATTATATAATATTTTATTTTGCAGTGTGCTTCTCCATGTCTGTTTAAAAGGATTTTATTTTTCAGATGTAAGTCTCTTTTTAGTGTGGGTATATATATTTTATCATAGAGATAGATAAAACCAGAAAATTAATCTTTTAATGCTAAGGTAATTTGTCAGCGTAACCTTCAAAATCTGCTACCATTTGGGTGATTTGGATTTTACTCTGTTATGCAAGTGAGAGACTATTACTTTCTAGTAGTTTTACTCTTCTATCTGTTCCTGCTTCCATCTTTGAAGATGGGGATTCATGCTAGCACTGGATAATGTTCCCTAAAGCAATGTCATTCCAAGGCCAAGCAGATCATCCCTGCTCAGGAGCTAGTTGCTGTGAGCAAGAGGCACATGAAAGCTCCTAGGAGTATGGTGTTACCCAGTCCCCGTTTAACTGAAACCTCTGAATTGCACAGTCTGCCTGAACCCACAACAGAGCTTGCTAAACCTGGCGAGTTAGAATGAACTAAAAAACCAAAGAGGTTTTCAAGAAGTGCATGGAGGTGTGGCAACATAAAACCATTTCTGTTGGTCTGAAAAAAAAAAATTACTGTATTTTTACTAAAAATGAGAAACATGTTTTCTGTGTTAGGTTCAGCTAAAACTCTGAAGTAGCAGTTCTTTCCATATGGAAAGCCCATTCTGCTCTCTTGAATATCATACAACTTTCTGTTCTTTCCTTGATCTTTTTCCTTTCCTATTGATATTGTCTCTAACTAGTTGCTCTATCTTGTCATAAATTGATGCTATACCAACACTTAAGCATTGTCTACTTCTTTCAGTGTATAGGAAATAAATGGCTTTCAAGTATAATTACCTTTACTTTCAAGTCAGCTTTGCCATATCTACTAAACACTGGTGCTCTGAATAAAAAGCAAGTTTATTTTTATTGTTCAGGGGAAAGTATTCTGTATGTTATGTATAATTTAGAAGCGTCTCTGAATATTTTCTGAGCAAATTAAGGTTAATGCTCAGCCTATTGCATGGGGAGTTCGGTGTGTGACTTCTGCTGGTGCTAGTGGGATGGAATTTCCTAGCACTGAGCTGAAAATCCATCTCCTGCTGTCGAAGAGGTCAGGCTAGGTAAACCTGGAGCCAAGTAGCTTTGGAAGAATATGTTAACTTATGAGAAATGTATAGTTTGGGCTGGGCAGTTTATGTTACAATGTGGAATGGGAGAGAAAACTTTGTCTCCTGTCACAGAAATGCTGAAAGCTTTTCAAAGAGAAGTCTTACCACAGGGCTGCTCACAACATTGAGTGTAATTCTCCTGCTTGTCTAATATTATGAATTAGGTCATTTATTATTTTGGCATAGGGCATTTAACACATTTTTAAATTGTTCATGTATTTATTGTATGAGGAGCCAGATTAAATACATATTTGGTGGTTGTGTTCATTTTCTTATGGTAATGAAAGAAGCAGTATCTCTGTGGTCAGTGTCTGTCATTGCCCCAAACCTGTCAATACCTGAAATTCATATTAAAAAAATGACTCTTGTAAGAATACCGAAGTGAATCTAATGAGAATTTCTGTACTACCAATGGAACCAGTAACGTTACGAACCTAGCGTTTTTGTGGTACCTTGATACATTCTAGAGAAATGATAGAGACTTGTGGTCGTAGAAATTTTAATTTAGAAACTGAGAGATTAATAATTGCAGTGTTTGAATTCTAAATTAGACTTGAAAAGTGGTGTAAATGGGTGGGTTTTTAATATCCAGTTTGCAGTGAAGCTGAAAGACAAAAATAGCATGTATGCTACTGTTTATCAAAGAATGATCTGTTAATTCCAGACAGCTATTGAAGCTGATTTTCTACCATTTTCTTTCCTTTTAATTAGAAATTTTGTTTTTTTCTGCACATGTTGGAAGATGATTCTGCTCCTTATTTCCTTTTGGTTTACTATCTCTTACCATTTGCCTCTTTGTTGACATCAGATTTTTATCTCCATTTAGGAAATCATCCTCCTTTCCTCTCTTTCCATATGAAAACTTTGTTGCATAGATACTGATGGACCACGTGTTATATTTATAGAGAGAGTACTATTTGCATAGAATAATTGTCCTGTGGGGAATTGAATTTCTTGAACAGAATGGTCAGTCACTGTCCAGGTGGCAAATAGAATCTGCATTGCAAGGGTACTTGTAATAGTGTCCTCAGCTGGATAGAATGTGACTATAAAACAATTTTATTGTCTTAAGTGAGTTAAAGGATTCCTGTGTGCCTATTCTTGCATCTCCAGGAGCAGTTTTTATTGACTGTTTAACATTCTCTGCATGTACAGTACACTATATCTTAAGTAGGCATTGTCAGCCATTGTTTGTATTTTGATCTTCAGAATGATATAAACAGAGAATTATTCAAATTAAGTAGGGTGAAAGGAGGCCTCTAGCTCAGTCTCTTGCTCAACCATGGAGTTCATGCACTGTTTTCATGGCATACTGTCTTTTAGTCTTCCTGCTAACACACTTTTCTCCACTTTCCATTAGTTTCAATAAAACTCTGGAGTACAAATAAGGCATGTTATCAGAAAATATTTCATGTGCAGCTCAGTGCACTTTGAAATAATCAAGATATTTAGAGAGAGACAAATTCCAAGAAAACTACAGGATTACAAATCACAATGTAATTTTAAAGTTGTAATGAGAATAAGTTGCACAGGAAGGTCTCTTTACAATTATTGTCATGAGAATGAAGTAACACAGTGTTAATGTTTCATGTATTCTATGAAAGATTATAATAAAGTGTACTGCTTTGACCTTATTAATGTTATATAATTTGACTTGATGACAATTTACATTTTTCTTTGGTTACAGCCTTAGTAACCTGTGAAGATGAGGTAGAACTGGCAGTGAATCTAAACATAACTGAATACTGAAAAGGTCAGAAATACCAAGAATGATAATTCTGATACCTCCTTCTCATGGCTAAGATTGTAGCTAAAAATGCACAACATGAGTCTGTTGAAATAATAAGGTTGTTACAAAAATGTTCCTATATTTATTGAGAGGTGTAAACAAAAGTACACTTTTTCCTTGTAGCTCATTAAAATACTCCAGCAACATTTATTTTTTACCCCTTTATAAGTGACTACGTACAATGCTCCCCTTTCATTTTCTTCCTTTGTCCTAGAAATAGTAGTCTCTTCTACTGAAGGGCCCCCTGCTAACTATTTAAAGATGAAGGAGACTGAATTTTACAAGCTGCAGAAGCTTTTCCAGTTCCACAGGCCAGACATGTTTCTTACAATGTATTATGGATATATAATTGAATACATTTTCAAAAATCTTGTAATCCTTAACCAGCATGAAAGTTTTAAGTTTTTTCTCTAAAAGAAAAACTTCAGGTTTTCCAGGAATTTACAGAACAAAGTTGTGGTATTGAACGTGAAGGCTAAAGGTCTGATTAACATCTTAACAACATTCTTTGATTTCTACTTACTTGACTGAACACTGAATCAGGCAAGTACACCCAGTACTTTGTGGTCCTCAGCCATGGCATTGATCGATTTATTCCTGCATCACTGCAGAGAGAAAAAAAGTAGTCAGACCTCCTAAAAAAGATATACTTTGTTCTTGGGGTGTTTCTGAGGTATATGTTGTATGTTAATGGAGATAGATGACATAATATATATGTTAATTTCCATGGGCACTAAATACATACATAAAATCACTAAACTGTTTTTCTTAGAAGTCTTTCACTTGTTAAAGTTTTGGGATAAGGAAGTAAAATATTTTGTAGTTTCCTGTTCAAATTTCATCATTTCAAATGCTTAAGATACATTTGGCAGCTGCAGTCTGAAAAGTAACAGCACCAATAGGGAAACAGCATTCACTCTCTCTCCCCTCAGTGAGGAAAAGTGGCAAAATTCTCTTCCCTGTCCTCTGGGGACACTTTACCTCTCCTTCCTTTTCTGGAAGGATAAATTTTCCAGTAGCAGTACAAACAAGTAGCTTTAAGCCAGCCCATCCTTTCAGCAGTGTTTTTGTCTTTATGGTAGCACAGTGGGGTCCAAGTTATTGGTATCTGTGGTGTCACTTCATCTCTTCAGCTTCTTGTTCTGGGCAGTAGTTGAATGTCCCCTGGAGCTGGAAAGGGACTGTACTTAGAGTGTTGTGGTTTTGAATTGCTGTGCCAGGTGAATTTAGAAAACAAATGGGAACAATGTGCAGATTAATGATGACAGCGGAGATGCATTGTAGAATGCTCTTGAATGCAAGTGTTTTGCTTATTATTTTAGATTACATTCAGACTATTTCTGTGACACCTTTTCAATTGTAGGATAAGCTTTTTTTTCTGGAAGTGTGTGTGAGTGAGAGACCTAACAGAGCAATCTCAAAGTGCAATTTCATATACAGTCCTTCTCAGGGAAAATACAAACCATGAAAGCAAGCCAAGACACATTTCCATGGAAGATGAGAAGCTTACAATATTGTGCCAAGTAAGCTAAGCGTTACCTATATAGTTTCTTCTCCGATAGATGGATGCTTGGTAAGTCAGATATAGCGTTAAAATTGCCTTTAAAAAATCTTTATGTCAAAGGTTTCCGTTTCAGCAACATTTAATGAACCAGTCTCTATAGGCTGCATGGGATCAAAGTCTTCAGGCCAATTCACAATGTATTAAACTTAAGTGAATATGTACACAGCAGTGAAATGACTACCTGTCCAGGATGGTTAAGTTTTTCTTTTGTTCTCAATCAGTATGGCACGTTTGGACAGGTTTATTTTGCTAAGACCATATTGAAATTCTGTCCTATGACATATTTCATACTTTTTATGACTTCAGAGTAGCTTTGTAACATGATAGTGACCAATGCACTGCAAGATGCATGAAACAAAGTAAAGAGCAGTGTTTAAAAAATACTCGAAATACAATTTAAAGACTGAAGATTTTGTACAAGAGAGAACAGTCATTCTTGGAAGTGATTAGTCAAAGGTCATGGAAAATGCAAATGTTCTGAGCTTAGGAGATGGTGTCAGAATGCTGTCTCCTGGGGAGTATTCCAGTGCTTTTTTATTAATGAACCACACATTCAGTTGGATAAATAGTTGCAGCTTTTGGCTCTAAAAAGCAAAATTTTCTAATATTTGCCAAAATTCATTTTTAATACAACTTTATGTGGTGTCATAAAAAGGCATTTTCAGACTTTATTTTGCACTTAGATGTGCTGCCTTTCATACTTTTGCCTTCACAACTCCACACACAGCTCGTCTCAGTCTCATTTTATGCCCAAACATACCTCTAACCCACACAGAACAGCAGTTATGTCACTTTTATTGTTATACATAATTTAAATCTAAATGCTGAATCTAACAACTGAGGCTATAGAAAATGTGATATATGCTAAGGAAATCAACCCTACATGACTTTGAGATTTCCCACATGGCTGGTGCTTTATCACTTCTCATTTTGAGTCTTGGCAGGGTGGGGAGGTATCTCTTGCTGGTATGAAGTTTACCATTAGCTCCATGTGTAGAGCCTGTGTGATTTGAAGTATGTGAGGAAGATACATGTTGGAGAAGTAGAGGAAAGTTAATTGACTCTTGAAAATATTTTTACCAAAACAGTCTACCATCCACTTTCACTGAGTTGTATGGTACTGTAGTTACTGTGCTGTTGTCATTTGCTCTGTATTCCTTGTGAATTCTTAATTGGGAACAGTATGATGGGGTTTCAGTTATCTAAATATGTATTACAACACTTTTGTAGGATGTCTTGCTTGGCAGCTACTATTATTTTCTACAGTGTTTAAATGACAAATTAGATTACCACATAAATTGTACTATTAGTTGGTAATTAAAAATGACTTAATGTGTATATTACAAATTTACAGATGGGAAAAAAAAAATCAAAAACAAACCAGACTCAGTGAGAGTCTAGTCTAGTCACAAATGGGTTTTGAATAAAGCAGAAGAGCAACAGGTTGATAAATAAATTTAACAGAAATGTACATAGCTGTGATTGCTTGGTATTTGTAAATGGCCCAGTGCACAGAACACATTGATGCTAATTCCAGCATTTCAGGAAATTATATTGCAAGATTGTGTATTTTTCTCTTGTATTTTTTAGAGAATACATTTGTAAATCAAAAAGGAATGTTAGGAATGTTAGGCTTATATCAAATATTACACAATGCATATTGCATAGGGAATTCTCACATGACTTTGAAATTAAAGATATTAACTGCTGCTGCATTTCGATGTTAGACTGGGTAAGTGGGAGCTCATCTAACATGTTTATTCATAAATCCTCTGTATGTGAGTACAATATAGGTCCTAGAAAGTGTCAAGAATGTGTTTAATGAAGGCGAGGAGGTGAACTGAAGGGAATGCGGTAGATATTTAAAGCCCACTGGCATTCATAAAACAGATAGAGGTGGGACATAAACTGCAAAAGTAGATATATGAGGAAACGGCTTATAAAATCAAAATGTGCATTATACTGTTGGATCTGAAAAGTTTGGACAGCAGCTTTTTAAACATAAAGCTAAACTCCAAGAATATTCCTTTTTTTCATGTTTATTAGAAACATATTTAAGTATCAAAAAACCCATTGTCTCTGTTTTTATTTGAGAGATGTACTAGCAGGCAAGTGAGGTGCTGAAGAACATCCTTTTATTTGACAGAAGTTTTTAGTGGAACCTTAAGGAAACTAGACTGTCTTAAACAAGGCATTATCTTATAGTGAATCAGAATAACAGAAATTTTTCCTTTTGAGCTTTCGATAGCTGATCATTTTAAAGAATGTACTATTTAAAATGACTTTGTTCACCAAAATATTGAATTATGCACACTTTATGGAGAGATATTCAGTAATAAAAATGTTAGATGTCCAACTGAAAGTTGGGAAGTTGCTTAATAGCCATTGAAAAATCTTTGTCAGTGGTCAGTTTTTGTGATACTCAATAATACAGTTACATACAGACCTTTGTTTTTCTTATTCCCACCCATGTTGACCAGAAGAAGCTGTTCCAAGTGACAACATTAGAAATTCCTCCTTTTTAAAATATATTTTTACCTGCCTGAAACGCACTTTGACAAATATAATCCTTTCTAGGACAGGACTTGCTTTGCAGCAGCCCTTCTGCTTCAGGTTAGTCCACTCCAGCACCTGCATCTCAGGAACTGGTACAGCTGTGTCCGATCCCAGATGTACAACGTACCTGGTAGGAGCGAGACCTTGGTGGTGTGCTGTCCACAGGAATCTGTTCCTGCCTGTCTGTCCCTGTGCTAAAAGAGATCTCATACTGTCACCAGTCTGTACCACATGTTCTTCCAGTATGATGTGATGTGCAAGCGTCTCGTAGCATATGTGGTAATTCTGGGATGTTCTGTGTCAGAAAGCAACTCAAGCATTGCTGGTAATATCAAACTGAAACAGTAAAATCCATGATCTATGGTTCTTTCTTTTCAAACTTCACTTGTTCAACATTGTATTAGTGTTCTAATAGTGGGAAACAAAACTGGCTTTTCTGTGCAATAACACTGCACAGGAATTTGGGCAGTTTCTCTATTACTGATGATGACTTGAACTTGCAGTAATGCCACAGTTCTTCCTCACTCACATAATTCCTGTCTTTGACATGGGAAAAGGATGGGTGAAATGAAGCCTCCGACCAATCCTGTTACCTGTTTGTGTGATACGAGAGCATTTGTCAGTATATGATACCTACCTTTTACTCTCTTAAGTCTGCTCCTACAGGCACTGCTACATTCGTACTATTTTATCTGTATTACTTAGCTGAAGTAGAGCTCTTCAGCATCTGAGTATCTTTCTGTCTTCACTTAATACTTTACATCAGTTACAAACTACTTTGCAACTGCAGTGGAGAAGGTGTTTAGGTTTGCTTGGCTTTGGGTAGATGGGCTAGACCAGATCTGAGCTATGAACATAGCCGGGGGGAGGTTAACCACAGCTGCTTAAACCGAAATGTGTCCGTCTGCTGCCAGAGCTCACTGAGAAAACCCCCGGTGTACACACTAGAATAATCGTAAGATTTCACGTGGCTTCAGTGACACAGGCTTCCATTTTCCTGAGGGTACAACTTCATATCAGTGCTTTAAACTTTAAAATTTTATTAACTTTATTAACTATTCACGTCATTGATGGAATGAAGCTCTCGGAGAGCAGAAGCAGGCTGCTTGGAAACCTTATTTAATGTATTATTATTCAACAGAGAGACAGACCAAGCCTGAAGCAGACGATAGCTGACCCTAGTCGGGAAGAACTGTTATGTTCACACCAGCAACTTTATCTGTTTTTTTTATATATATATATATATATATATATGTATATATGGATTTCTTATGCTTTAGAGGTGTTTAAGAACACTCCATTATATTTCAGTCATTATTTCAAAGTTAGAGTACAAGTGTGTGTTCACTGGGGTAAGGAGGCATTGAAACACTCTTCAGCTTATGTGGCAAAGGAAACCACTTATGAATTCTCTATTGCAAGTACTGGGATGAAATACATTTTTGTGTGTCATTTAATTAATCATAAATCCCTGTCATTATCAGACATGATTATGTAATCGTGGAGGACATTAATGGAATAATTATCAGACATGATAATGGAATTATGGAAATACAAGCCTTTTGCCTTGCAATACTGCAGTGAATTTGCTCCAGGAAGTTGCATGTGTGTTTGGAAATATCCAAAGTGAAAAAGTCAGAGATATCTAGTAGTATTTGCTTAATACTGTAAGTTTTCAGCAGTGCGGTTTAGATTATGATCAAAGGTCATCATCTGGGCACCACACAGAAACACCAGGAATCTAAACATAGATGGCATTTGCCATAAAAACCCAAGACTGAGTCTGAAGCTGAAACTGACTGCAAGGCTCATATAGAACAAGGAGGTGTCCTAAAGATATTTTTTTAAATGTAGTTTATTGAATTTCTTATTATTAGTATCACATGATTAGTGTACATCCCCTAGGCGTTTTCCGACTGGTGGAAAGGTTAAAATAATATTTTTAAAAATAAATCTGTTAAACATATGTTTAGGAAAAAAGGGGGGAGTCCCAAGGTAATTCAAATGCTTATAGTTTCGTTTTTGAAAATGAAAAAGAATTTGCATCTTCCTGAAAGTGAGACTAAGATTACGTATCACATAATAAGTACCTTGAAAATTTAATTGTAATAGATTGGAAAAAGCTGTTGGACTGAAATCTAGAGCTTATTGACAAATATAAACAAAACTACATTTTGTTGTGTTTGATTTTGTTGTTTTTCTTTTAATTTCAGTTGTGTTTCTTGAGCTGTTTGCTTGCAATTGTTGTAATAATGTGATCTGACTATCAAAAAGTTTGGCTACTGTTTCTGCAAAGATTTCTAACTTAATGCAAAAAGTCTATTCCGCTTTCAACTGGATTTGTGGCAAGAGTATTTCAGTCATAAGATGCAAAGTTATACCAAAAATGAACTTTGCACTAATACAACATCATATTCTCGTAGCTGCTTGTGATTGCATTAACATTGTGTAACTTGTAAGGCTGCTTTCCCTTCCCTTTAGTGAACAGAGATCTTCTTCCTTTGAATTTAAGTAGTTGCTGGCATTTTTGAACTGTTACCTATTTACACTGGAAAAAAAAAAAAAAGAATTAATATGTTAATTCCTGAGCTGTTGCAGAGGTTAGAAATAACACAAAACTATTATTTTGTAATTTATTATCTTGTTATGTTGTGAAACCTCCTTTGTAATATTAGAACCTTTATTCCTTTAATGGCTGCATATTTTAATTCCATGTCTACTAGAGGAATTAGTTCCTAATGGAAGTTACAGTATTGTGGTGTTTCTCCTCTTGAAAAGGTAAGGCCTAGGTGATTCAGACAGCTGTAATTTCATTTTCCAAAAGTGATTTGAGACACATTTGGTTTGCACAATGTAACCTTGTGCGGAGCCCATTGCAATTACATTGAACAAACTGTTTTCAGGATGGGTTTGCAGAGTAGCTTTGTCAGTACAACAGTACAGCTAACACAGCTGTGTTGCTCTCCAGGATCTACAAAAGCATCTTTGGAAGTATGTGTGGTATATCGAAATGCTGGCTAGATTTGAGGTTTTCACCGCCAGCGTGTAATCTGGATATACTTTTTACTGTGTATTTTCAAGGGAAACTAAGTTTATATCACTGTTGAAACTGAAATTAAAATGAGATGTCATAATACTGTATGAAGCAATGCCTAAAGACCTTTAAGAATTGTTTGTTAAAAAAAAAAAGAAATTAAGTGTATATCTACAAATATATACTATAGATAGATACCCATTAGATGCATATGTGTATCTCACTCAATATGTACATATATATAAAAAATAAATGTTAACATTTTTACATTAGAAATTTCCCCTTGCTTGCAAGCTTCAAGTTAGAACTATCTATTTCTGTCACCGAGGGCATTCCTTTACTTGTGATGAGACTAGCAATAGGGTGTGTGAATTACAAAAGTCTTTCAACGAGGGTCTCGAGGCAAAAGCCTTCACCCTGGGAGGAAAGGTAACAGCTACAGGCTGCTGAAATCCTGCACAATTAGTGTAGGAAATAAATAAAAAAAGAAGTCTTGATTTTTGTTATCAAAGCCTCTGTGGGGTTTTTGTGATACACATTCCTGTATGGGGCTGTAGACCTTGAACATCTGTTTTGTATTCCTCTCAGATAAAAAATGGTGTAGGATAATGGAAAAGTCACATGTTATTCAGGAAAAAGAAATCCAGTTTCTCGGGCTGACAGTTTCTTAAAGCTATGAACCTTGATGTTTTAATCTCATGCATTTTGATAGTGCTTGATATTCATAACTGGTAGGTTTGATAAATTTTTAACAAGGAAGTTGAAGATGGTGAGAAAACACAAGCGGAGCTTTGCATTTCACACGTTGTACTCAGGCTTTCAGGTTTAATTTTCACTTTTAACACCAGGAATGTTCCTTGAAGGAAGACTGACTGGATCACATGTTGCCTAAGCTGGCTTTAATCCAGTGAAGGAAGAAAAAAACAAAACCAAACCAAACCAAAAAAACCCACAACAATCAATGACCAAAAAAAACCCAAAGCCCAACAACAACAAAACCCAAAAAACCCCCCAAAACCCCTGCAGAGTTAACATTCCAAACCGTATTCAATATCAGTGCTTGAGATTCAGAAAAGATCCATTAAAAACCAATATAAATATATATTTTTACTCATAACCTATGGAGTAATTCTTGTCAGTTCTGCATAAATAAAGTAACAAATACAGTTTAAATATATGCATGTCCTAGTTGCATTATGAAAAGAAAATCTCATAAAATAGCTTAAAAGAGAAGGCCAATAGAAAAATTAAACTGAGGCACCAGCTTGGAAACACGGTTCCATTTGTTTTAATTTTAGTGTTATACATATTTTATTTATAATTCAGAAGATTATATTAATATGAGATTTGAGTTCCCAGGAGTTTTTTTTAAGTGAAACCATTAGCTGTCTGTGCAATTGTAACGATTTCTTTCTGCTACATGAACCTATTTCAATTTGTGTGTGTGTGTGTATGTATGTGTGTATATATATATATATATATATAAAAAAACTGTCACACAAGTATCACAGTTCAGAGTGTGCTGTGTGTCATTGTATTTACTCAGATATGCATGAGAGTTCTAACAGTTTATTTTCATTAACTATACATTAGAACTAGAG
This sequence comes from Caprimulgus europaeus, assembly GCA_907165065.1. Next base: position 14,265,955 of record OU015540.1, on the reverse strand, counting down.
ACTGCAGAGTGATGGCATAAGTTAGTTGCTCAGGAGATAGAAATAGGAGTGAACTCACACTGGATTTACTGCTTTAATGAGAGGGAAGGAGGAAGAAGCGGAATGACCATCTCTAGTCTAGTAATGCCTTGCATGTAGTGTGCAAGGCTACTGAGTTCAGTTCACTCACTGTAATTATCAAATGTTTGCATAACTATATAAATGGATCTGAATGATCTGCTGAACTATGTTGCTGCCACATTTTCTCATTATCATTGATTTTAGTGAAATGTTTCTTAAACTTGAGAGGGTTTTAATTTAAATACTGCCATGCTAATTTTAGCAGCTTGGTTCCTTATGAAAGACCTGTGCCAAGGAAACTCATGATATTCAGATGTGGTAACGTGTTGAATGTCTTTACAAATGCTTATGAAGACAGCTGGTGCATCAAAATATTAGAGTTTAAAAGAGCTAAGGCATACACAATTTCCAATTACTTTTGTGTGAACAAAACTATATGTTGAAGGAAGGGTTTCACAAGTGCTTTAAGCTGTGGTCTGCTATTTAGGACTTCCTGCTGTTTGCCATCTGTGTATTTGCACTTAGTGTTATTTAAATTATATTACTATTTATTAAGATGTAATTACAAATGAATGACATGCTTTTAAAGGGAGATAATGTATTTTCTTTAATTCCTGATGTATAAAATCCTATTCATTAAAATTCCATTCCTACACATCAAATTAAGAGAAAAGAGCCTGACTAAGAATTAAGAGTGTTGGTGTTTTTTTGAAAAAAGAAAGTGCAAGTATTTTGGGGGTGCATATTGTTATAGCTGCTGCTGTTGTCTGCTGTTATTGCATGTTTTGTTGCTTCAGTTATTTCAGGTTCCATCATTTGGCCTGTCAGACATGCACAATTTGTAGTGAAGATTTTGCATTTAAAAGAATTCCGGATTGGATCAGTGACAGAGTCCATTAAGTTTTTGTCTGTGGGGTGTGACCCCAACGCAGTCACTCTGGCAGGGTACTCAGGCGTGTGTGTCTGTGCCGAGGCGTTGGCCCAAACTTCCTTCACTAGGCTAAATCAAGACTTAGGAAATCATTGAAAGCACAATACATGTCTGTTTTGTCTATTGGAAACTCTTGAAGGAGAATAAATTGTGAATATAAAAACCACAGCTTTGTAAAAAAGCATATTGTAATTGTTAAGGATTCACCTGCTTCTGTAGCATTGTTAAATAAATATCTCTTTCTGATATCAGCTATTTTGTGTCACTGTTAAAGACTGAATTATGTTTAATACGGCAATAAGAATATTGATTACAACCTCCTATTGGCTTTATTGGAAGTAATTCTGAAAGACAGTACTGTACTGCTGTCTCTACCTCTGGTCAATTCCTAATCAATTTAGTTGCTGATAGGTAATATTACATAGGATATAACAGTATATTGCATAGAACAGCAAATACTATTCAGCATGAAGGAAAGCCTACCTAAAAAAGTGAACTGAAATTAATTAAATACACAGAAATAAAACAATTCTCTCTTTTTTTAGCAATACTGTTCATTTAACATGTTACATTAAATGTAAAATTTAAATTTGTTTCTCTGAGGTATTATTGGAATTTGTGGATGGGAGAAGATAGTCTGTAAAAATACTAGTACTAGTATTGCTGCTAGGAGTAGTTTTAAAAATAGGATACAAAGCATTTTTCTCTCTCTTGAGAAATAGGATGGTGAAAAAAAAAAAAAATCACCCAGTGAAATACAAAGGAGAAAAGGTGAATACTAGGCATGGTGTATGATTCAGTAACGCTCCCCAGTTGCTTTGTTGGCTAACTAATGAAGCATGGAGCCAAATTTCAGTGCTGACATAACTCAGCATCCTGCCAGCTCGCTCTTACAACAACAGGGGTACGAGTCCAGGAAGGGGGACTGTTAACTAGCAAATAGGTTTGAAAACAGGGGAAGGATCGAGTGCGATAGTTGATGTTCTCTGTCAATACCAGGTTTCACAATTGCTGCTGCATGTGTTGTGTTGGTTATGCTGTCTGGGGGGGAAGCTGATAAATTGTTACAAGTACATGAACATAGGCTTCACCAAAATTAGATTTTAAAAGATATTATTTCTATTTCTGGGACAGTACTTTTCTTAATATACCTATGTTATTCCAAAACTTACAAAACCATAAACATTCCTATTTTCTTATTTTAAATATTTCTCATTTCAGTTTTGCTTGTTTCAGTTCTTACTGGTGCAGTTCTGTTTGTTCCATGTGTTGCAATTACCTTGCTTTCCTCACAGATACTCGGGTTTCTTTGTGAGGAAATTTGCATATCCATTTAATGTCATTATCCTAATGACCACATATGGTCATTGTTTCAGTTGCTAATTATTTTAAACAAGTAATATATAAACATGTCATTACATTTAAAAAATACTCCTATTTTTAGTATGGCTTATAGCCAAGTACTAAGTTGCTAATTTTGCTACATTTTGCTGTGAGTCGTTTGAGATTACTTTTTGCTATCATAACAGTCTTAATTTTTTATTATTTTTTAAAAAGTTTAAATTGTTGGCTAAGTGTATAATAAGGATTTGGTAGCTATGAAAGATATAAGATCAGAAAACAGACATCTAACTTAATCCAATTTGAGAATAAATTGAATGTTTTGCTGCTTATCAGTCCTGGAGAAAATACACAAATCCATATTCTGCTTTGATACCAATAATACCACAGAGACCATGTGTAATGAAACTTTCTCCTCTTGGTCTTCAGTAATAAGCATATTAGGCTTTTGAATCCTGAGATTATGCTCTACCATGGACATAAAGAAAAAAGAGATGAAAAAAGATGTGGGCTGAGCTAGGCTGTATTTCACTCATCTGGTAACAGTCCCTCTGGTCCATTCTCGTGACTCATGCGGCACAAGCGGTTCTCAGTTGCCTCATGGCTATAAAGACTCTCCTGCCTGCCATTTCAAAGAGGTTTAACAGGATGAAGATACAGCAGAAGGGTGACAAAGTCTTCCTGGCTGCAAATAGCAATGATAAGCATGAATTTCCTAGAACAAAAATCTGATTTTGTGGTGATCACCAGGCGCTTTTGCACAGTACTTAGGTTTGATGGTGGAAATGAATGGTAGCACCTCTCAAACCACATGACTGACTGTAATTCTCCTCTTGACCTTTCCTGTTCTATATCCATAAGGAAGTCACCTTCAGTGACATAATTAGGGAGCAGGGAATCTTCAAGAACCCTCTCTCCTCTATTGATCTTGATGACTTCTTCCCCAGCATTCTGGTTACTGGGGTGTATATTTCAGCAGTTACTGCAGGGGTGACATCACTTAGTTATTTTGAAACCAAAGCAAAGTTCAGCATGCTGTCCTATTATATTGCAAACTCAAAGGAAAAAAATAAAATCTTCCAAATACGTTTTATTCAGAGTTACAAATTAATGCATCTGATTTATTTAGGTAATTTTCTTGACAAGCTTTTACAGGACATACTATTGAAAGTTTTGGTGAAAATTGATGGTTTTCTTTCTCTGCAGGCATAAATACTTAGTTTGTTTTTCATGAGATAATTTTAACTACAGTAATCAGGTTTTCTGGGTGACCTAGCTTATTTATATGGATAAAATGATAAAAATAATCAATGGAGAATGGTAAGAGTAGAGTAAAAAATAAACTAGATTTACTAGCATAAAATGTTATTGACCTAGTAAGATTAGATTATATTCCCTAATGCACTTCAGGGAGTATAATTCAATCTGTACTCACTCACAGTGGTTTAAAACGCTCTTCTGGTTCTTAATATACCAAGTATCTACTAAAATTGCTTCCCTGTCCTTAAAAAATGGACCTTTTTAGAAGAGGCATTTACAGTAAGTCCTTTCAGTTTCAGAATGGATGTGTTAAGTGTATCTGGATGAATCCAGTTCTTACATGTTATCACACAGTCATAAAAGAATTAACTCAGTGGAACCTCTGGAGGTGATCTCAGCCCTAATAAATCAGGTCAGCATGGATTTGTCTAGCAAAGTCCTGAAAACCTCCAAAGATGGAATTCATACAGTCTCTATGATGCACTGATCACCTGGTGAAAGCTTCTCTTGGTGTCCAGACTCAACCTACCAAACTGGAGTTTATTATGTTATCTTGGAAGAGTTTGGTGCTCTCATCTTGTTAACTACACTTCAAGTAACTGTAGGCTACAGTTAGGTTGCCTCTTAGCCTCTTCTTTGCCAGACTGTGCAAGCTTGTTCCCACTGCCTCCTCCAGAGACTATGTGGTTTAGTCCCCTTGTCATCATGGTAGCCATCTGCTAGACCTTCGTCAGTTTTACAACATCCCTTTTAAACTGGAGAAGAACCTAACTGGGTTCAGTTGTAATCTGTCACTTTCTGAGAGAAAACTGGCTAAATAGCTGATCCAAAAGTCATGAGAGAACCTGAAAATACCTACTTATATACATTACCTTTTAATACTAGCTCTACTACTCCTGGCATTCCTGTCCAATGTTAACACTAGATCCATGGAAAGGATTTAGAACTATAGGCTTTTCACAGTAATCAGTAATATTAAATTAGTTGGCTAAATATTGCTGTATTGGCAGAAAATCAAGACAGTCTGAAAAGGATGCAAAAGCGGATCTCAGCTTGAATAGAGATGCTGGTCTGAGGTCCCATAAGGGGATCTTTAATGAGGAGGCAACTGTCAGGAAGTGAAGCACCTGTTGTGGAGAATATTAGAAAATATACTGGGTCAGGCAAATTTTCAGATTCCTTATGAGAGCCATGGTATCTGGGTTTGGGAACAGTCTCGAGGATGTTTTCAGGTATCCTTTATTAAGAAATATTCTTTCCCGATTTGCTCTTATTGGAACAACTCTTTAGAAAAGGTATGGAAAAAAATTATTTCTCATACAGATGCTCTAGGGAGATTTATTCTGAGTCTTGGAATTTAACTTGTTTGCCTGTATTCAAAACAAAGTATTAATTGCTACTATAATCAAAGAGAGATTTTAATGGTTCTCACAACTACCTCCACCTCCAACGGTTCTCACAACTCCAAGTAAACAAGGCAAGTGTTAGTGAAATGACTTTCCATGCTAGGTAGAAGTTATATTTATCAATGCTTCCCAGAGTCATCTGGACTTCGTGTGGGATGAAGGCTCTTCTCAATCACATTTCATTATGGTGTGGCTTTATGTGACTAATGATTTTGAAATGTATGATTTGAAACTAATATTGTATATTACTGACATAACCGCATATATGTAAGTATTTATTACATGTAAAGATTTTTAACAGTGAGTCAACCAATATCCCAGATTTATTTGGCTTATTTTAATTTCCAAGTGTTAATTTTTCAAGTGTTTAAGTCTTTCATTAAGTCCTTTCATTCATGTTTATTCCCTTTAGATTTTAGATACACTTTCAGTCATGGTTTTAACTTCTACAAATATCTGGATCACAGAACTGTAATATTGTGTATCTGTAATCTACGTAATAAAGCGGTCTCAAGAATGCCTTTCCTTTCAGAGATACTTTAATGCTTATGCTTGTCTTTCACCTGAAAAGTCTTCATTTTAAACTGTAGTGGAGTGACCTTGGTCAGCAAGTAAGCACCTGCCATCTGCTCGCTCACTCCACCAGCACCTGAACATGTTTGTCTCTATTGAAAATTAAGAGACTGATGCAGTTCCACATGCGAATGGCACTACCTCAGATGGGAATGTAATTATTCAGTCAGGTAGCAGTTTGTAACCAGGTTTTGCTCAGGTTGATAACAGTGGAACAGAAGCACAAAAGGCAGATCAATTGTTTTCCTTAATCAACAAATCTATCTCTGAATTTGTTTTAGGGTAAAATAATATTTATAGACTGAAAATTACAAGCAAAGCTTGCCTGAAGTATACTCAGTAATTACTGAGGTTATTTTGTACAGCAGTGTTAATATTGCATTGACACTTGTGGGTGCTACTGTTCATTTCATCTTCTGGAATCTATATTTGTGTGAAATACCACTCTACGTTGTGGAAAGAATGTAATTCAGCTCCTTCTAATGCCAGACTTCTGAGCATTATAGCAATATTATGACGTCTGTAAGGTTAAGCTCTGCTTGTCAGCGTTTTCTGTCATTATTTGTGTAAATTGGCTACAGTCAGTCCTTTTGACTCATGAATTATCAGATATTTTATAAGGGAATTTCTTCTCTGTGATGTATTTCACTTTAAGGAAACTATATTTTAGCAGCAAGTCATTTGCCTCAACTTACACTGTTGGTTATTGCCCGTTGTGTGACAGTACAGAATTGCATAATGCTTTATGGCTTTTCATCTTCTTGAATAATGACATTTCTGTTTAACACACAAACCATGACAGAACTTCAATCAAAAATGCTGACTACAGTATACACTACAGGGTTAAACAGAAATTCCTGAGAGAACACTAAAGCATACACATTTTTACATTTATGGATACTGAACCAAATCAATTTTTTAATGGTATAGATTTTTTTTTCTTTATTAAATGATGGAGCTAGCCATATATATTCTTGTCATTAATCAATAATTTCTATTGTTTTAATTTTATGTTACAAAAGACCAGAAAGCACAGCTGACTTGGAGAATACTAACTTGACTCAGGTAAATTATTGCCAAGGGATGATGATTTATTATGAAATTGGGGAAAGATCAGAGTGAATCTTCCTGCCCAGTCCTTTTTTATTAAGCAGAATCAGATTTGCAAGTAATGAAAACAAAAAACCTCCACTTAAGTCAATTATTTCTATCTCAGTTAAAAATAATGTTCTGTAAGTAATTCTGCTGGTCTGAGCCTGGTGCTTTGTCAACTAAAAACCTGTCTTAACTTTTAGTGGTATTAATAATATGAGACTGTAAATATATATATAGGCAAAGCATAAAACTCTTAAGTTCAGAGTCCCATGTTGTACTTAATTATATGTAGGTAAGCTGTCTTCTGGGCTGGCTGCAAGTTAAACTCTGTAGCCTCTATCCTATGATACTCCAGACTATCAGTCATTTATTTAAGTGGTAGCCATTAGTGCAGGAATATAATAAATAATAATGATTCCTAGTAAAATGTTGAAAACAAACCCAGGAGTCAAAGTAGTAGTAATTGGCAAAAACCAGGCACAAGTTAAAAACGATTATCTATCCAAAAGGTTTGAAGATCAGCTAAATAAAAAGTCTTGAAGGTTTACTAATTGTGCTTTATTTGTTATATTTTGATCTTTTAAAGATCATAGTAAAAATAATTCAGTAAATCAAAGAACAAAACCCACACGCACTTCTTTTTGTAGCTGTTTTATAACAGTGCCAGTAAATTCCTTATGTGTAGCAGATTTGCAATGTTGATTTGAATGACTAGAATTTGCTTGATTTCTTGAAGCTTTTTGAGGTCTAAGCAACAGAACCTGTGTGATAGTGATGTTGGTTTGGAGAGTTTCTGGTGATTTTGTTTCATATTTTTTAAAATTATATCTGAACATTAACAGCTAAAAATTTACAGCTATCTTGCTCTACCTTATTTTCACAAGATAATTAATTCTTTACTATGTTAATACCTTATTTAAAAAAAACCTTGATCTCTCAGCAAGTTGGCTGTAGGATGGTGTTTCTTCAGACTTGGAGTTTACTTGGGTGTATAAAATGGTATGCGCTTCCACTGAAGACTTTTTGTTGCCATTTCACATACAAATACCTCAGTCCAGCTCTTGGTGACCATACCTCTAAAATACAGTAAATGTTTAAATGTGATTCAGTGCCTTGGCTGTCCATTTTCCGTTGATCAGTCTCATGCAAGTTATTAGAAGGATGTAATTTTTGTTTAAATGTCAAGTTTTTAACATGTTCTTAGGCCTGACCCTGCATAAAATGTCTCGTGTTTGGCTCTTGCTGTGGCAGCGGTGCACTAAGGTGAAAAAGAACAGCAGGCCAGGAGAAGTAGGGTCAGCCGACCATGCAGTACTGTAGAGCCTGTAGGTCTGTTAAAAACTTGGGCAGTAACAAATACTTCACTGGTGTTTGAATATTTGTGTTGTATACCTTCTAAAAGCTTTTTACTATACATTATAAATAGATGAGTGTGTGTTTGTGGAATGTTTTGTTATATTTGCTCATTTGAAAGTGTGTTTATGAGAGACTGTATACAGAGCCCTTTCTAGTTGAACTCTAACAATTACTGAAAGTGAAGTGACCAAGGAATAGCTCAAAAGGTGACCTTTTCTGTGTATTTTATTACTGTAAAACATAAAAACCTGCTTATTTGTCTTCCGTACAGCCAGTAGTCTGGACAGATATTTACAGATAGATATATTAAAATACTTAACTCATCTACTTTTAAATCATCATAAAAAGGTAACAACTTCATGAAAGTAAAATCAATACGAATTGCATATGGCTCATGGGATAGATTTTATAAACTGTTCTTTTTTGTTGTTGTAGTAACATAAACACATATGATTATTAAGGCACTTTTTTTGCAGTTCAGTTTTAATCCTTCAAAAATAGAACAGGGACTGTTTTCTCCTCACTATGTAATTTCATTTCCCTTTTTTGCTGTGGTATTTATGATCACAGATAGAGATACAATTTGCTGAAGTCATTTGCTGAGGAGGCTGCATGTACATAAGTAAAAGATGCTTAAGTAAATTTAGAACTTTGGAAAATATTCTCCTTGATCAGTTCTTTCCACAATGAGGATTATGAAACTTTACTGGATTATAGCAAATATAAATGAGATTGTGACCCTGACACGTATTTAATTGGATTGTGTTCTTTGTGTCATTATGGGGCTTCATGACATAATCAGTCCATAACTGGTGTAACAGTAGAAACAATTTAGGAACTTTTACTGTAAAGTGCTAAATTCTTGTAAGAATTTGTCTAGTGGGATTTCTGGTTTTGTTACAGATTTTACATTTTGCTGGTTGTATGCTCCTGTAAATCCAAATCTGTCTGTCATAGGGGAAGTGAATACATGAGGCCTGTAGTTATGCTAGTTGCTTGCAACCAGTATTTTAGAAAACGTTTGAAAAACATTTATGGTGGGATAATAGTGATTTCAATACCAGCAGATAAAATAAATTTCAGGTGTTTGTCAGAAGACAAGTTTTAAGAGTGCAATCTGTAGAAAACTAATACTGCTGAAATATTTATAGATTAATTTTCTAGTACAGATGGCAAATACATTTGTTAAACTTTTTCTAACTTTTGTGCCATTTTGTTTACAGTGCAGCTTCCTTCCTGTTAAATCTGTATTTGTGCAATTTGCCTGCGATTTCTGAAGGCCATTAATTTGCTTGCAAGGTTTCTGCATTTTTAAATTACCCAATGAATGGAACTGCCAATTAATCATAAGATGAAGAGCTACCACTCAGTGTGACAATAAGACGATGTGTCTTAGTCAAGAATTTTACACCAGTTGAAGTGGCTAGAGTAAAATAATTTCAGAAGATAAAACACAGAAGGCTCTAACTTTATTAAAACATGTCAGTAAATAATAGTTGTTTGTTACTGGTTTAATTTCCAAAATTTCTGGGGTATTTAGTTAAACACTTAGCAGGACTAATTGTAAATGATATATGCCCATTGTTACTTTGGTTAATAAAAATGGTAATACCTGTGCAAAACTGAAGTGCTTTCAATGCCATAATGTAATTACATCATGGAGAACAGCATAATAAAGCAAGAAGAAAACCCTAGGTATATGTAATTTCAGTTTAAACTTCCTTTGGAGTGAAAAATACTGGCTGGGTGTGGTGACTGCTTTTAAACTGGGCAGGAAAGCTGTATTTATCTTATTGTGCTATTCACTTGGATCAATTAAATCAGAGTGTAAAAGTGTGCAGAGCTTTTCTGCATGAATGAGTTGATAGAAAATATGGCAGTTTTCCTCTGGTAAGTGCTCTTGTTAACAAAAGGAAGCCTTGAACTGCAGCTTGATACAACACTTTCTTAGCAAAATCTTTGAGTGTGGCTGTGTTTACCCTGGTACCTTAGAGCAGAGAACTTAAATCTCTCCTGAATGTTTTTTCCCATATTTTCCCAGTAGTATTGCCACTGTCAGTTTCCCAGGCTAGCGTGTCATCTGCAGGGAATCTCAGCCTTTGTCTCTGGACAAAAATAGGAATGGAGATTCAAAAAGAAAAAGTTGCAGAACTTCAGAACTGTTCTTCCAATCTTTACTGCAGATCTGTCAATAAAGACTGGTTTTGCTCTTTGATCTCTTCCCAACCCTCTGTGTGGTGAGAAGTTGCACTGGGAGATGAGTAGGATGATCCTCGTAACAGGGAATCAAACTGTACATGTGGTGTTGATCTCCATTTGAAGAATGTAAATTTGTCTATGTTAAGCTCTGTACTGATGGAGCTGTGTTTCTTCCTGAAGATAAATAATTTGCACTTAGGTTAGGTATCTTTAATTTACACTACATTCTACAGGGCATTTAGATCAGCAAAGAGAGAGTGTATTTAATCTCTTTGAGAAACCCACTCATTTTGCTCATTTCAACAGTTCAGTCTCTATATGTGTAAATTCTGCTGTAAAATGCATCCATTTACAAATAAATATCAGTGCTTATTTGGTATTATTAATTGTACATCCATGTTATTAGTCTCTGTTTTTAGGTGATAAATGCAAAATTTATAATAGCCTTGCATGTCACTGCTCAGTATTTCCTGGATACTAACCCTCATTTTGCCAAGTCCTGAGCACTAGAAAGCAGTTTAGCCCTGTCAGTGCCTTATGAATAATCAGACAAAGTCAGGCTCTCTTCCTATCAGTTATCTAAAAATTTTCAGGTGGGGGAGGAAAAGAACCTTATGTACTGAAATTTTAATCAGGAATGTATGTCTGTGTGAAACCTTCTTGTAAGATGTTTATTTTCACTTTATAGGCAGACTTTGGCTCTGTTAACAATGGTACTCTGTGGTTGTGGGCATGGTGTTCGTGTTAAATGATGTTATATGCCTGTATTTGCAGGTGATTGCCTTAATTTTTTGTGGTAAATATAAATAATATGTTGCTTAATATGAGCATTTGCTCATTTAGCCACCTCCTTACATGGTGTTTGGACATAACTTAGTGAAGAGCATTATTTAAAAGAATCTTCACAATATTCTAACTGTTGTGAAAGAGGGAGAAGAAAATAAAGGATAAAAGCATTTAGTTAAACGTAGTTGCATTAAGTGCTGTGCTTAAGAGATACTAGCTCAGATCTCTACAGAAGTGTTTTGTTTTTTTTCCTTACAGGATGAAAATGTAGCACTCAGGAAACATGGATAATGCAGCTATCAAGTAAGATAGAAAATAGTAGCAAATTAAACAAAACCTCACTTTAAGTCCCAAGACAAAGTTATAATCCTTCTGGATAGATCCTAATAGATTCAGTTCCTCTATAGAAGTCCATAACAAGCAAAAGGGAATGATTTCTGATTTATTTTATATTCTAGCAGCAAAATAGAGGCTCTGGATGATAACTTTGTGTTAGCAAATGTTTATTTTCCAGAGTAGAAGTTTACTGGTCCTCCAGTGTCTCAGGAAGGACATGAGATTCTTGGTGAGATGAAGATATGCCCAAAATCTTTCCCATTTTTCCTCAGTGGCTCAGAGTGATCATTCCAGCTCGAGATGGAGACCTTATTGTCATTAGTATAGGAGCAGCACAACCAATCTGAAGCGCGTGCTAGACATCCTTCTCAGTGCTCTCCTCGAGGCTTCTCAGGTGTCCTGAAAAATGCCACACACCAAGTAAATACTGCAAAGACAGAGACTACGCCACACAAATTGCAAGTTATTTTGCACAGGATCATTTTTATTTTAATACCAATGTCTATTGGAAATTTACTGTGCTACAAGAATGACTTTATGTGAAATCTTGTGAATTTGGAATATTAATTTAAGATAAATTACTTTTAAATTGAATTACTAGGATGCGATTGATTGTGTTTGCCTGGGAATTATACACACTGTTATCTAAAACTTAGATATGCTGCTACTGAGCAAGTTGGAGAATAATTTAGGAATATTTCTCATAAAGTGCAATGTATTTCACGTTGCCTTAGATTACCTGAGAAACAGAAAAGCAATGTTTTGGTAAAGTGTATCTTTAAACCATCTTTTATAGGTAAGGTAAGGCTGAATTTCCAATTTATTAAAAGCAGGAGTATCAAAAACTTTCTGTCTTCATCTCTGAGACTATTTGCTTCTTGAAATCTTTGCATATCTTTAGAAGACTTTTATTTGTTGCAGGTTGTTGTTTTTTTTCTATAGCCTGCATAGATTTAAATTTGCTACATCCCTTAGAATGTTGCTCCAATGTGTGATACTGACCAGCATTTCTCAATGGTTATGAAAAATAAAAGGGTCATAAGACATAAAAATGGATAGATAGGTTGATTTTTATTCTGGCATTGCTTAGCTATAAAAGCTTTTTTCCATTTTTCAACAGGGAAATCATTCTTGCGAGTTCTTCAGTGGCAGGCCTTAGCAACAGGTAAAATCTGTCCAGGAGGGGCAAGAACAGTGGAAGGTTTCTTAATTAGCTTTCTAATTTACAGTGTAAAATACATCTTTTATCAGTCAAGAGTAACTTGTTACTTAACATGGTGTTACTTACTTGAAATTATTTTTTTTTAAATGCAAAGGAATCCATTGCCTTCTGAATGCCACATTAACAATGAATATCTTGCTTGTGAAGCAGAAATTTACTTCTTCATCTAATGAGTGAAGAAAGAAACTCAAATGAATACAATAAACAGGATTTTCTGAAAAAAGCAACACGGTTGGATTTGATTTGAAAAAAGCAATAGCAGGCATATGTCATGTGTCATTATAGGAGAGAACTGGTGACAGTATTATTCATTATGTGGTTTCAGAGTGCCCTAAATTGGAGTATAAGATTATTGGAAGTGGATGATTTCCCTAGATTACTGCTTAATAGTGACTAAAGGGCCCACATTACTCATATTTGCAATGAAAATAGTGCCAAAAAACAGCAGTAGTTGACTGGAATGAAATGTGGAGCCCTCAGGGTTTTAGCTTGAGATGCAGCTTAATTATGTGTCTCTTGCTTAATACAAATGTCCCTGAGTCTCTGAGGCTGGTGTGCTTTCAGCACTAGCAAATTGATCCAGCAGTTTCCAAAGTATTTACTGGGTTTTTTTTCTTCACTGCTTTCTAAACGAATTATTATAATGACTTTGTAGACTAAAGTAGGTTTCCCTGTTTCTGACTGTTTATCATTACCAAATGCTACATTCTTTCAGCCTCCTGTCGGTTTTTGTTTATTTCCTTCATCTGCTTCATGTTCTATAATGACATGGTTGGAAGAGGGTTAGGGTCTGAATTGTCATGAATGGAGCATTCCTTTTGCACTTGTAGAATAATGCACATGTAAGAGTGACGCAGCTGGGACTAATGTATTTTTGCTGTAATACAGTTGATGTGTTGGTCTCTCTTGTAAATTAAATATAAGTGTTTTGAATTACTTTTAAACAAAAACAACTAATATTTTTAAGCAGATTTCTTAAAGTACTTTTAGAAAGAATTTAAACTAAAATTTCTTGCAGTTCTGGGGGCATATGTTAGACCTACTCGGATAATGTTTTGCTAAATGGGTGGTAGGGTATGCATAGAGCATTCTTGTGGAACAATGAAATTAGACATGACCTGAAATTTACACAAATTTGACAAAAAATCATGTTGTTAGTTCTTTCATGATATTTAGAATTTGTCTCTGATGCATCCCCTGAGACGAAACAAAAATATTGCATTACTGTGAAAGAGAATGGTACTGTTGTGTGAAGGTGCTGGGCTGAAGTGCAGAGGAATGAGCTTTCATTCAGTGCTATGTCGAATTTCTGGTATTGCAAACTCAGACAAGACGTTTAGCTGCTGCGCTTCTGTTCCCTGCTCATAAAGTGGGAACAAAGGTACCTTCTTTTTGCCTATTGAAAATGTAAGGAGTAAGTAGCAAAGACTAACCTTTACATAGAAAATGCCTTAGGAAGGGACCTCTAGAAGTCATCTTGTCCATCCACTTTAAAAAGCAAGGTATGGAACTAAAGTATTTAAATGTTCCAACAGGGAGATGAACAATAGAAGAAGTTATTGCTGTATTGTATCCTACCAAGCAATGATCATGATTTCTGCCTTACCTACAATACCTCATGAATTTGAATAAGGTATAAAAAACCCCAGATTCTGAAAATGGTACTTACAGTCTTTGAATTCAGAGGGATTTCCTAAGGGTTTTGGGGTCAACATGGCTGACTCAGAAAGTAACTAGGATTAATTGGTAGAATCTGTAAATAGTAGCTGTTTAGAAACAAGATCTTAAATATGTATTCAAAATAAGCTGAACTGTTACACCTTCTGAGTTTCACTGATCCTGAGTAGTGCATCTCTTAATGTTGATCTTGTGGCTGTGTTCTTCAAAGAGAAAATTACTGATGATGAGTTTTAATTGTTATTATTTCCTTTATCTTAGAAAATTAAATAGCTGTCTTATAGTGCTCAGCAAAATTTTCTAATGAACATTATAACATTTGTAGATCGGTCTTTTTAAAATATTTGTTAGAGACATTGCTGCCAGATTTCAGCCACTTATACAAATGAAGTTATTTATCACATTGTATTAATTGCAAATTTCTACCTTTCAGAAATGACTTTTGCAGTTCATATTTCTACAGTACAATAAAGTATTAACTGTGCAACGAGAAGTATGATACTGTGGAATCCCTGAGGTGTTATGCAATTAGTACAAAGGATGAATATCAGTAAAGGTACCTGGCTTTTATAGGGGTGATTGGATATGATCATTTTTAATATGTAAGAGAAATTCAAGATGAAGAAGAAAACTGTTCTAGTTCATGCTAAGGTAAGAACTCAAAATTTGGAAACAAAATTTTTCTAGATAGAGAAAGCCTGTATGAAAAGTACAAATGACATTTAATAAACAGAAGGAAATTATTTTTATAATAGCTAAGGCAAACACATGAATAATCACATGATAAGAATTTTTTGTGATCTTTGTCTCCTAGATTTTTAAGATCAGTTATTAGAGGATGAAAGATACTTTCCTTTGTTCTGTGTAGAAGCACACTGAAATTATTATAGTCCTTCCACTTCCATGTAGCAAAAATACTTTTTTTTCAAGGTGATGTTTTTTCCCCTGTATAGTCTAATATTGTTCTTCTGCCTCTTGAGGAAAGAAAGGACGTGTTTGGTTATATGATGTTTTCCCTAAATAAAGAAATACTTTCACTGTATCAGATTAAAGGTGAACAAGTGTGCGAGAACTTTGTTCTTCAGTAGGAGTTTAGCTGGGTACAAGGTTTGGTGTAACAGAGCTTGCATAATGTCATTGCCTGCCATACAGGACATGTCCAGGAGAAGATGACTTGTGTTGGGTTCTGACTTAACACATGAGAGTAGGTGTTTGTGATAGAATTTTCCTGGCCTCAAGATCTCTGGTTCTGACTCCCTCCCTTCAGTCCTTGCTTTCATTGGTGGTGGGGAATGTTGCATGGCCCTCAGTGTCCTGAGAATACTCCTGCTCTGCGTTAAGACAACACTTCAAATCCGCACAGAGAGTATGTATCTCCAGCTCTGACGAGATGGAATGTATTTCTGCATTGCATTTACTTCAGTAAGGGCAAGAGGGCTTGTTGCTTTTTGTTCTCTCTGAAGCATCAAAGAACAGACCCAGCTAGAAATAGGTAAGTGTGAAAATACCTCAGGTGTCTAGCTGCTGTGTTGTGTTCCTGTGCCAGTGTTAATAACAGTTGACCAATTACAGGACTGGAATGTATTTTTTTTCTCAGATCACCTTTATTTTCCCTTTGGGCCTTGTCTGCAGCAGAGAAAATAGTTTGTTCTCTGGTATCAGCTGGACATGTATCATATAATCAACTTCCTGCCATTTTGGGAATGGTGTTTGTTATTTGCCCTGTTCCAGTCTCTGCCTTTTTATTTTCTTCCACCTCTTCTCCTGCCCTCTCTAAGGTATAATGGGACTGATTTAATGGCCTGTGGACAAGAAGTCAGACTGTATGATTCGGTCCCTACTTTTTCTGATTTCTGTGAAAGCTCTGAAGTAGAGGTGTACTGTACTAAACCTGACTCTGCTAGTTAGTTACTGTCACAAAAATAACTTCTGTGCCTTGTGCCTCAGTACTCCCATCTGGAAAACTCAGATTTTTTTTGGCAGCTTCAGACATTATACATATTAAATATTTGAGGGGAAAAAATGGAAAGCTTAATCAAATTAAAATACTCAAGAAAACAAACAATTTGGACTTGATCTTCCACATATTAGATAAAGATGGACACTCAGACCAGATTTTAATTGCTATTCAAATGTTACACATTTTTTGTTGATTTATTAGATACCAGTAATCTGTACAGTTTCCCAGTTGGTTGTCTTATCCTTGTAGTATTTTCCTGTTACTTCTTTTGTAGGCCAAAAGATGAGATGTTTACCCATTACCATAGAGATCTTGGAATTCACATTCACAATAACAGCATTCTACTTTGTGCTAAGGATAATAGGAGACAGTACTTTGCTGGGAGCAATATCTTTCATGTCTGTTCTGTTGGATGAAGCCAAGGCCTAAGGCAGTTACATAACACATATTATTAGGAACAAAACTTTTACAATTTTCAGGAAGTAAATATTCACCACTTCTTTGTTAATCCAGAAACAGAGCACTGTGATTGTTAGATACAAAGCCAAATGGAGAAGTATCTGCTTCTCTGTAGATAGATTCTTTGAAAATAGAAGTGATTAGACTGGATCAAATAGGCAAGCCAGTGTGGGGCTGTGCGAAGTGCAGTTCATCATTTTTCACTTGTTCACACACTTCCTACAACTCTAAGAATAATTTTGAAACCGTAATTGCAGATGTCTCTGGAAAGAATCTATAATTTTCCCTCTATTATCCACAGAAATATAGTTCATCTGTATTTCAAGTTCACATTAGGAGGTTTCTCCTTAGTCTTTTCATAACCTTTCTATGCACAATTTTCTCAATGTTTGTTTATTCTGTTGTCTGAAAAATAAACCTTTTCAAAGAACTAGAAACTCACATTTTTTCCTGAACTAATACTGTATCCCTCTAATTGTTGTCTCCATTTATCAGTATGTCATTTTAATGAAGTAATGAGCTTGGTTTATCATAAAAGGAGACACACTTCTGAAGAGCTTTATTTTCACTTCACAGACCCGGGCCACTCTACATTCAGTGTAGTTGTAAGCTCAGTGTTGCATCGTTTAATTATGTCACCATTAGCAGCTGCTTATGGTAATCAGAACTTTTTATGAGTTTCACTCCTGCAAAGTACAGTGAGTGTATGCTGATAGGCTTTTGCTTTCAGTCAGACCGTCACTGCAGTGTGTAAGTGGTGCTTTCTGTCAGGGTGTGGGCCAGCTGAAAGCAAAGCAGCCATTCTGCTCAAGCACGTAGGTTTTTAGACAGAAGAATGAAATCATGTCCTAATGATATTTAGTTAAGCTCTAATAAAGATCTTGATGTGAGCTGTTGTTGCCACCGTATTGGTTTGATTGTTTTAATATTTGTAGAACAGCTCAAGTCTAATTCTTAATTTACATTTATGTGATATTACATGATCAAAGATGCCGTCTGAAGTAGTGTTTATTTGCGTGTCTCTGTGTTTGGTGCAGAGCTATGCTCACGGTTGGTGACAAAACGCTTGTTAAAAGTTTTGGGAATATAATTTGGCTATATGTTATGTCTGTTTACTTGTTTTAATGCAGTTTCACATAAAATGTGTGTTTTATTTAAGAAAACTCTTGGATATTTTTTGAATGAGGATTTGTCTAGAAAATTGCAAGTCCATAAAAAAATATGTGCAATTCTCTGTTGTGGATGAAAAATAGAAATGTCTGTATTTTTTAATAACTTTGGCCATTTAGAGTGATAGAAACTTTAGTCCTAGAAAGAAAAGTGTTAGTAGTATCACACCTGTGTCCTCAACCTGTGAAATACCCAGGCTTTTCATCCAGGGCATTTTACATGAGTGGGCAATTTGTTCAGGAGGGAAAGATCATCTCAGGGCTTCAGCTGTGTGGAATTTTTGGAATGATTATTTAAAATTCTTTCATTTGGAGTACCTACATTCCCTTTCAAATGAACAAAGGGTAGATTTCAAATGAACAGGGTAGATTTAGGATGGATATTAGGAAAAAGTTCTTCAGTATGAGGGCAGTAGATCAATTGAACAGGTTGCCCAGAGAGATAGTGGAGGCTCTGTCCCTGGAGACGTTCAAGGTCAGGCTTGATGGTGCCCTGAGCAACCTGCTCTAGTAAAGCTGTCCCTGCACGCTGCAGGGAGGTTGAACTAAATGACTTTTGAAGGTCCCTTCCGACCCACTACATTCTATGATTCTATGATTTTATTACTTTTAAAATAATTGTACCAAGATAAATATTTTTAAATTGTGAAATATTAGCAGAAAGGCTAATAAACACAAACCTGACTTTGGATTGTATAAAAGATGTTTACTTTTAATTATGGCTTCTCTTCATTGTTTCATTTAAGGGGCTTTTAAAAGTTTGTATAGATAGAAAGAAATCATATTTATAATATATATGCTTAAACAGCTCTGACCCCAAATCTGTTGCAAAATCACTGTAGTTATGCGTATATTCAGTTTAGTCATAACAATGAGTGCAATATGTAGGTTTATTTATATATCTTATATAGCAGAAGTATTCAAGAAATGAAGTGCGAGCAGTGCTGCAAATGAGGCAGCTGTAGCTTGAGCCCTGGCTTGTAACATTTTTAATTTCCAGCTTTTGCTTTTGGATATCAGTGTGACTTTCATCATTTTCTCTTTTGTACTGTCAGGAATTGGTGTCAGTAAGACATCCTCTAAGATGCAGTGAGAAATTCTGTTGAAAAAAACATGGAAAATTTAAAAGCCAGATACTGTTTTATCTTCTACATTTCTAACGTGAAGTCAGTAGTGTGTATATTTCTAACTCTGCTTTTGACTGACTGTTTCTCCAGTATTAAAACCTTAAAACCCTGCAATAATTTTATTCCATTTTCTACTCAGTTCACTATAAGACTAAAAGGATTTTAATTAGACCTACTTCACAAGCTGTACTGAGACCATCAGCAGTGCCTCTACGTGAAACAAAAAAGTAAATGAAGCAAAAAGATGCTTTAGTTTCAGGCACATTTTATTGGGGTTGATAATGTTAACTTATTTAGTAGGAAAGAAGTACTCTTTCAGTGCTTGAGTTACATGAGGAATCCTGTGCTCTGTGGCATACTGAAGGTTGCATTAGAATACCATAAGTAGTCTGTCTTACCCTTGGAAGTTCTTATTAAGAGCTATTTTGGCTAGCACATAGGTTGCATCTAAAATGTAATTTTTTCCTTCCTCTTCCTTTTCTCATTCAGGTTGGGATAATAGATGCCATTTAGAGCAAAGTTATCGATGTGTCATTCACAAACCTGTACACCATTGTGTAGTATTAATTTGTTCCACTTATTTTCAGGGTTTTCAGAGGGAACAATATAGGGATGTTTTTCAACTCTGACTAAATCTGGTTAAAATACATTTAAGTCTCCAGATCTAGTGAGAATTTGGATTATGGCTATCGTAGCAAATAGATATGGCTATTGTTTGCAAATATCGTAGCAAATTTCAGAGCATTACAGCTCTGAAATATTTTGTACAAATCTATTGAGCTCGTGTCGGAATTCACTGATTTGGTATTCAAATTCTATTTGATGTTGTTCCTTCAGCATCCCCTACTTAAATTAACAGTCCTGAAATTGTAACCTAATAGACCTTTCACCCACACTTTGATTTCTCAGAACCTATTAAAAATGAAACATTCATTATTTATCAAAACATTATTGTGTATATTTTCTGATCAGTAAGCAAAATTGTATGGTAGTAATAAAATTTAGAAAAATACAGTTGAGGTTTTTGTTAAGTCATCATTTCCCAACACTTAATATTTGCATAGATCTTTGTTTCCTTTAACAAAGGAAACTTCTCAAGTTTATTTTAAACTTTATTCTTATCCTCAGCATAACTATTAAATGGCCTGTTTTACTTGCCACACAGTTTGAGAGACTGCTGTATATAACCCATGGACTGAGGCACACAGTGACCTAAAAATAGGGAATAACATGAGACTAAATTTGAATTTACTCATTCCCATTTGCAGTCTCTTAGCTGAAAAACTGTTTCCTATTCATTTTAATGGGCCTAGTGATGGATAATGTTATAGTGTAAGGAGACACACTGAATATGTCTGTGGGTCTAAGAGGGATGGCATATTTGTCACAGATCATATGGTGAGTTATAAATTATACCTGCTGTCTTTTGTGCTTGGTAATCCCATTATAGTCAAGGAGTATGCAACATGAAAGAGAGCAGATGGTTCTGTCTCTGCTGCCTTCCTTCTGAGTTTCTGTCCTGGCTGTACTGCCAGAGAGACATTGAATAGGTGCATTTCTCTGCTGTTCTGCATTTCTACACAGGTCTCAGTTGCTCATCTGTGAGAGAAAAATCTGGGGTCATTATGGGAAGCAGAACTTTAAAGTGTCTGGTTTCTTAATCCAGTTTTTTGCCCAGCGTGTTTCTTTAGTTCTGGTACGGTCTAATCTAGTGAACATGCAATGGTCAAAATTAGAAAATTCATTTTATTTCCTTCTTCCTTCCTCCCTCCTCTGAATCAGATAGGTATTGTGTTACTTGTTCCCTCCAAGGCACAAGTGGTAACATTCCCTATATTTAAACTGGATTTTGCTTAGGAATCTTAGCTCAATTCTTCTCCCAAGATTACAGTTATTAACAGTTCTTTCATTTAGCTCATTCTTCCCCAGAAAGTAATGTGCTAAGATGGCCCTCAAACTTTCTGAAGTTTTTACCCCTCAAATGTTCTGTAGTTTTTAGTTCTATTGGTTATTCTAATCTAATACTTAAGCTAAGAAATTTGTAGCTATTGCAAGAAATTTCACACATACTCTTCCCGAGTAGAATATTGTGTGGGCAGTGTAATATTTAATTGCATTTAATAGGTTTTGCCTTTTTAAAGCAGCAGGGAGGAAGTGTCAAAGGACTTTATTTCAAGCCTTGTTTGCTTTTACTGGAGCAGGCAAGTAAATAAATTAATTTTGCTATTGGAAGAAGCTACAGTTTCATTTGTGGTGGTTTGTTCCCCCATCTCTAATTGTCTCCCAGTCCCTACACAGTTAGGATTTACCTTCATGCTTAGGGTGACTGGTATTGTTAACCTCTGCTTTAATCCTGGAGCTGTAGATATCTCCTCGTATCTTAAAACAACAATTTTTACCTGGGAGAAAAGGTTTGCAGCCCTCAACTTGATACTCCACAACAACTGATGTAGGAAACAGCTGGCTACATTTAATTTATTTTTTTTGTGCCATGCAACTTATTGGGAAAGAAGTTAAGAGCATGAGTCCAAGCTTTTGGGGTGGGATGCAATGAAATACTGAGAATTATTTTATGCATAGAAGTTCAGAATTGTTACAGTAAAGCAGACCCCAAGGTCAGATGGTGGCAGAGTCTGAATGTTTCACTGATTTGATTGCTGAGGTTCAAATTATTCGTATCTCCTTGCTTCGGGTGAGTATTTCCCAGATTTTAAAATTCATATACTAGCTTGTGCAATTAATCACTTCTTGTGGAGTGCTTTATACAAGTACAAAAAGATGTGTTTGCACTCACGGTTGAAGGAATATACAGGTAAACACTTGGTGCCTTGGAGCAAGGCAGTGTTAATATGATTCAGTCAGCAGCTGTGCAATGATTTATTTCTATTTTAAATGCAGATAAAGGTGCAGCACAGAAACTATAGCACTTTGAATTTTGTATCTGCAGTCACAGATGTTCAATATATCGGGTGAAGATTAGGGATCTGTTTCTATAGTATTCCTTATTTCAGTGATTGAATCCTAGGTTTTAAAAATGGCAGCCTACCTGTCTTGAACATGTTGCCGTGTAAAGATTACAGCTTTCTCATCTGGACATGTAACACTGTGCTGCCTTATCCACCTTGGAACACTAGAAATAATGACCTGCTCCACAAGTCCTTGAAACGGCACTGACTCTAGTTTGAATTTGGGGTATTCAAGAGGACTGGAAAAAAAAAAAAAGTGGTTTAGGTGAATGAAAATAATTGGAGGTGAATAGTTTAAGGGGATAGAAGAAAACTGTCTGGGACTGCAGCTTTTGCTCTCTCCAGATTAGGCACATGATCTCCATAAGAAATGGTCTACCTTGGAAAAGGTGTTGTGCAAGAGTGGGAGAGGCAAGGCTTGTTGTTCACACACATTAATTGTCTCTTTTGAGACTGTCACAGGTATCTTTTTTTGAAAGAAATGAACCCAGAGACTAACTCAGGTGTTATAAACACATCCTTTGTTGCCACAAAGTGATTCTATTCATTGCCACCATTAACCCCATGGACTCAGTCCCAGCACAGAGGCTGAAGCGGCGCTTGTGAAACACTCCGGCACCGCAGCATTGACAGACTCAATAAACAGGCTGCCTGTAACACGCCACTGCTGCCTATTGAACAGCTCTGGGCACAAAGAGCTTCCTTTTCATAGGGACAGAAAGACTAAGTGAAATTTTAATCAAACAGAAAAGGCTGTCCGAAAATACTGAAATGCCAGACCTTGTGCTAGTTTGACAATATTGGATTTGTCTTCTCTGCACTCCTGTGACTATTTCAATTAGCTTTTGTCTATCGTTTTACTGAAGTTCTTCTTCTTTTTAAAATTCAGCTCAGTTTGCTGGTATGTTGCACACTTATTTGTCTTTGAAATTCACATGAATAATCTCTCCAACTATCAAAGATGTAATCTATGCTTTGGTTTTAGGCACAACATGAATTTAGTGTAGTATATGAATATTGCTTTATTTTTATTCCCCTTGTTATTGTGGTTGTCTTCTCTAAATATGGCTTTTGGATATAAAATAACAGGTACTCTATAAAATACCTTGTACTTATTTAGAAACCCTTATTAAGAGAAAGGATATTGCGTACATATTGCTTTTAAGTTTCAAAAGAGCTCAGCCTTAGTGTTATGCTGATATATATCTAAATAGACAATTTTCTATGTATATGTGGATCCTACCAGCTGAGTGAGGTGTGGAAGCCCACCTCTTCATTGATTCTCCAGTGTGTTTGGGACAACTGCTCAGTTACCATGAAACAACACGAAAGCCCTAGACTAGGTATGAATTTAGAGATAGGTACCTTTTGTAGCAAGTCAGTTATGTAAGTAATCTGATTTTAAGAAAGTGGATTCTAGATTGCAAACTTTATTACAAGGCTGTATGGGGTTTTTCATGTTTTTTGCCCCTCTTACTTGGTGGTAGCTTAAACTCCCTGATGTTTGTGTAGGAAAATAATATTTGTGATACAAATGTTTACAAAAGACAAATACAGGGAAATTTTACATTAAAAACAAATCACAGAGAGGTTATTCATCATGCCTATGTCATTGATCACAGGCACAATCATTCTACTCATGGTGCACGCTCTTCTTAAAAGCAACAGAGTAATGCACATTTTTCTGAAGACAGGGTTGGATAGACTCTGTTTGACATATATTAGTAATGCTGGAATCAAGTTCATTGCTGCCATTTATGACTCCATGACTGCATTTTTGCATGGAGAATTTATTATGGAAGATGGATCAATTTCTCACAGAAGTTTTGGTTTGGTTGGTTTGTTTGTTTGTTCTGGTTTTTGTGCAAGAATATTTGAATTAAGCTATTATACAGCTTTGTAGGATTGTCCACTTAAGCCTTAGCTCCCGTAAGTGATTGCCATTGCTCAAGTGGAGCTAAATTCAAGCTAACTCTTGAGTGGGTAAGAAGATAGAGACGTGTGCAAGGAAATACTTTAAGCACAAATAATACTTAGAATGCTGAGTAAAAAGAAACCTTTACTAAGGTTAGCCAAGTGACTTTATTTGTTCACTTTGTTTTTTATTCCCACAAAAACCTATCTTTGAGATTTCATGAGGGGCCTCTGAAATGATGCTGGGAAGTGCTTTGTCAAGATGGTGATAAAACAGTGGATGTAAGTATACTCCAGAGGCCTTGTATGCCAGCCAACAGGAGTGAAAAAAAAATGTAAGCATCTCTTTCAAAAACAAATAAGATAATTATGTTAGCAAACTACATAGTGAGGTCAGCCTTACTCTCCTTGGTCTCTGAAAACATTACCATCCATGAAATTTTATTTGCTAGTTGTCAGTCCATGGAGTCTCAACTGGTTCTTCCATACATGATTCATAAGGGCAAAGGTCTGTAAAAATTTCCACATCCTCCTGAATGATTCTCTGTCTCTGATAGTCTGCTACTTCTTCCTCTCGTATTACACCGTGCTTCTTTCCTTTGCACTGCACAGTTCTCCCATATTACTCTTCATTTCCCTTGCATATTACCCTTATTTTCTTTTTCCTTATTTTATCTGAATTTCTTGGTACATAGAGTGGAACTTGATATATTTCTTAGGTCTGTCTTTGAATCAGAGACTAGCCGAATATGACAAGAATTTATACCAGGGACAGATTTTGTTCATTTCAAATAGGAGTGACCTATGGGAAAAGGGATTTATTGAAAGATAATGACATTTGCTGCTAGTTCAAAACTGAAGGGAGCTAGAGGGTCAGTCAGTTCAGTGAAAGGGGCAAAAAATTTAAAATGGATGGAGTAGATTAAGACCAGCAGGTTCAGATACCTATTTTCCACTTCAAGCAAGGAAAATTCTAGTAACAGGACTGGGGAAAAAAGAAAAAGCACAACCAAAAGGATACAGTATGTAATAGTATCTTCAAAACTACTAAATGAAGAGAAAACAAAATGGGGATGTCAAATCTTACAACAAATACTGTCTAATGTTTTCCAGTAACCAGGTAAATAATTAATTTGGTTTTATTTTTAAGTGCAACAGAATGATACTGAAGATAATCAACTGGAGAGAAATGACTGCTGCTTTATAAAGAACTTTCTTGGTCTCTTTGAATGTGTACACCATTGTATAAATGTAGAATCATGAATAGATATTCAGAATTAACGTGTTTCTTAGATTCCAGCACCAGAGATGCCAATTTCCCATTGAGTGTACTCTCCTCAAATTGACCAAGTTCTATGCTAAACAGCACAAAATGGAGACTTTCTTATGGACAAGATGTATTTTAAACTGATAATCTCACTGTTGAGTATCTCTAGACTGAGAGGACTGATGATGGATTTATTTTTCTGTCAAGTTTGTTTGAATTTATTTGTTTTAGGAGGATTTGAGGATGCCCCTACTGAAATTTCTGGGAATTATTTATTCAGAAGTTTTATCTGTCTTCTTCCAAAGCAGAGAAATTTTAAGATTTTATGCTTGGATACACACAACTCTATTTGCTTGAATAAATATATTTTGTAGGATGATTATAAACAGGAGTTGTAATAGTTAATGTACCTATATTCTTAATGAGCAACCAGTGCCGTCTACAAGATGATATTTTTAACAACAATACACATTATTTTTGGCTTAGAGAAACCCTGCCTGCCCTGAGAAGGCTCTGGGTTTTTTTTGAACCAAAGCACTTAAAACATTTTTATTTAAAATACTTTATTTCATACAGTAGACTTTCCCTCTATAGATACTAGTATGGCATTTGTTCCAGTAAAATGTATCCTACTATAACAAGTAGGCCTTTTGTCTTCATGGGCATCCATTAGTAGATCTTACACTTGTTCTTTAGAATATCTTAGTTTGTATTATCTAGTAGCTTAACGTCAAGGAAAGTGTTTGCTCTGTTCACAGTTACATGTAAATGGAACACAAGAGCTGTGTAGTTTGGCAGCAAGGTCGCCACAGACTTGGAGGAATTGGTAGGGACCAGTGTCCATTTCACCTCCCTAAAGCTGACCAGAAAAAAGGGAAGATGAGCATCAACTTATGCAAAATCTGACTGATTTTCTATTTGATACAGGGCTGTGCATGTCACCTTAGGTCACGGTGCAGGGGAGACACTGTGTTCAGGAGGGGAGTCACCTTGAGTGTAGAGTTTCCAACAGCACCAGCACATAACACTGAGCCACGCGTTTAATTTACTTGGAACAGTCGCTGGGCATTTATCTTTACAAGCTCTGTTGGCACGGTTGTCGTTGTCCACAGCACAGAACAAATTAAAAAAAGCTATTTGAAAAAGGCATAGTTTCTCTTTGAATGATGAGTTGTCCCAAGAGAGTGAGCTGGAGAAAGTAACCATACCGTTATTGAAACAAAGAAACAAGGGAAGGAAGGGGAAAGGAGGGAGAGAGTACACTGGGACTGCAGAAAGAGTTAAGCCATTTTTCTATTTACACGGTTTATTTCACAAGTGTCTGACTCATTGGGCATAACCAGCACAGTTAAATTACAAAATTACTATTTGGTTCTTTTTTATTGACTACAATTCAAAGCTGCTTCAAGCCTTCTAAATTTAATCCCCCCAGCTCTTTGCCAAGAACATTACCTTTTATTTTCAGCGTTAAACTGTATAAGATACCCCTAAGGCTACATGTGAGCTCACCCTCCATGATAGGAGCTAACAGAGTGTATCAATTGTTCATGATTTCCTATTCTCCTGTAAATTGGGAGAGGCGGGAGGAGCACTGGAATGCGAATTCTGTACTGTCAGCAGTTCTTTCGCAGGCTCTAGCTCAGGCAGTGCAGATCGAGGTAATTAATTGTGGAATGTTTGCAGCTCTTCACTCGGAGTTGCCGTTTAGCAGCCTGTCAAAACTGAACTAATAAGCCCGTTGCGTGTATTTTGATATGCTTACTTTACTTGAGCTGTTGGGATACTGTTTCTCTTTCCCCCTTTTTGGTTCAAATGAAGTTAAGAAACTACCATGAGGCAGTTAACATGGAAGAAAAGGCATTTTCACAGAGACATGATACAACCTTTCAGTGGAGTTTTATGTTGCTTTGTCTCATAGCAAATTCACGTGGTTTAAAGTATCAGAGATGTTTATGGGTGCGTTTTGTGAATTTGCTCTCCGTCTGCTCCACCTCCTATTCCCAAGTGAGGAGTTTTCTTATTAGTTGATTGCATTGCAGGTGTGAAATGATTACTTATAACTGTAATTGCTTAATTATAGTGTCTTTTATTTATGGAAATTAGTGCTAAACTTTAGTATAAATTTTAACAGGTGACTTTTCACATATATTTTGAAAGTCAAATATTAAATCTGTTTTTAATGGATTAATTTTAAAATGTCTTGGAATCTGTTTCCCCTAATGTTGGAAAATCAGTGTTTAACAACAAAAATATTCAAATGAAAATATTTTACAATCCATTAGTTTCTCTTTATTTCTAAAAGAACTTGTAATCTTTAACCACCCCCTTGCCAATATTTCTTATATTTTATTCACTAAATATAGGAGCTATTGTGCAAAATTGCATACAAGACAATTACGGACTTTTACTTTTCTAATGCTTTAAAAGATAATTTTCATGTACATTGTGTTGTAATTAGTTCAATATAAAGGTCAGGATGAGAATATGGTTATGAGGAAATACATGTATGAATATGTGCCAAAAGTTGCATGCGTAAGGATTTCCTGTTCTGTTAAAATGCGTATAGTCTGCAGACATATACAGTACGTGTAGATGATGCCTGTAACATACACAGCAATGCAACTTACTGCAGACTTCAGGGTTGCTCACCAACTTTTTCAGTGATAAAATCTGATTGATTTGTTTTCTAAATTGTTCATACTTTTGTGTAGAGAAAGCCACTGTCATTTGGTCAGTGCTGCAAGAGCAGCGTAACAGCTAACATGCATACACTGCCAGTGACTTACGCCAATGTACAAATATGCATGTGTATTTTCTCTTCTGAAGGAGATATATTGACTGACTCAATAATATGTATGATGCATTTTAAGGTTGTCTGTGTTGCTATATTCTAATATACTTATCTAGATTTAACTTTACTTCACTTGAGAAAATTGCAGTTTGACCAACTTATATTGTAGGTATTTGTTTTGTGCTTCTTCCCCCCACCTCACCTGCCCCTGCTTTTTTTATCAGTAACACCAAAGGTTTTGTCTTTCCACAAATAAAGTGACCGGTAGAAGCATAGAATGGAAAGGTACTCGGTATTGAATATATTGTAAAAACAAATTAAAGCTTTGCTAAAAATTTCCTTCTGCCAAGATATTGCAAACATCAGTTGTGAAGAACAACGTTATCCACAACAAATGATCATCAGGATTTGCTTTATGTTTTGTGATTTGTTTTAATTTATTTCTGCCAAAAATCATCTGTCTGCATTTCGTTGGACTGAATTCAGATTTGTCTTGAGAACAAATCCATACTGGCAAAAGGTGTTGAAGTTGTCTTAAATTTGTCTTGTCTGGTGATCACATGAAATGCTTTGGTATGGGCAATTTGGCAATAGAAGTTGGACAAATGAGAAAGGCAATTCAGCTTCAGGAGATGCTCAGATTCATATAGGAAAGGCAAAAGAGAGCAAAAGCCAAAAAAGGTTTATTTTCACTAGATGAAAAACGTGAATTGGGAAAGGATTGTTGCCTTAAGAGTGTACCTGAAAACAAGGACAATGAAAATGGCAGTAGAAGCAGGAGTTGCTTAAGAACTGAGGTAACAAATAGTTTTTTTTGTGTTTCAAAATGTGCATTAGGAGCATGATTTAGGGATGGCCGGTGTTACAGGAGTAAGAAGCTGAAGCCTCAGTATACAGGCAAACATAACTGCCTTGCTTGTCCTGTTAGGTGATTCATAGGCTGAGCAGGCTCATGGCTGGACTTCCATTTCGTTGGTCAAAATCTGGTAGTCTGGAATTTATGTTACAATGTCTTTTTTTGCTGCTGATGAAATGCTTTTGGCATTTTTTTCTTAGATATGTCTCAATTCCTTTTCCATTTCTCCTTTAGTATATAGAAAGTATGTGTTCTGAGTATTAGGCACAGAGATCTGTAATGGTAGAAGAAATAAATACAATAATGTTTCACTGTTACATACATTTTGAAAATGTGTAACCACTCAGTTTGCAAAATATCTGTTAGATGGATACAAGGACTTCCCTGTGAAGCAACTGGAAGTTTTTTTTTCGAAGGTCAACTTTTTTTTTTTATCGACACTTCCTTGAAGCCTAAGCTGTGAGATGTTTAGTAAACTCTTAATGATAATATTTGATAATATTCCTGGAATAATACATTGAAGTCTTCTTCCTCTATTTAATAGTTTGAAAATTGGTTGTATATATGTCTGAAGAGTCATATTAATTTCTTCAAGAACAAGACTAATGGATGTAGGGAATCTGAATTTAAGAATATTCTTAAGTATTTACTTTCCACTGTTTTATTCCCTCTGTCCTAATATCTAGATTTTAAAATGTATAAATATCAATATGGAAGAGTTTCCTAGGTTTCTATACTTACTCTAGTGACTATGGAAGGAATTCCTCATGTTATAAAATTGACTATAGTGTCCTTTATTACATTTTGGCTGTATGTGCTTTAGGGGTGTGGTTTTGTTTGTTTTGTGGGACTTTTGTGGGGTTTTTTAGCAGTCAAGTCATTTGCCTCTCATCCTGACAGTTCCTTCTCAGTTAACATAGTGATATTTGCAAACTTCCCAAGAGCTAAGTCATCTCTGGGGAACATCAAGATAAAGTTTAACGGTAGAGGAAAAAAAGAGGTAAGTATTTACTGGCAGCAGAAATTACTGTGTTTACAGTTGGTATAGTGTTTCTGAAGAGAATCGTAAATAAATAAAACTGTATACTCTACATCTGAGCAATAATCATGGATTTCTTTGTAAATATTGAGATTCAGATTAGAGGTTGATACATGACAGTGTGTGTTCAGTACCTGCATTTGCTGAAGAGCAGATAAATTGGCATTTGATGTGATTATAAAAAGATATGCGTAATTAAGTGTTCCATTCTTAGGATTTTGTTACAATCTTTAAAAAAACAAACAAACAAAATCAATGAAAAAAACCAAACCCTAAAGCCTCACTGCAGGGAAATGCTCCAAAAGTAAAGTAAAAGGAGGAGGGAAAAGGAAATGAGATCATGTGATTCAGATGCTGATCTCAAGAGATGTGAGATTATTTTCCAGTTCTGATACAGTTCTTGTGTAAATTAGGGAATCACTTTTTCCACCCAAAGCAAGCAGAGACAATTTGCTTACTATTGGAGAAATTCACAGTGCTTTCTCGGTGTACATGCCTTCTAGCTTGGTTTAAGGGAACCACCACTTGCTCTGATCAGACCATCAGTAATTTTTAATATTAAATTTCAGATTCCAAAATACATCATATGAATAACTTGCATTGTCTTTCAAGACTCCAGTAGTTTTGAACTAAAAAAGGTAAAAATTATTTACCAGCAGATGTATTTTAATATAATTTCCTTAATATTTTGAGAAATTATGTTTGATTGTTTGCTAGGAAGAATGTAAATAAATCATTAAATTGTGGTAGAGGTTGACAGGTTTTAACAATACACAAATCTTCGGATTCTTTTGATCTCCGTTTGTAAATGGTTTCACTTCTAAGAGTGAAACCCCAGCCAAAGTGCTGTACCCAATTGTCTCATAGGTAATACTTGTCTTTCATTATTTAACAGATAATCACAAGCTGAAAAGTTGACATTTTTAACCATGTTTCCAGTCATTGCTTTGTTTATTCATTTGTCTTTTCCAGTTCTACTTGTGAATTGAATGGGAAGAGACAGTGAGAATTTTTGAGATTGAGTCCTTGAAAAAAGAAATGCTGAGGAGGCTTTGTGGTTGGTGACTGACACAGATTGAGTTGTTACTCAGTATACACTCAGAAAACACACAGGTATCAGGTAGGGTTATGCAACACCATCATTCTAGCTAACTCCCAAACTTAAAACTGCTTTGTCTTTCAATTTCATTTAAAACCAGTCCTTTTCTGAAATATTTATAGGTGAATAAATGGTCTCTAAAGTTTGTTATTGAGCTGCTGAAGCTCTGTCACCGAGCAAGATTGACAAACTGTTGCTGTTCCTGTTACTCACTGGTGTTGTGCAAGTTGCCAGTCAGGCTGACTAACTTCTGGTAGAGTAGTGACCTGCAGCATGGCTCGAGGGCTGACTCGCTGCATCCTGCAGCCCATAGTGGAACTAATTATGCATTAGTGGAACTAAAGTCCCTGATATGAGCAGTCATCTCATAGATCTCAATATGTGAAAGTACTGTCTAATGAGGAAAACTCAGAAGGAAAGATCTTCAAGCACAGAGCCACTTCTTAATAGCTCTCTGAAGCCTAAGAAAATAAAATTGGTTAAATATTTGCCTCTTACCAACGTTACCAATTGAAATACACACTTTGGTAGACCTTTAAAAGTAAAGGAACGTGGAGTGCAATTTGTGCACTTTTGTTTTCCAGTAGCATGTATTTTTTGCAAAATACAGCTGACAGAAGGGTTGGAGTTCATTATGATATATGAATAGCAACTGATGACAGACTTCCTGGTAAAGCCTAATAAATTTTAAGCCATTAGAGTTTCTTTGGCATATTTTGCAGTTTCCTCTTATTTCACAAGAATGATAGCTTGCCAGGGCTTGAAAGCTGGGACGTGGCCACTTTCTTTTCTTAGCTCAGAGTGGAACACGGTCTTCTGCACAAACGTAAGCAAAATGCAAGCAGAAGTAGAAGCAGCCATATCTGTGATAGTGTGAACTGTGAGGAAATAATGTCCAAACGGTTGGTGTATAAGATGAAAATGTATCAGCTTGTGCCACTGAGGTTACCTTGTAATTCTCTGTATTCTTTTGCTTATAGCAGTTTAAAAATTAGTAAGGTTGGAAAACGTTTTTCCTAAGTTGATGAGATTTTTATTGCCTGTTTTACCTATTGTAGTCAGCTCTTGATTATCCAGAACAATACTGGGAAGAACAGAGATAATCTAGAGAAAGCAGTTGTGGCAGTAGTTCTTGGTTTCTGTATGTTGGGTTTACAGTGCGTTGCTGTTCTCAATAGTATTTATGTAGAACTCTACTCTCTTGTGCCATTATTATGATTTTACAGGTTTTGGTTTTACTTTTTTGCTTCATTACATGCATATGCATATTCAGATTTAGATGTTATCTCTTTGCTAACAAAGTAATTTATTTTAAATAACTGGGAAAAAAAATTGTTATAGTGAGGACAGTGGTCTGATGGCCCTCTTGTGATGAGTCCCTGCTCAACAATATTGTACACAGCTGGATGACTAGGAATTATGGTTTTAATCTGAATCAGACCCAATGAAACAACTGCATTTTAACATTGATACTGATTCATGCCGGCTTTATGCTCTTGTTTCAGCTTTATGCTCACTTTGGACAGACAATACATGACAGCATAAATGTAGAATGGCATGGACAGACAATACTTGAGCTGATAGACCCCATCAATAAAAAGTTACTTTGAACAAATCTGAAGTGGAGCAAGTTTAAACAAAATTGGTACTTTCATCTTGTGGTCATTGTGGTGCTGATCCAGTACAAGGGAATGTAGACACCGTACTGCCAAGCCACAGCCTTAGAATGCGGGGATGGATTGGGTTTGAGACTTGTTAAAGTATGTGGAAAAGAAAGAGCAAAAATAGAAAAGATGAGGCAACACTGTAAGGATAAGTACACAGATATAGGATTAAGGCCCAGAGGAAAAAAAGTTTAAGAAAATTTCTTAACTTAAAGTTTTGGCAGGCAGGAGTTGAATTGGAGAACAATCAAAGAAACTGTTACCTTCTGTGTTTCCAGAAACAAGACTGCCTGCCTGCCTTGTAAATGGGGAACAACAAAGAAATAATCTCTAAAGAAGGGACTCTGGACCCTAAATTTATCAAAAAGAAATTGTATTAATTTAATACAGAGGTATAATTTAAAGTAAAAAATGGCTTTGTTTTGTTACTGCCATACATGCTGCAATAATATAAGCTTGTATAACACGCATATTCCAGAAGGGCATCACACTTTCATTAGAAAATATAAAAAGCAGATAATGCACCATTTTTCTTTAAAGCTTATTTCAATACTTAATTGATTGTATTGCTAGATTTTTATTTTATCTGCGTTACAGATTCTTTCTGTGGTCTATTTAATTGCATAAGAGCAAGCCCTTTGAAGGAAATAACTCTGTACTAGTTTATCTGAGAGTTTAGTCAAAGAAATGAGGTTACACCAGAGATCAAATCCAGTTTAGGAAAAAAATCTTTACTGCAATCACTGGTGGGTAAAAAGGAGACAAATCCAATTTTACTTTCAAATCCCAGGTTGAGATTTTGTTTGAGGTTAAAAAAAAAATTCAACTTTTAAACACTTGATAAAGAAATATTTGAGAGAAAATATTTCCCAGGATACCAGAGGTATGATGCTTATTTTGCAGAATCATTCTTTGAATTAAACCAAGTTATGATATCATCTGGTGTGAAATAATTTTGAAATATGAATTGTCATTTTAAATTCACGTTTAGTAAGAAGATCTTTTTGCTTCCATCAGTTTTCTGTAATATTTGGAGGTGGCCAGAACTTCATCAGGATTTTCCAATTTCAAATAAGGTACCCTGCTATAAACACCTTCTGAGCTAAGCACAGTAAGCAGCTTGTAGTTCAGAATTTAGAATTATGCTTAAGCAGAAATCATGCCACTTTAAGCCTTTATGCGTATCCCCACAAGATAAATAAGACTTAACATGTGTTTCAGAGTTTTACTTAACTGCTGAAGTACTTTCCTCAGTGGATTTCTGTACCTGGCTCAAGCCCTTGTGCTTTGAAGTGCTCATTAGCTGCCTATTGATTCTGTTAAGAGACTGCAGCCTTCCTGGGCTTATCCAAACAGTGATGGAATCGCACCTGACAGTTCCCTGCTCTGTGTTGTTGAATGCTGGCTGCTTATGCTATTGGCAAAGGTGTTGTTTGAAGAGAAAGAAAGTAAATGCTAAACTTGCATTTGCAGGCTGTGATACGGTTAAAAGTCACTTTTTTCATGAAAACAGCTTCATTTTTCTGATTGTATTGTGACTATAGAGCAAAGGTGTCAAAGGTTCTTCAGCAAACTTTTTCTGTGTTTTTGTTGGAATAATGCCTCTTCAATCTTGGCCTGAAAATTATAATTTAAGAAAAATAAGCCATTTAAAAATACGTAAAATCCATTTTAATGCTTAAGCAAAGAGCGGTTGTACTGCTTTGAATGTTTCAGATGTAGAGTTTCTACAAGATGGGTTTATATTACAAGATTATAAACATACGTTTAATTTTACTAATGTAAATCTCTAGATCTGTGTATCTTCACAGAGAAATGCACATTATGTTTTTGAAAAGTCTGAACACAACCAGTATAATAAGAATGGGTATACATAATTTTAAATAATCTTGGAGTTTGCAGTCATTAAAAATAATTCTGGCAGGTTAGATTTACATACCCGGTAATTTATAATAAAATAACAGCATAAAATAAATGCTATTAATTTTTTTAATTTTCATAGTAAAAGTACTAGAAAATTTTTTAATAAATTATTCAAGATCAAGTTCCTTTAGTATTACTGAAAGTAATTACCTAGGCAGATAGGTTTCATTTGCAGTAGACTTTCTCTGAGAAATCTTTATGATCTTTGAATACAGTTTTGAATCCATAATTTGTACAAGTGAGTAGGAGCAATCATCACTGAAGCATTTTTATATGATGGTGGTTGTGTTTAAACTGTAACAAGATTCTCTGAATTTATTCTTTCTCTTATCAGAGTAAGTGGGGGAAAGATTAAGGTAAAAAAGGAAAGTGTTAAGACATCAGTAAACTCAGATCTGCTGTTAGATCAAATCACTGAGTTCTTGCATCAAGATCCTCCAGGGCATTAACCATATGCAGGTGGGAGATCAGATTAGCTTCAAATACTCATATTCAGTTGAGTAAAACACTCTGTAACAGAGACTCACCATAAAGGGTCATTAAAACATTTCTGGAAAAATAAATGGATGAAATGACAAAAACTGGTTTTAATGTTCCTTAACTAGAATGACATATTACTTAATCTCCTTCAGAATTATTTTTCTAACATGTAGAAATAATTTCTTTATTGTAGTTATTACAAATTTGTTTCTGGTAGTCTTTTCATATATAAATGTCACCTTCCAGCTCAGAGGCTCTGAAAACAGGTAAATAATATTCCTGGTAATTCACATCTAGAAATTGTGATTCAAGCTGTGAACACAGTACTAACCTCTGTTTTACGAACATGAGAAAACCTCTTATCACATCAAATCAGAACTTATCTCATGCTAACAGATGGCAAAATCCTTGCCATACTTCTGTGTCAGGAATTCACTAGAGTATTATTATATACTCAAAAAGCTATCTTCAACTATTAGGGGGGAGGATTATTTTTGTTAGCGATTTCATGGGATGAGAGGGGTTTTTTGTGTTAGGATAGCTGCTTTCATTCTGCTTTTACAGTGAAA
This sequence comes from Caprimulgus europaeus, assembly GCA_907165065.1. The sequence continues at coordinate 14,230,430 of OU015540.1, read as the reverse complement.
AAGTGGATTTGTGTACAGACAGAAAAGATACTTTTTTCCTAGGAGTGTTAGGTTAAAATTTGATTTTTTCAATGCTATTTTTTTTTTATTCTTCACTTAAAAAGAGAGCATTTTAGGAATAAAAATCAAACTCAAATGTTCATCAAAGATATTGAACTCATTGGCATTTTTTCTACATCATCTTTCTCAGATAATTTGAAGTTAGGATCTGCAGATTTCTTTTATCATTGTTAGTTTTATGACTCTCTTGTTACATGCAAAATCAATATTCACACATAAGACAATTGAATACACGTAATGGAATTTATTTAGAATGCAGGTGTTGAGTTCTTAACTTTCAGATTATGGTGGGTTGACCTTTTTTCCCAGACTGTACTTCACTTCCTCATTCCCAACTTCCACTTCCTCCCCCAGCCCAAGCAGCACAGCAGGGATTGGGAAATGGGGTTTTGTGTGCAAGTTACGTATTGAAGCAGTGAGTATTAAAAAAAAAAAAGAGATTTTTCCTACTCAGCATTAGGATCTTTTGAATCAGTTGAATTTAGAGACTTAAGATACTGTGAACTCTGAGCATTTATATAACTTCAGATTCCCTTTAGATTTTTCCGGATAGAAATTTAAGACTCCAGGAAAACTAATCTGGACATAGTTCAGATCCAGATTATGTTCTCCCGTAGCATTAGCAGCAAGTGGATATCAACAAGGTAGTTGGAACTGAGGTTCACATTAATGAAATGATGCTAATTCCAGTTGTGACCTTCCTGTATATATTTTTGAGGTCATTATGGGAATTCATTTATTGGCAAATCATCATCAGAAAGAACAGTATCTATTTCAGTCTAACCCAAAGCACTCCTCCTTTTACTCCCCTTTTTTCCCCAAACAGCAGCAAAGAAACCTGAATGTAGATAGAGCAGCTGAGAAGTATTTTCTCCACATTAAGCTGTATATTTATGGCCCCCTTGCAGCACTGATAAGGAAAATATTATTTGGAACCTGAAGTCTGATTTGAGATGACACTGATAAAACATCCAACATGACTTTGAAATTTTATTCTTTCACCTGTTCAAAATAAAATTTTAAATCTGTTTCTATCTTAGGGTTTTTAAAAGATCCCTTTATATGGGTATATTTTTAAAATTGCTGAAATGTAAGACTCTTGTTAGATTAAATGATGAAGATCAATTGCTCTTGAATCAGGTACATCATATACTACATTTTTATATAACTTCAAACAATGAATGTTATGTTGGCTGTGACAGTCAGATTTTTACCTTCACATATCAATAACAAGTCTCATAATGTACAATTTTAAAAAGGAAGGAAATTGTGTGAATATTATTATGGGAGGTTTTACACAGCACAGTTTAATTATTTGGTTCAGTAATGTTCAATAATTATGTCAACGTGGAAAGCCCTCACAATCCCGTCCCTTCAAAAACTAAATGGTTTCATTACCAGTAACTAATTTACAAGGCAATTTCAAAATCTCACGACTCCTTGTCTGTCTGAGATTTACAGTCTCTAATAAAAGGTCCTGGCTAGGAGATATGAATTAACAACTCATTAAAATGAGAGCATGTATTCAGGATCTGCATTTTCTGTCCCCTCTCTCACTACTGGCTGACAGCCCTGTCTCCTCATTCACCTGTTAAAGGAAGTGGTGTGGTTCCAAAACACTGTTGTCACCTCGTGTAAAAGTGCTTTGGAGAACAAACCTGGGGAAGGGTTTGGTTTTGTTCTTTAATGTCCTGAAATAGTTTATATTCCAAAACACTTTCCATGCAGACAAAACTCATCTTTGATGTGCCTCAGGGCCTGAGGAAAAAAAATCTTTCTCTTGCCTGAATGTGAGCTACTTCAAGATTTTTTGATCCTAGGAAAATGAATGGGTTTTTTTTTCCCCAGAGAGTGGTCCTGGCCTTTGGGCTTTAATGTGTTTCTTCCTTAAGAGACTGGATACTCTTTCTTGGAGACCCAGGATCTATTTCTGGCTTCAGTTGTAACTTTATTTATATAATTAATTATTTCATACTTTAGAAGGGATCTAAAAATGAAATTTCTGAATGCTTCAACAGCAATCTCTTGGTAACTTTAAGAAAATGGAAATAGTAACCCTGGTATTTTTGCTCTGTCCAATGTTCAAGTGATACATTCTGTCCACCTCTGGATTTTGTCTGCACTGTTAACCAGACATTTAATTATGCTCTTCTTAGCAAAACTGTGGTAATATCGTGACCTTTAATTTCTTTCAAATCCCCAAATTTTCTACCTTATTATGCTTTATATTAAAAAAAAAAATCCAACAAAAAACCAAACCTGGTTTCATCCTTTGTCCTTGGGAGAATAACTCCCATGGTAGTATCTTCAAATGTATAACAGACTAGGGCCTTGGTTGTATTTTGTTGTGTGGATTGAAAACTGTCTGAACAGCCAGACCTGGAGGAGGATGGTGAGTGGAAAGCAGCTTTGCAGAAAAGGCCCTGGGGGTCCTGATGGACCCCAAGTTGAACACGCGCCAGCAACGTGCCCTGGACACACAGAGGGCTAATGGTGTCCTGGCTGTGCTAGGACACGCATTGCCGGGAGGCCGAGGGAGGTGATCCTCCCCGTCTGCTCAGCACTGCTGAGGGCACACCTGGAGTGCCATGTCCAGTTCTTATTTTAATTTCTAAGACTGATAACACTGAGGAGAGAATTTATTGAAACAAAATATGGAATTAACAGAACTGTAACCACAGGGATTTCTGTTCTGCTCTGTGTATTATACCAACACTTTAAAGATGTACCTCCGCGAACACACAAACTTGACAAAAAAATTGCTCAATTCACATGTTTTAAATAAAATAGAAGCAATGCTGTTGATTGATTTTACAAAACATAATTAACTGATGATAAGTGAACTTGACGTTCAGGATCAGTATCAGTAACACAACAGAGAAAGCAGAGCACTAGTCACTTACAAAGCATTAATAAACACCTACAAATTGTCTAAAACTCTTCTATAAGTGAGGTGAGAAAATTCCAAAGAGCTCTTACACATGCACACCTTCACCTTTACACGTGCCCTGCTGTCTGAGCTGAGGGTGTTCCAGGCATCAACTGGGAGTGCTGGTCCCTCTGGGGTGGGAGGTGGTGGGGCTGTAGCTTTGCGGGTGCCCAGGCTGCTTCCTCCTCCCCAGTGACCCGCGGGCCGTGCAGAAGTGACACCCCAGCTCAGCCACACACCCCTGCACTGCAGGGCTCACCCAGCCATGCTCTGCACCCTCAGCCCGGCACCGAGGCTCCAGCCCTTTTCCTGCTTCTGCCATGCTGCTTTTCAAGTGGACTCCTGTTCATATGGCAGATGGTTGCTTTAACCAAACTTCATCATTCTGGAGTTCCTCTTTGTGATAGCAGTTTCTGGGCAAAGGCCCTCTCAGACACTTTAGTCTGTCCTGTTTGCAGACACTAATGGCTCATTCCCATCCCGTCCATGGATGGTATCTGGGCCATGGACCCTAGAGAGCTCACGTGAATCCCTGCCCACACAGTCACATACATGGTTTGTACCTTCACTTACAGTTACGGCTGCACTAGAGCAGCTGCATTAACTCAACCCACTAGCTGTTATGGTTAATTTAAGGATACTTGCACAGCTACACAAATTCAACTGAAAAAACACACTACTGGAGGGATAATGGGTTTTCTCTTTCTCAAATAGCTCTTTGGTTTTGACATTACCATATGCAAGTGTGAACAGTGATAGCCCAGCAGTCAGTTCCCTTGACCTTCGTAAGGGGGGATTTGTGAGCATGCTTGGCAATTTTTTCTTGCTACTATTCAGTAAATTGTCATATTTATGCAGAGGTATCTGAAGTATCTGGAACAGTAATAATAAAAAAGTGTCAGCTGTCTATACATGCTAATGGAAGATGACTTTTAACTTGTTTGTGCACACTAACAAAACCTCAAATATCTTCATCCCCTCAACCTGACCAAAAGATGGATTTCAAACCCATAACAACATTAAAATCCATCAGACATGAAAACAGCATAAAGATTCATCTTAGAAAACAAAAGTGCTTTTAAACTATCAAGAGCGCAGTATATGCTATTCTAATTTTTTTCCACTTAAGATTTCTGAAATATTTATTAAGGAATAATCTGTAGAATAATGAATATTGCTTTTCTCTGGAAGCACAGAACACATGCTATATTTCTGCTATTGCGTTTTATTAAATATGGATGTTGTGAGTTTCTTGTTACTTTGGGGCCAGCTACTGACTGCTCTGTTAGCAAACAATGCCGGGTCAGTTAAGGTAAAAAAAACGAGGCCTTTAGTTTAGTGATGGACTAAAACCCCCATCTTCTCTATGTTTTGATGGTTTGGAGATATTAGAAAGCAACATATCCAATAGTGTAGTTAAGTATTTTAATTTTTAATGTAATCCACAAATTTAGTGCATCTCTGTCTAAATAAAAGATAGATTAAACGTTTGAAAATATTAAATGTTTAAGCAGAAAGATCTTGTACTCTCAATAATTCAACATATCATTCCTTAACACATAAAAAAATAAAATACAAGAATGGTAGAAGAAAGCATCTAAAATCTATTCACATCGTATAAAAGTCACTAATATATTACCTGGTATTTTTAAATTAAGACAATAGGCTTATAGAAAACCTTATTAATGATGTAATTAATATGAGTAGATGCAATATCCATCAAATAGATAATTACTGCAGAGATGGGCATTTTGTTGTTTGTATTAAAGGTTCATTTCAGATCTGTACCAAGGTATTTGTGACTGCATAGTTTTATATTGCTGCATTGGGGAAAGAATTTCGATATCTCTTTAGACCCTTTGTTTATTTACTTATTTTACTAAATGCAAGTGTCTGGTACTTTGGGAAATCTAAATTAATGGTCGTGGTTTATCTGCATATACTGTGGGAACGTTGTAATTCAAAGGTGATTATGTTAAATCACTGTGTTGCACTTGAGACAAGTGCAGTGAGTTCAGGGTGTACTTCTGTCAGTGCAAAATCCTCTCTTAGTGTTATTATTCAAGGCACTCTTTAAATTGCTTTCATAAATACCTGGCTGTAAGAATTACAACATCTAAATGTGATATATAGATGAGGACAGCTTCTGAAAATGGCTTGTAGATGATATCTAAACTTTGATATAAATAATTCTCTGAACTTTGTACCTATGATATTTACAGTGCTGACTGGGAATTTCTGCATTTTCCACCTATTTAAAAAAACCTTATAGTCTCTCTTCTAGTTTTTATAAGCAGTACTCAAAAAGGAAGACAGGAGTTCAAATATAGTCCAAATCTTTAGTTTTGCAATACTGTAAAAATATATTGATTAAAAAAAATAAAATTCTTAGGACAAAAACACACTATCAGAGTGGAAAGACCCATAAGAGTTAATACTCATTTCTGAGGTGGGAGTTTTACCTTTCAGCGTTAAAGCATAGAACAGGAACAGTTCCCTTGCATCATCTACCAGCTGAAGAGGGCCATATCAAATAATCTGATTAATTTCTACATGAAAGTTTTATATGGCTGTTCTTGAAACAAGAATTAACAATATTTTATGAAATTTTAGAGGGAAGAAGGATAAACTTGCCTATTCATAATTTGAACATACAGATAAATTCTGTTCATGGGATCCTGCAGTAATTCTGACTTTCTTCACTTTTCTTTTTTCTCCCATCGCACTTGCTGAGTTCATCTTCCGATATCACAACTTCTCCTTGGTGGTCTGCAAGCTCCTTTACCGTTTCGATTACTGCAGTAGCACTCCCTTGCTAGCATTGTCACTTCCACTAAGGTGGTGACTTTCTTCCAAACCTGCTGTGCTGTTCTTCATCAAATTTTTAGTCTTGTTTTTTTGTTTGTTGTTGGATTTTTTTTAGGGTCTTCACACCAGTAAATTCACAATGCATGCATCACGGAGAGACCAAGCCAGTAACTTTGAGAGTGAAATTTTTATGGTTTTTTTTGTACATTAGATTGAAAGCTGAGGTGACAAGGCCACGTTTTGAATAATTTCAGTATTTTGGAAGTAAATCTGAAATGTAGTTTATCTTTTTCCATATTAAGCAAAACTGTGATAGAAACTGTGCTGGTTTTTCTGTGTGCTTTGTTCCTTGCTGTAAAATGTGTCGGGTCCAGCCCTCTTCTATGTGAAGTGCGACTGCGGGATATTCAGCGTTATCTGCAGCTTTGTATCAGTAGGGAGGTTGATCAGGCAAACATTGTAGTCAGGGACGGAACATAACATAAATCTGCTTGCTGTTGTAGTCCAGCCTTTGCAGAATCTGAAGGCAGAAACGTGCTGGAGAATATTTGACAGTGAAGTATATGAATAATAAAAAAAAAGGAAGCTTATCTCATTGGCTTTGGTATATGAGAGATCAGACTGGATTATCTAATAGTATTTTCTGACTTAAGGAATTGTGAACTAGTCCTAAACAGGGTTTTACACATGGGATCTACTTTATGAAGCAGTGAAGTTATGCTAAAAGGGTAAGTCCAGGAAATTAACTTGGACTTAATTCTTTTGGTTAATTTACCTTGGTAACAGACTTTAAATGCACTGCAACTAAAAACAAAACCAAAACCAACAAACTAATGTAGTTGTCTTGAACTACAGACCTGGATATAAGCAATGATGAATTAGGGAGCTTTTGAAATAGCTAGTATGTCTTTAGTTAAACCACTATATATAATCTGGTCCTGTATCTGATTTTACCATTCTTATAGCTTCTGAATAGTTTATAGACATAGTATCTCATACTATTAGATTTTAGATGATACACTGAAGAGTGCTTATGCATCAGACTGATCCTTTGCATTATGTCTTGTATTCAGATGTTGAGAAATGAGGGTAAAAGAAAGATTGTTTGAAGTGATTTTGAGGTACTTGGTGATGATTTTGGTTTAGGGTTTTCTGTTGTGGGTTTTTTTTGTTGGGTTTTTTTTGTTTGTTTGGGGTTTTTTGGGGGTTTTTTTAATAACCACTAATAGGATTGTGTTATATGACTTACTGAACTCCCTGGGTTCTTGATTTTTATAACACTTCTGTGTTTAGGTCTCAGATTATTTAAAGTCTTTTTTTCAAATTATAAAAGTCTGCCTTTTCAGTGTTCCTTAGAAAGCATACAGAAATCACAATAACAAAATCCTTTCTTGGATAATGTTGCCAAGATTGCAATTGCTTGATAAAATTTCACTGAGAAGTTGATTTCTTAAGTATTGATTTTTCTAAAGATTAAATTTGCAGCTAGAAAACAGCTTTTGAAGTAGATTCTTAAATTAGCGATAGATTATTTCATTATTGAGGATGTCATTTGTTGACTAAATATGTTTTCTTTGATACAGAAAAGAAGGTTTCATTTCCTTTATAATACCACTAGCTAAAGCACAACACTGCTCTGAGAATTCAGGGACAGAAGGAAAAGTGTAACTTGACCAGGGTACTTTTAGAAAAGCAAATTTTAGTACCTGTTCATATTTGCTGCTTGTCAAAGATACTTGCTTCTTTGACTTTCTTGTTCCACTCAGCAATAGTGACTTGGTTTGTAGAAATCACCGTCTGTTCTGGACTTGGAACATGCAACAGATGGAAACTGGCCACAAAGGTAGGATGGGATGGTTATAAGGAGGAAGCGATGCACCTAGCATTTCTTTCTGACTAGCTGAGGAGGCTCACAGACTAGTTTGGGATTCATTCATCACTCCTATCTATTGCTATCTTTAGAATTAAACTAATTCTAGCACTCACTGGCCGTTTGGGTCTCACTGTACTGTTTAGTTTTAGATTTTATCCAGGTGGAAAGTTTGCAGATCGGTATAATTAAATTACACGTGAACTGATGCCTGTGCTATGGATTCTGCAAAGAGGCTGAGATACGAATGGACGTGGGTGTTCTGCTTTTCTGCCTCTTGCTTATCTTCAGGCAGGAATCAGGGGCTGGGCTCTTCCTGGGACATGAGATATCCACCTCGTACCTTTTACACATATCAGGCACCAGTTACTTTAACATTAGTTTGTCAGTCGTGTACATACATGCAGAGATACATCTTAACAGTTTTTCTGCTGTCAACAAATGCGTAAAGCTGAGTCTCAAAATGCGACATACAATAAGAGGCAAACCTCAGTTGTAATGGATTTTGACATCTTCTGGCATGGTTACCAGAAATCCAAATTATGAATGGGAATCAATCTATCTTTTTTGATAGTTTTGAAAGAATCAAATTGAATTGTGTAATGTTATTTCATTAGGCTTCCTTTTCTATTTCCAAATAATGGCTATTTTCAAATTTCTGTTCAATTTCTCTTTCTTATGAAACAATTTCGTCTCCATACAGTTTCCATTTTTGCTGCTTATCCCTGGTGTAAACTGTGTAGAATATCTTACTGCTTCATTTCTCCTTGTAAACAAGTAATTTTTTCCTGGAAAATGTCTATTGAATATGAGCAAATTCCTTATTTGTCTTAATTATTATAGCAAGGAATAGACACAAATACATAAAAGTTTTGTGTTAGCATCACCCACACCATACTCTCTTTAGTGCAAAAGCAGTACTTTGTTATAGCTTTCTGTCTTGGGCTTACACTTTATAGTGACTGCCACTTTTGATGATACACATGCAAACATCTATAAAGATGCAAGATTGTTTTGTATTATGACTTTACTAGAATGGCAGTTTAGATGTTAAGCAGCTAGAGGAAAAAAAAAAAAGACATCATACCAACATCTAAATATTCAGAAGTCCCTCTGAACAGCAAAGACCTTGTGGTTATCTTCTCTTACTGAGATTTTCTTTGGTTTTATGTCACTGAATTGCTATAAATCTGCTGAGATTTAAGGTATAATTAATCTTATTCTGTAGAAAAAAACTGGTAAATTCATTACATTTGCTCACTGGATTGAAAATTAAAAACAAACCAAAAAACCCTCCCTGGGGAAAAAAAAAATATAATCCAGTCAGAACAGCTCATCATTTTCTGTTGGTCATAAAGCACACTGTAAGTACTGCTGTGAAACTCTAGTTTAATTATTAAAGGACTTACTCTGATTTCATGTTGGATTTAAACATAAACAAATGAGTTGCTAATTTTGTGAGAAGTTTCATCGAGATCAGACTTTACCTTGAACTCCCACTTCCACATTCCCTCGGACAACCAAACAATAATTTGTTGTATAAACAATAACTGTAGGGACTAAGTCTCTCTGGATAACCCCATCTGGCAGAGGAAATCTGGTTGTTAGCATATCAAAAGACATGGTAAATTTCTTCAGTTTATATATAGATTTAAATTAACAGAACTTTGTAAAATTTTCTACTATTTCTAATTTTTTTTTACTAAAATTAGGAATCCTAGAACATTTATTGAAGACAGTGTTATTGTTGCTTTTAAAAATTGAGAGGAAAATCTCTAACCTCCTTTTCTTTATGTACAGAATATGTAATTTCTTAAAAACAAAATCCCCAACGCTCCTATTCTCAAGTCTCTGCTTTCTCTGTGAAGGTAAATGCCCACCTGAGACTGGATGTTGCTTTCTTGCTGCAGTTAAAAAGCATCTCGGGATCCCTCGTGATAGTTTTTCTTTGCATAACATAACCATTTCTGCCAAGTTACCCACTGTCTTGAAGAACCAACACATAGGACTGTGCTGAGCCTATCAAAATCCCTGCTAATACTCTGCAGCTCTGGTTGATTTGACGTTTACTGTCTGTGTTACTGAAGCTTTCATAAAAGCACGGGGTGGGGGAAGGTGTCTGTTCTTTGCTCTCCCCCCTGTACAGTATTCTGGGCCTGTCTGCCAGTGTGCAGTGTTGTCCCCACGTCACTGGTGGTGACAGCCATCAGCTACACACACACTCCCTCAGTTTCACGGGCCAGATCGGGTTTCTGTCCCCAGAAGTAAGGTGAACAGATTTCCTCTTCAGTGATGCTTTTGCTCAAGTGTTACCTGGGAAATGGAAGGAAGATGAGTCCTGGAAATAACAGGATTAAACTGATATGTACTTATTCCATTGTGGCTTTTTTGCGCCCCCCCCCCCCCCCCCCCCCCCTTTTTTTTTTGTCCTTTTTCTCCTCTCCTTTGAACAATTTAAGTCTCTATTTTCTTGAAAACACACCAAAAAGCTCACCAGTTTTGGTTGGTATTATATATGGGAAGAAGAGGCAAAGTTTTAAATAAAAATGACTCACCAGATATTTTCAATGAAATATCTGAGAGTGTTTTGTACAAGCACTTGTGTCTCGACAGAAAGTACAGTGTGACGTGTTGTCCCCACGATGCTGTTAGCAGCCATCAGCTACACACACACTCCCTCAGAACAAGTAGAACAAGGAAAAGATTTATTGGCTGAAACATTTCCCACTGTCGTGTGGTACGTAAGAATTAAATATTTATACTTACTCACTGGGATAATAAAACTGTATTCAATTATGTTGTAGACACTATCAAAAGATTGTTGAGGCCTCGAATAACATTGCAACTCATAAAATATATAGTGTAAAAAATACATGAGAAAACATTATGGGAAAATAGTCTCTGATCCATAGAATATGCTTGTCTCTTAAAGGAATTATTGAGGCATATGACAAAGGCCATCGTAAGCTGCGGTAGCCATAAATGTGAATTTCAGAGATGTTCTGGTGATCTCAAAAGCTGTGATGGTGTGGGGTTGCATTATGAAGCATGGTTGTCTCTTATGACTGGCCCAAGCCTTACAAACTCTTAGAAATGCAACAAAAGCCATCTCTTTATTTAGCCAGGATAATGTAATAAAAAAATCTCATTTATCTCCTTTCTCCCTAAATATCAGTCATTAGTCCTTTCACGGTGGGACTCTCTAACACTGGTACATTTGTCACACTCCCTTGCCAGGTAAACACGAGTGCTATGGGGCCCTGAGGTTGTGAGAGCCCGTTTGGGACACTGTTGTGGTTATGGCTTTGGTTCACTGAGGCGATCTGCACCAACCTGTACGTAGACACGTGAGAAGCCTCGTTGGCCTTGGCACGCAGCTTGGTTAGCGCTCTGAGAAGAGCCTGCCCGTAGTCTGAAACACAAAGCAGCAGCCTCTTTTGTACCAGCATCTTTCCCTGTAGGTTTAGAATTCCTCTTAGACTTGTTCACTGCAGGCATATCTTTGTCAGAAATTCTGCCCTTTCTTTCTTCTGGGACTGGTCTGTTTAACTTTGTCAGCCAAGGAGCTCCAGCTGTGTCGTGATGTCATGACAGTTTTGTAATTAGTTACTTCTAGCTTTAACTTTGCTTTGGGATGGAAAAGCATTATTAACCCTTGCTTTTTTCCCTCACACCGTATTTCCTCTTTCTTATCTCTGAGAAGGCGGTGTGTGCTTCTTTGCAAGCAGTTTTAACCAGTTGTAATCATATCTCGGAGCAGAGCATTTGTCAGAAATCCTATTGCTTCCCAACTGTTGCCAGGAGTGAATCCACTCCTATGTGTGCATGATTTTTTTTAAAAGCCTTATCAGAGGAACTGGAATTATTTTCTCTCAGAAAATGGATCCATTGATCCTTAATGACTTCCCAGTTATTCTACTAATTGTCATATTTCCACTATTAACTTCAAAAATATTCCCTCTGATTGCCGGGTATGTCTTGCATCTTTGTGACTTGAATGCGTCAAACTGTTTTGAAACAGCAGCAATGAATTTTGGCAAATAAGGAGAAATATTTTCCTACTTCTGTTAGCCAACATCCTAAAGCAAGTGGAGAAAGTGGGAAAATACCAGCATTGCCTATCATCTGGGCTACATGCCAGTAGTGATAAAAAATAATTAAAATATAACAGTGTTTAAAAACAACCTGTAAGCCTAGCCAAATAAAAAATCCAAACCAAGCAGACTATCCTTGTGAAGGGTATGCACAACACAAATTAGTAGAATATTACTCTTAATCCTCAGGAGCTCAGAAAGAGTCAATACTCAATGTGACACTGTACTTCTTGTAGGACTCTGATGTTTCTTAATTTTAAATTAGTATAGAGTAGAACTGTAGTATGTCTTTTCTAACTTTTTTCCCTCTTTTTCATAATTACACTGGTAAAACAGTGATTTTTTTTGTTTGTTTAGGTTTTTTGTTAGTGTCTTTTAATTTTTTTTTTAAATGTTATCTTTACTCAGAGATTGGTTGTATGTCAACATCGAGCAGGATCCTTCAGTGACCCTAAACCTGCTAATTTTGCTTAGTTTCTTTGGTAATTGTTGCGTGGAAATTCCATAGTGCCACTTGTGTCCTGTGGAGTGGCAATTTCAGACAGCTGTAATACAGGACAGGGGATCTCTCCTTCTCAGGCTGGGTGAGTAAGCACTGATGTTAATCTGTACTGTTGGTGTTTTAGCCAGGACAGCTATCCCTTGGGTTTCAGGGGTTTTTTACCCTTATATGCTGAGATGAGAAACTTTTTTCCACTCTCTGTAATGAACATGGGTGATGAAGCTCAGAGAAAAATACCGTCCTTTCTCCTCATGTCTTTCACCAAAAGACCAGACCCAATAGCCACAACTGTGTGCAAATAAGCCCATAGTTGGACCTGCTACATAGAACAGCAGAACAAATTCATCCCATTCTAGAAAAGAGGAAGAAATTGACATTTATTCCTTTCTTTTTTAGCTCTTTGCTCTTTCCTTTTCATTCATTAATTTTTTTCCCCCATAATAAGCAAATGTTTGAAGCTCTTTAACAGATGTTTTCTTATTTTACTCAGGTGGGATATTTATGATGCATTAGTCTCTTTTATGTCATTTTATTTTGGCAGCTACATTCTGAACTAATTAGCACACTAGAGAGATCTCCAAATGGGAAGTACATGGGCAACCAGTGGTTAAGTATCTGATAGCATATTGCATAGTCCATTGTGACTGAAATATGAGACTGCATCATGCTTGCCATCACTGCACGGGGCATAATTGCATTTCAGAACACTCACAGCTCAGTGTTTCAGAAGTTCTTGTTTGTGCAACGTTATAAAGGAAACACCAAAGACCTCTTAAATTGTTGTGAATTACAGTTTTGAATAAATTACACTATGCTGGCTAAGTAATGTATATATATTATGTTGTGAGTGTGCTTTGTCAAAAATTTAAGCATTTAAGTTGTGTGTGCACTTATTTATATATATGTATCTGTGTGCTTGCCGTGTGACTAAGATTCTGACTTTTCCTTTAATGCAGATGAAATTATTAGGATTACATTTTATGGGATACAGGTGTAAAAGTAAGGATGCAACAAACCCATTTCAAATTTATACTAGCAGATGATTTTCTACTAGAGCATTTTGTATTAACTTATTTCTATCAAGCACTTATCTACAGCATTACATCTGCAGTATTTGTCTTCCAAAAAGCATAAAGTTTACTGTCATACTAAAAGCTGGAGTGTCTGATCACTTTTGTGATCAGATTTTTTGATCCTGATTTGTATTGCACCTGGTTGATTGCTAATGGTAGCTGAAGATAGTAGAAGTAAGACTGAAATATTTAATTTTTAGTTTTCACTGGGAGGATGTGTCAGGGTGAGAGACAATGAATTAGTGGATGAGACTAGAGCAGAATGATTAAGGAAATAGCCAAGATGTAGGAGGCCCAGAGTCCACAGCTGTTCTGCCTCATTAGGAATAATTAGGTTTCAAAACTGAAAAAGCTCAGCAAAGCTGTCCCACTTTTCCAGCTTCAGGAGCATGTTTCTTTAGTGGTTTCTCCTGCCATGAGTCTTCTCAAGTGTCTCCCAGCGTGTTTCCCCTCATGTGGCTCCTTCTCTAGCAGCTGGTGCTCTTTCTAGATATGTTTCAGCCAAGGCACTATGTGCTCCTCTGACCAGCTGAGCTTCTGGTGCATGGTGAGTTGCTTACACTGGTGTCACAGCTGCTTGGACCCACCTGTGACTGGCTACCTAAACTCTGCAATGTCTGTCCAGCACACATGTTAACTGTTGGGTGCCCATGCATGAACTAATTGGGCATTCATGCATAAATTACCTGGGCACCCATGCGTGCACTAATTAAACACTTCTGCAAGAGCTAATAGTGTGCTCATGTGAGCTAACTGGAGGCTCAAACATAACTGCTTGGGCACTCGTGTGTAAATTAATGAGATGCTCATGCATGAATGTGGCAAACCATGCAATTTATGCCTAGTGCCCCTGCTAATTATTTCTTAAGTTGTACTGTATTTTTCCTCAAAACTGAAATACCTTCCAAATTAGGCGTGGGTGAGAAGAATGAAGGTCTGTTTCTGTATCGGTGCATGTGGATTTATATCTGAGAGGACTGGAGAAGAGACTCGGCTTTCTGTCTGCCAAAAGAAGACACACAGTTTTCTTCTAACTGGCAGTGGCCTACTGGACCATTGTTGTGGTAATGTTCAGATAACTACCAAAACCCTGTGAGGGACTGGTTATTTACCAATGTCACTCCTTAAACTAGGACATTGACAGAATGAGTAAGGACAGTTTTGTTTCTATCCTTTTAAGGAATTAAGGTTTCTGCTTGTCTTCAGGGTCTACAGTGAGCTGCATCATCTGAAGTGAGAATTTGTAAAACAGGAAAATGCAGCAAGTATGAAATGAAAGCTTTTCTTTCATTTTTGTCGACGCATAATGGATTTCTCAGAAGCCTTATTAGCAGATTAGAAATATACAACCACTCAAAAAAAATTCCATCTGAACATAGGAATATAAATCACATCAGCATTCTGTCTATCTGTTTATCTTTTGACATGTAGCAATTGCTGTTTATAGATGAACGTACAAAGCAAAAGTAGTGCAGTCTCTCTACAGGAGAAGTAACTCCCTTGTCTTCTTAGAAATTCATTAATGGTTTGGTAAGAGAATTTCTACTTTTTCTAGGCTCTTTGATCCAAAGATTTATATGACTATAACCTTGAATGCCATTAAAATAGGACACAGCCATCACTTTGCCATGTTTAATTAGTTCTATTCAGAGATTGGTTTTTAATTAGTTTAGATAATTCTAAAAGAACCTGAGACAAATCATGATATATCTAAACTGCAGCATAAAAGCAAAATTAGGTTCAATATAGTTTTGCTGGTAGCACTTCCTTGACACGAGAAGCACGTGAGGGGTTTGAACTCGAAGACTGAATTCAGTAGAAATATCAAGAGACAGTCTTTTATAATCTGGGAAAGACTTTAAAATCCACCATATAACTTCTCCTTCTCCTCACTGAAATGTACGTTGACTCAATCTTCTGATCCTCCACTTGAACAGGCCAAGACACTTAAGTATTTTTTACAGCTTTTGACTATGAATCTGTGCCCTTCATACTAGGCCATTGGCATATGCTTAGTAAAAGATGCAAGGGAACATGTTTTTCTTTATTAATCATGGTGAAAACAGAGAAGCTTTCCAGCCCAGTGATGAGAGTTGTGTAACTAAAAGACAGCAGGAGTCTTCACGCTCTGCAGCTTCTAACACACTCCAGAGCTATTTAACATATCAGTGTCAACCTTGAACTGTTCTCTCCAGGGATAGTATCGTTATCTTTGTGAAATGCAACTGGGTGATGGTTGAAGTGGCAAAATTTAATCTCAGTTTTGCAAGGATTTTTTATATGCTTGTGCAGCCAGCTCTCCCAGTTGATAAATAATTTGTTTCCTGATGTTCTGTTATTTTCATATGAAAGTGAAACCTTTGTGTTTGGTTGGTTTTGTGTTAATGGTTCTGTTTTGTTCTGAATGCAGCATAGCTTTTTGGGGAAATAAGTCTTATGAAATCACACTGCTGACTTTTTCTGCCATGTCTGTGTGGATATGCTTCTGGAGTGGGTGAGTGTGATGACAGGAGATTTCAGATGGTTTAGATAACTTTCACAGTTCACATTCCTTTGGATTTTGGGAAACACATGGCCATAGTGGTAAGAATCACCCTGCAAGTCTGTCAAGCGAGGGTAAGTATGATCTTACATTTTAGTAAGTATCCAGTAGTACATACGGGGAACAAATGTATCAGCAGTTCACAGTCCCAGCTTCAAGTACCGCTTATTCCTTCCAAGATACCCAAGTCAAGCAAAACCAGAACTCTAATCCATAAGTTACCAGACTTCCTTTGTTCCTGAACTTAGTAACCATTTAAGTTACTTTCTGTGGCTTCTTTGATAAATTGAAATATTGCTGGAGAAACATCAGAGGAGCTTCAATCTGAGTCTGTGAAGCAGAAATATTATTTTGGACTTACTGATCAATTTCTGCACTCTGGCTTTCCTCTAAACTAAGGGACTCGTTCATTCACTTGCTGTATATAGGAAATGTGCTGGGACAGAAGAAACAGCATGGTGAAGGAACTGAACTGATAGAGGATCCAGCAAGGACATGTGCTCTGCTGGACCTCACATTCACAAACGAGGAAGGGGTTGTTGGGGATATAAAGGTCAAAGGTATCCTTGGCTGCAGTGTCCATGAGATGGTGATTTGGGATCCTGAGAGGAGGGAGCAGGGCAAAAAGCAGGATTGCCACCGTGGACTTCAAGAAAGCAGATTTTGGCCTCTTCCAAAGAAGGTTTTGCTTGGAAGAGTCCCATGGGAACAGGCCCTGGAGGGAGGAGAGGCCCAAGAAAGCTGGTTCAAGAACCACCTCTTCCAAGCTCAAGAGTGGCCCATCCCAGTGTGCAGGGAGTCATGCAAAAATGCCAAGAGGCCTTTATGGATGAGCACGCATCTCCTGGCAAAATTCAAGCACAAAAAGGAAGTATAAAGAAGGTGGGGAGCAGAGACTGGTAACGTGGGAATAATCCAGAGGCACTCTCCAGGCATGCAGAGAGATGATTAGGAAAGACAAAGCCCACCTGGAGATGAACCTGGCAAGGGATGGGAAGTCAAAGGCAACAAGAAGGGCTTCTGTAAGAACTTAAGTGGCAAAAGGAAGACTAGGGAAGGCTTGGGCCCACAGCTGAATGGGGCAGGGACCTGGTGACACAGCACATGGAGGAGGCTGAGGTGCTGAATGGCTTCTTCACTAGTCAGACCAGTCCTCAGGAACCCCAGGCACTGGAAGCTGCAGGGAAGGCCTGGGGCAAGGAAGACACAACCTTGGTGGAAGAGGATCAGGTTAGACAATGCTTAAGCAAACTGGACATACATAAGTCCATGGGCCCTGATGGGACGCAGTCACACCTGCTGAAGGAGCTAGATGATGTCATTGCAAGGCCATTCTCTACAACCTTTGAACAACTGTGACAAGCAGGGGAGGTGCCTGAAGACTGGAGCAAAGCAAATGGGACTCCTGTCTTCAAAAAGGGCAAGAAGAAGGACCCAGACAGCTACAGGCTGGTCACCCTCACCTCAGTCCCTGGGAAGGTGATGGGGCAGCTAATCCTGGGAACCATTTCCAGGCACACAAAGGACAAGAAAGTGAATGGGAGAGATCGGCATGGATTCACTAAGAGGATTCCCAGTCATGCTTAACCAACCTGATGACTTTCTGTAATGAAAGGACTAGCTTGGCAGGTGAGGGAAGAGCAGTAAATATTGCCTGCCTTGACTTCAGGAAGGTTTTCAACACTCTCTCCCATCAAATCCTCATAGAGAAGCTAAGAAGGATGAGCTGAGTGAGCAGACAGCCAAGTAGATTGAAAAAACTAGCTGAATGACTTTCCCCAGAGGGTGGTGATCAGTGGCATGAAGTCTAGTTGGAGGCCAGTAACTAGTGATGTATCCCAGGGGTCAATATTGGGCTCAATCCTGTTTAACATCTTAATTAATTATCTGTTTGATGGGACAAAGTGTACCCTCAGCACATCTGCTGGTGACACAAAACTGAGAGGAGTGGATGATATGCCAGAGGGTCACGCTGTCATCCCAGAGAGACCTTGACAGGCTGGAGAAATGGACTGACACAAACCTCATGAAGTTCAGCAAAGGGAAGTGCAAAGTGCTGCACCTGGGGAGGAACAGCACCAGAGACCAGGACACACTGGGGACCATCCAGCTGGAAAGCAGCTTTGCAGAAAAGGTCCTGGTGATCCTGATGGACACCAAGTTGAACATGAACCAGCAATGTGCCCTTGCCACATAGAAGGTTGGTGGTGTCCTGGGCTGCATTAAGACAAGTGTTGCCAGCAGGTTGAGTGTGGTGATCTTTCCTGTCTACTCAGCACCAGTGAGGCTACAGCTGGAGAGAGTCCAGTGAAGGGCCATGAAGATGATTAAGGTTCTCAAGTATCTCTCATATCAGGAAAGGCTGAGAGAGCTGAGACTGCTTAGCCTGGGGAAGAGAAGGCTCAAGGGGAATCTCACCAATGTGTGCAAAAATCTGAAGAGATGCTATAGGAGAGATGGAGCCAGACTCTCTCCAGTGGTGTCCAGTGAAAGGACTAGAGGCAACAGGCATAGACTGAAACACAGGAGGTTCTCTCTGAGCATCAGGAAACACTTTTTCACTGTGAGGGTTACTGAGCACTGGCACTGGTTGCCCAGGGAGGTTGTGGCATCTCCCACCTTGGAGATACTGAAAATCCATCTGGACGTGGTCCTGAGCAACCAGCTCTAGGTGGCCCTGCCTGAGCAGGTGAGTTGGACCAGGTGATTTACAGAGGCCCTGTTCAACCTCAACCATTCTGTGACTGTGATAGGGCATCCTCTGATAAAGCAACTTTAAATTGTATAATGGTTTTGTAATATTACAGCTGCAGAAACCTAATCTAAAAATAGGTAGTAGCTTTACATTGTTAGAAGGAATGTGTGCTCAGTGCTTGCTGGTTTAAAAAGTGTGTTGATGGTGGTACAGACTTTGTGGCAATGAGTGTTGCAGGCAGAGCTGTTGTTCAGATTCTGTTGGTATCTAGCATGTGAAATTGCCAGCTGAAAGAATGCAAGTACTACACCTAAACTGGACACATTTGCTGTTTTGACAATTAATGAGACTGTTATCACATGAGTCCATTGAACATTGTGGTTTTTTGTTATTGTATGCTTCACCTTCCTTCTCCATTTCCTGAGTGATGGAGATAATGGGATTGATTCTCAAGTTATTTCAGTGTAAGTCAGAGGTGTGTCAGGGGGAGTTTACGATACTACATTCATGCAAGTGAAGTGAGAATCAGTAAATTGAGTATAGGGAAAATGCAGTAGGCTAGGAGAGCAGAGACTGAAAAGTAGGATAAATCTTGGTAGTGAGAATTTAAAATTGAAAAACAAGGTATCATATGGAAGGAAATATCACATGAGCTAGCTCCTCTGGTTTGTCTTCTTCCCAACAGTTCTCAGTATCTCCCACCTGGCTAAACTGCACTGTGCTCTGCATATCACACCAGACTAATATAAGATGTTCTGTTTTCAAAAATGTATTTTAAAATACTTTTATGATGTATATAAGGGAAATGGTAACAAACTGGGCTTTCAAAGCTCTTAATCTTGTTTCCTTGATTATTATTTTTGCCAGTGTTTGTTCAATATTCCCAGGGCTATATCTTTTTATAACTAGGCATGTAAACAGTGAAAATACTAAAGAAATTACATTACCAAAAAAAAAAAAGGAAGAAAAATCAAAATATAGTTTAAAATTATGGTCATCATTGTAATATTTGCAATAAAAGATAACCAGAATCAAGTCTGGTCAAGGATCAGTGAATAATAACCTCATTTCCAGAAGATCACTGTTGTTATTTTGTGTTTTAGTGTTTTATCAGTTCTCTAGGTTATCAGGTTTTCTCATCTTCATCCCCAAGGCATGATTGCCCTCCTTCATTAGTTCTCCCTTCTGTTAGGTTTTTGCTCTGCTTTTTATACACGTGCTAAGTCATTTCCCACTCTCACCATTAACACTTAATTATCTGACTACTAAAAAGGAGAGTAAGATGCCCTCACAGTGTGCGAAATAATATTTGAACTTGTTCTGCCAATTGCATGCATAAAAATAACTTACCTAGCTGCTTCACTGCTGAGAAAACTCAAAGCAATTTATTCCTCTTTAAACATGCCATGCCATTTATATGTTTCAGCTACAGGGAATCTTGTTTCATTCATCACTTTCAATTATATGCATAAAAAGCAATAGCTGTTTTTCAGTTACTTATAACTACCTATGAAATCAATACTGTGTAAGTCTCTCTTCATTGTATTTTTTAAAAATTTCAGCTTGGCACATACAAAAGTGTTAAATGTTTGTATATTTGGAGAATGGTGGTTATTTGTTCGGCTGCTTTGGAAAAATGGAAGTATAGATGTTATATTATAAAACTACATAACCATACATATACCATAATAACCCTTTATTGAGTATATTTCCTGGCTGAGAGTTTTGGACTCTTTTCCCAGGGTGACTGAGGTAAGGGATGATGGTAAATAATGGACATACAGAAGACTGAATTCCTCTGAGAACTCCAGGAGCTCCAGGACATAATTTGGGGGTGGTTGGGTTTGGGTTTTGGGTTTGTTATTGTTGTTGTTTGGGTTTTTGTTTATATGTTTGGTTTGGGGGTTTTTTGTTTGTTTGTTTTAGTGTCTGTATATACTTAGTGGTGGAAGCTCCTTTTTACTTGACATGCTGCCAAATCTTGAATTCTGAGGGAAAGTCTGTAAGTTTGCTGCAGCAAATGGAAGGTTCTGTGCTGCTGTAGGGCTGAATCCCTGTGAGTGCTGGCCAGGACCGTGAACTGGCAGGTTCACCTCAGCCCCCTGTGCTGGGTGACTGCCTGGTTTTCAGATGGTATCCAAGAGCATGTGGACTTAATGTTTAATTCCTGAGGAGGAGAATTGGGATTCAGCATTAGCTCTAAATTCTAGATCTGGTAGGAGGTTCCTGAGACAGATCCATGCTTTTAGCCTTGACAGGATGATTCAGTGGATCTCTGGATGAAGTGGAATACTTCATCCCATACTTTGGCCCTAGTGGGGTTTTGGTCTAGTGACCGACCTGTGTTTTGCAGCTATAATGGGTGGCAGTAATGGAAGAAGCAACACAAATTGAGGTAGTTTGTTTATATAGTGCACCTTTCTGAAGTGCTGTAAAAAAAGGTTAAGAGTCTTTGTGTCCAATTTTCTAAAACTGAATTTTTTTTTTTTAATGTAAGCAGTTCAATCATATGGAAATGATCTCATCAGACTTTATAATTTAACCTGAGATATTTTGGTAGGAATTGTCCCAAGAAAACTCCAGAGATGAAGGAAATGACATTCAATTGTGGTATCATTTGATATGTCTTACTTTGGGTTAGATATGAAGTTAAAGCTATAGCCACGAATATAGTTTTCAAAGGAAGCAGCAGGGTGACACTTGGCACCATGACCCATTTCTACCAAGAATAGTGGCATTCCCAATATCCTTCTTTCCTGTATTAACCTTCTGTGATACTTCTGTTGTCTGTTGTGCTATTACATTTCATACCTCAACATCATATGTTCTTTAAAATATCTAAGGGGAGGGACTTATTAGAAACAGAAACGCCTTTGATAGCATTGCATTGTAATTATTGAAAGATTATCCAAATTACCTGCTTGAAGAATATGAAGTGTAAGGTGAATATATCTAATAGTTTTCTATGCACTTTCTAATGACCTTGTTTCCCCAGGCAGGTGAAATTTTCCATGAAAAAAGAGAAAGGTATGGATTTTCAGGGAAATTATTTTTCACGTTTTGGAATCTAGTGTGGGTGAGACAGTTTCTTTTTTTACAGTCTTTTTTTTTTAAAAAAAAAATTAAGTCACTCATGATTATTTATAGAGGCATACTAAATTGCCTTGCCAGATTATGAATAAGTGTTCTAGGTAGAAATTTATAACAAAAAAATAGATTATTACTTGTGAGGAGACATTTTTGATGATGTTAGATTAAAAGAATAATGGTTTTGTATTCTAAACAGTTTTGTAAACTGTTTCCCTTACTTGCAAAGCATACTTTATTCAAAAAGTTTAAAAATCCAGCTGTGAAGGAAAAAATGACTGCAAGGTGTCAAAATATTTTTTTTTTCCTTAAAAAACAAAGTGCTATCCACTTCAACTTTTTTCATATTTAAAGAATCTTGTAGCCTGCTTGCATAACTAGTACATGAAAAAATGTGATACTAGTGGGTTGTTTTTCTTTTTAACTATTCATTATTTATGAAGTGCAGAGAAAAATACTTAAAAATGATTGTTTCAGGGGATTTCCTTTAGCTATACTATTTTGTTCAAAGCACTTTTTCATACTGGTTTAATTCTGATATGAAAAGTTAAGGCTTCTCTTGTTCTGACCTACATTTGAAAATACATTACTACGTGTCTTTATATGTATATACATATGTGTAGGACAAGTATATTGTTTGCAAAAATCCCCTATTTGTTTAATACTAGCTTATGATAAGTGCCAAATGTTTGTTATTTTGGCAATATTTTCTTTTTTCATCTTTAACGTTGCTTGAATGCACATGAACTGTGTTGCAGCAGGTAATTCTGTATTGTGCTGTGTTTGATAGATGGTCTGTGAAGTATTTATTAGCAAGTGCTGGTTCCATGTAGAGGTGACTGTGTGTGATAGCCTGAGTGACTTCTCAGAGTTGGTTTGTTCCATTTGCAAAGCCTGTTTTACATGAACAAGTGTTACACATGAAGACTTGCCACTTCTGTGCCCAAAAGTGTGCATTTATTTCCCTCTTCCGTATAAAAAGGGATCCTTGCCTTTTTTTTTTTCCCTACAAATGAAATAGAAGAGTCAGGATAATCTCCAGGCAGTTAATGCAGTTTGTCTCGCACGCTTCTGAAACCAGACCTGTGACCTGCAGACAACTATTTTGAGGGATTTTACTTGGTTTTGTTCAAAACAGCAAAGTAAGATTCTCACTTTGCTTCATTCAACAATATCTTAACAATGTTTAGTGTTTGGAGATACAATCTATACATCAGACTGAAAATTGTCCTGTTTCCTTGAGAATTAATTAATCTATTCCAGTACTGCATATAGGTCTTCAATGTTGCAAGAAATTATGACAGGCTGATTGGTTTTCCCATTCTATTTTGCTCTTTCTTGGCTGTTAATAAGGTGATCACACACTTACATAATGAGACCCTGAGTCAGCTGCACCTTTTAAGTGGATTTAAATAGACCTTCTCCTTATAGATAGAGCACTCCCCAAAGAAAGCTAAAAGGCTTTTTAAATATTTTAGATGACAGGTTCTATTAGAACTAAAACTAGAATACGTGGGGGTTTGAACAGTAGACTCAGAGCAAATAAGTAATAAATAAAAGGGGTTTTATATACAACTCTTCTGCCTACTGTAGAGGCAGGTCCTTGCTTACAGACCTGTTTTCAGATGGTGACTTGTGAAGTTGTAGCAAGCTCTGCCCTGTTCCTTTTAGCCCCTGTGAAGGTCTCTGTCTGCCAGAGACCCTTCTGGCTGCCCCCTGCTCATCACTGTGTTTTTTCTGACCCAGTATTCGAGTGGCCGGTTCCCTGCTGTCATCCTGGGAACCATCTCCCCAGGAGTGTGCTTGGTAGTGCCCAAAGGAAGGACCGCTCTGTCCTTTGCTTCAGGGCGCTTCCGCCGAAGTCCAGGACTCTTTTAGAAGTATCATAAATTGGAAACCACAACATATATCCTGTAACAACATTTGTCTTTAAATCTGTTAAAGCTGTCCTTTCCCTCATAAGACATTCTTTCACTGGTGATTAAGTGTTGTTTCGCAATGCATAATTTGTATATCTGTTTTTTAAGTATATTGCTCTCCTCTAGGGAGAAGAGAACTATGTAACTATTAGGGGATTCTGTCAAGTTGCTGTTGTAACTCACAAAATTTTACAGAATCAATGAAATTACAATGAAACTTGTTAATAATGACTGCCACTGCTGCTTCATTTTTATTTTACTTTCGGACCGAAGTCATTCTTCATTCACTTTTGCTTATGCAAGCATAAAATAAAACACAGTGGATAAAAACCTGTTGGGTGAAAAAAGGCAGTTTTAGTGGGGCTGCTGAACAGGCGCTATATATTTTATTAAATATCAGCCTCATACTTTTCTGTAAGCAGTGTGAATAATGCTTTAAGACGTGGATTGGCATAAGAAATGAACTTGTTGCAATGCACAGAATTTTAGCTTTAAAAACAAGACAAAACAAAATCACAAAGAATTAGTGTGTGCTTACTTTGTGCTTACAACGGGGCCTTCATGGGGAGAAATCACTACTGGAAAGGGTGGAAATATCTGTACTCTGTCCACAGCAGAGGAATCAGGGTTATCTTGGGCTAGCTATACTGCACTGTACAACACAGCCTTGTTCCTCAGGGGTGGTACGTGCCACCAGTAGAACTGTCCCACCTTAGCCCTCTGGATCTGATAAGAGAGAATTATTTTGTCCGTGGAGATCCGTGGCACACAGCCATATACGACATGCATGGCCGTTTTGTTCCATCTGCTTATTGACCACAGAATTTCTTTCTTCTAAGTAATTGAACATAGTTCAAGACCCTTAACATGAAATTCAAATTAAAATTCTTTACTTCGGTCAAATGAAATAATTTATCCTGATTTTGTTCATGTAGGTAAGGTTATATTGAGTTCTGAATGATGTAGAAAGAGATTCCTACTTTGATATGAATAAAACTGAATCTCCTCAGTATATTGATTCACTACAGTGTAGGGTTTTATCTTTCTGCAGTGAGAATTACCTTGGATACAGCATTTTCCTCATGATTTCTATCATCTGCTCAGCTTTTAGCTTTTGTTTAGGAAATGTTTTCCTTACTCTGCTTAAAGGAGGTGAGATCATTTTTAACTCTTAACCAGTTTCAAGTGTTTTCTGTGGCTGGTTTCCTTATTTTGCCATTGCTGAGTTTCCTTGCTGTTGTGAAGAAGATAGATCCTAAGTTCAATGGGAAAAATAATTTACTGTTTGTAAGTCTGTCAGAGTCATGACTTGTTCTTAAGATGGTTTCCCAAATCTCCTGTGAAATTTTGCTAGTGTTACTATGTAGAACTCACTGGTATACTGAGAGAGTACATTATAAATGTCCAAGGCTTGATCTTGTTCTCTGGAAATGTTAACAATGAAATACCAGTAGTGATCTGATAAATGGTTTGTCGTTCAGATTTTACTGTAGGTTGGCAGAGGAACCCTTTCTGCTACAAGCGGTGACTGTCTAACACTAGATCTGGTCTGTGACCATAAAAACGATGCTCTTACATTGCTGGTGGGACAAACAGAAGTTATACTCACCTGGTCAATTTGCCATTCTTTTTTCCTGGATCTTCTGCTTCTCCAGTGCAGGTACAGGGGGACTTCACCTGCTGTACAGGCAGGAGGTCAGGGGCTGCGTGCATTAGCCCCACGGCAGATCACAGGGAACACCAAGGACAGAGAAAGGAGCGGGGGAAGATGTGCTCCAGCTGCCAGAGCAGAGATTCCCCTGCAGCCCACGGGGAGCTGATGGTGCAGCAGCCCATGGAGGACCTCTCAGGTCCTCACAGAACAGGTGGATATTTTCTGAAAGAACTATGGCCTGTGAGGACCCCACACTGAAACAGATTTTCCTGACAGCCCATGGAGAACCATGCAGGAGGAGAGTTCTTTTCCCTGAAGGACTGCAGCCCATGGGAGGGGCCCATACTGGAGCAGGGGTACAGTGTCAGGGGAAGGAGCAGCAGAGAGGACTGACCATAACCCCCCATTTCCCATTTCCTTGTGCTGCTCAGGGTGGGCAGAGGAGTCAGAACTGAAGAAATGAAGTTGAGCATGGAAAAGGGGGTGGGAGGGAGGTGTTGTTTTAATTTTGGTTTTGTTTGTTTGTCACTATACAAATCTACTTTAATTGGCAAAAATTGAATTTATTTTCCCCAAGTTGAGTCTGTTTTGTCCATGACTGGAGTTGGTAAGTGATCTCCCTGTCTTTATCTCCATCCATGAGTTTTTGCATCTCATTTTCTTCACTTTTCTTATTAAGGAGGAGAGTGAGTGGGTGTCTGAGTGGGTGTTTGGCTGCTGGCCAAGGTTAGCCCACCATACTCTGCTATCAAAGCATTTGAATTTTGAATAGGAGAAGGTACAGGGGACAAGAATTGCACTGCATTACTGTTGTGTGTGTATAAATATATATATATCTATCTCACAGTATGGCCTTTTCTTTCTACAGAAGAGGAGCTTGTGCTGATCATTATTGCAGGGTACTTTTCATTTGTTTCCTGCTCTCTTAAGAATTCTTACAGCAATACATGTTCTGGTAAAGGAAGTGGTGAATCCTTCCAGGTGGGAATGTATGCATACACATAAGTGCTTTTCACTCTAAGATAAATGATTGAAACATTTATCTTTGGTTTATCTGTAATCTCTGTGAAGGGCCTTAGTTTTGTCCCGGGTAACGCCACTGTGGGCAACAGAACATCCTTTGCCCTGGAGGCCTAACAGAGACACTAGATGTTTTCAGGCAGTCCAGATTCTAAGTGGAGTATGCATATCAGTGTTTCAACCATGTTTTTGTCATTAGAGTAATTTACATTTAAGACAATCTCTTCCTCAGCTATTAATAATTTATCCCAAGGAGGCAGTCTACTGGAGTATTGATTACATATCTGCAAGCTTTAGTGTAGTAAAAATCCCTCTGGATTCAGCTGAAAAATCTCAGTAGGAACTTTGCACGCAAGCTTTGGCAGTTATTCTTCTCTCCTTCCCCTCTTCACCCAGTCTTACTGTTTTGTAGTGTTAATAGACAAAGAATCCGTGCGACTGAGTAGCACGTGTCATTCTCCTTAGCTGATTTGGTTGAGCAGATCACTACCTATATTTTCTACATGCAGTAAAGACTCTCTTGGTCTGAAGCTTTCTTTAACAATTTGAAAAATAAAACAGAAATGGTAGAACAACAGTTGTATGTGACACAAAATATGAGCAGCCAGAAATATCTAGATGTATAATAATTTACTGGCTATTAATGAGTTCTGCTTCTTAAATGCAGTATTTAATCAAAAGTCTTGCTAAAATAAGGCAGTAAAAATTAGATTTGTTGTGATTAAAGTTTACATAATTTAAAGTTTACATGGCATTTATGATATAAATGCATAGGCATATAACTATGGCTTGTCTTCTGATTTTAGCTATTCCTATTAGAATATTCTTAATTGCAGTTCTTAATAATTCATTATGATCTGACACAAATAATGGATATCTCTGCATCGCTTAACATGATAGGGTGTTTTTTTAATTATGCAGGCAGAACCTACTGTAGTTAACATTTGTTAGTATCTTGTTGATCTTACTTGTCCCAGATCCCATTTTAAGCTTTTTTGTTGTTGTTGTTGCTTATAGCAACAGAAAATTTCCTTATATGATTCTCTCTTTTGTAGATTCCACCAAAGGAAGGTTGACTTTTGAAATTAATATGCAATTATTTTAGCCAAGACAGAAGAACCATCAAATCAGAAATACTCTACTTTTATATTCTCTTAAATGAGTTATGGATTAGAACCAAACTGGGAAACTCATATTTAGTACAGCAGGTGACATAGTAATTATGAATAATAACTTTCCAGGAAACAGGAAAGTCTCAATATTTTAATCTATATATACACTGCTTGTGAATTCTAAGTTAATTTAAGATGTAGTTGGCAAATCTGCTAGATCCAGACTTAAATGAAAACTCTTTATGAAATGCAAATGTGCTGCTGCTCAGTGTCCCAGGTTATTAGTGTGTACTCAGTATCATACTGAACATCCTAATCTGACTGTATAAGTATATAGCTGGGCTCTTTGGAGTTGTTTGTGAATGTATACATATACATGCATACAGGATAATGAGAACTTAGCTGTTGTGTTGTTAACCATGTGCAGAGTATCTTAAAAATTATCAACTTTACTGTATTTTTATGTTTTCAATGAAAGTATCCTTGAGTGTTCTGCTCCATGGTGTTAGTAATACTGTTCAGATGAGACTGAATGGGAAAGTTGGGAAAGAACTACAAGATTCTTCAAGTTCACTTCAAAATTCACCATCTCCAGCCATTGTGTTTCTGTCAGTGGATTACTTGAATGTTAACAGAAGGTGAACATAAATGGGGTAAACAGCAAAGAGAAATTTGGGTTATTGAACTGTGGAATTAGAATCTTGAAATGTGCAAACGCTGGCAACGTTTGTCTTCCTCAGAGTAAGTTCTTTGACATAAGAATACCAAAGCATCAATTCTGCTTGATCATTTTCAGATATTTCTATCATGTACTGTTACTTTTTTGACTTTGTAAAATACGTCATCCTAAGTAGAAAGAAGTTTAGGTCATGACTAGAGACTTAGCAATCAAAGTATACTTTGAACAAGCATTCATATACACTTGCTTAAAAATGAAAAATAGCTTAAAGATTTTTTTTTGTTATTTGTCTCAGAATAGTAGCTATTAAATTACCTTCTAATATTTTGAAAATTTTAACTAACAACTTAGTTAAGGGCAGGTTTTGTCATCATTAATTTCTACAGTTGCTGGAGCATAAAGGGACAACAGTAAAATTGCATGGCAGCTGCCAGCAAAGGACATCAAAGCATTTCTCAAATTTCAATGCACTAAATCAAGCTAAAATAAATGGTGAAATTAAGCAGTGTTGAAACTGAGCCATTTTAAAATTGCTAGAAAGCACTGGAAAAGGAGAAGGAATAATAATAATACGTATTTTCTGTACAGCTTCAGCAACAGCAGCTACTCTAGTTTGTGAATTAACTTTATATTCAACATTTTGTCATGTACATTAGGTGTTACAATGCATGAAATGAATACATAGTCACATACCAGTAGCTGCAGTGCCAAGTAATGATCGACAATACTGCCTCTAGCTAGCTAACACTTTTTCCAATGAAATATTTTCTGCATGAGCACATCACATGGCAGCAGGCAGCAATGGAATTTATGAACTAGCTGCAGCTATCAGTGCTAGTGAGGAAGCAATGGAGAAAGATGTATGGCAAAAAAAAAAAAAGGAGGGGTGGGGGGAGAAGGCTAAAGAAAAACAGACAACCCAAAAAAAAGTTGTCAGTATGTCACACAGATGTTCTAAACCAGCAGCTTAATGGCAGTCAAAATTTATGTCTCTGTCCTATTTTTAAAATTTTCAGCTTTTCCTAAATATAGCTTCCAGTTGAGCATGTTTCTTTTAGCTATAAATAACTAAAAAAACCTGACACAGAGTGAAAATTTCAGCTTTATGCCAGGTTAGAACCATGATTTGTTTGCATGACTGGGAGTTAGGAATGCTCAGATTGTGATCAGGTCAAGTTTTGCTGAAGTCAAGTCAATAAGTGTGATTCTGGTACAGAAAGAGACCTCAACTTCTCTCTCAAGTTGCAGTGAAATGAGTCCTCTTGTTCCTCCTGTGAGTACTTGTGTAGCCATTCTCCCCACACACTGCTACAATACTTATGCACCACCTGTAGAAGAGGATTGCAGATGAGGTGCCTTATATATATTAATTGAAAACCAGTAAGAAAAATATAACCTTTCAGGCCTCTGCACATGTGTCACTGGCATGATGTTTGAGAC
Organism: Caprimulgus europaeus; assembly: GCA_907165065.1. The sequence goes on along the minus strand of OU015540.1, from coordinate 14,200,946 downwards.
TTATTCTTGAAAGCAAATGTTATATGATTTCAGTATTTTTCAGACTTACAGAACCCAAGTTAATGGACTCCACACTAGTGAGATGAAGTCAAAACTCTTAACACAATCAAGAGGTAGCAGGAATGTAATCCACAGTACTGTGGGGACCAACTGGAAACTACCTTGGTCTGTTCATCTCACTATATATTAATGAATATAGACCAATAAATACAGCTAAAAAAGTAGCAAATAATAATAATATAGACATTCCCGGCTATCTTACCTGCATTGCCCTATTCTAAGTTTTGCATACAATAAAAATACCTTAGAAACACCTGTCTAGGCTAGAACATACTACCTCTGTGAGGCAGTTGCATGGCTGCATTTTGGAAGTGGCATTATTGTGGAAAATTAGGAAGAAACTTAGAATTTCTTGGCTAAAATTTAGATTGGTGTTGAATGCAACTTCTGTGAGATAATTCAATGTGTAAGTATTAAGCAAATTATATCTCTGTTTCTATACAAAGAGCCTGGTCACAGTTCTGGAGGCTGACTGGCTGGGGAGTAGATATGCTTGAAAAGGGCCTAGAGGTCCTGGTAGATGGCGAGTTAACCATGAGCCAGCAGTGTTCTTGGACAGCACAGAGGTCTGCAGTATTATCAGGAGCATAGGTAGTATCACAGATGCTTGAGGGGACCTCTGGAGGTCACCTGCTCCAGCTCCCCTGCTGAAGCAGGGGTATCCTAGAGCAGGGTGCTCAGGACTATGTCTAGGCAGCTTTTGAGTCTCTTTTTTGAATCTCCAAGGATGGAGATTTCACAACCTGTTTGGGAAAGCTGTTCCATTGGTCAGTCACCCTCACAGTAAAGAACTCTGGGTCCCTCTGGCTGTCAGTGTGACCCTCTGGCATGTCAGCCACTCTTCCAAGTTTGGTGTCATCAGCAGACTTGTTGAGGGTGCACTCTACCCCTCATCCAGGCTGCACCAGCAGAAATTTGTCATCAGTGCACTTCAGGAACTTTCTGGATTGCTTATGCCCTACTATGTTATCCATAATTTAGCTTTGTAAGCACTTCCTGGCTATCACATGAGCACGCTTGAGGAGACTCCATTTAAACTGTTTGGATGATTTTGTGTTCCCTTTTGTTCACATCACCCCAGGCCCTTTGCTCATCAGCCCTGTCCATGCCTCCCTCACAGGGCTGCTGGTAACTCTCCTCCCCTCTTCCTAGTTTAAAGTCTTTCTTACCAGGCAGCCATTCTACTGGCAAAGATACCTTGGCCTGGCTTGCTTAGATAGAGTCCAACTCTCCCAAGCAGATGTAGATCCTCAGACTAGGCCCGAAAGTCATCGAGAGCAGAGCACTGCTGCTGTTGCCCACATGAGCTCTGCCAGCAGTTGTTAACACACAGTATCAAAGCCCTCGTGCTTACACTTTTTTCCCTCACTAGCAGGATTGAGGAGAAGGCTATTGGGCAACCAAACCCCTGAGCACCACCTCCAGAGCTCTATAGTCTCTTTTGATAGCCTCTAAATTGTCCTGCAGTATCATTGGTGCCCGTGTAGAAAAACAGGTGGAGGTCATAGGGAGTGGGGCAGTCTGTGGCACCTGGCAGGCCAGGTGATTCGTGTTACAGTAGATAGGGGAAGGGATTACTCCCCTCTACTCGGCACTCATTGCACCTAGCCTAGAACATTCTCTCTAGTTTTGAGCTCCTCAAAACTATAAATAGGGTAACAGCTGGTACAGAGGGCTCCTCAAGATGGTTGGGACTGCAGCCCATACCCTGTGAGGAGACACGGAGGGAACAGGACTTCTTCTGCTTGGAGAGAAGGCGGCTTTGGGGGAACCTAAGAGCAGCTCCTAAGTACCTATGAGGAGATCAAGAAGACAGGCCACGGCTCTCCACAGAGGTGCATGGCAAGAGGATGAGGACACAGTTTAAAACAAGGTAGGTTCAAACTGGATCTAGGGAAAAGTTTTTCAGTGTGAGTAGCTAAGCTTTAGAACAGGTTGCTCTGAAAGGCAGCTGTGTGATCTTCACTCTTGAAGGAGAGCATCTGGATCAAACCCAGAGCAACCATGGTGTGATCTCATAGCTGACCATGCTTTAATCAAAAGTTTGGGCTTGAGACCTCTTGAGGTTCCTTCCAACTGGAGTTATTGTCTGACAATATGATTTTCAAGACCAAAATGCAAGCAATAGCTGGGAATCCCTACTTATATTGTAGGGTAAACTTGGAATTCTTTAAATCTCTTTCTGGATATGGTTGGACTTAATAAAAGTAATGAAGTATGTACTGGAATTAAACCTTCACTCTCATATCTCAGATGAGTTTCTTATGCATCTACATGTGGCTTGGATGCTTTCTGTCTCAGACTGTTGAATTTTTCAGTGGAAAGCTAAAGGGTTCCAACATGGAGTTAAGTGAATACTCAGAGCAGCTCAGGTGATTGGGGCACTCGGCTGCAGGTGGCAGGTTCACATTCAAAACCACCTTCTCTCTGATTTACTGCTTTCCTTGCTATTTTATTTGGGCTCTGTTTGAAAGAATGGAATTCAATATTCAAAGATATATGCATAAAAAAGAGTCTTTGTTAAGAATGCAGATGGTGTGCACTATAAATATAATAAAGGTAAATACTATTTCCAAATGATAGCCCTTTTGTAAGTGCTGTAGTTTCCCATGCTTATCCTTTTCCTGTTGTTTTGTAGAACTTGGTAAAGGCAGCAGAATTCAATGAAAAAATGGATTTGAATAGCTAACTCCAAGTCTGTTTCTAAATTTACTCAGAATAGCTGTAGAGGATTAAAAATAAATCTTGATTTATGTTCTGGCCCATTATATTAAGATATGTGCCTTAGCTTTGGCTAAGTCAGCCAAGTCTTACACAAGAAATTTCAAGTGGGTCACATTGTTGCTAGGTTATATGAAATGAATCTGAGCTCACTTTGGCTTGTCTCATTTTAATATGCTTGATCCAAACAGAGATAATTTAAAAAAAAATTCTGAAGTTCCCTAATATCATTTAAAATCACATCTATACTTGTCATACAGATACAATGCCTGTCTCATTTTTATTCAAATAGCAATCTATAAAATGGTCTTTTGACAGACAGGATTTTGACTACTTCTTATAGTAATAACTAATAGTTCTTTTTTACTATTTCCCAGGTGAGGGGGGAAAAGCACATATGTGTGCAGAGGAGGGGAAGGTTAGAAATACTGAAAATAGTTTCCATTTTTAGCCTTAAAATGAGTCAGGAAATTTAAATTTGTCTGTTAATTATCATATAAGATGGCAATCTGAAAAGGCCATTCTGTTTTGCTTTTGTTTGTGTTTAGTTAAAGGAAAGCATAGGGGCACTTTTAAAAATAAAGCTCAATCTTTAATTGCTACTTGTAATAAATCTTTTAAGAATAGATTAAATTATTGATATACATTGCACTCAAAGGGCTTTTAATATTTTTGCACAGAAGTGATAATGGGTTGCAAAAAAGGGGTTGAAAAGACTGATTGCAAAACTAACAATAAATCAATCAAATGGGTCTGTTAATATGTCTCATATCCACAGTGCGTGATGCTTTAGTTTATGACATCTTAAGATCTCAGAAGTTGATTTATTCTGTCAGTAATTGATGTTCTGATCCATTAGTTTTATAATGTACAGAGATGTCACTGGTTTTTTGGTGAATGCCTTGTATTTTAAAATTGCACATTTTTCAATCAAGACAAAACCAAGGTTTTTAAAAAAATAATTACTTACAAGTCTAAGTACAGTGATACCAATCACTGTACATTGGTATGTGTGTTTCAGTGAAGTTCTTCATTACAGGTTCTAGTTTTGTATTTTTTGTTTAATATGTAGGCTAAACAAGTTTTTATTCAGCTGTGGTAATTGTTTTGCTATTCTCTATGTTGGTATTTTAACAGAACATGACAGAGTCAGATATACCACCTCAAATACATCCTAGCTCTGAGGCAGAGTGTATTTTGTATGAAGTGTAATTTCTTAGGTATTTATAGTAGTTATCAGCATGTCAGAGACGACCATAAAAGATGCATCTGAATTTCAGTACAAACAACATTGAAGCCAAAATGAGTTTTATCATTGAATTTGGTAATGTTATGTTTTCATCAATCACTTCTCAAATGAAAATCATTGCTAAATCACTCAATTCGGGTATATATATATATATATTAAAAAAAAATCAACCAAACATCAAAAAAGTCCAATCCAAAACATTTGTACTTTTGGACTCTATCTACACAGTTCAGGGAAAAAGACTAAAAATATGAGTGATGGCTTGCTTTTTTTTTTTTTCTTTCCCCTAAAAATCAATACAAAAATTATCATTCTGGTTTATTAGCCATTTGTGGGGCAGTAAATTCTAACCCGAGAGCTTCTCCGAAGGTTGCCTAGTTCCCGGGCATTAAAACGTAAGGTCTGGGAGCTTGGATATCCTGTGTGGTGTTAGCAGTCAGTTAGATGTTTCACCTGTGAGTGGCAGGTGGCCTCTCTGAGAGTGAAGCTGTGAAGAAGGTGAAGGCTGAGAGATGAAGTCGGTGCTGTGGGAAGTGAAGGGGCTGTTTGTGGAGGGGGGGTGTGCATCCAACGTTGTCTGCTGTTCATGAATTACGTGGGGAGCTCTCTGTCAGTCACTAAACCCAATTCATTCTCCAGCCATAACCATGTGGAATGACTGCAGGAGAGTCTGGGTCTGAAAACAGGATATCTGTGTGCTTGAAACTTCACTTGATGATACAATTGGCTTTGGATAAAGATATTATTCTAGCAGTATAGATGCAAACAGATGTGTAATTTTTTTTTATTCATTTGAAACTTAGATGTCTGAAACGATGTTAATTACAACTGATAATTATCTAATATTGAATTTCCTTGCCTCCATTCTTTTATGTTCTCCCACGCTCTGATATGCTTTTGCCACCATCTCCCTCTACTGTCCATGCTCCCAGGCTGATAACCACAGTTCCCAAGAAGTCAGGTGGCTGTGCAGTAGCGTGTTGGATGTGGTGATAGGAGACAGGTGTAGACATTAGCACTGTGCGTCTGCCTGGTCCCTCTCTTACTTCCTGAGCCCTGTTGTGAGGGAGGGCGAGGGGGAGAGAGCTGAGGCCAGATTTGGCAGCAGCACCAAACAGGAGGGGAGGGATGTGGCAGCTGGAACGTGGCAGCCTGGTTAGGAGCCTTCCTGTCCTGCTTTCAACAGAGTTCTGGTGCTGTAGTGGTACCCAGGGGAGTTTTTAAATGTAGTTTTTTTCTTAGTTCTGGCTAAATTGTGTAGAGTATTGTGTAACTGTACATGATATTGACATCTTTTTTTATTGGATTGTTCTTGAGTAATTGAATAAATAGGGACAGATTTCAGCCAGAGCTGAAGTGCTGTGCTGTTTTGAGGCCTAGAGTGCACTGGTAGAAAGAAGACTTTACTCTATCAAGCAGATTCTTCTTAAAGAAAAGCTTATAAGCTAGAAATCTGTTCATATTCTAAAAAGTAATTATTGCTTTGGTTTCAGTTTGGTTACTGGCTTGATATTAAACTGAAACTAGCAGAAAAAATAAAAAGGAAGAAATTAGTAACTGGGTTCATACAAGTGAAACATGACTGTGATTTCCTGCTGTTGCATTCAGATTTCCTTTGGTGTTTGGTTTTGGGTTTGGGTGTTTGTTTGCTTTTTAATAATTTAGTCTTAACATAGTCAAAAGGAGTCAGTAATGGTTTAGGTAGGGTGGATATTCTTTTGGCAGGATTAAAGAAACAAGTGAAAAAAGGGAAAGTTAACTTAATAAGGAAAGCTACAAAAGTAGTGCCACAGCATTTTTTCCAGTGAGCTTGGCGCTCTTTGCTGAGTTTTGCACTATGCAGCCATTAGCGGGCTGGTCAATGCATTGCTTTATGAGGCAATTATTTCAGCATACTCTATTCAAAATACACATTAGAACTTAACCTTCTGAATCCTGAAGTAGCATTTTTATCACCCAACATTAGAAAAGAGTTGGAGTCAGCAATTTCCTCTTTCTTTTTATGATCTGGTATCATTAATAAAGCATTGGGCTGGTAGCTTCTCACAATTCTCCAGGATAATTTGTGACACAAAAGGTGCTACTGTGGTACAGTTGTCTGTTGACTTATTCAATAGCAGGGGAAACATAGCAACTGTGTAAAAATAAAAATGAGTAAGAAAAAGAGAAAAAAGAGCTCTCAAAACACATGTAGGACCGATACACAGAATATTAGGCCTGCTGCTGTTGGATATGCACAAGTAGAAATGGGAAGTTAATATGGAATTTCTAATTAGGGTCACATGCTAATGAACTCCCTCTTCATGTTAGTTTTATGCCGCTTCAGAAATTTTTTATCATATGCTTAAAAATTTATGGCTAGAAACATTAATGAAAATGAGGCGTGAATTGGAAATTGTGCTATTATGGAGATGAGGATGGCCGTGGCCAGTCTGATTTCTAAGGAGGGATCCTTTTATTGCCATTTTTTTGAGGTATGAGAAATGATACAAGTAAAATTAATGACTAGACATATTCTTTGCCCTGGCTTGGCTGGCATTATTTAAAGTTATAAAAGCTGGATTTAATAAAATTTTGAATTAATTATAAGGGGAATTTTAATCATAATTGGCAGTCTTCTATAAGAATAAAACCTTTAAATCGACAGAAGTGCAAAATTAACACAGTGAAGTGCATATGTTTCTATACACCTATACATGTGTATGTATAAAATACACTGTATATAAATGCAGAGAGACTCATACACACATATAGGTAACAGTGAGTGTTTTTATACTGTCTCCCTTTTCTTGCTGTTGGACAACACAATTGCTCTCGAGTTCTGTGGATGAATGTTTGGGTGTAAATTTGAGAGAACTGGCATTTTTGTCTCAGGTATCTTGTAAAAATCAGTCGGGCTTGCTATTTAAAATGTCAAACCCCCAAACGCTACCTGTTGTATTGTTTCTTTCGGTCCCACTAAAATTATCATGCAATCTTGTATAAAATATATTGAAAACATCTGCTAGTGTGTCTCGTTGGAATTGCCTTTGGAAATAGTCTAGTAACTTTTGACAGCTTGGCTTTACAAGGATATTGATTTCACTGTGGCTTTATCATGGAAAACTGATGAATGGTCAAAAGCTAAAAGTGGTGTAAAACCCAGTTTATAGGTTTTTTATGAAATGCATGTAATAAAATAAAGTAGGTTTATAAAACATAGTAAGGTATGCCCTTGTGAAAAAATCAGAGTTAAAAAGGAATTTTTGTGTTGTGGATTCCTTGGCCTAGGGTCACTAAGAACATTTCCAGGCTTGCTGGAGATGGACACAGAAAGCAGCATGCTTTTTAAAAGTGGTACCATAGGTTGCTAATAATGAAGTGCTGTTTGTGAGAAGATAAGTTTGCATAGAGCACTGCTTTATAACTTTATAAAGGTTTTCTTTTGAAATAGGCTATTAATACTGTACAGAAACCAGTATGGAAAAAATATTGTTTCCTTATTCCAATAACAAGGAAAAGTAGACAGCAGCAACACAGATAACTGAAGGGGCATGTAACGTGGGAAACAGGAACTGCAATTTTGATGGAGAAATACCTTTTCTGTAGAACTGAAGAACTGAATAGGAAGAATTAGAAACAACATTGGCCATCTGTATTGCACTGACCGCAATAAAAGAAAGTAAGGAAAATATAGGAAACTAAATTGATTTCTTTCTGGAGGAAGTAATTACTTCACTGGGCAATTAAATATAAACACAATGAGAAGGTGTTGAAGTAGAAACACTTGTGTCAGTTGTGCAGAACAGTGCATTGCTGTGTGTATAAAATCCCCCAAGGCCTCGAGGTACACGTTAATCTACAGTCCAGTTGGGTCCTGTTCTGCAGGGGGGGTGAGAGAGAGATGGTGCAGGGTTCGTTCTGGATCTTGGTAAGAAAGGCCTGACAAGAAATGGCTTAAAATGCCTGGTTTAATAAGATAGAATAAAAAGAGGAATAGGGATAATGAGTAACTGTTACATCCCTCTGCATGGTGGGATGTAACACTCGTGTATTTTTGGATGGAGCCGGGATGGAGGTCCCACGACCTGTTGCACAGACCCTGACTGTGAAGAGAGCTTCCTCCTTTTTTGGTCATTCAAGCTATTGTGGCGTTTTCTTACAAAACACGCTGGTGTTTGTGAAGGGTGTTTGCGTGGGGGCTTCTTGCAGCACTGGTGGGTAAAGGCAGGGCCAGGCCAGGGAGGTGGCTCCCCTCCTTGCTGACAGGGAGCTGGCTGAGCTCACCCATGCCTCCATGTGCAGTGCTCACCCAACCAGTATCACAGGGTTGGGGTCGGACTGGGTAAAGGCAAACCTTGGCCTCAGACAACTCTGAGTGCTGAGTTGCTGCAAGACAGACACAATGAAACGAGAGCAGTTGCTGAGCTGTTCCTGAAGATTCAGCCAATGCTGCCCAACTGCCAGTCCCCCAGAACAGGACATGTTGTACCTCTTAAGATACATCATCAATTCAAACTATTATAGGGAAAATAAAAGGAAAAAAAATGTAATTAGAAAATGATGTGGTATAGCTTAGATTAGTGAAGCCTGAATTAAAACTTGCAACTGTTGATTTTATTAAAAAAAAATTTTGTAAAATTCTCTAAATGTTCTTTTATTCTGTGCAAAAAAAAAAAAAAAAAGCAGTATCAACTTTGGTCAAGATACCATGAGTAAAGATAAGTCTGTAATATGGATTAGTACCCAGGCTTGGGTGCCATGCTCAAGATAGATGTGGGCCCACTGGAGAGAATTCCAGGGGGCACAGTGAGGGAAAGCAGATCTTACAACATATGGTGGGGAGGAAAAGGTGAACCAGTCATTGTCTTCCTGCTTTCTCCATGCCACTTGGTGGTTTTATCATACCTCCCTTCTCTCCTCTCCCTTGCAAGCAGAGCTGTGGTTCAGTATTCCCTTTTATAAGAAGTGCTCCATACCTTTAGTTAGCCTCACTGCTTCTGGTTTGCATTGTCATTAAATGAGGTATACCGAATGAGTGAGTTGTTGAAGGCTGCAAAGGGAGCTCGAGTCTCCAGAGTTTGACCAGTGGAGTGATCACTAAACCATTATTCTTCTATAAGAATACAGAAGACATAAACCATAAATAGATTAAAATAAATTTTAAAAAAGAAGGAGGCGAGGAAGGGAGGAAGTTGCCTGACTCCAAGCAAAAGGTCAGTTTTGATTCTGGAAAGGATGACAAGTAGAAATTTTAAACGGATAGAATTGTAAGTTGAAAAAGGAACAGAACATGAATTTTCTTGCAATCTCCTGTTTCCTTCTGTTGCTATTTTTGACTCGGTGTCCTCTCAGAGCAGTCACATGGATACAGCCACGATGTATTAAATCAGGAAAGGCAATTGAAACTAACAGATTAGTCTAAGGTTTATTTGAGCTGGTTTAAGAATACAGGAACAGATACCTGCTGGTTTGTATGTAATCGTGTTTCTAGGCTACAGCACAACAGAAGGTGGTGTGGACGCAGTGCTCTGCAGTGAGGGCACGTTCCCTCAACCTTCGTTCTTCTTGCGTTACAAGGAAGCTACAGCCTTCAGGACTGTGACTGTCATTTGCGAGAGACCTGCACTGCGCTTTTTCCTTCTGAAAAGGTCTAATGGTGCTTCAGTAGTGTCCAGTTCGTCAGTTCTTGAAGTGTGAAATTTGGATTTCGTTACAGGAACAGGCAGACTAATGGGATAATTTCCAGGAATCCTGGCAATCTGATTAATTTCATTCATGAAAAGAGAAAGATAAACCTGCATGGATCAAAGTATTTCAAATTTGGTACAGAAGTAAAAGGCAGTATGGGGCTTTGTGGAAGAGTAATGCGTACAAGAAGTTGATGCTGTGGCTTTTTTTATTAAGAAACAGAAGTATTAATACTTGCCATGCAGAAGAAAAATGGTAGAATATATATCCTGAAACATATTGAAAGAGAAATATTAATAGATTGAAGGCTGGTGTGTAATATGATTGCAAACGATGAAATGCTGAAATGTTTGGCAAAGGATATTGCGTCTTGGTTTTTAAGATGGTTGAGAAAAGATAAATTTCCCATTCAATATTTATTAATCATTTGACAGTCACTGTAATTAGCAATGTCATAATTTAATAAGCCAACCATATTTTAGTAAGCATACTTGATCCTGACTTGGTGTACTGTAAGAAGTACAGTAGCTGTATGAGTATTGACCACAGGAACTTTGAAAAAATAAGATGTTGCCTGGTATGTCCCACAAATACTGTTTTATCCTGCATTCAGCTTTTGGGTGAACACGTCTCAGCATTTTAGAGTTACGGTTATTTGAAACCTTGAAGTGTGTGGTAACTGTGATGAACAGAATGAAGAGTGTTGGGTTTGGGCTTGGAATTGCCAGTGAGCAGCATTGCACTGCCCTTCTCTGCACGGAGGGACCATGGAGGAGGCTGTCACAATGCGGATGCCATTGACAGAAGTGAATTCACTTGAAGAGAAGTGAATTAACAGAACTGAGATGTGGAGTTCTCACACTCAGCTGTGAGAAGAATCTCACTCGGGACTGTAAACTTACTCCTCTGCACCATATTAGGAACTCCAACCCTTCTTTTAATTAATGTTACAGTAGTGCTAGCATTAACTGATTTTTCAGATATACTTTTGTAATTGAACTTGGTTTTTTGCATTGCTTCTGCCTTTCTGTTCTCCATTAAGAAACTGTTGCTTGTAATGTCTACAAAATACTTTTAGACTTTTGGAATCCAAGACTTTTATGAATGCTACAATGTGAAAGCTAAAGAAAGTTGATGTGAAAACATTACAGTGCATCACTTGATGAGGTAACTTAATAGGATTGCTACTAGGAAGTTTATTCTTTAATGGCTTTTACAAACTATGGTTTATTATATTGAACTGCTGCTATAAAAAGTATGGAATTAAAGTGAATGCATTAGACATAAAGGGGGAAAAAACTTAACAAAACTTACAAACCTGTCTGTGGTTTATTTTGCATGTTTTAATTTTGTGAGTAGGATAAATAACTGGAAAGTTTTAAATTGTCTACAAGTTTGTAACATACAAATATAATTTAAAAAATAGAGTACAACTTTAAAACAGTCATCAGCTGAAAATGCAGTCATTAGTCAACTCATCTCACTGCATAACTGATGCTGTCTGATATTTTGCAACGTGCAAAATCATCCTGAAGCTCTGCTGTTGTCTGAAGCAGAAATGGGCTAGGCGTGTAGCCAGCCCAGGTGAGGTGATGCTTTGTGAGATCAGCAGCAGATCAAGGTGTGGGTTTGGTGTTTGTCCAGAACCACCGCTCTTGCTGTTATGTGTAGCCAAGAGGAATGGCCCAGCTCCTTCTCACTCCACTGCGTTTTTCAGAGGTACAAGTCAACAGGGCTGGAGACAAGTTGAAAACATACCTTGAGACATCCCAGTATGTTCTTTTAGGGTCAGCTGATTTTTTCTCCATTATTGTCTGAGCTTGTGGCATGTCCATAAGATAGAACAGCTGCCTTTTTTAGAGCACAAGCTAGCAAAGCCATACTGCGCAGGAGAGCGAAGAATTAGCAGCTCTAAATTAGCATCAGGAACACAGGACATAGCCATGTTCATGGAGTCCACAGTCCCCACAACGTATTTTTCTTCCCCTAAGTCATCTAGCTGTAAAGTAAAAAAGGTGTTTTGTGAGTTAACCTGGTTTGAGTGATTGTGAAGTTTATTAGCTGAGAACTGGTGGGTTAAAATGTGTTGGGTTTTTAAAATGAATTTATATTTTTTTACTCATGAACTTTAAGAACTAATATCTGAAAAGTTGTGAAATAACTAACAGTTTCAGCTGAAAGTATTTGAAATAGAAACCATTTCTATCCTAAGGCTAGTCATTTCTTGCTGTGCTCTTCTAGCAGCTAACACATGCGTACATAGGTCTCTGCATATCTAGTAGTTGCATAAAAAATACATAGGAAGAAATCTTTCAGTAGAAGAGCTTGTTGGCAGAACAAATGTTATGTTTGGTTGACACAAACAAAGGACATTTTAAGTATATGCTGGGCTGCCTCACTAGAAGCTTAAGGACACCACATGCTGTGTTACTTGCTCTTTTCTAATTCAAAGTCAAGCTTACTGGACCAAGAGATTTTTCTTTTTTTTCGGCCCATATTAAATAACGCATTTTCACAGTACATGCCATAAAATGAATTGGCAGATTTTGTGAGTGATTGGACTGTAAATCTGAAATGAGACTCCCTTCGTCACAGTTTCAGTTCTTCCCACCAACTGTTCAATGCCTCAGGTGCCAGAACGGATTAGAAAACCCTGAGAGAAAGGATGGCAGTTCTGCTGATGCCAGGAAAATGCAACACTCTGTTTTCTGCTTTTAACTGAACGCAGTGAGCACAGTATGAAGCTTTACATTTTACAGTCTTAGCCTGGGTCATAAGAAAATTCTATTACAATGCATCAGTTACCTTTATGTTTATAATCAGAGCTAATGCTATAAAGTTATATCCTGCAGGTATTTTACCCTGTTTTCAAGCATTTATTTTTGTTATACCTTAAGATATGAAACACAACTGAGCAGCACACAGTGACAGGAAAAAAAAATAAAGTGGTAGTATGCCTTTAAAATTACATTTTCATGACTGTCTGATACTAGCACAATTTTACAATAATACAGTCATGGTTTAAAAAAAATCCTCCCTTTGTTAGTCATAAAATGAGTTTATGTTCCCAAAGACATAGTAGGAAACAGCTGTTGTTAAAGTCTAATTGTGCAGCAGGAGGCAGTTGCCAGTGTCTGTTTTAATCCTGGGACACAATGCTGCTAATATGCTGCAGTTAACAGAAACTGCCACCAGCCTTGTTAGGGTTCCACTTGGCCCCAAAGTTTAAGTTTTCTTAACAAACAAAGTTTGCAAACCAGCCTTAAACCAACATCAGCTCCAGGGAGAGATTCTCCATGCTATTGTTAATTTTGAAAGGTAATGAAGAGCAGTTTTACTGGGAATTGATGGATTAGATATAAACTGTTTAATGTTTCTGTCCCAGCCTGAATAAGACTAACAAAATGCTTAAGCCCAGGAAAAGCACAGATTTTCCCTTTATGAGCATTAACATCATGCAGAGAACAAACCAGCATGATCAAACTCTTCCATTTTTGTTGAACAGGATCATGATTACACTCCTGCCCAAACAGACTGTTTTGGTTTTTTTTCCTTGTGATTTTGGTAGCTGTCAGGTGAGTCAGGCCCTGGCTGACAGGCTCGCTCCATAGATCCAAGTGAAATGGCTTTCTGTGTCTGAGGCTTGGAATAGACATGTCAGCCAGGAAAAATCACAGCAGCACAGCACGCCCAAGCTTCTCCGTAGCTGGGTCACTGTTCCGTGTGGCTGGAGAACCTTCCCCTCATTAATAAATGTGGTGTGCACTATGTGTGCTCATACAGTTCCATCGTTTCACTTCTCTTAAGCAAGGGTAACAGATAATATTTGTACATAAAGAGATCAATTTGATGTGTTGTTAGCTCCATAAGTTAGAAGTTACTTCGCAGCTCAGGTAGGACACATGGTAACAATAAAAGGGGTATTTTTTTTAAAGGTATTTGTCTGAAGAGAATAAAAGTAGGATGTATTATGTATTATCTATGTATATTTTGCACCTATTTATATTCTTATATATTTGATTTTTTAAAAAATAATATAAGCTGTTGATATAAACTGTTAAAGGAAGATATATCATGCCAGAGCCAACAACCCAAGAGGTGAGTGAGGCTTTGCTGCACCATATCCTCAGGTCCAGCTAGTAGTGAGGCTGGAGATTTATTCCAGCAGGCACACACACATGCTACATGCATATGTATATATATCTATATACACAGCTGATCACACAGATGCTGGACAGATACTCAGAGCACCCAATTGAACACAGCATCAATGGCCTCATCCTGCTTTCCAGTCTGGATGGACAGTATGGAAGTTCACTAGTGAGAACATATATATATATATATGTATGTATGTATGTACAAGGCAGGTCCCTGTGGCAGCTGGGCCCAGACAAGTGATCACACCAAGATCCTTTAAGTATAATTTGGATATTGCTGATCTCTGTCCATTGTATCATCCTAAGCAAAGTGATTTTGCTCTCTTTTGTGGGAAACATTGTGACGTATCCAGTAACGCTGTCATCCTGTTTGCCTAATTACCAGACAAAATACTGATTAGGCTTACACTCAAAAAAATAGATTTTACATTGTCTTGAAGTATATAGATCAAAAGTTAAACTGGAGTTCTTTTGAACCAAGAACTAATAACGATTGAGCTACCTTTTTTCCTCTTGTACCTTTCAATTGATTATTAGACTGCGTGGTGTGATTGATTAAAATCAATAATTTAGAAACTGACAAACCAATACATTACAGAAAGGGTAATAGTCACCATGACAACAAAATTGTAAAAATAATCCTGACTATAACATATAGCTTTTAGTATATAACAGCTTTACACTTTTTTTCCTATTGTCCCAAAAATCTCAGCATTACAAGCAAAGTAGTTGGTATCAGGTTTTCAGCTATGGGGAGAAAAGCCTAAATCTTGTCAAGAGTTTGAGAACAGGAAATAAGGGAAAAGAGAAAAGGTGCAGATGTCAGGAAAGGGAGGAGTAGACAAACACATAATAAAGTGCCAATTAATGCATTTTTTCTATACGTAAAAGGTTTCCTAGGCGTCTCCTAGGCTATGTAATATCCTCTCATGAATTCTTCAGAGATACATTTTAGATCATTTTCTCAAGGAATAGAGTGCTTTAGTTTACAACCTACACAAATACTGAAAAGTACATTAATGAATATTAATTAAATTAAATTGTAGATATTTAACTTTAGAGTATCTGTTCCTTCTATTGCTTGATAGTTTATTGCTATTGCTCTTTGCTTATTCATATGACTATAAAGCCAAGGGTATCTAGCCGTGTGTTGAAGACCCCTTGTAAAATGTGCTGAAAAGTCCAAAACTGCAATATGATCTTTGCTCAAAGACTTTAATTTTGAAGACACTTGGAAGAAGAGAATACAAAGAAATAGTAAAGCATTGTAGTACCTGACACTGATTCAGATTGTCAAGTTTTGGTAGCCACTGCAGCGAAGAGAAGCAAAGAGAGATTGAGGAGGGGGAAAATGAAACAGTTCAGCAAATGTCAGGGGCAGCATGAAAGGAAAGCAAAAAAGCATGTATCTGAAAATGTTAGAGAAAAGCAATGGCTGTTGGAAGGTGGGAAACTGATACCTGTTATGAGACACAGAGGAAGAGGTAGGGAGGGAGTAGAGAGGGAAGATGTAAAAAGGTGGATGAAATGGTATAAACAACAACTCCACCAAATTATGTTTGCAGCAGCAGTCTAAAAGGTTGTGAGTAGAGAAAAGCAGCCAAGGTAGAAGAAAATGTTACTTGTATAAATGGTGTGATAAAGTGTTGAGAGTTTTAAGTTCCCTGAATGGCTATGAAGTGCTAGATCTTGGAAATGTTACACAAAAATCTGGAAGTTCTTCCAGGGGTTCAAGATTATGCATTTATGGAAGGCTAAAAAAGGAGGGCCTGGAAGCCAGTGGGCAGTAGGAAAAAATAAAGTTCTGGTGTGAACTTGAAGCACTTGTTAGGTATCCATGAGGAGATTTGACAAAGACAAGATTTAGTTCAAATATGTAAATTAGAGGGATGACCCTGTGAGTCCTACAAAAATGTCTCTGTAGATGATAAATGGACAGAGATATGTAGGAAAAAGAGCGGGAAAGCAAGGACAGGCACCTCTTAGAGACCTAAAAAAAGCTGACGGTAGACAAGAAGATGACACAGATAATGAGAAAGGGTAATTACGTGAGGAATTATGATCAGCTGTCTGGCTGATGTTATAGAAAGTGGTTTACAAATTAGAGGAGTATGAACATGAAGTACTAGCTTTTAGCCTTGGCTTAGAAAACATTCATTAGAAGACCTGCCAACCACATTTCCTTAAACAGATGGATTGCATGGGAGACCAGAATGGGAGCTGTTGAAGGGGGACTCATGATATGATTGTAAACACTGCATTCAGCAAGTTTAAAGAGGTTATGGAACATAGAAATGCAGCAAGCAGCATTTTTGATCTTTGTCTTAGGATGGGAGAAACCAGAGGGGAGCAGGATGAGTGATTACAGAGAAGTATAAAAAAAGCAAAGTAATGTCAAAAAGTGAAAAGGAGTAATTTTAGATGAGACAAGAGAGGCCTTAAGTCTTTAAAGGAGGGATAGGACTTCCTGGAAATAATCAAAGAAGAGGAACAAGGATAACTTTTGAGCAGGGCTAACTGCCTAGGCACCAAACCATGATTTAAAAACCATGGTAAGTATCTCTGTGAAGTGTATTGCACTACAAAGACAACCCAAGACAGTTTAGAACTGGTCTGTGTCTGTCTTTGTGCTGCCTTGTGCAGTGTGGACAGGTGCCACATTAACAAGGATGTGAATTTCTACATTCTCTTTATGGAAGAAGACATTACATAAATATGCAGCTTCAGACTATTAAATAATGATTTTTGGTGAAATTGAGTGAATTCAGGCTTTTCCAAGTATAGAGTTGACATTTTATCTAGGTTGTGTGATGATAGGGGAAAGAGTAGTAGCTATGATTGTGCATGGCAGACTTGTAGGTAAGGCTGAGAAAGGTTTAACCACCAAGATTTCAAACTAGTGTCTAGAAGCCAAAAAGGTCTCAACAGTTTTCACAGAAAGACACTAAACAGACAGTATATTCTCATTTTTATAATAGAATGAAGAGTCAGAATTTACAGTAGCACAAAACCTGTTGCCTTTAGTAGTCCAAGATTTATCTTTCTTAACTTCATACATTCTTGTTTTAAAGAGAAAACTATTATTTTTTTATGTATTCCAGAGCAGCGTTGCCTTATAAAATGCTAATCTCTCCTAGTTTTCCTTCATTTGTTTTTAGTAAAACTTCTACAATAATTTAGTCTGCAGGTGTAACCAAACCTGAGCCTTCAGGCTATTCCAGTCACACAGTTAGCATGTAATTATTAAAGGAGCAGGTTCTTGTTATACCTGATTATAGTTGGAAGAGAAGATAATTGAATTGAAACAAGAGTTCACAGAAAACTCTTAGATTTCTCAGTACTTTTGCTTTTTTGATCACGTTTCACTTCAGAGTTTTACAGTATTTTTTAATTATTAAGTTATTTTCTGACTATTAAATTTACTGATCACTTATCTTAGTTTGAGACAAGATTTCTCTCTTTCCCTATATGATAACTTACTGGAAGTTGTGAGTAATAATGACTGAAAGTTAATAATTGCTTAAAGTCCTTGATGTGTTATGACTATTTTTTTTGCCTTTTTCATATAGTTCTAGGGCAGTTTTTAGGGATTAGGTGTCCTCATTTATAATGAGCAACTTTTACACTAGCAGTAACATATATAAAATAAAAACAAAGGTGCTAAGCAAAAAACCTCATAAGGCAAGTATCTTGGAATTCAAGTTATCCATATGATTTTTTGATTAGTTGCCTTTGCTTGTATGTTGTATATCTTTTAGTGTAAGATGCCTTAATAAGTGTCTTACAGATGCTATATTGCACACCACAGGCTATGAAAAGTACAGAACAGTGAAATAATGTTCTCTTGTGATACAGGGTCTGGATTTAGCAGTTTGATGCTAAAATAATTACAGGTTCCCCATAAGAGACAAATACAAGTCAAGCTGCCTCCATCTTCTCATGCTTCTTTGCCATCTTTTGCTAGAAGCAAGAAATAATTTAGTTCTTTTTTGCCATCCCTGCTTCTGCTAATAGTTTTTATTTCAAACAAAATGTGAAGAAGGGTGAGCAAATGAAGATGACAGGCATAAAGTAAATGAGAGCCAAAAAAGCTCAGTGTTAGTATGTTCAGCTAAATATTTCCACTTCCAGAAACTTCTACCTTTCCTACTTGCAATATCAGCCCTTTTTGTGCTGCTGATTTTTAGCAGAAAGTGTAGGAAGGAATAGAATTAATGAAAACATGGTTAAATGACCTACACATGAAGGGTCAAAATGATTGTTTTCTTTTTTAAAAAGGAGGGTTATGACACCCAAAGCTGTTAGTGCTGCTTGAAATGGTAAATAAGGAAGATCCACGTTGATATAGTCTGCCTGGGTTTCCAGAAGACATTTGGTCAAGTCCTTTATGAAAGGCTGTAGAGAAACTATGCAGCCTTGTGATGAAGTAGAAGGTCCTTGTCTAGACACAAGTAATGGTTAAAGATGAAAAGGAAAAAACAGTTGATGGTCAGTATTTAGAGTGGTGTAAGGTTATCTGCTGGGACCCATGCAGTTCAATGTATTAATTGAAAGACACATCAGTACTGACAAGGTTTTCTGATGATACTGAGCAGTTAAGAATATGTAAGATAAGGATCAACTAAAAAATTGCAGAAGGACTTAGAGACCAATTAACTGTCTGAACTCAATGTAAATAAATTGAAATTGAAGCACGAGAAAAAGGCAAACCAAACTTCAGGTGCAAAATGATGAACATGAGCTGAGCAGAATCAGAAACAGCCTGAAAAAAAGATTATGGGAAATGTGAGAGGTCTATAAAACCATGGGTGATAAAGAAAAGATGAGCAAAGATAGATTTGCGGTTTTTGGTTGTTGTTGGGTTCTGTTGGTTTTTTCCCTTTGGTCCTTCCACTGCCAATAAAGAACATCAAGTGATGGTAGCTGGTGTCAGGTTCAGAGAGAAGAAAGGCAGCAGTGCTTCCTAGAGTGTGTGTGGAGGTGTAGGCATTTTTGCAACAGGATGTTGTAAGTGCTGAACATTTACTGAGGTCCAGGGGAAGACTTGAGAATTTCATAGAAAAGAAATCCATCAGGAAATATTAAACACAAAAAAGTACCAAGAAGTTTAAAACCCACAAACTGTTGGAGACTGGGAGAGCATTCAAGGGAATACTTATTCCTCCTGCAAATCAGGAAATCTAAAACTAGAAACAGTTCAAAGGGAAATGTGAAAGTGGAAGTTTCCTTTAAATGGAAGAGTTACCTCAGTCGCTACTCCAGTAATAATGAAATGACTACCTGCAAAAAAAACAAACAAAAAAAAGGAAAGAAAAGGAAAAAAAAGGCAGATGGAATGAAGCTGTTGTCCTAAAAATAGTATTAAAAAAACCCTCGGACTAATTATTTTTGATCTGAAGCTATTTGCCTCAGACACTTACCTCCCCAGCCTGCAGTAACAGCTATATGAATTAGTAGTAACCTAATTACCATCATTAAGCAGATGTATCCAGTGTGTTTTTTCTTGTGTTGATTTCTTTCTTTTTGCGAATCTTCACAGCATCCAGAGGTAAAATGTAGAAAAGGTAGACAACAATTAGATATACCTAGAAAAATACCAGAAAAAAGACACTTGGAATAATTATCTGTTTGCAGTGCAAATTCAGCAGTTTTCACAAACTTTTAAAATAAGATCATAAAAGATTGAATAGAAAAGCTTACTTCAGCTTTTAAGAAAGATGTGAGCAATTTTAAACTGTACTTTTTCCCCAGGGAGAGTTTGAAAATATTTCTAATGAATTAAAGTATAATATAAGGGTTTTTTTTTCTGGGTCATAATGTATTTTTCCTGTTAATTTTTTAATTTCTGGAATGCTTAATTGTAGATTTCAGGGGCATGAGGTTAGGGCAGTTTATTTCCATGTTGAAAGTATGCACTGTGTTCTTTATCAGTGTTTGGTTTTGGTTTTTTGTTTTGTTTTGGTTTTTTTTAAGATAAGGTTTTTTCCTCCAAATTTTTGAGAAATCAGAAAGCTGCTTGTACATGAATGTCAAGTGTAGAAGCTGTATTCATGTCGGTAAAAACTCTCCCAAGCACTCTGAATGAGGAAATGGAATCTGCTTTCAGGTAACGCTCCTTTCAGTTAGTTCTGAAAGAAATGCAAGTCCCCAAGTAAAAATTTGTCTAGTTACCCAGGGACCAAAAAATTGGTCCCCTAAATAAGTGTTTACTTCTACCCTCCCAAAAAAACCCTATTGCATAAGTAGGAGGACAGAGAAGTCCATTCACGTGTTTTATTTTGTAATTCTCTAAACATTCTCATTCATCTGAATATAATCCATGCTCCTACCCAGTCCCGATGGGACAATAGAGAGCATTTATGAGAGTACTGTCCGTGGAATTGTTTGGTTTTAGGAGATCAAACAGTGCTAAAAAAAAAAAATAAAGAAAAGGAGAAACAGTTTTGATTGGAATAATCAGTAGCTGCCCCTTTGGCTGTGGGTTGTGTTCTAAGAGAGCTCAGGCACAAGGTGAGTCAAGAAGGCAGCTGGCTGTCCTGTGAAGTTGTGGCGTTAGAAGATAAATACCATCTGGTTAAGCAGTTCTTAAAAAGGAAATGGTACAAAGTCCAAAATGTATTTCTGGGAAATAGTTTCAGGTTAGTGAAAGAGTCACTGGTATAATTGGCAAGAGCTCAGACTTTCTTCTCCAATTAGAAAGATGAGACTCCATTCACGTTAACCTCGCACACTTGAAGGGTTATTGGTTATAAAATGAATGGTTCTGTTTTCTTCATTTTTGGGGGCTGAAACTGTAATTGATGTTACCCATTTAAACTAGAAAGTACCTTTAGTCAAAGAGAAAAAATGTATTTTAAAGGAATGCAAATCCCTTTATAAATTGCTTGGAGTGTTATTTTTTTCATTTTTTTGTAGAGTTTACTAGCTTCACTGCATTATAGAATGATGACCTCTATATAACATTTTTTCCATAGCTGAAAAGGTTCCTGTATGCATTGTCACTGTTTTAATCATAATATATTATAGGTCACAGGAGAAGCTGTGAAATACAACAGCCTTTCCCACTCCATTTAGGTAATAAAGCAATAGCTCTCACCCCTTAAAAAAAAAAAAAAAAAAAGAAAAAAGTAAAAGGAAATAAAGAGAAGGATCCTTTCAAATCCAAAATACATGAAACCATGCAATTGTATTGGGAGCAGGAGCAAAATGTGTGAAATTAATCTTTGGGAATCCAGATTAATGAGAGCATCCAGAGACAGGGCCATGGCAGAGTTTGCTGCCCGTCTGGAACCTCTGTGCTGCCGAGGCTGTCCAGGCTTTCCCAGCTTCAGTGTTTCAAACCTCTCCGCCTGCGGGTGCTCACGGGCACTCCTCCGTGTCTGCAAAAACCGTAACCGCACCGCAAGGACAGCGGTTCTCACCCTGCTTTCACAGGAAACGACCTCAAAGAGACAGTACAACGTCATCTGAATTGGAACTTGTTAATCAGGAAATTATAAGTGATATTAATTTTGAAATGGACAAAAAGGCTTTCTAATTAGTTCACTACTTTAAAAATTAATTATATTTAATAGTACACAGAACTTTTGTCTGATAGATTAGGTCTTTGCAGTTGCAGCAAAAGAATCCAATTAAGTCTTGGATGTTACATTTTTGTCTCACTTCCCAAGTTAGCCTTCCATGTTAGTATTCTGTGTGTATAGCACTTTTAGTTGTTACTGTTACGCATATAATTTTGATTGCAAATGACATATTGTTTGGTGTACATATCAATAGCTTCCCAGTGCATTGCATGCTTAGGAAATAAACATTTGACATGGGTTTCTTTGTTGGTGCTTCAAAGTCCTCAGTTTCAGTTACATGTTTGGGACTTGGTTTATATATTTGCTTATAAAATGCAGTAGTTTATCCTTAAAAATGAAATATA
Source organism: Caprimulgus europaeus (assembly GCA_907165065.1). Next base: position 14,179,162 of record OU015540.1, on the reverse strand, counting down.
GCCTGATTTCAGAATTCTTTTTATATGTTCTTTCTACAAAAAATGGATAGCTTCATGCTGTCTTACTTCTCTGAAGACAAAAGCAAATCCTAGCAATTCAGTAACAGGAGGATGGGCAAGCTAAAAGGCAAGATAGAAATAGAAGTGCAAGATGTTATTTTGAGGTCCCTATCTGTAAATGCAAACCCTCGTTAATGTTTCTTTCCAATCCTAATGTCACTCTCCATAGCGAGGCACAAAGGGGATCTGGACATATGGAAAGCTTGAGCTCAATTGTTCAGACTCTGTGCAACCATTCCAAGTCGGTGATCTGCGCTGTTTAGCGTTGGGGTGCATTAGGTGATGTATTTAGTGTTTCCCGTTTCGATCCCATTTCTGCACGTTTGGCTGCAGACCAGAGCTGTGGGCACGCAGTATGGAACTGCCATCAATCTGCCTGTGCTGAGTGGAAGTGCTGTGCTGCTGCAGTTGATAGCGTGCTCGCGTGAACGTTTCGGAATGCTTGCGGAGCAATACCGCCTATTCCCAGCACATCTCCTAGGGACTAAATTAATGTATCTCATATTGTATTGATTGTAGCCAATAAGTGCCTAAATGATTTGATGCGAGGTAGAGGGATTATGAAGGGAAGAGGGAAGAGGCAGCTTGAAAGAAATATGCGGTTTAATTACAGGATGAATTTCGCCAATCTGCCTCCCCCTAGGAATTTAACAAATAGGCCTAAGTGCACTTAGCTGTTCTTGACGTCTGTTGAAATGATATCTGCCCATGATGAGGGAATCATGGGAATTGGTCTAAGGGTATTGTCAGGATCAGTGAGCCACAGGAAACTGCTTTTCTGTCTGCAAAATTAGATGAAAGAAAAGCCTACAATAGCAGTTTCAGGTTAGCTGTAATGATTATGATTTCCATAACAGAATTCTGCTTTCTGATTTAATCACACTGGCTCTGTCTTTAGAAACATGTTAAGTAAATATTAAAAATGGTGTTGAAACGTAAGCAATGAAATGTAAATTTAAGCTGGAATCAGAAACTATTTATGGTGCTGCTGTTGGTGGAAACTTGATATATGCCTTCTGAGAGAAACATCCAGGTTTATTCCTTTTTGGATATGTTATGAAACTCAGAATTTCTTAGGTAAACAGTGGACAGCATGAAAGCCAGGGAACACAAAAGCTGGAGCTTCAGCTTACATTCTATAGGAACACAAGCATGGTGAAGACTGATGTTGTGTATTTCATCGTTTTGATTACATCTATAATTCAGAAGGAAGCATAGATTACTGAATGCTTTCTACTGCCTTTTATTGTATTTATACTCTACCTCTGCAAAAGAAAACCTAGCAATACCTTTAAAGCCCTAAGAGACCCAGGTTTCTTTGCATTATTTGAAAGCTGTGTTTTCCTGTGCTGGGAGTATTTATGTGTATTACCTCATAAATTACTCGTAAGGCATTTCCTTTGAAAAAGAGAGAAACGTTTATTTCGGGAGGTAGAAGCAGAAGGTGGGGCTGTGTACCCTGCTGTCCAGGCTGCCTGCACGTCACTGACCGCATGCGTGTGCGTTCTGACTGTGCGCTTGCCTGTGCAAGGACTAACCAACCTGGAAGATGAGGCCTGGGGAGGGGGCATTTCTTTATATAGAATGTATATTCTGTTGCCTGCCATATTCTTTTCCTGTTAGTTCTGTAGACAATTTCAAAGCAAAAATATATGATTAATTTATTCTACTGTAAAGAGAAATTAGGATTCATTTCTAGTTTTATTTACAAATACAGTAATTGAGAACAGAATTTCAGTTTGTGTAACTGTGCAGTGTTTTCCTGGAAATTACTGTTTGAATTCACATCCATCTAAATTCCTTGTGCACTCCACTGTTTTACTGAAAATGGGCAAGCACATGACAAAGATGATAAATCACAGCAAAGCTAAAAATTTAGTATTTGTTGGGTTTTCTTTTTTCCTGATGTATGCCTGAAAACATACATAGAAACTTTTACGTAAGTGATAGACAGAAATACAGAGAGCAAGAGAGAGAAAGACACAGACTCAAGCATTTAGACTGTTCTTGAAGACCACCTTAAAAGCAGTGACTTGCATGTCTGGATTATGAAGAGGGCTTGGCCTCTTCCTTGTTCTCACAGAGATTTTTAATGAAGTTGAACTGCTCTGTGCAGTACCAGTAGGCATGTGTAGCTCATAGTTTCCTTCACAAGAAATCAGTTAAGAAAACCAGAAGATTGATTGAAAGAATAAGGAGACTACAGTAGGCTACACCAATGTCAAAACCAAAACATTTTAGTATAAATTTTGCCCAGCATCGATTAAATCATTTAGTGAACATATAGAAAAATGAAAGCAGCTGATTCCCTCTTGGAGATGTGAAAAACAAAGGATAAGAAATTTAGAGAAAGCCCCTCAATTTTAAAAGGTAGCTTTTTTAATGTTTTCCTCTAACGGACTTCGAGTTAGCATTTAAAATTTCATTTTTAATCTTTTCATTCAGAAAATTTGGGATTGTTCTTCAATTTCCTGTGAAATATAATGTAATGTAAATGAAAGCCAAGATACCGGAGATACAAAAAATTCTCCTTTACAAACACACCGTCATTATTACTTGATTTTGTTGTTATCTGGTATCTCAGTGCTCCGTTTCCTCAAACAGAAAGTAACACACCTTTCTGAGTATAGTGTAAATCTTCTGGCAATAGGATTAAATAGAATGTTAATTGGTTTCCCTTTGCAGCTATAAATACTGTAGTCTTTTTAGTGGAAATAAAATAGGATTTCTTCTCCATAAGCAATCAGCATATTAAATTATAATACATTTATAGTTACCAGGGGTTTATTTTCACTTTTACATGAATATGAGCTATCTATCATAGTGTGTCATAAAGCAACTTCAAAACAACTCTGATGTAATGCATGCTCGTATAGGCTAACATTTTGAGTTCATTCAGATCTTGCACCCATAATTAGGCATCTAAATATAATGGCCTGATTTCTGAAAGATGTGAGCACGTTTGGGTACAGTGACTTGCTAAGATTTGCTGTGCTCTGCATCTCTAAAAACCAGGCCATATATGTGGGTAGCCTAAATATAGATTCATGAACTAAATTAAGACTTAAATAGACTTGAAATTATTGGGCATGTTTCTCAGTTGCTGTTATTCTTAAAGGAGGAAAACAATGATTCCTGGCAGTGATCCTTGTCTGACTGGCACTGGTGACAAAGCACCCACACTTCAGCAGGAAAGGATTGCTCCTTGGTTTTAGAAGTGTCTTAGAAAGCTATGTCACAGTTCAATGTTGTATTATATTATCCCAGTTTAAGGCACAAGCTCTGTCTTATAGTCTAAATTTACTAGAAAGGTAATGGAAAATTGTTTAGGTAGAGCACTTTCAGTGGAACTGAATTATATATGGATGATCTAAAATGCCTGCTCCCTTCAAAGCCACTATGTTTAAGGAAACACATTACTTGCTTTGAATAAAACACATTTTATATTTAACAGAGCATTTCTAACTGCCAAACTGTGTTTCTTTTTCTTCTTTTAGCAGTGGTGTTTTCAAGACTTATAAGAAAACTGTTTCAGGGGTTGTTTTACCTTTCTAATTGGAAGAATTTTTAATGATTTTAGTTATCAGTGTGTTTTAACTGTAGATTTAGATTCCTTAAGACAAAAAAAAGGTGTTTAAAACTGTGGTGTCACTGTCACAAAATCACAGTGTAATTGTCATTGCTAATACCCTGTAATTGTCACCAGTACTGGTATTGGCAACTGGATGAGATGGAGTGATGAAAAAAAGCAATTATTCTTCATTTAATAAGGGCATTTTGTGGAATGTGCAAACCAATCCAGAAAGTACAAACTCTGGTCTGAATGTGTTCATTATATTTCTTTACCCTTTGTCCAAGTTTTAGTTCATTCATTTTCTTATATTTAAAATTGGCACCTTCTGTTAATTGAAGCTTCTCATAATGTACATCAGGCTAGGATGTGGATGAGTGAAAATGGAACTGTAATGGTGCATTAGCGTTAACATTGCTCCTTTCAAGTTCTGTTGTTTGGTTTTGGGTTTTTTTCAAAAACACACAAATTATTTTTGGTGGACATTTAAAAAAATGCAGGCATGGATCTAGGTACATTCTGTAGTAGCCAGAGAAGACATTATTTAAAAAAAAAATAAATCGGGAGTTGTATAGCACTGTCTATGTTTTATTAGAAAATGTCAGTAACTCAGTATTCTCTCTAGAGAAAACTTTCAAATATGGATAATTATGCTGGTGACACAGGGTAACAGCTGAATGGTATTAAGCAAACATTGTGGTTCACTATTTCTCCCCATGTCCCCTCATTTTCTTCTCCCTCCCATTGTGGAGAAATTTTACTACAAACTTATCTACCCTTTGGAAGAAGAGTAAGTTTTCAAAAATTATTAGAAGTATCACAGTGTTAGCAAAGCATTAACAAGCAAGTTAGTAACACATTTCCACATTTCATTAACTTGCTGGCATAGCTAAACAAGGAATGAAAAGAACTGCAGTCCCATGAAATCTCTGCAATTCCTTGTAAGCTCAGTGTTTTAAAGTGAAAAATTCAGCTATCAGACTGGTTGTTACTGAGCCAACCAAGAGTAGGGTTTGGTTTTTTAAAAAAAAAATTCTTTCCAATGATTAATTTGTTGACTTTTTTGCTCCCTCTTTTTTCCATGTGACATGAGTAATCCATAAACACTTTGTGGTTTGAGCAGCTAGGTGGAAGCAGAAGTATCTTTAAAAAAAAAAAACCCAAACCAAAACCAAACACCGAAGAAAATCTGTAGCCAGAATGACAAATCCTTAGACACAGCAATAAAACATACAGATCAGTAGCACAGAGCCATAAGAATATATCGACTGTGGCCCAAACTCATCAGAAGATTGATCAATCCAGCTGACTTGCATTAATTGTGAAATAGAAAGAACGATGCGATCAATGATAGGCATGAAAGTGCAGCGGTAATGATGCCACATCCAGCTAATCCAATACTGGAGACCCTGATGTATAGCATATTGGAATTCCACTGTTCGGGCCCCTGTCACAATAAAGTATATCCTGCAATTATGGGGAAAAATGGAGCAGGCAGCAGTTGAGGCAGCCTAATCGGCCAGTGCCACAGTAGTTTTCCTGATTAAACACTACGTTAAGTGGGACTCAAACACTGTAACTTGTCTGCATTATAAAAGACAATCCTTAAATTAATGTGAAACTTTGTATTTTAATCAAAGCAAACTATGAATATTAAGATGTGTGCAAGATATCTAGTTAACATGAACATTTTAACAATTTATAAACTGGTCTCTCCCTGCTGGCTACAAGAAGGACCATATGCTGAACTGAGAGCCACCAGTTTCCTGAAGATCAATTAGACTTTACACAGGCTTAAAGACCTGACGGCAAAGATAATATACTTGACAGACCCTTCGAGAATCCCAGTTTAGTTAACCTCTGTAAACGTTTGCCTGTGGTCACTAGTTTTAGTCTGCTCAGTGTTACATGTTGATTGGGGGAAGAATAGATTTTTAGAAAATAGAAGTACAACCAAGTTGTAGCTAAAGCTCGGAATCAGTGGCCATGTACCTGTTCTAAAAATAACCAACCAAAATCCTCTCCAAAATACAGCTTTCGTCATATTAACAAGAACTGAAAGACTTTTAGATCTTTGAAGTATTGATTTTTTTCTACCATTACTTTATTAATGATACTTAATTTTTGTTATTGTTTACCAATATGAGCCTACCCGTTGTCATTTTGACCCAACTGTGCCATTGGCTTGACCTTTTGTTTTCAGACACAGTTTGTGCGGAGGGCGCTGCAAGCCTGTGCTGACCAAGCAGGAGCACGGGGGAGGTTCCTGCTTGAGGAACACTTGCTCTTCAGTCCTGCCCTCTGCCTGGGGCTGAATGATCTAGGGAGCCTGGTTCTTCCTGCGGAGGTTGGAAGGGAATGTTCAGAGGAACAATGAAGCCATGACTTGCTGTCACCTTATGCATTTTCAACAGTGTTTCTCAATTTTATTTTATTTTAGGAAGGTAAATGACGGGTGTCGGAGTGGCTCAACATTCAGGGGGTACAAGGGCTGGTTTTTGTGTGTGGGTTTGAGCAACTGTAGAAAGGGAAATGGATGGCTGCCTAACCACTGAGGAACCGCCTAAACCCACCTGTAGATCATTCTGCTTTGCCTTCTAGAAGTCATTGACTGCTTTAATTCAGGTACTGGATGGGTATTTTTGTTTCAGCTATATAAACTGACCACTTCACAGATACATTTGTATAAATAAGACTGAGGTTTTGATGCTACTTAGTTCTTAAGACTCTTCAGTAGAACCTGGCACCATTTCTAATGCAAGCGTAGAGGTGTTTTCATGAAAAAAAAATAACTTGGCTACTCTCGCTGTGTTTTTTTTCTTTAAAGAAGTTGCTGAGACAGAGAATCGGGGGGACAATTATTTTAGCAAATAGCAAATAAGTAAGAAGATTCTCATTCCTAAGATGTTAAAGTATACTGGTTACAACTCCTACGACAGATTAGGAGCTCTGCACATCTTGCTTAAACATCTCTGATTCTGGAGCAGTTGGCTCCAGAAGCAGGACAGGCCTGTGTGATCAGTACTTGTCCAGCCATCTCGGTTTAATGCCCTTGTGCAGAAAGGCCAAGACTTTTAAGACTTCAGCTCACATCCTCTATTTCCTTTTCAGGGCAGTGTAATTTTCTCAGTATTGTCAGGGAACTCCATCAGCCAGTATTTGCACAGGGCTTTTCTTCTTCCCCTCTAAAATTGATGGGGGAATAAAATGACAAAAGAAACCAGATTCTTCACATGGTTACAATGGGAATGCAGGGATGAAATTGAGGAGATGAATTATCCTAAAGCTTCTAAATATTTCAAAGTGTTTGTTTTCAATATAAAAATCTAATTAAAAACTAGATTAATAAGTGATTACCAAGTTCTGAAATTTGTTTCAGTCTAAGTGAGCTGACAGCAAAGACTGTATCTTTTGGATTCTCTGTAGGAAGAAAATAAATGTTTTTCCTTTAAAAATACTGCAGTGTAAACAAAAAATAAGAAAAGCTGATCACGTTCTGAATGTAATACTACCGTACTAGATTATAATAGCATCTGTTTCTGTAAGAAAAGCATGGTACAGTGTATATTTTCTAATCATATTTTTAACTGCATTAAGTGTTAACAGTTAGCTTTATACTTCCCATCATAAAAGTAATAATAAAAGGAGAGTTCAAACTCTGTGATGGTAAATAATTGCTGTGGAACAAACCCTTGCCTTCCCCATGTCTTTGTTCATTTCTTTTTGCCACTTGGGAATTATTTTAATACATGAAAACTGTATTCACGTTATGTTCCAGCAGTAAATGAGATCTAGCAGACCTTATTTCTTTCCAGGACAATTAATTTCAAGCCAGCCTATGTTAAAGAAGGTACTGAGCAGTGTGTTTAATAATTGCTGGAAAGCTGTACGTGCAATGTTAGAACAGAAATATTGGGTTTCTTTTCAAGTTTTGAGTAATCCCAGTAGACTTTCAAGCTGCTATGAATAATTCTATAAAGTCTAAGTGAGAGTTCAGATATTTCCCCCTCTCTTGTTTAGATTACTGCGGTTATTTTAAGCAAAAAGTCAAAACACTTCAACATTAGGAAAATGAAGACACTTTCTGTTAAAACTGAAGTAATGGATAGCCTAAAGGCAACAACATAAACTAACAAACTGACTACAGCAATGCCTCTTTAAATGCATTTTCTCTCTCAAAGAATTTGCCTGATGCCACCGATCATCTGTGAAGTTAACAACAGTATCTCTGTAACAGAAGAACTTAGGCTTAACTGTGCTGATAGTAGTTTAGTATAATTAAATAGGTGTGTAGATCTTTGTAGACCAGTCATTAATAATCAAATAACCTTATTGCTGGTATCTCAATTTGCAGTGTCTTCAGACCCATGTTCTATGCCATTTGCCTTTGGGGTTTTTTGTTTTGTTTTTTAATTTTCCACATGTAGCGAAAACTTGGCGCATAGCCTCCCATAGGACCGGGGAGGTGAAGAAGCGAGCTTGGAAACTGCTTCTTCCGTGGGAATCTGGTTGTTCCCTGTAACTGCACTGACGAGGTATCGTCGGCTCTGCTTTCCATACGCAGTATCATTGCCTTTGGTAATTTCAGTGTTGTGCTCTTGAAATAAAACTTGTAACACAGATGGTGACCCTAGAAGAGAAGGTCTTATAGACTTGCAAGTACTTGAGAAGAAGGTGTTAATGTTTTACCCTCCCCCTAAGTATTGTTTCAGCTGTAATTAGCAGAGGCAAGATAATCCAAATACAGAAATCTGTGAGCTAATTAAGATAGTCTAGCAGTGAGGGACTCTACTGGGATCAATTAACATGATCTAGATATTAAAGGAAAAGCAGAATATTTCCTCCTTTTTTTCCCCCTTTCTATGATTTGCCACATTTGTTTCTTAAATACAGAGAAAAGAAAGGTGATTTTTTTTTTTTAGCATTTCCAGGGCAATAAAAGTCACCCAAATGATCTTTAGTTATGCTGACAACCTGCTTGTTTCTCTCACAGTCTAGACAAAGTGACATGTATGTCTGGGTACCGCTGGGATGGATTGTTGGTTGGTGGTCCAACTTTTTTGCTATTTGACAGTAGAATTGTTCTCATGTTGAAACTCGAGCTCTGATTCTTAATTATGTTATATAATGATGGGGTTTCTGTGCTATTTATTCCTGTTGTGGGATGTCCTTAGAACTGAATACAGGTGGTTAAGGTACCTTTTTCCACTGGTATTGTATCATAATAGTGCATTACAACATAGCTGTGACTACTTCTCACAGGTGGTCATGGGACAAACTCATCTTTTTTGGAGTTTGTACAGTAAACACAGGGAAATCATGTCAAGATTGTCACCAATAATATATTGATATTTTAAATGTTCTGTATACTTTTTTCCATCTAACTGAAGTCATGCATGTGGTATTTCTCAAATGACCGAGATGTGGGCTTCTGAAGTGTTAAGTGAGCTGGCATGTGAACATTTGGTTCACTAGTATGCATCAGCAATAATGGTTAGTGTAAACGTCCTGAGAATGAACTGGACCACTTCTTAATGTGCAAGTTGAGAGTGCTCATTAAGCGAGAAAAGACAAACTTCAGGCACCTAGTACCAGGCTTAAAATTATTCCAGCTCTAGAAAGCTGTATTTTCTGCTCCACATAAAATCACTGTAGATATGGTCAGAAGTGACAAGATGCTAACAGTTCATTCAGGAGAACATTTACTACTTTAAGAAGATTTAATCTGTGTTATCCTGATCACAGTTGAGGTTTTCTAGCTTAGAAAGAGCTGACTACCAAGTAGGAAGGGGAATTTCCAGCATGTCTAGCAAGGCACTATTCGTGTGTTCCTCAAGGAGTGAAATGTGAAAATGGACTGCAGTATTCTTTTTTGTTTTAGAAAATAATTCCAGACATCAGAGAGAGACTTTATATAACCTAGTAATGAAGAATAGTTCCTTTCCCTTTCTCTGCGCCCCAGGCATTCCACATTGCTGAAGCTGGAACACAACACATACCACAAGAATGTAAAGAATTATTTTTTATATATATATACCCAGATAAGTGGTGAACTTATTTTCTTCTCAGAAAGAAGAGATTATAGAAATATTTTTTTATCTTACTGGTTCAGAACTCTCAACTAAAAACAAAAGTGACTCTCACCCTCCTTCCCCAATTTCCGACCTCCTGTGAAATGCTGAATTTGTCTTGTTTCTCATGGAGATAAATATTTAGATGATGATAGCAAAGTTTTAAAATGCAGAACTCCTCATTCCTTGGTGTATTTCACGTTTCACTCAATCAGTTTTCCATTATAATACTTAGGGACTTGGATTCACACTTACCACCCCCATTTTGCTTATGCTTTTGACTTGCTTTGAGAAAAATATTTTTTTCTTCTTCTTTTTAATTTTTTTTTTCCTAAAGACAGATGGTGGCAACACTCTTCTCTCTGAATAAAAAACAAAACAGCTGGTAAGGTGCAAAGCGAGACTAGACCAGAAGTGCCTGTCTGTTTCCAGTGTTGCAAAATCTCCCTTGGTTTTTCAGAGGAGTTGGTACACTAACTAAGCATATAGTTACCTGCCCAATAACTGTAACAGAAAAAATAACCAAACAACTAAACAAAAAAACCCAAAGCAATAAAGAAAACAAACCCATGTAAATAATCTAAATTTATGGCATAGTATATAGTACTTTTCCATCCTGGCTTGCATATTTAAATCCAGACTTGACTTAAGAAAATTTATTGCTGTCTAATAACTATAAAATACTAAGAGGAAATAAAATCAATGTTGGCACAAATCTTAGAATGCAAACCACACACACACTATAAAATATGGCACAATACTGCTTAGAAGATTTGGCTCTAGGAATCAAACAGAACTGAGTGACTATTAAAAATATGCAGGAAATTAAAATATCTGTTAAATATATGTCTGCAAATTGTTGCTTTCATAAGATCAAGGTATTTTTAAGTCCCTTCAGGTAAAAAGAATTATTGCTTTATATATCTATCTCTCCAACTTGGACAGATGAAGGGTGGTTGTTTGGTTGTTTTTTTCCTTTACAGCATTCTTAGAAATCTACAGGCTGCTAAATGTACACATATGAATGACAGTGTTTCAGGAATCAAATGAAAGACTTTTGAAAAAAAACAAGACATCTCCATGATGTTTTTTAAGCCTGGCTTTATTAACTCTAGAGTGCTGTATAGTTATTTTAACAAATTACTGAACCTTACTAGAATGCAAAGCATACACTGAGCAAGGATTATGCTTCTCTTGCCAGTCCACACCTGCCTCATACTTACACACTTGTGAAGGTCAGATTCTAGAAGGAGGTTTTCTCTTTTTTTACACGAGGGCTTTATCTTCATCAAGAGCTGGACTGAGGTACAGTGAGAGCAGAGACAAAGGAAAAGGAAAAACAAAAGGAATCCATTTCACGGAAAAGTCTGATGTTTCAAAACAGATTTTGTCTTTACTTAGAATGAAAGTGGGGTTTTTATAACACTGTAAAAATGGGCAGAACTTTACCTTGTGGTTGCTCTACAGCTGCAAAATCTCTGTGACTTGGGGTCTCCAGCTCTGACACAGTCCATCGGTAACGGTGCTCGGCAGCTGCAGGTTCTGGGAGCCTCACTGGGGTGCCTGGATTGCATGGAAGGCTCAGCTCCCTGTAAACCTGCCCCATCAGTGTCTCGGTAACTGAAGGAGAGGGGAATGAGCTTACAGAAAGCTGTCAGGGCATTATTAAGTTGAACACTCTCTGCAGAACTTCCCATTGTTGTTGATCTGGCAGATCTAATGAACAGAGGTCTTCATTACCCTGCTGGTAACCACCTCTAGGTGCACAACAATACCTTTTTAATTGCCTGTTTGGTCACTTAAGATTTTTGCTGTCTCCGAACCTTTGTGGATTCTGACAGAAGCTCTTGCATGTCACCTGTTTTCAGTTTTGTCTGGACTGCTTGGTGTTAGGAAGCAGCACACTGTGTCCCTTCTGTGTGCTCTACTCCCTAGTTTTTTTCTAGGCTTTCAGGAGTATCCCACGGTCTTCCTAAACTTTAGAAATTTAGAGACCTTTGTGCTATGTTGTAGATAAAAGCAAAGGCTGGGCATTAACTAGAGGTGCTTAGTTCCTGCATGATTTACTTATTTATGTAATGATGGACATTAGATACCAGGAATACCATTATTTAGACTTATTTCTCCATGATTGACATTACACTGTAATTGAGCCCAGGTACAAATTCTTAAGCAAAGTATCTTTTTGCAATGGAAATTATTTATTATTTTTAACAGTGTGTCTGTTTGAGGCACATTAGGAATTTTTATCTAAGTAATAAGAGTCAACCCTGTCTCAGAATATTCATAACAGATGTAAAAGGCCTGAATTCATGTCTCTAGACACAATTAGAAATCAAAGCAATTGCTATGATATACTGAAAACCGAGATGAGTAACCTAATGCAGAGAAACATTCCCTATCCTATTAATTGCTGCTTATCCTGTCTCAGTAAGTGAGGTAATTGATGTTTTACTCTCAAAATTGATCTCTGTTTCAGGTAGTTAGTAGACTAGAATGGTTTTTACATCATAATACTAAAAATCAATTAATCTCATAAACTAATCCTAGGCTTGAAAATTTGCTAAACCTGAAGACTACCTAGCTTAAAAATAATGTTTGTTTGGGTCTTGATTCCACTGGACTAGATGGCGATTAATCTGATTTAACCACAAAGAACATCACAACACTGCTCTTTTAAATTCTCCTGTTCTCATTCCCCCACAAAGGCCACGTACATCAGAGCTTTGAGGAACCCCCAATTATTCCTGTGTGACACTTTGTTTATTCCTGTTTAAGTGATAGTAATTGTTTAGTATCACAGACTGGTTAAAAAGGGAGTGGTTTTCAGTTTGAAGAACTTGATCCAACACCTCTTTGCTAATACGCATCCTCTAGCAGTTGTGGAACTTACCTCAGGGCTTCAGTTTTACTTTGCTTCTTGACAGAATATGCAAACAGCAGTTCTGGACGTAAAAGGGAGGGGAAAAAATAATCAACAGCCTAAAATGACTTTGAGTAATTTTTACATATTTATCTCATTGCATAATTTAGTAAAGGAAGTTCTACAAAATCTTTTCAGGTGTAAAAGCAGCAAAGAGTTGTTATAAACACTGGAAACTAAGTGAAAGAAAAATAGTGAGTTAAATGACAACTTGCTTGAGGCTACAACTATACTGTATTGAATACACAGGCTGTACCACCACACTGAGCATTACTTGCATGTAAATGAGGATGGAATGTACCTTGTTTTAATTGTGCATGCTAATTACTATACTAGTCATGTATATTATTATACTATGTTGAAATTAGTCATTAATAGTCATCTGATGAAAACATACAGATAGAGGTCAGAGGGATGCTTCTCTCTCCCTCTCTCTGCCTTGTATATAGAGCCATAGATAGATATAAGACAACTTGTAGATGGGACTCTTTGTCCTTGGTGACTTTCAGTCTGGGTTAAGATATGGCAGAAAAGTGAAGATATGTATAGCTATAGGAAGAAGAAAAGAGGTTATATTTATTGTAAAAAGAGATGATATTCAGATCTTTCATGTATATATAGTAAAAGATTTCTATCTGCCTTCTGAACTGACAGTGTTTCAGGTCACAGTTTACTCCAGGGTAGCTCATCACAAAGGTTTTTAGAGATGTTGAGAGCAGCACATCCATGCATACGGTTGGTAGGCAATGTGGCATTAAAATTATTTCAACAGGTATAGATACAATAGAATTTTGAAGCTACCATTTCAAGCTTGTTATCATGGAGGTCATTGAAGAACATGACATTTAGTTTGCAAAATGAGCAGGGGTGTGCATGCATGTGCACACACATACACAAGTTTAAATGTTTCCTCCTACTTTACTATTTTTAGGCCATTGCTGTGGTCTCATTAAAGGTCAAAGAAAATGTTTAACTATGTCAGCTGCACATGAGTTTAGTCAATGATTGTTCATTTTCTTAAGAGAAATGCAAAGCACATTCTAAATGAGACTTGCTTGTTCAAGGTAACCTTACCACTTCTGAGTGAGAAGCATATACTGCTCTAATGGATGCTCTTGTATGACTACCTCTAAATGTCTTTCATTATTAAGTGTCAAGTTTTCTTTAGGAAAGCTTTAGAAATTCTTGGGAGAAATGTTTCATTGCTGCAAGCTGCAGCACTGCCACTAAAAATATATTGCTAATTAAAGTTTATTGACATTCTTTGTAATATGTTCTTAGAAAAAGTGAAAGCACTTTAGTAGTTATTGAATGTGAGGCACTGCATCTTCTATAGTTAGTTAAGCTGTTTAGGAGAGGAGATTAAGGTACTATGCCCTTCCTTTCCCTATACACTTATTGGATTTGAGTATTGTGCAAAATAAAACACTCCCAGCATACCAATGTTGCAAAAACTTAAAGAAACTTCGGTTTTGTCCCTCACTTTTTCACTTGCTAGCCATGGATAAATTGGGAGGCAAGTTAAATACTTCCAAGGCCTAAAAGGTGCATCTCCCCATGAAGGAAAAGTTCTCAGAGGTGGAACATTAGGACTTTCAGAAAAATTCGTAATTTGGAGCAGTCTGCAGACATGTATTGTCCCATTGAGAAGAATCCTGGCAAACTGTAATTGGAATCTCTTGCCTGTTAGTGGCATCATCTGAGGAAAAATATAGCCAATGCTATTCTGAGGTAATTCATGCTTGCTTTGTTCTCATTTACTAGTGTATTTTGTTCTCAATACTGCTGTGTTTGGCACTGCAATTATCTTGGAACCTTTCTTTTAAATGAATATTAAAAGATAATCAACTGTTCATTGATAATTCATTTTAATAATGCAGACAATTATGTAAAAACAATTATTTATTTTGCTTATATTACTGTTTAGAATCATAGAATAGTTTGGGTTGGAAGAGGCCTTTAAAGGTCACCTAGTCCAAATTGAAATCCATGATTTCTGGCCGACATCAGGATAACTTGAAAACTGTTGCAAGTGATTACATAATGATCTTATGGTGCAAGCAGGAGAAGTGTCTGCACTGTCCTGCCACATCTCTGGCGTATTCTGAACCACAGTGAATCGAGGATCATTGATGACATGCAAGGAACTGGATTTATTGTTCAGATCATTGCCAGAAGACTTCAGCTTTCTTGCATCTCTAAATCTAAAATTACTCGTTTTAGTAGAGTTCCTCTGCAATTCTCTTGCTTTAAGAAAGAGCAAAGTACTGCCTTTGGTATGCAACATCAACAGGACAAATCAGAATCAAAAAAGGCTTTTCACATATTGTACTGGTATCAACAGCTTCAAGAAGCGATTGCCTTGTGGCTCTAAGAGCCAAATGTTCTCCATAGTCGTACAACCCACAGTTTCACTGAGCAACACCAAGTTGCAAAAAATTAGGTGAAGTTCTTTATGGCATGTTTGGTCTTACAGCTCATTAAGTGTCTGCCTGCAGTTTATTCTGACTCCAGCTGCTTGCCCTTCCAGAAGTGGTCAGGGGAATTGCATGTGAATCCTAATGCAGAGAGCAGGTGAAGCTCGTGCAGTGGGAGGAAGAACAGCCCTACTGGTGGATGAACACTTTTTTTTTCTTTCTGGGCCCAATTCGCTCACTTAGAAACAAAGAAAGCACACTTTGGTTTTGGGTATACTTCCTTAGTATCACACATAGGGTGTGAAGTTCTCTCTCTGAACTTCACAAAGGCATAACTCCTCCACACCTTTGCTATGCTTTAGGAAAAGAATCTCCTGAGGGGTCCACAATTTGATAAATTAGTGCAGTAAAGGCAACCTCTGCCTTGCTCAGAAGATTTATTATTAAAAAAAAAAACTTGGTAAGTGCAACAAAAGGTAAAAAATATTTTGATTTGTGATTTTTGTATGTGTGCAAGCATGGAACTTACTGCATTTCCTGTGCAAAACACAAGGGGTAATTTAAAAGACATTAAGCACACTTAGGTGCCTACTTCCTACTGAAAATATCTGTGGATTCTAGTAATTAATTTGCATTTTGCATTTATGTCCTTGCAGTTCTCTCCCAAGAGCTAAAGATAAGTAACACATATATGTTTCATAGCTAATGAAGTTATCCACCAAAATTTCAAACTTTAAGTACAGTGATACATGAAAACAGACTATAACTTAATGAATTTACTTCATGGTATTTGCCTCTTTTTTTTTTTTTTCAATCAGATTCTACTGACAAGAATATCTACATAAAGTACAAGTAATTGTACAGGCATTGATCATTTCTTAGAAACCAGGTTTAAAATTTGCACACAAATCCTGCTTATGCCAGAAGTTCTTGTTTAAAAAACAAAGCCAAAATGAAAAAAAGAAAAGAATGCTAATAGCTTGACCAGCCAACTAATTAAACTATAGTAGGATACTGTTAATTAATCCTCAGTTAAAAACAACTGCAGAATTTAAATTGTTGTTAATGTTAAAAATCCTAAAGATTTCCTATTTTATCTGCAGATGAATAAAATACATTTTCTATTGATGATTGATGTATTAGGTTAATACCACAAAATGACATTTTAGTATGTTTTTGATCATTACATAAAAATTAAACTATTTTATGTATATGGAAATATATACATACACACACACACCTTTTCACTTCTAACACTCTGAAGAGTAATTTTTTTAATTTGAAGAGTAACTCTGAGGAAGGAGACAAATCAAAGTTTGGATATCTGTCAGTTCATTGGCTTCTTGCTGACCTGGCAATATCTTGTTTCTCAGACCAGTTCCTTCTATAATGGCCTCTTCAGCCAATAATGTGAATCTGCCAGATAAAAGCTGTGTTTTGGGGGTTTTTGTAATTTGTCAAGCATCGGTGACTGAATGAACTTGACTTACATTTATCAGCACACAAGTACAGCAAGTACCCTTCCAGATGTTTACTGATAACAGACAGGCAATGTCTATAGTAGCAATTTGTAACATAACTAGCTTTGGTAATTGTCTGAAAATCCATCCCTGTCTCCAATGATATCCTTATTGTCAGTCTTGTACACTCTCCTCTTCCTTGAAGTGTCTTTCTCAGTTATTACCTGCAGTTAGTACACTTAGTAGTCTGTACTCGTTACAGACAAGTATTAATTTTCTGTTAAAAATACAAGAAATTATTTTATGTAAAATGGAGTTTTTACTTAAACCCTGTCCTAATTTTATTATACATTCATGGCCTGTAGTTTTTTAGTCATTGTCCTTGTTAATTATCTTAAAAGAAAAAAAAAGAAAAAAAAAGGAAAAAATCTACTATGCAGCATATCAGAATTTTTGCCTTCCTTATCTTTATGTAACACAGACCCTTAGAATTCAGTTCAGAGCTGGTAGCAGTACCCAACACGCTAATATATCTAATATATCCAATTTCTTCATTCTAGATTTACACTAGCTTCAGAGTTTATTGGTATTCATGCCATTATTGGCATTAATTTTTTTTATCTGGATTGAGACTTTAAGGAAACAGGCTTGAGATCCATTTTCTAAAAGTTTCAAGATTTTAGAAGAGTAAATGCTTGTAATAACAATATGCTTATGAAACAAAAATGATTTCTGCTGCAGTAAACAGGATAACACGTGTAACACACCAAGGATTGGCATATTGGTCCGGTAGTGTTTGTGTTCTGAGATAACACTTTTAATTCCATATTGGTTGTCGCTTTAACATCACAGTATTTAATTACAGTTTTCATAGTGTCCATTTATTCTTTTTAATATAGTGCCTTTGCCTTCTGATTATTCCTTATTATACTTCCTGTGTTATGTAGGGAAATTAAACAAAATGCACTATAGCTAGTCTTTTATGTATAAAAAGAGTTTATATTTGGATACTGAGGACAGGTAAAGTTCCTCATGGGGTTGTTCCATGCAGAATATACAGGCAGAACATGCATGCAGAATTCAGTTTCGTGGCTTTACTGCACAAGTGTTTTTCTAGAATAGTACTTGCAAAACATATTTTCTTAGGGACCTTTTTCTGTGATCTGCAGCATGCTTTGGGCATGTAACTAAGGCTATTAAAAACAAAAACAAGGACAAAAACCCCAATAGAACCTCCTCAAAACCAAAAAAGCCAACAACAACAAAGTTTTTAAAACCCCCCCCAAAACTGTATTTGCCCAGTAACAATGTTGATGGAGCAGTATAGATATTCTTGCTGAAAAATATACATTTTATCCTGAAGGTAAGAAAAGGTAAAAATTCGAGGTTTCTCAGTTGATTAAAGGAGCCATTTAAAGTAAGGAAATAAACTGTTTAATTTTTTTTTTTTTTACAGTGTTTCTATTTTATTTTTGGAGGCTTTCTACTTTTTTGTCTTAATAAAATTATCCTGTTTGGAATATTTTGCTAATTTGAGGGCAAGAAGAAAAGGAGAGGGAAAAATGCCTATAAAACCATATATTATTTTTTATGGAAGATGAGATGGTCTCCATTTGCATTTACAGCTTTACAAGAATTGTAGCACTAGGCTCTTTCTTTTTTTTGATGGAAACGCTTAATCTGAGCTCAATGGGCCATAATAATTGCCTGTTTCTTCCAGCAGAAATAAACCCACTTGTATGTGACACTTGAAACCTTAACTCTGCTTAGTATTAGGCACAGAATTGAAGACAGTTCTTCACCCAAATATATTTATGACAGCAGCGCTAGTCGATATATGATACCAGGCCAAGGGCATTTGAGAATAAATCAGTCCCTCTAGCTGCTGCTGTAGCACAGTAACTAATGGTTGTAATAAAACCCCCTGAAATTAAAATTCTGTGCGTGCAAAAACACATACCTAACCGAGAGAAACCCGCAGCTCTCTGTTCTGCATAAGTTTGCATATACAGACATACACGCTCTGTGTAACACAATGTACACAAAAGTCTATAGGTGTTCAGCACTGTATCCACTCATTAGACTCGCTTCAACAGTTGGGGGCTTTCAGGAGTCGTATATAGGAAAAAACATAAGCAGCTCATGGAAGAGGAAGATAATCCCAGTTACTCCTTGGGGAAGAAATATTCTTGATTTTAGGTTTGAAACACTCTTGATGATGCTGAAAGTCGCTACCAAAGGCTCTGAAAACCCTACTTCCAGTTCAGATCATCTCATATGTTTTTGCAGTTACTGATATTTTTAATGAGTCTCCTGTGTTTGAGCACCTCAGGTTCTACTTTGTGGCACTGTGAGCCCTTGGAATGGACACTGTTTCTTCATTTGTGTTTTCACATGAAGTACTAAGAAGCCATTTTATTTATACATTTATGTACAAGTCCATACTCTCTCCACATATTAAATAACTTGAATTATAATTTCTTCTGAATTCTGTAGGGCAATGAGATAATGAAAACTAGTACGTAATAAAATGATACAAGGGAAGTGACTGTTTCCACATACAGTACACCAGATGGCAGTGTATGGTGTATTTCCAGCGTTTTGGTGCAACATGACAAGAAACAGCGCAAGCATTTACTTTTTGAAGAAAAGCTTTTGCAGCCAGATGAGTATCTAATGAAAACACACTGATGAATTTTGCAAATAGTATGAAAAGGTTTGGACTGTCTCATAGTATCCAGTGAAATAGTGTGGCTGTGCTGGAGTAATCAATGGTTTTCTTTCAGCTATTTAATCTATCAATGACGAGAAGGAGGAGACCTTAATCAGATAAATAAGCAATGAGTAATTTTGAGGTAACACTCTGATAAAAGCACTGTGACTGTGAGCAGTGCCATGTCTTTTGTATCGGACTCATGCTCCACAGTTGTTATGTAGGTAGTCACTATAAACTATCCTTTCCTAATGAAAACAGGCATATTATTACAATTCAGTAATCATATTTGTATTGTGCTTTTTGAGGTGGAAGAAGAAAGACAAAAATGTTGGAGGACCTTCCTGGCAACTACTCTTAGAGTAGGTGTCTTAAGCTGTACAGAAAATAATGGATAAGAAATGCTGATCTGACTGCCTTTTTTTTTAAATACTTTTCAGAACACATGCGAAGTCCATTTGCCACAAATGTTTCTTAATGGTAAAATAGCCAGGGTATAAAAGACTTCAGCTGTTCACTCACTGTCAAGCACTATGACTGTACTCCATTTCTAGTGAACTTCTCAATCCTGAAAGTATTTTGAATTTATAAGTGCAAAACAAGTACTCAGGAATGTTGTACTGTACCAAAAATGTTTTTTTCTTTTACATTTTAAGGAGAACCTTTCTGTAAATAACCTTGTTGGCACCATACTGTTCTCTTTGCCCCATCACCTAAACCTTTTCTTTAGAATGATACTTAAAAAAATCTGTCATTACAAAACCTCTACAGGTGGATTGTTGGTATTCCTTATCAGCTTGAGTAATACTGTTGCCCTCTCGGTCTGTCTGTTGCATCCATAGATGAATCCCATTTTCTATTTGTGTTTCAGTTGCTTTGGAGCTAGAGCTTGTGTGTCCTTATGAACAGTGGGTGACTGATAAATACATTTAATAGATTGTAAGTTTCCCACCTGCTACTGTTATCTAAAGAAAGCAAAACATACTTCCCTGTTCTGTTCATGTTCACAAACTCACCGGAGAAGGACACCAGCAGGCTGCACAGTATTTCCAAAGGGTCGTCTTTTGTTTAACATGATGGAGCCTGACAGCGTGAGTGTCTTCTAGGACTTGACTTATAAAGACCTGTAGTCTTGATTTATTTTTCAAATTCTTTAAAAATTTTTACTTGATGAAATCCTGTAAAGAGGATCAATATTTTAGGCATTCTTCTACTAAACTCTGGTATGTGAGAGCTTGACATAATGACACTCAGCATATTGACCAGGTTCTTCACGCAGTCTTGAACTAGAAGAAATAAATAGTTCATTACATATAGTTCAATCTGGAGACATTATGAAGTAAATTTAGGATTGAGAAGCACTGTATTTAAAATTGCAAGATGTGCACAAGGTTTGCTTCTAGGGTCTCTTGATCATTAATTAAATATGTTATGGCTTTCAGTTTTTCTCATTTATCTGTACAGGTTTACATATTGTAAATGCATTATTTATGTTTTCCCTTAAGTGCTTAGTACTGCCAGGATGTTTCTCTTAAACTGGCACAGATAGCAAAAAAAAAAAAAAAAGACAAAATGAGAGCAAATTTGGCACTGCTTAGCTGCACAGAAAGCCACTGTGCCCCAATGAGCCCTTCCCAGATGTATTTTAATAAACTTGAACTGAGAAATAGGTTGAGCGATAGACAGAGAGAGAGCTAGATGGCATCAGCATTTAAACTATGAAAAATATTTGTTCATTAAGGTAAGTTTGGTTTGTTTCTTTTTTTTTAATCTCATCCTAATAACACATTATCACTGCATCTTGCTGCTTTTGTTCTGGAAAGCTTCTAGTATGAAGGGTGATGAGGGAGCTATCTATATGGAAGTTCACTCTCTGAGGGAAGAAGCCATCACTGAAATGGATTTTGTTATTACAGCTAAAACATACAATTTGGAATCAACTATTTGCTGAACCTTGAACAAAGGAAATTGCCTTTATTGGTGTGTCCTGCCTATTGCCCCTCTTCATTTCTTTTAGTAAACAGAACACCATGCATGTGTTGGTAGATTGAGTCAACATAATATTTTAAAATACAACTCTCATGTTCATATGAAAGCTGTTTGTTTTAAAATAAATGGATGTTTTTGTTCTATTTGTTTTGCTGGCAGGTGTGATATAGCAGTTGGATGTTAAAGAGACAGCTGCCCTCTCCTGACTTGTACATCTTTGTTCTTATTCACTCTTTGCCTTTCTCCTGTATTCTCCCATTGTTCCTAAATACTTCTTTTTAAACTTAAATAACATTTCCTGTTCTAGTCTCTGTGATGTTAAATATTGGTCAGTTTTATGTTTTAAATCACAGTAGCAGTTATCCTTACAAATGACTAATTAAAACACAGAATTATCTGCTTAACTATAACCTTTGCTCCACTCCACAAATACTTGATACTTTTTTAAAAAAACAAATTTTGCCTCTCTTCCATTCTGAAATTGCCCTCTCCCCACCATCACCTTTGGTTTCCAAACACCCAGTGGTACTGGAAGCTTGCACATTTGCAGTACGTGAAACCAGCTGTGCTGAGTCAGGCCACAGGTCTGTAAGTCTGAGATACCATTTTCATGCATGCCAGTAAAAGAAGGGAACAAAGCAAGCGCCTGCAGAATTTTCTTCCAACCTCCAGGAACTTTGTGTGGCAAAGGTGGTGCCTGTGCATTTAATAATCTTCTGTAAGTCTTTTCTTTGTGGTGGTTTTATTTTCTTTGTTTGGTTTTGGCGGGGGGTTTAGTCACTGTACCTACTCCTTTATTTACACATAATATAAAAAGGCATCTTTTTACTTAGTTTGGTTTGAACTGGCCACTTGTTATTTTCAGTTGTTGCCATCTAGTTGTTTTTGTTGGGTTTTTTTGAGAGAAGAAGCAATCATTCTAGCATTTCCATCTCCATGGTAGTATTTCATACAATACGTACTCCCACCTTTTGTCACCTTTCCGTCTGAAGACAGAATGCTCGTCCATCTGTGCAGCTGATGTGAGGTCAGAGCCAAAAGTTTCATCCCAGGGGGAAGACAGCAACACATTCTTTTGAAGGGTGATGTTAAAAATAAAATCTGAAGATATTTTTTCCATATATCTAAATGGAAGCAAAATAGTAAATATAAATTTCAGAAAGTCTTTCCAAAGGACTCTTCACAATCATCTCAACTAATACCATAGAATAGTTTGCAGCTGCTGTGGAATAAACAAAGTGATTCCACTTTAACATTAGTGGTACTCACTAATGATTATAAAAGTATCCTAAACATACTTTACGTTAAAAACAATACAAAAAACAACCAAAGAACCCCTCTCACCACAGTTTGGACAAATCAACATCTGAGTGCCTTCCTGAGCAACTGAGCAAAGCTTTTAAAGGTTTATTCAAGATGTCCTGGTGGCAGGATTGAGTTAGAAACCAGGGAGCTGGAAAGCAAACTAGGAACCAAGTGTTTCAGTGCTGGTTTCAGTGCTGCTGTGCATTTTCTTGAGCTCTTTCTAGAGGAGCCTCTTTCTTTTTGGCAGAGTGGTAACTTCAAAAATGGGGCTACCATCGACTGATGGATCACATCTGCTGTTAGTTGGTAGTGGGGTCTTGCTCAGCAGCCAGCTCTCAGACTCTAAGAGTGCTTCTCGTAAACCTGGCAGAATATAAAGACAGCAGTACAGAAAAAAAGATACTCATTGTAACCGAGTCTTCAGTTATTTTTATGCCAGATCAGAACTGGAAAATGTCATAGTAATGGTCTTATTACTTCTCGAAGCTTCTATATCTTTATTTCTGAGGTGTTCTGTGAATATGTCATGGTATCTTAGCAGTGCGATATTCAGAAATATAACACAGCCTTGTTATAGAACGGAAAAAGGGGAAAGCTTCTTCCCGAACCGAACTGACAATGAGATATTTAAAATCTCAAAAATGCTTTTGTACTTCAGACTTATGGTGGGTTCTGGTGTTAATTTCCTTTTGACTTTTGTAAATTTAAAATACCAAGTGAAAAAAATAATACTTTTTGGCAGTAATGATTCTCTCTAGATCCACAATACATTATTGTGTTTAGACTTATGGCTGTGTTTCCAATAGCTGTGTAAGACAGGTGGACCTAGCAGCTTTGTTACAGCAAGAATGCTATGCTTTCAAAGTTGTTGTCTTTTGTTTTTTTCTTTTTTCCTCTTGTAGAGTTCAAAGCAACAGATGAGTTGTGAAAGAGAACAACTAAGGGTAAGTGCAATGATATGCAAAATATTCTGGTTTTTTAAAACATAAGCAGAATCTAATTTGTGCTATTGACAGATGGATTACTTATTTAAGAGGAACATATTTAGCTCACTTCTAGCTTGTTGGTAAATATTGTACATATCTCAATATAAAACAGTTATATTAGAGGTTTTTCTTCAATAATTTAGTGAGGTCTGGCAGTAAATACCTCTTTACGAGAGCTCTCTTGACACTTAGTGTGCTCTTTCTATGCACCATGTGAAGATTTAGTAGTGGAAAAGGTCACTGTGTTTCTCAGACTTTCTCCACTACCAGATTGTTTCAAACAAGAAGATATTATCATTTGGGGTTTTTTTATAGTATTTGTGCTTTCAGAAAGAAAGCGGTGCTAAGAATGTGAGGGAAATGGCAGAAAAGGTCCAGGTATTTTAGTGTGTATATTGGTTGTGTACAATCCATGAACAAGATGGAGTTCCTGAACCCTGGTTGCTGACATTTATTTAGTTTTCCCATTTTTCTATGTTAAAGTGACAGTGTTTTAAACAGGTTTTAGTCCTTGCTCCCTTTAAATGCTATATATGTGACGTATCTTTGCAGATGCTTTTTCATCACAAGTATTTCCTTGTTCAACTGATTGATTCTAGTACTTGTTTGGAAAGGTGTAAGAGTTTTAATTAATAAAAAAAAAAAAAGCTTTTGGGTCATCCAAGTGTTTCTTAATAGACCTACATTTATTGATGCCACATGATGAGTATTTTCTTGAGATCCCATATGCCAGTGGAGAGAGAGGCAGCCCTGAAGGAAGTGTAAGTTTGTATGCAAACAAAAATATTATTAGAAATATAAAAAGCAGATTTTTTTTGTTTGCACTTTACTAAGCATCAGCAGTACCTGCATGACTTGCAAGTAAAGAATATAGTCTTAAACTGAGTTGTGTCGTGTTCTTGCATTCATCCATTCACTAGATTAACTTTATCAACATATCTAGATGCTTCAGCTGGTCTTCACCATATTCACAGTGGGGTTTTTGGTAAAGAGGTTAAGCAAGAATGATGCATCACATGCTGGCCGTGATTCTTTTCTTGCTGGTATGTGACTGCATTGCTATTGCGCTGAAGCTGAAGTGACAAAGTTTTATCAGTAGTAGTGTCTCAATAGAACAGCTGTCAGTTAAAATACTGCAATAAACCCTGAAGGACGGTCTTTTCAAGAGGCAGCAATGCTATGAGAAGAAAGTTAGTTTTAATTTGATTTCATTGTCTTTATTAAGTTTTCTCCTTTGAATGAAGAAAAGTATTGTTTTGCAATAATAATGGTAGGAGGCCCTCAGCTCTGTCTTCAAGTAAATTCTGTGTGACTTTTCTGAGTAGTGGATAAAATTTGATGCAGTAAAACTTCCATCCTTCTATTCCAGTATTACACTTTTACATCTAACAATGAGCTGAGTGCTTATGATGCCTTTGTGTCATAACAAAATGTGACTTTTCCTGACAACTTAGTTAGAAAACACATCTCTAACCTACTAAGACTAGGTGCATCTCCTTCCACTACTGCTGTGACGTTCCTGTTACAGGAAATGTAGTTACCAGCATAAACTCTGCTCCTGAGGCTGGGGTGCCATGAAAGCCGTACACCACCCCACAGAGCTAGAGCTTGCGGCTGTAGTACAGAGTGGAAGCCACCAAGAATTCTCATGCAGACAGATAGAGGAAGAGCCACAATTACAGCGCCGAGCACAGTAGAGCTGGTCCTTTCCCCTGCTTGGTCTTCAAACACCCAAACCTTTACCAGTGCCCAACATCTGTTCTAGTTTACAGCAGCTCATCTGCTGTGACAAAAGGTCACAGTGACATTTCAGTGTACTGTGTGGAGATGTTTTGGTCATAGTTCAGCGCTGGCACTTTTGACCCTCCTTAGTCATGCTGTGAGCAGCCCCCCTCTGCCAAGTTCTGCACCTTCAACACTCTGAGGGTGTAACTCGACCATTCTGTCACTTTCAGATTTGCTCCCTAACTGAGCAGTGCTGTTAAAGACATCTTCCACGCCTGGAATAATTTCTTTTGGGGTTTGTGACTTACCATGAATATTTGGATGTGAGGCAGTCTCTTCACAGCAAAATACTGTTCCATCCCAACTGAAAGAGCTGAAATGTAACAAGAGAACAGGGTTAAAAGAACAAAATGCCAACATCCATTTGTTTGTTAAACTGAGTTAAAACTAGATTATCCTTAGATTGCCTAATAATATAATAAAAAAGATATATTCTCTCCCACCCTCCTTCCTAAGTGTAAGATGGCAATGTGTCTGCCGTTCTCCCTAGTCATTCTTTAGTCTACAAGTCCTAAAGAAGTTCCAAAAGAAAGGCCCTTCAAGAAGGGCTTTTTTAAAGCATAATAGTGCAAATAAATAATTAGACATTGTATGGCTGTAGAAAGAAATATCCAAGATTTACTACAATCATTTATTCAAACATTTTCTCAACTCTTATCTCTTTCACTGGCTTTTAAATTCTCAATGCAAAGTAGAGATTCACTGTTCTGGAATAAAGCATTTAGAGTAATAAAACTCTTATTCATATTGCAGCCTCTAGCTATTATACATTATATGTACAATTAATTATAATTCTCATAATTAAGGAAGTCTGTATATTTTAACCCTTTTCTGTTCAAGCTTTGAAAATGACAGCAGAAGTTGGTAACTTAATTGCCTTGTCAATGTGATACAGTTCCCAGGTAGATATTAATGTTTATACCTAAATTATTGAAATGAGAATTCATACAGAAAGCTATGGGAATTTTATCTCTGGCACAACTGGTTGGTGGATTTTTTCAATTTGTATATGTAACACAAGCTGGCTTGTATATTTCCATCTGATTAAAAAAAATAAATTACAGTGCATTAATGCCAGTTTTAAAGTTGTCCTTTCTCTTGGAAATTATTTTCATTGCCATGTGCTGCCTTGAATAATATTTTTTTTCATAGTTCTGTATTTTATTTTTTTTTTGCTTTCTAATCTGGCTTTATTTAAATCAAGTTGTACTGAAAAACTAATGTGTCTTTAAAGGAAAATTGACTCATCAGTATTGCTCTCTCCAGCTCCATCCACGCACTGCTCTTTGTTAGATTTTCCTTTAAAGGAAGGAATTGATACTGTTTAGTCTTCTGCATTCTGTTTTTTGTTCTCCAATCCTGATTCATAAATCCCTCCCTGGACAGATACACCTTATCCTCTTCCCTGACTCTTTCCCACTGTCACTTGCTGTTTTATGAGTCACTGTGTGGAGCTTATTGTAATTGTCATTCTGATGCATTATAAACGACCTGTAAAGACACAGAACTCACAGCTTGCTCAAAATAATTTAAAAACACTTTTCTTCTCGTATTTGGGTCTGAAAAACAGACTGAAACATGAATGATACAGGTTATATAAGGCTGTGAGGAAAATCAGGATACCAGCCCTAGGCAGAAATAAGCTGTAGTACAAAAAGGTATCAAGAAGTCTGTCTGCTGCTTCCATTGAACCTTCCTTACTGTTTTGACTTTAATTTAGGATTATATTTTTTTTATCATAGCCTAAGGACATTATTTAAACTTTCAGGCTAACTAAAACCTTACTGAGCTTTACCCAACCTTCCTTTCAACTACAAAATTATTTCACATTATCAACTCACTGTAATTGTTTAAGTGAACTTCGGTGTCTGTATTTGCATGCATGAGTTTTGCTATATAAGCTAATGCTTTTGGTCCTTATGCAGCAACACTTGCTGAGCTCTCTAAGGTGGGCATAGAGCAATTTTGAACTCTAGTGTTAGAAGCGTTTATAAATGTTCCTGTGAATACCAATGGGGTCTAATGGTAAATGGTGTGATTAACTTCCTTGATCTGAAATTTTAAGTGACCTAGTTGTTGCTGTAATTAACAGCTTCTTTCACATGCACTTATTATTAAGATGCATTATAGGCAGCCAGAGTTCCTTCTCTGGTCTGAAATATGGTAAGGGCAGGGTCTTACTATCATCTTGTATTTAATATCAACTTACAATTTTTTATGGTACTCTGATTTTCAAGGAGACAAAAGGAAGTTTTGCATTCAATATAATTCTGTTTGTCTTGCCTTTTATACAGTAAATGAAATAAGCTGTGACGTGCAGCCAAAAATGTATTAGTTACGTCAGGTAGAGGGGAAAAAAGAAGCAAATGCATTTATGTCCAGCATAATTTTTAAGCAACCATAAGCCTGCAACATTTAGCCTTCTTTGTGTCTTTGTTCAGTGCATTAATTCATTAGGTTCTAAGGTGCTTAGCTCTGTAGATGTTTGTGGGAGTTTTTTTAAACTTTTTAAAGAAAATTTGTGAAGTTCATCACTGTGATATTAGCTTTCTCCAGTGATCTAAGAATAATCCGCTGATAATTTTTGTGTACAATGTTTCTCTGATGCACTGAGGTAAGAAGGATGCAAGGAGGTAAATTGTGATTCAGTGGCTAATGCTAATTTTTAATCAGTTTGAGCTGAAAAAAAATAAAACAACTGGAAAGATGAAGAGAATCAGAGTGGAAGTGATTTGTGAAACTGATGTTATTTTTCAGCATTTTCTGAAATAATTTACTGTGGTGATAGCATAGCAGAAATTATGTGGTGGCTGGCCAAAGAACCTGTGCTTTCAATCTCTACCTCTTCCCACAATGGACTGAAGTAAAAGGAAAGGTACATAAGCTTGTTTCATGAGTCAGTGATGTCTTCTCTTCTTACCAGAAAGCAACAAAGTAATTAAAAGCATTTCTGCAAAACTGGATAGCTAGTTCTGGCCATTAATAAAAATTTCACTGTTTTTTCTTTTCCCTCTGAAAATCCCTTGGTATGCATTTGGAAACAACGTGTGTACACTTTGCCTGGAAGAGTAATCTAGAACTGCCTAGTATTATACATCCTGCTCTTAAAGGAAAAAGGGTTAAACCAGGGAAAGCTAGGATATCCTAGTGGAGTTAGATCAATCCAATGTGGGTTTGCTACTCATTCTTTTCTTAGGAATTCACATTGGTTATGCCAGACAAGTGGCTTAAAATGATTCTTCCTCAATTTCTGCAGTTATTCTTGCAGTCAGCTCTGTGTGTCATCATCCACGTAGGTGTATGGTGAAGATACAGGTAGGTGAGATTAATAAGGTGGCATTGTGTTTTTGGTTCCTGGTCTGTATTACACACTCATATGGAATTAAATTCATCTAACTCACCATTTTACAAACTACATTCCCAGTGATTTCATAAAGAGTAATCCACAGCATAGTTTGGAAAAAAAATACTGGAACTAAGATCTAAAGAAGAATAAAAGGATTGTAAATAGTCCACTAGACTTTTTTTTTGGGGGGGTGGGGGGGGAGTTGTAGCAATGTGGTTTCATTTAAATTTTCATCTAACTTGAAATTAATGTGAGCAAAAAAAAGGCAGTCTTAGAAATTTCAGTCCTGCTGGCTGTTCTTGGATACTTCACGAGCCTTCCTAAGCACAGTAACTTTCTTAAGGTAACACTAGCCACTAATTGTTGTTTAATAACCATGGTGATTATTTAAAAAAGTAGTAATGGCGAGGTAATGACAGCTGTTATGGTTCATGTTTAAAGTGACATAGCCTCTCACCACGGGATGCTGTTATCCTCTTAAAATGCTAACTGCTTATAATATGCTCCTTTGATCAAGAGAAGAATGAATGTTTGCAGCACTTCCCTTTGTTAGCAGTGATGGAGCCATTCACTTCAAGTTTCTTTAAATTCTTTCAGGAATAGTTAAAAAGCCTTGATGTATGTTTTTTTTGTGTGTGTCTGCTTCTGATGGAATGCCATTCGGAAAAACTTTCATTCCTTTCCTGATATTGTTTTGGAATCTTTCTTTGAGAACAGTAGGCAGGGGATTTTCTCTTGTTCAAGTGCCACTCTCTTGAATTCAACTTTGATTTTTGCACAGTCAAGTATTTTCTTGGTATGGTGCTTCGTAATTGCTGAAACTGAAGCGTTACCGTAGTATTTGGTGAGGTTGAATCAATGTTTGCAGTAACTACCTGTCCATTTAGTGTGATAGAATGTGTCTAGAGCTGCAGCACATTATGTGGGATTCAACAGCTACTCAACATGTATTTAAAGTCAAGTTTGTATACAGTCAAGGAGAGGGATTTGGTTTGTGAGACACTTTGCTAATTGTAATCAAGGTTCAGGAAGTGGTAAACTTCTGAAGGGATAGAAGGAAATAGATTTAGACATTATAAAGCACTGAACCATTACCCAACGTTAATTCAGCATCGTGGTGCTTGCTTTGTCCTGCTACAAAAGCATCAGCCGTACACAGTGCTGGATCCGCGCTGTATTTGGGAACGGCCTTTGCACTCACTAGAGCAACTTCTGGTACAGGCTGTCTGCACTGACCGCATACAGCTGCTTCTGCAGAACACTAGCTGTGATCACTGATGCTGTTCCAGAAAAGAAGAAAGATTTTCTTGCTTATTTTGTATTTGAGAGGGAGCTTTTTTCACATAGCTTTTATGGTTTATCTTTGATCAGCTTGAAACCAGACCTTTCGGCGCACAACTTAAACAGTGCTTACATTATCTTGACTTACTATTTCAATTTCTACTGTTGCTTAGTGAATTTGACTAGCAAAGATCATAGTCCTCTTTAATGTCACATGTCATTCAAGCAGGAAACACTATCTAGTTTACAGTGCAGTGTGTGTGTGTGTGTTTGGGGGGGGAGGGAAGGTGGGGGGTGTTTTGGTTGTTAGGTTTGTTTTTTTGCATATTTTTGTTCATTTTTGGGTTTTTTTTCCAGGATGTTTCCACAAGACCCTTCTGGCTTGGGTGAGAGTTGTGTGGTTTTGGCTGGGTGCTGGTGTTGGCTCTGATTATATACTTTATTCCACTAGGGTCAAGTGAAAAACCTGGAAAAGCTTTTCAGTTGCAGGTAGATGGGCTGGATTTTTAGCGTATTCTTTGGTCCTTCTGCATGGTGGGTTTCTATTCTCATTTACTCACATACCAAATAATGTCTAGATTTTTAAAGAGAACAAGACAGGCACTGAGGGTATTACAATAACTGAAAAAAGAAATTTACATCAACAATCCAAATGATATAGTGTTACAAAGACGTAAATTCATTGGGCCACAATGACTCCTTCAACCAGTATTGTTTCAAGTAGAGAGAATGAAGGAATATTTATTATATTATGGGCATTATGTTCTAGTATTGATGATAATAGTCTTTTTATGTTCTGTAAAATCTGTCTAAACCTTACTTCTTTACACTAAGCAGGCTTACTTCTCTACTAAACCATTTAATTATGGTTTTTAAGTAGCTGCCAGATTTTTTCAAAGCAGCAAAGTTACAAGGATGAATAAGTTAATCTGAAACAAAAGTGCAGATGCACGCATTGATATTAATACATATGTATATATGTACAAACATAGATCCCTCTCTCATATATACATATATGTAATATAGTTTAAGGACGCAGTCCTACAGACTTGTAGTTGATATGTGACAGAGCATATACACCATACTGTGTAAATAAAGGGTGTAATCTTGTTTTCAGATATGCAAGGATTTTAGAGAAAGTGTGTACTTGTTCTTAGTCTCTATAAATTTTTTTTCAAATAAGAGAACCTGGACACTAATTGTGTTCTGTTCTATTCTGCAGCGAAATCCCAAGTTGCATAGAAAGCCAAGTCTGTTTTCTTAGTGCAGAATCCCGAGCAACTGTATGTAATTTCCAGGAAGCAGGACAGAGAAATAAAAATAAGCTAAACAAAAAGAAAAAAGTTTTGTTAAGCTGACATTAGTTTTGAGCCCTTTTGAAGTTTTGCACTAACAACAAGAATAGCTCAAATTTAGCACGAATTTGAGCTATTCTTGTTGTTAGAAGACAAATTAAGATAAGTACAGAATTTAAGAAATACTCTTAGTTCTACTATTTTTTCTGCTCTTTATAAAGCCTTGCAGCAAAAAATTATTTAGAAAAAATATTAGCCAACAGTTTCACCCTTTTCACCATGTTTGCACAAGCTGTTGGGACAGTAAGATCAGCAAACAAATATCCCTGCTACATATGTGTTTGATGCTTTCCTAATGTCTATCCTAATCCTATCCTAATGTCCTGGACAGCACAACCACTGCAGGAGCCAGTTTGGAGTCTGGTATATTTAAACATCAAAGCCTGAATTGTATCTTCTGTTTTTTAGACTGAAATAAATGCCCTGGTAAGACCAGGAAGTATAAATTGCTCAGAATCCCACCCCTTTGCAGTGTTGAGAAACAGCTACCTGGCTTTGGAAAAAGTTATTTTTAAAAAAAAAAAAAAAAAGACAGGCATCATTTGTCATAGTTATTCACATTTGGGATTTACTTCATGCCTTTATTTGTCCTGTTCATTTATATGGAGTGAAAATACTTCTATGAAAGCAAATAGACATATGCAAGTTGAGAAGTTATTGCTAAGTTACTTTACAATATGAAGGTAGTTACAACTAGTATCTTTTTAATATTTTGATGACCCTCCATAAGAGGTAGAGAACATAGGAATGTGAATACATATAGCACATGCTAGTGTTACCTGGAGAGAAAAAAAGTCTGTCCTGCTGCTTGTTTATAAAACCTTGGTGATCTTCTTAATAATACAGCAGATGGATTTTTTTGAATGTATTTCATCTGTACCAAGTATGGAAAAGTCTGTAAAGTTACACTGGCAGTTCATCAACAGAGCAACACATGACAATTATGTTGATACATGTGGACTGCCCAGAGGAAAAATCTTCTAAGTCAAACGAAAAGTTAAAAGCAGAAATAACAGCTGTAAGGAACTGATGATGAAATCCCTGCAAATCACCACCCTAATATTCCCAGTCTTTGTCACTGAAGTGGGATAACTCCTGTGCTCAATGTATTCTATGTGTGCTTGGGAGAGATCTTGTGTTTTAGATGCCACAGTCTTCCAAGAGGAAAAAGAGAATAAAACCAAAACAATTGGTAAATCCTAAAAGATTGTGATGAAAGGGGCAGGTCTCTACTGGGACTAATACTATTTAATATCTTCATCGATGACATAGTGGGATTGAGTGCCCCCATAGCAAGTCTGTGGACAACACCAAGCTGAGTGTGCTGTTGGTAGGCTAGAGGGACGGGATGCCATCCAGAGGGAGCTTGGCAGGCTTGAGCAGTGGGCCTGTGCTAACCTCAAGAAGTTCAACAAGGCCAAGTGCAAGGTCCTGCACCTGGGTTGGGGCAGTCACCAATATCAGTACAGACTGGGTGATGAATCGATTGACAGATGGAAGAAATAAGTGTTAAGCAGGTTTTTTTCTATTTGTAGCATGATATGTAGAGGATCCATTTTATAAACCAGGAAGTTGAGAAAGGTAAAAATGCTTTGCTGATTTATATAGTCTTTGTTGTTTCTCACCTCTGGGAGAAGGTGACCTTGACTTAGGAATGTTTTCTCCCTGACATCTATTTGCTGTTGTGTATTTTGAAGCTTTGATCACCTCTGTTATCTTAAAAGACAGTATGGTTTAGACAGGAGGAGGGAGACATAAAAACAAAGTATTTGTATCACAGGCATTTTTCATGCTCCACTAATATTGGAAATTTAAGCCCTTATGTAAAGGGGTGGTTACAGATGTATTCGAAATATGTAATCAAATGCTATGTTGACTCTTTTCCATTGGTAATGGGCAAGAATACAGATATACTCTGTGCTCACAGGTTCATTGGGGCAATTTATAGCATTTCTCTTTCATACAGTAGTTGTCTCTTCCTTTGGATGCTTAAGATTGCTTGAGTACAATACTGAAAGGAAAAAAAGTAGCCTTCATCTGAAGGTCACTTTTGTACTTCATAGCAGCTGCCCTCCAAAAAGCACATAATTAATAGTTTTATTACTTTGATTTAGTAATTTTCTTTGGTTGGTTTTCCCGACATGCTATAGATTACTTCATATACTATCAGCTCATTTGTCCTTTTTTTCCCATTCTCTAAACTACTGCTTTCTACAACTGTTTTCATCATTGTTAAAAATCATTTATATTGCACCATAAATTACAGGCACTTTACAAGCACAGAGAATGATACAGCCTTTGCCCGACATAGTTTGTGGTTCAGATACATCCTTGCTTTCTGCTGTACATTTTTTACTTAACACAGTGGCCTGGGAATTTTAAGGTAGATTACATTAATCTCTTGTTTTATTCCCACAATTTTTCATGATCAAATGATGGTGATCACAACCGTATGCCTCAATTTATGTGATGTAGATAACTAATCATTTGTTTGCTACTTAGCATGAAGGTATTGTTAACACTTTGGCTTACTAATAATTCCAGGCACACATTTTTGTGCATATACACTTGCATGTAAAAGCTGCAGGTGCTGGAAAAAATACAGACTTTTGGTCATACTTTTGGTAAGTGGCATTTCCATTTTTTGAAATGAAAGCTCACAGGAATTTCCATGTGATATTGCCACAGTGCCCAAGTGAAAACCTGACAGCATGTTCTGTAATGATGCCACTGAAAAGGTAGCTTATTTTGTTGAGTTTGACTCGTTTGCTAGGCTCCCAACTCAATGATAGATACCTCATACCTTGTCTACAGTCCTGCTTCTACTAAAATGCACCTTTACAATCTAAGTGTAGTCACCATTTAACTGGAAAATCGTAAAAAATATTTTCTGTTATTTGCCTGAAAGGTAGCAATCCAAAACACAGCAAAGGAATGTTACTGTAATTGTTTACTTTTCTGCCTTCACCTTCAAATATAGATTTGAGAAAATAATAATAAAAATAAATAAATAAACCTTACAACAAACGGTAAATCTAGGAAAGTCTGTAAACTCAGTTACCAGTTTAATTTACCCTAAGCCTTTGAAATGTCCAGGTCTGGGTGCTGGTCATCTTCCTAGTCATATGCTCAGATGGAAATGCGGTGTCCAGTACAGGATTGAAGGGTTTTCTTTCAATTATCATGATCTTATGTCCAAAGGATCTATTTTACAGGGAGAGACAGGAAAATATTTTGAATTTTTATCAGTGACTAAAATATAATGAAAATTTTCTAAAGTATCAAAAAATTGTCATTTTTTCAATCTTGACATCAGAACAGAGCAGTCGTGGTGCTGACAAAGCCGTGCAGTTGTTCCTGTTCTGAAAATAGTAAGCACTGCTTACTACGCAGTTTTCTGATCTCAAGGCTGAAAAAAAAAAAAACAAACCCAAAACCACAAAAAACATAGTTTCCATATGAGTACATTAAAATTATGATATCTCTGACCCAAAATAATTTTTAAAATGATTTTTCACTGATTTCTTGTTTTGGAAAGGTATTAGAGACTTACCCTAAATAATACATAATGGTATTTGGGTTACATTGCTCTGTCAGAAAGACTTTTACCATTAGAGGATTCTGTGACTTACATGATTCTAATTACACAATGATATGGAAAACATTGGCTTTTATTTGTATCCACAGAGGTTTTCTGATGGTTTTTTAACTTTCTCTCTGTAATAAGTATGTGCTTCTTTTAGGATGGAGAAGCAAAACCTGTAAAGCTTACCAAAAATAACCCGCTTGACCTCAGTGTAATAAACACATCCTTCCACATTTATTTGAAATCTTAAAACTTCAAGCTTATCTGTGATTGTTGGATTTTTTTTTTCATTTTTTCATTTCCACTTTGCTCTCCAGGAAGTGTAGGTAGGAATACTGGAAAATTACTATGTAGACCGGAAATGATTTATGTAGAGGAAACCAGAGGTGACATGAAAGGGCCAATAGTGTTCATGAATCAGTGAACAGCAGTCGGTTCAAAAGGCTGATAAAAATCATTATAAATAAATTCTACTAAAATGCTCCTGTGATAAATTCTTCATTGCATTACTTAGATCTTCATTACCTCCTGGCTACTGCTTTGTAGTAATGAATTCTCCTTCAGCACCTACACACTTGAAGGACTGCGGAGAGAAATATGGAACCATGTGGAAATTTTTGGGAGAAGGGTGAAGTGAAAACAAGTCTCTTTCCACAGCTTCCATGAGGAGTAATTGTAGGGAATGAGAAACTTGCTATGAGAAGGAGCTCCTTCCACTAAAGGCAAAGGCCAGTAATAACAGAGGCATCTGAAAACCTTAATAAAACCAGTCAACAGAGTTCTTAGTCCCATACAAACCAAACCTCATTAACCTACCATAGTAACACAGTGATGTCAACTCAGGTACATTTAAAATAATTAATGGTTGAAATTGTAAAAACAAAAAAGTTTCTGGAAATCTTATTAACACTGGAATTACTTATTTCAAAAGTTACGTCAGTGATATCAGTATAGATAGTCAAGTTCTCATAAAAAAAGGTTTGACAATTTTTAAAAATTGTTCATAAATGTACACATAGAAAACAGCATTGTAAAAATTATAGTGTAAGTTGTCACCCACAACTCTCTTCCGAGTACTATTTAGAAGAGCAAAGATACACGATGCCTATAGTCAGGGGTGTTAAAGATCTCACCTGGATATAGCCACATTGCCAGGAGAAAGTTTTTTTGTTATTAATCATTCTCACAGAAGACTGCATAGGATCCATTAGCTGGAATCATTTTAAGTACAACTGGTCTGAACAAAGAATTTAGTTTCTTTTCTATTAACTATTTAGATATTTCCCAGGATGATGTCTTTCCTAATTTAAAGAATCACAGAATCATAGAAGCAGCCCACGTTGGGAGTGACCTCTAAAGAACATCTGGTCCAGCCTGTAGAAAAGGTTGAAATTAAAAAAAAAACAAACAAACAAACTTTTTTCAAAATCTTTAATGAAACAGTATTTCCACATTTGATTCAGAAGCATCTAAGCTTCATTTTGAAAGAACAGGAAAACACTTAAGTTACTAAAAATATAAAAAAAGTTTATTAAGTATGCAACTGTAATCACAGCACAATTAGTATGGCAATACACACACAGTTTTAACATTACAGCAAACAGCAAAAGCAGATTTACATTCCTGCATGTTTTTCTAAACTGCGTTTCATGCAAATGCTTGCCCTGTTCCTGCACTGTTTATTTTGCTCTCTTGCTGAAACTAAAGCACAGAACTGATGCCCTGCCCTGCACTTCCAGTAGTGCCCTATGTGGAGTGCTCAGTTGTATGGCTCAGCCTTTTCCTGCTTCGGGTAATGCACGTGCTTTTCTTTGCCAGGTGGTGTAAAGAATATGAACACTACTGGAACTTGTAACATAGAAGTAGTCTTAAAAGATGTATCTCAGGTTAAGAAAACTTTAGCATATGTTTAATTAGATATTCATGCTCTCTAACTTGCATGTTTCAATATCCATAATAATAGGAGACCTTAATTCAGAACATTTAGCTAATGTGGAGACGCACTTACTGTACAGAGAGCATCTGAGTTTAATGCTCAAGAGGGAAACAGTGCAAAATCTCACCACTGAGCGGCCATATGGGCTTTTATGCAATCTGATACTGCAGGCTGGGAGTGTCTCTGCCTGTAAAGAATTGCATTAATGAGCTCTACTCATTTAGAATTTCCTTGTTTGAAGTGCAGGTTGTAAAGGAAAACAAGCCTTGCTAGTTACCACTTGGCTCTGTATGTCATATGTCCTTTGGATATGTTAACAGAAGCAAGGTACACATTTCTGAATGTTTTTTTACAGTTTTTTCCATATTGGCACATTTAATTTCATATGTTAAAAAACTCAGAGTATCTTTTGAAATGCTTTAATGTTGTTTATTAGCAATGATAACTTTGCAAAGACACTGTGGTTTAGCAAGGTCTTGCTCAGTGAAAAGCATTAAGAGACTGTGATGCCTTTGATCAGCACTTTGCAATTTACTTTGTGTGTGGAGCCCAACTGAGACTAATGGAGTTCCAGAGAAAAATGATAGTGATATTGTTACCTACGGTTGTGGTCACAGAGATACTGCTCCTTTTTCTTATGTGCATAGATTTCTTTGAAGACAAAAGCAGCAGATGTTTGCTCTGCAACTTGCTGATGCTCTCTTTTAGTCCAACTCAAATTATCAACAACCTTTTGTCATGGGGAGTGCTTCAGAGCTGTGGAGTAACCTCGGGCTGCATCAGAATGTTGCCACCATGTTAGTGATTTGTCTGTGATGAAAGATGGATCTGTAAATTGAAGAACAATCATTCCTTGTGACACTACTGGAGAATTTCCTTCCTGAGGAAAAAATTAATCTCTGTATTCACTCATACTCAAAAGTGAGTATTTCCAGTCTATACTACCAGAAAAATCTACATTTTGATTTGAGAGTGAGATTATATTTCCAGAATTTCGTTGCCTTCAGAATAGGATGTAATTTGTTTTATTTTGCTTTGTTTCAGTGTCGGTACATGTGCATTTGCTGTTGGAAATAGTTAACTTTGCATTTTGTTGCTTGGAAAGAAGCATCCAACTGATGTGAACCATGAACCCCTTAGGAAAATTGAAAATACATAGATTCAGAACATCTCAGAACACAAATTAAATATTTACTGTACAGGCTGGATCCCTACTAATGGAGAGTGTCTGAGGTAAGCATGGCATCTCTAATGTACAGTCAATTTGATAACTGAAAGAATGGGCAGCTAATGTAAGGAGACAGTATGGTGAGTATTTTGATTTCAGACAAAAGAAGACTACTGTATGGTAAGTGGACTTCGTAAATGTGAGAATACCTGGCCAGGGAATCCAACCTCACTTTGCTGAAAGAAATTCTGAGAGTACCAGAAGGCAGTGGGATGGACTGCGGTATGCACAGATTGGTTTGCTGATTGGCTAGTTTATTGGCATTTTGGTGGCTGTGCAAGTGGATGTAGAATCAGAGAAATGACCTGGTTTGTAATGCTTGATACATGCAGGCAAAAGTATTCCAAATTTGGCCTTTTGCAATGAGCTGGACAATCCCACAATTTTTAAGACTGGGGGAAAAAACTGTTTCTACTATGGGGATACTGAAAGGGGTATAGTGACCTTGTTGTCATTTGCTAGTACTGTGGGGGAAGCAGTGCAGAGGTCTGTTATCTCAGGGTGTTATTGGAGCAATGGTGTGTGCATTTACCTGCAGTATGGATTCACAGCTACTTAACTAGGCAGTACTACTGTAAATATAAGTACTTCACAGGTAGTTGTATGCTGCACTTAACTTTTAGAAATACCTTTTCAAAAACAGGCGCCTACCATTTAAAGAAATTTGAGTCTTTTGTACCTTTTAAGCATTCAGTGTGAACAAGAACAGACCATGGATAACTGCATGCAGATCCATTCACAGACATGCTATGCTCCGAGATGACAGGAAGACATTCCCTCTATCAGACTCCCAATAGGCACTCTTCCTCTCATTTTGTCGCTTGACATTCCCCGGGTTCCCTCACATAGTTTTGACTGATGGGCAGAAGTTTCCCAATATATTTGAAATTATCTCAAAATAATTTGTTATCACTTCTGAAAATTTGAACATACATGTACATATTAGAACATGGCACATATTAAGAAAACACTGATATAGCATTAACTATTGTGTGACTGATGATTTGACATTAATACACAAATGGTTCCAGTAAATGTCAATGGTTTCTGGAAAACATGGTCTGAGACCTATTAAAGGAGAATATTCAGTGAGTCTCAAGGTAGAAGCCAAAAAAAGAAAGGGCTATAGAGAATATATGCAGACATAAAGATGATGGAGAGAGTCCTACAAGACACAAAACGAAAGGCATGCAAAGATGCCCTAAGTGTTTTTGTGGTCTGGAAGGCAGCCAAAAAGGCATTGATTTATTAAAGAGCAGCATCACATCTTCCTTTTCTCGATGTGATGGTGCCATTAGAGCTCCTTGAGCAGTTGCTGATTTCCTTCAGAATGAGGAACAGAAATTTCAAACAAAACATCAGAATAAGATTCTGAAGCCAGTTATTTCCCAGACTTATACCACTGCCAGACCATCACTTCAGCTGCATACCTGACTGGAGAATTCTGTATGTGAAGTGTCTGCTGGGGATCACACGAGTTCCCTGTTTATTAAGCACGGTGCCTACTTGTGCAAAAAGTACCCTAGCAATTGTGCACGTAGGATTTGCACTCTTCCGTCACGGCGTGGTATACAAAAACCATCTTTAATGAGACAGGTAGTCTAGAAATCGTGAGTCACGAGTTAAAAATGACATACTCAGCTGTTCTGTTAACTGAGTTAACAGTGCTGTTCTTGAAGAGCGGTAATACGCTGGGAGTGACTAGTACCTGTAGCATCTTTTTTCTATCTCTGTAGATACCTGAATTCTCTTATGTCATTTCTTTTCTCTTCCATATTTGCCCTCTGAATGTCCATGTATTTTAGGTTTTTTTCTTTTCCATATTTTTATCCCCCTACAGGGCTTCCCTAAAATAATCACAGAATCATAGAATACCAGGTTGGAAGGGACCTCAAGGATCATCTAGTCCAACCCTTCTTGGCAAAAGCATGGTCTAGACAAGATGGCCCAGCACCCTGTCCAGCTGAATCTTAAAAATGTGCAATGTTGAGGAAGATGCCTCCTATAGCTACTCATTTGTCGTTAACATGTGTGGAGATGGGCAATACCTGCCTTCAACAGGACTTCGTTGTAGAGGCCTTTCTGATATTGTGAAGAAAATGGTGCAGACCCTGGGCAGCCTAATGGCAGGGCTAATTCTGG
Source organism: Caprimulgus europaeus (assembly GCA_907165065.1). The sequence goes on along the minus strand of OU015540.1, from coordinate 14,139,008 downwards.
TGCTCTTCCCAAGAAGACAAGATTTCAGGTGGCAGAGGAGCAGATTTTCACATTTCATGGCTATTGTAACAGTGCTGCTGACATCAGCAGTGCTACTGTTGGCAGCCCCAGATGTAGGAAGAGTACTCTGGCACACGCTGCCCTGTAGGTATGCGTGCCCCTCACCAAATCAAAACCATGGTATCACCAACCCTCAGTTATAAGGCTGTTCTCACCTTGTTAAAAAACAAGTGTGACAAGGAGACAGCGCATGAATTTGTTTTGTCAGGTATATAGTCAGAAATAACAACTGATAGGTTTGCTATGATAGCTTCTATGTGATGGCTTTGCTGAAAGGTAGGCTGGTCTCATGATTTACTGAACTATTGTAAGTAATAAAACTGATCCATTTGTTATCATCCAGTGCATAAAGACTTCAGGATTTAAGGAGCCTGCACTAAATAACAAAGCAATTTATAAACTCATAAACTGAAAATTACAGGGTAGTCCTTAAGTCACTGGTAATAACAACCTTTCATCGTATTAGTGATGATTATCAAATGTAAACCCCTACTCCCATTTTAAAACAAAATCTTACCTTAGGAAAATTGTAATTACTTAAAAATAAAGAAGTCATGGACATAAGTTTGTATTAATTTATTGTGCGAGTGAGGCAAGTTTTATTTATTTATCTGGATGTCATCCCTCCCTCCCACCCCATCAGGTCACTACATCAACTGGTGTGAACTGATTTATGCTTCTGCTAGCAGAAGCATGTTGGCTGATGTTAGTTGAAGAATGGTATTAGTTGGCTGTACTACTAAGTAAAAGATACTATCCAAAGCAAATTCGAGTGTAGTATCTTGAAAAGAGAATCTTCCTGTGTTTCAATAAACAGGTCATAGTTAGTAACAGTTGGTTTCAGATTAGTCTGTCCTAAGGAGGTTATAATTATGTGTCATACTGTGAAAATGGAAATACCCTGTACTGGGTTTAAAAACATGCATTATGATTGCAAGTCTTGTCTGTATTCTCTTGAATCAAATATTTTACGGGCAGTGGCAAGATGATGTTGACTACAGCTAAGCAAGCATTTGCCTGGAGATACTTTGCTGATGATGTAAGTTTCTTTTTCTGCTCAGGAGTATCCCGAGTTATTTAATTCATTCATTCAATTCTGTTCGACCAATGTAAGTTCTCAAGGAACAGACAAATTGAGAGCCACTTGTTACCAGTACTCAGTATTTGATGTCTAGCTTTTGTTCAAGTGTGAATGATTACATGCTGAAACAGAGTTGTGGAGTTTTTTATCTGCATAAGCATAATCTCTAAAATCAAGATGAAGAGTTGCAAAAACACCTGGGCGTTCTCTAGGAGAAGAAAATTGGAGAAATACACTAACATTTCAGAAAATGTAGTTAAAACAATGTTTTCTAATAGCCAGTAAATTCTGATCCCACTGTCCTTGTGTCAGTTTTCTGGGAAAGGATTTTTTAAGCCTTTATTTTCCTTTCACAGACCTTAGTCTAAATAAAGTCAAGTCCATTATCATCCCATAGGTCACACTGTCCCTAATCAGGACTGAAGCTGGAGCCCAGTTATGGCAGCTTAAAAACAGGAGAGTATGTGAGGTTTTCCTGTGGCTGCCAGGGTTTTCCTTGTCAGAACTATTGTCCGAGTCTGTTCTCACTAAAAGCTGTGGAGAAGAAGCAGCGATAAAGCACCATACATTGAAATTATGAACAAGGGATTGAGCTGTTATCAACTGAACAATGATCACTAATCATTTGGCTTAATTATGGTCTGTTAGTTACCATAAGAGTCTTGTAAAGATAGAACATTTGAATGTTGGGAGAAATAAGCAGCTCACTTCATTACAAAACCAGCACAAATTAATTGTACATACCAGACGAAGGGTCAGACCCCTCACGTTTTTTCCCATACCATTGCTATGCTAAGAGAAGGGAGAGCAAGTTCCATATTCCTGGCTCTAAGGGAAACTATCAGCTCTGTAAATGCCATGTCTGTGTCATGGAGTCTAGGACCAGAGAAAGCTCCTATCTGTCTCCATCCCACTTGTCACTCTTTGGCCTATACACTGAACTCAATTCATCACACAGCCAGAAATCCTGACTCAATATTTAAAGTTGTGGTGATGTCTAATGACCAAATTGTTGGCACATTGCTCCTCAGGCATTCCTAGGACAATATTCTGACCTTGCTATACAACAAATGAACACAGAAGCTAATTTCTTGCATCAAAAGCGACAGGTACTAAGGTAACAGCAAAATGGAAAAAAAGTACGCGTGGTGAAAACACAGAATAGTTTATAAACCAACTGAACCCTGCATAAAATTGCACTTCAATTGCTCTTCTACAGCTATGATGAAACTCAAAAAGCAAAAGCCAGAAAAGCAACAACAGCAACAACCGTCTTAAAACTGCAGTAAATTAAGAGCAGACTAAGGGTTTGTTTTGTTACTCTACCTCCTAAACAATTGCAGTTTTTAATTTCATAAATAGCCATGATAGATGAGGCTGTAAGGTGTGAAAATGAAGCACAAGTATTTCTAGATTGCTAAATGTTTCCAATTATTTTTGGTACTCTGTGTAAATTAAGTGAGATTTCAGTGTTGTTGCAGCTCATGTATCATCTGCCTGGTTGGTTTATCTTTTGTTGGTGGAGAAACCTAAGTGAAAAAAAACCAAAACAAAACAGTCCATCGCCAGTAATGCCAGCGTAATCTCTGTCATCGCGTTCCCTCCCTCTTTTATTAAGCATTTTAAAAAAATATTATGGAACCTCTCCCCTCTGGTTTAAATTCTAAAGTACAGAGGCTTTATTTGAAAATATGGACTCATTAAAGTCAATAGAAGTTTTGTCTTTGCAATCTGTGAGTCAAATATATGATTTCAATATCCTTCTATATGTTTATATACCACCTAGCAAAATGGAGATTATACCATGTAGCGCTGGCATTAATTTTCTTGCAGTTCCTAGGAATTTTATAGGCCCTGCAAGATGAGAAACTTAGCCTGCATTTTCTTATCTTCCAATGCAGGAAGAAGCAATATTGATGCTGTTTCCAATCTTCTGTGTCATTAATAAATATGCCAAGATATGTCTATGAATTATGCCCCTTTAATAAGGTAATGGGACTCCTAGAATCTGGAGCTAGATTTCTTTTAATTCTGAGTTGTTTAGGTGCCAATAAGAATGTGCTGATCATATATATAACTGATTTTGATTAATTATGATTACATAATTCATTGTTTCATTTTTGCTGTTATCAACTATTTTTTTTATCTACCCCTAATATCTCACCAATCCTTTGTGATTCCATAGGCAAAATTATTTGATACTCTGATTTATTCTAAGAGTTAAGGCTCTGGTATGAGCTGGTACAGAAATGCCATACTCTGAAACTAAAATACATGTCAGTGCCCCTATAGAAGAGGCTTGTATGAATGTCTTTGGTAGCATCAGAGGAAACGGGCCATCATTTCAGAGCAAATAGCATATACTCATATTTGGAACAGAATTTGATTGCCTGTTATTTAAAAGAACTGCAAGAGTCTCATTGATTTCAGTAGCCTTTGACCTGAACCCAGTGTCAACTCTCTTGGACCAGCCTTTGTTAAAATCATCGTGGTCAGTACCTGCTGGTTTTTTTGGTGCTGCTTGCAAGTCCACGATATATAAGCACTACCCTTAGCAAACAGGGTTTGGTTTAAACTTTAGTCAGAGGTGCAAAAACCAGAGGAATGTACCTGTTTTCAATCTTCTTTTTATCTGTGTTTTTCGACCTGTGCAAAAACTAGAGATGATCTAATGAATAAAGCATTTAATAAGAGCTGAGCTGAAAATAAAACACTTGAAATGAATGGTTTTGTGTAGCAGCATTAGAAATTGTTCCACTTGTTTGAAGGAATAAGATATGAAGAATTGATTGAATAACCAATTTAATAATGAAGAGAATTTAGAATACATAAAGATTGGTTGAGAGCCTTGGGATACAATTCAGTAAAGTTTTATATGCTGCCTAGGCTCAAAAACAGGGAAATTTTTATATAAAAGTGAGTTATAGGCAATAGCTGTGCTCAATCTTTTATCATATTAATAAAATCTTTAACCAGTCTTTGAAAATTGTAAAGCCTCGTGTGTTCCGTTCAGATGCACAGATCAGAAAGAACTGCTGGCTGGCAGATGTGCAGATACATTATCAGAAAATGTATTTTCAGCTTAACCAGTATAATCTAATTCATTCTAACATGATATTTCAAGTTTATTATAGTGTAATTGAATACAGAAGAACACAGTGCAGTATATGGTAGACAAAATAAGGTGAAAGTGTACAGCTTAAAGGTGAGCAGGTTAGGCCTGTTAGATTGCTGAATGTTGGTGGTTAAATTGGCAGATGATTTAACCTAAAACAGTAAACAAAAGGCTGTTTTCCTTTTGAAGACTACCTTTGTGAAGTAAGTGGCTTTACTTTATGAAGTAGCACTAAACTTATTTAAAATTATATGGTCCTTGCACATTACTGTAGAAGTTATTCCTTCAGCACTTGGTATATTAAATCTTTCTCTTCTGCTTCCACCAAAACAGGCAACAACCTTTTACCTGGACATAGTATTTAGTAAATCAAACTTATATAGCTCCATGTGTGTATATATGTATAACGTATCGGTTGATCTGTATGAACCTCTATATAAATTTTAGAATTAAGTGCCACATGAATTCATTGTTCAATTTTTCTATGTTAAATCAGCTTTCAAATGTTAGTGGTAGAGCAGTTGTTTTTATTTTGAATTCGTCCCAGTGGCAGGAGTCTTTAAGACTCTCCTGATTACCATTTTTTTTAATGGTATGGATTTTAGTTTGCTCCCCCCAATCCTGCTTTGCTGTTATGTCTCCTGTTATAGGCTGTTTCAGCAGGTGCCTATCCATTTGCCACCTGCCCTGGTGCAGTGAATGATTATGCAATTTAGTTAATGCATTTTAATTATTTAGGTGACATTTTACCTTGTATGGTTAGGCTGAATATGTAAATTGACTGGAGTCTTTAGTTAAAAAGCATGATAATTTTTTGTCTGAAGTGCACGGCCTGTGACCAAAGATAATGAATAAGTAATCAAACAAAAATAAAATAAAAGTTCTGTTTAGTTTAATTTCCATGGCTGTTTTTATACCTCTTCTTTTTATTTATTCACTGACTTACAATCGCTATGTATATGCTATAGCAGCTGATACACTTAGCGGACAGACTGTGTTTGTAGGTTTCTACAATACCTAACGTGTATTATAGTAACAGCATGATACGCTGCTAGTTCACAAGGTCAGGGATGATTTTCAAGACCAATACTAAGCCTAAGAATTGACCAAGGCTTGCGTCCTTTACACTGTAAAATTGTTTCTTACCTGAGGATGCTGTTGATCAATTTACTAAATATATTTTGTGTTACAATGAGGCAGGTTAAATGAGTTAAAAATAATTCCTTATAGCAAATGATAAAAGTTCAAGCTGCAATCAGAAAACCCCCCCAACTCCCTTGCATACTCATTCATTTGCATAAAGTACCTTCATCTTAAAAAACCAATACTAACAAAGCCAGTTCTCTTTATTAGCCTTTGTTAAATATACGAATCACTATTCTTTCTAATTTTTATTTTAAAATATTTTTTTTCAGCAAGAAAAAAAACCCTACCAAAAAAAAAAAAAAATTGGCACAAACATTTTTACTATTGTCTGATTTACTGTTTGTGTTTCCCTGTTCCTCATATTGCAGCTATCTCCCAGCAGTACTAACAGCAGCAGCAATAACACCATGAAGTCAGTAGATGGCTGTAGAAAAGTATGTAGAACACTCTTCTGTTAGAGTAATAAGATTGGGAAAGGCCTTGACCTGACTGGATGCGGCTTTTATCTGAAGTACATTTAAAGAGATAAAGGAGAAGCAGGGTGCAGTACATGTTCCTTTCTTTTCTGTAGGAGCTTTGCTTTGAGTTTAAAAATTTCTCAAATGCAGGATTTGTGAACTGGGTCCTTTAGCAAGGAGAGGTAATGGCTTTAGTGCCACTGGAGTCACCTGCTATTCTCATCAGAGAATAGCAGGTGACTCTTTCCCCCCCCATGCCCCCCTCCCCCTTTACGTCTTAGAAATCCTCCTATAAATTCCTACAGAGGGGGCGTCTGTAGATCCCATAATAACAATCAAGAAGTGGTATATTCCCATTTATTTATTTATTATTACTATTTTTTCTTTTTTTTGCTCTCTCTCCAATGTAGTTGGCTGCCTTTAGTGCACGGACCTGCTCATTAAATAGATACACCAAGAATTGTTACCTAAGCAAGTCTGACAGTAAAGAAAGGACAGACTGAGTTAGGGAGAAAAAGGGAAGAAAAGACAGCCTGAAGCAAGTCACTTCACAGGCAGAAAGAGCCACTGAACGAATGCTCTTCTCATAAACAAACCAAAAAAAATACCTTGTGTAAGAAAAGAAGAGAACTGTGAGGACTTGACAGAAAAAGGCAAGATTTTCTACCCACTGTTTTCAGTTTTCCTTCCAGACATACTTGGTGAAGTAAGGAGACTTCTGTTTGCTGACAGAGCCCTTGATTTCTTTCAAGATGATGATGTATTTGTGGGTAGGTAGTGTCTATGTCAATCTTTTATTAATAAATTGACTTTGGGACTGTAGATTTTAGCCTATAGTTACAGCATGTTTTCTAATATGTAAAGGTGTGTATACTGCAGGATAGCTTAGCGTAGCTAGCGTACAGTACATGTGCTTGCATTTCCAATGGGAGTTTAAACAAACTGGTTCATTAACATTAAGCTGCAATTTATTTTCAGGGTTTGCAGGATGTGGCATAGTGCACTGCTTTCTTTTTATTGCCCTAGAAAATGCTACAATTGTATCTGTAAGATGCACTGTGTGGTTCAGTCATGAAAGGAATGCTGCATCACTTTGGCTGTTCAGAATTTGCTTTCTTTGTAAGAAATGAAACAATGTGATTACAACTTCTAATTTGTGTTAGTTGACCTAGCTGTGTTTATGTTAGTTGTCACAGTCTGTCTTGGCTTTTGAAGTTTCTGGTAGTTGACAACCGCAGATAAAGAAATAGATGAAATGTACTTATTCCTGTGATTTTTATATTCAGCACTGTTCAGATTCCTTGCAGCAGCAAAATCTGCTTGCCTTAAAAATAACGTTGTGCTGTGACATGTATATTGTGAATCAGTGAAACTATTAACCTGTTAATTCATCCAGGGTTAGATATGAAACATTTTTTCTTAAAATTACAACAACAAAAAACCCCATAAAAAACCCCCACAAATAAATCAGTGAACGAATATGCATACTTGAAAAGCATTTCTGTGTTCCACTTCAAAGCCTTCTGGGGAAATATTTTAAACTAATCTCATTTGACAATCAATTTATTTATTTAATTGAAATATATGTAAAAATAGACAGGTTTGCAGCTAATCTGGGCTACCTCTGCAAAACAGGCTGCATATGAGCAACATTTAAGTTTTAAGAGATGCTCTCAGTAAATCACTACTGCTCTTTTAAATTGCTTGTAGTTTATGCTGTAAATCTCCCTTTATGGTTCCTTCTAATTTCTGTTGACCCTCCAATGTATTGCAGTAACTTTTGTCATCTTTGCAAAAGGCTCTGTATGCAGACTTGTAAGTTTCTTGTTTCAGTTCTTTGACCTGTGCTATCATTTCAGGAGCTCACCAATCACTGAGCCTTATGATTTTGTCTTTTTTTTTTCCTGTTCTGTAGTACAAATCTCTTTAATTTTCACAAGCAAGTATATATGCATTTAACAGCAACCCCAATTTCTTATTTTTAACCCTTACCAGGATAGTTTATTAAAGCCGTATTTTTGCTAATGCGAGGATTAATTTCATTCTATTTTTGGATTAATAGATCACTTAACTGCCGTAGTCTGTTTTTCATTCAACATTCCTGTATTCTGCTGTTGTAGTTAACATCATCCAAAAGAGATACACAATAAATATCTGAGGATAAATATTTTTTCTGACATGCACAGAAAGGTGAAAGGACATGTATTATTCTATTTCTTTGTGGCACTATCTCAAAAGGTTTAGAAGCTAGGGACTCTTTCCCACCCACCCAAGCCTATGGATCTTTTTAATTGAAAGACTTAATGAAATACATTTTCTTATTGGTAGCTATGCAGATTTCTATTCTCTTCAGTGTGTTGTATTTTATATTATGAACTTTTCTAGTTATCTTTTTAGACACACACACCCACACATATATATATGCTTTAAGCAAAAAATACAGTAATAAGCAGTTTCTGGTGGTACCAGTCCTCATTTCCAGAGCTTCCAGTAATTAGTATTTGACACTAAAAGTCTATTCCTTCCATTTTTATTTTACCCATTTTACTTATATTTAATGATGTCTCATTTCGGGTGTTTTGTTTTGTCTTATTATCAGAATTAATTAAACAGGAAAATTCCTGTCTCTTTTTTGGCGTTACTACACCTAGGTATGAAGCATTCTTCCCATTTTTAATTTAACTTTTGTAGTCTAAATGATTTTAATAAAATCTCAAAATAAGATTAGTAGGAAGAAGCAGAGACAACTTTTTTTTTTTTAATTGTAGCAGAACAGTATTACTTTCTTTTGTTCTGGAAATAGAGAGTTGTATTCACAGGAAACTTATTTCCGAAATTGTATGATTTTTAAACTCTGTGTAAATTAAGTGCATTTGTTTATGTACCTGAACATAAAAGATGCAATATGTAAACGAGGGGCTTTTAATATATGCAGGTGCAATGCATAAACTCACAGCAGCATTTGAAATGCTTTCTCCTGGCACCACATCAATATTTTATATAATTATATAAAAGCTCCTCAGCAATATTATTAAAATTTAAAGTAGCCAACTTTTGTGAAAATGTAATCTTCCCTTTTATTAAAAGGTATAAAATAAATTTATTTTTTTTCATTAACAGAGATTTTTTTCATACTATTCACACCTTTATATATAAGGCACTCCTTTATATACCTGTTGTTTTATTCTATGTACAATGTAGAAATATTTTTCAATATTGACAAAGAAAAAGAAAATTGCAGTTTTATTGTATTTTATCATGTCTTACCAACTAGTATCCTGTAACAGGTGTGTTGTTTGGTTTTTTTTTAATTCTACTGCTCCTGATGTCAAGTTCCTTTTATGGCAAGCAAACTGTGAACATGTTGAGCTAACCAAATCAAAACATTCTGTACACATGCAGTGTGCAGCCAGTAATTCAGTCTGTTGAATGGAACAGTCCTGATTATTTGTTGTTTTTAAATACTTATTTCAGGATTTCAGAAAGTAAAGAAAGATTTTAGTATTGTTAACCCTGTCAAAGGAAATCAATATTTGTTGACAGCCAAAGCAATTTAATGCTTATACTCTCCTGCTCCCCTAGGAAAAGGAGAACTTTTTTTGGTCTGGTACTTTTACATACAGACACCTGTGCTGTAGGAATCAGAATTTATCAATATTCGATTTCATATTGAGCAATAAACTTTGAGGACTTTAAAGTATTACTGATTTAGGGACTACAGCTAAATCCAGAAGTCAGAAGGACCTACATTCTCTCTATCTCTCAAGGGTATAGACCCTTTTATATCCTGATCCTGCTGCAGTACAATACACCTTTCTCTCCAACACAAGATTGTTGCAGTGATGACGCAAGGTGTTCTTCATCACTGCAGATTATCATTCACATTTTATCGTGCACCTCACCTCCCAAAAGATGTTGCGATTTTCCCAGAATATAACAAGTGATTTTATTTTTTTTTATTTTATTTTTTTTATTTTTCAGTTAGAGGGCTGTAAAGTTTCTGACCTCTGCCTACCTTGGAAACAGAGGCATAACTATCAGTGGGTGAAATGAATGTTGACGGTTGAAAGCTGAGACTGCTCAGAATCTTTCATAGAACCCACGCCTTTCCAGACCTTCTCTTTTGCTATAGTATTCCTCCTGTTCTTTTTCATATTTTGAAAAACAAGCATAGTTTGTCTACTTGACAGCACAAGCAACTGCTTCTTTCACAAGCAAACAGTTCCATGATCCCTTGTTTTCCATTTGGTAGTTCAGACTGGACTATTTTGAGTTCTCGTAGACCTCATGTTCAATTTATATAATCTGAGCCAGAAGATGTGTTAAAAGTTACTGCATCTCATTAGAAATTAGTCATATGCAACTAAATATTTTTGTAAGAAAAATTGTAACTAAATCATTGGTAAATGAAGTTTTAAATACACAAATTATTGTGTTTCCATCCTTTGTTACATGCTATGAAAACGCTGAACTAAAATTACCTTAATATACCATAATAAAATTTTATAAACATCTAATTAATATCTGTTTAGTCAAAGATATGCTTCATCCCTGTTAGTCTGCTGTTCTTTTTGATAACAGGGAATGAGTTTTCAGAAATTCTGTATATATTTAGCAGAGATTTTCAGTAGCAGCTTCAGAAAAATACTTGATCGAATAAGGCAGAAAGCATGTCAGCAAATGAAATTTGGGTTTGCCCAAAACAATAGTAGGCAGATACAGAGGAACAAACTGAAAAAGTGTATATGCAATAGCAACAAGATAATTTCTTCTGGCAACAGAACATTGTTTTGACAGCTCTGAAGAATAAAGCTTTTGCTTCCAATAGAGAGAACAGTGTGTTGCACTTGCCTGCATTAGCAAAACATACCTCAGATGAACATTCGGGGAGAAGACTGGAGGAACAGAGAGTAACAGAAAGACTGTACCCGAAATTTAATCTGGATACATGTTTAGGAGTTTAAACTACTTTATGGTAGCATTTCTGGTGCTTTTGTCAGTTAGCTTCTCCTGTTTACATACATCTTAATATACATACAGGAGTGTGTCAGCTCACATATTGAGAGGCAGATGGTATTTCATTCAGCTGAACAAAAGTCTTACTGGTTCTTAGGCACTACAAGGCAAATAAATGCAGGCACAGAGGGCGCCTTTCTCATGAATTAGGGAAGTGTGTAATTTTAAACGTAGCCTCTGCTCTTTGTGTACTAAGTGCTACAGGACAAGTCTGTAAGTGAAGCAATACAAAGGCTTTTTATCTAAAGGAAATGAGAATCCTAAATGGATGTGAAGATTAGTAAGAAGACAAAATAAAGAAACAAAATCAGGTTTTTTAAAATTGGAGTAAGGAGCTAGAATTTGGGCAATACACAATTATTCTCCTATTTTTTGAGTAACTTACCATGTATTTTGCAGCACTGACATTGTGTGCATTAATCAAAGCATTTTCCTCTTAAATGAGGGCTTCCCAGTAACATCACAGACTAAGACAAAAATGCAATACTCGATGCGTTTAAAGAGTTACAGACAGTTGAGATACAATATGAAATAAACTGAAAGACTACATAAGTATGGTGAAAACGTTGTCAGAGGAACACTTCAGCCATATAGATTCTGTTGCATAGAATTATTGCGTAATCAAAATATTTAGATCCTTTTAGTTAAGAAAAATCAAACATATTAGCTGAAAAGCTGCAGGTACCTTCAGAGCCAAAATGATACTCATGCTGCTTTCCACTGAGACCTTGAATAAAACATGTAGCTTCATACTCTATGTCTGACTGCCTGACCGCTGATGTTGAATAAATATGTACCTTTTTTATTAACACAGAAAAATACAAAATGATTTAATAATAGAGTATGCTGATATGAATATTAAGGCTCTTCAAGGGTATCTGACTGAATAAAACTGAATAATGAAGTATTACAATTTATAAATCTGTAATCCTGATAGCTGAAATGAAAGGACTGATGGAGAAGTTGAATGAAAATGGGGTTACAATTAGTTAAGGTGGAATCAAAGACAATTCTCAGTAGGTTATCTTTTTGTATCTGTTCATATACACACATAAGTTGGTTTAAAATAATATATATAATAATTCATTTTGGAATGGTAAGCTAAAAATTACAGTAACATGCAAAGCATAAAAAGATTCTGAAAAATAATTTCTTTTAATATGAAGGAGAGAGATGAAATAGAAGAGAAAGGTAATTTCAGGTTAGAATATTTGACAGCAACATTTTTTTCATCCAGTATATTCGGACTTGAAGGGGTTTTTTGACCTGCTACAGTATTTTGTAAAACAACATTCTGTTATTTATACAGGATAACAATGTGAACAAGAGAACAAAATCAGTATTATGCTCCATTATATCCAGTGTTGCATAATGGTGGCTTAAGCAAGCAAAGCAGTTTCGGTTAGACATGTATACATGTAAGTGCTAATATGTAATGAAACTGAGTTTAAATAGGATATTAAGAATGTATGTACTGTTATCCTTTCATCGGAATCTGTGCATTTTGTGTAAAGCTATATGATAGACTTACTCTGTTCTTTTCTGAAGTTGCATTATATACTCTGTCTACTGTAATTACTGAACCCATTTCCTCCCCTTTAGCAAGAAGTTACATTTGCTCAATTAACCTGATCTTCTTCTTGTCCCTGTTAATAGCATTGGTTTCCATCACAGCTGTGAATGAACTGTCTTTTTATCAGTCCAGGGATGTTTATGCAAGGACTGTGTGAGATGTGGCTGGGTGAGCAGGCTAGAGTTCTCTTATCCTCCTATGATTATCTCTAAGTGGAAATCCTGCCTAAATACCATTTTTGTGACAATCTGGGCAGTTTGTATGCTACTACATCTACAAATGTAGAATCTAAACTGCTGTTTGAATGGTCTCGGTTTGTGAGTCGGAAGGATGAGCAAGTACTGAAGACTTTTCTGAGCAGTTGAAAAACCATGATCATGTCTTAATTTCTTGACTGGTTGCTTTTGGGTATTTATTCCAGGGAAGTATGCCTGTTTGAGAAGCTGAACAAGACTGTGATAGTCCCTAAACCAAGATTTTGCTTATGGTTTCTCACTTGTATGTGTAAATGCCAGTAGATGTGATTTGCCTTATATAACTAGTTTGACTGTCTCACAGTTTAATCAACAGGGGATGTTTAGTAATGGAAGTCGAGTTATCTGTTCACATCTTTATTAGATCTTGATCTTATTTTTCTGTCTTTCCATATTGGCTTCCTGTTTCCCTTCTGTTCCTGGATTGATATTCCTTTCTTGCCAGATAGATGAATCTGTGTTTAGCTCCTTCTGATAGCATAGTATGGAAATACACGTTACTGCAAATCCAATGACTGCTTCTCACATATGGATATAATACACTATATATTATTTTCCCTCCAAAATTATAACTGTGTCATGAGTTGGCCCCAGCTAGCAGCCAAACTCCCACTCATCTGCTCACTCGCTCCCTGCCTCGGTGGTACAGGGAGGGAGGAGAGAATAAGGAAGAACACGAGTGAGAAAGCTCATATGTCAGCATAAAGACAGGGCGATCCAGTACTGATTACTGTCACAGACAAAACAGACTTGCCTTCAAGGAAATGGAATTATTTGTTGCAGGTTATAATTTCCGCCAATTAAATTTGCCAGTTTAATTTCTGATTCAGGTAGTTGGAAACAGAAACAACAACCCCTCTTGTTATCACAAGTTAAACTTGCTTCCGTGAGGCAATGGGTGGCACGGAGGGATTGCTGTCAGGATACAGCAGTTTCTCTCTGCAGCTCCTTCCTTCTCAGTCTTGTTGTGCTCCAGCCTTGGCTCCTCCATGGGCTGCAGTCCCCTTGAGGGGACTGTTTGCTCTGCCATCGAGCGCTGCCTCCTTCTCTGACCTGGGCATTTCCTCTGCTGTTTCTCATTTTGTTTCCTGCTCATCTCCCCTTCCAACATTTCTGCACTTTCTTTACATATGTTTTCACAGCTGCACCACCAGACTGGCCGATGGGCTTGGCTGTGGCCTGCGATGGGTTCATTCCCAAGCCATCTGGAAACAGCTGTGTTCTGCACAGGGCAGCCCCCGTTCTCCTCCCAGAGAGGCCGCCCTGGCAGTCCCCTAACTACCAAAACCTTGCCACCTACACCCGGTACAGATTTTAAGTCAGCTAAACATGTTAGGCTAAGTCTGATTATTGACATTTCAAGTTTTCGTCAGAGATTGTCCTGTTTGCCTTTGCTGACTATCTTGGCCTTTTATTTAATAAGTAGCATTTTGTAAATTCAATGTTTTAGTTGTATATATAATACAGTGAAGGACTCCTTTTATAGAGGAAAAGCTGATATATATATTTGAATTTTACTTTTCAGTTAGCTTCTCCTCAAATATAATTACAGGAATTCAAGAAAGAATAAAATGTGACAACATATTTATGAATCACGAGATTTAACAGAGACTGAAGTAGATCTTATTATTGATGTGCTTACTGCTTCATTAAATTCCCCTTAAGGTTTGCAGCATGGATATGGATCATTTGCAATAATAATTATGCAGTGATCGATTGATTGTGTCTGACATTGTACTTGTCACCTTGAAATGCAAAAACCATTCATTTTCGACTGTGAACATTTTTCTCTAATGTTAGGCACCAGCATGCAATGCTTTATTTTATAGAGGAGTTCATTTTATAAAGTTGGGAACTTAACATTAACCTTTACCTAAAAATGAAGTATCACTTGTCATTTTACAAAAATGAAACTTGCTCAACCAGCAGTGTTTTGAGATTAGAAAACACAGACAAATTTCAAAAAGATTCTTCAAATTAGAATGTATGAATTTAAATTTATTCCTGCACATGTGTTATGAACATTAGTTTTGCGATAGGTCTGTGTTTGAGATACAGCGTAATGAGCACATTTGATAAAATTTCAAGCTTGAGATCTCTGCTTTTAAAACTGTTCTATGTTCTTTGGAAAGTCTGTCTCACTTTCTCACCAAGACTTTGATTCATGGCAGTATTAGTTAATAGAAAAAAATCAGTATAAAGTGCTTTTAACTTTAGCCATTCTTTGAGTTAAAGATTGTACATTTCATGTTTTGAGTGGTGTAATCATGACAATTTAATTTTCCTTTTATTAAGAATGTTTGTAGTAATGAATGAAACACTATTCTTTTCTTGCTTGTTTGGGCTTTCAGAATTTTGAACAAAATGTTTCTATTGAAGTTCCAGTGAAAAGGCCAGTTAGTGGCTGCAGCTAAAGTGCATCTATGCTTTCTAAACTAACTTAGAAACAACAGTCAAAGGAAAGGCATTTGTAGGTACTTGGAGCTTTTGCTGAGTATCTATTGTTATGGAATAAGCAGTGAAGACCAGAGCTATGTTTGGTGAGATGTGATTTGATTCAAAAGTAAAAGTCATATTGGGATTATATCAGACCAAATATTTATAATTACTTTTATTTGAGATTTGCACTTTTATTCAAAGGTCTATTTTTTGAGGTTTTGTTTGTTTTAATCAGTATTTTGAAAACATACATATATTTAATTCAAAAAGCAAATTTAAAAATTGTTCACAGTCTTTATGGTGAAATGTTCTGCGTAGATGATTCTTCTTCTCCAAGGGTGGCCATAGGTAAGTGTATATATTTGAATACGGAAATATTTAATATGTTGGTGCTCATACAATCAAATCTGAAGAGTAACTGCAGTGGTAAGGCTGGTAATAATAAAGTGGCAAAGCTAATTGTACAGTTGGTTTCAAAATTAGCAACCTGTGTAGTTTTTACCACAGCATGAATACTGAGTAAAACTTTAAAAACTGCTGTAAAAACTGTGACATAAGCAAAAAATTGCAAAATTTTTAAAAGCAAGTTTTTTATCAGCACACACGTAAGATAACTGAAATAACTAATTCGAAAGAAAAGCCTGTTACTGACTGTGCCTTACTGTTTTCAGCAGTTGCACTATTTTAGCTTGCAAGTTTTCAGAAAATATCCTAAGTTAATGGTATTAAGTTCTAGAAGAACCAAACTGCACCATGTGAGAACATAGCCAATATATCACATTTTTCTGAATTAAGTTGTAACTGTCATATATTACTTTATCCTTTTCAGATATTTGATTCTGATGTCAACCTACATAGCCATGACAAACTCCTAATTTTTACACTTTTTTACATACCTCTCATGTTCATTTTCCAGTGGAAGTGTTGAGAAAATGGAGGGAGGTAACTTCCTTTTGTGAAGTAACAGTCACAAAGGCCATGATTGTTTTTCCATTGTACTGCATGCTCCAATCTTGGTTGTGATGTCCAGTGAATACTACATCCCAATAACAACAGAAACAATGTAGGAAGAAGGATAAAACAAGATGTCTCACTGAAAGGGAAAGAAAATGAAGAAGAGAGAGGTCAAGAGACTGAGAGGGGAGCAGTACATTTAAGATCAGAACAGTAAATGCCCTTTTGAATTAAACGTGAAGAAATCATGTCCTCCTGACATCACTGAGGTTCCACTCTTAAAGCAATTCACAAGGTGAACTTAATTTTTTGTCTTCATGTATTTCAAACTGTATTTACTGCCACAGCATCTGAGGGCAGCATGAAACACGCAACAATGAGAAACTTGAGATCTTTGAGTACTTGTTTCTACCTAGAGTAACTTGGTAATGATGCCAATAATAATGTCCTTCCTTTGCTGTGCTTTGGTTGACACGTGTAGATGTCTAAGGCACCACCCTCTCAAATAGGAAAAATTAATTCCAGAAAAAAAGCATTGGTAAAAAACCCTTAGCTTTTTAGGGTGATTGTGGCTGAAGGGCAATTAAAAATTTTCTTTAGAGAAGGGTCTCATTTACCCTCCTGGTATGACTTTACCTGCATTTCTTTCAATTGAATGGCTAAGAGTCAGACTATTTTTGTTGCATTTTATTTTTGCGACAGAATGGTAATTATATGTGGTAATTGGTCTTCAAAGCATAAGAACAGCTATGTTACTTCAGAAGTATTCAGACACTTGGGGATATGTGTATCGACTTCCTTCCCTACCACTTCACAGCGTGTGACTTCCACATCTCTCCACAGTCTACATGCGTTAGCAAATCTCTTATTTTGTTCTGTGTTCACTGTTGTTAATACGCATTAAGATATTTAAAATCTGAAAATTAAAAAAAGGAAATATAGGTGGCAACTGCTCGTTCATCAAGAGGGGCAGAGCCTATTTGTTTTATTAATAAAAACCTTCAGTACCTTGTGCTATAGATGACGTGGTTGGATCATTTTCTTACAGCATTACCTGTTTATATTAACATCATTTGGATATTCACATTAGAACCATATTAGAGCTAAATATACCCAGGAAAGAATCTCACACAGCAGTGACGTAACCATGCATTATCAAAAAGAGGTGTTATGTCAGAAAAGACATCAGTAAGTTCTAGTCTGGTAACAGCTTTGATTACTCTATGGGCAACAACAGAATATTAATAATAATAGGATGCAAATTTTGATTTCTATATTGGATAATTCCTCCCAATAGCTAGGACGAGTTTACTCTCAAGCAAGAGAAGAAAACTGATATAACAGGAATACAAAATTACAAACACTATAGGAAAAAATATGATAGAGACAAATTAAGAATGTAGAATTAAGACTAGGAAGATAATTTAATAATATGTACAGACCTAACATTTCCTTCTACCACTCACGTGCATGTAAGGAATCCTGTAGTATGATGTGGTGACATATGTTATTGGCATTTATAAAAGATCTGTGTGCACTTCTGTTACTTGTTATTTACTAATAATTTGTTTAGCATTTGTTACTCTTATTTTAGAAGGTTATCATATGCTATTGATGCAAAACTACACAGATAACAATCCTGCTTTAAGTTAATATATGGATTTTCACAGCCTGTGAACAAATTCTTAATTTAAATTGGTTTGTAAAAAGCAATTATAAACAGACAAGTAAAATTTATCTTTTAGTTATAAAACACATGCAAGTGAGCCACATGTCTAATTGTAATCTTTCCTGCGGAAGAGCAAGCCTGTTCATGTCTTATTCATTTCTCCGTGTCCAATGGAATATTTACTCATGTTTTGCAACAGCATTTTTTTTACTCACTGAAGATTTTCATGACACTACTGAAGTAATATGACGACTTCAGTCATCTTTTAAGTGAAGTGACTCTAATTTATATTGGAGGTATGTCTTGTTAGGGAACAAACTGAATAATGTTATCGCAGTCAAATAGGCTAAATATGACCAAGGAGTCTTGTTTCTGTTTTTCTACGATGCAAATTAATTAGCTGGCTAAATATTTTAGCTCAGGTTCCCCTATAGAGCTTCATGTCTTTAGAGCTAGCATGTCTTTTCAGTCATTTTACACTGACTTAGTTCAATTCAAAACCACCATTTCCCACATCAAGACAGGTCTGTAGGATGATTCTGTACCACACTATTGACTCTGTTATTGCTAGTTATTGAGTGACTTGAACGGTATTTGAAAATGTATCATCAAAAGTAGTAGTAGTGAGGAGAGAATTAATAAATGATTCATGGAGAGATGATATGGTTCTGTCTTGATATTCATGGGATGAGTTGTTTTGTATACAATTTGCTGTATGGGAATCTTGCTATCATATAGATTTTATACCCGTTCATAACTCAGTTAATTTGGAACTGTTTCATGTGAATACCATCATGCTGTTACTCATCAGATGAGTTCCTCTTTGACAGAATAGTCTCTAAACAGTAAACTGTATCGGAATGTAATTGGGACAACTATAGGAATTACAGCTGTTTTGCTCAATAGTTTTAGTTTATTGCTGAATTATGATTATGTATTGGAAAAATTACTGGACCGTATGAATAGCCAAGGAGTGGTAGTATAGGCTTGAGTGAGAAGAATGATTTCTTAGGGTCACATGAATGGAGTAGAATATGACTTACTATGTTGTTTTCACAATTGATCATTTACTGTGAATTGATCATTTTTGAAAACAAATGTGTGGCTGCCCTAAACAGATATAATGTGTTAGTCAAAATATACTTGTGTGACATAGGAGGAGCTGCCTCTTGGACACTCCATTTGGAAATCACATTAGAAGAAACTTACTATTGATTCCTTTAAATCCCTCTCATGCCCCATCGCCTTCCCAGGTATCGAGGTGAGGGTGACCAGCCTGTAGTTGTCTGGGTCCTTCTTCTTGCCCTTTTTGAAGACAGGAGTCCCATTTGCTTTGCTCCAGTCTTCAGGCACCTCCCCCGCTTGTCACAGTTGTTCAAAGGTTGTAGAGAATGGCCTTGCAATGACATCATCTAGCTCCTTCAGCAGGTGTGACTGCGTCCCATCAGGGCCCATGGACTTATGTATGTCCAGTTTGCTTAAGCATTGTCTAACCTGATCCTCTTCCACCAAGGTTGTGTCTTCCTTGCTCCAGGCCTTCCCTGCAGCTTCCAGTGCCTGGGGTTCCTGAGGACTGGTCTGACTAGTGAAGAAGCCATTCAGTACCTCAGCCTCCTCCATGTGCTGTGTCACCAGGTCCCTGCCCCATTCAGCTGTGGGCCCAAGCCTTCCCTAGTCTTCCTTTTGCCACTTAAGTTCTTACAGAAGCCCTTCTTGTTGCCTTTGACTTCCCATCCCTTGCCAGGTTCATCTCCAGGTGGGCTTTGTCTTTCCTAATCATCTCTCTGCATGCCTGGAGAGTGCCTCTGGATTATTCCCAGGTTACCAGTCTCTGCTCCCCACCTTCTTTATACTTCCTTTTTGTGCTTGAATTTTGCCAGGAGATGCGTGCTGATCCATAAAGGTCTCTTGGCATTTTTGCATGACTCCCTGCACATTGGGACGGGCCACTCATGAGCTTGGAAGAGGTGGTTCTTGAACCAGCTTTCTTGGGCCTCTCCTTCCTCCAGGGCCTATTCCATGGGACTCTTCCAAGCAGAACGTTCTTTGAAAGAGGACAAAGTCTGCTCTCCTGAAGTCCAGGATGGTTTTTATCCTGCTCTCTCTTAGGATCCTGAACTCCACCATCTCTCCCAGCCTCATGGGGAGGCCCCAGGTGCTTCCTGCATCCTGGGACTTTGAGGGCTGCATCTACCATCCAAAATTTTCTGGGTTGGAGACTCTGCCCTGGCAGTGACAGCAGCTCCAACACCTTTTGGGTATGGCCTGTGGCATATCCTATCTGAGAATCTCAAGGCCAGACTGAACTCAGATGAGGATGCCATCTTTGTGACCCTCTGTGCTAATTGCTGCCATTTGTTGGCTCCTGTGTAAGTTGTCCTGTCTTACTAATGCAAAAAAGGTACGTATTTTTAATATAATCTGCCTCTGGGGTTAAATTCATGCTGTGACGCATGTCTGAATAAATTTTGTATGCCATAAATGATTCAAGAGATGATTTTTAAAATATTTTCCCATTCTGTTGTTGACATTCTATTCTTGGTTTCTTGCACTGGAGAATGGTCAACTTGCACAACAAGGACCTGCATTCTGAATTATTGTGTAAAAAAAAGTACAAAGTACACTAGATATATGATCAGTGATCACCTGCTCACATTCTATCTCTAGTTCCATTTATATAACACAAAGAGGAGCACCAAATTAAGGTTTCTGAAATACCTGTATTTTTTTTTTCTCCTGAGTCCCTTTATTGTCTAGTATTTCAAGCTATTAAATAGCAAAGCTTGTTGATAATTGAAACTTGTTTTTTTAACGGGTTGCTGTGGTTTTCCAGTGACACTTTGCCATGTTTTGAAATGCTGTTCAAAAGAGATGCAAACAGCAAAAGGAAATAAAAATAAATTAAAGTTACATTAGATTTAAAATATTATTTTTGTGTGTGTTAGGAGTTAATAAATACTTTAATTCTCTGAACTTAGAGGAGGAGAAATGAGTTTGTAAAGCAAATACTGTCAAATCTAGCCAGTACTGCTGCAGTTTTTTTCCAAATAATTCCAGGCAACAAATGATCCCAGCCAGCATCACTGAGACAGCAAGATTGCCAGTCCAGACATTCAAAACAGCATGAGCTTGTCCCTTCAAAATAGCAAATTTCTCGAAGAGAAACCTTTCAATTTTAGGTTGTGAATCTTCAGTGTTTGCAGTGGAAGGTGGTAATACTTAACGTAAAAGCTGATACTAAACCACTTAATAATCCTGGGGTTTAAAGTAACATACTACTACATCTGGGACTGTTATTACATGCTTTTAATGTTGGGTGAAGCACAGACATCACTCAGCTAACAAAATTCTGAGCAATTCTGAGTTTTTAACACTCTCTGAACAATGTTTGAAAACTGTTACTGAATATAGTGACTGTGTTGCTTCTCATAGCTGTCCATCCTCTTCAGGAAGCTCACTGTGAATCATCAAAAGACTGATAATGTTCTTCAATGCTGCAATATTGGAATGGTGACAGTGAAAACATACGTAGTCATCAGGAAGTCTGAATAGTACAAGATCATTATAGCCTATTATAGTGATTTGTAGAGAACTCGGGAACAACAGCATATACTGTCCATTAACCATATAAACTCTCTTGGCAAAAAGCATTCTAAATTATAGTAGTCATTTAAGTCTTGATTCCATCTCACAAGCAGGTTTCCCTCATGTGTTCCCTGGTAAGGAGAAAACCTAGAAAATGCAGAGTCTGCAAGGTTGTAGAACTACGTTACTATCAGTATCCTGATGAAAGGGAATCCAAAATTCTATCACTCAAGTATTGTTTCAAAACGTGAGAATCAAAGAACATAATCCTGTGCAATCTTCCAGGTGAGTAATGGGAGAATAAGAAAAAGTCTTCCTTGACAACTGGGAAAATAGAATAATTCACTGATGCAAGGATCAATCCATCAAGTTTAAGATCAAAATAACACAAGGGTCCCTTTGACTGATAAAATCTATGCAGAATCTTTATCCAATTAGCTAGCAAACAAATTCTTCCACCTTTCTTATAGTAATTTTCAGATTTTGAGATTCTGATAGGTGATTATTCGCATCCTTTTCAGTTTCTCAGAGGTTTCCCCAGTGTTTCCAGTTCAAAATGATGATTCTGTTATTTTGGTATTCATATCTAGTTTCTTAGTCAGGATGCCAAACTTCTTCCTGAGAAGCTCAGGTCACAAATGAGGGAAAATCAAAGTGCAAGTCAGCAATATTTTTGACCTGCTGTCTCCTATGAGACAGGTGTACAAGCCATTTGACAATATAAAGCATTTCACTAAACTGTTTAATGATTGATTTGGACAGTATAGTACCCAACATTATTATTAGGGCAAAAATATCTACACCAGTGAAATATCCAAAGTGGAAGACTGCGGACTATGAGGCCCTTCCTAGAGAACTGAACCAAGTTGTACCATTTATTCTTTAAAAAAAAAAAAAAAGTCTCATGATCTATTTTCAAAACGCAGTAAACTGCCATCCCCTGAAATAAGAGGTACCAACGCAGAATCTGTCTTCCCTCAAAGCCTTGTAGCTTTAGCTTTTTCCACACAGGAGGATTGTTTGGATTATTTCAGGTAAGCAAAATAATGGATGTTTTTTCTCAGTTTGTTATGGGAAATATTTATTACTTATTGTAGAAACAAAAATTATAGAAAGCTTTATTTGCATTGATGTAATTAATCAGTTACTTAAGAAGACATCATTAAGTATTAGCGACAAGTATTTTAGATGGATTGAATTATTCAGGATACATCAGTTCCTCCAGGAGGACAAGGTGTATATTTAAAACAGGCATACTTCAGTAAGAACTGGATTTCAAATAGTATGTGCGTATTCAGAAGTCGCCTGTCTTGCAGTATTTTAGACTGGAGGGAAATTAATGATCAGGGGAAAAAAGGAGCACAAAATGAAACTTTATCTAATAATTTAACCTTTTTATTTGACTATAACACAAAGTATCTGAAATGCTTATCACAAATCATTCAAAAGTAATGCCTAAACCTGCATTGTGCAAAGTAATTTATTAATTTACATGTTTTTATATGTGATAACAAGCTATTGAGGCATATTTCTCTGATCTAGAGTGCATAACAAGAATATGAAATACATATTCCACAGTGTCTTTGGACTTCACAGCAATAGTCACATTTTGAAATATTGTGGCTAATCTAAAACTATACAGCTGAATAGAAAAACAAAACCAGTTCTAAATATGAATAAATGATCTGCTACTTAATATGTCAGTGTATTTGTCAGGTTGATAACATTAGGCTCAGCTGCATTCAATTCTAAACCCTGCAATATTTGAAGTTTGATATTGTGCCTCACTAAATTTAATACAGGGACCTCAGTAATAGAGGAAATCACTTTAGCACTTGGCAGTTTGTTATGCTGTATAAAATTGACTGCCCTGCAAACACAACAGCGATAATAAAAATTGTGGTCAGTAGGGGGGTGTAATGCATTTTCTAGCTTCAGCAAAGGTCCAGATGAGATTTATTGAGATTTTGACGTTTGGGTGAAGATCAATAGAGCTTCGTTAATAATTTGTTGTAAGGGCACCCTTAAGGAATATGACATTTTACTTTAAAACTTTGGTAATTTTGAAAGCATGCCTAGTGATAACAATGTCAAGTCCCTGTGTTTCGCAAGCATGGATTTTTGCA
Organism: Caprimulgus europaeus; assembly: GCA_907165065.1. The sequence continues at coordinate 14,115,532 of OU015540.1, read as the reverse complement.
TTCAACTTCTGGGAGCATTTACTTTCACAGCAATTACATTTTAAATCATTCAATATATGATGCAGTCTGGTACTGATAACAAGATTCCACATGTTCTGTAAGAGTTCTAAAGCAGCTCTTGAGAAAGAATCCCAAACCCACTCTCAAGTCCTCCATTTTCTCTATTGTTTTCTTCTCTAATAAAAGAACTTTAAATGTCAGTCTGTAATTTCTTACTTGTGTATAATTTTAATGAACGATACATTCTTATTTACATGATGGCATAATTAGAAGGTTTCATAAGAAACTTATACCTGTATCTTCCTATTGCCAGTAGCACTTTGCATAACTATTAGGTTGACTTAGATATCTGTATTTCTTCTATATTTTCATGAAAGAACTTCACTTTATGTGCTAAGCAAGCCTTCCTTTTTTGCCACCAAAATTTGATGGACATTACTGACTGTTTGTAAGGAAACATAAATTTGTCAGCACTTTGCAGCTCAGAGGGACTAGGTACAGCAGAACAATTTATTTTCAATGAGCATGCACAAAGTAAGATTTATGACTTTTGCAGCTCAGATGACATTCCTTACATAGCTGCTGAGCTACAGCAAATTAAAGGGATCCATGAATACTAAGGGGTGTGTTTTTGTAATGAGAGAGAAGAGACAGAAGCAATAAGAAGATAATTAAGGTAACAACTTGTGAAAAATTAAAGTGTTTCTGTCTTTCATTTTTGAATCTCTGAGCATAAACTTTGTAGTTGTTAATTTAATTGCTGATGTTCTCTGTATCCCTGAAGAATATTAAGGATTAATCATCTGGTTCATTCCAACAAGAGATAAGGCCTAAGTGAATTGAAATTTTACCAATTTAACCCTGTCTTCCTCCTAATATGACATGATTAACATTCTTCAATTAACAACACATAATTATTCTAAAGGCCTCATTGCACTTACTCAATTTTTCACTTTTAGGTTGCCCTTTGCAGGTATTTCAAAACTGAATAAAAAGAAGGCTATATTTTTATTCTGTATTATTAAATTCTGTAGAATTTAGATTTTTAACTCTTTTACTTGTTTTTACTCTTTTTTTTGTTCCTACGGAATTTCTGTATGTCCTGAAAATTGTTTCTGACTAGCTAAACATTTTCTTTAGCCCCTTTTTAAGGACAGACAAGAAATTCTTTTCCAACCTAACTGGGCCAATCTGGATAAATTTTCATAGTTGTTTGTGGTGGAATACTGATTTATAGAAGTAGCAATTTCATTTAGCCCTAGAATGCATAGCTGTTCACCTAAATATTAATGCATAATGTATTGTTTCATTTTAGAATAAAAGATAATGAAATTATTTACATTTGTAAGAGACTTTGGTTTAGAGCTGCACTCAATAAAAAATGCAGCACCTTTTTTATGTATCCTAGTATTTACTGAAGTGCTTTCCCTAGTATCTTTCACTGGACAAATAGTACATAGTGGCCTTTTTGTCTGATGGATAATGGGAAAGCATCATTAATTTATGATAATCTGAGAGAAAACTAAATAAAACTAGATATGAAGAAATATACCTGTTTTACTTCTGAAACCTAGGAGGCGACTGAAGATTGTTGAGTTCTAGTTTTAAAAGGAAAACAGCATTTCCACATCTAGTGCTTAAAACATTCTTACTCATTTTCTTTTAGGTCAGTGTGACCTTTAAAGATCAATTATTTTCCATTAGAGTTTTTATTATAATTATACAGATTGAAATATGTATATACAAGGCTAAACTTTTGGCTGTGTAGCATAAATACTTGACATGCGACTGCCTCAAAATTGCATGAGATTATTTTCTGGGAACAGATCCTTAGTTGGATAGCATCCTACTGAGAAGCCTGCAGTCAGGTCACCACTGTAGATATCTACCAGGGTATGTCTACACTCAGATGTCTGTCTGGGTTTCATCAGGGCTTCTCAGCCAGCAGTTCTCTAAGGATCACGTGGTACTAGATACAAGAAGTTCTGTTTGTTTGAGGCTTGAGTAATTCTGCACTTACAGGTATAAGCGTGGAGACCTAGAATGTACTTTGGTAAGGAGCATGTTAGTTGTCACCTCCATTTTCAAAGCTAGAAAACTTGGTGAATATGACCTTTTCATTGCATGCCAATTAGGTCATTAATTAGTGTTAAAAGTTTTGAACACTAGGAGATGCAATGTGGCTACAGCAAGCACTAAGCACTATTTTCATATCCAGTTTTTGGAACAGCAGCAATCATTTCTGCTTTGTAGGAAACAATTTAAATCAATGTTACTTTGGCTTTAGATACAAGAAGGTACTATTTAATTTTCAACTTTAGTAATTAAGTGCATTTTGTGGTGTGTCTTCTAACTTCACTAGACATAGCATATTTTTCTGCATAGTAATTTTGTCTCACTGGTAAAAAAGGAATTTGGCCATTTGTTCAGATTTTCCCACCAGTCTGTGCAGAGGGCTGCTCTATGTTCACAGGTTTATTTCGCAGCCATTTTAAAGTCAGCTTGTTGTGAGGGTTATCGTGCAGCAGATGCACAGTGACCATCAGTATTCCTGGATGCCTATGTATTTGTAAGGGTTCTGTCTTAGGAAAATCTGGGACGTCTCATCTTTTTCTTTATTTTTGTTTCTGGGTACCATTAAAAGACTTCAGAAGAAAGTTCAGTTATAGTTGACAGTTACTTTATATTTTTGTGGAGCATACTAGCTCGGAGAATCTGCATAGTGCTGAAGGCTTTCTGAAGAATGTCCAGTAAATGACATTTTGGCAAATGGTAAAGCGTATTTTTTCCAACTGAATTATGTGGACGTTTTTAATAAATTTCAAGTAGGATGGAATTGTGCCTGCCTTTTCAGAAACTCAGATTTTCTTCTGGATTACTGGATATTTACAATTAAATTGCTTTGAAGGGTAATGCTATTACTTTATTTGTTTGAACCAATAGACGTTTCCTAGCTAATGCAGAATATTTTCTCATCATGTGGAGTCTTTCACATGTCCTGATTATGTGGGTTTTGCTTTGGCCTTGGCTACTTTAAAACCATGCGTGATAAATTCACTAGTTTATTAGCATAATATTAATGAGGCCATTCGTGTTGTCTAATGGTACTTCTACTTAGTGGCTATGGGCTGTCTCACAGTGGGCACAGCATTTTGTGAAAGGCAAAAGATTCACTTAAGTCAAAATATCAACATTTGAGAATAAACTGAACATTTACATACTTGCTGTAAAGCATCCAGTGTTAAAAGAACCCTAAGTAAAATGGCTTGATTTATGATTACATTAATACTAATATTCCAAAACACTCAAAAGTGCACTTTTGAGATTAAAGATTTTTTTTCTCATAGAAGAGGGAAAAGGTTTTATTGTATGTTTCTAAGGAACACCAGGGAAAGATTGCTGCTGAAATAAGGAGGCAGTACCAGGTGAACCATATATCATGGGCTTGGTCCAGTTTGATAGTTCCTTCGCAAACTAGATATGTAAATACATAGGACCAGAAATTCTGAACATTAAATTACCTGTATTTAATTTTAAGAAACTAAAGAAAAAGAAACAAAGAAAAATTAAAGAATTGGTAAAAAAATATTCCATGTCTCCCCATAATGAGTTCATTGTAAGACTACACTGGACATCTCCAGCTGTCAGTATATCACCAAGTACCAATCTGAAGTGACAGCTCTTCCTACTACACATCAAACAAAATTGCATTAGGGAAGAAATTAATCGGAGCCTCTTTCATGCAATAAAGTTGCAGGGATTTATTGAAAACTACTTAAATCAACTATGATATACAGGGCTACAGAAGCAGGAGATATCCTACTAGAAAATACAATCAAGTATGATAGATACATGATCAGGGAGATGTTTTTGCATATGTAGCCATACATATATGTTTAGATATATATTATTGGACATCAATAAGAACCAGAAATGTGGTATCTTTTAATAGGTCAGAAAAATATTTTCCTTTCATAACAATTAAACATACTTGTTATTTTTATTATTTCATGAAGTTCATGTTCATTTGATGATCATAACAGGTGGGCAAGGGAGGGATGGCCACAGACAGCAATGTTTCTCGCCACTATTGCGTTTTAAAAAATGTCTGAGCTGATTTGTTTGAAATTTTGCTCAAGAGGAAAAATACTATCAATGAAATAATCAGCAAGTGAAATGACTTCAGCCCCAGACACTACCTGTCCTGGTAATTTCTGCCCTGGGTCCATCCTTCCAGCAGGCAAGGAGGAATCTTTTAAAATGAATGTTAAATGGAAGAAGTGCCTTAGACACTTATTCATGCACCTGTGCATGCAGTTTTGCTTTCTGAGGTCAGCTGCCTGTTGGCTAAGGAGCACAGCCTGAGCACTGTTAGCATTATGGGAAATGCTTCAATTGGGGATGGCAATTAACAGCTGTTACAGCAATCATATCATTTCCTTCTCCTTTTGCAATGGATGCATTTTCTTAAACACAACAAAAAGCCAACCTTTTTGTATTTTTTTCATCTACTTTCTGCATTAGTCACTATTTTGGGGCTCATCACCTGTGTGCTTAGAAGCACTGATGTGCTCCACTTCTTAAAATGTTCTCTGGAGACCTGACACTAAAACTCTTCTGGAGGTTTCAAAACCTTTTTCAGAATGTTTACTTCTTTTCATCACCTAATCTCCACAGTTTAATTTTTTGGAGTTAGCAAAGTAATTTTATTTTTTTTTCTCAATAAAACTCTAAATAATTCTTTGTTTCTGCAAAGGATGGCAAACAGAAACATTTCACTGATTTTGACAGCTGTGATACACTAGTATGTGACACTAGTTGAGGCAATGATACTGCATTTAAAAATTAGCCAATATTACAGAAGTAACTAGAATGAGAGAGAGCTCATTATTTAAAATGAGTTAGCAGGAACAATGAGAAATGAGTAAATAACTTCTGTCACATTGTTCTGCAACAGAAAGCATTTGAACTCTGATGTGCACAAGGGAGAAATACTTCAGAGAAACTTCTGTTGTGGTTTTTTGGGGGGCTTTTTGTTTGTTTGTTTACTTATTACATAGATGGGTATCACTTCAGATTTATCAATGAAAAGCCACAGGAAGACCACTAAATCAGAGACTTAATTGCACTATCTTCCTTTGTCAGCTCTTGGGGAGCCAGCTGGTCTGTGGTGTGAGTAATGCTGAAAGCATTCATTAGCAAGACAGCTGAGGGGAAGCATCTCAGAGGGCCACTGCTGGCCTGCAGCTTCCACCAAGACCTACAGCATTAGCTCCATAACATTGTTAGATATTTTACACTTGTACAAAAATCTAGGACCTAGTCTTTCCTATTTAATATAAATACTATCATTAATGCAGCTGTTTTGCTCTGGGAGGACTGCTGAAAATTTTCATCATAGAACCAACCTTTGAGATTTGGGTTAATTTATTCTGAGAAACTCTACAGAGAAATCTACTAGTTAGTGGAAAAAAAAAATCAGTAATTGTATGGTCTGTAATGTACTGTGTGCTGAGGGAGAAGAGTGGAAAATAACTGTATGGTTCAATGTTTGGCTATTTGAAAGAAGGAAGGAGAAAACAAGGTAGACAATTGAATCTGTAATTCCTTGAGAAAAAAGGCTCTGATGTTGTTCTGTATTTTTCTTGGCATACTCCTCACTTTTATTCACTTTATTTCTGCTGAAACAATCTCTGCAGCACCAAAAATCAAATTTAGACTCTTGCATTTGGTAAGCTTATTTGCAGTAACATTTAGCTTGTGAGGTAAAAATAAGTATGACAGTAATATTCAGTTGAATTATGGGTCATCAGACCCTTAAAAACTCAGTTCTTCCTTGGCCACTGCCCTCTCTAGATGTACTATATTCAGAACATCCATGTGACCAGGTAACAGGATGTACAGTGTGTGAAAAGTATACCCTTAGTGCTGACAGCCTTCAGATGTAAATCTTTCACAATTCACTGCCTGCAGAGCTATTCATAGTGGAAGTCTAGGATGAATGTAATCTACTTCCATGATAAGTTTTGATACTAGTACAATTTATTACAAAAGTTTGCAATACATGCCAACTGAAAAAAGGAACTACTTTTGCCCCTCTCAAGTGTCTGGCTCACATTCATATTTGACCTGGATGGGGAAGACTTTTTTGAAACCTGTGTTGTCATCTGCCTGCAGGAAAGGAAACTTTTAAACAGCTAATTCCAGAGTACTGCAGAGGATTTTCCCATGCCTTTAATTTTTTTTCTTTCCTTATGCTTACCTTTGTTTATCAGTACAATATTCTTGCTTTGGAGCATCAGTTTTCTCCAGGTAAGTACTGAAGCCCATACTCACAGAACTGGATTGCAATTACATATACAGTTAAATTTAAGTATGCAGTGACTGAATTTCTCTATGCAGACAGACCTCTACACATCTGAAATACTTTTTTCAGTAGGACTTTAAAGCTACTATAATTCAAAACAAGATTAATGCAACATTAGGCTACTGACATATAGAATTTAAGTGAATCCCAAGTTTACTTTGTTATTTTGATGTCTGTGAATTGTGACCTTTCCATGTGCTTCTAAATTTGGAGGGTTTGCTGTTCATTCAGTAATGAATTATGGTTTATACTTTTTTTTTTTTTTCCTTCTTTTGTCTCAGGCAAAACATGCTAAATATGATACCTTGCTGCTGGTAGATTTACACCTTCACATCCAAACAAAAACCAACTGAATATAGCTACAGAAACCAACAGACTCATTCCACAGGTGAAGCAGTAAAACTTGATTATATTGCCACAGACTATCAAAAGTACCTGGTAAACACATTGAAAAATACGGTATTTCTTCTTGAGCATCTTTCTCTAAGGATGATTCCATATGCAACTTTAAAAAAACAGTGCATAATAAAATAACACAATGCTAGTTTAGTAATTATGATGTAGATGTTTTTTAAAGTTTAAATGATAAAGATTTGTTTTTACTTTCTTAAGACCTAAAGATTTATCACTAGGTAACTTACCTATTATTATTATTATTAATACTACTACTACATATCCATGAGAAAGCAGAGTCAGTATTTTAAAGAGTTGCTTGTAGTAGCATGAGCCTTGCAGTTCTAGGATACTTAGTGCCAGAATATGGATATGTATTGAATAGGTTCAATTTTAAATATTCATAATTTTTAACTCATGGATAACAAGAGCAGATTTCTGTAATGTGTGGTTTGGTCTCAATTTACTGAGTGATGTGCAGGCTACTGAATTTTAATTAGCAAGTAAAAAAATCATGTTTTCATCAATTTGTGGGAAATACTAGGTAATAGATGACAGATGCATGCTCTTTCATGTTAAGCTGCTGCTGTTTTTTTTCTTTTGAAATCACTCAGAAATCTAGTCTTACACTGACAAAAGGACAGATAAGTGAAACTCAAATTTTCAGCAGCAGGCATGTTGTTTGCTGGATGTTTAGTAATACACCAAGCTAATATGCTGGGCCAAAGAGATTATTGCTTCTGTTGCCTGCCTTCCCAGAGCAAGAGGTTACTACTAAAGGTGACAAAGAGGACACAGGCTCGCTCCTTAACTACTAACGTTCACAATCTGGCATACTAGCTTGAATAGAAATTAGAGCTGTTGAATTTAATATGCTAGGCCATGTGTGTGGTCCAGGAGCAATCAGGTCATGTTCAGTTCTGCCCATTCCACAGCAGGGGTGGTACACTTCAGTAACAGCTTTGGCAAAAACCTGAAGGTAAGTGTCTGTAACAGCTACTATTAAATCTAACAAAGTCTGTTTACAGACCTTTTAGACTACAGGAGCCACTCCAAGTCATTCATGTTACTCAGATTCCTTGTTTGTTAGACTATAGACCAAACAAGTTTTGAGCTAAGAATAATTTATTCATCAAATGCATACTGCTAGCTAGATTTAATTATGTCAGACAAAAGATTACTAAATTTCTCTCTAGTATATTAGTACGCTTTTCTAGAGCAGTTTATTATCTGCATAAAATAGTGGTGCATGTAGTTCAAAAACATACCGACAGTTAATAGTTGTGTAAACTGACCAGGAATGTGGATAAATACATAAAAATGGGAATGGAAAAAAAGAGTTTGAAAATATAAAGCATTCTATGAATGCTAGAACATATAACATAGTATTCAATTCATATGTTTTCCTTACAGAATTATCTTTTTCCCCACTTAACACGATAGCTCATGTTTTGAATGTGAATTGAGGTCTGCAGTTCCTGGGTTTTTAATCTAGCGCCTGCAGGTTTTTATTTAATTATTTTTTGTTTTTTTAACCAATTCAGGTATAAAAATAAACCCTGTCTTTACTTTTGGCCAGGGTCTTTTTTTCTTTTATAAGGTTTCAGTCAATCATCAAGACTAAGAAGTAGCAATTTTGTATTGATTCCAATTTCTAGATTTCCACTGCAATAGACAACCAGCATTGTAAAAAATGGCCTCATAATGATGTCAGAGAAAAACCAGTACAATCTTTATCACATGTAAGTCAGTATCTAAACTAATGATTCACTATTCATTCAGTGCATGAATACCATACCAGTATCATAAGGTTAGTGATAGGAAAAACAGGGAAGAGAAATGAAATACACAAAGGCATGAAATGCTCACCAATGAGCTATTGTAAATAAGTAGCAAAATACTTTTGAAGTAGGAATGCTATAGAAATATTATCTTATTTTCATCGTTCCTATCTATTACCCTATTTATAGATATATTTCTGAGATTGCTACAGCATGCATAGTATAACAATGTGGAAAAAAGTTCTACTCGCTGGCAGTATAATTGAAGCAATATAATTGTAGTAATTATTTTGACTTACTGACTTGTGCCATATTTGAATTGAGTAACTTAGTAGCATTGGATTGTTGAACTGAGTGATCACATCACTGCAATGATGAAACAGCCACAAAAGTATTCGTTTGTCTATGTCTACATTTTTTAAACGTCTAAATTTTTGGCTTTCATCTGCAAAACCTGGAGTTAGGTACCTACATTAATTGAACAATGCATAATTAGAACTATGTTGTTCAGAACACAGAAAGCGTGTGATGAACAATGTCAGCTGTGTTTAATAACAGTATACAAAAGGATGTCTCAAGTTCTGCCCCACAGCTTAAAGATTAATTAGGAGCACTTAATGTCTGCGGTCAATCCAGAGCTAAGAATCTGCTCCTGAGGATAGAAGTCGTTATGTAGTCTTTAAAAATCATAAACAGTGCTCATTCTTTTCAAGGTATAGCTACTGGATTCTAAGACAGCAATCTAGAGACCTTTTTGCTGTCTTTCTGGCTTACACTGTTGTTTTAAGATGTCTCCTCTTTAATAGGTCATGCAGAATAGCCTACAGGTCATATTTTACGAGGTAGGAGACAAGGTTTTTAACTTAAAATAAGAAAGGTCATATAATTAAAAAAAGTATACAGCATACTTTAACTGTCTAATTCACTGTCATAGAATACTGTGGATGTCCAAAGCTTACCTAGTTCAAAATAAATTAGATAAACATGGAAAATAAATTCATAATGGATTATTTAAGCAGAAGTGCCTGACATGGTTCCAGTGAAGGTAAAAGCATAGCAGGGAAGTACCATTATATGGTTGCCTTAGTTCTCTTTCTCCAAACTTTGTAACCTGCAGACAACTCTGTAGACAGAATCTTAGGACAGACTTTTGATACAACCTAGTTCAACTGCTCATATGTCCTTATGTTTGGCACTGCATTTCTGAAAGGTATCGTCTGTCAGTTTTCACTATCAGACTCACCAAATGAAGAAACTTCAGGAGCTTTGGGAGATGTTACCTATTTCTAGTACTGAGCTTGCTATACAGGGAGCTTTCAGATTGAGACACTGTGGTATCTTTTTGGATTTCCTCATTAAACCTTTATTATTGTCATATATTTTTAATATCAAGATAATAAGCCTAAATAAGAATTGAGTTACTAGCCAATCAGCTGCGTTGTAGAACTACACCATCTCTCTTACTCTAAACACATTGATGCTTACTAGCAAAAATAGCATAATCTTCAGAATTACTAAAGAATAGCATCATGCCTCTATGTTGTTCTGGAAAAAATTATGGAAAGTAGTGCCACAGCTATATGCTTAACATTAAAAATACAAGCCATCAAACATAAATAGATTCCACATCCTGCCATATCAACCCATTGAATCTGTTTCGAATAATCTGCCTTCCAGAAGTTTAAGGGCAGAGAGGGAGAGAATCTGATTTGGTTACAAAAGAGGAATCATTAACCTTGAACACTGAATCACTGAACTTCTCAGGGAGAGCAATGCTACTTAATAACCCATAATTTAACAGATTCTTTTGTGGCAGTATCTGTAGGTGATTTCCCCAAATGCCAATGAAGCTACAAAGAAAAGTATTGCAAAAAAAAAAAAGAGAGAGATAAGGCAGAAAGATAAAGGAATCAAATCTTGTGATGCTGATATGCACAGCTTTTACATCTAACACCAGTTCATTTCTAAAACACACCATGGTATCTGACTCACTTGTGATAAATTAAGAATAGATTCAAGAATTGGGTTCATAGTTCTGCAATGCATCCTGTATTTATTCCAGCTATGCTGGTGAGTGCTAATAAATATATAAAATACCTGCTGTTGTGGAAAGGTAATTTGAACAGCAAGCAGTTATGTTTAACAAGAAAAGCATGTATAACAAAAAATACATATATACTAGGTGCTATACATTTATAAACATACATGGAGTCAATTCTTCATTACAATTTCTCACAATATTGAATGTCATCTCTAGTTCAAAGCTGTACAACAAGAAAAATAACCTGATGGCATTCCAGTGAAAGTCACTAACCCCCCCAAATAAAATACATATTAACATGTTGTATCATGCAAGCATCTTTTCTTCCAAGTCAAAATATCTTGACCTTTTAGAGACAGCAGAGAAACCTAAGTGTTGTCATTTAAGTTCATAGTTCAAAAATACAAACTGTGTTTATGCTAGAACCACAGAGCATATTATTCTGGCAAGCTGTGTGTGTATTAGGTCATACAATGAATCAGCTTGTTTATACCTGGCTGCAACACTCCTCTAAACTCAGAGAAATTCAAAGCAAGTCCTTGCATTCAGTATTACTCTATCTGATTATACACTAAATATTCAGAGGAGACTTCAGTGTCATTAAGAGCATATAACTGAAATTACATGGGCAGTATTATTCTCATCAGTGTAGGTTAATGGAAGGAAACTCATAATCTTTTTAGCAGTAGTCTTACACATTGAAAAGCTTTTCCTCATGCATATGCACAATGTGACAGTCTGCTCTGAAGAGGACTGGGCTCCTATGGAAGCTGGACCATATGCTTAGTTATTAAATACATTCATAGGACAAACTCTATCACTGAAAACGTGTAGTACAAGATACCATTTCAATCTGAAAATTAATTTAGGGTAAATAGAAGGTTGTATCCCATGCACAATGTTGTTATAATATGGTGTTGCTATGGAATCAAAAGAAATTTTATGCAAACTGCTAGACAGTATTTTCTTTCAGAGTACTTGTATGTTGCATTTTTGTTAGGGAGGGTAAAATCGTGCTGAATGTGAATGAACCCAAATGGCAGGGATTCGCAGCACGTGTGCCAAACTGAGATCAGATGGAAATTTATGGGAGTTGGATCAAAAGAATTCTACATCTTACCATTAATGTCACGCACCTGATCTAGAATATGAACAAGAATTTACTATGCATGTTTTTTTATTAAGAATGTTTATCTTTCGAAACATCTTTCTACTTGAAAAAAAACAGTTGTATGAATGAATCCATACTCACATTTAGCCACATCCTGTGATAAACCTTAAAATTCTTTTGTTGTTCTCTTAGCACATTTTTTTTTAAGCACAGGTGTTAATGTTTTATGAAAGGTAGACTTACTTAAAAGCTCCCTCAACACTCCTGTCTAAGTGCAGTCCAGTGGAAGAGATTAATCTAACTTTGAAGTTAAATTCGGTATAATAAATACCATATCCCATATTGCCTCTTAAGTTTAGGCCTTTTTCCACCCTCTTACTAAAGCCAGCAACATTCATGCTTTTACTTATTTTTAAAGCTTGCATGAAATATAAGTAGGGGACAGCATGAAGTGTAATCCATTTCCTTCATTATCTAGAGCTGAAAGTGGCATAAGAGTGTCTCATGTTTTATATCAATACCTCAAGATTATGAAATACTTCACTCAACTACTTCATCTTAGAAAGCAACTATGATTGAGCTAGAAAGGGAATTATTTTCTTGTTTCACAAGACAAGTACAAAGACTTCCATCCTCTTAGCTGTTTTGCTTAAAATAAAATGGGATAGCACTTTAAACATGGAAAACTCACAACTGTTTGGTAAAACGGATGAAATATAGAAGTTATTAACTCCCTACCTGAGAGCTGCTGCGCTGCGCCGCGGGTTCTCCCTCAGGCGGGGGCGCGAGCCGAGGAGCCGCCGGCCCGCCGCGCGCCTCCTGAGGGCCCGTGCACGCGCCCCCCCGCCTGGCGGGAACGTCTCGTGCGAGCTGTTCCAGAAGCTTCGGCGGCAGCTGCCCTCAGGCGGCGCTGTGCCCGCCATTGCCGCCTCGTGGCCGCTGCTTCCCGGCGGAGGGGAGCTCCTGCCCCTTCTCTCACGCACACGAACAAGTACAGACACTCACGGAGTGTCTGTGAATATAACTTTGAAATAGAATTGGTAATCTCCACGCGGTGACCTGTGAATGATAAAATCGGCCGAAAGCTGACCAGGTAAGAAGTGACTATAGAAATAGAGAAAGCGAAGTGGCTTAAACTCCTGTGTGTTTGGTTAAAGCTCTTCATTGCTCCCTCAGCTGTCAGAGAGGTTACCTTTTTAAAAGTATTGGTGTTTACAAAATGACAATAGGTGATATAACTGTTCATTTTAATTTAAAGAACAATTAAATGAACTTTAATTTCAGTATTAGTGTGCTATATAGCTTCATAGAGTTGTTCAAATTGTTTCATGAGAGACATGTGTTACCAAAGCTGGATTTTTACAATCTGTGTGTTGAATAATGATGGTTTTTTTATTGTATCCATCAAATAATACACGTTAATTTTCTTTAAATCTAGTTATTGCATTTAGGCATATGAATTCTAAGTTCTTAGAAAAATAAATTAGAAATCTAACTATCTCAGTGTTCAGCACACATAGAAGCATTCCAGTAGTGCTTTTTATTGCTGTTCAGCCAAAGAACACCAGAGAATTGTTACCTCTGTAATGCAGTTTGAGCAAGGACAGACTAACTGAACAACCAAATTTTTTATTGAATGTATTTCAAAAATAAATTGCAAATATGGCAGTGTTTAGGGCACCTCTTTTTGTCATGTGTTGAAGCTCGACTATATGTTGCTTGTCTGTAACTTAGCTTTGTTAACAACCAGAAAGCAGGTCTCTAGCTTCCCTCCTCTCTTACTACAAATAACTTTAGAATATGTTGTGTTTAAGAACGTTTTTAAGATTGTACATTGGGGTTTTTTAAATTGTTTTCAACAGTAAAGAATTTTTAATATTTTATAAGAGCAACAGGAGAATTTCCATTTTGTGGTCTAGCAGAAAAATAATTTGATGTGATACACATTACAGTTGGTAAAAGTGGTGAAAGTGTAACATTTGTGCATGGGGAACATTTTAAAGGAGGTGCCTAAATTCATAGTAGGTAGTAGTTAATGTGAGTGAAGTCCATTTTTAGTCAGTTTATATAATATATTATATTTGTGAGGAGTCTCGGTAAGTGTTTTTGCAGACCATCGCTATCTGTGTCATTTTTTAAAAAGCTAGCAACTAAGTAAATCAAATGTTACCATTCTCATTAGAAAAAATAAGACTTTTGGAGTCTAGTCCTGTGATTGTGCCATCCCATTCTTTGAGATGAAACTGATAGTAGTGATTAATAACCGAAACTGATGTTTTCAGGTGAAACTGATACCAGCTGTTTGACATTATCATCTAGATTTAGTTGCTTAAAACATTTTCTGATGTTAACTGTTCACACTGAAATTGTACATGTTAGGTATCTGCCTTAGAGACCTATTTATCTTTTTTTTCACTTGAAAATTGCAACTATGAAAACTGAAACACAGAACTGAGTACAGGAAAAATACTGGTTTGCTTTTAGTAAAATTTGTCACAGACTCTTATTTCATATGCTTTCAAATAGTAACTTGAAAGTCAGAGAGATTGGCTTTCATCACAGTGCATCAGAAGATGTGACTGTCAGGCAGTAAGCCTTTTGAGTATTTGGGTTTTGTACAAATTTGCCAAAGTTTTTAGTACATTTCTGCACCTGAATTCTTAAAAAATATTACTAAAATGAGTGCATTGTAGCCCAGGAATACAAAGAACATTCCTTGCACCTGTAGCTCTGAGTTAATACTGATTGACTGCAGCTGGGTCTAAGAGCGGGCTCTTAGAGCTCGCTTGGTTTCTTTAAAGATCTTCCCCACTTTACACCAGCAGATTTGGTGGAAGGAGGTAGCCCATGTGAATATAGATGGGACTGTATAGCATGTATGTGAACTGGTTACCTGGTTAGTACAGTGATATGGGAAGAAAGCACTACTAATGCAATGAGTCTGAAGGGAAGAAAGGGAATTTTGTCAAAAGAAAGTTGGAAAGCCAAGACTGGCATAGATTGTGCCTGAGTAAGGCAAAATGAAGCTCCACAGAGGATAATGTAAGATAATTTTTTTTTTTCCTCTAAATACAGCAGTATGCTCCAGGCTTGCATGGTTGCATGAATTTACAGATATTTATAAAGAAAAAAACTGTTAAATTTTCCACATCCTAAAATTTAGGTCTTAATTTTGTAAGTACATTGTGTATACCAATACATATGAATTACTTTTTTTTGTGCTATCCCCATGCCTGATTTCTTGGCTTGAGAAGAACAACTTCCATGTTAAAATGCACTAGATATATGTTTGTTTATATATTTTAGAAATATTACTTTCTATGTATGCGTGTATGCCAGGTAGAAGAAAAAACAATGCCTCAAAATTATCTAGGAACTATGCTTTTTTGTGCTTTGCTTTCTGTTCTCATATTTCCTATAATTGTTTTTTCCTTTCCAAAGCAATTGGAAAAAGTTGGTAAATCTCAGACACCTGTTTGAATATTTCATAATGGTAAGGGCAAAACTCGGTCTAGCTGTTTTGGCTAGTAACAAATAATTAAAAGATGCTGGAAAATCTCTTTTAGATTTTGTACTTGTGACAGCCAATTGAATGAGTTAATTCTGCCCTGTAGCTGTTGGACACTCGTACATGCACAAATCAATTTGTTACAGTACTGCATCAGTAATTAGAAAATACTTGATTGTATACAGTCTTCATAGTGCTGTGCTTAAAAGGCACAGCAATTTTCTGTTCCTTCCAGAAGCTGAGGGATGATGTTGCAGTGCCCTACAATGCTCAAGGAGCTACACATTCCATTAAATTTTAACGTCCATTTTATCAAACAGATGCTCCCATTATTCTGGGAGAAAAATCAGTTTAAAAGATGCAGAAACTGTGTTGAGTTTTTTCTAGAATTAACTATACAAGCTTTTTTTGATTTGTTGAAAGAAGAAAAGCCATGTCCTGCACTTTCTGCAGAGTACTTCTTTGAGCAAAGCTAAAAGCGGTGGAGTCTGAGGAATAAGCCCTGTTGAAATTTTGTTGCTGCCAGTATGAGTAGATGGATCATTGTCTTGGTTTTCCAATATTAAAGCTACACTGCTGTTTTGTGATGTACGTATTGTGTTGGAAGAAAGGAGATGACTTTTTAAGTAGGTTAATAGGTCCCATGGTTTCCAGAGCTGAATTGGTTTGGGTGGTGAACTTGTAAAGGCTTACTTGTTTCAACAGCATAGCAGGCTAGACAGCTTTTCCCAATGGCACTGACATTTACTATAACTTGTATATGTGTATCTATCTTACACTTTCAGTGTTCTGTTCACCAGAGAGTTCAGCTCTGCTAAATGAGCCCTCTAGGTTTGATTGGAAGGCTTGGGGTGTTGTGGTTATACACCTGTTCAGCTGAAGGTAAAAATCTAATGAGAGACAGAGAGGGTTGTGTGTATATGTAGAAAATTAATATCTGAGCTTTTCTGCTTTGTCTGTTTTTTTCAAAGCCCACTTGGAAGTTGGAACTTAGTTTCATATGCACAAACTGTTGGCTGTGTGATCTTGTTCTATCACAATGAATGGGATACTAGGTTTTATTCTGAATTTTACAAACCATGCCCAAATTCCTACATGTACGTGCATACACAAAATTTTGTGTGTGCTAACCTTTGAAAAACAATAGGGAGAAATGTTCTGCCCTTTATTACATGCACTAGGTCGACAGTGTATATGTAATATGAGACAGAACTTGTGTTTAGATACATACATGCCTACAGACATTTATTTTTGACTGTGTTTTCTTATGTTGCTACTATGTCTCTTTATCTGATAGATCAGTGTCAGATATCTTTGCATTTTAGTGGTTGTGAACCATTTCTTTTATGTACAAAAAGTTCAGTAGAGTTATTGGCATTATACATTGTTGAAACAGTAATAATATCCTTTACATGTACTTTCAGAAGTAGAATCCTCAGAATGTTTTGTGAAAGTATTTGGGAGAGAAACTCAGTTTGTGTCTACTGCAAATTATTTCTGACTAGAGTTTTGATATGGTGAGATTCATTAAGATTCAGAGAAAATGCAGTGTCAATATTAAGATACAGAAAAGCTGTGTTATGAAAACTTGGAATTTCTTGTCACTTAAGTAGTGATGTAATTTATTTATTTATTTTAACTCTTTCATACTTTGGTTTTAGAACCTTGACCGTGTCCATGTTAAATTCCTTTAAAGTGAAATTAAAAATTTGGTTTTATCTTTGGTAAAATTTTAGGGTAGTTTTTGGATTGAGTATTTAGTTTGAAAGATTAGAAGAACTAGAACAGTGTCCAAAAGTGATTCTGTTGCATTATGGATTTAAGACAATGTCCTTAATACCATGCTTTAGGTTTTGGTTAGCCCTGAGTTGGTCAGGCAGTTGGACTGATGATCGCTTCCAAATGAAATACTGAATTCTGTTCTGTTCAGTTTGTTCCATTCCTGCTGGACTTTGTTTTGCTTGTTTTTATTATTATCGCAGAGGAATAAGCATGCTGTGTAACTTGAACAATAGACTGATCAACAGCAACTTGAATGTTTGACTTGCCACAGAAAAATGTGTTTGCATTGTTATAATAGGTACGCTGCTGCTTGTTGCGGTTTATCTCATTAACAAACTGTGGATGTTTCTCTGAGTAGAGCTACTTTCACGTTCTAAAATGAAACCAGACACCTGTCCCTCACTGGCCAAGCAAGGAAAAACAGAATAAATTAAGAAAGCGATGAGTCTTTTATTTTTCTGAAAACAAAGCAACTTTTTTTTTACTCTTCTGTAAAGAAAAGTGTCATGATTGATTTTGACATAAAACAAGTCAGGTCTTTGACTGGCATACTTGGAAGCAATTAGTTGAGAGCTCAGAGGTCAAGTGCAGAGGGGTTTGGAGCTTAAAGAAAGAAGTTGTGCTATGGCTGCAGCTTTGAAACACTGCCCTGTTGAATTTGTAGAACTTACAGGAGCCTGGTTCCATATATCCATTTGTTAAAGATCTCTGACAACAACAGTGCTGTCACATGCTTTCAGCCCTCCTTCTATTCCATCCCTATCAGCATCATATTCAGAAAGCTATGAAGCAGGTTTAGATCTGAGTCTCCAGATTTCTTGTCAGCCTGTCTGGAAAGCAGCAAAGGTTGAGGGAGCATTTAAAATAATCCATCTCTGGATGACAGGAGAATAAAGAAGAGATTGAATGAGTAGAGAAAGGTGTAGACTAAAAGCAAGCAGTAATATGGCAGTTGGAAAGAGGAGGGCAAAGGATAGACAGGATGAGAAAGAAAGCAAGGAGGGAATAGAAGCAAAACAAAAAGGGTATGTCAGATTTAAGAATACAAAATATTGCAGGAGGACAGAAAATGTTACAGGGGAATGTACAGAAATGTACATTGGGAAAAAAAAGGAGGAAGTGTTAGTTTTCCTTGTGTGTCCCTGCTGAAAGGATGAAAATGACGCAGCATTTCTGTACACACAGAATAAAGCTGTATCTGCTGCAACTGATGATTCTGTCCCCAACTTTCTCTTTTGAATGAGCACTGGGAAGTGAAGAAAATGGACAAGGGTATTACTTCTCTAATGAGGGAGAAAATGGTTTTTGGAAATCCTTACTTCTACCTCACCTTCATGTGTCAAACTTTGTATTTCTGCTATTCTCCCAGGAGCTTCTGTGGAGTTTTGCTTCTGTATAATAAATGTTCTCTTTATTAATTCTGAAAGTTGAATGGTAGACATTGAAAATAAGATGATAGGAATAGCGTTTTGCTTAGTATGTGTGTGTTTACTCTTACTATTCTTTGACTATTTTGAAAATGACAAAGCAGTATTTTTAAAAATATTGACATTAGTGGTCCTTGTTAATGTGGGATATGTTTGACATACTTGGAGTTAATGCTGTAAAAATCTAAGTTTGGAATCAGGGAGTATATCTTCAGTTGTCTGTAAGTCTCAAGTCACTTCTTATTCTTTAGATCTCTTAACGTTTTAAGTAAGGTGATTTCTTTATAGTGTAGTTTGCAGGTTTTGTAAAGTATTTTGAGGTTCTAAGATAAAAGAATAATACTAAGGAGTTTTTCTTTCCTCTCTGTAATACCTTGTAAAGGTAACCTGAAAATATTTATCTCCAAATTTAACCTGCATATGGTTAAAAAAGGAAATGCCTGCAGTGTGGTAGGGTTAGTATCATCAAGTGCATTACTTAACATTACTAGCAGCAAGTAAAGTTGCTGTTATACTAGCTGACATGCAAATACAAAAGCATCAAAGATAATGACAGCTGTTTATCTTTTTGTGATGTTAATGCATAACGTGTGACTGGGGCCAGATAAACAAGACAAGTGCTGATGCTGTGCATCAGGTTTTTCACACAAGAATTAAAAAAAAAATCCAATTGCACAGCAGATGGAAAGATCAACTCTGCAGATCTTGTCAAATATATGTATTACTGAGTTCTCATCACAAACCTTTCCTAAGCAGTAATCTGGCATCTTCTGATTAAAATACTACTGACTATTGGAGATATTCAGGCATCTGTAAGATACTTAGGCTTGCATTCTTTATGTATGTCAGAATTCATTACTTTTTTGAAAAAATCAGTTTGTCTCTTTCTGCTGGCAGTTTTATGGGTTTGGGATTTACTTGGTAACCTTATTTTTCAACATAGTTGCTCAGAGAACTTAAAATCAAGTCTATGTATTTTCAGCTTGGCTTTTTTAATATTAAAAATCTGTAGTGGTTCAAATAATCATGACAGTTTTCTTATGACATAATTTGGATGTGCTTGTTTAAAAATGCAGATATATAGTTCATATATGGCAATACTTGCTTATGAAATGTCATGCTGGGATGTACTTGGATTTGAAGGTCTGTCCTAGCACAAGTTTTGATCTCTTAAAAGGCATTGGAAAGCAAAGGAATAGTTTTATATTTGGTTAAGAAATGAAAATATTACCATCCACGAACCAATATAACACATTTTGATTTAGAGTGGATAAAAGATGTTTTCTTTTCCTTCATAGTTTGAAAATTAAAATCCCTTGGAATATTTTAAAACATTAACTGTGGTTAAGGGATTAAATGAAGCAAAATAGTTTGCTGTATGTTGAATCAATCAGAATTAAAGTTCATTTATAACTGACAGGTTTTCTATGCGCAGCAACTTTCTTTGAATACCTCTGGTGTAAATGATTCCTCTTTTTAATATGCCATGTTACCTGTATTTAATGAAGTGATTTAGGTATTCTGGGTGAGTTATTTGTGAATTTGAATTCTAAATGAGAGAAAAATCACTTTTCAGTAGTGGGGCTAGCTTTCCCAAGATGAGCTAGGTGGCAGAATTGACTAAGAAAGTGGTGCTCTGAATGCCAGTTAGTTCACTGAATCATGTAAAGTGCAATCCATTATGACTTTATACCTTACAAAAAGGAGTTATCTGTTTATATCGAATACATTTTGTAATATTTTATGCAGAGTACCTTAAAGCAGGTGTATGCTAATTTCCAGAAAGCTACAGGCTCTCAGTGAGATGGGAAAATGCATCTTATTTTGCAAATCCAATATGTTTATTTAACAGTTCCAGTGATACAATTATTTTTCATGTGTGTTACACAATGCAAGGTCTACAGAAGGATTCTGCTGATAGCATATTTCCCTGAGGTTCTCTGCACGGCCTGCCTAATTTTGACTGCTTTATATGCTCAATTTTTACTGAGGACAAAGGTGAAGAGTGGATAGGAAAACAAGGATGACAGATGTTTGTCATTACTGTTTAATGCTCTACTGGACAGTTCTTGGATACTAAGATGGAAAGCATGGTGTAAAAGCAGAGTAAGAAGAGTTTTTTAACGTTAAGTACTGTTGCATCAGTGGCTTTAAATACATGTAGCTAGTAAATGCAAGATACTGGTTTCTTTGTAGTTCTGAACATCAGTGAAAGAAGGTGTGTTTCCCGTGAAGCATTTTTATTGGCAGTTATTAAGTTTTAATCTAGGAAAACCATCACATCATAACTCCCTTCAGGTCCGTCTTTTTCAAACAGGCTAAAGAGGACTTTAGGATTTTGTTATATTGGTGGAAGGCTAATCAAAAGCCATGTTCTGGCTTTTTTTTTTTTTTTAACCTGTCTGCCATCCCTTTACCTTAATCTCCATCTGATGTAGTAATACAGCTCTGAAGGCACAGAGAGATAGTGTTGTCTGGAGGAACTCCTGAAGTTTTTACCTCTGATGCTCAATTATTTAATTTTATTACCTTTCTTGAGTCACTCAAGTTCTAACTCATTTTTCTTTACATAAAGTTGGTGATAATAGGTAGTGATGATGATAGGTGGAGATAATAGTCATTGTTACTGTCATTAATCTTTTTGTAAGACCCTGTTCTAAGAAGGACTATTTTAGCATAGAGACTGCCTGATGTAGTCTGTGTATATGTGAGAGTCCATAGATCAAACGTGTGGTGTGATTGATTCTGAAATACCAGTTTCAGTCCATGATAGCAAACAGGGTAAAATAGAATAAATAGAATAATAAAAAGAGAAATATACTGATAGATTATGTTAGACCAGAACATGTATTGTTCTTCATCCAGAAGGCCTAGAAGGATGTGCCAGGTAGAGTGACTGAGCATGGATTACTAAGCAGAATAACCTTTGAATGAAATCTGTATGAGAAATCAGCTTTTTTGTCAACCTCTCTCTTAAGAGACTTATTTAAAAATAGTCCAACTCTACAGAAGCATGAAGATTTTATTAGGCTACTGTTACGGAATCGGTACTATACCTAGAACAGAGATTACTAAGTACTTCCATTCCAAATTCCAGAATTTAAGGTACTTGATATAGAGTCTTTGCGTTCACTTGCAAATGTATGTTCTGTTACTGAAGTATTATGGAGTGTTTAATGGAATTTACTTTCCCATAAAAGGGAAACAATATTGAATTTATTAATTGGAGAGCTATTCCAAGAAAGAATCTTGCTTTATACAAATGGCCTGCTAAGAAACAATTGTTATCCAGCTCACTTCAGGTATAATCTCCATTAGTCTGTATGTGCTTTTAAGATGAAATTTGCATTTGTACGGTATTTTTTCCATGCTTTAAAAATACCGGTATATTTCTGTTCTCTATAGTGTGCTTGAACACAGAGCTTCATTCCCTATGATCATGACCCAGTTATGTTGAGTTTACTAACTTGGTTAATAAGACTATAAATAATAATTCATAGTCGTCTTTTGTAGTTAGCAGTGGTAGCATATTATAATTTTCCTTGGCAGCACATATGGTGGGTAATAAACTAACTAATAAAAGTGCCGCATGGAGCATAGGTTTGCTTTTATTTTTTTATTACTGTTTCTTTCATCTGATACATAATTAATGTGCAAGGTTCAAAATTGTTTTGTTTGTGATTTTGGCTTCTCCTGATGTATTCCGAGCTGTAAACGTGTGAAAAGAATGATTCCCTGACATAATCAGCTACATTTATTCGATGACCATTGTATAAAAACAGCAAGTGAGGTTGTCAGAACACTTTTTAAAGAATTTTTGTATTCACTCTTTGAGTCTTTTTACTGGTTCTTTTAACTGAGATTAAAAGTAACTGTACATTCTAGGATAGGTCTTCTAGCCAAGCAAATGCATTAACATTTTTTTTCTTTCATTTGCTGTTCAGAAGTTAATGCTCTTTAGTCCATCTCCACAAAGGATAAGATGCATCTTGCAGTCTTCTGCTTGTAAGCAGGCTTTTCCAGTGTCTGGCTGCTTTAGTAGAAGCAACTGCAGCTCTTCTACTAGTTTGAAAACTTCAGTGGAACTTCAGGTTGACCTTGGACAAAGATAAGAAAAGGAACATCCATTTTGCACTTCCTATGTATTCTCTCTCCTGGAAAGAAATCTTAGTAGTGGTATACTTCACATTTAAGTGATACAACTTTTCCTCCCAACCCTCATATCTTATACTTCATGGTGCCTCAAGAGAAAATAGTTGACAGAGTACATCCCAGATTGCATTTGTAAAGTTTCAGCATTTCATCTTCATCAGAAAATAATCAGTATGTTAATGCTAGTTTTCTGAGGCTGCTAGCCTATCATTTCTGTTCCCTTCCAAAATTAAGTAAATCTACATTCCTTGATTCAAACTTCCCATGTATGAACCCTTCTATTGTGTAGTTTTGAAATTCTGGTAGTACAGAGATAGCTGTATATGTATGTAACCACCATATCAAAGAGAAATCTTCAGCTTCACTGTAAATGCTCATCACGTATTTTGGGCAGTGTAGGGAGTTGTATTGGGTTTGCGTGGCAAGGTTTTTGGTAGCAGTGGGGGAGGGGACATGGGGTGGCTTCTGTGAGAGAGAAGCTGCCAGAAGCTTCCCCCATGTCCGACCCAATACAGCCAATGCCAGCCGGCTACAAGAAGGGACCCGCCGCTGGCCAAGGCCGAGCCAATCAGTAACGCCTCTGGGAGAACATAATTAAGAAAAAAAAAAAAGGAAGGGAGAAAAAAAAAAAAAAGCTGCACACTTTGCAGCAGGAGAGAGGAGTGAGAAGATGTAAGAGAAAACAACTTCGCAGACACCAAGGTCAGTGAAGAAGGAGGGGGAGGAGGTGCTCTGGGCGCCGGAGCTGAGATTCCCCCCGCAGCCTGTGGTGAAAGACCAGGGTGAAGCAGGCTGTCCCCCTGCAGCCCCTGGAGGTCCATGGTGGAGCAGTGACCACCTGTAGCCCGTGGAGGACCCCACGCCGGAGCAGGTGGATGCCGAAGGAGGCTGTGACCCCGCGGGAAGCCCGCGCTGGAGCAGGTTCCTGTCAGGACCTGTAGCCCATGGAGAGAGGAGCCCAGGCCGGAGCAGGTTTGCTGGCAGGACTTGTGACCCCGTGGGGGACCTGCGCTGGAGCAGTGCCTTCCTGAAGGACTGCACACCATGGAATGGACCCAGACTGGAGCAGCTCGTGAAGAGCTGTCAGTCATGGGAAGGACTCACGTTGGAGCAGTTGGTGGAGGACTGTCTCCCGTGAGAGGGACGCCACGCTGGTGCGGGGGAAGGAGACCTCCCCCTGAGGAGGAAGCAGCGGCAGAAACACCGTGTGATGAACTGACCCCAACCCCATTCCCTGTCCCCCTGTGCTGCTGGGGGGAGGAGGTGGAAAATCGGGAAAGAGATTAAGCCCGGGAAGAAGGGAGGGATGGGGGAGGTGTTTTAAGATTTGGTTTTACTTCTCATTCTCCTCTAGTTTCGATTGGTAATAAAGTAAATTTGGTTTTTTTCCCCCAAGTCGAGTCTGTTTTGCCCGTGCCAGTAATTGCTGAGTGATCTCTCTCCGTCCTTATCTCCACCCACGAGCTTTTCGTTATAATTTTCTCCCCCTGCTCATTTGAGGAGGGGGAGTGATAGAGTGGGCTTTGGTGGGCATCCGGCCTCTAGCCAGGGTCAACCCACCACAGGAGTCAATGAACAAACTCTGCCAAGCTGTAACCTACTGCTTGTTGTTGTTTTCTCAGTTATACCTGGCTGGATTTAAGTGAATCATTTGTTGCAAGATAGAATCAATACTTTTTCAGTGGAATTTCTTCAGAAGAAGGAAGTGCATTTCCAGATGTGCAAGGAGAAGTTCTTGAACTTTGAATGTTTTCTCTTTTCTCCTTTTGCTTCCAGCTGGCTTGTCCTCCTTAATTTTGCTGCCTGTGCATAAGACCTGCTTGGAAACTTCCATCCAGCTGAATAGACCCTGCTTAGAAAAACATCCATTTCCTATATGGTTCTTCAGTATGAACAACCATTCAGGCCACCTAGTGAGCATGTATCTGCAGTGATGCAACAGATTCAGAGAGTCATTACAGTACCTCCTCCCCGCCCCCCTTCCTATGAGGAATTAGGGAATACATGCTGGATTGCTGGGAGAGAGCTAAGCATGAGGATTGCCATTATTGACTGCTATTTACTTATCTGATAGAGAACAAATTCCCACCAATTGGTCACCACAGGGGAACATTTTCATTGTATGATTTTTATTTCAATTTTGGATTTAGAATTACAGGAATGTTAAATAGGTATGTTAAATATTGTCACTGTCTTAAAGGTGTTATTTTTTTCTTTTGTAATCATGCTTCAAAATACACCATTTTTGAACACTGTAGGCCAAAAAAAGCTTCCTTAAGAAAATAATCAGCCTGTCTTGAGGAGGGAAGAGTAGCAGATGTTCAATACTTTGATTTTATCAAGGCTTTTAACATGTTCTACCTTAGTATTCTTACATATTGGTGGAATAGAATGGATAATACACATAATATATAATACATGTTGAATGGATAAATGGGTGGACAATAAGTCAGCTGAACAACTGGCTTGACTGCTGGATTTAAAGGGCTGTGATTAGTTGTTCAAAGTTTACTTGGTGACTCATTTAGTGGTTGTGTGCCTCAGGGATTGATACAAGGGGCAATGCTGTTTAATAACATTGTGGAGAGTGGGGTGAAGTGCGCTGTGAGGGAGTTTGTGGATGATACCAAACTGAGGGAAGAATTATGTATAGTGGAAGATAGGGTGCTCTTCAAGGGGCTTTAATAGTTGGAAAAGTGGGTTCATAGAGTCAAAAAACAGTTGCGTTGGAAGAGACCTCTGGAGGTCATCTGGGTCCAACCCCACTGCTGAGGCAGGGACACCTAGAGGCGGTTGCCCAGGACCATGTCCAGATGGCTTTTGAATATCACCAAGGCGGGAGATTCCCCAACCTCCCTGGGTTACCTGGACCAGTGCTCAGTCACCTTTACAATGAAAAAGTGTTTCCTGATGTTCAGATGGAACCTCCTGTGTTTCAGTTTGTGCCCAGTGATTCTGGCCCTGTCGCTGGGCACCACTGAAAAGGGCCTGGCTCTGTCGTCTTGTCACCCCCTCCTTCCGGTATGTATATGCGTCAACAAGATCCCCCTGAGCCTTCTCTTCTGCAGCCTGAACAGGTTCAGCTCTCTTAGGATTTCCTCATGAGGGATGCATCATTCCCTTAATCATCTTAGTTGTCCTTTATTCAGTGAATACTTTATCTTCAAAACTGTTTAGCTGTAAAATTGTGGGTCAAGCTGGGATTTTTTTTTTTAGTTTTATGTTCCCTTCTTTGACACAGAGCCAGGATATTTACAGTTAATAGTGCATTTATGCTCAAATCGCACATATGTATGATTACTCTGTCCATTTTATAGAAAGATGCCTAAGGAAAAGATCTAAGTTGTAGATGGAGAAGGGGATTGGGTCTGAGTGACCTGAGGTGTAGGACTGTGCTGTTAGCCATGCAGACTTGTTCCAAGTAATCCTTAAATGGTAAAGTTTGCAAAGGCAAAGCACTGTAAAGAAAAAAAATGGGGGAGAATTTAAAAAGAACCTGATGTACTGTTTGCTTCTTCAGAGCTCTCAAAAGATTTTCAAATTTATTTTAAGTATTACTGTCTCAATAACAAAAGTCAACTTCGTGGAATTATGACAAGTTTAAAAATCTGTTTTGTTTCCTTTGGCAGTGCAATACTTGCTGATAAATTACTTGATTCTTTATGTTGTTCAAATGCTTGTGGACACAACGTTAACATAAGGAAAACTAAACTGAAAGCAATTTTATGCAGCTTTTTTTACTATACCCTTGAGCATTTTCTAAGTTTGCATTTAATCACAGAATCTTGGCCATGATATTTCTGACAGGTAATTTCCTTAATGCAGTTGACAGAGATGGATTACATGGAAGCCTATTGGATCCAGTGCTTTTGTGTGCAAGTGATAAGACTAGATTAGGGTTATCTTGCTCTGAGTGCCTGGAAAGATACAGCCACCTAATAATTCCCCTGGTAATATGGATGGTTTTGTGGGAGCAGAAATTCATAGCTAGATACTGGCCTGCAAAAGTATTGCCAGATTTTATTGTACCTTGAGAATATCTGGGGTGATGTGTGTTTTTCTGTTACATGATATCAAAATTATATGTCAGAGAAAGACAAATGTATTAAATGTCTGGCAGATTGGAAAAGTGATAAGGCAAGAGGCAGGCACGTATCTTGGAAATATTAATGGCATTTTAAAAGAAAATTATTTTTGTCATAACCATGAATATTACTCTTATTTTGCAGAGAAATAACAAAATAAGTGCTATTTAGCTTTTTGACTGCTGTAAAAGTTCATGTAGAAAAAAATTGCTGTTGTCTTGCTGCCTTATTAAAAGACCCTAAGCCTGAATGTTCATAGCCAGGATGCTTTTTAAAACAGGATTTGATTATAAATAGCAAAGTCTGAATCCATTTTAGATCTCAATAAAATTCTTTTGCAGTCAAGGCTTTTTGAACACTTTAATGGAAAGTGTATGCAAAAGCTTGGGTGAAATAATTAAGAGCCATCAATATATAGCTTATTTTTATTTGCTTGTAACACACGTTCACTTCTTTTGAAACAGGATTCTTTTAGTGATCTCCAAGATCATGACAATTTTGTAACTGCAAACTTCAACTAGACTAAGAAAATAAATGTGATGGGATAGTAGCTAAAAATATTGCAGTCAAAGCATGTATTAGTGGTCTCTCATTTGGAAACAGACTTATTGGAAAGATGAAGGCTGAAGAAAAGAGGGGTAGTGTTCATAAAACAGGCTTCTGACACTCGCTGTATAATCAGTAAAGAGAAGAGATGTGCCTTCAGGAGGCAATTCAGAGTAAGAGTCTAATTTAGATGGTCTGAGTCACGTCCTGTGGGATCCTCTTTGTATCTCTCGACTGATTACCGAGAGGGCTAAAATGAGCAGCTTCCCTAAGCTGAAGTTAGCTTTTGTGAATATTTCCTGTACCAGCGAGTTGCATAGATTCAAGATACAGAATGGTTTTCCAGGTTTTACAGCTTTCTAGGCAATAAAGTTTTGCTACACTGTCTATATAAAATGTTCAGAGGCTTTTTGGTGGGGACTTTTTTGGGGGGTTACACATACTGTATTTCTTGCCATCATGGCTCTTAGTTTCTTTCTAACTAGTGGTGTAAAAACTATTGTCATGTGTCATTTCTGGAAAACACAGCAAGTGGAAAGCACCATCCTTAGATTTCAATTAAAAAGAAAAAAGAAAGAAAAACCAAACAAACCCCAGACTGCTGGAGAGTATTCGAGTTTGGTGTGATGGGGAAGCTTAGTGTCCTTTGTGTCCTGAAAAATTCCTTACTTTATATCTTGGCCCAATAAAATACATTGCCTTCCTTTTCCTTGTCTATTTCCAAAGGGGAAAAAATATTTAAAAGGCATTTTACACAGAGACTGTATCATGAAAAAAGATCACGTAGGTGTTTAATATATGCTGTGATGAGTAATTTTGGTCATGGTACATCAGAAAGCTACTTTTCCCCCACCTTCTTTCTAATAAGAATTTTAATCCATTGATGACAAAACCTTTAAAGTATTTCCTTGCTGCATTGTAATACACTGTGACGAATTATGTCTCAGGAGTTGTAAAATTTTCTCATAGCTTGTAATACCTCATTTAATGAATTGATCACACTGAAATGTAAAGATGAAGCAGCATTTATTTTGTATGTTATATTGCATATAATTTTTAGACTTGACATTTATAGCCATGGAAGCTGTTATTTTACATATAATTTTCAAACCATATCAGCCTTAAACACATTTAAATTTAATAAGCAAGTAGATTAGATTTGCTTTTAAGCTAGGCATATAATTATAGTTTGTGTTCCTTTCAGCAGGGCACATGCTTACTATTAAATGCAGTATTTAGTTGTCTTTTAAAAACTAAAAATAAGCAAAAGGGATTTATTTACAAAAGTAATTGAATATAGAGCTGCTTTCAGGGATGGTGCCTCAGTCATGATTTTTGTAGGATGTGGGTGTTAAAGTAGTCGTTGTTTTTTATTAAAAATTGCCCTGTTTTGAGGAAACATTAATGTAGGAGCTATATGTGTTTCAGTTATGAAATACCAAATCTGTCATAGTAACATATGGCCTGATCATCATCTCCTGCAGAAAAAAATCCATGGGAGGGGAGAGCTTATTTGGAAACTCTGCATGATTTACCAGGCAGATTTTCTGTTGCCTCATCTTTCTCATCAGAAATAATTTGTAGCTGCCAAGGAGGTGGATTTTTAAAGCCTTCTAACTATTTAAATACATTGTTAGTAGTGTGAAAAAAGGCATCCCTTCTTTCTTTGATCCTGGCTTCTTTCTCTGCTGAAGAAGTTTTACAGAACACATAGAGAAGCCCTGCTGTCATTGTGATCTCTTTGTGACTCCCACCTCAGAATCTTGGTGGATGTAGAAGCAGCTGAGAGAAACCTACTGAAAATCTGAACTTTGTAAAATGCTGGCGGAGTCATCTCTGGAGGGTTACATTGCTTTTCCTAGTGTATCTACTAAGAGTCAATTCCAGCATTGTACTTGTTACTGTAGCACAAAATTAGACAGGATGCAAATAAGAGGCTTTTCACCTTAACTCAGTCAGAGAGAAGAATGACTTTTCTTAATATTTTTTTCACTCTTTTTAAAAGATCAGTTTGAAAATGTGGTACTAAGGTTTCCAGACTGTATGAAAGTATTTTTCACTTTTTATCAAAATAAGACTGATGCCTGTTTTGCAAAGTCCTTTCACTAAAGTCGAGAATTTAAGAAGATCTTGTCTTAGAATCTGTCTTTGCAGAGTATAATTTTAAGATTATGTTTTAAGGTTTTTGTTTTGGGCATTTGTGGTGTTTTTTCCCCCATTCTGTCCTTAAATACATTGTTTCACGTTGTGTTTATGTTCATAGAGTAGTTCTTTGGGATGCATGTAGTTTTTCGCTTTCTGGTCTATCTGCATTCATAAGCGTACTCAGCAAATTAGTAGACCTTATAGATCTTTCAAAATCCAAACCTTTTCCTATGTATTTCTTTAGGGAATTGTTTTGTCTATGAGCCACACAAGCCAATATTTAATGCATCAGAGTGCACCAGACAAATAAGCAGAAACATACAATCTGGTTTGAGTATAATTATAGCAGTTTCATATAAAACCAATCCGAAACCTCCTTCTGTTCTTTGTACTGTTGGTTAATGAAAAGGATATCAGATTGCACCAATACTAGTGGCGGGGGGGAGGGGAGTGAGACAGAGCAAAGATTCGTGCATGTTGCTTGATTCTTAACATGCTAAGTGGCATGCCTCTGGCCTAAGCCAAACAGTAGTGCCTCTCAGGCTCTGGCATGCTTCTGGAGGTGGCAGGTGACAGCAGCTGTTCCAAACAGGCAGGCAGTGTGGCTGCCAGTTCTGGTGAGCTAGTGTTTTGTTCATGGGGATATGGACTGTAGTGCCGTAAAACAGGTGCCCATTCTGATTCGTTGCACCTTTCGTAATGGGATGATGATACAAAATAGGCAGAGTCCTTATAACCAAAGAACAATATCTAAGAGAAGAACTGCTAAGCCTCTTGTCTCAGCTCTTCCTCTTACCTTAAATTTAAATGTATTTTGTGCCTTATCTATGAAGTTGGTAAAAGACTTAAAGGAACTATCACTGCATTGAACTTGAGTGTGTGCAGCAAAGGGGAGAAAATGTCCTTCTCAAATGAAACCATCTCCCTCAGTTAACTATTATTTACTATTTATTTAATGTCTTTGCATATAAACATATGAATATTCACATTGTAAAAACTAAGCTATAATGAAAGCAGACTTCACAGCCACGTTAGAAGATGGACGAGGTGACTGCAGAAGGCTATGGATTAGTTAGCTGGTAAGCTTTCAAGGAAGTACAAGATTTAGTAATCAGCAGGGTAACATAGAAAAGGCATCAGAAGAATTAGTTCTTTGCCATGGGGTTTATAAGAGTGTTATTTAAAAATTAGGTACATAGTTACTGTTCATACTAATGCATATAAATCACCATGAATTTAATTCTGTGTATTTCACTAGATTATGCAATCTTTGAACTTTTTTTGATAATTTTTTTTAGTATAGAAGATTGGCAATGTACGGTGTCAGCAGAATATGTCACGTACTCGTGAGGCGTAACTGAAGAATTGAATAATTTGAATCATGTCTTGCTCACAGGATAATTAAATGGAATGGCATTTAAGTTGATGGGACTACAGGGGTGACCACTGGCTAGAGAACTGTCTCCCAGGTTTTTTTCAGTAAAATGGTCATCAGTATTTTGTTAATTTTTCTCCCTTGTGTGAGTTTTAATATGCTTATTTTTTCCTAGTACTTTCAACAGGAATAATTTAATTCCAGGGAATAGAAAATAATTCTAAAGCAAAGTCATTTAAATAGGAAATCATATATTTGTGGAACCTAACATGTATCTTTCATTTAAAAACAATTTTTTAAATTATTTTTTCCAAAGAGAATGCACTGCATAGTGAAAATACACTTAATAACATCAAAAAGTAGTAAAAAAATATAATAATTTTTGGAGGTTTGTAGCAATGCATCTTTAAGTTTACCTCAGCATTGAAGGTACCATTTAAAAAAATAAGAGCTTAATCCAGACATCAGTGATGATGATTTCCTTCAATATGATAATAAATATACCAAAGTGCCCTATTATCTTTAATAATTCAGGAGTCATTGAGCATTTAAAGGTTTTCCTATTCTGTCATTCTAAGGAATCTGATAGCAATTTGTTAAAAATGAGACAGGTCTCAACAATAGCCAAAAAAAATTGTGTAAGGGTTGCTTTTTCGAAATACAGTTTGGTGCTCTCTACAGCACTTGCATAAAGGTTTAAAGATTTTCACCTTACTTGTTTACCTTCTTGAAACTTGTAACCATTAGAATGACTTCTGCAAGTTATTTGGAGGACATCCCCATAAGTCAGGTATTTTATAAGCAACTCCTGAACCCTCCCCTTGAAATTATGTATAAGTCTGCAAAGGAAGCTTTGTACAAAAGTAATATATTGCTATGCTTTATCAGGGACAAAAAAACAGAAAAACTGTTTCTGAACAATAAAGTACTTCTTAGCTGAGACTTACAGTTTGTACCACCATGATTTTCCAAGAGATACTGCCTTTGTGTTTGTAGTACAGTTAACAGAATCAGAAAGGATTTTAAGCTAATTGTAACATTTACATGTTATTCATTTCCCCTTAAATTTTAAGGAAAGAGTATAGTTCTTTATAATTTGAACATTTTTTTGCTATTTTTGCCCTGAAGGATACAGTTTTTAAGCGGAACATTATTTTTCATAGTCAAATCATTTCTAGGCAAGTTACTCTGTTACAGATTATTGTATGAGTATATTCACTTATGTTTAGAGACCGATGCAGATATGACCTATGAGAGCAAAGATGCCAACTGTAATCTAAGAGCAGAATCTCAACTGAGATTTCACACTTCAAAGAAAAAATGAATTCATGTATGAAACTGAATGAATTAAATATGCATATTCAGTAATTATGATGTTAATTAAAACTGGTGAGAGGTTACACAGTGGACTTTCTTTAAGAACTCCAAAAATGCAGATCCAGTTGCTGACTAGTAAATAGTGTAATGTGTGCCTGCAAAGCCAAATAACATTGATTGAAGCAGCAGGTCAATGCACAGTAATTTCAGAGATTTCTGAGGCATTAACTTCAGTTTGAGGGGCTTGGTTAGAAATATTCTCAGACTTCTAGGATTTATGTTTGTGAAAAATAATTTTTTTCAGTAGATGAGCAGAGAGCTAAGCATTGGATCCAAGTTATGCATTGCACTACCCTAAGTTGCTACTGGTTGTCATGGTAACATTTTAAAATGGTGGTGGCTGTGGCTTGACATCAGGACATTTTCTCTTAAGTGAAGATTTTTCTGAGATTGTAATAGAGTGTTTTAAGTGAGTGGACCTTTTGTACTTAATAAAATATTTAGTAGGTTGTAGTAAATATTAATTTGTTCTACCTTTGAGATATACCATGCTGTCTATTTACAGTTCTATGCTAAAAGAATGGTATTGCTGGAAAAGAGTTAGTCCGTTCTTAAACTTGCTAAAAATAAATTTGCTATGAATGCTTTAAATAGTAATTGTTGAAGTTTCACTTTATCCTTTCAAAATACTGTGTGGCAGATAGGTTAAATTTGCTTCAGCTTTTTAATGCGTTTGGTGAAGTAATGATTTTAGTACACATTTGTATTTAAAGCTGAACTTAAATGTCTTTACACTGAGACTTTCTTGTTTTGAGTGACTGAAAATAAATGCATTTACAATAGCTTATGTTTTGGGGGGGCAGTAATAGAAATGGCTTAACTAAAAAGCTGGGAATGGAATATCTCTCTGTCAATCATATGTTAACGTACTTTGTTACTGACCATATTGTATTTGAGATGAAGCAATGTGAATGGTTTCTTATCCTCACTTAGATAAGCTTTCAAAGGTGATCTCCAAATCATGTCTGCCACAGAGCAGGGATTTGCTGGGAGGCACAAACACATGCCTACTGCATTTCCCGTATCCTTTTCAATAACTGAATTTCGAGGCTCCTGACAGAAAGGAAATGTCTTAGAAAGCTCTCAATAGTACACTTCAATACAGCAGGATACATTGAGTGAAAAGCAGAACTGTTTTTGCAAGTCAGGATTTATAAAATTTAATAATACACTTATCAGGAAGAAACGGAAATTCGGGTTGGAGCGTTTGGAGAGATCATCTTGACGGGTAATACTAATTCATTTCTTCTTGCGATTGCACTGCTTCATTGATGGTTCACACGGTTTGATGGCCTTTTGGAGCTAATTTAGCCCTTTGTGGCTCATCATAATCTCATCCTTCATCCCTGTGATTTCAGAGGCTTTATGGAAATACCATGCAGATGTGTATGTGCTTTAGCAATAGCTGATAACAGTGTCTTAGATGACCCCCTCAATCTTAGTGATATTTTCTACTAATCAGCAAGAGGCTTACAGTTTATTTTTCTTTTTAGCTTCTTCATTACCTTTTCCTCTTATCTATCTATTAAAAAAATATATCAAATGGTGCTTTAGCCTTGCCATGCTAAACTCAGTCTTCTGCATACCCATCAATTATTTTTTTAGCTGTGTGTAGTTTTGCTTCTTCATAGTCATTCACCTGTTTTTCTCCTAGATGTTCTTTGCTAATTTAATTGCTTTATCCATAATATATCTCTACCTAACAGGTTGCCTTGCAGCAACCTCATAGATCTAAAAGTTGCAAGACACTCAGAAATTAGAGAAATGTACTTTAAATCACACCTTTCAACATCACCTTTCTTGCAGGTAGATGGAGGATCCTCAGGAAGCAAATATTATTTGACATAAGGAAAAGAAAATGACAACCATTTTTATACATTTAGGGAAATACAGAATTTGTCTTAAGCTGTGATTGGTGTTTAATAATTAATAACTCTGTTCTTTTCATTTTGTTTTACCATTAACAATATGAATTTGGAATTTTGCAAAACTGACTGTCTTTCTGAACTTGAGCAACTGTAGTTTGTGTTTTTCTCACATTAACTTTATTTCAAAAGGGCACTGCAATCCAGACTTTTATTAAGCAATAAGAGTTAATCTTTTCAATGAAGCATTAAGATTGGATGTATTTATTTTTATTTCTGCACTTTAAAAAAATGTCATTTATGCAGAAGCTCCCTGAGTTTTAGAAAGCAATTTTCATTGTATCTTTGTGAGCCATGGACTCATTGTGGTTTGGAATTTTGCCTAAAGTAGGGAGAACATAGTATTTTTAACTATGTCATCATCTAGAGCAGCCATGGAGCGTTATAGGAAGCTAGAGAGAATACAAGGAACAGAATAATAACAGAACATTACATTTCCATACATAGCACGTGAAAGTATATCACCAAGGTATGTTCAATTGCTTTTTAGATGTTTTACTTTTTAATGTCTTAAAAACCCACAAGGAATATAACTCTTGAGTTAGCCCAAAGCACTCTACATAACAGTTTAAGATGTAAGGAAGAACCAGTTTTTACTGTAACAATTGAGGATCTGTGTGGGGAAGGAAAAGAAAAAGTATCAGGAACAGTAATCTACCGGTACAATGTATAAAAACTGTTCCTTAGAGCAAAGAAAATCCTGTAGTTTTTATTCTGATCTGATTATTTGTTATCTTACCCGATTGTTGTCTGAATACAAACTACATTTACTCTGTCTGCTGTGAAAGCTGATGCTCAGCCTGGTCAGGCAATCTCCTTATATTCAGCTGTGTATAAATACTTCCTTCAGATTTCTCTATTATTTACTTCCCTAGCTTACATTGAAGACACTGATGATTTTTAAATGCTCTTGAGCAAGTGTACTCCTTGTACTTGATAACCCCCTTTTATTTTGTCTATTGCTAACACATTTTGGAATAAATAAAATTAAGTTGAAGCAATCTTTTTTCAAATGTAGTATTTGCTTTATTAAGTATGCTTCTTTCAATTTAGAAACTAAAAGGTAAAAAGTTTATTTAGAGGTCTAATTATTTAATACAGCTTATTAATAACAGTTGAAGTAAGAAGATATATAAGTTCTTGGAACCAGAATCAGAATCCCAACTTGGACGCAGTGTGTCATAGGCATGAACTGTTCAGTCCCTAGGGCCCACTTTCATTCAGTCTTTATTCATTTAGCACTTCCTGTTGGCTCATTTGGAAAATCCAGAGCACTATTCTCTTTCCTTCCAAGTTGGAAATGAAATTTTATCATCATAGTTGAAGAGTGGATATGGCACACTGCAAATAGGCACAACTTAGTGTGCATATGTCCAAATACAGGGTATTGCTCTAAGCTTTTAGACCTGCACGGGCTTAACGGAGAGTGCCAGATGCATTCCACTTACGTGCCATTGAAGACATCATTTGGAAGGAAAACAGGAGTGGATGTAAGAAGAGAGAGCGAGGTGATCTGCCCAAATTAAAATGTATAATCTTAGCAAAATAATTCAAATCCACTAGACATAATATTATTTTCATAGTGTTGATATCCATGTAACACTTTTCTTTCACATATATTGAACAGAATATATATCACTGTTTAAACCTTTTTATATCTCTGTAGGAAGGAAAATTGCTTAGGCTTGTTGTGCATGAATGACATTAATCTGAATGACTGCATGTATAATACTGAGACTTTGCTTTCACTCAGCCTTTGTGACCAGATCTGCAGCTACGTGTGAACTTTGATTCCATCCCACTGCTAACATGATGAGTATGAACTAGCTTTGAATCCTTTCCACTCTATACAGTAACACAGCTAATACTAACTCGGACTCTCTTCTGGGACTCGGAAGTGTAATGTCTGTGTACGTACTGCCCACAGTCCTGTGTTGGGCTGTGGCATTGGGTTAGTGTATGCAACATCTGTTGTCAGTGACCGAGATACAAACGTACTCTCACACACTGAAGTTTGTAGATGACAAAAAGAGCAGAGAAGGAGAAATACTGGAGAAATGACTAAGTCATAGCAAACCAAATCACTTCATAAACTGATTGCAAGCAAGTAATTTGTTTTTAAAAATATCATTTACAATCAGATATGTAGCAAAAAAGACTATAGCCCATCAGTGGGGACTCTTACCATTTCAGTAGAGCCTTGGAATATGGGTTCCATGTGATGTGGTCCAGAAGGGATAATGCAGTTCTTGGCTGTGTAAGCTACTGACTTTGTATGATAGAGTTGTTTTGTTTAGATTGCTTGACTTCTGTTGGGTAATGTGTCCACTTGTCATGTATAAAAATTCAAGAAGAATGTCGAATTGCAAAGTTAGAGAAACTCCATCCATGAAAACTACTAGTAGATTGGGAAATGTACTTGACAGTGAAAGATAGAGACATATGATTTAGAGAAAAGAAAGTTACTAGATTAACTTGACCAGAGTTGATAAGTAGTGGTTTCATCCCATTTGATACATATTTACCAAGGAACATAACTATGATAGCAGAGGTTTCTTCAGTTGAACTAACAAAAGTATAACAGCAGCCAATACCCAGGAATCAAAACTAGACAAATTAAGACTACAGTATTTTGGCACTGAGAGAAGTAATTATTGGTGCAACTTTCTGGAGAATTACTTCTGCCTTTCTGAGAATTTTGGGGGTTTGTTTTTCCCAAGGCATATGCTCTATTTTGAGCAACAGTTGATTGAGAAATATCTTGTATTTTGTATTATGTGTGAAATCAGGTGATTGTTTTGGTCTTACAAGCTCTGGAGTGCACAGTTGTGGATGTTTAGCTTAATTATATGTCTTTGAAAAAATTTGATGGTATGTGGGAATAGGTAAGCTGTATTTAGTTCCTTTTTTTAGGATGTTGTTTGGTTTATGTTGGGATAGAACATAAGAAACAAAGGCTAACCCTGTAGAATTGAAAAGTGTAGAATTGCAGTAAATGCATGCAAATACTTATGTGCCAGCTGCTGAACACGAAACATTCTTCACTGAAGTATAAAATCTGACAGGGAAGTGTAGCTGCTGACAAAGAACATTTTATCTGTGTGACAGAGAAAAAATTATCCATATGGAAGAGAAAAAAATATCCATCAGCTACTTTTGGTATATAAGCTTTCAGTTTTTATGAGTTCTGGCTAAAATGACCATAAATCTATTTTTTAAAGTGTCCCTACTCCCCCTCATACATGCTTGCCATTAGATATGCAATTCTTGTAAAACTTCGGTGTAGTATTTTTTACAGTTTCTAATAAATATCAACCTAGTCAAACTTCCAGTAAATTGTACTGCCCCATTTCTTAATTCAGAGTCAGTATTTTATACAGAACTAACAAATAAGAACTGCACAGGAAATTCAAGGGGAATAACAAACACTGAATGATACACTCCTGATATGTCATCTGCTTCTGGGGAGAAATAGGGACAAGTGTCTCATTTTAAAAACTCTTTTCAGAACTTTTTCCTAAAATGATACTGCTGCAGCCAGCTAACATAGTTCTGTAAAAAAAATGCAGTTAGGATGCAAATTTCTCAGTATTTCTGTTATTCCTAAGTCATGTTTCAGTTACAGAATAGTACATGTGGCTGTTGAACTGTGTTCTTATAGTCCAAGATTAATTTCTATGTGACTTTGCAAAACTGCTTCCTGATGAAGGTAAGAACTGGTAACGTATAAAATGTTTCATGATGCATCTTTGTCACAGCTTTTCCAAACTGACTGGAAGCAAGAAATTATGAATTGAACCAACTCAGTGTAAGTTTTATGGCTGTAAGAACAAAGAAACTTGGTGTTTATAAATGACTTAGGAACTCGCAAAGCAGGGGGACATAATAACCAGACAGAAAGGGAAGAAGAAATGCCTTGAGACAAGGTTGTTGGGAGCAGAGGAGAACATCGACCTGCCCATCAGTGGAGTATGTGTCAGTTATGGGAGGGATATAAACAGATCTGTAGCACTGAGCAGGAGTTTAAGAATGGCCCCTGGAGTCCAAGTGAGACGAGAAGGAGGCTCCTGAGAGTACTGACTTAAAGAATTGAAGCCAGGAATGGGTTTGGGTTCAAGAGAGTTTATGGGTATGGGAGAAATCAGTTAAATCTTGATTGAGCAGGAGAACGGGGAGCAAAAGATTAAGAGAAACTGAATGAGGAGAAGACAGTGACAGCAGGGGAGTTAGTGATGGTGGGAGAGTACTTATACAAGAAGGAAAGATGGAGAGGTCAAATATGTAAAGAAGGAGAAAACAGACAATAAGACAGCTTAAGTACAGGAAGACTGTTAATTCTGCTAGATTAACACTATTTCATTCATACAAGCAAACATTAATTTTGTTTATGTTTCATAGTATTTCTGAGGAGACTTGAGTATGGAAGGAGGTACATTTATTAATTAAAAGTATGAATATATTGTGATATGGGATTGTCCTATTGGTCCAACTGCTGGGCTGTGTAGATGCACAGGAAGATGCAGTCTGTGTACTGGCAAACTTCTATCCTAAAAGATAAAAACTACATACTAATATAGTAGATATTGGGAAAGTAGAGGAGGAAAGTGGAAACAAAACTGGCAAAAGAGAGATGTTCTGAGGCTCAACGGGATGTCTGGATTCAGAGTTAAACAGGCAAGACGATTTGGCACCTGCAGTTCTTGTGCACCTGTCTCACTGGATGGTAGGTTTCTGACAAGCAGTTAGCTTTTTTCATTGGTAGCAAGAGCATTTGACAGGGAATAGACACGTTTGTTCCAGTTTTCTGAACTCACCATAAGGTGTACGCTCCCCTAGAGTGAATGTCCCTCACATCCCACCCTTGTTATTGCCCTGGCTAGAATCATTTGAAGGATGAATGCTTTCAATGTACAGATAAATTTCTTCTTTGGTGTTTTTTTTTTAGGGTTTGAGCCTGCTGTAGGAAACGGTTTTCAATACATTTTTCTCTTTTTATTACTTGCTGTCACTGCAAAGAACTAATTTAAGGGTATCTCAATTTATAGAAAGAGAAGTATAGAAGGAAAGTAACTAGATCATAGAATTGGAATGTAAATTCCATTGTTTGTAGGTGGGTTTTGTGTTTTGCTTGTTTGATTTGGTTTTTAAATCCATCAATTACAGGTATTAGCAATGTGAATCTTTTTATCAGTCAGAAGAGGTGTGGGAAAAAAGCATCTGTCTGTGACTTTTGTCTGGAGCATTTACAGCCTCAGTGGCAATTTCAAAGCTTCTCTAGTTGTGATTTCCAAGACTGTAAGATGTAATTCCAAGAATGTAAGATGGGAACTTCTTAATATATTTCATTTATGGTTTGTAATGCTTTGCATCTCTTAAAATAGGGAATTGTGCTCAGCATTTCAGAATTTCCAGAAATAAGTGGGTTATCATATACTGTATTTGTTACCTAAGTCTCCATCTCCAGGCAGCCTCTGTAGTGTAGTTAAATTCTGTGTTTCTGAAGTCATTGAGATGTGACTGAGACTTTTTTGTTTTGTTTTTTTTTGTTTGTTTGTGGTTTGAGTTTTTGTGGGTTTTTTTGAAGGGGGGAAGAAAAGGGAAGGAGAAAAGCTAAGTGTCACTCTTTTACCAACCCGTGTAGTTAGTAAACAGAAACAGGCTGAAGGCATCCTGAAGAATTTCACCTCAGCAGTGTCTGCTTTTGTTGTGGTAGTTTTGTCTTTAGAGAAAAAAAAACAAAAACAGTGTATAGTGAGCTATCAAGCAGTGACTGATTTCTATACACTTGTTGGGATGAGATCAGTAAATTATGTGAAAATGGTCTTGGGAGCAAAATCATTTCAGCTGGGCTAGAGGTCCTTCTCTCATTCTTTGTGTCCTGTGAAGTTATAATGTTTCCAGATCCATTATCTGTGCATTATATGGAGATTTATTTACTTTCAACAGCAAAGTTGATCTTGTTTATTTCAGTAAGTGCTTGCTTTAGATGGCCTCTGAAAGGCATAAGGAGGAAAAAAGCTGCTTTTTGAAATAAATATTGTATTCCAACCATTGCTAGCCTTCATTATCCACTTTTTATAAACTGGAGTTTGCTGGCTTTTTGTCAGCCTCATTGCAAAGCTTTGTTAATGCACCACCATGAAAATGAAAGTTTCATACACATTGACATAATTAATGAAGAGGCAGGCAGCATGCTCTAGCAATTAACACCACAGGGAAAAGTAGAATTGGCTTCCTTTTTGCATGTTGTGCCAAAGTTAAGAACTGTAACACACAGCAAATAAATAGAGATCCTTTTAATGAGCTGCAGGATCGAGCTGAATAGCTCTGAAAGGTTGTTGCGTAAACATTGCCAACTATTTAGAGTGTTAAGAGTAATTGATGAGCTTAGTTGAAAGTTAGGGTTTTTTTCGGAGGGGAGGTGAGGAACCTGTCAAAGAATGGAAATGTGCTTGTTAATAAATAAATTTTATTTTCAATGCATCTATTAGGCGTGTTAAAGAATATAACAAGCACTTTAGAACAAATATGTAAAAAGAAACAGTTTACTGTTTGCTACTTGACCAAAAAGTTTTCTAGAGTTCATTTTTTCTACTGACTGTTTCTGTACTTAGTATTTACTCATAATAAAAACTTGGCTAATTGCTCTCTGATGCTGATTCTCAACAGCCCAACCATCTGGCAACATAAGGCATCGCTCAGCCTTGATTTTTTCCAACTGTCCCAGCAGTCCTAATATTAACAATATCAGGGAAGTAAACAGGTGAAGTTTCTCTGTGATTTATGTGAAGCATTCTGTTTATCTTTAGATACATGTGTAGAAAACTCAGAGCAGTTCAGTTTAAAGCTCTTTTCAGAAAATATTTTCATTAAACAGAAGTATCCTAAAAAACCCCAAAAACCCTCATTAGTAAGACTGAGTTTTCAGAACATACAGAAATCTGAACCTGTAATGCCAGTTCATTGGGGAAAAAATTAATAACATTGGAGGTTTGAAGGCTTGATTCACAGACTGCATAACTTAGTTAATAATGGGTCACAGTATATATGTAATAACACAAATGTAATTTTGATTGTTAAGTGGCACCAGGTAACCTAATCTCTCTTTTTTAAACAAATAAAACATCTCCTTCACTTTCTGTCCATTCTAGATAATTTGAATTTTGACAATAATAAGTTTGTACAATATTATTTTAGCCCAAGTATTGTACTAGGTCAGATACAGCTTATTACTTCATGTTGTATACAAGCAAATCATCAAGGTTGGTATGTATGAGCGTCTGCACCTTGGCACCTTAAATAAATCTTAAAATGTGGCAAAATTGTAATTAGGGAAAACTTAAAAGTAATAATTGGAAGCAAATAAATATTATGCTGTATTTACTGAACAGTTGACCTTCTAAATGGTCATGTCTGCTGCTAGAGTAATCTCCACAATAAAGAATTGCATGTCCCTTCACTTGGTACGTTAAAGGTGATACCAGAAGCATCCAATACCTGTACAAATAAGAATATTAATATGCAAATACAGCTGGGGACAACTTACTTTGGTTGTGGTGAAGTCCTACTACTACATGCTAAGAAGCATGTATAGTTAACTTCTGTTTCCAAAAGGAAGGTTAAAAGTTATAATAAATGTCAGAGTATTTTAGGACTCAAAAATAATGTTGAACTTCCAAAATTTGTTTAGAAAATAAGAATGGTAATGAAAAAATACTATTCCCCTCCATGAACATTTCTCAATAAATCTGAAGTCTTCAGCTGCTGTAAGACTGAAAATCTACTACCTAATCACTTCTCTAGTGAGGAAGATGCATTTCTGAGTATTTTTTTGCTTTTAGTGATTTTTAGCTATGTGTAATTTCATCATTAAGCAGTCAGCCTTATCTCAAATTTATAATCAGGATTTGATTTTTTTCATTTTCCATCCTTGTACTACTTCAACTCTGCATCTCTAATTTTGTTTTTGTCTTTAGCCTCTCACATACGTACCTCTAGTCATTCTTACGTATTCTCCTTACATGTCTTTATATTGTCTAATTTTTTCTCACCCTCAGCTAGATTTTATCTTAACCTCCCGTGAATTAGTAAAGTGTCGTCATCTTCTCTGCCCTCTAAATTTTAGCTACTTTATTTTTTTCCCCTTTAACAATTGTCCTTCAAAACATTTAATAGCCTCTGTTCTGTCCTTAATGATGGGCCAAGTCTCTGTTGCAGTGGTGTTCAAGACTTCCTGGCTGTTCTCAGTTAATCTGATGGCTGTCATACTTTCTTCTCAGCCAGCTGGCTGTAACTCTGTCTCCATGCTGGCTGTTGCTACCACTAGCATAGCAGTGTCCCTTCTTTCAGAAGTGTCTGAATATTCCGATTCCTCTCCCTTGACATCATGTACTCTCTCTGTGTCTTTGTGCCACTCTTTCTGTGGCCCTCCTGCCTTATTCTGCAGCCCAGTAGAATAAATTTTAGAAGGTCTGTAAACCACAATGGCAGCCACTGGGCAATGAGTGTGGATGTAGTAGTAGAGATAGAAAGGACAAAAGCCTTCCTAAGGATTTATAAGAGGAAAATACTTTATTGGCTTATTTTTGTGAGGATTCTGTGTATAATTGTATCTTCTATGACTTTGACTTCAGAAAGCCTTTTTCTCTTTATTGCTTCATTTTTCTGTATTTGTGAAGAGACAGGATGTTACTTAAGTAAGTTAATTAATTTGTTTGTCTTCAGGCTGTATGAAGTTCCTTTGTTGAAACTGGGCCAGAGATAAAATATAGTAAGTTATTAACTGTTGTCACTAAAGCTTAAAGTACAATGAGCATGTTAAAGACTGATGTTCATCATTTTTGTGATAGAAAACCAGAATGATGTGGAGATCCTTAATGCTGAACTCCTTCATACATTCATGTCTTATATAGCATGTCTATATAAGACATATATGTCTTATATTTCTGAGCACCCATATATTCAATAGGTAGAAACAGAAGGTACTGAGACAGAAGGTCACAAGAAGTACAAAATGCTATTGGATTAGGATTCTTGAGCTTGGAAT
Source organism: Caprimulgus europaeus (assembly GCA_907165065.1). Next base: position 14,072,471 of record OU015540.1, on the reverse strand, counting down.
AACGATAGCTAAGTCAAAAAGAGAGGTGTATACAATCAGCAAATGCTTTAAAGAAGATGAAATGTTTTCACAGTACAAGAATTAGTACTCAGTGATATTGTAATTCAGCAAGTTCAATATTAGCTAAACAAAGTACTTTTATTCATATGGACTGTAATTGCAGAACTTACCGTTTATTTGGGCTTAAACAGAATGGATCAAGTAGTGGCTGGTAAATGCAGTGATCTGTATACAAGTTCTAGCTCATAAGGCTCAGAAGCCTCTGACTGCAGGATTGTATTTTGATGACAAGTCCTGTGCTTCACATATCATTTCTTGCATTCATTCCCTAAATGTTTGCTACTACAATTCTGGACTAGATGAGCCTTTTCTCTTAGGCAGTGTGGCAATTCTTACATATTAAAAAATTGTATGAACATGAATGTATGTTACAAAGCTGTCGTAATCAATAAGGGCTAATTAAACAATTACAAAGTTCAAAATCAAATGAAAGAACATCTTTGTGTGTTTTACATTTGTATGCCATGAATTAAGTTTCTGCAAATAAATATGAAGTACTTGGGGTGGACAGGTTAGAGCTTATTAATTACCTAGCTTTGTACATATAAGCTATATATATGCCAGCTCCAATAACTAATAAATTCATCAGCTTTGAGGGTTTTCCTGTTCATTTCTACTGAACTGTTAGTGTATGTGACAGGCCATGGTTCTGTCAGAATGAATTGGCCCCCTTGAAAAGCTGGCAGCACAGGGAAGTGACAACTTAATGGAAGCTAAAGCACTCTAATGGCAGTGCCTGGTGAAAGCCAGGGAAAGTCATCCATAGCATTTGCCCTAGCTTTTGAAAATGTCTCTTTGCATTTCTGGTTGCATGCAAGATATTGGAGCTTTACTGGAGTCACATTTACAGGTATTATTAAATGAAATACGATTCAGTAAAACACTTGTTTGTTGATAGACTTTATTCCACTGAGATCAACCCGTCTAACATTGTGATCATATTGCATGTGCTCTGAAGTACTGCAGTATTACTCGTTTTAAGATCTCAAATTTTAGGTATCACATAAACCCTTTTCAAATACATAAAATGAATAGAAATGTAAACATTTTTCCTACTGTTCACATGAGTGCATATATATTTTTATTTATATATGAATGGAGTATGTGTTTAATAAAATATTGTAATTACATTTTAATATTTTAATAACTGTTCATATATTAAACATGGTATATTCCATTTAGATTATTGCCTTCTTACAAGGTTGTGTGCAAATAATTGCCTTGTTTCTAATTTTCTTGGTATGAAGGTGGCTTTTGGGCAAAACCAGAATAGTGATGGCTTTCAGTAGAATAGTATTTCTTTATCTTTTAACAAAATAGCATGTATGTTTTTACAGGTTGTAATTAGCAATGTAGATTTTTTTCAAAGAAAGTGATGCCTATTAATATAATTACTAAGAGTTGGTAAACTTAATCAGTACTGTGCCATTTATCCAAGTTCACAGAAAGAGCGTAAGAGAGAACAGATCAAAGAGGGCTTCGGATTTTAAAAAGAGAGAGGCAAACAACTGGGTTAAATTAAAAACTAACAAACAAACCCAAAACAAACCAAGAAAAAATCTTTTCTGTATAGCTATTTTCACGATGATTTGCTTTACCACTAGGGAATTTCACATTGTTTAGTATGTAATGATTATTTTTGTGAAGATAATATGGATGACACAGACACTATTTCTTTAATGTTGTCCTTAACACCAGTCTGTTTCATTTTGTCCTTCCCCTCTTTTCAGCTGTCTTAGAAGACGTACACTGGCCTTACTAAGCTCTGCTTTCCATATTGAGCAATAGGATAACTGGATGTGCTGCACAGTCTGAACTACTTCATGATATTAATGCACTAAAAATGAAGTTATAAAACTTTTTATAAATTGCTTACATATAATTTCTGAAATGTACCTTCACCAGCTCTGTGGGTACAGAAGATAGCTGAGTTATCATTGCTTCACTTGTAAGCACCAGAATCCAAAGGTGAAGTTGCTGATAAAGGCATTTCTTGTAGCTTTATTGTGGATAATTGTATTAAATTATTTGCTTGTATCTTAGATAAGTTTCTGCTTCACAATGCAATTGGAGCTATGCACTGAAGAGTCCAGCACTACAATCTGTGGTTCTGAAGTTGGGGAAAAATACATAAGTATTGTCATGTGATATTTTACATCTCTGTTCATACAGTAAGGTTTCCAAATGGTGACATATTTAAAGGACGTGCTTTCTTGATTCACAGTTGTCAGTGGGATTGTAGGATATAGGATCCATTGATGTAACTAACCTAGTTTAAAGGCAAGAGGAGACAAATGTGGCACTGAAAGAGTTTCGGAATTGGGAAAGGCCAATAGAGCAAGAAGAGAGAAGGATAGCAGAACATAAAGGAGATAAAAATGGGGAGATTACAGAAGCCTACAATATAGATAGATACAGAGAATGGAAATGAAGAAACATAGATGCCTTATAAGGATAAGGTGCCACTAGTAGATCCTGCTGTCATAGAATGCCTTGAACTGTACCAAGTGCCTATGAATCAAATACATTTTCTTCATATCCAAGAGAAGTTATGGTTCTCTTTAAAAGACTAGACACTTAAAACATTCCTCCTTTTAAAAGAAGGATTACTGTCTTTTTATAAGGTAACATACCCTATCTGCTTAGCCTTCTCTAAATTAATGCTTCATCTCAAATGAATGAAAAATTTATTTATTTATAATAATATTCCTGATGTTCTTTTTATCTTGAGTGGTCATGCAAAATTTCTCAAGTAATTGAGTTTTTCTTTCAGTAGTAGATAAATTGAAAATAGCGATATTTGCTTCTTTTACTCTGTCCAGTTTATTAATAAAAAAGGTACAAAGTAATATTTTTTTGAAAACAAGAGGAATCAAAAATTATCAAAGAATAATTTCTTTGTTCGCAGCTCTCGGCCCACAAACCTCTCTTTACCTTTTCCCCAGGATAAAACTTCTAAAATAGACTTTTCTTTTCCTTGTCTCCTCCTATTGCAGGTACTCTGTGATTTTTGCCTTTTTTCCCCTGCTGATACCACACTGTAACAAAACTGTTCTAGCAGAACCCCTGTGCTTACCTTTATTTTTGGTAGTCACAGCTGCCTGTGTTTGGGTTCAGACCACTCTTGCTTTGGGTCTCTTTCCATTAAGAAGTTTTGGTATTTTAAGGATTTTCTTGAGTTAGAGTGTGAAGCTGTGGCTTATAGTAACTATCCACCAGATAATTTATACAGTTCGCTATGAAATGGTTTTAAAAATGGCTCATTCTCACTTATATATTCTCATGGATTAAATCCAAGTATACTTCAAGTAGAGAAGCTGCACTTCTCTGTATGTTCAGTGACTGTGGTTTGTATATTGTATAATGCATTACTTCTCAATTTCTTAACAGAAATTTTATTTATTAAAAATTGTTTTCTTAACATACAGAATCAATAAGAGCACACACAATCTTCACTTAAATGGGAATTTTCAAGCCTGTTGTACTTAGCAGTGGAACACTCTGTCGCCAGTTCATGCATATTTATCTTTGATGGTGACCACAGGATCTGCATAATACACGGCTTTTGACAATTTTGCATTTATTGTTTTCAAACATTTAAGAACATCATCAAGGTTGATGGTTCAAAGTTAAAACATTCTTTTCAGTCATTTATGCTGTCATTTAAGAAATTCTTTAAATAATAATCAGCTCAAACAGGACAGTATTATATTGCGAGCTCTTCAGGTGGTGGTATGGCATCACCAACCCCACTGCATCTTCCTTCAGAAATGGAAGTTAGTTCCTTTGTGTTTCAGCTGTAGGAGTGGCCTTTTATCTCATCTGACATGCTTAGGAGAAAGCAAGGTGCTTAGAGAAGCTTGTCTATTTCATGCACATCATTTTACACAGAAAATGACTGTCATGCGTTAGGCCCCAAAACAGAGCTGATGGCAGAGGAGGACAATATTACGAGCTCACCTGCTAGAAGCTGCAGTGAGTCTGTTGCATTTACACTGATGGCAGGTCACCTTATGTAAGAAGGAGTTGGTCTGATAAAATAATACCATCTAGTTTTGTACACACTGATTTTTTTTTTTTTTTTCCAAGAGGTGTTGGAGACTGGAGTAATTTCATAACAGAGGAGATGTTTTGACAGCTTCTTTTGCTTTGAAAAGAACAGGTCCTCAATGCTGAGTGAGATATTATCATAATTGATAAATTATTGAGCACAAACTTTTCTTCAGGTAAGAATTACATCTTCCAGTATGACGGATGTCTCCCATCTTACACTGAGTGCACCTAGCTCCTTTAAGAGCCAGATGTTCAGAAGCTGTTTTGCCACTTTTATTTTGCATTTACTTGAAATATTCAGTTTCTTCCTCCTTTTAAGTACTTCCTTTGAACTGGTAGTATTAGAGAAAATACAGATTGAATATAACTTTCTTTTCTCTAAACTTAACCAGACTTAATTGTGGATTTACAGAATTATATGTATACATATAAATATTTCTTTGTATACATGCCTTTTTTTTTTTGTCTTTTTAAGCTAATGGAGCATTCACTGTATTGATGAGCTTTGTGTTGTCAGATGAAGATTAATTCTTGCATTTTAATGATATTTTATTTTAATTTCTTTTAACTGACTAAATGCAGCAAACCATGATGTTCATTTCCTTTCCAGAAAACCTCTGATAGATGTAAGGGTTGGGGTTTTTTTCATACATACTTACATATGTATGTGTATAAATACAGATTACTCTCCAAATCTATGTCCAAACTACTTGTTAATTTGACATATTTTGTAATTGACAAAATTTATATTCTGTGAAACAGTATCAAGTTCACATGCACACAAAAGTTGGAATATTTGTTTGCATGCTGTGATTCAAGTGAAAATAGGATTTTTTTCTGTTCATATCTGCAGCTGTTTCCCTCATACCTATGTTGTCCTCGAGGCAGCTTGCTTTCAATTTATGTAGAATAAATCCTGTGCCTCATGCACATGTATTGGCACATGTAGAAGAGACTCTTCTGTTAATTTGCACAAAGTTTTATACAGGTTTGCTAAGTTTTAAGCTTGCTTAATTTGTAAGAATTTTACATCACTTTCTTCAGGAAAAATCTGTACTCAAATTTTGTTGGAACTGGGACAAAAGTGAAATGTGCACACTAATTATTTAGTTCATCTTTGGGCTACTTTTTAGGTGTTGTGAAAGAAAAAAACCAAGAGGAAATATAGTTGCAGTCAGAGGTCAATGTAAAGATGTCCAGGTAAATCAAGATTATTCTACACAAAGTTATTCTAGCAAGTAACTAACATGCTCTTCTCTCTTTGCCTTATCCTTTTTTTTTTTTTTGTCCCCCTAGTTTTTCTTTGCCCTACCACTAACCCTTTCATACCTTCTCCACTTATTTCTGGAGTTGTTAATCCAGGGTAACCAAATGTAGTTAGCATGTGTGCATACCAGGCATAAATGCTTAAGCTGGAACAGTCTGGTGGAAGTTTGCAGTGTTGTACAGCTTCATCCTTGCCTCTGAATTTCTGAAAAGCAGATAAAATGTCAGGAATCTCTTGGTGGCGTTTGTATAGGGTCTGTAAGAATTGCTACAACAATTGCAAAGGTGATGTCATACCAACCTAACTTGCACACGTAATCAGGAGCTGTTTGGACAGGAACCTGCCAGTGTCAATAATATGCTTTATTCTGTTTACATGAAACACATTTGGAATTTACACAGAAAACTAATGGAGTCTCTGGTGTCTTGCAGATTTCCTTGGCTTTATCTCCTATGTATAATTAATGTAACCAAGTGAGTGAATGAGCACTTTTCTGTAGGAGTCAATAGGCAAGTATGTTTGGAAAATGAATGAACTGCTAAGATTAATTGCAAGGCTACCCGCTTGAATATCCTGTTGAGAGACTCAGAAGGAAATGCCAACCCTTTTATATTCAATGGATTTCTTTATTTAGTTGTTCATAATCCAAATAACGTTAGATACCAGATTGGACTGAAGATAATGCTTTATTGTGAATGCACTAGTCTTAACAACTGAAAGCTATGAATTACTGTAAGAGAATAATTAATATTAATATTGATCATAATCTATTCAGCTAGCTTGTTAGTATTCTGCATAATGATGGCCAATTCCAATAATAATTAGAAAAATGCATTTTCTAAAATGTACAGAGGTTGACTAGTCAGCAGAAAGATAAATTAAAGTTTTGTGTGAACTACTTTTTGGGAAAAAACAAAACAAAACAAACCCAAACCAAAATCTCTCAGATGGACACATGATACAGTTAAGGGACTTTTTGCAAAGTGGTGCTTATCACTATTTTGCCAGTATTTTAAAATGGATTTCCCAAGGGAAGAAATTTTTTTTCCTGGCTAAGTTTTAGGAATATTTTGAATCTATTCGTTAATTTTGTCTGCAGACCTCTGTTGTTCTTTTGACTGCTACTAATGCAACATCTGACAATATTGATCTAAAATGTGAAGCCAGTCTTATGAGTGGTAGATAGGAGCAAGGAAGTACAAGAACAAGGAAAATCCTGAGTACTCAAAGGAAAGAACTTGTTAGCATGTACTCTGTTCAAGTTAAGACAGAGAGGTTTTTTCTTTACCATTTTAGCATTAAATCAATGGGGAATGCATAATTTTTTAGATGTGTCTGAGATTGCACAGCAAATGGTCACCAATAAGATTCTCAGCTGCCGCACAATCTGGCGTAGCTCCTTTCTTTCTGCTCCACAGCTCCCAGTTGCGTTCAGCCCATTGTCAATGTGACGCCACACTTTGGCTCCTTGCCCATCTGCTTTAGTAATTACTGTAATATAAACTGATATTTCTAAACTAGAAACCATGTGGTTGTGAGATAAGCCCATTGGAGTTACCTTTTGTGATGTGTTAAAGCATTTTATTGACTTGTTACTTTAAAATATAAAAGTTCCATGAACATTTCCTGCAATATATAGAGAAGGATACTATTATATTTTTGAACACAGGACAAGGGCTTATAATGAAATATAACTAAATTTTGAAAAGGCTTGCTTTTTTTCATTGTAACGGTAGTTTCAGAGTTTTAGTTCTTTTTTTAAGATCACAAAAGAAAACAGTGTCCTTGAATAAAGTATTTGTATTAATAAGTTTTGGCAGACATAGTTTTTAAAGTGTAAAATATACAAAGAAGTGGTTTGCTCTATCCAAATTATCCATTAGCACAACCAGACTATCCTAAATTACATCATTACATGTGTCAGCTAAAGTACAGAAATTTCAGGAGGATGAAGAGCAGCTTTATTGTTACAGAAATTGAATAGAATCAAAGGTGAGTCAAGAGAAATGCAGAATCCAGGATCAGACAACATCCTATCATCAGCTTAACCCATTAACAAACCCAGAGGCAATGGCAAAGAAGCCAACACAAATGTCAGCGGAGTGTGCCAAAGAGCCAGATGCCATCACTGGAAAAAAACTTCCACAGCTTGGCATCTGTGCCTTCTGCCTGTCATCCAAAGGGGAAGAAAAGCTGGGCAAGCACGATCATTTTGGGGTGTGTATAGAGCATGTTTCCCTCTGTTCCCTTTACCTCTCTTCAGTAGCAGTGTTCTTGGCGAACTTGCATCAGGCATATTAGTAACAAGTTTAGAAGGGACGCAGGCATTTCTAGACACATATATGTGTGTTTAAAAATGTGTATCTGTTTGCATTTGGGCAGGGTGGGACAGAAAAAGGGCGAAATCAGGGAGGGAGGCAGAATACACAGCCAAGTAAAACCAGAGCAACTCATAGTAGGATAATGAAAATAAATGTTTACCTTTCATACTTCTTATAGTGTTCGTTTACTTTAGTATTTTGAACATTGAAACTTCAATAATTTCTCTAACTTTTTATAAGTCATGTCTCATCTGTAAATCAAACAAATTCTCTGTGTTGTCTTTGCAATAGCATTCCCCATAGTAGGTGCAAAGAAGTAACTTTTGGCAAGTTAGTTTTTTACAATTCAAACTGAATTCTTTTATGTGATTATTTGTATCATTCTGTTATACATGGGTAATATATCTATATAAGCATCCAAATATTGTTTGATTGCTTCCTTTTATATTGTAGGAATAATTTTTGTACATGTTATCAGTAGTCAGACTTCTCTAAATAGGCCTAACCATTTTAAAGTATTAGAAAAAGTGCCTGCAATAAGGAGGCCTTAAGTGCCTGCTGAAGGAGTGGCCTCCTGTGAAGATGGGGCCTCTGGAAATAGCAACTGGTAATCTTTAATGGTTAGCTAGTAACTAGCTGTTTATGTATAAAAGGTGTATTGTCATGTTCAAATGGCTGCGTGTGTATGGATTGCAGGGGGTAAACACTGACTTGGGATAATTTTCACCTATTCAGTTTTCAAGTCTGTGTGTTCTTTGAAAGCATTTGTGGAAAACAGATCTTGTGAACAGTCAAAATCCTTTTTTCAAAGTGAAAATACAACAGTAGTAAATATGAAATAGAGGTGCTAATTAATTCAGGGGAAAATTTTTAAAGATACATTGATCAGAAAGAGAGAGATGATTTGAGGTGAGCTGTAGACTTAAAATACTACTTTTCAAAGCTTAAAAAAGCTCACAATAGGTTGTTTTTTTACGATTCAGCTGTCAAACATGGTTGCAAAGACCCATTTTAAGGCAGACAACAAAGGTTTTTGGTGAACACTCATTCAATATGCTGCCCCTTTGACAGAGCAAGCCTTTTTTTTAATATGATGGTGCTGGATTCTGAAATGAGACACAGTAGGTAGGAGGAAGTTGAAAAGACTTCAGAAGCTATCATCTGTCTCAGAACTAAAAGATTTTTTCCCCACTTAAAGTTTCAGTATCCTGTGTCTTTCATGCATTCAGTACAATACTAAAGCTGTTAAAAAGATATCAGTGTCACAGCAAAAGGAATTTTGAGGAAGTGCAAAGTTGTAGTTAGAGTCAGTCTGGACAAAAGAGGATTATTGCTTTCTGAGTTCTTATTTTAAAACTTCAGGTCCATTTTTTTAGGTTCAGTAGTCATTGCTGAGGACAAGAGCTAACTAGATGTAATCATCAATATCATTTACATTTTGGCAGCAGTGGAGTTTTAAAATTTTTAATAAAGATTTTGACAGGATGATAGAATCAGCACTGTGCAATTTAAGATTTTTCTATCATAAGAGATCCATATGCATAATCTTTATAGTTCTTTCAGACTTAAATCTTCAGATGCCTTATCCTAGAATAGAGTCTTTATCATTTCAATTTGAAATTCCAAGTGTGTCATCACTTAAATATTTTAGCTTGCTAGCATTACATTTGAGTTTATTCTTTCTTTCTTCATTGCTTGTTCTTCTCCTTATTATAGATGGTCAAATTTCTTTTCACTTCACCTTTTTACACTTCAGTGCTTACCACATAAACTCAATACGCTTTTTCCTTTTAATTTTTCTTGATGCTTTCATATATGTTTTAATTAAGTTATAACAGCATGGGCAGGTGCAGCGGCAATAGCTGTAACTGTATTCTTTAAGATTTAAAAGCCGTATACTGCCGAAGCTTGACTAATTTGATATGTGTTTGGTAGTTTATAGAAGGTGAGTGGCTGGTTATTCCAACAGTCAGTAAAAGATTCAGAGTTATAATTATGAAATTACAGAATGATGGAGATTGGAAGGGACCTCTAGAGATTGTTGAATCCACCCCCTCTGCACAAAGCAGGATCAGCTACATTGGGCAGCAGGTACATAGGGACCAGGTTTTGGATATCTCCGAAAACAGAGACTGCACAACCTGTGTGGAAATGCTGTTCCAATGTTTGTTAGATTCTCCTCCCAGTAAAAAAGGTTTTCTTGTCTTTAATGGGATGTCCTGCTTGTCAGTCTGTACCCGTTGCCTCTTCTAATCTGCTGGGACAGCACTGAGAAGTGTCTGGCTCAATCTTCTTTGCTCTCTCCCATCAGATATTTATGCACATTGGTAAGAACCCTAGAGCTGCCTTTGTTCATGGCTAAACAGTATCTGCTGTCTCGGCCTCTCCTTGCACCTCATATGCTCAATTCCCTTCATCATCTTCCTGGCACTTTACTGGACTTGCTCCAGCATGTCCATCTCTCTCATACTGGGGAGCACAGAATGGGATGTGGTACTCCAGGTGAGGCCTCACTAATGCTGAATTAAAGGGGAGGGATCACCTCCTTTGTGATCCAGGCCCTTTCTAACACAGCCCAGGATGCTGGAGGCCTGGTTTGCTGCAAGGGCACATTGCTGGCTTGTGTTCAATTTGTCCTGCTGGTCCTCCTTGTCCTTTTCTATAGAACTGCTTCCCAGCCAGTTGTTCCCCAGCCTGCACTTGTGCTTGGGCTCTTCCTCCCCAGATGCAGGACTTGGCATTACTCAGTGTACTGTTTTCATCATCTTCATTACCAGACTTCATCATTTTGCTTGCATTTTCGGTAGTAGTAATAATTGTTGTATTGCTTTGAGTGATGGATAAAGTCTGATTTTTCAGGCTCTTCATCCAATCTCTTTGAACTGTATTCTGTGGGTGATAAATCTTCCTGGTATTTTTTAGTTTACAGTTCACAGAACAAATTATTCAAACATCTTATTACTGTTTCATTAAAACCTTTTGTTTATGGTACATCACAAAAACGTTTTGAATTTTGGATTATTGTAGGCATTGGTGGTTTATGGTATTCATGCTGAGCTCCACCTGTGTTGTTTAAATGTATTTTCCTTCCTTTTGCTTTTCATTTCTGTCTTATCTGAGAGAGTTAATATCCTAAGATTTTTCTGTTACTGGCTATTTGGAAATCAACACATAACTCATATAGCTCAGTTGTAGTCACATTACAGTTACAGTTATTAAAAGTGAGCTTTTAGAAGACTAGTGAAAACTCAATGCCTTGAATTTCAGTGACAGGCAACATACTGTTATTCTTTGAAAACCTTAGTACAAAAGCTTTAGGTGGTTACATTTTAATTACATGTGTTAATGAGTTGGAGGAAGGATGAACCAAGCAGGGGCAAAGCTTCTGAGTCACAAAAGTTTTTGAAAGTGCTTTAAAGAAGGGAAAATGTTAGTGATCTTTTTTTGGAATTTGCAGTACTCTATTTCTGTGGCCGTAGGTTGGAAACAGATTGGATGTCAGACTGATTGTCAGCGTTTCTGTTAGTGCTTTTATATGTGGGTGGTTCCTCAAGTAAAGAATTTTGCATTTATTGTAGAAGCTAGTAAGGTAACTTTCCTTTGGGTAGCTAGGTATTAAAATACATAGGATGTAATTAATATAGAACAAGAATTTGAAACCTTACCTTCTGTTTCAAAGAAAAGGGTCTCCTAAAACAGAATTCACTATGAGAACATTTGAACCAACAAACTGAAAATAGTGTTTGATGTGTGCTGAAAGGATTGACATGTTAAGTTATAAGTAGCTTTAGACTTTCTTTTTTCTTTCTGTTGCTTCTGTCACAATAAAGACTGGTTTCTGTGTGTTTGAATAAACATCTACTGAATCAATATTTACAGCTATATCTATAGCAGATGGTGGTGTATAATCTTAGTTGATGATATACTTCATCTTACTGATCTCCCCTATCATCAAACTGTGGAATATTACTAGAAATCTCAGTTCTGACTCACTGGAACTTTTTGAGCACATAACTTACCACTACACAAAAAGTAGAATTGAACTGGATCTTTTATGTCGGATGATTAAGACCTCTGAGCAGTTCTGTGAATTCTGGTACAAGGAAAACTGTTTCCAGTATCATAATCTATGTGGTACAGGTCTCTAGGGATGCATTATTCCCTCTATACTTACTGCCCTGTTCTTAGTCATCTGAAAGCCTTTTCTCATGAGTAGAACAAAAACTTGTTAAAGGCCTAAACATCATATAAAGTCATACTAAGAGGTGTGTGACAGCTACCAGCAAACACCATTCCCCCCTGCCTTAGTGCCAGAAAATCCTTCATACTACATAGGAAAATTGCTGGGTTACGAGTGTTCTGTATTATCAATGTAGAATCATTCTGATTTGTTCTCCATGTTGAGTCAGTCTTGTTACTTGCTTATGCAAATCTTACATTATAATTTGTATTTGTTTCTCTACAAATATTCTTTTAAATCAGTGTGCCTTTGCAGAGAAATTACAAAAGGTAACTATGAGAAAGATTTGATGGCTATACTCAGAATATTTGGCAAAATGAGAGAGCAAAAATTAGAGACAAGTGTAAATTTTCAAGCTGATGTAGTATGAAAAATGTTTGTGGCTTGATAGATGCGGTAATAGCTGACAGCAGCACTCAGAAAGAGGCATTGTCCTGATTAAGGTAAGAGGTAAGCGTGGTGTAGCTTGTGTTTTAACAGTTAGATCAAAGAAACAATTTTGCTGATGATCGAAAAAAAAGTCTTTTTTTTTTTTTTTGAGACTACTTAAGAGATAATTTATACAATTTGTCTAGAAAATAAGGAAATATGTTCATTTACATGTTTATTTGTATGGTGAAGGTTTATCTGTATTTATTGAGTACTGAGAAAATCTTTCAAAAGACAGTGTAGGTCTTAGTGTATGAAATAACTTCCTTTGTACTATTGTCTCTTCTTTAGGATAATTGTGTTCTATAGCATGGTTAATCCAGATAAGCATGGAAGGTGTGTAAAGAAATTTTTGTTTAAATAGTATGAAACTGAGCTTTTCTACTACATTTTTTTTTGTAGTTTCCTGTTACATTTCCTTACATTTCCTGTTTTTGTTTAGTTTGACAATCCTGTAAGGATGAGTTTTCTCGGGTATATCCAGTTCTGTGTGAATTCACATTGTTCATCAGTTAATATATAATGAAACAAATGTACAGCACAGTATAAGGATAAAATTACAAAAATACAGTTGAAATTGAGAGGAATATAGAGACAGGACAAAATATGTACTAATAAATCCTGCCTGAAAGCATCTAAATACTTAATTTTACTTATGTAAAGCTTTGGTTTTGCCATGAAAGACCTAAAATATATAGCACTTTTGTATGTCTAGAATATGAATTATCTGATGACAGCATCATTCTAAAGTTCATGCATGTGTTTAAAATGATTTAGTGCTCTCCTATAGTTCTCAATTTTATCCAGATGCCTTATTCAGTCACACTAAAAGCACATTACTGAACATTTTATTTATCATTGTGTAAGGATTAACTCACTTGTAAGTTAGAACTGCACTGTTTTCAGTTGAGCTGCATTTCACACCTGTTTAGAAAAAGATAAAGACTGAGATGGTTTTGTGTTTCTGTGTAAGATTTCTGAGGATGTTGTTTCTTGAAATATGCTCAACAAAACAGAGTAGTAGGTTTCTGGCACAAATCCTGCACACTATGTGCAATTAATGATTTTTTTTTCCTTTATCAACTGGATTACTGATACTAGCATATCCACTGCTCTGATCTATTGATTTCAAGGGAATTTGCTTCTAAATTCAAACAAAATCTGAAAATAACTCCCACATTTGTAACTAATTTGTAATTTCTGTGTAGAGGAGTCAATTATCTTGCTTTGGAAAAACTTCTTATGGAGTGTGCATGGGGTAGAAAGATTGAGGGTATGAAGGAAGGTTTTCCTTCAAAATTTACTTTTGTTGACACAAGGAATTCTTTCAGGAATTCGGTAGGTGAGATTCAAATGATGTGGCAGAGGGTGAGTGTGTGGCTACTGGGTCTTGGAGAATGCTCCAAGTTTCTGATCAGTTTGTCTTAGAATGTTTTCTTAGAGGTAATTATCCCCAATAAATCTGGTCAAGGTCCTGCTTGTGTAATTAAAATATTTTCTTCATAACTATTTGCTTGAAATAGGATCTAATTTTTTTGTCATTTCAGAGCTTATGACTAATTACTGTTTTAGTTTTTGAAATTGCAAGGGGCCAGCATTTCAGTGGAAGGCAAAATCATCTCCAAGTGTTTTTTCTAGTGTGTTAAAACCTTGTAGTGCTTTAAGACAAAAGCAAGGGTTAAGATTACATATTTAATTTAAGCATATTACACTTTTGAGATAGTTTGTAACTAGACATAACTGCCATTTTTTACTTATGATTTCCTTGTGGAGTGATTAAGAGCTGTCATTGACAAACCAGCCTATTTCTCTCTGGTGAATCTGAATGCAAGTATCACTTAAACAGCTGTTCTACCAGCAGAAGGTTCTGTTATATTATCCCTGTGGAATGACCTTTAGTCCTGCATACACTTGACATATGGCCAGGGGACTCTCTAGCTTTCATCTGGGCTGAAGTGGACTTGCCTGTTAGTTTAGATCCCTTCGGGTACCTGCCTGAAAAGGAAATGAACAAGTGCTATTTTTGTAATTCCTCTATAATGAGTTGCTTTAAAAAAAATTTTAGGCAAGTTTATAAACGATGGATTTTGCACTCTCTCCATCTCCTTGTGCCCCTCCAGTAAATTAGGGAGTGTAAAACGTGTGACTTCTATGTTCAATTAGTTTGAGTTGGTATCTTGTATCTGTTTTGATTCACATAACCATTACCTAGAGTTGGAAAGCCTAGCTTTTAGTAATGTGATGCATGAATCAATATTCTACAGCCTACTTTTGGAAAGAAACTATCATTTTGTTTTTCAGAATTCACCTTCATAATGATGGCAGCATAACCTGCTTCACACAGGCAAGCTACCGTTTGGGGTGTAGTATTCGAGAGATACAGCGGTTTTGGTAGTGTCTTTTCCAACCTCTTATGTATTAATATCAAATCAAATCTAAGTCCATGTAACTTGCTACTGTGTTGCTTAACTGAATGTAATTTCATACCCTCTGCAAGATTTTTTTTTAAGATTTTAACACTTTGCCAATAGGAATCTATTAATGAAAGATGACCATGTGGGATTTAGTGTACAAAATCTACTCAGGTTGCGAGCACTGACGTGTTATTCAGCTTGAATCTTTTTTTTTTTCCCCCTCAGTCTTTTTGTATGTCAAGGGAAAAAAATTGCTGTAGCGTGTTATGAAATACTGTGCCACATGCACATAAAAATATATCATAGTTGGCATATCTGTAATTTAGTTGTAAGTATGAAATTCCTATTAGGAATCTATATATCATATTAGCAAAACAGTATCCATCTTGCACTGTATTATTCTAGTAACGTGATAGCTAGATTTGAAATGGAATCCAAAGGTTGGGATCATACTGAGAATTACTTAACCATATTTTTTTTCCTGTCACTGACCTCATCTCTCTCCGGCCTGAACTACAACTGTCTAGGTTGCAGCAGGTGTGGAAACTCTCTGATATGTTTGTGTAATTTTATTTTTTAAAGTCACTTTCAGACTGCGTATCAACTTTTTTGTGGGAGTGACACTAAAATAATCAAGTATTTCATTATTTGCACCAGTAAATGCATTATATTTAATATATTTGTAATTTTTATTGTTCAGATTGTATCTCACAGTTATTGAAACTACATTAGCAAATACTAAATTTTCAATAAGAACAACTGATAAAGACAACAAGAAATTAGAATGTTCATCCCCCACAAAAGCCCATTATTCCTGGCACTTCTTCACTGCCAGTAGCAAAATTGTGTTTGTAAACTTACTCTACGTTACATAGTCATGCTCTCTTTAGCAGTAAAGCAACATAAAAATTGTGTTTAAGGTTTAGGACAGTTAAACATTTTGAAAAACAAATTCCTAAATTTTAACTGAGTTACTATTTTTCTCCAAGCATTTGATTTGGACTTATTACTGGAGTAAAGGTAAAAATTATGTGGGACGTGACTCAAATGAAGTTGGGTTTAGTTTGATAAAGACTATGAATAAACCAAAATTAACTTACAGCAGTGATAGCACACAAAAAAGATTGTGTAACTAAGTAAGCATTGGCACGATACATGCAGGATATTTGTAAGTGCTGAAGGGAAAAGAAGCTTCTGGTGATTGATTTTTGAAGAATAATTTATTTTGGAGAAGTTCCTAGATCTTATAATAAAATGTCTTGCTACCCATGTTTCTAAAAGGTAATAGTAAGTTTAACTGACAATTTCATGAGCCTTTCATTAGTAATTTCAGGAATGATTAGAAGATTTTGAGTTACAGAAGTTTATTAATTAAATAAAATATTCAAAATTTTGTTTAGTGAAGTGCAGTCTCCCGAGTTGTGTGAGATTATTTATTTAATTAATACACTTTCTTTTTAGTTTGTATTTGTTAAATTTCATAAATGTGCTATATTTATAAGAGAATACATGTTATGTTAATATATATATATACACACACATATTAGAAATAAAATTTATTATGTTTTGCTTCATGACAACATCTTGTTACTTTTTGCCTAATTTAAGCTTTCATTTAAATAGATAAATTTCTCTTTGGTACTGTTATTCCCCTCCTCTGCAGGCCAGCTGCCCCCTTCAATTTTTTTCAACTGTTTTCTATCAAAATTTAAATATTATTGTGGGAAATGAAAACTAGTCTGCCTGCAAGCTAACACTTAGTATTTAATTTTGCTCCCTGCTGCTCCTTTTGAGTACCTTTGTCCTAGTTGTCTACTTGGTTTGGAATGGCAGCTTTGATCAGCCATCTCTCTGTTGTGGCTTAGAGCATCAAGAGACAGGGAAGTATAAACCTGGGACTGTCGCTCACCTTTTAGAATAATTACCAGCTTTATAATTATTACCTGTCCAGGCTAACCCTTGAGATGTGTAACAGATATTAGAAGCAGGTAAAACTTCTGGGGAGAGAGAATACCTGAGAAAGGAAAGCAAACCACTCTTACGCGAGATACTTCCAGCCAACAGAGGCTCAGAATCTGAATTTTATAATCGTTGCTAGCAGGTGTAAGAACATAAAAGAATCGCAAAGTATGTTGACAGTGCTGCATGATGTCTACTTTATGTGATGAATAATAATAATATACACGTGTACGTATGTATTTCCCAGGATAATTTTTTTAATATATATAATTTTATTGTGTATATGTGTGTGTGTGTGTATATATATATATACATGCAAACAAAAAGTAATTGACAGCTGGAATTTGATGGATTTCTAAATACTGTTTAGAGTGCCAGAGCTGTGTAACTTCTGAAAGTAGTAATATAGAGGAAAAGCACTTCAGTTCACCTTTTGGTTCAGTGTTGTCTTTTGGAAATCGCTGGGAGTATTTTTCAGTGTCATGCAGCAAGGGGGTACATCATGCTTTCCCCAGTCTATCTGTCAGGGTACCAAATGTCTGTTGGAAAACAATACTGAGAGATTAAAAAAAAAAAAAAAATTAAAAGCTATAAAAGAAATAACAACTGATGTTATAGAACCTGGGTATCGAGTTTCTCCAGTGTGATCCTTTTGGTTGATTTCCACGTGAACAGAAATTTTGCATCATAAGGCTTAAAGTTCAGGACTTCTTACTTGGCAGCAAGGACTGTCAACAAGAAAGGCATTCATTATTAATAATGAAAAAAAAGTCATAACATTTTTCATCTTACCCAGGGAGGAAAAGGACAAAGAGACATCAACACATTAAACTGTGTAGCTAACCCATTCTGTCCTCCCTAAGCCATGGTAATGAATGTGATATATGCAGGCAGAGCCAATGTACACTGCCAAAACATGTATATTTGTCATGCAGTCCAGCTTTCTTTTTTGGTTATCATAGTGAGAGGCAGTATTTGTTTAAACAGGAAAATGAATTCATTTTCCAGCTTTGAATTCTGTGTCAGGGTACCCATTTGCATTGAATTTGGTCTCTATTCTTGAGTGTTTTCTTCATGGTTATATAGACAATGTGTCACTTTTGCATTTGCGGCTAGTCAGATAATCTGAACTCTGAGTTCCTATACAGATTAGTTATTTCAGTCCAGGTTAAGTATCTGGGTCCGTAGTTAATGTATACAATTGGAGTACCTCACATCTGTGCTGAACTACAGTAAGATTATATAAATACATAAATAGGTTTTTTAATAGAAGAAAATAGTCTGATTGATACATATACTAACAAAAGCATCAGATTGCTTTTTGCTTTTTTATCCCCCCCCCCCTTTTTTTTTAACTTAGCAGCTTTTGTTTAATTTTGTGTAAATTATCTAAGAAGGCTCCCAAATGTATAGTGTGTAGATATGTATCAGGTCTTTTGAAATGAAGTAAATAAAAGTACTTAAGAGTTCTGGAAGGCAACTAAAAGTTATATAGTTATCATGTTCAAGAAAAAATAATTGATACTTATGGTATGTTACTGCTGTTGCTTCTATACAGAATTTCTTAAGGGACACAACTATCAATGTTTTCTTATAAAAGATAACTGATCTGAAGCAAAAAGCAGAACATTCTAGAGAAATTCAAACAAGTACAAAAAGAAAATGTTCAACTAATAGTAAAAAAACCCCAAACCACCATTAATATTAATTAATATTCAGCTTTATAAATCCTGTAGCTAAGGATACATTACTCAGGAAGCATTCACTTCACACTCTAATCTTCATTTTGCACAATGTTCTGGAGTCCTTTTGTTAAATGCGTGCCATTTGACTGTACAGGCAAAGAAAACATACCCAGGATGATTCAGTGTATCTACACACAAAGTTCATTTGATGTAACGATGAATGAGCAGCTGTTTGTGGTGGTGAGGCTGTGTGTGCTAGTCCTGGAAGAACAGCTGACTGTTCTGTCCATGGCCCATGGTTTGAAGGCATCTTACAGAACTGCACATGAGCTGTCCTCAGTGCATCTGACGGAGTCCTCTGGCCTGCAGGCTTGTTTAAGGGATTATGGGCCAGGCTGGAGCAGGGCACTGGAGCACAGAAGAGCATGTTCTCTCTTTGGTTCCCTCCTGCTCACACTGAAGCTTTGTAGAGGACAGAAGTGTCTGATTTTGTTGGAGCAGGGATGAATGCTAGACTAAAGAACAAAAAAGAGAATGAAGACAAGGAATCAAAGGTTTCTTATTTTGTGATTCAATGACTCCAGTGGGACATACTCTGTTATTTCAACTCCACATTGACTGAGAGAGGGTCAAGGTGTGGGGGAAAGATGTATGTAATAAAATAGCCAGGATCTCCGAATTCACATTACACAGATAAACTTATTTCTGGTGGTTTTGTTACTTTGAGTATCTAGTTCACAATCTTAGTAAGGTATGTAATGTACTTTTGTCAGTGTACTTCATATGGGAATGTGTCTGTATATAAAATCATTTGGGGTGGGTACGTATGGAAAAAGTAGAAATTTTAAAAAATTAAAGTTCCTCCAATAATTGGGATTAACCCTTTGTGTACAACTCCATTTTATTGATCAGATCATTTGTTTTAGCTTGAATAGAATAAATGAGGTCTAGAGCAATCTCAGAACTGAGCACATACTTCTTTGCATGTCACATTTTTCAATTAAGGTAAATGCTAGAGAGAACACAAGTCAGATCAGTTTTACATGTGAACTATTAACATTTGCAGTTTGTTCATGATTTCAGGGGAGGGGTTTATCTTTTTGTTATATTAATATCATATATGATTACAGAGGCCATAGGGTAGGTTTTGGTTTATTGTTCTGTCTGTTAGTAATACATCTCCTAAATCGCTAACTAGCAATTTTTTTAAAGCGTTCTTTAAAAGTATTTCTTTAGAGAACCTAATACTCATAAAGAGGATTAAAATGGCTGATGAATTATGCAGCGAAGCTGGCTTGTTCCATGATTAAGTTATGACAATTGAATTATTTTGGCAAGATTTAGGTAAGAAAAACGTTGTTAATTTTTTTTTGCAGAAATTAATAAAATGTGATTTTTTTCATGTTTTTTAACTTGAAATGGATCACCAAATCTTTGAAAAAAATGTTTCTACTCACTTACCTGCAGGATGGCAGGTGTGTTGTGTTCAGAGCCCAGGACTGTATTTGCTGAGTGTTCAGGCTTCTGCTAGTTTCAATTGGTTTGGCACACAATAAATGGAGGATGGAACAATATTACAGTTTTTTTACTGTTTCTTATTTGTAGTCGTGATGTTGACTTTAGTTAAGCTTGCTTTTGGTTTTCACTGTTTTGTTTATCTGTGAGATCTTGAAGTTGCTGTGTCTGGAGATTATTAGTGAGGCCTTGCATCTAATTTTGTTCTTAACTATTCTGTATTCCAGTGGAGACAGTTCAAATATTTCGTATTTTACTTTTTATTGATATGTAAGATTCTTACACCCCAGCCACGTTTCTTATCAGAATGTAATTTTGGTACCAATAATATTGGCTTCTAGTAAACAATTATGATCCAATAGTAAAACTGCATCTATTATACACATAATGTAGCTGATACAGGGAGAGATGTGCTACATCTTAATAAGGGTTGAGCTTGTCTCTGGAGCAGGGAGGTTATTATGCACAAAGTGAAGTATGGTCTGTCTCTTTAGAGTGCACTTTCAGGTAACTGGATGGCACTAAACACTTGTAATTAGATGTGAAACCCTTTGTGTGTAGGTCACCTGGCTTGTGTTGACTGAGACCTGATGTTACCACCTGATGACTGTTTAGTGACCTGGATGAAATTCACGGCTGGTCTCAATTAGTCTCCTGCAACAGAGGTGTCTTCATCATGATCAGCACCTGCGATGGCAGGCTCAGGAGGGAGGCCAGAGGTTTGAACAGGCATTCACAACCATCTGAGCAGTTATTCTGAGAGACAGTCCTCACAGGTCAGAGTTGATGCAAATGCATGGAAGTGTTAGAACGTGCACTATGCTCTGCTTAGTTATAAGGAAGAACAGGTATGTCGGTGTCTGATGTGAATAATTTGGCAATTTTATTTAGTTAATTTCGTATTTTAACTTTACCTTTTGTAATAATGCACAAGATATATACAGGATGGTGCTTTTTATTTAGTGGATATGTTTTGTGGATATAGGAATGTAACTTAAAGAAAAAGTGAGTTACTTTTAAAGTCTTCTCTTTGTATTGCTTTGAACAACCACTTCAAAAACATGTTAGTATCTATGCTATGCTGTTAGTTCCCCATCCCTTTGTTTAAGTACAGTATTTGCTAATTAATAAGGTTATATGTTTGATGTATTCTTTTCTGCCTTACTGGAGCAGAAATTGAGAGTGTGTTTTTGGAGATCACTAGCCTGCTGTCTCCTGACTATTTAGGGAAACATGTCTGTGCTCTTGTCAACAACACTGAGAGGAAGGTGCAAGGTTACCCATGCTAGCTTTAACTTAGCTGTCTGGCCTAAGAATAGTAACATTTCTGCTCCTTTTGTGCTCTTGGGATGTAGATGTAGAGGCTTTTCATAGCAGAGAAGTTTGGTTTGGTGGGTGAAGCTAGAAAATGCTAGGTTGGAGATCTAAGTTAGGACAAAATGCCTTCACTGTGTGTATAAGCAATTCGATACTATACTGGGAAGCACTGCAAGCCATGAGACAATCATTGCATGCTTTCATATTGTTTAGGAGAATGCATTTAGCACCTTATGTCAAGCACTTTATAAATAAGTGTTATCTAACCTTGCTGATATATTCTCTAACTCTTTTAGAGCTTTTTAGTAGGTGAATTTTATATATTGTTCAGGTTTGCGAACAGAGTGTATTCAAATAAAAGCAGTTGTTCATAACCTCATTTTAGATCTTTTCCTGTGGGGGTTTTTTTGTTGTTGTTTGTTTGTGGTATAATTCTGTGCGGTTTCAATGAAAAAAAAAAAAAAAGATTTAAATTATGCTGTATTGTATTCAGATATGACAAAGAAAGGTATACTTACCTGATAAAATTCTTAAACTTTTATATGGTCAGAATTAAGTTAAAAAACCTACCCTCTTTGCTTTGTGTCTTTCAGATTTATTATTTAATCTGAGAGTCTTTGGAGATACTGTGTAAAAACAAGTTAAAAACTGCAGAAACAATTTGATTTGGAGCCACTAACTAAACACTTAAACTAAGTTAAATTTTAAGAGCAATTTATTGTCATTTTTCTGTTACAGTTTCTTAAATTCAGATATTTGTAATGGGTTTCTTAATTTTAGTGTTTAAAAATTCAATGTTGCTAAGTTTTATCTTGAAATTATTTTTAATTTCATGTCAAATTATAAAACTTAAAGTACACCCACAGTGTCTTAACTGTAGAAGTTTCAACAGGGCTAAAATAATTCAAGAAAAGCCATGAGAAAGTATGTGTAAAAACATGTCAAAGAATTTTGTTAAAATGTTTTTTCTTCGAAGTGTGTGTATATGAGTAGGTTTGTAGGAAGGGGAATCTTTGTGAGCATCAGGTGAGAAGGAAAGATGTGAACTGGTCTCCTGAGGGTTTGTTATTTACATTTTGAGGCAAATCCTTATTTAAAAATCAAGCAAACTAGACCTTTGAAGACTGACATAAGCATAGTTAGAATGAACAAGCTTTAACATATATGTTTTATTTTTATTTGTGAGGATGGTTGTGTCTGTTGTGACTGGAAGATTCTTGGGAATAACAGGGAAGTTGAACAATGTGCAAGTACTGCTTGTTGCTTGTTATGCTTGCGGTCATGCTTAACACCAGAAGTAGTGTACCTGCTTCTGTTAAGTGTGTCCAGTCTATTTCTGATAACAAATGTTGAACATAACATTTTGTACATTATACTGTGCACATGCAACATGGCTTGTATGTTTTGAGCTATCTTTCTTGGAAATGTTCATATTTCAAAGCATGTAAAGGAGGTAAAGGTCCTATCTGAAGTGAAAGGTTGTGTGGTGCACGAGTCTGCGGGGAAGTCTGGTTGTAGGTGTGTGAAATGGAGAAAGTAAGGAATGACAGGTAATCTGTGTGTAAATATTCAACAGGAGTAGATTTTAATACCAAGTCTTGAATGGTCTGAATCATGGAGGATGAGAACCTTGAACTTTAGGCAGAAAGCAAAAGAAGAGGTGATAGTGCCAAAAAGCAGGAGAGGGGAAAAAAGAAAGAGTGAATTCAGTGTTAGCAGTGTGGGTTTCATTGGATAAAAGATGATCAGACTGGGAGGAATTAAAAGTAGGAGTGGTGAAGGATGGCCATCATAACAAGAGAGAGTTGATTAGTGTTGATGAAAGCAATCAACTTCTGGAGAATATTGTAGCAGAATGTACAGAGTCTAGTTATTAGCTGAGGAAAAGGAAGACTCTGAGATGGTGAATGTGACACTTTATCAATTGAAGTAGGAAAAGATAAATACCAATTCGAGTGTGAAACAAGAAGGGAGCAGATGCTGGACTTGGGAATGGTCCTGATAGAGGTTACACTAATGAAGCAATTGGAAAAGTAGTATGAAGAGGACAGGATCCCTGAAGGATTCAGGAGGAAAAAATGGTTAGAAAAAAGTGACTGCTTCTTCCAAAACCAGCTGATAGAATAAACTGGGCGGGGGGGGAATTGACTCTGTATATAAAATTGAACTTTTTCACACAGTACTTCTGTCCCTATTTCAAGGCTTAATGATCAGGCCTATATAGGGAGCTTCCTATCAAATCTGTAGGCAAAGTTGCCTTTTTGCCAAAGCATGTAATTCTGCAAGGGAGATAGAGACCCAAAATTCTTGAGAAAACCCCAAAAGAACCAACCCTTCTCCTCATAGATTCTGGCATAGGAGTGAGGTTGGGTCATGGCATCTGACAGCTTTTTGCTGGAATGGTCTTTTGGAGAGTGTGTAGCTGACTACTTTGGGAAGCCTTGGTTGTGCTTTGTAGTATAAACTGAAGCTTAAAGCTACAGAAACCTCCTGTTTAATTCTCTTGAGCTCCATCTTTATCTCTTTGGATGGAGATGGGTATTTAACAAGAACCTTTCAGGCTTGACCATAAGAATTTTAAGATGTTTTAGTTGAAAATCAGATTGAAAGCCACAAGAAAGAATTAGAGATGAAGGGATAGATTTTGAAGTCATTGAGTTAAATTTAAACTGACTTAGTCCATCTGATGGAGTAGTGTAAAAATGATGAGGAATATTTTGAGGTTTACTGGTAGATGATGATAAATAAAGACCTCAGGGGAGCTGTGCAGGTATTGTTCATTGCACTGGCAGGATCACATACTCACAGGGAGTGGGCAGGCTGTAAACTGTGAGCAAAGGAGAGGGGAAGTGGAGACTTAGAAATTCAGCTGCAGTTAATAGGGGATTTGTTGGTTTGATACATGAGCATGTTAATATTTAGCTGTTCTACATTAAAATGAGCTGCTGCACAGTGGCCTAAGTCTGGTGGATTTAGATTCAGGCAGAATATATGAGAGATATCCAGCTGTAGACAGAATAATAAAAGGATAAGTGGTTTCATTGTAGAAGGAAACTGTGCTGATGTCCAGTTGATTTAATTCCTACAGAGAAAAGATACAACCTTTACATAAAAGTATAATTAATCTATCATTTATTTTCCTTCTGAGATTTGTCATTCTTTTAATTTTTTTTGAAGAGATTAGTTATCTTTCACAAAAACCTAAGACTTCAGCAAGATGTGTTTATGCTGCCCTACTATGTATACTTGTAATTGCATTTGATGGTGCTTAGTGTCTTTTTTTACCTTTTATTTTTTCCTATCACATGAAAACGAGCTCTAAATTGATGTGCTCCTGCTTCTTATTTCACACTCCAAGTTAAATTCTTTCCTTATGGTTTCATAACAACAGCAAAGTGCGAGTTGTGGTGCAAATCAAGGAGCAAAAAATTCAGACAAACGTTTTTTGATTAATGAATTCATATGAAAATTTTAGTTTAAAATAAATGTATTCAATGTAATCAGAAGAGATTGTAGTACTGCAAGTGACTTGTGTCCATATAACATAAGAAAATAGAACTTTCTATTAAAACAAATTTAGGTGAAATATATATATACATATATATAATGTCCTTACTGTTCAAATGCTCTCTCTCCTGTTTGAGACTTACCAAACAGCCCACAGTAGCTGTGGGCAAAGGTAGACTTCATCACTTTAGATAAAACTGTGGACTATTTTTTTTTTTCCTGAGTAGTTTGTAGCCTTCCTATCCTGCATACTGAAAAAGTTGTACATAATTTTCTGTGATTAATACTCATTAATTCTGTATTTTACTTTTTCACTTTGGAGTTTAAATTTAATTCTGAGTTAATTTTCTAAGGATGATACTGTTATGTTTTTTAATTGGGACTTTTGGAGGGAATATTATAGGGCAACAGTACATGTGACACACTGATGTCTTCTTGCTGGCATTATGATATTCAGAATAACCAAAATGGTAGTTATTAGAGCTGGACACTTCTGTCAGAGTGGTTCTTTAGTGGAGCAGGTTCGTACCAGTGTGTGAGGTTTAGAGAATCTCTGCATATGTCTGTGTGAAAAAGCGTGTTTGGTGTTGCAGCAGTAGCGTGAGGCGGGTGGGAGCACCCTGTGCTCTGGAAATGGGACACTGAAGTGTCCCTTTCTGTTTCACCACCTTGGTTCTGTCTGTGTCCCTGTTTCTAGAGTTTGTACTCTGAAGGTAACAGTTTAGATAAAGCTGCTGCTTACCACCCCCCACCCCCACCCCCCGCCCAAAAAAACAAAACCCAAAAAAAAACCCAACAAAACAAAACAGAAAAAGTATCTGCACATTCTCTTAAGCTTTCCCAAGTCAGGGCTGGGGCTCTCACTGCTTCCTGCGCTGACTAACGCATCTGCCCTTGTTCTGGCAATGATGCTTCTGCTACTTCCCCACACTCACCGCACTGCCCAGTCACTGCCTTTTCCCTCGTCTGCCAGCTCAGCCGATTGCGCCGTGCGCGCAGAGGGAGCGGGCGGGAGCGCAGAGCCGGGGCGGTGCTCATCCCGAAGCAGTTGAAGGTGCTTTGGGACCTCGTCCCGTGCCTCCAGTGCACTGCTGTGGCTAGGCGCGGGCGGGTGTTTCCGAGACACCAGTCTCCTGGTAAATACAGTTCCCGCCCTTCCTTTACTCCGCGCGTCGCGCAGCGGGTTCAAGTGACACCCCCCGAAGTGGGGCTGCAGCGACCCGCGGCTCCACGAGATGGCGCTGCGGGCACGGCAGAGCGCGGCGCGCGCAGCGCAGCTGCCGGCTGTGAGGGGAGCGGCCCTGGCCCTGGGCGCGGCACCGAGGCACCCGCCGGGCACCGCTGAGGGCTGCGGAGAGGCCTGGCCTCTTCCCGCCCTTCTCCCCGCCACCCCTTGCTTCCTACAGAATATCGAGACACTGTAGGCCAGGCAAACGAGGCCTGTCAAGGAACAGACATCTCCTGTTTGGAAGTGTCTCTAACTATTCAAGGGCTGAAGATTTTTATTGATTTATTTTGCTGTCTTCCCCACCCTCTACCCTGAACACGGTGGTGGGAATAAGGGCTCTTGGCTTCTTATGTTGTGAAAAATCTAGACAGGTAATGTTGAATGTTTATGAAATATGTATTAAGTGGTGCTGAAGAGGTTAACAGAGTCTTTGTAGACATTGTGTATGAAATACTGGAGAAGTCAATGGACATAACACACATACAGAAAATTAGTGATTCTTATTTGCCTGAGGTAAGCCTGGGTTTCTGTAATGTCTTGATCTTTGTGCAAAGACCTAGTAAAGAGGAACAATCTTAACAAAAACCTTACATTAGAAATAGGGATTTTCATGACAAGAAAATATCAATGGAAGGATGAGGTGTTGCCCATTAATTGAAAAAATAGAGGGAACCCTTTTATTTAGTCTTTTTGACAAAACAAGTTATTTAAATATCAGTGATATTTCCCTAGCTTATTTTAAAAAAAAATGTAACACACATGCATAAGAGAATAGAATTCTATGTGGAATAAAGGCAAAGATGTTAATGATTGCTGGTGATTTTTCAAAATATGTTAATGAAGCTTTCTATTTTTAAGCTCATAATATGCTGCCTTTCCTGATTTGAAGTCCTGGGAGCTATTTTTTCATGCAGTGTTAGACAAGGATTGTTTAGAGGAAGGATTGTGCTACTATTAGCTTCTATACCAGTTGCCTGAATTATTTTTATACCACATCAACCTTTTTATAAAGTTGAGAAGAAAATACATTATGCAGTTGTGATTTTTTTTTTTCTAATTGCTTGACATCTGGAGGCATGCAATCTTTATAATATTGTATGTCTTATAGATGTGTAAACCTGTCTCAGTAGTACCCACACTAACAAGTTTGAAGTGTAAGATGGTGTGCGGTCTTGCGGGTGATCTTCAGATCTATTTTCACTTGATGGACAAGGTTTGACTGATTAGGCAGTTTGCTGTGATAATTCTAAAGGTTAACTTCTCAGTCTGATACTTGTACATGTAAAATTTGAACTTAAATTTTGAGAAGTAGAAGTTGACTACCAGATCACAACAAATTTGAGTGGATGATTTTAAATGGAACATGTTATACAAAGTAAATAAATGCATTGTAAATGAAAGGGCATTTCTGTATTTGTACGTTGGCTGGATGAGAAATGCTGTTGGTCCTTTTTTCTTTGTTTCATATGTTCTTTGATTTGATGTTTTTATTTGCATATTCAAAGTTGATCAGCGCTTTGCTGTTGGTATTTTTAAAATGGCACTCTCACTGGGTGTGGGGAGAGGGTGCATATCTGCAAGTTATGCTGTGTACTGTGACAGTGACAATCCAAACAGGTTGGAAAAGGGAGCGTTGCCTCTCACAGTGGTGTAGTAAGCATTGCACCTCAGATGGATCTATTATCACTGTGGAAGAAATTGTCATTCTTAGGTTTCTAATTGAACTTCCAGAAAGGCTGATTTGGGTTGTGTAGATTGATAGCCTGCTTTTGTTTTGAAAAAAGTTTGTAGTTGTTCTTGATTGATACCTAATTGATAATATCAGCCACTGAGTGTGGGATAACTGAGTTCAGTTACTGACCCAACAGAGCAGTCCTGTAGGTAAAGTGGGCTTTGCAGGTGTACACGTTGATTTTTGTAGAAGAAGGGAAAAATCGACTTATTAATAATTTGCAGATGAACTATCGATGGGGCATGTGCTGTTCTGTGAAAGTGCAGAGTAGTCACAGCGATACTGTCACTGTGCGTGAGGACAGAAGGTCAGACTGTGTACAGTCATTCATGTTCCCTTGGCAAATCTGTGATGGTACTTACTGTATATATAGCCGTAACTTGGAATGTGGTTATGATTGATAGGTTTGGTTTGGTAGAAGAGCATGTATCAACAAGGAAATGGCTTTAAAGAAGAGACATTGATTTTATTTTTATAAAAATAAACCACATTTTGTTACTTTTTTTCTTTTTAGACATAATGACAGGTTATCCTTGGAAGTGGTGAAAATTGGTAATGTCTTTCCCCTGCATCTCTTGAAGTAGCATGTATGAGGCTAAAGAGTTCTGTTTCTTTCTTAGGTCTCTTACACTACTGAATTATGTCTGTTTATTGTTTATCTCTGTATAGATTATTTGAATAGTTAAAACATTGATGTTCTTGTTTTAATAATATGAATATAGAAATGTAAGGTATTCATAGTATTTGTGGGTCATATTTTTCTTACATTGGAATGTATGATAGTTAAGGATAAAAGACAAATGACAAATTTACTTCTACAATTAATAATAGCTACATTTACACTACTAAATTCTCTTCAAGTAATTGTTCAACACACTGCTTTTAAGTGTTTAATCTGTTTTATGGATGTCCTTTTAGCTGTAAAATAGTGCAGTAGACAGAAGAAACTTTGCTTGACCATCTCCATGTTCCAGAACTTCACTTTGGGAAATTGGATAGATTTTCATAGTTCCAAACTGTTTGGCTAGGAAGCATGCTGCCTTTGATTTTGACATAATGTGGAACGAGTTGGTTATTTGCCTCCTTACATAACATATTTGTTTTTCATTACGCATTCTGATAAGGTCTTATTAAAGTACCATGTATTATTTATGGTATTTCATATGAAAATGAGCTGAGGGGAAAATTCTATCAGCTTAGGGCGTTTGCAGAATAACAGCCTTTCTGTGCTAGGGAAGAAAAAAAAAAAAGAATGAAGAAAAGCATGACATACTCCTGTCAGAACAGGAGACTGCTTAAGGCAGAGAGAAAGAATGAAAAAAGGAGAAAGGGCATAGAGAGAGTTCATTTCTCCTTCTTCTCGCTCTCTTGCTCTGTGGCGTGTGGGGTTTTTTGTTGGTGGTTTTTTGGGGGGGGGTTGTTTGGGGATTTTTTGTGGTCAGGTAACCTGTGCTGTTCTGTATCTGGGCTGTTCTGGTAAATCAGTCCATGATAAACTGCAGGAGCATGGACGTTTCCTGAGCCAAAACCAATCCTTGTATTTTAAGTTTGTGCATGATTGTTTTGGTGTTGACTGCTGAGTTCTAAATACATTGGTTTTGTTGCATTGACTGCTTTTGAGAAAGAAAATTATGTAATAAGTGATTCTGCTGGAAAATATTCTATTTTGCATGAAGAAGACTTAGAGGATTTAAATCAGTCTCTGAAGCTTGTGTGGGTGCAGGTATGTGTGCGCACATGTAGAATGAAAAATAATATTTATTTTTTTTAATACAGCGCCTGAGTTGGAGTGATATGTTTTGTATCTATTTCCAGTTAAGAGGGGATTATTATTTGTCTTTAAGGGTAGCTCTTAATATCAAACCAGTTATGCTGTTGATGAAATAGACTTTTCTTGTATGTGGGTTATTTATTTGTTGTTGTTAATGTTAAACTCTTGATCTAAGATGTGTTTTTGTGGAAGTTAGATACCTTATAAAATAAGTAATTTTTAAATCTTCTTTTTAAAAGAAACCCCTTCAGAACCTCAGGTGGTGCTTTGAGGTTTGACCTTTTTTCCTGAAGAATTAATATTTAATTAATTTGTCAAATTCTAATTAAAAATAGTAGTATCTTCTGTTATACTTTAGCTGTATCTAAGAAAAAAAAGAGAGATCTGTAATATAGGACCTCAAGGACAAGCTGTAATATAAATTATTTGATTTGCAGGTCACATCCTACTTTATTACATAAAGACTAACTAGATCTACTAATGAATAATTATTACTCCATAAAATAAAGAGGGGAAAAGAAAAAGCCTGCAGGAGTGGAATACTAATTTGAGGTATCACTCTTAAAGTAAAAAGTAAACATTAAATACTGAAAATTGCAAATGTAATTTTTCCATGTAACCTGATAGGGTAGTCCTTTGTAACAGATTGACTAGCTGTCAAATAAATTTGTAATTTTAGATGAGATGGGGTTTAGACCAATTTTAAGATACAGTCTTTATCCAAGCCTGCTCCCTTCCCCCCTGTAAAATAGACACATTGTGCCATAGGATTTTGTTTCATTCCTGGTGTTCCTGCTGCACTGGTTACACAGATAGTTCACAGTTTCACTGTAATGGTTCTATAGACTTCTCTGGGAACCTAGATGGTGAGTGAAATGTAGATACAAAAATAATTTTTATTTTAAAAAAGCTCATTTACTAATAGCACTATGTTTGCTGGAATCCTCTTGACTAGCCAAGATTCTTTCCCTTCCCCACTTTGTGCTTCATACTTTTGTTCTTAGAAGGGGAAAGCCCTTTTAAAGTCAGGTGTGAGTCCTGGGAGGAAAAAAAAAAATGTGTGTGTGTGAGCGTGTATGCGTGCATGCAGAATCATAACAGGCATTCAGTCCCAGCTGGGCAATGACACTAATTGCCCAGATCTCATGGACGCCTGTGATGCAGCATGCTCACTTTCTCTCCTTCCCTATCCTCTCCAGGGATTTTTAAAATGCAGTATTTGAATTTTGGTGAGTGGTAAAGACCCTGCCCTAGGACCCATTTGACAAATGAGAAGCTGTGCAGCATCAGCACCAGCCGACTGAGCCTCACTGAGTCAATCTCTCTCTCTACTAGTCAGCAGCTACTGTTGTGAGACAAGCTTCAGCTCTCTCTGTCATTGAGGAAGTTCCATTTGCTCATCAATAGGCTGCAGGCTGTGTCTTCTTTTTTTCCTTTCTGTTAAAAATTCGTAGTTTAAATCTACCAAGTTGCCTTAGCTGACAAATGAATGTAGGGGTCTAGCGCAGGGGAAAAAAAAAGGCATTGAAGAAATACTGTTTCTTACTGAAATAATCAAAAGGGAAAAAAAAACGTAGTGACAAGATAGGGCAAACGTGCTTGCATGCAAGCCCCCTCGCTTGTTCTACGTAGACTTCAGAGCAACACCATGCAGCATCCCCTTACGGGTGCAACCTGCGTGGCACTGCCGAATGTGGGCATGTGTCCCCAGCTCTCCTGTGCCTTGACTTTTATGTACTTACAGCAGGTAAGTTTGCTTAACTTTTTCTTTTCCTATAGTGCCCGCTTTGTCAGCATCGTTCGGGGGATTTGTAATCTTGGAGATTTTTTTGTGTGTGTGAATAGACTGTATAAATGTCTCCCACTGTGTGGAGTGGATGTTGTGCCTGCACTTAAGAATGGTGAGAGTGAGTAGAAAATATATTTTAACAGAGCATCAAGCCTTTGTATATATATTTTTTTTTTTCAATGCCTTTATTGATGCTGTTTATATGTCTTTAACACAGTACTTTGACTGCATGTCTTATGGATACTGTAGCAGAGTTTCAGCCATAAAGGACTGTTCTTTATTCACTTGCAGGCATAAATTATACTTCTAGTGTAAATGTGCCCAATGGCAATTTTGTTTAAGCCTTCTTTGAAGTCAGGAATTTTAGGTCTGTGTTGAAACATGCTGCTGATTAAAATCAAGCTGATTTTTAGTTCACAGAAAAGAAAAAGAAAAAAATTATAAAGCTTTATCTGTGTAGAAGTAATCTTTCTATCACTGAAGTATTTTGAAATGGGTTTAAAAAAACGTTCTGATATCAGCAAAACAAAACCAATTTCTAATCCATTTGTAAGATTTTTTTTAAAAAAATAATTAGATATATCTTTGCTTCTAGGGATTCTTTAAGTATTTCACCCCTCTCCCTTGCCATATTATTTACTAATTAATACCCTCTCTCTGTCAAAATATGAAATAAATAACTGGCTAATAATACATTATTTTTAAACTAGTACTTTGAAATTATCATTGTATTCTACTTCTCTATTTTATAACTGAGTCCACCGTTATTTGGAGTTGTCTAGTAAGTATGTAGAGCCAAGACAGAAATATGTTATCATGCAAAAATTATTAATCCTGTTTATTCTGTTACCTTCTGCTGAAACTTCACAGAAAAAAAAAATGCCTACTGTAGCAAATAGGGGCATTTCTTCCAACTTCCACTACATCAGTTCATATGCATATTGACTTCCATGAAGCAGTCTCTAACTTTATTTCTGTATTTACAAATGCCCGAAAGATGTTTTACAGTATTTCTTTTTGTTCCTAAAGCTTATATAAAATAGATTGAAATCTTATTTTTATTTCAGAGCATTTGTTTTCTCTTACTGCTGCAAGAACTGAACTCGAGTATTTGCAGGATATAAACCCTTCTGCAGCTTTTTTTTTCCTTTAATAGTGTAGTATAAACCACTTCTGACTTGCAGCATGGGAGTGCATAATAAAAGATTCTTGTATACGCCCTAGATTATACATGTATGTGGGAGGGATTCATGTGTCTGCAATTAAAATTTGCATCAGATAAATATGATGTATTTAATATTTAAATAAATTTCATGGCATAATTAAAATGTATGTTCTTAGTTGGTCTGTATTCTGGATATATTTTGGAAATGACATTTCTAGATCAGCTTTAATTATACAGTGTGACTTGTGCACTTACTGGTTGTATACAAAATGTACTCCTGTATTTTGTTGCATTTGTTATTTTGAGTTTGCCAAACAACAATTTCTATGTAAAGACCCAGCTTTTGAAAAGAAAAATGTGAATTAAGGTGAGAGGTCAAGATGGCCACACAAGGAGCTAATAAAGGGTAATGTAAAGATGGGGTTAGGTGCTATGATAACCTTCCTGGGTGAGCTATTGCAGTATCATTATGCAAACACATCTGTAGTATGGCACTGCTTTTAAGGTTTAAGAAACAGTGCAACCATAATGATTACTTTAAAATAGTGAATTCAATTCCATCTATTCCATTTGAGAGAGAGATGAGAAGTGGTTGCTAATGCACTTTACAAAGTGCTATATCTAGCGGATAATTTTTAACTCTTTAACTGGATTAACTGCCACACTGAAAGTATCTTTGTTATTTTTGTTTAAGTCTTGGCTTTCTCATCTGGTTAATCCTATTGTCAGTTTAGAATCATTCTGCCTCTAATATTCACAGTTTTGTATAAGTTAAAAAGTCATCTGACTTCCTGGTGATAATTGGTAGGTTCAAAATTCTGTGCTTGTTGCTTCTTTTGGTCGCTGGTTGGCATTTTGGTTATTCTGGATTCCTAGAGAGTCAGATAATTATCATCTTAGTTCGGATATGATGTCTTATTTTATGTATTTAGTTAAGTATTTCTTTAGAAGCAATGTTACTTTATCTCAAAATTATTCAGGCAGAAAGATAGTAGTTGGTGACATTGCCTACAAAGCTAACGTAACATGGTTCTGGTTTTAAAAGGTTAAGAAGTATTTTGTATTTTTGAAAAACATTAATAAACTTTTACCATGGCTTTTTAAAAAAAAATTTTTTCCATAGCTGATAATTTCTAGCAAACCTACAAAAATACCTATTTTACATGTTTAGTCCAAATATCACTATTTCAGTGAAACTGTAAATGTTTTTATCACTCTATAAAGTTGTCTATTGATCTTAAACACTGTTAGCCTAAAAGATTTATCTGGCAACTTAATATCTAGCGATTCCCCCCTGCCTGTGGACCCTGTGGCCACCAGTATATGGACATTATGTGAACATATTGAGTATTTTTTTTCCTCTAAAAATTGCACTTCAGATGTCTGCTCCCTTGCACCTCAATTAAAATGAATTCAGACATCTGTATTACAACTGACCTCTCAGTTGTTAAACTTCACTATCTATTTAGAATCTATGAAAAAATGTATTCTCTATTTTTATGTATATCTGCTAAATACATTAGTATTCTGTCATATTTAAGTTTTAGAATTGGAGATGTCTTTCCTGAAGGACTATGAAAGGCATTGCATTCTTCTCAGGATGGGCAAACCAGTCTTCATGTCAGTGAATATTTATGTAGCCATGAGGATGGTGGTTTTCTGTAAATGACTGCCAAAACACAGATTTTTCCTAAATTATTAATACAGCTCTAAAGTAGGCTGTTATTTATTTGTTAAACTAACAACACTTGGTCAGTTTGCTTAGTGTACATGGATAAATTGTTTTGCACAGTATACCCCCAGAAGTGCTCTGCTAATTTGTCCAGTTATGGAAACTTAAGTATTTGCTCTGCTATCTTCCAGATTATGCATGTATATAACGTTTTAAGAGCTAAGTGAGGAACTGATTTTTTTTTTTAAAACAGTCTGTGCATACAGGATACTTTACCTAAAAACATTTAAAGCTTAACTGTTGAAAATAAAGTTGAAAATAAATAAAGTACAGAGGCCTAGTTCACATTATAGATTTAACTGTCAAGAAGATATTCACTTGAAAAAGCCAACAAAAACTGAAGAATGCTTCTGAGTTAGTTAAGCTATTTGAAATAGTCCAAAATTATTTGGATGGTATCTTACTAAGATGCTTCTAACTTTAGCAATCCAGAAAGAGTTTTCAAACAACATTAAAACCAAAATGACTGTATCAGTGGCAGCAACAAACAAAAAGAGGATACATGGTTTTGATTTGGAAGATTTTACTGTTTTATTATAAAGGTAGGAACAACTGGGAAGAGCATAGATGTGTTTGGGTTAGAATTTTACCTAATGTCAATATTTGAAGATACAGGAAAAGGGAACTCTGATTTGTAGTGAGTGCACCCAATCATTTAATAATGTTTTATGGTGTTAGAAACGGCTAAGTGCATCTATTTTCTCTTCTCCTCCTTAATATGACACATCAATGCAAGAAATAATTTCTAACCAGAAGCTTACATCAAATGCTAGGTTGAAGTAATTTTTACAGCAAAATGACCGCCTGTAAATTCTGATTGGTGTATATTAATGGAAGCTTAGTTCGGTTAATTGTTATTTCCCTGTGATACATGTTTGTCTGGACGTAGGGTTATTTAGTTGGTATTTTCTGAGTAAAGTAACAAAGTCAACTGTGATTTAAAAAAAACAAACAAAACAAAACCATGTAATATTCCATGTCATAGTGTACAGTGCTGCTGTCATGATTTGAAAATTGGTAATTTTTTTTTTTCTGTTTAATGATGATAGATGTGCTTTGTTTTAAATAGTGAAGTGGTTTGTACAAAGGGTAATTCTTCTTAAATGGAGCAATTGCTCATAGTGGACATTCACAGATCGAAAACAATTGAGCTGAAACTTCAATATCAACCTTTTCTGTCTTTAACAAGAAAGTAGTTCACAGTACAGCTCTTGTATCAATGATGAAAAGAATCCACCATGAAAACAAAACAAAATCCAACAAACCCTCCATCTCTACCCCAGCTATTCCATTAGTGCTTACATGGTAAATCAGTGTAATTTTATTTGGGCCTTAAGCATTATGACTATGGAGAAAAGCTGAATTCCCCACTCAGTTACTTATGTCATGCTTCTGGATCTGATGATTTATAGGAGTCTGAAAGACTTTTTATCACATTCTTTTGTCATGGCTTAATTCAACGTTGATTTATTTGGTGGCCTTTTCAATTGATGTAATCAATAGTGTCAATAATGGAATAAGGATTAGAACCGATTATCTTTGTGCTAAAATTGTGTAAAGAATTAAAGTGGATGAACAATTCCTGGATACACTTTACCTTTTTTATAGACCACAGGCACATCAATTGCTGAATTGCCACAATTGCAATGACAGTTTTAAGTATGCCTTTTGTATTTTATACTTTATTCATTCTTCAAAGGATCAGGTATATTAGTTGAATTAACTAACTGATGTTTTATGATGGCACTGTTTAAACCTATCTTGAGAACACTGCCTTTCTTTACCGAGTCCATTTATAGTACTCACTCTGTGACTCTCCTGTAAAATCAGTTAATCTGGCTTTAGCTCGTGAAAATTTTAAGCATTTGTTAGCTTACAAATTGGAGTCTTTGCACAATTTTGTTCCTCAGTCTGCTATTTCATGGCAATTTTCATGTAAGAACATACAACCTCTGCTTATGACTGCATGAGTGAAAGGAAGTCCACGTTACTAATGCTCACTCACCATCTGTTTTTCTTACAGCTGGGCCTTGAATAATTGTCCAGTAGCTGATGGACTGAGGGTAGGCAATCTTTTCAGGGTTTTCTGATTCATTTAACCAGCTTCACTGCCCCAAGAGAAACATGGTGCTTGTTTATTCGTATATGTAGGGTAAAAAAAAAAAAAATGTGTACTTTGTCAGGTAAATTATAGTACTCAGTTAAAACAAAAAAGGAATTGCCATGCTGCAACCAGTGTCATGTGAATGTGTGTGCACCTAAAGGGCAATGTGGCACTCTGAGGGAATTGTAGTGCCCAGCTGAAAGGGACCTCCAAGGGTGGGACTCTAATTGTTGCCTCCAGAAGTAGTTAATGCAGAAGTAAAGAATGATGTCTTGATATCCTCTTTATCTTAATTAGGGTGAATAAGATCGTTTGCTGTTCACCTGTAAACTTCGAAGCTTGTATTTGAGACTCCACCTCTGATCCAAGACAAATTTACATGTTTACATATCTTTTGTCTCACAAGAGCTGTTGTGTTGTTTTCCAGGGACTAATGAGAAGTGGCTTAAAGATCAAGTGCTATAGCAGCACTTATTCTGAATAAGGGCTAGTTTGGGGTATTTAACTACAGCATTGTCAAACAAGGTCAGTCTCTTCTCACAATAGCGAGAGGAGGTGCTTTAGTTAAGTACTCCCCTCTTTAAATACTGGCAGAAATCCCGCCCCGCCCCCCCCCAAAAAAAAAAAGGAAAAAAAAACCAACAAACCACCGAAAACCCCACCACACACACACACACAAAAAAAACCCCCGCAAAAACCAACCTGCAACACAAAACCCCCCCAACCAACCAGAATCAGCTAAGAATGTTACTTGCTGCTTTGGAGAATAAGAGCAAGAGCAGTTGCAAAGGAGCTTCCATGGGGCAGAAGCAGGTGAATATTTTTGGCTTAGAATCATTGTTTTTATAATGAAAAACTGAGCTCTTCAAACATTTTAAAACACTTGGCTGAAAAGCAGTGGCTGGGTTTTCTGTTGTGAGCTATTCGTAAATTGTCACTATTCATTGATATTTGCTAAATGTGTATATGGATGGTTATTTTCTGAAAAAATCTGTGGTGTGGTATTTTATGCCAAGGAAAGTGTGCGTTGGTTATTTAAGCAGGGATTTTTCTCAGTGCAACTTGTAGATATTTCATTTAGTTTGTTTAGATTTTTTGACCAGTAGCCATTCAGTATTAATCTGAAGTTTTTTGGTTTTCAGTGTGTGTAAATAAATACTGGCATCATGTTAATATTAATTCTGTTTAAAATATTTTTGAAGTATTTAATAGGTGGTATAAACTAAAGTGATGAAAATTGTGACACTAGAATTTATCACCTTGCTTTATAGAGTTAGAATAATGCTAGTGGAAAGGAGAAGTCAACACCCTCTAAGAATCCTTCAAGCTTTCCTGCCTTTTAAAGGTGTATGTGTGATTGATTTATCAGTTTTTAAGTGTGATGTGTAGTACAAGAGCTCTCCTGAGGAACTCCTGTCATTTCTTTGCTAGCATTGCTCATTTACCTCTGAGTTGCCTGGTGCAGCGCCATTGACTTCTTTTACATTTTGCTTCCCCTCCTGCTCTGTCAGTGCAGCAGCCCAGTGAATTTAATTAGAGAAAATAGCATATCTAATATCTATAGTATCCTGACTAGTTGTAGTTGGGCCTTTGGTCTTTTGCCCTATTGCAGGCTCCAGCTGTGGAGAGATCTCACTGTGTTTTGATCCTGCTCTTTCTCGTTGCCTTGAACACATGCAGAATCAAAATTAGATACTGTAGTAAGAACTGAAGTGAATTATTTTTTTGTTCACAGTGAGTCACTGATTGTTATTTTCCCCCCCAGATATGGAAAGTAAGTGTGTGGTACTTTAGAATTAAAATACTTAGGATGTTCAGATGCTCGTGAATAAGAATGCAAGTGCTTTCATATTAGACAGTTTTAAAATTTACCTTTTGACCCTTTATGTCAAAAGACACCAAAAAGTCACGGTGTTCCTATCTGTAGCATCTTGAATGTGCCATTTTTGTAACTGTGCATAAATTTAATAGTATCATTTCATGTATATTTGTGAGGTGTGTATATACTTTATGATTTGCCTTGCCTTGGTTCCGTACTGACTTGCACTAACATTTACTGTTATGGTGGTGCAGTTTTGAAGGTTGCTTCTTTGGTTTTGGTTCTCACAGGCACCTCTTTTACAGCTGTTTTTTATTGTCTCTACTGTGACCAGTAAGCCTTCTGTAAATTAAATAGTTAATTACAGGTATTGGTTATGAGCATTAAACTTCCTTCACAAACAAGGAGAGAGAAGTTTTAAGGTATAAGTTTATGTTTTCATAATGGCACTGTCTTTCATAAGACAGGGTGAATTTAAAGTATTTGTTTGAAATAAGTTTTAGTAAGCATTACAGAGGGAGGCAAAAAAACTGTTAAAAGTTCTCCCAGAGAATAAGTTCTTGTCAAAACAGAGGTAGTGTGAAAATTTGGGGGTGAAAAGAAGTCAGGCAGCCCATATATTCAATGAATGTCCCCTCCTTTCTTAAGCTTTTTTTCCTTGTCATGTATTAGTCCTGTCTCTGGGATGTTACATGGCTGCACAGCTCAATTAATGCTCTATGGCAGGAGGAGGAAAAAAATGTCTCTCTCTTGTCAGAAGCGAAGTTATTTACTTTCAAAAGCTGACAGAATAGCACTGCAGGGGCTTCATTTATTTCCGTTCAGAATGTCATTATTGTGTAATGCAGAGGGACTTCTGCATGCATTGCAGGCTTATTCTTGTAATCTTGAGTCTGCTGGATGGCTGCATAAGTGTAAAATGGCACACTGGAATGTTTCCCTGTTCTGACTTTAGCTTGTTCACTTTTGCAAAACTGCATTCCAGGGCTCTTAAATATTTACTGTTTAGATGGTGAAAAATTAGTTTGTCAATGGTTGTGATGCTTGATATGTTGGGAATCGTGCTCTGGCCTAATGGAAAGACTGATTGTATCCTTAGTTACCTTTACGATGTGTGTCATTGTTCCTGGCGGGGAGCATATGGATGGAGACTGCTTTTTCAGCATTTCTCTCTCTCTGCCATACTCTTTAGTTTTTCTAAGTCTAGCCCCAAAAGGAATATCTTAGTGCAGAATGTTTTATAAAGACTACTTGCTATTTCATTTCAAAGTTTGAAAAAATGTTCAACTTTGTTATTGTTGTATTGCACGTACTTCAGAGGCAAGATAAGTATTTTGATGTCCCTGTCCAAGTTCAGCGTGTGTTGCTGCAAGAATACAGGAGTGTAATTTCAAGAGTTTTGGTTTATCTTTCCTTTCCCGTTGCTACCATCTTTTCCAGCTCCACTTAGAACAGCATGCTTAGCACATGTACATGAAATTGCCTGTTGCTCTGTGGAATGATTTTTGGTCCATGTTAAGTAAAAACAGTGATACAGGTAACTTCAAGAGTTCTGTGTACCCAGACATTAACCTTCTTTCTGCATGCTCTTAAAAAAAATATATATATATATTTCATTTGGAGGAGTCACCTTTTCAGTGATAGTTGATTTTTTTTTTTTTTTTAAGACTAACCTCATTTTCAGACGCTTTTTTCAGTTTTAAGTAGTAAACTAAATATTTTTTAAAAATCAAAATTTATTCATTAGTAGCAGATTTTATTTGAACACAACCTATCTTTAAGTGAAGGGAAAAGGATTCTATTTCTAAATGAGCTTGCTTGCTTCTTTCCTTCTTTTCTCTTCCTTTATTTGCAGACATAAAATCCAATAAATTTCTGTTGCAGTTGCTGGGCTTGGGGGAGAAAAAGGAAAGGAAAAGTACAAAGCTATTGGGAAGCGTCAAACACAGAGAATGATGAAGTACATTTCATAGCAGCCAATTCCAACCCCAAAATCCCTGTTGTGCAGGAAGGCTTTCCAGCTCACACAGGAAATTCAGCCATTGCACAGCACAGTATTAATGATTTATACACACCGCACCACTGCTTTTGTTCACTAGCAGAGCCAGGTTGTGTTAATAAAGGAATTTCAGGGAAAAGGGTCCCGGCATGCTGAGTTGTTTTGCTCAATGTGGTGCATGCTGCCTTCATAAATCAAAAGGAATTTAGTGCTTTACAACCTTTCAGAGCTACTGAGGGTGGTTGTTTTATTTTTTATTTATTTATTTATTTTAATCTGATTCACCTAGGAATATTTTCATTTCTTTTCTATAAAGAATGAATGAACTACTGGATGAGATCTATCTCAGCTGTTTTAGGGTTGATTGGTTTGCTTCACAGTGGCATTATACTTCCATTTGTTTTCCATTTGGTATTTATGCTTTATAGCATTGTCTATGGGAAGAGGCTAGCATGGTTTTATTAACATAGAGATGCAGATCACGTTATATTCTGTCTTGTTTCTTAGAAATAACTAAATAAAATTTAAAGGTAAAATATGTTTGCAGTAAACAAAGCACTTTTGTATTCTTTCTCTAAAATTAAAGATTTAATAACACTTAGTAAAGCATTTATCATTTCAAAATCAAGGCTTTTTAAAATTATTATTTTCTTAGCGAAAATACACTTCTTCTGTGTTCTTTTGCATTACATACGAGTGTTAATTTTCAAAGTTGTGATTTTTTTTATTCTGGAAACTTTGTTTCCTAATCATAACTGCAAGATTGGGTGCTTCATTGTGTATAAATGCACATAATGATATTTTTGAATAGTTGATTGATATTGATACTATTGAAGAAAATATGTATCTACGTTTTATTGTAGAAATGAAGATAAAGAAGGATGGTCTTAAGAAGACCATCACATCACACTCTTAAATTGTGATGTGAAATAGAGTATTAAACAATGTTATGGGACATTCTCCTAGAAAATAAACACCTGGTTTGATACGCATGGAATCCAGTCTTTACTTTTCATTACTGTTTTACAAGGGGGTGGAGGGTAAAAAATAATTAGAGAGAACATGTTTTGTAGTTAAAAGGAATTTGATCTTCCAGGGGAATCTTAAGGCTTTGTATTACACAGCAGGCATGGTGTTTTCAGTCTGTTTGGATCATTCAGTCATTGGTTCATGTACCTTTTGCTTATAGACAGTGTGACTGCCCTGTCCTGGCTGAAATAATAGAAAATAGGGTTCCCTCCTCGCTT
Source organism: Caprimulgus europaeus (assembly GCA_907165065.1). Next base: position 14,031,118 of record OU015540.1, on the reverse strand, counting down.
TGTGAAAGTCCACAGTGCGGGAACCAGTACTGCAGAAGTTAAAGCTACTTACTACTGAGAGGAGTTTGCTGTTTGTTCTGTGCTCTGAAGGCAGATAAATACCTTCTTTTCCATTTTCATCACTGGTATAAATATCACAGATTAATATAGGACAGGTGCCCAGTAAATGAGGTTTATGTTTATAGAGTACCATTTTTGTATTTGTTTGTCCTCTGTTATTTGGGCGCATGAGTGTTTCATTGTATTTAATTATGTCTGTGAGGCACAAGACAACAGTCAACATCTGCTCTATTGTTTCCTTGGTTTACAGATAGCTTTGATGGGTTATTAAACAATCTATTTTTCAAACAGAAAACAGGGAAACAAACTGCACCCATATTATGTTATTTTGTAAAGGTACATTATGTAATTAGTTCTCTAGTATTTGCACAATAATCTTTTGTTTTAGTTGAATAAATATTACTCCATTAAAAATAGGTGATGATCTCAAGCAATTTTTATTTAATAGTGAATTTCTAGTTTATAATACATGAGTTAAGTTGATTTTACCACTACTAAAATGATTTCACCATACACTTTTTATATTTAAATAGTGCTTTTGAGTTGTGAATGCTAATGCAGAAATTAGAAATGTGTATTAACTTTCATTTATTACCAAAACAGCTACTGATGAACTCTTACTGATTACAGAGAAAGCATTAATTAACTTGAATTATTTTTGATGCTAGAGCATCGGTTGGGGAAGGCAATACTCAGACTGCTTTTACTCTCACAGTTCTTACTCAGGGCAGAAAACCCTTGGTACTCTCCTGCCAAGAGAAGTTGCACTGTACAAGCAGGGAGACACACTATAGAATTTGACTCTTCTACAAATAGATTTCTTGTTGGAAGAGTGCTTGTTCCATTATCTGCTTTGAAATTTTTGTTTTGTTTTAATGTACCTGTCAACTGTTTTATGTTTCTGTCAGCTGATGTCCACTGTACTCCCTCTGGATGGATTAGCATAAATCACTGAAAAATTCCAACTACATGGCAAGTGATTGTTTCTGTCTCAAAAATAAGATGTAGGAAATTTTCCAGACACAAATCATGAACAAGTCTTAAAATTAGGCCTTCTGTAGCCTTTATCACTGCAGAAAGTCATCTATTAAAAATGTTTAATGAAGAACATCAGTTTGTAGTATTTTCATAGGTATTGAGCTGCCAGTGTATGCTGTTAAGAGAGCCACAGCTATCTACAGCTCTTTTATATGTGTATATTTGAGGCCTTTGAAACGCTGTTAATGTACTGTGGTTGTTCACACAGGTTTTCTATTGAAATAAAGTTGTTCAATACCACTCTAACATAATCTAAACTATCCCTTGTATGGACATTAAGAACAGAATTCAAAGGAAAAATGTGTAAGCATAGTTACTCAGAAAAGTATGTGTTATTAACTCAGGTAGGACTGATGTTCCAGGTGCTTGTTTAAATGTCAGTTTTCAAAATGACTTTCAGTTTTTAGCATAGAATGAAAATACACTTGTTTGTGCAAGGGCTTATTAGAAATACTTCGTAATCTCCCTCTCACCTGTTCGTGTGCATCAGCACCAGAAGTTGTGAACATAAAACAGGGATTTCAAATCTGTTCCTTCAAGTGTCAGTAAATCCTCCCCGATAGATTTGGAGGATTACACTTGCAGTTTTCGCTCTCCACAAACATGTGGCAAATGGAAACTCAAACTGCTAAATACAGTTTTATAAAAAATGAAGGAATGCCAGGGTAACGCTGTTTGTAGGGAACTCTGTTTTCAAGGTGTTTCCAGAAACCCACTGTGGGGTGGGGGGAGAAGGAACTGTGGTTTTGTCTGGGTTTTTTTTCTATAAAATTTCCTGCTAAATGGTTTGGTAGGGTGTGTCTTTTAGGAGCTGCTCATTATAAACAAATACATGGGTTTGTGTACAACCAAACAAACCGTGCAGGTGTCTTCAAATGCATACATGGGAGTAGAGCATTCATGGTCTTTTTTTCTGGTATACAATACAGAAATGCATTTTAGTGGGAGAGAGAACCAGGATCAGGAATTCTGCTGGGGTAGATCAGTACCATTTATTAAATTCCACTCAGGATGCTATCCTTGGCTTTGCTGTAAAATTAATGCATTGTAGAGTTTATGTGCATTTTCTCTCATCATCTTATTACTTTATATTTTGCTTGAGAATAATTTTAAGTACTTACTTGTACTAAAATTATTCAAGTGGTGTGTGCCCACTTCCAGCAGAAAATGAACCTTGAAACTGCTTTATGGAAACTCTAAGGGAAAGTGTTGTTTTCACAGATCTATGAAGGAAGCTGAGTTACAGCAGGCAGCATCTGATCTGTGATAGTGGTGGACACTGGTTATATGGATAACTTCATGAGGAATTAGGGCTATGGAGCACAAAACTGTTCAGTGTTTTGTTTTTATGTTTTCAAAGAGCTAATGAGGGCTGAAGAGTAGAGGATAGGGATTCAGGAAATTAAGTTCTTTTCCTAGTATCACAAATGGCCAAATAGATCAGTAGACAACAACAAAGGTTGTTAACTTCCATTGCTTATGCATTGGTACTGGATTACACAAGTGTCTAAGGAAGCAGGCTGTGAAGGAGACCTGTCACTAAGAAAAAACTTGAGGGAATTATAAAAACCTTTGAAAATAGTTTCTGTAAGAATTCACTAGTCCCAGTTGACTCGTTAATTATCCTGAAATCTGACAGGTCTGTAGAAGCAGCTATGTAGCACTTTTCTGTCATGGCAATACCAGAGAGTTGTTCCAATAATAGCATTTAAAATCCAGATGTGCAACAGTTATGTCTGTGGGAACAACAGGATAGGAACTTTCAGTGCAGTTCCTGTTTGTTGAGCAACACAAGTCAGAACCTGCAGGGGAATATTACATTTCATACTTTCATTTGTTGGTGGTGTTCAGTGATATGCATTTTGGTGTGTGGCTGTTTTACTAAACAGTATTATGGGTTGCTTTTTTTTCTGCTTAGGAACAGGTTACTATTGAAAAATCTTGAGAAAAGTTAAGATGCTCTCAGTCAAAGAGTCTGAGTTAAATTTTTGGTTTCTGATGGTCCTATGTTGCATTGCAGGAGAATTGGGCACATCTCTGGTCTTAGAAGGAGACTACTACCTCTTTGTCTTATTTCTTGCAGCAATTAAGTCTTACTTGTATCCAGCTGATAATCTTAAGACCAGCTGAAGTGAGCTAAAGTACTGGTTTCAATAAAAATAATCCTGTTCTGTTGTCGCCTTTCTCTGTGCAAATTTACACCAGTCCTTTGCTGGTGCACTCCAAGGGCACTGACGAAGGTTGATTAAAACCAAATGAAGGTTGGTTAAGAGAGAGATTAAGAAGGGCATCCTTTCTGTATTCCATTCTGATATCAAATGGAATTAATTGAAAGTAAGAAAGTGGATAAAAGTTGACAGGAAAGACTCTTACCATCTGGTATTCATACAAGTGTTATGGTTTTCTGTTCTTTGATGCTTATTCTATTTTCTTCTGTTATTCTGAATAACAGAATCTCCATAGGTTTACATTGTCCCAAGCAAGTTGTTGTGAGAGGTAACACTGGAAATCAAGTATTCACATGAATTCGGTATTCACTGTGGTTGCTGAAGAAAATCACCTGTTTATTAGAATAGTTACTTAGAACTGGAATTTATAAGGAATAAGAAGAATACTGTCTAGGAGGTCTTGGGGGAAGGGAGGAAAGAAAAGACATGATGTGATTCTTTAAGGTGAGATGTATTCACTGTATTACCAGGAAGTGTTGTTGAAGCTTATTCCAGGGAACTTCATTCTTTCAAAATACTTTTCCTGTGTAATAGCTGTTTACATGAAGATGCCTGCAGAGAGTACCAGAGCAATTCCACTCACATTGACCTGGCCTCATTCACAGACCCTCAGGCTATGGGCAGAAGAGATCTGACCCATCTCAGGAAAAGGCAGGTACTCTTGTGCTGTGTAATCTGTTGGCTGGTTAGGCCATGCACAGCTGCTACCTGTAAGACATCAAACTGAGTTTAGGAGTGATGGCTGAATTGCTGAACATGGGATTAAGCATGTCTCCAAACAGTTGCGTTAGGAGATACCTATGAGACTGAAATGACTTCAGACATAAAGTATCAGTAAAGTTGAAAAAGCCTTCTTAACTTCGTGGTATTCAGATTTGAAGGCAAGCTTCATATCAACTGTGCCTTCTAATGCTCTCAGCCAAATCCTGCCTGCCTCAGATGCTGCTGGCTTGTACTTCTTGGCTAAACTTTGGTACTTTTAAGTAACTACTGCTGATGTCTTGAATACAACTGAATTATAGCTAGCATTACATCTAATGCCTTCGAGTCTGGATATTTTATCTCTGCAGAATATTAAACTTGCCAGTTCTGAACAGAAATTCCCTCTGATGCCTCTGAAGACCTGTAGGGTCTTTATTATTTTGGGGTTTTAATAGGTTATTTCTCCCAGGCACCCTGCTCACTTAGGATATCTACCCTATGCTGGTTTCTGCAATCAAACCATTACACTTGGCGTAGCAGGGTGCTTGAATGATGTATTTATACAGGCAGGAGGCATGATTTAATGCCGTCTCATGATTCACCATGCAGTCCTATTAATATGGCTTTTACTCAGGGGAATAAGTAGCTGTTACTTGTCAGCAAATCCTGTGTGTATTAAGTGGGTGAAGTTGTATTGAAAGATCCTCACAGTGATACTCTGCTGTTCCCAAGGGAAGCAAATGAAAAACTTTACTGAGACGAATAATGAATGTGCTAATTGAGGTCAAGGAGAAGTCGTAGCTTCCTGTGATACAGTCGTCAGAGTAGGCTGACTATACCAATAAAGAGAAGTCCGTTTGACCGGATTTGGCAATAAAAATATGTAGCTATCATCTTCACACAACTAAAACCTGATAGATGACAGTGACAGGCAGATGGCTTGTCCATCCTAGCATACACTGTTACATTCCTGAGATACTGTTTTATGCATGTTGGTGTCAACAAGACGATGACCATGAACTGATACTGGGACTGGTTGTGTGCTCAAGTGTTGGCAAAAATCCCATGTGAAAATGATGATAAATCTATCATGGCATTGCTTGGGCATATCAATAGGCTGCATTTAGAGTAGATATTGATTAGAAGCCAGTCTGTTCCTGATTGGAAAAAAAAAATAAAAAATAAAAATTTGTTGCTGCTGGTCTGTATTTGCAAATGAAAGTACCCGCAGGGGAAGATGACAGCTTGCTCCTACCTGTTGGCAAAATACATGCAAAAATACATATGTCTTGGGCATCTTATATCCAGCATATGAAAGAGAAGAATAAATGAATGAGATTAAAGAAGAGATGTGAAAGTATTATAATAATACATATTTTGTGAAATACATATATATAGCCTGACATTTTTAAAAATCTATGTGTGATACTATTTATAATGCCACTGGAAGATGTCTGTCATTTTCAGTAGTTTGGCTATGTAACTTCACAAATAGAATTGTACAGGGCCAAGGAGCTGCCCTACAGATGGCTTACGTGTGTGCTGCACCACTTCTTGTAGCTTTAGAAGACCATTCTCTGTGTGACATCTTGCACAGTCTAATGTTACCCTTTCTTCTAGTTCAGTGCCTGGCACATTAAATAGCTGAAGTTCCCAGATTCATCCTGCTTTAATTTTGACATGAATGCTGGCACAAAAAGACAAATCTGTTTGTGATTCAGAATCTAATTCATATAAAAACACAGATAAGTCAAAAGGCACCTGTTTGTTTTTTCAAAGAGTAGTGGTTCACAGCTTGTTCTCCAGTTCTGTGCCATGATATGTATGGATGATGACAGGTCCTTATGTTTCTCTGCTTTGCCAAAGGGAAGTCCAGCCACAGAGGCATCCCTTAACTCTGTTTTTTAACCTGCTTCCTCTCTCTAGCATGCATTTATCGCCTCTGTAAGTGAATGTGTTTTGCAACTCACTGAAGGGTAAATCACTATTTGCTATAAGGAAACAAATATGTATCTCTGGCAGTCTAGTCTAAGCAGGAACTGAATGTTTCTAAGCATGTAGAAGAGCACAAGCCATTTTTGTAAAAATCTCTGCCTTTTTACATTCCTGAAAAAGTGACTCTAAGTAGATGTATACATTTTGAGTGTGTGTGTGTTCTTTCATGTTACTGTCATAGATGATGATCTCCATGTACCAGACAGTTTTCTTCAAAAGGAATTTACAGTCTAAGATGGATACAGATGTACAGCTGACTTGCAGAGGAACAGGGATATTGGTTATCATTCTACTCAGCAGTTAGTTCATCCCCCAGTCGGCATTTTTGTGTGGCATTCTGGCAAGAGGAGGTTTTATGGGCTGAAAGAGAACATTCTTAGGTGTTTATAGAAAGTTCTTACCTGGTATCAGGAAATTATAGGAGAAAGCATTGATGCCATTTTTGAGTATCGTTAAGAGGTGAAGAGCATAATATTCAAGGCAATGTGAAGAAGATCTCAATCTTTCAGTTGTTTACAGTAGGAGCTAGGGTAGGAACAGGCTGAAGTGAGCCCTCGAAGGTGATGACAAATACTGTATAATTGCTGAGGTAGTAAAAGGATGTGTTGTGGGGCAAGGCAGGGAGGGAAAGAAGCTATTTTTGTGGGAGAATTCCAAAAGCAACACAAAGTAAACAAGCCGTTCTTTAGCCAGTGCACAGTACTGACAACAAAAGTTTGGAGTTAGTCAAACCAAAGAAAAGGAACTGACCATGTACTCAGAGTCCAACATTTGCTGAGATACTGCACTTTAAATAATGTAAGACCAGTTGGTCTATAATGTGAAAGCCTTGATTTTTGTTTCCCAAATATGCTTCCAATTTTTTGCGTGAGGTGATTCTGTCATAGTCAGCAGGACTGTAATTATTAATCTTTATTTATCTTTGAAATCTCCAAATTTGCCACCTTTGTATATTTAAAAGAAAAAGCCTAGAAAACTGAACTTCAGTAGAACTAAAGCATTGTTGGTTTCTGATTGAAAGAATGAGCTAGGTTCATCTCAAAACTGCAGCTAAATTTAATTTGCTCCTAAAAGCTAATGTAATTTTCAAATAGAAACTTAGTTTGGAAGAAAAAATGTGTTAATACCAAATGTGCTGTATCCCACAAATGTTTTACATAGTTGAAAAAGATGAGCTCTCCCAGTTGTAAACAGTTTCTATATCCTTGCTCTATACACTAGTGTAAACTGAGATGCTTAATAAACTTGACAAACTCGACAGCATCCACTGCACTTGCATCAGTATGAGATCAGTAGATATCTTTGATTTGTATATGTGATATTTTCTACTTTAAAAGTCACTAAAATATTCATGTTGTATTTTGATTCTGCTGTTAAGTATAATAGGAGTTGGCTGGGGAATTGATACTTGACATGAACAGCTCCTACAAGTACTTCAAGCTTTGCTTAGAGGAATGCAAGAGAGTCAGCAGCTGAGGACAGGTGTCAAGTCTGGATAGTGCTTCTGGTGCCCTTGAAGAGCCTTTGGTCCCAAATGTTTTTTTTGCAGAAAGGTAGAAACAGTCTTTGGAAGACAAGTGTAGTAGTTAGAAAAGTGACAGCAGTTGTGGTTGAAAAGGAAGGGAAAACATGCAGGACAGCTTTTTCTATCTACCAGTATTTCACATAATGCCTGGGTCTACTTAGCTCAGGCTGTGCTAATCAATGGCACTTTACCTTCTCTTTCGGAGCATGCATGGTGCTGATCTGGTAATACTTTTTTAGGGACAATAATTTAAAGGTGCTATGAATGATGGAAACTACTTTCTCCTCTCAGTTTTGGGTTCTCCTCTACCAGAATATCACTGAGAAATCTTAAAAGAGAAAATGGAGAGCATTTGCAGTATAGGAAAGGTGGCCAGAAAATGGGAGGCTTGAAGAAGAGCTTTAAGAAATCAAATATGACATAGCATAAGCTGTGAAGAGGGTGCCAAAGTGGTACCTGAATTATTTATGATCTAGGAGACGGGAAAGTGAGGCCAGTGTTGGAAGGAAGTGGAAATTATTTGAAGTTCATTGGTGTTGTGTAGCATTTAGAAGCACCGTTGTTTGTGGTATTTTGAACTAGGTATAGGCATTAAGAATAATTAATTATTTGGCAGAAAGATGATCTAAATAGATTACTTCTGTCAGGATCTGATTAGATCATACATCATTGATTGGCTGATGACTGCATTGCAGGGATCTGCCTTTTCCAGGCAGTGTGACTCCAGGGAAGTTGATAAAAGTCTTTTTTACTTGGACCACAGCAAAACTAGGCATCTGCTTTTGCCTGGGGGAATATTTAGGTATTATATGCAGGTGGGATCAAAACTTTAGCCCTTCTTGCATTATTTTAACTTTTCCTGTTCTTCCTGAGTGTGTAGCCCAGTTTTCAGGCATACTTCTGGCTTTATTTCTTTCTGTGTGTATCTGTACTGTAAAGTGGTCTCCACTTCCTTCCCACTTCAGATGTCTTTTTAGGAAATCCACAGTGAAATCAGTATTAGAGCACTCCCATCAAGTAGCTTCAGTTCTGTGCTAAAACATAGAGTTATGTCAATAGAGTGCTGGAACTGAAATACTTAAGTATTTTGTGACCTTCTACTGCTGCCTTAGCTTGCTTAACTTAACACTGTTCACCTTTAAAACCAGCTTCTTTCTAGGAGCCAAGTTCATAACAGGACTACTCTGTGAGATTTTGGAAGTCTGATTGTTCAGTCAATTTCTGTGTAGAGTAACTTTAGTCCTTTATGTCAATCAATTCTAATAATGCATTGTAGTATTGGTGCAAAAATAGTCTTTAATAAGTTTTAAAAATGTGTGTTGTACAGGCTTCTTAGCTATGATTCAAGTATTATCACCGGGGAGTTTTCAGTCCAGTGTGACTGAATTCTTATATTGCTGCTAATTTTTAAAACTGCAGATTCTTTTTCATAAATAATACCTGCCTTATAGCAAAATTCTGCAGAAATAAAACAAAAGAATGTATATTTTTATTAGTGGATTTATATTTTATATATAAAACTAGTGTTTATCTATTTTCTTGTTATTTTCTCCTGTCTTTCATTTTTAAAATCAGTTTTCAGTTTCAGAAAATCCTTGAAAATAGCAATTAAACAAAAAAACAAAAAACACAAAACCAAACAAAACCAACAACCCGAGTTTGGAAACAGATAGCTGAAAGAACCATGCCCTCCGTTAGTATGCTGAAGATGGCTTAGCACGTCACTTCTATCTAACAGCATTATGATTTTCTAGAATGTAATTGAAGTGGAAGTTGTATAGTCGCTTAAAATAGATGATCTCCCCTTTTCCACCCACACATATACTTAATTTTTTTCAGAGAGCAGGAATCCTGGAGTAGGCAGGAAGTAGGTACTGTCACCATCAGTGGCTTCTGATATGCATATTACTGACCATTCTGGCTTTGTCCTAGCAAAAACATTTAGGCTCATGCTTAACCTTAAATCATGCTAGAGGTCCTGCTAAAGTGAAACAGGATTATTAGCTTATTTAATAATCTTTTAGCTCATTCTTGGAGCCCTTGGCACTCTTTATGGTCAGATTTCATGTATTCAATATATTATTGCAGAACAGGAGTGACCATTGATGCTAACTAACAGTGAACTGTAAAACTTAAGACAAATTTCCTTTTGTGTGGCTGGGGGGGAGAACAAATATGTTGGCTTAAAGTGGTGAAGCTGATGTAGTTGCATTGGCGTAAGTGCAGAATTTGGCACGGGGCGGAGATGCAAGTAAAGCTGTATTGTACTTCTGTGGTTTTGATTCACAGAGGTTTGTGCGAACTTAGGTAGCTGGTGCACACATGGGACATCATCAAAGAGCCCAACCAGAAAGTCAGAGCTTGGATTTGGAGTGCCATACAGCTATACATTTAGAAGCATGTTGTTGTAGTGAGGCGAGCAAAGCGTCCTTTCGTTAAAACAGGTAACTACAGTTTATTTTCAAAGTTTATTTTTATATATCACAAATTGCAATATAGTAAATATAAATGCTTTTTAGACATTTCATAATTTTCATTATTGAATGTTTATACTGTTGGCAAAGGACTGGAAGGATCCTCCTGTAAGTTGTTGAGTTCAAACCGGCACTACTATTGACATCATATAGTTTTCTTTTATAAACTATCCTTTTTTATCACTGTGGGTTTGGAAGGCTGTTCTAGACCTTCACTTAGCCAACATCAAATTCCTTTTAAAAAATAACTTGAAAAATATTTTCAGCCTAAATTTATTCGTAACCATTTTTTCCATGTTTTTTAGTGTGTCAAGATTGTCCTTAGCTTAAACAATCTCTTCCTCCTACTGTTTTCTTCCCCGTTGACAGGTTGTTTTACTAGGATAAACACATCAAACTTTCTTAGATTCCTGTTACAACATAGTTGCTCCATTCCCCTGAAAAACACAAAAAGGACTTTCTGCACAGCTGCTGTAGTTGAATTGACCTTTTTTTTAAATGTGGATGAAAAGAGTGGTATGCTATTGGTGGAAGTACCTCTAAGGAATTAATAGAGAAATAAAATTAATTAAGAAACACTGATAATTTGCCTTTTCATATTTGCATCACAGTAGCAGCTCAAATTCCTTACACAGATGCAACAAGGTCCTGCTTTTCTCCTTCCTGAGTTTATTAGCAGAAGCATGACCTTACATTTTGTATTATTGAATTTCATCCCATTTCTATGAATGCAATCTGTAAGGTTGAACAGTTCTTTCTATATAATATTCTTATCCTTGTCAGTCTTGACAGTACCTTCCAACTTTGTCATCAAGAAATTTCATCAGCCTGTTTCCCTGTGCCAAAATAATTAATGAAAATGTTAAGTAAAAACTGTCCCAAAACAGATCACAGAAAAGCTTCCCTTGAGCCTGTGCTTCCCTGTACAAATCATCTTGCTCTTTAGGTTTTCTAACATCTTATCAAGTGCATAGATGCTGAAACAAAAAAGTTACTAGGTATTTTACAGAGCAATTTAACAATCCTTATGTACGTCAGTTGTCCCACTGGAGTCATTTGGGTAAAGCTTGCAGAATCCATTTTATAATCTCCATTCCTGGGTGAAGGAAATCTTCTTCCTCTTCAAATGCAACTCACTTTGTTAGACCAAAAAAAAAAGTAGTAGTAAAAATGAACATTTTCTTTAGAAATGAGATACTTTTAAATGAGTTGTAATGGCAACTCGCTTTCTCATGTATACCTTTTGTTTATGTATTTCTGTATGAATAGTAATAACTGGTTTTCTATTTGAATCTGTGAAAATCTTTCGGCAAAACCCACTATGTGTCAGCCTACTGTGTGCTTAATAATTAAACTGCAGGCTTCTGTTTCTTAATAAGAAAAGAGCCAGAAATATGATTAATAGCTAAGCATAGCGAGATAACCAGTGCGAACAGCATTATCCCCAAGAGAAAAGTGAAGTGATTCCGTAACAGGAGATGGAACTAGGTAAACATCACTTCATGATGTGACAATTGCGGTCCTCATTGTCAGTCTCTCAGAAGAGCGTCAGAGAGGGTCACAATTCCACATCTAAAGTTAGAAATGGAATAAGGCTGATAGTACCGAGGGCCACCGTGCAGCTGCTAAGGTACATTTCTAAATCCTGCAACACGGCTGCCTGGATAAGTGAGAATCAATTACAAAAAACCTTTCATGATGGTCAAAATGTGACATTAAATAATTGAGTATCGCATCAAATCTTGTCTGCAATTAGTTATCTGAAAAAGTAATTATGCAACAAAATCAAGTAGCTGAAATTGTTGCTGTGAAGCACCCTGGTTATCAAAGACTGTATTCAAAGGTTTGGGGTTTTTAAAAAAACTTGTAACAGGAAGTTTTAAGCACCTAACTAATTTTTTATTGAATTTAAAAAATCTTGCTCAATTGTATTTCTTGTCATTAGTCATATCTGTAACAGAAGATACATTGCACATGAAACAGGTGTTAATGACTAAGTTTGGTTTGTCTAAAGTAAAAATGTTTAGCTGTGGAAGAGAATGTCTTGCAAGTACCACATTAAAAAGCAAAACTGTTTTGTTTAGGAGGGCAGAGGCTAAATCTTGCTCTCTTGTCTCTTACACTACGAGTGCAAGTTTAATTGGAGAACAAATGTGAAATACTCTAAAAGTCAAATTTGTTCTTTTTTAAAAAGCTGTGATAAATGTATCAACATAGACGTTGTGAAGAGTTAAAAAAGCCAGTAAAATATAATTTACACTAATAGAAGTAGTTAGCTTGCATGAGTTAGCTCAAATATTCAAAATAAGCAATAAAAATATAGTGAATCAAAACAGAATATGTGTCCGGTGTAACAGACCAATGTTTAAAGTCTCACATGAATATTGTTTAACAGTTTATAAATATAGGGAAACATTTATTTATGCAATCATGAGAAACTTGATTATTTTTTAAGTGGTTTCTAACAGTAACTGTTGTCATGTATATGCCAGAGCTTCTAGGGAAATTAATTCTAATTGGTAGATCTGTACAGAATTTGATCTGTATGTGTATACTACTTAAAAATCTGAACTGATAAAGAGTAGTTGGTTAGTCATATTACTTAAGCTGGTCCCAAAATAGCACCTTCCTTTTTCGGTAGAGTTAGGTTTGCAGCTGTTGTCTCTATCTGTTGTCTCTGAAGAAAATTTTAACATTAAGAGTTGCTGACGTCAATTTTTTTCTTTTTTTTACAGCTGATGTGGGCTTTGCCCCTGACAGAAGTTATTTGGTTCTAGCTCTGAGTTTGGAAGAAGTTGGTATATAGATTTTCCCCTAACTTTCAATTGATGTGTTTAGCTTTAGTGGGAGTAATACTATCACTTAAACCATGTTGTCGTCTCAAGGAGTTTTGCTACATCCATATGGAGTGCCAATGATTCTGCCGGCAGCACCATACTTCGCTGGACTTGTTCAGGTAATGCAAGGCCGCTTCCAACAAGCAACTTAACTCTAGTGCACTTAGAGTAATAATTGGAATTTTTATGGTTGAGAAAGCAAACACTTTTAATACAGGCAAAAGCTCTCATGTAGTCAGTGAGAAGACAGTAGGAAATCAAAAAGATGGATCACCCTAATCTGTGTATTGACATCTCTCATGGCTGAATAAATGGTGTAGTTGAGCTATATTTGCTTGTATTGATTTGTCTGCTGTTTAACATTCATGCCTTTGCTTCACGAGGTTGACTACAGGGCAGAGGATTTGCTATCCATTCTAGGTTTCTGAGGGAGTCAGCATTCCCACGGCAGGTCATAAGACAAAGTAACTTACCATGATGTGTTTAGGTTAAGTGTTTTAGCACAACAAATATGAATAGTGTTAAATATGCATTAATTCATTTTTTTCTGCGTCACACTGAATGAAAAAGAGTTTGTGGTTTTGTGTGTATAGAAATACATCACCTTCAAAGAATATTTATGCACATCATATTAATTATTTGAGCCCTGAAAGTGTAAGATCTTGCTCCAGGGCAAGAGCTGTGTAATTTAGAAGTTAACTGGCAATTACTAGATTTAGTTGTTGGTGTGTTGTCAAAACTCAAAAGATTTTATTTTGTTTTTGTCAAAAAAGTGGTACTATGGAATTTCCTACTGTTAGACTTAGGATGCTGAATAGATCATGTAGACATTAATTAAGCAAAAAATATTCTTTTGTTTATGTTATTAGAAGATATTAAGAAAGAATTGCAGTAACATTTCCATGTATTAACAAAATGGACAGTGTACCCTATAAATGACCATAGTTAGATATTACACATTAACAGGGTTCAGAGAGACACACATGTATTATGGCATTGCTAGTGGGCAGTCAAGTTAGCTGTGGAGGAGAGGCAAATTTTCGTTACACTCCTTTACTACAACAGTTAGCTGACGTAGAGGGGCAATCACAACATGAAACTGTTTTTTATTTCCATGTTAGATCTATTCAGTAATTGAAAACTCTGAGTTGTGTTCTGCACTTTAGGCTTGATATCCGACACATATGTCTAAAATAGAGATATAGTGTTGCACAGTGGCTGTTACCAGGTAGTGAAAAACTGTGTCTTCTGGGACATGCAAGCTGCTGCTGCTTTTTTATGCAGTGAGACACGGTAGCACGCTTGAACGCGCCAGGCAGGCCTCCATATCCATTAGAATTTGGGGGTGAAGGTCGGACGCCAGAGCTCAGTCAGACCCTGTGCCATCCTGTCCAATAAATAATTACAAGCAAATCGTGCCTTTCACTCTATGCTGATTGATGTTGAAATTGCTTTTGAAAGTTCTCATAAGTTCCTGTTATAGATTAAGTGCCGGTGTAGGAAAAATAACTGCACCCAACTGAAATGGGTGAATGTAATCAGGTTTAATGGACTCGAGAGCTTGTTGGGAATTAAATAACTATTGATTTGTTGGAAAGTTGCTGTCATTACAAAATGCCACTCTGGACACATTATCCAAGCAGATAGATTAGAAGAAAGGGCCCTTTGAAAATTTGGGATGCCTTATTTCAATCTTTTTTTCTTTTCTTTCTTTCCTTAGAAAGATATATCCAGGCCTATGCAACTCCATTAGCATAGGTCTAAAATAGTCAAGCAGTAAGAATTGTTCTACAAAAAAATAGGTATGTTTACAGGTACAGTTGAAAAATGTTCTTCATATGGATACTTCTCTAGTCTCTTCTCTTCTCTCCCTCTCCCTAATGTCATACCTGAAAATTGCATTTTGGAAACAAAACAAATGTTTGCATTATTGTCTTAGTGGGTGCACTAGAACATTAAATGATTTAACCACTTTCTCACCCCAAGATTTTATCTGCGTTTGCAGTATGTGCAGTCAGGCTATGTTACTAGAATGCTTATTGTTTGTCTCTTGGCATAAACCTAAGTATCCAAAATAAATAATGCAAAGAACACTTGATAGGCATATTTATATAATCCTCTTATAGGTAATAATTACATAATGTACAGAACTTTAATGTAAATTTTCTTCAAATTATGGAAATATTTTTACTGGGTTGCAGGTTGAGAGCCACAACCCTGCAGTATTTTTGAATATGAGGCTGTTTAAACATATTAGAGGCTTATGAGATTTCAATTTATTTATTTGCATGGATTACTACAGAAAGTAGATGTATTTCTGATTGGGGATTCCCCGTGATTTCCAGTTGGATTTACACCAAGATTATATGAAAAAAGTGTAGAGTATTGCATAGAGATTTGGGGGAATATTTTGGTTTGTTTCATGTTTTGTGCTGCATGGTTGATCAAGAGAGAGCTCAGAACTCTGTGGAGGACTGTTAGTTTTCAGGGGTTCTGCACCTTCAGGTGCTGTATATTATTTTTACTTTATGCTGTGTATGTGCAGCCTTTTCCAGCCTCTCCTTCTAAATTCATCAGCAAACTCTGCCGTGCATCCCCTGCTTGCTTTTGTCACACCCTTATTACAGAATACTGCAATGTATAAAACATAGGACAAACAAAAAAGGGCAGATACTGTGGATACACCTATAGAAACACTTTAGATAAACAGCCTTGTGTATTTTCCCAGTTGCATGTATTATTTTGTTAAGAATTTTATTCTTCTTACTGAGATCATGTTTGAGTGAGATGCTGAAAAATGGAGTGCATATGTTCTTGGAGAGAGAGAAGGTCGTTGTTCAGAGTTAGATATATCAAAATGTATCAAATTCTGTTAAATATAATTGCAAACTTAGTTTTATTTTCCAATACATAAATATACCTTCAAAAAACTTATTAGAATGATGGTATTATATACTGCCTATGGTTTCTTAATACCTTTTTTTAATAAGAGAAATATAAAATATCTTTTCCTGCCCCTTCTTTCTCCTGAGTGAAACTGTAGGAGGAAATAAAATCACATGAAAGTACAAATGATGCATAAATAGCGTTATGCCTCATGTGGGCGGAGAGCTGTTTTCTGACTTGGCACAAAAGCTGTACCGGTGGTTTCCCAGGCTGCCACAGTTGGGCTGCCCTGAGGACCAGAGCAGGTACTGCAGTCCAGCAACTGCACGTGCTGTGGGCAGCAGGGCCTCCTTTGTCTCACAACTATGGTGCTGTTTCTCCAGGCAGGTGAGCTAAAAAAAACCCCACCATAGATGATTAAGTGGCAGCCCAGTAAAAGATTTCTTACCCTGCCTCCAAAACTCATATCCCAGTTTTGTCATTTGGCTCCCACAGGGGAGCCCTTGTGTCCAGATAAGCGGTGAAGTCAGTGGAGTGTCACATGAGAAGGATCCATCTGCACTGGCCAGGGTGTGGGACCACTGCCCTACTGCCAGGAAGTGTGGCTGTGTGCTGCTCTATCATCTTACGTGTTCTCAGAATAAACATGTGAAACAAAGTTCTCTTTATCATTAAAAGTACAATGTGCAGCACCAAAAAAACCCTACTTTGTGATTCATAAGAGTCATATGTTTTGTACGATATTAAGTTAAATGTCTCCGTATTAGCTTCATCTTTCATGGCTTTGAGTGTTTTAGTTATATAATATCTTTGCAATTGCTCTGGATACTTAGAATGTTAGGATTATGATAAAATATTTTACAAACACAAGTGCAATATATGGCATTTTAATGATGGATGCTATATTATTTATTACATGGCTGGTTTAAGTGGCTCAATTGCCATTTAGCAGAGAAAGAGGAGTCCATATGCATTGTTAGAAAAATTATTAAAGTCAAAATTACTTAGACTTTTCAGTAAACTACTGGAAAATTCTAAATAGAGACATGGTTCTAATTAATACAAAATGCACTACTTCAATTTAAAGATTAAAATTATGAGTATTTTACTGAGTATGGTCAGTATTTTTTAAAGTATAGGGTATTTTTAGCATAGTAACTGGGGAAGCTTGGAAAGTTCTGAGGCTGTAAGCTTACATTCATTGTTAAAGACTTCAGCCAGCTAAGCTAAAACCTATTCTTCTGCTTTTACTTGCTTATTTATTTGAGTGGTGGTAAAGGGGAGTTAAAAGAAAAGTAGGAAGTAGACGGCTGTTGATTAACTATTTTAATAAAATGGCAATTACTGTACTTTTAAGTACATCATTCTTAGGCTTAAATTATTCTTAAGATACTTTGGTTATGTCTGTGCATCTGATTTTCTGTAACTGGTTAACTAGTGTGTTTGACAACTGGAAAAGTGGTAATCTGGAGACAGTTCCATTTTATTTTAGGGCTAAGTGAGAGAGTTGCCTAGAATATGCTGTGAAAAAGTAGTGGTGCAGACTGCTTCACAGTTCCATCTTTGCCCGTCTGTACAGTCCTTGTTTTAGTGCTGTGTTGGGAAGTGCTAGCAGTGAATACATTCAGAATACTTGTAGATGCTAGTGTGTTAGACTACCTGCAAAATCACACTTATTTTCTGACAATCCAGTTTTGGAAAATGTTGGGGCTCTGTTGTGTTACCTTACATTAAAAGGTTGTTGTGGTTTAGTAGTTTTTGTTTGAATAATGCATTTGAAATAGGAATGATGAGAAGTTTTAATTCTTGGCATGCTGCTTGAAGTGGTGTATAGTCGTGTGGGTTGTTTTTAGATTCTGATCTAGTGGAATGCAGTGCATAATTTCTGTTTACATTGGCTGAATTGCCTATTTGAAATGCAGCAAGGAGATGATTTCCTTTAGATGCAGATTTATTCTGGCTTGATTGTGTTGTTCTGTCTTTGCAAGTGATAAGGGTCTTCTATTACTAGTACTGTACTCCCAGTGCTTTGTGTGTGGAGGACTAATGTGTTTTACTACTGCAATCACTTTTCATCTGAGTGCATTTTTTGTTCTGGTTTTGAGACAGTATATCTAAGATTTCTTCTCTCTCTCAAGTTTAAGAGTTGCAAAGTTTTTCTCTCTTCTGTACCAAAAGTGCTTTTAATAGGAGATGTAAGGCAGTGGTGGTAGTGGTGGATGTGGTCTGTATTATTTTGTTTACAAAAATTTTCAGTTACCAATATTTAAGCCCCTGGAAATACCACTTCAGATTTTTTTCCCCCCTTTTAGTACACAGACCAAGCAATGTAGCCAGAATGCATTCTCTGTCAAACCTGTCATTTACTCGAGAGGCTACAGACAGCTCAAAAGTATTTTGTTACTGCTGTTGCAAGAGTTTATTTTAAGTTGCCTTTGTTTCTTGCTAATAAGTGCAGATATCATAAAATACCTGGTGAGTGAACCTGCAGGGGGGAGAGGGAAGAAAAACACAGAATGTCTTTCCTATTGACCAAAAAGCATTTTTTAGTGAGCAGGATAGACTATCTAAATAGTTTTAGTTCAACTAAGAAACAAGTGGTTATTCTCTCCTCCCATCTGCAAAATTTTGTCTCACTGGTGTTTATTTCAGAAATCAGTGGGTAACATAATTTGGATGAGTCAGGCAATATTACATTACTTCTTATTCTGTCAGCTCAGTCAATATTGTGTTACAGTCAGGGCTTCTTTCCAAGCTCAGAAAAAAAGCAAAAGATTCCATCTGACACCCAGCAGACAAAGAATTTTTTTCCTGTCCAGATTTTGCATGTAATATCAGTGTTAGTGACTTTTAGATGTTATGATATATAATTATGGTCTCTGGCTTGTGTGTTGGATAATACACTTCAATGGAGTGTTTTAGTACAGCAAGAAACTGGGTGAATCTGGGCCCTCGTGGCTGCAGCTTCTGCAGTGTTTTTCAAGTGGAATAAATAAAAGGATATTTGCATTTGTATGGACAGAATAGTTTCTATAGATAGAATAACTTTCATTAGGGCAGATTATCTTTATTTATTCATCCCCTAAGTAAGACAAAACTTTTAACAGTTGGATTCTCTGCAAAAGCAGATTATTTAATTTGGCTTCCCTAATTAGAAGCTGGCAAGCTGACACAACTATTTCCAAGGATCTGGAATTTCAGCTGATTTTTTTGTTTTATTTTCCAACTCATGCATAATCATCAGTAATAAAAATTCTGATGGCCACATTATGCCAGGAGATACAATTTTAAAGTCCTATAGCTTTCAGTAGAATGATACACAAGTGATATCAAAATATGGTTGTTCAAAATATCGAACAATTATTTTTATGGAATTAGCTTGAATATTATACTTATTCACCCTCTGGTAAGTTATCTTGTTTTACATGAGCTAAAGTTAGAAACCTAGTTAAAATACATATTTTGGTTTATTTGATCTGTTTGCTTGCTTTTTTTTTTACCTGAGGTATGCAGGAAATTGTTTTCTCAGACCTGGTTTCAATGAGACTGTTGTAAAAACATTAAATGTCTATTTCAATAGGCCATGTTCTGAAAAAAATATGGTAAGAACATTATAATCTAAACTATAATTACTTTCAAATGAAGTAATTGGGGATTGCATTTGAACTGCTCTATTACTAGGTGAGACTGATGGAATCATACCTAGCTAAATATTTGCCAGCTCTAGATTTCACACTGTCTTAAATTTACGAGCATAAGAAGGGTTCACAGATAATTTGAAAAATATAGATTTCTTTTCTTTTTTA
The DNA here is from genome assembly GCA_907165065.1 of Caprimulgus europaeus. Next base: position 14,011,567 of record OU015540.1, on the reverse strand, counting down.
GTGTAGTGACAGGTCATGAACACCGTAAATAGAAAATAGGAATTTGATCCAAGTAAAATTTTGATGTCAGAGTTGCCACTTGTGTTTCATGAGATTCAGGCTATTGTGGGTTAGCATAAATTTTGATACCCTAGTTCCTTCTCTTCCTCGAGTGGTCAGAGATACATGGAGGTAGATAGCTTAGAGGATGACTTAATCCTCTTTAATTCTGATGATTTCATTAAATTAATAAAGAATGTCCGTTTTCTTCATCTACATATTGTTTTATTGCTGATCAGACTAAGAAGAAAGACAAAATCTCTTGCCTGTATATTCAAGAATCAGGATGGTTCATATTCTGCCTTTTAAGATTTTTTTTTTTGAGGCCTTTGAATTAAATAAAACAAATTGTGCATTTCAAGGAAGTGTTATTCAGACTTTATTACAAAGTATCTTTAAGTAAAAGCAACTTATTTCTTATTAGAATAAAGTTAAAAATACTCATAAAGCAGTGACCTGAACTATGCTGATTTTTTTGAATTTTTTTTTTATTCTAACAGATTAAAAAGCTGGTGAAATTATTACCTACTTTTTAATCTTGTGGAATTAAAAGTGTACTTTTGTTATGTCTCTATCCTAACTTTGCCATGTTGTTTCAAAAGTATGTAATGCCCTCCTGTATGCTGATTAGTAAAGTCTAAAAGTAATAGAGGAGAAAATGGTAGGTTGTTTAGATATTGTTTTACTGTGATAAATGTCTGTGGCACCTTACTTTCTCTGTAACATTTTAATATCTATCAAATACAGTAAAATGTATTTCCAGCTGTCTTGGACATGCAAACTGCAAGATAGCTAACCCAGGTGAGAGACTGGCTGCCAAAATGCAAATATGTAGATTTCTCCCAAAGTTACCAGCAACTGTGCAGGTATACATCAGCTGTCTTCCTGTTTGCTGGCAGTGGTACTGCATACAAGCACGTTTCAGATACTTTGAGAACAAATCCTGTCAACACTTGGGCACAAGAAGGAGTTAAAAAAGGAATTTCCAAACATTTTCCCTGTCTTTATGTGTCTGTCCTAGAGAAAAATCTTAGTTATGTCAAATCAGAACCTGAACATAGGTGAGAATTCTGAAGAGTGGAAAGAACAGGTTTATAAAAAAATAAAAAAAAAATTTAAAAACCACTGACAAGCTTTTTAAAAGGTATAACCATGTAGTTGGTCAAAAGCAAGAAAGATGACATTTAGTTGAGAAATAAAAGATGATTAGAGGTGAAGGAAGGCAGATCTTTCTGGAACACAGGAGTAAATTACACTTTAGATTATTGCTTCCTTTTAAAATCTTGTGTCTAGACGCAAAGCTGTACACATTTGGGAGGGTTTTTTGTCTTTTTGGCTTTATAATGTCTAAAATCAGAATAAAACAAACTTGAATTCTTGGAAATATCTTAACCTGTCTGACCAGCTCATAAAATTAAAAATGTAGGTTCCATATTCTTTATCTTCTCTTTCCATTTAACACATAAGTATCCACCTCACTTTTTACTACCTAGATACAATGAGGAGAATCTAGCAGTTACCATTACTTGGATCCAGTAGCAGAAGAAGATTCAAGGCTAACTGAAACACAGCAGCTAGAGTTAGGCCCAGTTCTCCTTAAGAGACCAACCAGTCTTTGGCAAATTGTTCTTCCTACTCAATTTTCCTCTATCTTATCAGTTCTTCTGTTTGCCATTCTTTTTTTGAAGTCTGCAGTTGTAAAAATGGCTACATGTGTAGTTCCAAGTTTGTTCATTCATTCATAATCTTAAATATAAATTGAAATCTTAAATATAAAATGAAGGCAAGTATTATATGTAAGGATTTACTTCTAAATACTTCTAAAGGTTACCTAAAATTGTTGATGATTCAAAAAAAATTTCAAAACTAATAATTCTGTAAGAAAAGAGCTAGATGGATAAGTTTCATTATAGCATTGGTCAATATGTACTGGAAAACTGTCTTTGCTGGCTCCTGTGGTGACTTATTTTGTAAACCTAAGTTGTTAAATCACACTCGAGCCATTTGAACACTACTGTTACAGGAAATGAAAGAAATCCATTGCAGGATTCTCAGAGTACCATTTATAACTGACATACTGTGCTGGATTGACTGAAGTGAGTACATGGTCTTTTCACTACAGAAATTAATGCTTTGAGTTTTATGCCTTCCTCCATGAAGGAACAGTTAAAATCAGGCACAGGGAAATGTAACAGATGTTCATACACATTTCCCATCTGAAAATGCCTTCCGCTGGCCAAGACGATTGTTAGGCACAATTAAGCCCAGTATATACATCCTGTACTGTAAGCCAAGTTTGCTGAATATGTTCCCAACAGGGAAACACAGATTTGGAAATAAGGCAGTTTATATGAACTTTCATCTGCAGTAGATTTTTGAGAGTCACTGTGTGAGAAACATAAGGAGACCTGACTGACAGCTCTGAGTCTGCGTCCCAGTGCACTGCGCTGTAAACTCTATCTTTAAGACAAACTTTTAATCTGTGAGAAAATTTCATATGTATTTCAGGGATACTAACACTTGAAATCTGATTTCTGAGTGGCATTTGGTATTATGTTGCCAACTGCCTTAAAAAGCTTGTGATATTATGCCTTGTAATGTTCCACATTCAATCTAATTGTCACTGTAATCAGCGTTATGATGGCAACTCTTCATGATGACTACAGGGATATATTTCCCTCTTTTTTGCATATTATGTCTGATATAATGCATTTCAGTAACTCTGAAATGCGAGTTACTTTTTGATTTCACAGACATACTGGTAGTGAAGGGAGGAAGGCAGTATAGACCTGCAGACTTGTAAAATCGTGTATGACATTTATACAGAGAGCGAGGTTTGTAATTTCCAGTGGTATGATAGTATCTACTGTTGAAAAAGATGCTGAGAACCAAATACTTTTCTATTTTGTGATACATATTGTAACTGAACGCAGTATAGTTGGCTGTTATGGAAAAGCATGCCTTCCTGGTATCTCAAAAAATTGCAGTGACTGACTATTTTAGTTGTATCAGAATATCATACAGATGCTCTGAAAGTGTGTTGACCTGAAAATGTCAGCGGGTGTTTCATGTCAGTTGTCTTTTGGTTTGTTTTTTTTTTTTATGGTTTTGGTTTTTGGTTTTTTGGGGGGGTTTTTTTGAGGGAGGGATGGGGGAGACAAAAATGCAAGACAGACATTGCTTTTCTGTTGTGTAATGCATGTCTTTTAATAATGTAAAAAGCTCTGTGCCAGGTCTGTAAAAAGGATTTTGAAGTTACTGAGCAGCCAGTAAGTCTTTTCACCGAAATATGTGAGAGAACTCTCAAACCTGTTATTTTTCTCTAATAAGACAACAATCTGCAAATACTGATTCCTTGTTTTTGTCTGGCCTTAGTTCTCTGTATAATGTCTTTATTAAATTCCTTTTCAGATGGATATAAGCAGGGTTTGGTATCTCATGTGATCTTTACTCATAGCTGAAATGGAAAGTTGGCCTGTAGTCTCATATGCAGATGATGATTTACGGTGACCTGTACTTCGTAAAGGCAAGATAGTCAGACTCCTCTGGCTTTCTGAAATACATACTTTGTTCCTGTGAAAAAGAATGTCTTAAGTATCTCTATATTAGTTCTCTGGAACTGGTGGACTTCTGAGGAGTACCTGGAACATCGCTCTGCAGCGTATGGCCTTTATGTGCCTAAAAATGATTCTGTGCGTGTTAACTCATGTGGTGGCTATGTGTTTATTTCTGGTACTTGTCCACAAGGAGCATAGTCTTGCTTAAGTGTCTGTGAAATGTACTTTTTATATGCTGTTCTGCAGTCATTTTGAGGTCACTGTATTCCTGGTGGAAAGTTTCTGGCTGCAAATTTATCTTTTGCATTATTATTGGTTGATTCTTACAGAACTGCACAAAAATATTTTTTTATATATATAAATGCCTTGCTCTAGCAGAATAATAGCAAAATATGGAGAAAGGTGGTTTTTTCCCTCTTTTTTTCCAATAAGAAATAGGAGATCAAGGAGGGAAGAAGGAGTTCAGTGATCGTTTTGTGAATCTTATTTAGCATGGGAGAGATTATTTCAAAATATTAATAAATGTGTAGTATTGTGCTTCTGGATAGATGGGGTGACATTTTCTGTTTCACATTTGCGGGTTATGTGAGTCAAATTAATTGTGGAGATTTTCTCCCCCCAAGTTCCAGAAGTTAAGATCAGATACCTGAAATACTTTAAAAGTAGTTCTGGGTCAGAGCCAGACTATGTGATTATTTAAGCCCATATTCCATAGTTTTATTCTTTGGTTGGTTGGTTGGTTGTTTTCCTAAGCACTTGTTTTCTGACACAGCAAATAATCTACCCAGTGCTTAATTTTCTTGATACCATTCTATAAGATTGCTATTGTAATATTACAGTTTTCACCCCATGTTTCTCACTTCCTTTGTTCTATATGTCTTTGTTATTTCTCTCACCTTGCTGCTTTAGTAATGTTTTCTTTTTCTATGTAACGTGAAATGCTTCTCTGTTACTATAATGGCATAACTATTTTGCATTTTATTAAAAATTATCTTCTGAGCACCATTCTTCAATTCCAGTGCAAAATAAATAAGGAAATTATGCGGCACCCACAATATAAAAATAGATTGTGAGCTGGGAATCGGACACCTTCAGAAACAGATCCAAGACATATTTTTAGGGAACACTGTACACTAGCAAACCTTTAAAGTATTTGTGGTAGTAATATTTCTTTAGAATTATAGCTGTTAGCTCATAAGGTGATTCTCAAATGTACTGTCTCAAGTGCTGTCTGTTTTACTACTAGCTCCCTAACCTAATGATCAAAACTAAAGAATTGTCTGGAGATACCGTATACTGGTACTATTGCATTAACATTGATTACATTTCCCACTTTGTTCTTCTGTATACATACACAATTCTGCTTAAGCAGTGTGTTTCCTTGGAGGGAAGGATGGAAATTATAAGTTTTACTTAAACTTATTTATTACTTTTTGGGAGGGGTTGGTCGGTTTGTTAAACAGCAGTTGTTTGTTTGTTAAATAGCAGTTGTGATTCAAGAATAAGGTGAAGTAGTTAGTTTTAATTACCCCCCATGCCTTTTGGAAAATAACAGTGTACATTCTTTGGGACTTTGTTAAATAGTTAGCTTTTGTTCTGTACCAGGAGAGGAGACTTTGAATATATATTACCAGTCAAATCGAATGTATAATAGTTTTTTTTCTCCCTCTGTCTCGGGATAGAACATTTTTGTTAAAAATTGATTCCATGCTCTTTGACAAAAACCCATTTCTCTAATATAACAAAACCTGTTATATTTTTTTGTGTCATCTTTTTTTTCATTTTCAGAATCAAAAAGTGAATGTATACATTTATATAAGAAAGGTTTCTTGCTGTGAAGAGGGATTTCCGATTCACAGATTCAAAGATGTTCAAGCTAGGAAGGATCATTATGATAATTCAGCCTGTCCTCTTGAATATACATGCTGCAGAATTTCTCTTAGAGACTGGCTTAAAGCAGAACTTTTGGAAGATATTTAATCTTGTTTTAAACATCCGAGTAATTTTGATTCCACCAGTTTCACTGATACTCTACTGAACAGTTTGCATGTTTAATTACCCTTGCAGTTAGGACATTGTGAAGCGAGGCTCTATTTCTCTTTATTTCTGCTTCTAGCCACTGGTTCCTGCTGGGTTTTTTGTCTGCAAGATTAAAAATGCAAAATACCTACAAACAAATGAGGAAGGTCTTGAAGTGTACCACCTTCTAGCAAAGATGTGTATCACAGACATGGAGGAAAATGAGGAAGGAAGGCACCTTGTGGCATCATGTAATCTACTTCTCTGCCTGAAGGCAAGATCAACTTTGCCTGTGTCATTCCTGACATGTTTATTGAGTTTTTCCTTAAGTTCTTGAACGACAAGGACTCTCTAACCTCTCCAGGCATTTTACACTTGCACTAGAGGTGGTTCCCCCCCTGCAATGTCTGAGTTAAAATATTTCATTTTGTAATTTAACCTCCCACTGTTGTTTTACAGGGTGGGCACAGAGTACACATTATTTCCATCCTTCTCATAGTGGCCCATTATCTACTTGAAGACAGTGATGTCAACCTCAGCCTTCTTTTCCTATGGTAGTGCAATCTTTATTTCTTCAATCTTTCCTTCTAGAGTTTTCCTTAGCCTCCTACAGTTGTGAGACATTATAAGTAAGATTTTTTAGATCCAGCAAATTATTTAGGTATCTAACTTGTCTTTTAGGAAGGAACATAATATAATGTATGAAGCATAACTTTCCTTCAGATACCTGAAATCAGAGTAGGAGATAACAAAATTTTGCTGGTAGATACAGTTGTAGGACAAGAAGTGAGAGTTAACACTATGTCATGAGACACAGAGCACTGTGAAGAATTAGTTTATTTTGCTGTTATTAAAAAATTTATTTGAGGATAATCCCTCTGAGATTTAGCACATTATTTTAAGAAAAGCTTCCTAGAGCAGTAGTAAACAAGACACTGTAGTTTCAAACAATTCGTAAATGTTTGGATTTTTTAAAACATCCCGTTTATTGAGTCTGTTTCTGATACAGTGCTGGAAGAAACAGCAATCGTGTTACCTGTGTGTTTGCAGAGTGACATTTGTAATCTGTTTCAATAATCAGCACTCTGAAGCCTTGTCTACAGTTTTTGGCTGTTAGATTTTGTTAAGTAGGAGGAAAAAAATGTTTAAAGCACGGGCTAGATCTTTACTTATTTTTTGCATATCTCTTTAGAAGCAGCTCAACAGAGTTAATTTTGAGGTGCTGCCCCGTGTGTGACAGTATCAGTTTCTGTGCATGGCTTCGTCAAAGTGTGTAATCTGTGCCTCTGAATGTCCAAAAAACAGGAGCACCACATCCTTCCATCTCGATGTGTGTTTACATTAGTGTCACAATGCCCCGGTCCCCATTACTACAGAAGTGTGTGAAGAAACCTCACTTTACTGTACGACATTTCCGTTACCATAGGACATTATTAACTACTGCAGGGCAGAGAGGGGGTGCCGTTTGGTACTAGTATGACATGAGATTGCTTTCTGTTACACCCTCTGTTTGAGTGGACACCATTCTGGAAATCACAGCAGAAAAGCCACAGACTATTTAGATACAAGAAAAGCGTGGTCTCCTCAACACAGTGGGTAATGGCAATGATGTGTATGATGTCACGTATAGCGATATGTATTGGTAGGGATAACTGATTACATTAATGTCGAAACAGTGAACAAAATGCACATATCCTACCATTGTATTACCTGCACTTACTTTTCCCTTGATAAGCATCACTGTATTTTAGAGGATTATTATCTTGAACATATGATTTCTCCTTTTTATAAAGTTTGTAAAGATAGGTGACAAAATATGATATATGAATGCACATACTCTTCAGGTCCTTTAAAGCCACAGTGCTGTAAATTCATATGTTACACATTGTAATTAATCCATATTTCATTTGATAGCCTCTAGTAAAAGAAGGCATTTGGCATGTGTTTTGAAACATTCCTATTCAAGGAGGCACTGAAATTACAGCAAAGCACATACTGAAGTGCTTTCCTGAATTAGGATCCTAATGCTCAGTACATATAATCACATTTTTCTCAACGTTTCCTGTAGTGTTAATATTGATGATAGGATCTGAAACTCCAAAGCATGGATCAAGAATAGTCTGTGATCAGGAAAAGGCAAATAAATGGTCATGGAAAAGCAGAGAGATTAAGAAACTCAGAGAAGTAAAGCAAAGTAAATGAGCCTTAGCAAAGTAGGATTTATTTGCCATTTTTTATTTTAATCCCTTTGTATAAAGTGTCTCAAAAAACAAACAAACAAAAAAAAAAAAAACCCAAAACCAAAAATGGTATGTACCACATTTCTTCTTTAAGGAATCATCTTGCCCTGACTTGTTTGGGTTTCTTTTTTCTTAAGTTATTGACAAGAGTGTTAACGTGTTGAGGTGGGCATAGCAGAAATAAACCCAGAAAATCAGAGCTTAGTGAGGGAAATGTGGTAGAACTTCAATGAGGGCCTGTAGATGACCATTGCCAGTTCTTGTCCTTGTAGAATTTACTCTGTAATCTCAGAGAAGAATGAGAACTTTCTCTCCTCTTACTGACCTGCACTGTGGACAGCTTGTAAAGGGTCAAAATGTGATAAGAAATGTATAAAGATTAAAGACTTCATGACTCACTCCCAGACACAAAATACAGGTAACAGAGCATCTTTTAAAGAAATTTTAATGGAGTTTATCTACAATTTTCCATTTATATCATGGAAGAACAGAGGAGAATATAAGCATTAGGTTATGATTTCTTCTGCTTAAGCTTCATAATGATAAACAAGTTGAGAGTAAATCATATTATCACTATAATTTTTTTTCAGTTTCTTTTTTTTTCCACTGTGCTTTACCATTTGCACTTTTTCTCTGGTTTATGCATCAATGCCTGCATAAATAGGAAGTGATCCTTGTAATGTGGGCAAAATCATGAGTGTAAGGCTGGAAACTCCTTTCAGTTTGCTTTATAATATGTTTCATACCTTGTCTCATGTAAATATCTAAGGATGCATGCCTATTTAATTATATGAGAAAGATTTCTGTCTGGAGCATATGAGGAGACATCTGTTTCTCCTGTAGCCTAACATGGATCATGTATTTTCATTTCATGAAACTTCTTACAGTTGATTTAATCCTTTCAGGGACAGATTTTTAGGCAGTTGCATACATTATAGAATAAAAATACCTCAACAGTGGTGTTCTTTGGAAGGCTTGTACAGACAACTTGTGTGTGGTTTTAAATTCTGTGGGCTTCCTGGAATGCAACGTTGTTTTTTAAGGTTGTATCTGGATTATTTTGTATGAACATTTTGTGAAACATAGGTATCACCAGGAACCAGAAAAACAGATTAAGTGCTTGTAAAGGTAATAAAGAGCTGCTACTTGAAGATGTTACTGAAATCTGTCAATAAGGTAGAGGTAACAGTGATTTTAAAATTAGCAAAGTTTGGCAATGTGCTTAAAAATGACTATTTCTCTATTTCAGTTGGTGTAGGCATACACTTTTATTTACTTGCTGTGTTCATTATTGCTAAGATGTGCTTAAATCATGCTCTGTATTCAGTGAAGCTTTGCTGAAGAGTGTCAGTCAATAGTTGCAAAGCTGTCAAGCACTTTTCCCTAAGTTGAATTTACACAGGCACCTCAAGAAGAAATTAATGAAGTCTTGTCTCACTGCACATGTGTAGCCATTTTTAATAAACTTTTAGTGTTCTAAAGTACTTTCTGTGCAATTGCTTTTTTTTTTTTTTCTGGATTGCAAAATGCATAAAAGCTTCACCAGCCTTTGCAGAATGAGGGGAATTGCAGTTTACAGTTTTTTGTGGCAAACATTCACTTCAGGTTGGTGAAATGTGAATTTATTCGCTTATTTATTATACCAGTGATAGATTATTCTCATTTCTACTTAAATTTGACAAGCTGCGCAGTGCTAAACCCCGCTAAAATGGTGCAAAGACCCAATTACAGAAACTACAAAGGCATGCAAGAGTAAGCAAAGAAAAAACATATAAAAGGATTAAAGATCAAAAATAGAATGATTCCAGTGAAACTGCATTAGGAGACATCAGGCAGGAAAACATGAAAGAATTAGAGTATGAAGAAGAAAGCTTTATAAAGCTTCTGAAAACTGACAAACATATTTAAAAATATATTTCTGTTAACTTTTTTTATTAGAATGAAAATATTTTATTAGAAAAGTACATATTTTTTCAATGTTGTAGTGAACTAACCACTTGAATTGTATTCTTCCTACACTTTGTTTATGGAATTTGAGTTTTGTCTGCAAAGTGGTGGTAGCTGGCTTTAACCAGGGATTTTAAAAGTAAATTGTATCTTTAATTTTAAATAAAATGGTAACTAAGATTTATAAAGAGTTGCAGAGTGGATTTACCCTAATGCGTGCTTACCCATATTACACATGTCAATCTTTTATTCCTTCTGTGGCTTTAAACATTACCTTTCCAGCTAATCCTTATTTCCTTATAGAGTACACAGTGTTGAGCTGTATCTGGAGCGCTGGCAGAATTGTGGTGCGATCAGGAATGAAAATGGCACTTGACCCTTACTTTTCTTCATACAAATGACAGTTGCATAGTATTAATTTTCTTTGCACAGGGAACTGGGAGACTTAGTTCATTGCGATTCCCCCATGTTCCTTGGAAGAACTAGACAAAGACAACTTGTACAGTATTGCTAAAAGGATTTTTGTATTTCCCATCTACAGGATTTCTGCTGTTAGATACTAATACAGGTCCCAATCACAGTAGCTCCTGAATATCTTTTAACATGCAGTTGACAATTGCAAGTAGGACTTTATTCAGATAAAAAGATTTAAAATACTCCAGAACCTTTGTATAGATCGTTAGTTCCTATATGTGTTTGGTCAGCATGGAGGCACATTCGTGTAGCAGTTCATCTGAACGTATGATTCAGGTTTCCTTTTCCATCTCCTGGACTTGTTGAGGGTATCAGTTTGGGAACGGATGAGAAGCGTTGTGATTTTTGTAAATTTTTTGTAGAAGCACTGACTGCTGGTTGAGGTGCTGTATAGGCAGGCACTGGCTCTTCTCTGGGGTTGTTCTCCATGTAGCTGTTGCGGTATGGTTGAAGCCTGGGAGGGATACAAAGCAAGACAGATGGTTTCCCACAGACTTCCCCTCTAGCTCTTTCATCTTTCATCTAACTATTAATTCATCTGTTTGGATGGATACATTCACGCATGGAACCAAGATGAATAATAATGAGATTTTTAATAACTCCCTACATTTGCATTCCTTGTAACTCTTTACATGGTTCTAGCTGATTAAAATGAATCATTTACATAATTAACATATGGTTATAGTGTTGGCTTTAATATGCTGATTATCTCAGTACTTTTGTCTAGAGTCAATTGGATTCAAACTGTAACAATTGTTTGAAGTGAGAATAGTTTATTCCTGTGAGGGCTGGTGAATATTTGCCATGGGGCCTGATTAGAAATAGCACAACTGTCCAGGAAATTCTTTAATGTAAAGTATGTATTTAAAAAAAAAAAAAGAAAGAAACAAATGTCTATTGCATCTACTGTGTTTAGGTCAGGCTTTACAAACAGCTTTCTGTAGTTAGGGAGACTTCTGCCATTAGTTTCTCAGTGAGATACAAATAAAGTATCAGGCATAGTATTAAGAATGAATTAAGACAACCAGTACAGGTCTAGTTGTTTCTTAATTTTTAAAGACTTTTTAGTTTCTTCTCTTTAAGTTAGGTTTAGAAATAATAATAGGAATTATTTTTTTAAATTACGTTAAGGTAGAATTATTACCTTTTTTTTAATTACACACTGTGTTTCAAAATTTTTATAGTCACTGGATTACCCTACTTCTAAGATTAAAAGAGGAATAGTTTTCATATTTGTTGTTTTACTTATTTCCTCCTAGCATGTATGTGTAGCGAGTAACACTGAAGTAATTGTGTCTTAAGAATTGGTAGAATATTTTTCCAATCTTGCTGTCCCACTTGATGGTGTGTGGGTGCTTGGCTTCCTAGTGCAGAGGCTGCTTGAAAACAGAGGAGAAAAGAATTGTCAGTTTTTATGGTTAGGTAACTAACACTTGTGTCAATGAATGCTTTTTGAATGTTCATGAATATTTGAAGCAAATTTGTGTTAATTGCACTACTGTTGTTCACAATTAGTCTGTGGTAGACATGATTAATTGTAAAGAGCCCTGACATTTATGCATAAAAGGCTTGAGGTCAAACAGAAATGGAGAAAAATGGTTGCTGCAGCATTGGCAGATGGAATGCTAATGCATTTTGACTCGTACTGAGAATAATGATATTTCTACATAAGTAGCAAATAATTGTTTTAGAACTGTGGAATATTCTTCTCCTCTCCTTTGCTTTTCTTTCTCTGTTTAACTTTCTTCCCTCCCACCCCAGGATGCCACAGTCACTAGTTATTTTTGCAGTGTAGTCTTTAATTGACTTGAATACTTCTTTGTCAAATGCTTTACTGGAAACCTACAGCAAATGGGTAGCTGGGAAAGGCCTCTGTCAATTTGCTTCTCTGAGGAAAAGTGTAATGGAGAAATATTCTAACGATAATTGTGCAAGTATTTTGAAGGAAGTCTCTTGAATGTGTGTTGGTATATATGTTATCAATAAATGAATTTCCCATACTCCTAGGACACAGGCTTTAATAACATTTTAGCATGCTTATAATGTTGAGTAGTAAATAATTCAGCAGGTAGAATCTCAGTGTTTTAATTTCTGTCTTAATAACAAACAGACCATGTTCATGGTGTCGTTACCAGCTTATGACTGTGATCCATGACTGTTTGGGTCCTTTTCCACCACAACAAACACCATGTGACACTTGGACCCGTACACTGCAGTGCTCCCAGTGGGTGGAACTGTAGGACTACAGCATTCTTCATGGGTTGCTGGTCCTAAGCCCTAGAACTTTGTAAAAAATCAAGAGACCTGGATGGATCTTCCTTTTTAGAAAGTTAGCATTGTGGTCAAGTCAGTGAATGTAGCGTCACATAAACCTAAACCTTGCTGTGCACGCATGATGTACAAAAGTCACAGTAAATGTATGTGTACCTGGAGCAGAGGGAGTCTTCTTCCAGCTGCTCAGTGTTTGGGAGTTGACAGATAAGTTTCCTTTGTTAAATTGACATTAATCTTTCTAATTCTTCATAAGCTATTGACGGACTCGTTAGTCCAGTGAAATTCTGCTGGTGTAAATCCTGAGTGAACGTGGTTGTTAGTATAAAGACTAAGACTTTCCCATAAATTATCAGTATTAAAAAAAAAAAAAACCTCTGAATCAAGCAGAATTCCCTGCCTTCATTTCTTGCATTTTAGGAAGTTTCAGGTTGTCATACATTTACTTATGTGGCATTGTAGCATCCATGGAAGATAGACTAAACCTCTCCAATACCCTTTCTAAGTTTTTATTTATTTATGTAAAAGGTTGCTGAATTTTATACTACTTAATAGTTCCCATTTAAAGTGCAAGGAAATGTCATTTTTAAAATCTTTTCTCAAACAAAGTGTCTTTTAAGTGAAACCACCATAACCCATTTTAAAAGTATATTTTTCTATTTTTAGCTCTCTTCAGTGGAACAGGTTTTTGTTTCTTTACCATTTTTGCTACTTGGCCATTTGCAATTGCTTTTTAGCACATCTTCAAAAGTTAGAGGAAGTAAAATGGTAGCCTGGAAATGGATGGTGATATTCGGTGGGTATTTTTAGGACATTGGTTTAGTATTAACTAGCAGTGCTCCTAAAAATGTTAATCTTGCAGTTTTTTAGACTGTGGTCCAGCTGACAGTGTTAAGCTTTCCATGGAATCATGTAGACTTTGTAATGCTTTTGGTTAAAAATTGGATGATGATTGTTCATGGTGACCTCGAAGAAATGTTGAGGGTTGATAATGGTCTTTGCTAAATACTCTGGGATACAGTGTTCTGTGGAAATCCCACAACACACAGTATTTCTTATGGAGTCATTCAGCCTCCTTGAGTTTTTGCTATAGCACATCAGACCAAAACCAGGTAACAAATGTTTACACACAATAGGACCTTATATAATTCTTGCATACTGTGTTCATCATTTTTTAGCAAACAAAAGATCTATTTTTCATCTTAAAAAGGCAACCTGTTAACAGTTTTATTCTGTTTTAGAATCTACACAAAATAATTTAAATGAGATAAATCAGTTATATATGTAAACTAAAAGATACCATTATCTAGAAAGATTAAGTGAAATACTGTGTTCTCTCATTGGCTACTTTTTGAATTGCTTGGTGACATTTGGTTACATGTCCTCATTTTCAGATATGGTGTTCTTTCAAAGCAGAATATATGGTACTAATCTCCAGCTCTCCTGTAATAAATGCTGGACTGTGGACAGGAGATGGCCAAAAGAGAGTGCCTGGGCAAGCCTTAATCTTTAATAAGGTGCAGAACTAGTCTATAACTGTCAAGGAATGACAGAAGAGCAGTGCTTTCAGATTGCCTGCTCAGAATAGAAAATGGGGTCTTCTGACAGGCAAGAAAGGCTACTTTATTCTTTATTGGGTTTGAGGCTATTATTGTGCCTGTGTTATTTAGTTATTTGACATTTGTGAGTTGTTGGGGCAAAAGGAAGTCCAGTTATTAATGTGAAAACAAAATTTAAAATGGATTTTTATGCTGAACTTGCGTTGAAACCTCTTACTCTTGCACTGGAAACAAAGCCATAGCTGATACTAAGTGGTTGCTGTTTGTAGTTTAGAAATATAAGGCATTTTTATATCAAAACAAAAAAGCAGATATTGGAAATAAAGAGAAAATCACGTAGACATTCAATATTTTGCAGCTTCAACTGGATGGGAAAACAATGCAGAAGCTGGGTGTTTCAATTCTTTGAACTACTACTTGCCTTCTAGGATTGTTGGTGATAGCTTTTTCTGCAGTCTGGTGTTTTCCCAAGCTTCTGCTGGTTGGGTGCCACCGGTCTGGTCCGGGAGTGTGCAGAGGGCTCATGGCTAGTGCTTTTGTCAGACCTGGGACAGATTCACCTGCTGCTGCCTAAGTTACATGATTTGGATGTCTTCTGTGGTTCAGAGCTTCTTGGTCTGTGAAGCAGTGCATGCTGCCATCATTTTGCAATGGTTTTTTAACAAATAGACATTTTTCAAAACTTGAAGTCTTGGGACAAATTTTTTCTCTTTTACAGTGCAGTCGTCAAAGTGCTTATATACAAAACCGTCACATTTAATGGGCAGGAATATTGGAGATTTCTTGGAAGATTTAGGTATGTTTTTATACAGAGTAGTGAAATTAGGATTATTTAGAATTTTTTTGTCTGAAAATTCAGAAATTTTGAATTTACAAAGATCAATATGGACTTGCATATTAGTAAGTTTAGACAAAAATTTGTGTAGAGACCTGAGAATATACGTTCTTCAGATATGTAGCATATATAGACTGGGCAGAGATTGGATTGAGAGCAGCCCTGGGGAGAAGGACTTGGAGGTACAGGTGGATGAGAAGCTCAGCATGAGCTGCTAATGTGTGTTGACAGCCCAGAAGGCCAACTGTATCCTGGGCTGCACCCAGAGCAGCGTGGGCAGCAGGGCCAGGGAGGGGATTCTGCCCCTCTGCTCCGCTCTCCTGAGACCCCACCTGCAGTGCTGCCTCCAGTGCTGGGGACACCAACAGCACAAGGACATGGAGCTACTGGAGCCAGCCCAGAGGAGGCCACGAGGATGATGCCAGGGCTGGAGCAGCTCTGCTGTGAGGACAGGCTGAGAGAGTTGGGGCTGTTCAGCCTGGAGAAGGGAAGGCTCTGGGGAGACCTTAGAGTAGCCTTCCAGTACCTTTGCAAGGGCAGGTAGGACAAGGGGTAATTGTTTTAAACTGGAAGAGTGTCTGTTTAGATAAGATATTAGGAATAAATTCTCTGCTGTGAGGGTGGTGAGACACTTGCCCAGGTTGCCCAGAGAAGCTGTGGCTGCTCCTCCCTGGAAGGCCAGGTTGGATGGGGCTTTGAGCATCCTGGTCTAGTGGAAGGTGTCCCTGCTCATGGCAGGGGGTTGGAACTATTGTTTTAAGATCCCTTCCAACCTATATGATTCTGATTCTATGACTACAAACTTTTTTTTGTATATTTGCTACATCCATGTTGCTATTTTTTGTCTTGAAACTTGAAACATTTGTTTTCTGTGTGAAAGTATCTTGCAAACATGGTAAATTTAGTCTCTAAAGAGAGATTTTGGATATTCTGTGGTGTATGTAGTTTTCAGTGGACTTTTTATCTAATCTCATCACCATATGATTCAGTTAGGGTCATAGCAATTTAGGGATGGCACTGTGCCATTCCAGCCAGATGGGCATGGGCAGGCAGCCAAGAGTTACACGTTCAGGGTAGGAGACTTTTTAGCAGCATTGTTGAAAGTGTGAGTATCTCAGCCCATGTGTAGCGTGACTGTACATGCCTGATCCATTTTTTCCTTGCTTATGCAGCATTATAAGGCAATATTAGCAGTGTCTGGGATAGCCTTCAGATAGAACTCTGCACAGATCCCTTAGCTTTCCCATAAGACACTGTTAGTCCCAAAGAAGTCTCCGTAGCTCAGCAAAATAGTGGGCCAGTTGTCTTTTTATTTTCTTTGCCTCAGTTGAGTTTAATCAGTTTACACAAGAAGGTTATTTAAATCAGAATAACTAAAATTAGGGTTTTTTAAAAAGTTTTCCTCAAGGCTTTTAAAAACTAAATCTAGTACATTAAACTGTTTGGGTTTTTAATTTGG
The DNA here is from genome assembly GCA_907165065.1 of Caprimulgus europaeus. The sequence continues at coordinate 13,995,167 of OU015540.1, read as the reverse complement.
AAACTATAACAAAGCTATTTCTTATTATTTCATAGAAGACAGAAATTCTTCATGTTGGCCACAGTTTTCTTATCCTGAGTGGGCATTAACATTTCTTAACCCAGCCTCAGTTACGGTATATTTTCCTTACTTTTGTTTAATGATTACAGCAAGTTGCTTTAAGGGAAACATTTTAATACTGTGTAACATGGCATAATTTAATAGCATGTAAGGGATGTGTGTTTGTGGTCTGAACAAATTAGTAGTCAGCTAAGGTTAGTTGAGCAACCAGGCATGGTTTGCATTTTTAATATGTCGCTGTTAGTCACAGACTTTAAAAGTTTGGTAACAACTGCTTTAATCACTTAGTCATTCTGAGGATTATTGCTTTGTTTGAGAATCAGTGATTTGAATCATGTTGCATTTGTAAGTAAAAGTAGTTTAAAGTAGCATCTGAAGGTGGGACTACATTGTGAGATTTGCCTATGGCTAAAACTGCACAAGTACCCTGACAATTACAGATCGAGCTTTCAGATGTCTGTATGCTGACTATAAAGTCTTAGCAAAAAAACCCCACAAAATAACAAAAATTTGTTTAAAATGTTACTGTATTACCTGTGAGTTTACTTTCTGTAGAGGCACATACATAAGAGTGCAGTTCCTTGGTCTCATGAATAGAATCTGATTCATCCTTGGTCATATTGACTTAAAACTGTGGGTAAACAAGAGCGTAGAGTCATGCGATTGGTGACTGTACAGTGGAAAGCGTGAACTGTGCCTGAAGAAAAGCTTTTAAAGTAATTGTATTACTTCCTCTTATATACACAAATTAGGTTATTCAGAGAAGTGCATGTTTTCCTGAGTATATTCCTCTATCACTTGGTGTCTCTTCTCAGGTTTTGTATCTTTTAATGTAGTAAAAGTTAAGAGGATAAAAGAAAATATTTGAGTCTTCTGATTCTGTATTTAAGAGCTTTGGTGATACTATGGCATATCTTAAATTACACTGAATTTCATTGTACAATTCAGTTCACAGAAAATTGGATTCTGAGCAATTCTTTTTTTAATGGTTATTAAAAGAGTCAAATCAGTTCCTTTCATAATCTTAAAAGAAAGGGTATGAATGCAGAATAAATTCCAGATAAGAGATATGATTTCAGTGTAGCTCAACTTTTTTCCATATAATACATAGGCTAGAAGTCCAGAAGGGGCTACTGGAATCATCAAGTTTGACCTTCAACCTCTAATACCGCTCTGGAGTCCATCTGTTCTGTTCCAGCAGCCACACTGTGTTATATATGAACCTTTTTTATCAGTTCAGTGCTGGAAATGAGGTAATGAACAAATGCTTAATACATATTTCTTTGTGCCTGCATTGTGTGTGGACAAAGAATGTGCACTTCATTGAAATTTGGTATGAATGTATTATTACTGTATTTGTTACAATAAAATAGATATAAATAAATGTGTGTAACTGGAAAAAGTAAAAGAACGTATTCTCATTATATGTGATTTCTGTTACAATTTGACTAAACTCAGGAAATTAATGTTTTGTTAGTGTTGTATCAGCATCCACTTTCATGTGTACTCCTATAATTGGACATCTTGTGGTCTGATGTGTACCAGTTTGGGTTCTTCAAGCCAGAAAGTACATAATAATCACTAATGGAAGTGTCGTAAAGGAGTGTAAAGCTGAAACTGCTGTTCCGCTCTACTGAATGGAGTCCACGCAGGAACATCATACAGTTATCTCGGCTTAGGTAGTGTTTTGTCTGTGCTTTACTGCCAGGATTTGTGGTTGGAAACGCACCCTTCCTTCCTCCCTCCACCAAACTAAAAAAGTAAAAAGCTAAAATGAAACTAGTTGTAGTTTATTTGGGTACAGTTAAGAAGCAGTCTTTGTTTGCATAAGCAGGTTCCCCCAAGTGAGTGTTGCCATCATTACCTCACTGTCTTATGGGACAGTAGTGGATTTGTTACTCAGTCAAAAGGCTATTCATAGCACAGAAACTTGTCAGGTTTCCATCATTCACTGATACACTCAGCTTAATTCCCTGAAGGTGATCCCATTTTCTTTGTGCCTTTGGGTCCTGAATTTTTAGTTTGATTTCCTGAGAGTTGAAAGTTGCTCTTCCCACACAGACAAAATGCTTGTGTTGACAAGCTACCTAAGATCGATTATGTAGGTGATCTGTTTTAAGAAGCAGAATGTATTATTCCTGGGAGAAACATACTTGTTCTCCAGCAGGTGGATACAAGTGCTGGGAGTGCAGTTGGAATGTGCTAAGCTTGTAAGAATTTTTCCCCAAAATTGTTGATTTTTTTTTTCTTTACGTTAGAAAAATGTTAAAAGGTGTTTTGTAATTATCAGATTAATATTTTATACAGTTGAGCCTCTGAATTTTTTTTAAAGATTTACTATATTCTCTTGCTATGGGAGGAATTTTAGCCTAGCCTTACTTTCCCTTCTAGCACAATGCAGAAGTTCAGCTGCTTCTGGCATCATAAAATATACAAACCTGGTGGGGGCTTGGGGACAGAGATGGGAACCTCATTTAACTATTGGAGCCTTGAATGAACAGTGAAATTCTGCACCGTAGGGGGTGGTCAGTACTGAGAGAGGGGAACAGAGGGTGTTAGTAACCATAGTGCTAGTGCTGTATTTGCTTTTTAGTGACTCCTAACCAGGCTTATTTTTCACGCTTCCAGTAGATAGGAAGTGAGCCTCTCCATAGGTCACTTTTTCTGGCCGCCTTTATGTCGCTGTGTCCTGAAGAGTTGGACAATCTTACACTACCTCCTTATCCCTGTGCAGCTCCATGGGGGAAAGGAGGCTTTTTTCTTTTTTCTTTTTTTTTTTTTCTTTCCCCCTCTCTCTTACAGGTAAAAAGGAGTTGATTTAGTGCTCCTCGTAGCGCCTGAGGATTAGTATTATCTATAGAATTGTAATGTGTGGGCCAATATTGTATCACAACCTCTCTAATGAGTAAAGGGAATTCTATCATTCATCCTGTGTACTCCCTAGTGATTTCAGTTTTTTTACAGTAAATATCCAAAGCCCACTCTATTTCCCTTTGGAGAGGGGAGGAATGAGATGAGGTGAAATGAGTGCCTGTAAGAAAGTATGTATACAAAACCATAAACATCAGTTTAGTCTACAGTTTCATGCAAACCATATAGTAAACAGTCAATTATAATACTTAGAAATGAAGCAAAAAGCTTTTTCTGTGCTCACTGCTCATGTTTAAGAATCTTTTAGCTTCATAGCTAGTTCTCAGAATAACTTGGTACTTAGTTAATATGTTTGACCTAATGACCAAACGTAGCAACTTTATGAATTATGTATCAGTCTCTTGAGTACCAAACTGTGTGCTTTTGTTTTATTAAATCATCTTTGATTTGATTATCTTCATTATATCATGAAGCAAGTTCATTTCTTTTGAATTCATGGTTCGGTCTTTACAATTAAAAGCTGCAAATTAAATTGTATTGTTCCTCTCCTGTCTTGGCTGTGATATCAGTGAGTAATGTACTGATTTTTAGAATTCCAAATACTATTATAATGTAGCTTGCTTATAATCTGACAGTAGAAGATCAATGTACTACTTCACATTATCAGTTCCTGGGCCCTGTATTATCTGTTCAGGAGAAGCATTATTTCCAGACTCAATAACATCAGCAGCAGTAGTGCATGAAGTGGTTTTATATATTTCAACTTGCCAATTAGTAATACAGTGATGGTTTTCTAAGATGCATAAATCACAACACTGACCACTTTCCTAATAGGAATATGACAACTCACTTAATGTAATAACATCATGATATTTTTAAAAAAGCTAAAGTTTGGCACTTCTGCTGTTCTGAAGCAAGTACAGGTTTTAGTTTTCAAAATCATCTGGGAAGTCGGTGTCTGAGGTTAGCGAGATACAAGTAGGAAACATTGACAAATACGTGGAGAGTGAAGACTTTGTAGTTTTTTAATGTTTCTTGTGCCTCTCAGAGCTCAGTTTTCTGTGTTATGTTCAGTCCAAACAGTCAGTATAAATACCCCAACTGAACCCAGGTACAAGCTGTACTATATTCTCATCATTACTACAAATTTCTTGCTGAAGTGCAATGTATAAGTCTGTATGGCTGGAAGTGGAAGAGCTCATCTTCCTTGGGATTGACTTTCTGTATTTTAGTTTGGGAGCTGTTTTGTGTATGGAGTCATCCGGCTCTACAATCCAGAATGAAATAGCTTCTGCATATTCCACAATAGCAATCCTAAAAAAGCAAAAATAAATGATAGATGGCTTGTGTTATTGCACTAATGCCTCAGGCTTTTTGGGATGCTTCAGCAGTGGCTCTCCCCTTTCTGAGTGTTTATTTAAAGTAAAATTAAATTGGGTCCATTCATAACTTCTGTATTTTATTAACTGGAAAACATATCTAATTGCTTTGCAAGACTTTCACTTCCCTGTATTCCTCCTGCTCCCATCTTTGTGTTACCACTATTGGGTTTTTTTTGTTTTGTGTGTGTGTTCATTTGTCACAGAGGGTTAATTTCTTGGGCCTTTAGATACTAGTTTAAATACATTCATATTGCTTGATTGGAATAATAAACAATGTATAAAACACTTTCTTTCTAGTCTTTCTACAATATGTCCCATACAGCTGTCTTCAGAATTGTACAATTAGCATTAAGTAGTTTTCTGGCTGTGAAATGATACTTACTCCATAAAATGATACTTAAGTGTTATTTTTTTATATTTTTACAGGAATGAAATTAGATCTTGACTTTACAATGGATATGTTTACGATTCAACAGTAAATATTATTGAGGAAGGCATTCCTCTTCTTAATTTTGAGTCAGTCTGGTGAAAGCCTTGATTTAAGATGATGCTGAATAGAGAGACAAAATTTGTTACAAACTCTTAAATTAGGCAGGGATAAATGATGAATGGACTTCTGCAATTGGAGTAGTTGTAATTTAATTTGGATCCGTGCAGTTGTACCATTGTAAATTAAATCTATGTATTCAAGATTACATTCCTGAATACTTAAGATTTTCCTGTTTTCTTATTCATGATAGATGTACTCTTGGATGAAAAAGATAAGTTTTATGCTCCATGTATTGTTTTCTATTAGCAGGCTAAAATATTACAATTCCTTCTTCAAAGAAAACAATATATTTGAATGAGAACTAATTACCTCTTTTTTTATTCCAAGTGACAAAAGCTAATATATCATATTTAGCCACTATAAGAGCTCCATTTCAGTAAACTAATTAAACTAATCCTATCTCTACTCATTATTCTCAGTTCTGCTAAATATTTTAACAGCAGAGATTTATTTCATTACATAAATTATATTATACTTAAAGAAAACAGTTTGCATAATGGTGGATTTTAATTCACGAGAGTTTATTTTGGGTTTCTGAATTGAGACTTCAAGTTTCAGTTAAAATAATACTATTTGCCTTATTTAGGGTGGTAGTTTTTCATAATTATTATTAATTATCTAGAATGATGTATAGCTTTAAATGTGAGTGCTTGGCATTCTTGCTAACATATATTAAACAGTCATAGTTCTCCTGTATGTAGGTAATATAATGTTAGAAAGTTATGGTATTTCTTGCAGTTTCATAACACAATGATTAATTTACCAATCATGGTGGGGAAAAAAAGTTGCTTTTTGGTTGTTAGTGATTGTAAAGTTAAAAGTTTGTGTGCTTACTGGACATTTCTTAAACTACATAATGAAAATGAAAATGTTTACATCACTTTTTCTGCTTACATTATAAAACCAGAATATGTTGAATGCTAAGAATTTAACAGCAGTGTTCCTCAGAAGCTGTAAGGAATAATGCATGAGTACCACTTCAGACTAAATTGCTTTCTACTTACAGACACGTAATGCAATTAAATCAAGAAGGTGTAAGCTCGCAAATCTCCCAAGTTTACTTTAGGTATTTGTACTTAAGATACCTGCTGCAGAGCTCTCCAAAATGACAAAACAAAGAAAATACAGATGATAATTAATCAGAATGAATTTACAGTATGTGATTCATATGAGTGGTATAGAAGATTTCATAATTTTATTGATTTTGATAAACCATTTATATCACAGAAGTAATGATGTTCTAATTTTAATACCAGGTTTTATACTATTATCTGGACTTCAGTTTCTGTCACTGTTCCTGGCTTATGGGAGTGCTGACACTGGGTGAATTATGAGGTTTTTTAGGAAATTCACACAAAAAGGGTATCAATTGCGATTGGTTCTAGCTGAGGATCCTGCATGATTTCTGAAAGAATGAAAGATGGACAACTGACAGACAATTTGTAAATTGTTTTATCTTAAGTGCTGTGAGTTATGGTCCCTCAGCTCAACACGTGTCATGAAAGCTATCTCACTATTATGCTTGCCAAGTCCAATCTGCCAGCTTAAATTAGTATAACTGTAATTCATCTTCCAGTATCAAGCAGTTATTGATGCACACTTTTCAATGACACTTTACCCTGCTTTGTACCTTAGTTGCTTCTTGAAAGCAACAACAATAATTACTTTTATATTTTGCTTATCAATACTAAAAACCTTCCATTCATGTACTAAGTGTGCATATATATGCTGTTGTTTTGGTCACTTTTCAAGTATTTGTCTCTAATTTGTTACAGAAGACCATGATAATTTTATTTCTGTAATCTGTGCTATTCCTTTTCTGATGTATTTTTAAAAAATAAAGAAAAAAGAAATCAATGTGCAGCTTTTTTTAAAATTTGAGTTTTCTTTTGTTTGTGTAATTTGCAAAGGTGTTATCTGCCAAAAAGTTTCAGATGCTATTAACAGAGGTTAGCATAATGATGGAACCCAGTCATATTTTTATATAAAAAGTTAAATATATTACATATATATTTTTTGAATGCCAGAAGTTACTAGGAAGAAACATGGAAATGGAGTACATGACACAGTTTTCTTCATCCTTCTCTAATATGTCTGTCTCCTTAACATTTTGGATAATATCAAGCAAAATTTTGAAGAACAAAAGTAACTGCTTTGAATAACAGTTCTTAATAACTTGAGTCAAAGTACTGTATGAACCATTCACTCTTAGAAACTAGGATAAAATTAATAAATTGGCTTGTGAAGAATATCTACATTTCAAATGTATTTAAAAAAAAGTTAATAGAAGATTATAACTAGTCCAAATACAATAAGCAAATATTGTATGTGATATTTTTACTTAATTTTTTAAGATAATGACGCATTGCAGTGACAAGGTGTTTAATAAGGGAGATGTTACAGGTTATAGAGCTTTTCACCTTCATCACCTTCAATTGAAAACAGCTGGTGCTGATGTGCACTCAGTGACCTCTGTGTTATGTAGTCGGCTTGCTCTTCCTGCAAAAGATGCTGGTGACTGGTGTCTAAAGAAGCTGTCATAGCATGTAGCAATCTTCTGGTGTGGCAGGACACTCTAAAGATTGAATGGGTCTGGAAACCTCACTCTGGACCTTTGTGTGGGTATTCCAGTCTGAGCAGCCTTGGGCGCTTACTAACATGTCTGAAAAAGCCTGTGATCCCGCTCCAGTGGGAGGTGTTTGGAAAATGCCTGTGGAAACTTCTCGAAATTGTCCTGTGGTTTCAAGTGCTTACAAGGTGTTCTGGGTGTTACTGTGAGTTTGTGTCTTGTTCATGCAAACTGCTGAGCCATGTTGTGAGAAGTGGAGTTGCAGCTACTGCTGTTGAAGTCGGAGGAGAAGGGAAGGTACACAGAACTGGCTAAAAATGAGGCTGTAGAGCTTGGAGTGAAAAATGCATGAGTAGACGTAGAGCTGATAAGTGCTCAGTGAAACATGTACTTTTCTTGAAGGTCTAGAATCTCAGTTTTGATGGATTTAGAGTACACTGCTTTGCTACGGTGTGGCTAGCAAGTAAGATTTAAAACACACAAAAGAAAACAAACCACTAAAAAAAAAAAACCCCAAAGCGTTGAATGGCATACAGTGTCTGATAAATAAGAGACTGGGAGAATATCAGCTTTGTCATCGTGAAGCAACCTTGTTTATCTGATGTAAACAGAGAGAAAGAGACTTTCTGCTGTGAAATATTGAGTATTTCTCTCCTGAATATCTGTATTTACTGTTTATGTATTTTTCTCAGGATCTTGCATTACAGAACCACATTGCTCAGCATTAGTTAGCATTATCAGTAAAATAAATTCCAAACTTGAGTTGCTAGGTATGATAATACCTAATAAAATTAGTTGTACTCTTCAAAGTGTGCTGTGCCTCAGTGAAATATGAAGTGTTTATGTAGCTTCAGTGTGCTTGCCTAGATTTTGGCAGTCAGCAATGTATTTTACTTGACGGATGTATGTACTTATATTTTTCACAGATCTGCGTATTTGATGTCATCTGTGAGATTATGTAGTACCTTTAGATGACAAGTTTATCTGATAATATTTTAAATTTCAAATTCCAGTGTTAAACTTCTTAAAGTACCTTAATACATACATATGTATTTATGTGTATTTATACAGAACTTACCTGTATAATTTTTACATTAAGAAATACCTGTGTATTTATGCAGTGTAAAGTATACATAATTTATGGTTGTAGAAATTTTTTTAGACTAAGCTTGTTCAATGATACTTTTTATTTCTATTTGTGTTAATTATTGAGTGACAACCTGAAAAGCATGCCTGTAAACAAAGTGTTATTTTGGAAATAGAAGAAAATAAGATTTTTACTTACGTTTTTCTTTCAGGCACATCTTCTTTATTTAACAATGAGTCTTTTCTTACCCTCTTTTAGAGTTTATAGTAACTTGCATACGTGTAGAAGTACTTTAATTCTTACATAAAATTGGTGTCCCTTACATACCAATTACATTAATTGATATGTAAGGAACACCAGTTAAACAGACTCATACATATCCTTCCTGAATAATGCAGTAAACTAAAGGTATTTGAAATTATATATGGTTTCATATTGGCAAATGAGGTGTATTTGAGGATCATGTTACTTATATGTTAGCTATGTTTAGTGATAAAACTAACTCATTGGTCAAAAGATCTATGGGTAATGTAAGTATTTTATGAAGTGCCAGAAACTTAAAACTGTTAAGGTGATGAAAATTACTTTGAATTTTTGGAAAGAGTTGGTAAACCACAAACTTCATGTCAACTTGGTCTTCAGTTCTAGTAGTACAGTATTTTGACAATAGACAACATTTTATAAAGTGTGAAGATCAGATCTTTCACTTCTGTGAGTCATTACAGCTCAACTGAAGTTTCTCATCTTGAGGACCTGGCATCAAGTGCTAAATATACCAATTCTGTCTTTTGCTAGGCAAAGATAATGACATTATATTCTCATACACTCACAGCAGCAGTTTAATATATTTGATGAGGTCAAATTCACAAGATATCACCATATCCTGTAGTATACAGCCAGGTGGACCAGACATAACAGTCTATAGTGGGTCTATAGACTACCTTATAGTCCTACCTTATATTAAGCTATATATCCATTACTTATTAGAACAGCGATGAATGGCTGTTGGGTTTGGGGTATAATATTAGGAAATCATCCTGATTTATTAAGCTGATAAAATGCTTTCTCTTTTTGTCACATTCCTCTTCTGTCCTACTATATTTCTGACAATTTCATTCTAAAGTGGCCACTTAACAAACTTACTATAATGTTCATTGTAGCCTGTTGTAAAATGGCAAAAAGTCTAAAGAAACTTCAGTGTATTCATTAAAAAATAATTTGGCTATTATTACTGCTGGTCATGATAATAAATAGATAGGTATTTAGAAAGAAAATTAGCCAGAGTGAGCAAATAGGTCTCCAGACATAACATAGGGTATGTACAAATGCTTAAAAGGATATTCTGAAACTGTTTAAGCAGTCTGTACATACTATAATCACCTAACCTGTTATTAAAATGACAGATATTTATTGTTATATTTTTCTTGTTAATAGCATAATACTTACAATTCTACAATTAGAGTACAATACTTAACTGAGAAAAGAAAAAAGGCTGATCATCTGATAAAACTAATCTGTAACAGATTTGTGCATTTAAAAGGTGCTAGTTTTGCATAAACAGACCATACAGCCTAATTTCAAGTCTAGACTATTGGCCCCAGTGTTTTTGGGCTTGATCCCACATTACCTGTATTGAAGGAGTTTGCAGCTAAGGTGTTATTTTTAAATAATATAATAGCTCCAAAACATCAGAACTAATGCTATGAATTATATATCCCAAACTCAAACACACAACTGGTTGAAAGTCTAATGGTATATACAAGAGTCGTAAGTATATTTAATGTCTTCAGTTAACCAGATGGTGCAGTTGGATCATGACAGATGGACACAGAGAGGAAGAGGTGCACGTAAGCACTAGTAGGATGAGGGGAATGGAGAACTGATCATAGAGGTAGGTGTGTTTAGTCAAGCAAAGAAAAGGGCTGAGGATATCGCTACTCTCTCTGAATACTTTGGACTAAATGACAGGGGTATGGACAGCATTTAAAGCTAAAAGGCACAAAGATAAATAGGTATATGCTGTCCGTAATAATTAATGGAGGGATATAAAAGAAGCTTTAAATAGTCATGTCAGGGAGTTTCTGAAATGGGATTCCAGTTTGAGCATGGGCCAGGGGAGGTCAAACAGTTACCAAATTTTTAAGACACAATTTCTTCAGTTTCTTAACAGAAATTGTATCATGTGGCCTCCTAGCAGGTGACTGGACTCACTGACTCGGGCGTTATCTTCCAGTTCTGCTTTCTTTCCAAGAAAAGTCAATGTCACAGGTGCTCTGGTATTTTCAGCTGCCAAAATCCCTGCAGTTGATAGGATTAACCTGCTAAATTTGTCCATGAATAATGGGAAATCTTGTGTTTTCTCATCTACCTTCAGTAATTCACGTGCTACTACTATATTTGGTGATAGTGCTACTTTTCCTAAACCTTGTAATTTATACATGGAAACCATGGAAAATTCTTACTTGGTAATTTATGATGTTTGTACAGTCAGTTGCTCTCACAGAGACTCTGTGTGGCTTCATAGAGTCTTCAGGGGCATGCCAATCTCTTCTGTGATGATGATTGTAAGTTCTGGGTTTCTATATAAATTTAAATAGCCTATGTTATTATGTGATGAAGGAATCATGGTTTGTATCAGTATAAAAGAAAGTGTAGACTGTGTGAAGATATCTTATTTCAGGGGAAGGTTAATTGGAAATGCAGCTCACACAATGTGTGATGAGGTGGAAAAAAATAACAGAAGTGACCACAGTCAATGCATGCAGCCCACATGCCTACTATTTTTTCATTTTCTTAAGTATTTATGGACAATTGAACTGACACAGTGTGCAGCAAATAGATAGTTTCCATATCTTTCTGTGCATGCTGTCAAATGCCTGTATTTAAAATATTGCTAATAGTAAGTATGAAGAAAGAAAAGAATTACGTGTTTTGAAACTATACTAAATGTCAAGTATAGTAACTACTCTGTGGCTGAAGACAGAGTTCTGATTCTTGCAGAATCAGGTAATTAATTAAATTTTTCACTTGTAAAATCATACTTGTAATTTACTTTTCAAGAACATATATTTTATGCAAAAAATAATTTCAGAGTTAAAATCTCAGTGAAGGGATGCCTCAACGCTTCTTTTGTCAGTGTATTTACATCTGATACAGCTGTGTTTAAACTTTTAATGCATGCATTAAATTAATACTATTTTCAGAGGTTAATGACAGCACAGTACCTGCACTAAAAATTAAACAACTTCAGGACAAACAGAACTCTTATGGTTCTGTGCATGTAGATGTTGTCATTAGTGCTGTGAGGAATAAATTAGGATAAAATCCAACTTAGCTCTGCATGATCTTCAAGGTTCTGTGGGACTGTATCTGATAATATTCCTTTACAGGAGCCTTTTGATGGTTTTAAATAAGGTTCTAGTGAGTAAGAACTCCAGGACTTAGCCTTGTGTAAATATATATTCCTATCCTTGGGAGTATTATTTTCAAGGTGCCTGATGTTATCTTATATGCAAGAGCCTCTCCCAGTTTCATTTTGCACATGGCTGTCTGTGTAACTGCTGTTGTTGTTGTTCCAGCTGCATTAGCTTCACCTTTTTATATATTAGCTTTATATTTTTATTGAGAATCATTATTAAACCAAAAAGAAAACTGTCCTTTCCTTTTCAGGGTAGGCAGAAGTCTTTTTATTCCACCTGTTTTATCAAATTGAAAACTTTGATGGCACTGTTAAATAATCATTATATTTTCCTGACTTGCCTTTCTGAACTTTACTCACATTACCCAATCAGCTAAAAAAGCATTTTTAACTCTCACCCAAGTTACTTAATGTATTGCCAATGTATACCTTGGCAATTCATGTGAACAGAAAGTATTCTATCATTTTTTCATTATTATATATTGATACATGATCATTGTAGAAAAGAGGTGAGGAGCCATTTGCATGTGTGCATGTATTGATACAGAATCATGGAATGGGTTGGGTTGGAAGGGACCTTTCAAGGCCATCTAGTCCAACCCCCCTGCAGTGAGCAGGGACATCTTCAACCAGATCAGGTTGCTCACAGCCCGGTCCAACCTGACCTTGAATGTTTCCAGGGATGGGGCTTCTACCACCTCTCTGGGCAACCTGGGCCAGGGTCTCACCACCCTCTGTGTAAAATAAATAAATAAATAAATAAATTTCTTCCTTATATCTAGTCTCAATCTCCCCTCTTTTAGTTTAAAACCATTACTCCTTGTCTAATCCCTATAAGCCCTGGTAAATATATACAGGTAGGAGAATATTTGCTCTTTTTCTGGCCTTTTCAGATTAAGAAAATGTGCTGGTGTTTTGGGTGATTCTATGGTATAAGCTCATTCCAACCACTCTAAAGACCTAATTAATTTAAAAAGCAAAATTAATTTTAAAACCTCAACGAATTTCTGTGGATGATATCACAAACTGGAACTGTGAAAAGAGAGGTGGTAAGGAAAAAATATAAAAAGAAAGAAGTGTAGTAGCATTAGTAACAAGCAGTTTGGTCTGTGCTGGTGGTTATTTTAGATGAATGTTACATGCTGGTAGAATACATCATCTTGGACAAGAAATAGTCTTGAATGTTTTAATGACTTCCTGCAGCAAATTAGTCCAACTACATTCTTTCTGGAAAAAACACTCTGCCTGTTGCATTCTTTTAGTGTCATTTTTTGAATTGTGTGTAGGTGTTCCTTTTGCAGAATATATTTGAATTTCAGAGGCAGTTACACTCTAGTGATAAATGAAATCATCCATTTTTTTTGATTTTACCAGCATTTAACTGAACACTCTTGGGTTCCCAGATAAATATGTGTAAAATGATTATTACTTCACTTCTGATCACAACCTTTTGATTAATCTTGATTTACCCTTGGGCAGTCATGCAGAATTTGCCATGTGGTGCTGCAGCCAAGTAAGCATTTAAGATTTTCATTGTTAAGCTCAGATAAAGTATAAATTCAGGTTTTAGTAAATGGCTTTTTGGGTAAATCAGCATGTAATATTATCCTCTGTAATATCACTTTTTTTGAGAGAGAGAGAGACATCCTTCAGTAAAAGAGACTGCTTAGCCAATTCAGCCTTTTTATAACCAGCATAAAACGCATGGAAGTAAAGTAACCTCTCACAGCAGAGGAACAAACTGGCCTTTTAGCCATGTAAAGTTGGATCGAATTCCTGGACTGAGATAGGAGTATGAAAAATGCTAAGGTGGTCTAGCACCTCTTGAGAGCTGGGGAAGAGCATATAACTGCAGGTAAAGTAGTCAGTGAAATGCATGTTGCAGAAAAATGGAGTTTGATATCCTACAACTGATGACAAATGTTGGGCGCCTTTATTTTATTAGCATAAGTCTAATGTTTATTATAAATTAATTTTTAAGATGGTTTATGACATTTAGTCATGATTGAGAAGTAAGAATGTGAGATAAGATTAAAAAGAATCTCAGAAAGAAATGCACAATTAATTTCAAATATTTTGGAACTCTGTTAAGACATAACAGTGAAAGTTCTGCATGAAGACTTACTTTTAGTATTAGTTAATTTAGCATTATTTTGTAAGAAGAAATCAGATGTGTATTTTCTGAGTGCTCTGTTTTCTATCAGGCTGAAGTACAGATTTGCTATCAAGTAGATAAAATATCATTTCTATGGCTGGAGAAAAAAAACAACTCTGGGATCAGTGGTTCTGTCCATTTAGTTTCTGACAGGCCTCTTGCCAGTGGACCCTCTAGTTTTTTGAAATTTCTGAGAAGAGAGAGATCAAAGCCACAGTGCCATAATAATGGAAAATTAGTTTTATTGTGTGGTGCTTAGAACCATTGCCACACTTTCCCTAACTCATTCCCTTACACTTAGGGAAATTTGGCAATGTTAACCCCAGCTCAGCGGATATGTGTAATGTGGTTGCTGTGTTTCAGAATATTAAGATTAATAAAATCAGTAGTATTGTTGAATACATGGAAAATACATATGTACCAGTTGAAGTTAACATCAGATTGTCAGGTAATGTCTTTCCAGTTAATTCTGGAGGACTATTTTAATTTTATTTCCAGGTATTACTTTACTGTAGTGCACCTTTCACCTCCAACCACAGCTTTTTTACCATTGCCACCTGAAATCCATAATTGCATTTTTTTCTGATAAAACTGATAGTGAATTTTAAAAGTATTAGCTTTAAGTTCTTATACTCTCATAAATCATGGTACCCAATTAAAAAAACAAATATGAGAGAACTCAAGAATGGCAATGCAGATCTAATTACTTCTGTAATTGTTCTAAACTTGGTGCAAAATAAATTGCTACTTACAAAAATATTAGTGCAGAGAAAATGTACAGAGAAAATACAGTGTGGGCAAATGTTACACTGCTTTCCCTGAAGTGTTCAGGTGACCTTATTCTGTAACAACGTGAAAAAATGATGTTGGGATAAGAAGGTCATTCAGATACCAAGCCAAAATCAGTCTTTGTCCTTTACTGTAGAGATTTACAACTATATATCAACTACTCTAGATAGGAATTCCACAGCTGATTTGATGTGTATGATGTGTAGATAAAATCCTAATAGTTTTTAATTCCTGGAGACATAGATAATTACTCAGTGAGGTGATAAAGCCTTTTTGCAAAGCTCACTCCTTAAAGTATGATTTTTGTTGACAAAATGTATTCTATTATTAATAAGGATTTTCACGTATGCATACTCTTGTTGGAAAATTACAAAGAGTTGCAGATACAAAATGAAGCTGCTTATTGATCAAACCTGATTATTTTTCCCCTGAGTGCGTTCCCTATTTCTAAGTAGGTGCTGACTGCCGCACGCTGCTGATTGCAGATTTTTTTTGACAGCAAAGACCTGACTCTTCCCTAATCCATGTAGCTGCATTGTACGAATTACAAAGCTTATGTGACAGACCTGTTCTGTATTCCAAGAACTGCAACATACCTGTCATCAGATAGAAGCAAGAATGCACAACTCATCACTTTACTTTGGAAGCAGAACAGATGATTGAAATTATTTCTTACTACTAATTCCCCTTTTAGTAGAGATAAGCTCCTTTGTTCAGCTGTAAATGAAACATTAGGGTATTAGCTGTCAAGCCAGAACTATTGGAGAAGCTAAGATTTTATCAGCAGTAGTAACATTTTGGGCAATAAATTGTTTTGTTGGGCAGAATACTAATCTCCAGAGGTACAAAGAAACAAAGCTCATTAAGGTAAATGCTTAAAGCAGGCACAAAAAAAAGCAAAGAAAAAGGCTTATTACCTTTGTTTGGGGGATAGATAAAACATTTGCACTTTTTCATCTCTGTGTAGTGTTGAATTATGTGGTACAGTTATTAAAAAGATGCATTTGTGGACTTGGAGAATGCTTTCTGAATATATCCAAGGGACAAATGTGTTTCTGAAATATCAACAGAGAGCTCTAGTAAGTGATGGCTTTTTGGAAATTGTTTTGTTTCCCTCTGGGTAAAATTAGGTATCTCCACATTGTCCTGTACTTAGCATTCATCAAATAAATAGATTATAGCATTATTAAATGAATGTTTGGAATAGAGAAGAATCAATGTCTGAGTTATACTAAATATTTTTACCAGTATACATACCTAAATTAAATTTGTAAGGGTTTGTAGTCTAAAGCAGTAAGATGATGGGAGAAGAGGAACTGTGTTGCTTTTAGGGACTGCAGCTAAAGAAAAAAATACTTGGAATGTGATGAAGGAATTGCAGCTCTGTAAACCCAGGATGGACATAAGCTTGCTATCAGAAACAATTAAGTAGGAAGTAAGTAAAATAGGTCGAAGGAGTCTGTGTTTGTGAGCTAAAACAGAGTACAGCCTGCAAGTAGCCAGAGGCAGATACTGTTTTCCATCATTAGTTGTTTGAAGTAGCATTTTAGAAAGCTGTAAAATAGAAGTAAGTTTAATACATAGAACAAAGAACCAAATCCTGCAGCTGAAAAATTGCACACAGCAGATTCTGTTAATAGCTGACACAAATGTCTTCAGAATTTTCTCTGTGCAACATCTAGGATTTTTAAACGCTAAAAGAGAGACAGCTTTGCAGTCTAGCCTGTAATCTACTAAAGGATAATAAAAAAAGATGCTTTAGAAAGAATCAAGCAAAAATGAGTAAAGTAGAAGGCAGTTGACCAAAACATGAGTTCCTTTTTAATGGGTTTCAGTGGATAGGAAGCCACAGACAGCTTTTGGGGTGAAATGCTACATAGATAACAACAAAAGTACTGAAGTCTGCTAGTTGTATTTTAACAAAGACACAATGTTGTTTAAACACTTCGGTCTGGAGTATTTAAGAGAGAATTAAGTGTTCTGGATCCTTGTTCAATGATGGGTGAATCTTTTCTAATCTGCATCTTTGTTTCCTTCTTTATGAAGCAGAGATTATAATATTGGCCCACCAGTATAACCTGCTAGATTTTATGGGAATAAGTGCAGTAATAGTCATCTTTTTTTGTTATTGGCTAATCCTGAAATTAATGTTGTCATTTCTTCATTTGGAGTAATTGTGTTCATCTGAGGGACAAAATATTAAGGTTTGGTGAAGGAAGGATTCAGTGATACTTTATTTTCCCATCTTAGGTTTATGTTGTTAGCTATAAAGAATATTAATATTTTACACAAGTGCTTTATATGCACCCCCCAACTGTAAAACAATATAAACTTGATTTTAAAAATCAGATTTAATCTGAAGAATTCAGATTTTAAGAATACAAATTTGCTGTATGCTGGCATGTTCCTTGTTCAGTCCTAGTTTCACTGTAGTGACCTGGAACAGCAGGAATCTTTAGGCTGTTGTTTTACTCCAAATACTGCATCAAATCAGATGCAGCCTAGCTGTATTTTGGCATTTACTGAAGGGCTGCTTTCTAATCTGATAACAATGCCAAGTCAGAATTCTTGTACAATTGCTGAAGTTGCATAGGAACATGAGGAGTCCATACATGAACTTTCAGCAGACCAAAGTATCAGTACTTCTGGATTTTCCTATCAGCTTTACTATAGCTTTACATACTATTGGGGAAATCTCTTTTCTTAGATGTCTCAGCAGTTGGATGCCAGATTTTAGACACGGAGACTTTGTTTTCAGAGATGATCCATGCTTCAGAAAAACCAGTTAATCTGCAGAAATTTAAGTAATCTTTGAAAATGCTAATTTCAACCTATCCTGTTTTTTTCTTTATTTGTAAAATAGCATTAATAGCGGGAATGTACTGTGTAAGAGTAGTGTATTGTTGCTGTTTTTATTAAAATAAGATTGGAATCTTTTGCTTTGTGGACTCACCCCCAGGGTACTCTGTCACAGTTATACATAAGCTATATTTTGTTTCACTAAGAAGAAAAAAAATCCCCAGTTTTTCAAGTATCATGATCAGCAAATGAACAAGAACTTTACTATAATTTCCTAAAATGCATGGATTGGATTTTAAGTGCTGTAGCACACACCACACTGGGAATTTGTCAAAGCTGAGCTGTGCTGTACAAGCCAAGGTGTTAATGGAACAGCAACTTGAAGATGCATTCACGTTAGGGATCCAGTCATTTATGTTAGTTGAGCAAGCTGATGTTTCTTTAGTTTATAAATAATTTTCTGAAGCTGCTTGTTTTTATATGTATGTATCAATATTGAAAAGGCCTGTTGTGAAAATGAGTTAATAGAGATATTGTTAGGAAGCCGGTAAATCACAAGTTCATTTCTTTAAGTAATTTAGGTAATTCAAGTATTTAGGATTTCAGTTACTGTTATGTTTTGATGTTTTATGTTAACAAAGAGATAATAAAGGAATATATGTGTATGAATAAATTTATAGTTCCTTTACTCTTAGGGGAAGCTATCATGTATGCTGAACCTTGAGCTTCTGACGCTAGGTGGATGTAGGCATGATGATAAGGCAGATGTGTAGACATCTAGAAAATATTTGAGAATTTCTGCGCTGCCAGTCAGTGAGATAGAAACTGTTTTTCTGTGAGCACGGGCTGTGGAAACCATAGATTTCAGTGGCTCCTGTTTTTTGCAGTTGCTAGGCTGAATTAATTCCTGACATGGTGTTATGAAAATGAGCGTAGTACACCTACACTGAGCTACAAGCCTTTTCCCTTACTTTCATGTGAACTAGAGAACAGAAATTCCAAATCTGTATGAAATCCATAGATTAAGAAGATGCCTTCCTGGCTTACTTCATATTAAAAAGTATTTCATTAGTCAGGGAACACTTTTTGAAAATGTATTTAAAAGACAGTATTAGAAATTAGGTATGTCCTAGATTCATCCTGTGTGTTCCTGACGTGATAGTCGTCATATCCAGGATGCTTTTAGGGCTGTAGCAGTTCAGGTGTATTTGGGTGAAAACTGAAGTGTACTGGAAGTGGACATTAGTAGCATATGAAGTATGCATTTCAGCCCCAACCGTAAATATATATTCTAAAGTCATTTTAATCATGCTTTTGTCTCCTTTCATGGCATAAATTTAAATACATGCTTCTTTTGGAATAGTGTCTGACAGTTACTGAAATAGTCAGAGACCTGGATTGTTTAGCATGTTTAAAGGTGGCTGGTTTTTATCTGACAACTGGTTAAGCTGACATGAATCACCAGGAAATAACAAAAAAAAATATAGCATTTGAAGCCTTTTCTTTGTTCTTTTCTACTTTTAGAGCTTATGGAGCAGCTTGAAAGTGGATAGAGCTCTGAAAAAAACAGAGTTTGTGTTTGTTGTTAAAGTGGAGGAGGAGAGTTTTCTGTGAATATCAAGTTCCAGAATCTGTGAATTTTTACAGCAAATATATGGGGTATGGTGAAGTCTGGCTTTTAGGATTTTTCTTACTGCAGCAGAAATGCCATGCTAACAGGGTCCCCGTTGCTGATGTGAGGGAAACTTCAACAGGTTTGCTTTGTGCAGGTGTAATCCAAATCAGGCATTCTTTTACTGTGTCACTCAAACTTTATTCAAGATCAGGTCTTTCTGTCTTCTCCCAGCTTCCATAAAGCTAGCATGAAACTCTCTCTGGACCATGTGTTCTAGTTTGTTAGGTAGAAATATAACTATACCTAATTTGTTAAAATGTGTTCTGCGGGTAATCCAACAATGAACAGATCTGGTAGCAGTGACAGGAGAATCATAACAGAGTCAGGAAACCTTTGAGGATGCATGTTTTTGCCAGCATTTTCAACTGGCAGGAGCTTGCACCACTGCTGTAAAAGCAGCAGCGGTGCCTCAGCCAGCTTGCTGTGCAGTCCCTCTTTCCTGGGCTGCGAGGGGCAGCAGCATTGTAGGCTCAGAGGATTGGGTCAGGAACCGACTTCCTGACATGCAGCTGCCCTGGTGAATGTGGTCCAGCAGACTGTGGCATAAATGACAGTAATGTTGCTATGTGTTGTTATTGTAAAATGCTGTTACTTCCATGAAGTGATGTACAGAGAACATGGAAATATAACATCCTGTTGACCACTTAGTCAAGCTCTAATGCATGTGGTTAAAGAAAAATACATATTTTGGACCTCTGTGAAAAGAGACTCAGAAACTTAACAAGCCAAATAGATCATCATATATATCTTTATCGGCAAGAAATTGGTATCTTAAATTTGTGATTTCTGAAACTGTACTGATTTTTGACATTGATCAGAATTAGTTAAAAATAATGTGAGTACAGTGCAGAATTTGGCACTTGAGTGTGCGGGAAAGGGTTGCAGTATGAGGATAGAATTTTCTGTTTAGTACATCAGTGCAATTGTCTTTTGAGCAGTGACAAAAGGAGAGATAAAGGTTAGTAAAATTGCACACCTATCCTGTCAGAGAACTCCTTGAAGTCATAGAAACTTTTATAATCTCTGTACAAAATAGTCAATTAATACCTTACACTGTGTTTCCTGAAATTGCTTACTGCAGTATTTACTGATAAAATATCAGGTGCTTTATACCCACTCACCTTTGTATTTTCATTTCTATAATGTTTCTTTTTAATGTCAACCCTTTGCCTTAACGGCTCGGATGTATATCTCAAGGCAGCAATGGTAACTGTAGGAAATGGTAATGATACTTAGCTGAGAAATTGTGCTTGATTGCTGCTAGGGCCAAGTATTGCAGATTGTTCTGGGATCTTGCAGATTTGATCCTCTACAGTATAATCCACTGGCATACTTCCAGTGCCAAACATAAAAGGAATTTTTGGAGTCCACTATAGTCCTCTGTGTTCCTTATCTATTTGCATCCTTTGCACAATTTCCATTTCAATCAAAACCTCCTCATCTTTCCTATGTTGGGGTTTTTTTCATTTGTACTGTGGTTTAGAGACCTAACTTTGCTAGCCAGGAAAGAGAATAATGGGGGGGGTAGTACTGAAAAAACAGAGATGTTCTGTTCATATGGCTTCTGGATAAACCCTTGAGTTACTGTATTGAAGATGCTTGAAATTTTACAGTCTTTGCAGACTGGAAAACTAGGAGAATCTATCAGCAGTGCACAGTGGATGGGCTGCATTCCTCAAATAATCCAGTCAATTAAAAATTGATTTTTGTTCTAGGCAGCATGGTGGTAATGTAGTGGGGAGACAGTGTATGCATTACCAACAGAGCTCACATCAGTTAAGTGATATTTAGGTGATCCTCTGTCATGGGAGAAAGCAGTGCAGTTGATGATCTTTGCTACTGAAGAAGCTAAATTGAAGTGTCAGATACTAGAATTGCATTTTATTTCTAATATGTTGGCCTGCCAGCCTGGGAGAAGCTATGTGAAGTCTGTGAATACAAAGGGACAAAAGTGCTAAATCTAGCAGAAACTGAATGGTTTGGGGAAGATTAAACTATAACATGGCTTTTAGAGCCTTCAAGTAACTGCATTTAAAGAAATTGAATCTTGAACTATGGTTGCTGGACCTCTTGTCTACTACCTTTCTCCCTTTTCCTTGACAGCAGATCTAAAGTAAACGAAAGATATGCATGATCTAAATTGTATCAGTCTTCTTTAGTAAAAGAAAAAGAGGTTAGAATGCCACTGAAAAGTTAGGAAAAAACCTTTTCTTAAGGTAGTTGAACTGAGAACAAAAAGAAAGCCTAAAACTGTTCATTGAAAAATGTGTTTGCCTCCAATTTGCAATATTCTGAGTTACAGAATGTAGAGGTATCTTCTCATACTGCAGACGTGCAGTCATGCAGATTGGACTGTGTCCTCAATACCTGTTGTGAGCCTGTGCAGTGCTTATTTTGGAGAGACATGCAGTACCAGCTCACAGATCTGAAATTAATCTGGTCTTGTCTTGATTCATTATATCATCTAATGTTAATGATGGCTTTTCCAACTTTCCAACAGAATAGAAAACATGAAAAAAGGTTTATATGAGGTTCTCAGGAATGGCAGGATGCTGAAGTCACATCTACTTTTGGTTGTGAGAGATCACAGTCAAACACCATGACACTAAAGGTGTAACTGAATTTTTTTTTTAAAAAGGATGCAAGTTTTTCCCTTCTCTTTCTGTCAAAAGCAGTTGTAGGATGTCCTGGTGTGCCTGTGCTTCACTTGAAAGGTGGTGGCATTTAAGTGGTGGGTTAAGTGATAGACATTACCCTTCATCAGACCTTTCAGAGGTTTTGTGAGGTTCAGTTTCTTAATCTCTGTGAAGTGCTTTATAGAGATAAAGTGAAAGGCACTGGAGAAAATATAAGTAGTCCTGTTGTTTAAAGTTTAGATCCTAATTTTAAATGGATAGTGTTAGGTCTAAGCTTGCCAGAAAACTCTGTGTCACAGTAATATTTTAGTAACCTACTGACATAAATTTCACATGTTGGATTAGGTTTCAGCATACAGTAGTACCTGTTTGTGAAACGAATGTATCAAAGATAGACTGGAATAATGAGCAGTGGGCTGCAAGGTATTTCAGAACATGTGGTTACATGCTGTATTTCTGAACACTGCTTGCCAAAAAAGGTTGGCATCTTGAAGCCAACTTAGGAAGGTGCCAGTGCATTTGTAAACATGGGAATCCGAAATTGTTTTCAGTAGAAGAAATTGACACAAAATATGTGAATGTTGGTTTCTCAGTACAATTACTTCTCAACGTCATGTTTTGTTTTAACATAAATTTTAATAAGTTGAAAGTCTCCTGTAAAAGATGATCTTACCTGTGTTTTTTACTAATGAAGAAAAGTGGTAGTTTTCTTTATTAGTTTATTCCTGTAGTGTATAAAGAGAAAATAAATAGAATCTCAGCTGTCTCAACTGCTTTTTAAAGGTTGTTATTGGGGTAAAATGGTGCTGGCTTTCACTGCTTTGGTAGTTTGGGGGTGGGGGGAATGTTTCTGGGTTTCAAAACTTTTCAGCATGATTTGAATACAAGTGGCTCACTGTGCTAAGTATTTTAGGCTCCCTTTTGCTAATTAGAGTATTTCAAACAAGACTAATTTTACAGCCACCAGCTCAAATTATCCTAAATACTTCTTATAGTATTACTTTGACAAGAAGATTCCTTCTCCCCACCATGCAAATACTTTTTGATAGGACATTATAATTTTAGAAGCTCTGCACCACAGGCACTTAATATCTAATTGCCTACTAGTTAGTTGGAATGATTGCTCTCTGCTAGTGACGAAATTGAAAGGTTTTACCAGTCATGGACAGAGCGAAGTACAAAATGTGGCCGGATACTTTCTCTAAAATGTCTTTTAAAAATGTTTGTTATTTCATTGTATTATTTTTGTGTAGAAATGTCAGTTTACTTGATCAACTGCTGTGAGTTACGGTTAATTTCTAGTAAATATGAATTCTGAGATAATACAACATTGTCCAGGTTGTACTAAATGGCATTTTTTATTTTATTTACTGATCTGTTTTCACTAGAATAATGCAAAACAAGCTGAATAATAATCTCAAGACTAAAACTAGATTTTGTAGTTATTGTAATGTGGTATTTGATATTACAAAAATACCAACTGACGTTTTGTTAGATACAAGAAATTATCTGTTTTCATGTTAGCTTGAAGTTTGTGCTTTGTCACTAGTTTAAGAAGTAACTTCATCAGAAGTATTTATACAAAGACTAGTAGAGTTGCAGTAACTTTTATTTTATGTTATTATTGTAGTTTTATCCCAATTCCACCAGGTGCTGCCAAAGAACATACAGCCAAAGCAAAGTTTACAGCTTAAGTGGAAGTTGCTTAGAACATATGTGCACACTTCCATGAATGCAGCCATTAAAACCTTTTTGAGCAGCAGGAGAGGCTTCCCGACACGTTTAAGAGCATACCTCTTTCCCCTGTAACTAGGCACGAGGAATCAAACAAAACTAAACACTAGGAGTCAAACAATTGGATATAGAGTGGTGTCATTTATCGGTATCGTGTTCTTAAAAGTGCACTTTTTCTTACGACACAAAGATATTCATTAACAGGCTGTAGGTGAACCACACACTGTTTTAACAAGCAGTTATAGACTTTGGCAAATATTCCACTATGTTGCTGTCTTAATTTTGGGTGACAGGATGTTTTTTAGTGAGATGTTCTAATAGCTGAAGTTTAGTGTATTTGGTGATTTGGTTTGGTTTTGTTTTTTCATTCAAATAAGTAAAGTTTCTATAGACTCTTTATTCCTACTAACTTTGGTAAAGATGCTTTTTTCCTTTGTTTGCTTTTTGTCTTGCTGAGTCAGGAGTTTTATATATCACAGGTGAGTTCTATTTCAGATTTTGTCTCATTCTGGGAAGAAAATGTGCTTCCAAAAGCCAAGGTTTGCTTGAGGTAATAAGGACCCCAAACTTATGGCTGTTCACAACAGTGCAGTGCAAAATGCTCAGGCAAACAGCACTCGTAGCAGCAGGAATCGGTTCAGAGGCTTGGCGCAGAGCGGTTTCTATCCTGCCTCCCTGGTGAGTTCAGCCATTGAGCTTATGACATAAAAAGCGATGTGCATTTTAATTGCTATACTTCTTTTTGAACTGCTGCTCAAGTATTAGTATGGCTTAAGTCTAAAAGGCTGGATCATGGACAATGTGGTGTCGGTTGCCAGAATCAGCGTCTGCTAGTGTTGGTGATGCAAAAAACAACTGTATTAGCTACTGCATTGGGCAAGGAACTTCAAGGGATTAGCCTCATAGCAGGTAATCACTAATCACTAGAATGGTAGTGTTGCTTTCTATAAATGCTGGGTTTTTTTTTCTTTTGTGCTTTATTTAATTAAAGCCTTGAGTTTACTATCATGCACAAATGGTTTATACTGGAACACTTATTGAATGTTCACCAGCAAAAATGAAACAAAAAGATTCTTTGGGGTAGTCTGGCATAATTGGTGTGAATTGTAAAGATAAATGTGGTTAAGGGAAAAGGAAGGAAAAAATTGAAATGTTGCTGTTACTTCAAGCAGAAATATATTCAAAAATGTGACTGTAGCTAAGTCTGCACAAAGAAACTCCTTGCTAGTAAGAAACCAATGGCAGTGACTTCACCTGGTAGAATTTAAGTAATTATTTATGGAGTGTTATGTGTGCCTTCCCTTGGAATATGATCTTCCTTGTTGTGTCTCCCTCCTTCCACCAAAAAGTATCAACTAATTATTTGAACATAGAATTTTACAATAATTTTAGATCTCAAAAAATGTTAGTAAGTACTTTGTTTCTTTTTGTTACTATATGTGTATAATAGCTCAACTACAGCTTTCCTGGGTTCCCATTTTATCACCATCCCACTTGACAGGGAGGGGAGGAAAGGAAAAAGAAGAAACATAAATTATCCCACTGGTGTAAGATTAGATCAACATTTAAGCTAGTAGGTGTAATACAGGTGCTGTGATCAGGTGCTCAGAGCCAAAGCGCTCAGAGTCCTTGTGCTGTTCTAATCAAAGGTACCGAAGATTGAGCAGTTCTCTGATGTGCTCTTATCAGTTTGACTATAATGTAAATCCTGTTACAGCAGCTTTGTCCGATCTGCCTGTAGCTTTGTTCTGAACCTTTCAGTAACAGTTCACTGAAGCAGAAAGAGCCCTGTGAATTGATATTATAAACCTGCATGGTTGCTTTATTCATTGTTGAAGCAACAGAATATAACAGAAGTATTTATTTTAGTAGATTGAGGATACTTTTTTATTATTATTCTATCAGCATGAGCAGGGGAAAAATGTTCTAAATGCAAAGGAGGGAAAGCTAATACTATAATCATATCCATGCCCATTTGGAGCCCAATCCCATTGCAAGATAATGCAGAATACTATATGTTTAATTTATTTTACACATTCAGAGAGATTGGTAAAATCCGAAAGTGTTGTTATTTCCTGCTGGTGTAGAAAAAATATCATGTGACACTTATAATCAGGAAATAATAGTCATGTGAAATAGAAGCTTCTCATAATGCACTTAGTCTTCCCAGACATCTATATTTTTCTAAGCACCACCTACCTGCTCTCTTTGGGACTCAGATGAGCCTTAGAAATTCAAGATTGTATTGTATTCGCTTTCTTGCTGGTGGGCATTCCTCACTGAAGTTCAAGAGCATGAAATTTCCCTTCAGTCTCACTGCTTTGATACGGTATTTGCCTAATAATCAGACAAATTAAAGCGTGGAAAAAAATGGTAAAACTCTACTATCTTAAAATTAAGAGGCTGAAACATTAAATTGAGTTCCTTGCAATAATGCTGTGGAGCCATGTTGACCCTTATTCTTGAAAATCAGTTTTTGTTATGCATCAAGAAGAAATACTGTGACTTTGGGAATTTGAAGGAAGATATGTGCTATTTAAACTTTTAAAGTGTCTTGTAATCGAAACATTCTGGCTTTATATTTTAAAGCTCTCCTGGAGAAATATAATTGACATTTTTTAATTATGCAGATATGGAAGCCCAACTTTATTTGTTGATGTTTGTATATATTGGCAACAAGTTCTGCTACTTAGGAAATGTTTTCTGTCTTGTGTGGGGTTAGGTACATTTACAAAGTTAGTGCCATTACCACTAAAAAGTGTTTCACATGGAAATCTCTCTAAGAGGAGAGTTATATAAGGTAAAATTATTTCTGTACACTGCTCCTAAAATTTCATGTTCAGTTTTTTAAAAACCTCTGATTGGAAAGTTAGGGTAGTAACTAGCTGATTTTTTTTACGTTAAATATTTCAAATATCTAAGAAAAAAGATATACCAAAATATTAATTGTGGAAAAAAATATAAGCTTGTCACCTCTTCATTGGAATTAATAGATGTAAGAATTACTTTTGTGGAGAAGTAATGTATTTAAATGTCATATTTAATATTTTTCTTTTAACTAATTTCATGTGATATTTCATGTGGTAGTCCATGACAAGGCAGACTTTGTTTTGGCTTTATCTGATGACATAAGCGACCACAAATAACCAGATGCCAAAATACCTAACTTCAAAATAATAATAAAAAAAGTTATCTGCATCCAGACCCTCATTGGAGGGATTCTGTTTCTGTTTGGCGTGCCTGAGTGAAGGGTAGAGCTTCTGTAACTCAGTGGGAGAGCAGGCTGTGCTACACAACAGTCCTGTCTCGGAATCTGCAGGGTAAAGTGAGGCCGAAAGCTCTGAAGAACTAAATTGTAATCAGAGAGATGGATATTTTTGTTTAAATGATGAGAATTGTTCATCCTCTCTTTTTCTTTATGTGTAGTGCAAGGCATTTCCACACAGCAGCAGCAATCAGAAAAAAATCAGGTGGATACAAAACCAAAAAGTTTTAGTACGTGAAATAAAAGATGTAGCTGCAGTATAGGATAAAAAGTGAAAGTGTGTTTTGGTTTTTGGTTTGGTTGGTTGGTTGGTTGTTGGGGTTTTTTTCCCAGGTAGAATAGTATGAAAGGAAAAAATATTTTTGGTTAATTTCACATAATTAAACAATTGTAGTGTGGCAGGAATGCTGCTGATTTTTCCATAGGTAGCCATTCCTCAGTTTACATATCAAATAGTTCTATGAGCTTTCATAGGCTCAGTGTTGTTATTAGGCCTTGACAAGGTTCCCCGAGGGTGCAGTGAAAGTTTCTGAAACAGTAACAATGCAGTTGGAAAGTGGGTGACAAACACTGTGAACTGAGAGTCTCAGATGGTTATTAATTGCTTCATTCTCACTTTAGAGTCCAGCCAAATAGGTCTGACAGTTGTAAATGCAGTAAAACATAAAGAGGAATAAATTGACTTAATTTTGCAGAATACTTTTGGGTATGTACCCACCCCACTCCTCAATCCAGATGTTTTGTGTACTGACCATGAGCCACTCCCATCCCCAGATTATGAAAACATACCTGTTTGTGTTAGCAAGATGAATGGTTATCTAATTTAGTAGTAAGGTCTTCTATCTGTGATCACTGTACACATTTGCATTGATTAGAAGGGAAAACAGGGCCTGTTTGCAATGCTAGAAGGTCAGATTCCCTCAAGTTGATTTTTTTTTTCATTTGCATTTTTTTTATTATGCTTTTTTCTTCCAAAATGAATTTTAGCAATTTCTGAAAGGATTATGGAAAGATAAGGTGTATATATAGTGTTCTGTTTTCATATTTATGTTATCTCTGTCTTCTGAAATTTGTGGAATTTCTTGCAGATCTGTTTTTGTATTAAATCTTCACTCAGAAACAATTCCTCCCATTTTGTACTCTATAGAGCTGTAATATTTGTCCAAGGACAAGCTGCATTCAACATTTTGTTAACTGAAATGGGAAGTGACAGACTGACTAAAAGAAAATCTCCGTGCCAAAGAAACAGATATTACTTCTTTCTCACAGATTACTGTATGCCTGGACACTGAAGACTCTGAGATTGCAGATGTACTAAGGTTTCATATTGATCCATGTTAAACTAATTTGATCAGAAGAGAGACTTGTGTATCATGTTATTTTCTCCTATAGTATTTGATTGAAGTGGTCAAATGTTGAGAATATTGTGGAGGAAAAGGAGGGATTGGAAAAGAGAGACATTCAAAAAGATAATACAGATTTGTTGGATATATTTTGTTTGCATTGATTTTCACTATGGATATATATCTTTTGATGGCAGCTGTCTTCAGAATAATAGCATAATAGATAACACTCTGCTATATAATTTTGTATTTTTATTACTTCTTTTTAGTATTTGTAGAATAATTTAATCATTTATGTTGGTCAGTACCTGCACACTCAGCAAAGATGTTTTTCTTTATTGCATTTTGAATGGGTTTTTGGCAAAATATGAGAAAGCCATAGTTATCTTGCAAGAATATGAAGCTCAAAAAAGTCTGAAGTTGCTGCAGAAGAGATTTGGCAACATGGGCATGAGAAAGCAGGAATTCTATTCTAGTCTTGCAGAAGTAGGTCTCAAACTACAGGGAATACTCCATCCAACAGAAGACAGCCTACTGTCTGCTTTTTAGTTCAGGTTTATCAGACTGTGACTTGATAGATCAGAGTTAGTTGTGATTGTGCTGGTTTGAGGAGTCCCTGTCCTTGATGGTTTGCTTCCATGCTACAAGAAAGAGAGGAGGCATGGGGTTATAAAATACTGGGAAATTATCAGTTTCAGATGTTCCTTTGTTTTGTTTGTTTTGGAAGAACTGGGAGCCTGGAACAAACAAAAATGCAATGGTAACTCAGAGCCTCCTATGTGTAGAGAGAAGGGAGGTTAGGGTGCAGCTGCTGTTCTCCAGGTCCTTCCCCTTCTTACTGCTTGAGAGATGGAATAATATCAACTAATTGGCATTCATCTCTCCCAGATCTCCCAGTCTTTCTACGAGTTTGATTGACCTCTCCTTGGTCATAGCAGGGAGCATGCATTTATATAGTCACCACCACTTTCTAAATTGAAAGAAGTCCAGTGGGATTTTTTTTCTTGCTCATCTTTACTTGTGTGAAGGATGATCTGAAAATTATGTTGCCTAAAACTTTCATATTAAGAAATAGGAAACCATTATCGCACTGTCCTTCTTGGCTAATATCCTCATTTTGTTACTGAACCCAGTATTGGACATCTTCTGTCCAGTAAAATAAAAATTAGACCAAAAGCATCCATTTTGTATAAACTGAAAAAAGGTTGTATAGTAACATGGAATAAGTCTTAGTGAGATGGAAAGGGTAGTTATCACATAGTGTCATCACATCATTTGCAGAGCAGTTATTAGTTTTATTTTTGCTTGCTGTTATAGCTCAGGACAGGGAAAATGTTGTGTATTGCTTTCTTTTCCTTTTTTTTGACTCATGAGATAGCATGCTTTGTCAAGAGTGCATTTGTTAGTCTCACTGTCATATTTATATTAAACACATAACAGAATCCTACTGCACTATCAATTGCTTTTGATTACCCTTGTCATCACTTGCAAAGGTCATCACCTTGCATGTGAATCAAATTTGGAAAAGAGTGTTTTCTTTCGAAGTGGCATTGTAGTCTGAATTAAAAGGTAGTGCTGTTTGAGAAAGTTAATGTCACACATTCCTGAGCTTCCTTTTAACTCTTACAGAAAGTTAATTCCACACCTTTGTGTGGGTGGATCATATTCTTCCCTGTCAGAGTTGCTTTTGTTTTGTTTCACATTTGAATAATACATTTGATTACCATGGCAAATGTTGCAGTGTATGCATGCCTGACTGTAGTGCCTAATTAACTGATGATAACAAGGCAGGATTGCCCTCTTCTCTTTCATGAGCAATCATATACATGACAGTTCTTTTATCTTTCTTCAAAATTGACTTGCTCTCCTGACCCTTAAGCATCTCCTGTTTTGTGTGTTTACCTCTGATGTCTTTGCAAGACTGTTAATTTTCTGTGGCATATCCTATCTAGTTGTAATTAACACATTGAACAGCAAAGAAATAGTTCTGCTTGCAGATGCCTAATGGAGGAATGCTTTCTTCCAGTAATTATACAGCTTCATTTACTGATTTGCATTGACCTACAAGGATTTTTTTGTTATTATTTTTTTTGAGAACATCTGCACTGGTAGAGTCCTATTTAGGTAGGGAAAACAAACTAAAAAATTAGGTTAATTTACTCTACCTACACATATAAAGTGAACTTAGATGCAGTCAGTGGTAAGTTTGGTAAAGCTTTGCATCTAGCAGAAGCACTTGTTAAATTGGAGGTAAACAGTGCTCTCTTTTTGCATGTATTTAATCCTGAAGTTGAAGGCCTGTTCTTATAATTAGAAACTTCAAGAAGCACTTGACCTATTTTAAGGAAGCATTAAAGTCACATGTATATAAAGCAAATATTTTATAGCATTGTATCTTAAAAAACCTGAACCTACATTTCAAATAAATGAGACTAGGATTTCTATTTATCATTTTATAGCTAGGCTGAGATTAAAGCCATAATGAATACAAGTTCAAAGAGAGGAAGGTATAAGAGAAAAGGTTGGTAGTTACAGCAATAAAAACGGGGGCAAAAAGAACAGCTTTTCTGAAGGACTCAGGCTGGAATAATAATGATAGAATTGTCTAAATCGATATATCTCTTGTCAGCCTCACGTCTGATGTTTGAATCAGTCAGGCCTTTTCTGCAAGAGCTTTCCTCAGGAATATTGAATTATTTATTATTTGTATCTTTTTTCCTTCCCTTTCTGATGATTTCTTTCTTTTTTTTTTTTTTTCCTGACTTAGTAAAATTTGTTTTTATGCTGCCAGGTTCAATGTTGTCTGCTGTTTGATAAATAGCAGTAATTGGGTGTATAGCAGAAGTTGTGTAAAAATGTATGACTTCAATTACATCTAGAACAATTTTTTTCTTTATATTGATCTTTTTTTTCTGTATAAGATCTGCTCTTCATAGCCTCCAGTGCTGAGTTTTTAAAGAATTACTCTATGTCCATATGTTGGCATGCACTTTTGAACCCATGCATCTTTTTTTAAAAAAATGGAATACTGTCTGGAATCAGCTCTGCCTGAGCAGTAAGTGAAAAATTAGAGCCATTCAAATGGTGAAATATTCATATTGTACTCCAGTCGGATGAGGGATTGCATTACTTTAAAATTACAATGCCTACTTACAGTCCCTGTTTCTCTTGTCTGAGATAATGAAATGAGGGTACTGGCCAATTAATGAAAACATCTTTCGTTAACAATTATAATCCAGATAAAATGAAAATATGTGTTTTGGAAGTCAATTCTGTGTGGTAAAGCTCTGCTCATTTAAATCCACAGTTGTACACCATAGTGGTTAGCTTTGTAAATATTATTGAAGGTGCTAATGTAATAGAAATGTACTGTCTGTAAGTTCAAATACTATGTCAGAATTCTCATTGTGTTCCAGCTGTGATATTTTTAAATTGTTTCTTTCCTCTTTATGTCAGTGCATGAGGTGATAAATAATTTTATCCAATGATAAAATTTGTTTTGATGCTGATTTATGATAAAATGTGTTAGTGTATTTGCCCTGAAATGTCTTTACAGAACAAAAGTTGGGCTGAATTTTATGTTTGGACTGGGATTATGGTTTGCCCTGGTGTGTGTGGGGGGGGTGATGGACTGGTTAAAAGTTTAGGTCTTAATCCAGGTTTTAGCAGAGTCCAAGACTGTCAGCATTGGGGTTTTGCACAGGATGCTGCTGTAGTCTGTTGTGCACATTGGCTTTCATTGTATGCATTTTTAAGGGAAATGCAGTGGAATATTGCCTTGTCCTTATTAAATATATTTTTTGTTCATTACATAAGTCTTTGTTTGCCATGCTTCATGCTTGAAACTCTTCTAAAAGTGAGATTCAAAGTAAAAGGTTATATAAACAGTCATATTTATGCCATCCAGCAGCAGATCAAAGGCAGTATACCTCACAATTGTGGTTAATTTGTGTCATGTGGAAATGTAATTACCTCACAATTATTGCCTGCTTTATACAGTTCTGGTTTGTGTTTTTAAAAAGCAGTCATGCTCTAGGTTGCTAGTGGACAGGAGTGCTAAACAGTCTGGCTGTAACCTAAATCCTGCAGTTCTTCCTCTGGAACGTGCCCTGTTGTCATTACAGGGAGGGGATAAGTGAGAGCAGGAATTATGAATTCTGCTCTAATAGTTATAATAATTAAGTGAATTGGTAGAGATTCTCCTGTTTCTGATGGAGCTAATTCTCAGCATATGTCTCAGGCTGTTAATATGCCTATCCTTCAGAATGTGCATATTGGCAAAGACATCTCTCCTGTCTCTACAGTGTTTTGTTTAGGAAACCCGAACTTTAAAATAATCCTTTAGAAACAGCTGTATAATGTAATTGATTTAAAGTCTGTCAATAAATGCTTGAATTGTTCTGCAGATCATCAGATGAAGCTGGGGTTAAATAGATAAAAAGAAGTTGGTGGTGTTTTTACCCAGTCTTGTTTAAGCCTCACTAGTCTTCTGTTTTTTCCTGTAGCAGTTTGACAAAATTGCCTTTCCTACCAGCAGCCTGTTAGGTGCTGTGCACAGAAACAAAACCCTATTGTTTTAGATTTTCTTTCATATCATGTAGGTGTCTATGCCATACCACCCACACAGTAAAGCAAGTGAGCTGTGAAATATATTCATTGTTAGAGTACAGGGGAAATGGAGGCAAGCAATCGGCAGTAATAATGTACGACAGCGAGGGGAGGCTGCCAACATTACCTGCATTATTTCGGTTGCCTTTTTCATTATAGGTTCGGGAAATAGGCAGCAATTCGATTATGGCATGATTTGGGATGGAATTGCTTGCCGTTCACTGACCCTGTCACAAGGGGATCAAATGAGAAGTCAGCTCAAATAAAGTTTATAGTGCATTAACTGGACCAAGCATTGCCTAGCCTGGGAGGATGATTTTTCATCTTCCAGGGTTTTGTAACTGCTTCTCAGATATATTTGTACCTTAAGGCGTGGGGGGGGAGGGAGGGTTGGAGGAGGGTGGGAGGGGGAAGATGGAAAAAAAGAAGGATTGGCTGAGATGTATAGGAATGAGCTAGTTGGCCAATAGTGTACATTCCCCTCCCCTCCCATGTGCAAATCTCGGCTCCTCTCTAGCTTGTGAGAAGCAGCATGATTAATAACACTGAGGGAACCTGCCTGTTGGATTATTAATTTTCCATCCTTTTTCCCTTCTTTTACACATACCCCTGACGCTTCACCTTTTTTAAAAAAAAAGCTTTCCTTTTTCTTCCCCCTCTTTTTTTTTTTTCTTCTCCTTTTTTTTTTTTTCTTTCCCATGGAGCTAACCAGTAGCCACTAACATTCTCGTGGCTATCCAACCCTGCCAGGGCTTACTTCACAGTGGGGTGAGTTTGTATGTTAAAATAGGGGGTTCTGCAAGGAAGTAGCAACAAAAACAAACAAAATAAAAAAAAAGGAAAGAAGGAAAGCAAAACCATCCCTGTGATGTTTGATTATAGTACAGTTGCCTTTAGCCACGACGGCTAAAACTAGAGTTAATGCTGACCTGAAAGGCAAGAGATGTATTGCAGTGTCTGCCTGTTAGTTCTAGAGAGTACTGCGCTGCATGGACAGATAAACATTGTTTCTCGTTATTCAAACTAATTAAAATTGGCCCTTTAGAAACCTTGATTGCATAGAGAGGGTGCAAATTGAGAGAAAATGGGAGTTAATGGTAGGTAATTGGACAAGCTGCGGGGGTTTTTTATTGGTGATGCTAGTGGTGGGGTTTTTTTATTTTTCTTTTTTTTTTAACCAGGCTTTTACAAGACTCACTGTAACGGAAATAGATTTTCTTTTGCAATGACAAATATATTATTGTTAAGGTTTGTGATTTTCGTGGAATAATCATGATAAAATAGGGTTTACAGGTCAGTAGTGCTTTGGATGGGGGACTGTGGTGGCAGCTGAGGAGGGTAGCCCAGGTTTGATGCAGTGGGTGCTGATAATGTTTCCACGTGCATGTGGTACCCTGGGGTTCTCTCTTTTGATTCGCTGACCAGGTCATGTGTCCAGTCTATATAAAGGCAATGTGTGATGTAGGAGTTCCATTTTGATTTTGGATATCTGGGTTTGATGAGTTTTATTTATTATGTTATAATATTGTGCAATGTATTTTATTATTTAAATAGCAAGATTAAGAAATTTGCTTTTGTTAATTCACAGTGTAATCCAGTAAACCAAGAATTTTGTGTCTTGAAGCACATGATAGTATATAAACTTCTTATTGAAATAAAAAAGTTAAATGTTGATAAGCTAATGCTAAGTAATTTTTATAAATATATATTTATTTATGCATGTGTACATAGAATTTGTAGTTTTGTTTGTGAAAGGAGCAGACAAAATAATGCATCAAGAAAGCACTGTTCATGTGTTATATTGAAGGTAGGATGGGGTAGTGTACTGGTGTACTTTTTTTAAACCTATGCAATACTTCTCAAGTGATAAGGAAACAAGGAGTATAATATAGCTATTTTGGATTTATATAATATATGCATTGCAACTGTTTTTAATTTAAATTTTTGTCTTGAATTTGTATATTCACATGTTGTCTTGTGATTTAAAAGCATTGATACAAAAAAGACAAAAGATTTCCTACCTAACATAGATAGTATACTTACAGGCATTCTGCACGTTATATCATAGCAAACCTCAGGTTGGAAGGGACTCATAAAGACCATCAGGTCCAAATCCCATATATATGTGTGTATATATCAAAGATAAATATATGTCATATGCCTGTCTTCAGGCATTTAGCTGAAAGGAAATATTTTGTAAACTTAAGGTACTCTCTTACCTTGTCAGTCTTTGAAAATGTATCCTGTAAATAAGCTGGTATAACATAGCCTCAGTATTCAGTGTATCTTGGTATTGTTTTAATAAGGTCTTTTTACATGGCACACACATTGTCATTCTTAATTTTCAGTTACTGGTTATTAGGAATTCTTGCCTTACTGTGGAAGGACCTGTTTTGTTCCTGGAAGGTAGTTCATAATGTTGTTATGAAGATACTGTTTCCATTTCAAGTTTGAGATGCATTGAAAACCTGGGGGCAGTGCTTTTTTGTTTGGCTTATTTATTTATGTAATTATTTTTATTGCCTGTGCGATGATCAGTACATCAGTAGAAGGAATTGTCATTGATTGATTAGTGAGCTCTAATTGTTTTTTATTCCTTTTCCCTATATTAATGTTGGTGATACCAAGTTTTGATATGCATGAATACTATGGCATACAATGCAACAAAACCACTGGAACTGTTGTAGCTTGTTATCCTTAGACGAGTATTGATGACAATACATTTTAAAGATTTTTTTCCTTTTGTTTTGATAACTGTTTTTCTATAATGCTGAAACATACTTAAGCATGAAAACAAGAAATGTATTTGTGAGTCCAGTCTCATTCTGACATTTGCCTATGCTATGTTTGCATCTGCTCTCAGTGAGCAATAGCCTGACGTGCCTGTATCAAGTAATGCCTTATTTTGGCAATTAGCTAGTGTAATAGTAGCTTTGAAAAATGTCTTATGCTGTAACATAGTATTTTTTTTTCTTCAGTCTGGCTAAGTATTAATTAATTTTGTTCTTTTTTATACTAAGAAACTAGGTCATGTAAAACAATAGCAGAAAATGCAATTTTTGATCAAGCAGTTGAGCCAGCTGTCTTGCAACTCAGACTACAAAGGCAGAATAAAACTTTGTGATCTTTAAAATGGTATCATTTAAAATGGCAACGTTGATTTTCAGACCCCAACAATTATAGATGTGTCAGGTGTTAGGAAGCTAGTGTTTACAGTCTTTATTGAATTTTATAA
This sequence comes from Caprimulgus europaeus, assembly GCA_907165065.1. The sequence goes on along the minus strand of OU015540.1, from coordinate 13,958,991 downwards.
TCTAATGCAGGGTTATGATACATAAAAAAATTATAGTCAGTATCAATAAGATTGTCTCAAAATTAAATAGTAGGTGTTTGCATTTTTCATTTTCTTTGTATTTTTTATTAAAAGTAAAAGTAACTGGGAATAAAATAATTGAGAGGGAATAACTAACTGCTTGAAAATATGTAATGGGTAGAATCTCTTCCACTGTTCATATGTGGAACAGTGTTGCAATAATACGAGTATTTTCTTCACATGGTAACTGACAGATGTGTTCCTAGTACTGCCTCCAAATCATGCAAGTCTTACCTTATCTCAGTTTGCATTCACAGTGTTGATACTGGTATATCATGATCTCAGTAATCTGAAGAATGCACAGGACTGGTGAATGCAGGGGTTTTTTTCAGATTTCATTTGTTTTATTATCTATATGCTTGACTGTTCTATCTATCTGTCTATTGGTAATAATCGTATATTTTGTAGTAAAAAAATATTCCTTGTCTCTCTAGGTCGGTGCTTACGGTGTGTCCACACTTCTAAAGACTACAGTTAGTAATTCCTAAAGCTCTTAGAGAAGTGATTAGGGAGTCATGATTGCTCACAAATTGAGTCTTTTTTTCTGCTTGACACTGATCCTGTGATAGTCTCCCCACTTAATCCTCACTAGCAATTTGCCTATAGTTGCAGCTAACAGGAGGTGATTAGAGGGGAGTTGCCCACTGCCTTTTTACTTCTGTTGTAGTGGCATGTTAGGCAGGGGCTAGTGAATCAAAGCTGTTTTCCTATTAACTCAACACCTCTTAATGCATTAGAGCCACTTTTATCTAATAACAGTGTTCAGCTTCTAGCTCTATTTTAATGTTATTTGCTATTCCTGTTAAAACATCACAACGAGCATTTTAAAAATCACTGAACAAAAAACGAAAAGCAGAACACTCAAGTATGAAAGCAAAATAATGAAACTAACAAGTCTCATCTTTTATTAGCACTTGCATGTAGCCGCGATTAAAATTACAGAGAATTTTCTCCCTGCAGCAGTAGAGGCAAGCAGACTCCACTTTCTCAAGTTCCTTTAATTGCAATCCTGGTGACAGGTAACTGATTTAATACTTCTGTAGTGATAATGGATTACATTTACAAGTGAGAACAGTACCAGTGAAAAGGGTGATAATGAAGAGTTAACTTTTCCAAGTATTAGTTACAATGAAGGATATTATGAAGGACCTGAGTGAAAATTTCTGAATATTTACTACTTTTTATTTTGACCCAACTGTAAAACATGTCAAGGGTTACCTGTCATTTATTATTTTATTGGTATGGTACAGAATCTTTTCCTTGAAGCCTATGTTCCCTGGCTTTTAGAGGTTTTATTTTAAAAACTTATAATTGTTTTATGCTTTACTACTTTATTGACAGAGTTCTTAATTATTTTAACTAATCTTAAGAAAACTGTACTAATGGATTTAAAAAATCTCTGTAGTGACATACAGTCTGAGAAGTGTTCAGCAGCAAGATGGCTTGAGTTTGGTTTTTTTGAAGTCAGTGAGTAAATGTCCTTTTTTAAGATTCACAGCATGCATCAAATACAGTGCATATAGTAATATTTTAAACATATTTTCTTGGCTTTACAGAGTCAACCACTGGGCTACATGTTAAGAGTGTGTTTATATCATGGGGACTGTGACTAAGATTACCATCCAAGTTCAAATAGCTAGTTCAAGTGCAAAAATACAAAGGTGGCAGTTAACAAGAACATCTCTGGAACTGGTAGATTGGTTGAGATGCAAGGGACAAAAGAGTTGACATCTCTAGCTACTTCATGGTTTACCTAACCATCTCTGTTTATCATTTAAACTTCTGTATCTTCTCTCTATTCTTGAGGTTCATTTTGCTGATGAAAAAGGTATATTTCAGAAACACATCTGTGAATATATTTTAATTCATGTGCTTCAGAGTATGAGCAGAGTATATGAGCAAGTTATATTTTAACATGTGTTAACAATTTGAAGTAGACTGCTAAAATATAGGAAAACACATTAGTTAGGTGTTGGCTTGGACTCAGCCAGCTCATCCCACTGGGAGACACAGAAACCTCAAAAATGTCACCTGTAATCACAATTCCCTATTTAAATAGCTCATACAGGACAAGAACAAACAAAACTAGACAAAGTTTTCTGCTTTTAGATTGTTGAGAGATGATTCTATATGCAGTACACTCACACACACAGATAGCTAAATAAATGCATCTGTCTATCCTGAAATTGTAAAATGTGTCATAGTTTCTGAGTTTGTCACAGGTCTATCATGTATACATCTTCAAGCATGCATCTTCTCCAAAACCAATAAACATTATTTTGCTCTGTGTCAAAATGCTATTTTCAAGCTCAGGCTTTCTTTTTTTGAGAGAAGTACAAAGTATGGAAAAATCCTAGTGCCAGTGTTTGTGCCTCTGCATTTGACTAGCACGAGCAGGTAGCGCAGTAACGATAGCCTAAATCAGGTCACTTCCAAATCCCTGTTCCTTATTTTTCATTTCACATATTGCTGTTGTCCTGTCTGGAGCTGTCAGCTGTATAGAAAAAGCATCTGTGTTATAAGGTGTGCCAGTCCAAAAATTCTTATCTTGTGTGAAGTCCTTGGAAGTGTGCGGTTGGATCATTAGGGAATCCAAGATGTAACTGAATTCTGTTATGGAATCCATTTTGCAGGAGACGTTTTGATCAGGAACTCTGTTACATTTTGTCTTCAATTATACATTGTCTTTCTCATTTTTAATATGGCTGCAAAAATATATCCCATAAATTTGCATAAGGAAGCCAAGTAATAACACCTATCGTTTGTCATGTTTTCTTGGAAATGGAAGACAAATGAATAAACTGTTTTCTGTTGTATATTCATTTGTGTTTTTTTCTTTATGTGGCAAATACTAAACATTAAAAATGACATAAATTCTATTATATAGAAACTGCTGAGTTTCTGGTTTTATAAAGCCGTAAGCAAAAAAGCCTTTCAGAACTATTTCTGAATTGTTTTTCATGGTTTTTGAAGGTACTGGATGTAGAACCATCGAAAAATGTATGTAATCTCTTCACAAGACACATTGCTGTAAAGTACTGCCTGACAGGGCATCTGTCTTCCAGAGCTGTAGGACTGTTTAATATCCAGGATTTTAAAGTCTGTTTTGTTTATTAAACTAATAAGTGTGTCTTAGTTTTAAGGAGAAATACTGCCAATTCATTTTTGTAAGGACACTGATTAACAGTTTTTGGTACCTATTCTTTTCTTCTGTGCCATTTTCATAATGAAGGAGGCTCTCTTATTTTTCTGAAGTGCTGCTGACATAGCCGGAATTTTAAATTTCAACAGTTATGCAGGCAAAAATGATATTTAGTCATGTGAGCTATTAATTGTCATAGGACAAAGCATTATTTTTTATTTTTTAAGCTTAGATAAATCCATTAGCTTTATTAAAAGGTAGATTTCTGTATCGTACTAATAGACTTTGTAACTTTGTTAGTAAAACTTATTTTTTGTTTCTTCTTTTTTTTTGGAGGGCTTCAGGTAGTGGAGGGTTGTAACAGAAAAGCAGAAGAGTTTTTCATGGGTGATTGCAGCCCAGAAGTATACAGCGTCTGCATAGATACATGGAAGTGTACAAAATCACTGCCTTGAAGAACAGGATTATTAGTGATGTTAGTTAAGGTGAAAAAAACCAGTGTGAGATGGATTAAATCTATAGTGTGAGATGGATTCAGATTTCGTGATATTAACAACTTGCTGTAGTTTACCCAGGGATTAATTATAAATTTGGACATTGGAAGGTTTTATTCTATCATCCTCAAAGTCTCTCATGCCCTACCTAGTCTACTTTAATACAGCATTTCTCCTGGGGTGTGCTGTTGTATTATTCCATGTTTAGGTTGTGGCTGGAAGTGATTTCCAATTCTAAGTAAATGTTTAGGACACATTGTGAGTCTGTGTCAGGATAAAAACTGTGTGCACATAGTCTCCTCTCCCAGTGTCTCTGGAAGGAAAACCCAGGTGCAGCAAGTGGAAAGGGACAAGAACTGAAACATTTTTCAGAATGCACCTACCCTACAATGTGTCCAGAACCAAAGTGAATCATAGATGAAGCACAGCTCTATTTCTGGTTGCAGACACTCCAGGTTCCTGAGATGTATGGTATTGGCATGCAGTTCCTTGTGCATGTCTTCCAGTGAATCATCTGTTAGCACATTGATGTTCTGGTTCCTTCAAAGTGCAGTTCCTTGCTTCAGAGTGGCTGTTTAAATACCATTGTGATGTCCTGTGTGCCTAGTCTGTGATTTTAGGATAAAAATGTGAAAATTGGTAAGCAGGGAAAAAAGCCTGCTTTGGTAATTTCCACAGGAGAAAATTAAGTTTGGTCTCTAAGAGTAAAATTGGATTGTGTTGTACTTGAAGTATCATAAGTAATACAGACATGGAATATCAAACAGTGACCTTTAGTGTTACTTGTGCTTCTTTTTCCTTTAATGGTGAGGCTTTAGTGTATGTGATTTGACTTGGTTGTCAGGTATTTTTAGAGTCTCATTTCTGACAAAAGACTGAAAAATCGCAGTGGAATGAGCAGTTCTGTTTTTGAGGCCCAGACTGTACTTCAGCAAAGTCAGGTCTGTAATGTTCACACTACCACAACTGTGCGGGTGGGGAGGGAGGGCAGGCTTCAATGACTCCATAAATAATATGGCTATGAGTAACTAAGGCTGATATTTTTGACTGATATTGTGGCATTTTTATAATCACCTTCTAGAGAATTACCACTTTTTTTGAGCATATATTAAAAATTAGAGCAAACCAAAGCATTTCTAGCACCTTTTCTGTCTGTAGTCTACAGAGGCTGATCAGCAAAAGGCTGATTGAATCTTCTTCTTCTGTACCTCCCATTGCTCTCTTGGGTAGCAGGCTGCTTCTGTCGGAGAGTGGAAAAATATGGTTCCACATCTCACCCACCTTCCAGGAGAAATAAGATGACACTGCAAACGAGGAAGGAAGTCCTGCCCTTCCTTGTACCAGTGTGTTTGTGCAGCTGATCATTGAACCAAATCATGAAACTCATCTGGGTGAAGCTCCTCGATTTGCTGTGGGTTAATTTAAGCGAAGTCAGATTCCCAGTCTTGTTGGCCCATATTCACACACAGATTTGGGTCAGTACATGTGAGGGGACCCTGCAGAGGTCAGTGTGGGCCATTAGAGCTGCAAGACTGGCACCACCTTTTGGAAACAGTTTCTTCTTCTGAAAGCTTATCACTGAACTATCATATTATTAGAGAAAGGAAAGAAGACAAAGTATAACTAGTTTGGTAGTTTGGGGAATGTTTTTATGTTCCCTGTGACTACACAAAATATTTAAAAATGGATGCAGTGCTAGTATATATCCAAATCGGGACAGCTGAGAACTGCATTTGGAACCTCAAAGGTCCTGTATGGGACGTTCTAGGTCCTTTCTTACTTAAATGGCAAAGTTTATGTGTTTGAACAATGGCTGATGCTAGGTAAATGGAGTCTCAACCTTGAAGCTTTCTAATCTAGCTGATAGTGTACGAGTTATTTATAGGAGAATTGATTCAAGCATTGTTAAAATGTCTGAGGGCTTTTTGTTTGTTTGTTGTTTGTTTGGGGTTTTTTGTCCTCAATAGCACTAAATGTTTACCTTTTTTAAAATTTAAATAAGTTAGGATGCAGAATTTCGTTCATTACTCAGTTCTTTCTTCTTCCTGAAATTATCTATGATTTACTGTGAACTTTGGTATATGTAAAAATAAACCAAACCCCTATATAAGCAAGCAATATTGACAGTCTAAGGCAGAAGTTTTTCTGGTGACTGATTTACTTTAAAATATCATGCAGTTTTATGACAAGCTTTTAGAGTGTCAGAGATACTTTCCTTATTTGAATTCTATGATGTAGTTTAAAAACTGTAGAACATTTATGGGGGTTTTTTTTGTTGGGAATTAGTTCTTTAATGTAGAATTGTATCAACCCCATTACTGATATCTTAGAGCATATCTTTTATTCTTTGGTCAAACGTTCTTCCTCAAAAGTGACTGGTGTCAGATGTTTCATGGGCAAAGACCAGGGAGTAAGTAGATGACAGATCATGTGCCTTTTGCAGATATTTTATCTTAATCTTCTACAGATAGATGTTGATGTAAACTATTAAATGTAATATCTGTGTGATATCTGGAAGGTTTTTGCCTTCTGAAAAGTGTAACTGTTTATTAACTTCAGCCCCTATGCTCCTTTCAAATTTCTTTCTGTAAAAACATCTAAATGTTTGTATGACTTTTAGATTTTCATATATGTAAGAGCCACAGTTCACTAACAGGAAGCTTTTCCTGTCTGACTGTCCATTTTTACCTCTTCCCTGACAGCTGGACACCTAACATGTTTGCTCTTCCGTGTTGAAGAAGGAGGGAGAAATACATATTTACAGCTTAGAACTTTACTTCTTTAAAAAGTCCCAAACACAGTGTATTGTTAAGGAGGAATTACTTTATGAAGAACCAGTCTAAGAAGAGTTTGTACAATCAGCGTGGCTATGCTAATAATTTTGTTCACAGAGCCATCAAGATCTCCATTTCCTGACAGCGATGAGTCTATTTCTTTACAACAATGGAAAACATGAGATTGCATTGGGATATCAAAGTGGGAGGTGATTGCATCTGAAAATGCTTGCTGTCTTGTCTTTAATACCTTGAAAAAGTTGGTTGGTTTCAGTGGTTCTAACATATATATGCTTCTTTATATAGAATAGGAAAAGGTAAGCATTTCTGGTTTTCTCCCTCGTGCATCATTTTTGTTGGTTTCCTGAAGAACTTTTATGGTTAGTGTTTAGGTTGTGGGAAATTTTAGAGATCTGTCAGTGTGAAAGTTAGGGTGAAAGGTTATTCTTCAGCCTTGTCCTTTGAAGGCTACCTGAAGATATCAGGACTTTGGTGGTATAATTTGGACATTCAACTATAAGACTGATAGAGTTTTTGCTTCTGTGATCAGCTGAACAGCAGTCTCTTGAATAGGCAGGGTAACAGCCACATGAGAAATGTGTTGATCTAAACCAAAATCTGTTAGATTTGCAAACAGAGCCAACATAGCCTTTGGAGAACTCGTGTAACATGTGTCCAGTGAATAATACTTCTAGTAAACGAGTAGTTGTGTGTGTAAGTTTCTGTTCCTGAATGTTTTTACACTAGTCCTCCATGGCAAACAATGTCATATGCTTTATACATGTTACAAATGGACAATACAGTGAGGATGTGCAGTTCAGAAAAAAAATGCTTGTATTGGATCTATGCAGTGTGTTAGGAAGAGACTCTTGGCTTCTGAGAGCCATCATAATCTCAAAATTTAAAAAAAAAAAAAAATCCATCTAAAGTATTCCTGATGCACTACCTGGCTGACACTCAGTCTAGAAGAGGGATGATCTCAGGGGATTGCAGGAAGCACCCACAGGAGATTGTATGCCTCAGTAGCGAGTGTATCTGACGCTCAATATAACTTATTCCATTACTATGACAGGATATACCATAGCTTGTATAAAAAATATTTGCACCAGCAGCTGTCTTAGTGTTCTAAAAAAATATAAAACCAGTATCTACTTCAGAAACCTAATGACAGCCTTCTGTTCCTGGCTGCTTCACTACGTTGTTTTCATCAGGATTTTTTATAACACTGCAGAAGTCAAGATAAAACCAGCAAGGGGTTACTAAATGCACAGAACACATGCTCATCTCAGGATGTCTGTAAGTTAAACAGTGTAGGAAGCTATAAAGTTTTGGGGTTTTGGGGTTTTTTTTTTTTTTGGAAGAATATCATACAGTTTTGCTTTCTTTCCAGATTCTTCATCAGTTTTGCACTCAAAATCTAGCTATGGACAAGTCTATTTTTAATAGAATTATTAATAGTGCAGGTTTAATTTTTACAAAAAGAAGTAAAATTAAAATAAACTATTACAGAACAAGTCTACATAATAATAAAGCAATTAAAATTGTTGCCAAAGTAATTTGTGCCTTCCATTTTAGCAAATGGGGACACACAAACTTTTTTGGTGACACCTAACATTATTGTGTCAGCAAATCTAGACTTTCCAGAGAAATGAAAGGAGCTTGTAGATATTGTCATCACAAAAGTATGCACAATTAGGTGATAATGCTTCTTGTAAAGTCATAGAGATGTTAGAGGTCATGTTTTAAATACCTTAAGGGAGTCTGTTCTGGCTGGTATCCTCTTATATGCAAAATACATTACATTCTGTAGAGGCTTAGTTTGACCAATCACAGTATTGAAAGTGATGTACAGATTTTTGTAAGCATACATAGCCAACGTAGAAACTTAAGAGTCGCCTTTTCCTTCTGTTTTGACTTCCAAGGCATCTTTTCCATATGTAAAAAAAAAAAAAAACAAACCATACCAGCTTTTAGTGCTTTAATCTCCTATTTGTTTTTCTTAAGATATTATTGTTGATTCTACACAGCGATAGGATGGTAGCAATGTTTAGAGTTGTCTGTTACGGAGTCATAGCAGAAATAACATCACGTGCCTTATTTATGTTTAATCATCACTACTTTTTCTGATATCAGCTTTGACAGTAAATGAAAAGGTCTTTTCTGTTCAAGGGAAGCATTATTTAGTAGTGCATTGAAATTGGAATGGACACATGGTACATGTTCTGTGAATCCTCTGACTTCATTTCTGTAGTCCACAGCATTCAAGTAACACTTGAATTTCCATTGAACAGCAAGAAAAGTCTCTGAGTTGCTGCAAAGCAAAACTGTATTATCTCAGCTGTCTGTTCATTATGGGAAATGATGGCATGGTGAGTAAATACTAAAAGTAACAAATAGGCTGATATGTTAAAGGATATGTTTGTGTATGCTTGAGTTTTCCAAGTTTATGGGCTTGGAAAGCACCTTACCATAAACTATCCAGAAGTTTAATTATCTTACACTGTTAGGTTAAATTACCAAACAGCTTCTTCAAAGATACTGTTCTGTGTTTGAATAAATATAATATGCAAAAAAATGTGAAAATTGCTCCTAGTATGATACCCAAGTGGGATACAGTGGCTTTGTGGTGTCATATTTTGAGAAATTATTTAAAGACACACAAAAGGACACTGTCACTCTGTTATTAATGTTAAAAATTGTTGATGCTCTTTGCAGTGTGTTTTTCTAATTAGAGGAAAGCTGTAGAGTACCATTTCCATAATCGACATGGGAACAGAAACTCAGCAAAATTTCATGTATTTGCAGTGAAACTGCTCCTCAGTAACATAAAAATGGCTTTTATAACATAAAGGCTGTAATTAGAATAAGTCAAATCAGTTGGAAACGATTAAAGCCAGAGCAGGCTAAGCTGCCTTCTAAATATTTGTCTGGAGATTAGCCCTACTCTTACAGCCCCTGAGAAGCATCTTTGATTTACTTATAATGCTTGACATGGCAAAGATAATCCTGCAGAAGGCAAATGAACACAAATTTAGATGTGCTGTTAGGCTCTCTTTGTTGATTTGACAGGAGGCAGCATATTGGAAGTGATGTTGGAGAAATGAGTATAAGGGTCACATTAGACAAATTGCTTAAACCCCCCTGATCATCAATTTAAATTCTTTTAAAAATGTACTCATTCTTTGAAGCTTTTAGGATGCACTTTAGAAGTCCATGTGGAATAATTTTCTGCATGTCTATGCGACAGTTGATGTGAGTCTCATTGTATTTAAAATTATAGTCCTGAGATGGAACTTTCTGCTTGTTGCTTGCCTGACATCAGCTATTAAAATACAAGTAAAGCTTGGCAGGTATAAATTTGAAGAAGAAAAGAGATTATGTAAGATGATCAGAGTTGTTAATATTAATCAGCTAGTTGTGGAAAGATGATGATTTATTCCGTAGAAGAGGTCTGTTGTAAGAACAAACAAACAAGGCGTTGGGTAACCAGTTGCTTACGGATTCCCCTTTATTGGACATTTGGTAGCTGGAAAGGAAGAGAGATAAGGAACTAATGCAGTTGATAGATTGTAAACATGGACTGGCCATTGCATTAGCTTGTAGATTTAATGGCATCAGCAGAAAGTATCTATTATGAAAGCCAGCCTGTGTTTTAGGATGATGAACCTCTGCATTATTGTTAACCCTTGACTGCACATCGTATGATAGTAGAGAATGGTGAAAAATTGTTAACTATGTAAAGCTGGATGATTTGAAATGAGTTTGAAACATTATTCAGCTTCTTGGTGTAGATCAAATCTGCACTTCTCATAGTTTTCCTCTCATTTATAATCTCTACAATATCCTAAACTTTTTGTTTAGCTGGTAAAAATATAATCAGTCTAATGTATTCTCTTACTGAATTTTAAACAAGACCATTAAAACTCCTTTAACGTGCTAAAGTAAGCTTCAGAGAGGGTTTCCATTTCATCTTTATTGAACTGAGGCTATAGCACTCTTTCCCTTCGCACCACAGTGAGAGGCTGTCAATAATTCAATAGCCACAGCCTTGATGGGCCAAGGCCTAACTTAGACTTTAAACAGAGCCAAGCAGCTTGTCAAAGTGTGATGTGCTGTCAATGCCTGACTGATCTATACTGCATGAATTCTCCCTCAGCTCTTGATGTATCCCTGGGAATAAAAAGAAAGCAATTTTAGAAGTAGACCTAGTGTGAAGCACCTGTTTGTTTAGAATTTTTAAGAAGGGAAAGGTGTGTTAGTAATGAAGCTCAATGAAGTCATTGCATTTTTGCTTCGAGGACCCACACTACATTTCTAATAGCATCAGTGTGTTTCCAACATCTTCAGGAAAATAAGTAATGATATTTGTAAATGTTAGTGCCTTAGAGCAGGTTCACTTGGAGTAATACTTAATACTAATGACAAGTGACTTTGCTTAATCCAAATTACCTATTTATATCTTTCAGTTTTATTGATATAACACTTTTAACACTCAGTATCACAGTAATGAAACTTCTTCCTAGCCATTTGTTTTCAGTTTTTTCCCCACGCAGTAACTGATGTACATGATGCATTCATATCCTTTCTAAATGCTCTGTGTTGCATTTGCTCATATTTCATCATTTTCTTGCAAGCTGAAAAATTGTTTTTTAAGAAAATAGTTTATAAAAAAGTGAGCTATATGGTAACTAGTTGTATGCTAGTTTTCTTATACTTTGTATGTAAATGTAAAAGCAGAATTATATCTATGGTGCCTTTGAAAAGGTATGAGAAAGCTTAAATAAGACTTCACAATATTTGTCTAAAACCCCAAAAAGCTAGTATTATTAAATGTGTACTTAATTATATTTTAAAGCATTTGAATTTCAGTCCTTGTGTTTCTAAGCTTCTCTTATGATAAGATTTAATGGGATTTAAAAGAGAAAAGTAACATTGCTATTCTCACTTTAAATGCATTTGTTTTGTCATTGTTTTCTTTGCAATTCCCTGTTTTTTGAAGTTTTGGTATCTGCAGAAAGTTTCTTGAGACATGTAGGTTCTCAGCCTTCAGGTAGTTTTTTAATAGAGGCACAAGAGAAAAATAAATGAGGCCCTTTTAATGTTTTAGAAATGCAGAAACCTTGTGCTAGTGGATTTGATAAAGTCAGGGGGTTTTTTAAAGCTTGCTATATGTTTTAATTTTAAATAGCTTACTCCCTATGTTCTCGTTTTTCAGAAATTTTGAATTTCAATATTTGGTCTGCGTTGATGATATTGTGGCTTTCATCCTTTGTACAGGGAAGCGGGGGAAGCATAATGTAACACATAGTTGATAATGTTTCTCAACTAAGACTTGATTTTAGTGGTATGGGTTCCTCATACTCCAGAATGTAAAGTAATTGAGGCCCCACTGAAGACTGTTGAATGGAGAGACAGACAGATTTCCACTAAAAACAAATCATCAACAAAGGTGCTGGTTTTTCCTGATTGCTGAGTTGTTCCTTGAAGGTACTACTTCATTTTAGTGCAAGGTAAGACTGATCTGCTTAACCTGCAGCTGAGAGTTGTGTGTGGGACCGTTGATCTCTGCTGGAGTTCACGGTGATGCTGGAGTAAGTAGCACTATACACTATATATTGAGAAATTAGACAACGATTTTTGCATGAAACAAACTTCATATCCTGTCACTTTACCTGTGTGCTTCAGGTGCTGTATGCTCATTGCACTTGACAGTATGGTAGAGTAATTATATTGGTGCAACATTTTTCACAGCAATAATATTTTTGTTAGAAAAATTGTGCATGACAGACTTCAAAGGCTTTGACAGTGTCACAAGTGATTACTAAAGCTCATGTTTTGGCTAATGATCTTCCAAATAATTATTTCTTCCAGATTAAGCAAGTGCAAGTACTTTTGACTCTCTGAGTCCATACTTGTGCAGAAGGAAAAAGCAAAATAATCAGGTTTTGAGTCTTGACTTTGAAAAATGCTGTAGGCCTTGATGCTGTGTTGCCTCGAGTGGTGGGCCAAAGACTGTGAATGAGATTGTTCCATACCACCATAAGATGAGCAGAGAATGAATAGGAATGTATCCTGTATGTAGTGCTGTCTGTGGAGTGCAAGCAAGGTGAAAACATATGATTGAATATTAACATGCTTGCAAAAATATAAATTTAAAGTCTCTCCTCTGAGACTAGAGTGAGATGAGGGGCTTCTTCACTCTGACAGTTGTCTACATTCTTAACTGCTTAACTATGCAAGTACAATTTGACTGATTTTCAACAGATGATCTGTAGAAGGATTAGAACATGCTTCTTGTTCAGACCATTCTTTGGTAGCACAAAGTCAGTAAGATGCTCCTCAGATGTATAATACATTATCTGGGCATACATCTTCATCTGAATAGTTGTGCTGTGCATGTGACAGTAACACTTGTTAGAATTAAGCATTTCTAAGACCAGGTTTAGCAACTGACTTTTGAGATTGTGTCCCTGTGAGGCTTTCCTCCTCTCCTGTATACAAATTCCCAAGAGATCTCACTAGGTTTTGTCATCACAGGTCTAGGGGTGGAAATCCACTCTTTGTGGACTCTTTGTTGTGTGGCAGAAGGAAGGAAGCTTTTGCAATCACCCCGGGATGTTTTGATCGCCAGCTTTTAGAACTGTGGTTTAACCATGATTTTCAATTTCTGTTGTCTGAATGAAGGCATTTGAATTTGGGCTACTTATTAATATGCCTAACTTTAGACATCTAATTTAGAAGGTATTAGCAAGGTTTCCCAGCTAATGCTCATGGCAAAAGTAAGGAGTGTTTCACTTAGGGACTTTAGCAAATGACAGAAAAGATAAACAACATGTAACAAAATACTACTTTATTTAATCAATATTTATTATGACACAGTCTCTAAGGAGAACAGAAATCCTTGCTGTTTTTTTCTTCCCTGCTCCTCCTCCCCCCTCCCCCCCCCCTTTTTTTTTTACATTCATTCTTGGGTATTTTAAGTATCTCAGGTCCTAAAAATACCAAGTGAAATACCAAATCCACTCCTACATGAGTGAGTTCTCAGGCATGTGTATCTACTAGCCTTAATTCTGCACATCTTGATTTCTCTTTGGATTTTAGCATGTGTTTGATAGTTGTTACCCATAGGTACCTTTTGTTAATGGAATCAGAAGGGACTACACTAGGTTTTCTGGTACTACCTTTCAGTAAAGAGCCACCTAAGCCTTACAAATGAACAGAGCTATGTTAGCTTTGGTGTACAGAAGGAACTGCATTTGTGGAACCCTGAGTGTAGCGTAAGTTTGGAAACAGCCTTGGTTATTGTACAAAATCGTTAGAGGCTCTGTATCTGGGAAACACAAGAAGCTTGAATGGCTAGGTGAAAGTGAATAAAAATGAGGAGATTCGCAAACTGCTTTTGCTCCGGGGCTGGTTTTAATGAGCTTGTCCCTAATGAGTTGTCCCTGCAACTAGCTTCAGGCCTAAACAGATGAGGCAGGGGTTCTGCTAAATTTTTGATGGGATTTGCACTGGTTTTATGAGAAAGCAAGCAGTAGAGAGTGCAAAGTTGTGTCATGAATCTTTTACGAGACTGGATTGTTGTCCGTCTTGTCAATAGGCATTGTAAGACCTGATTGCTGATAGAAGACATGCCACATGCTGCTTGTACTGACAGACTTGAATAAATAAGGTAGCACATATGTCAAGGAAAGATTTGGTTTGTCAGGAGCAGGGACTCGATGACCAGTATATGATCCTTCCTAAAAATTACTATCATCATACCTTATTGAACTGATTACTGAATGGTGGTGTTTGCAACCAGGAGTAGTCATTTACAGAAACAGGCTGTGTTTGGACACGGGCAGTGAGCCGTACCATGGACCGTTTTGTATTTGTTCTGATGCAAAAACAGGTTAAAAAATTCATAATATTATGCTTTCATGTTCTAAGGCTTGTGTTGGTAGTTTAATTTTGGTTTTAATTATATTGAATTATATTTGTGTTTTATTAGCAGTTTGTTAGCTTCAGAAGTAAAATAGAATTTTTAGTGAGATCCTCTTAATTTGAGACATTTTTTCTGATGTTTCCAACATGTCTTTTGTTAACATGAAGAACTACCAACATAAGTATTTCTCAAGTTTGACTTATCCAACAAAGTTTTCCTAATGGCTTAGGTGGTTACAGAAAATGGATGTTAGCAGCCTTTATTGCATGCACAGGAATGTTCTTTTCCTGGTCCATACGTACAGATGCGCTGCACCCACGAGGACCCTGTAGCAGTTGTAAATAGGCCTTACTTTCCTGAGCTGCTTCTGTAGCGTTGCACACCAGCCTTTGGCAGGCAGACTACAGTGTGAAGGTTTGTCTTAGATGAAAACCTAGTCGTTTACAAGGTTTTTTTCCACTGTAGAAGTGTTATTTGGAAAGTGTAGGGAAAACATAACTTCTTTAAAAATTGGCATTTTTTAGATCAGTTGACTTCTTAAGATGTTCCTCAAGGGTAGTTTGAATCCTTGTCTTTTGTTTTCTTTAAAATAGAAGTACAGGCCCGTAGTGGAAGGACTATAAGTACATAGGCTTGGGTTTTAAAAGGCTAAATTAAGAAGTACTTTTGGGGAATAAAAAAAAATAATTAAATTAGTTTAGCAACTGTTTAACAGTTGCATTACAAATTTCTCATTTTGTTTTATATAAATGTAAATAGCAGATGATGAAAAACATTCATCAGTGAATTCAAAGATTATCATGTTCATATATATTAATCTGTGTCTCCATGGTATTTAATTAATTGAAATGTGAAGTCATAATAAGTGAGATCAAGACTTATTATGTCACGTTCCTCTTCTCTCAGGTCTTTATTTCTTAAAACATAATGTTTTTCCTATGCTGTGTTTTAATTTAATTCTTTATTTTTTTTTCTGCTGCTGCTTCTTATTTCTCCTATGCCTGTGTCCTAATCTAACTCTCGCTTATTTCTTTTTCTAATATTTGATCTTTATAAGAAGAATCCAAAGTTAGGTTTTCTGCTGGTCAGGGCATTTCTGAAGACCAAAATAATAAGCTTCTGTTGCTGATTTTGATTAATGTAATTTTCTCAGTGTTTTCGAGTACTGCTATTAGTCCAAAAAGTAAAAATTATAAGCACAGGGGAGGTGTTCAGTGCACTGTCTAGGGGAACACAGTGTCAGCTGCTCTGAAGGACATAGATTCTAACTGTACTTCAAGGGAAAAAAAATTCTTCATTTGTGTTGGACCAACTTTTGGAGTGTGCGATTGAAGAAGGGAAGCAGAGTTGGTTGTCTGTTCATTCTAGTTGCATTCTTGCTTCCTTTCACACTCACAGGTGCATATTCGGAATGTGGTAGGTTCCCATTGCTTTCAGTAGTGCGTGCATTAGGGTGTTTGACAGACAAGTTTCTGTTCCCTTACTGGAGTAGATGGTTCCTGAGTATTTTTGTTTTTCCTGAGAGATCTGTGGGTCACTTTTGGGCAGATGTGTATCAGTTTTTCATTCCAGAATCTGCAGTTTCAGCAGGGAGAATGTATGTGAAGCTTTTGGCACTGGTGAAGTGTACCCTGTTATTTTCAGTATCGCAGAGATACCCTCTTATCTTCCTTAACAGTTTTCATAAAGCCAAATTTAGATACCTAAATAAATAGCCACATTTTCAGAAGATTTGGTGGTTATCAAGGCTTCTAGTCCTTTTAAAAAACGTTTACTTTTCCAGTGCCTAAACAGAAACTAGAAACTAAGCTGTTTTTTGAAACCTGGCCTTTATTTTGAGACTGAATGAATGAATATGGGTTTGCTTATTCCCAGCTGATACAGAAATGAGGTTTACAATATTTTAATAATGTATTTCTTATCTTTATTTCATATATTTTGTCCCTCAGTTTTAGTATCTTTTAAATACTGAATGCGTAGATGGTTTTTAATTAATTAATTAAATGAATACGTATATGCATACACACACGTGTGTGCACTAGGCTGTGTTCTAGCTTGTGTTAAATTTAAAGCCGTATAACTTTAGAGAAGTCATAAAAGATTTATTTCACATGTAAGTATCTCTATGCTTTAAGTATACAGAAGTTTTCCTTTTGTACACAAAATGGCTCATGACAAACTCTTGGACTGACAGCATAGTCATTTGCCTACAAGAAAGCGGAGGAGGGACTTTTTGTAAGGGCAGTTAGTGACAGAACAAGGGGAAATGGTTTAAACTGAAAGAGGGGAGGTTTAGATTAGATATTGGAAAGAAATTCTTCACTGTGGGGGTGGTCAGACACTGGCCCAGGTTGCCCAAGGAGGTTGTGGATACCCCCTCCCTGGAAATGTTGAAGGCCAGGTTGGATGAGGCTTTGAGCAGCCTGGTCTAGTGGAAGGTGTCCCTGCTGATGGCAGGGGAGTTGGAACTGGATGAGCTTTAGGGTCCCTTCCAACCCAAACCATTCTGTGATTGCCTGTCGTGTAGGTTGGCCCAGAGTTAGTTTTTCTCCTTCTCCAAAACAGCTTAGTTCAGTGTTCTCACAGGACCTCTTCAGTTAATCCCATTACGTTACACTCAGGTGCTGCTGTGTCTACTGTGAGAAATGCACAGAGAAAGTGGAAATTTATATGTATTTTAAATATCTGAGGGTATGGATAGTGGTCATTGTCACCTGATAGTGTCAGTGAAGCAAGAACATAGCTATATTTGAGTAAAGGATTTGAGTTTCTCTTGGTGATTGCTGTTTCCAGCGTTATTTCTTGGAAAGCGTCAGTTTTATGAGCCATCAGGAGGTATTCAAATAACCCAGTTATTTGAATAATAGTAAAAATGGGTGTTGCGATACTGATTATGAAATTAGGTTTATTAACTTTTTTGGCTAATTTTCTTTAGAACAGACTCACTGAACAGTACACTGCAAGCATACTATGTACTCATCACAGCCATACACAGGCTGTACCAACTACTTCTCTGTTTCAGCTGAGACCACTGGCCAGACCTCCTCCTCACCTCCCAATTCCCTAATCTAATCTAACTCTGTGGGGTTTATGGGGGTTCATTTAAGCAGCAGAAGCTGTGCTATAATTGTTACATGTGCCAGCAGCAATTTGTACCATCTGGGTATGAAAAAAAGAGGCTAGTACTACCATGGAGAAAGATCTTTATTCTATTACTAAGCCAATATAATTCAAGAGCGGCTGCAGAGCAATTGGAAACTGAGAAATGGGCAGCTATGTAGTTATAGTGAAATGTCAAAGTATAATGAAACAAGGGAAATGTACTGCTTCATGGTATGAGCCAAGTTACAAGCAGGTGGCAGCAGTAAATATGTATATAAATAACAATATGGATGAAATGTCAAGGTTTCCAGCTGGCTTTGTAAAGGCATTTCAGGAAGATTATACTTAGGGTAACAATGTAGTTTGACAATTTAATACAAATGTGTGCCACTTCAAAATGCATATATTTACATTAAGGTCTTAGGTATCGTCAGATTTTATCACACTTAAAATTTAGCTTCTGTCCCTACCTTTAGTCCAAACAGCCTAATAAGTTGTGAAACCTCAAACCATACTGTATATTTTATGGGAGACTTGCTTTCATCTGACACCTTGTTATGCCACATAATGAAACCCGCAGTGTTTCTGCCTGTATATTTTTGAAAATGAATATAGACTAAGACAACTTGTATCTAATGTTACAGAACTGTGTGTCGAGACCTGTTTCCATGCCAAACCTGTAAATTTACATATGATGAAAAAAGCACTCAGGGTCTTTGGCTACAACAGAAGATCATACAGACAAACTGGAGAGCAAAAAAATTTCAGTACACTCTAGGACATTTCAGTCTCAAACCTAAAGTTCTAGCTTCCACTATCAACTCAATGATATTATTAGCTTTGAAGAAAGAAGTTCTTTATGATCAACATTATAAAAGTTTCACAATAGAGAGCATCAAAGAAAAAGAAGAAAAAGCATTTTAAAATAGATTTTTTTGTATTTAACATGTGGCAGTTCGTATCACCTTCTCTGAAAGAGTTCTGACCGAGTCAGATGCAGGAGCAGAAAGAACTCTGACATGTTTCAAAAACTTTCAATTCAAGTATTCATAATTAAGTTACAAGCAGCCAGGAAGTCACAAATTCAGTAGAAGAGTAGATAATAATGAAAATGACCTCTTAACAAAGCCTGTAAAGCCGAATGCATCAACAGTTGTTAAACAAAGCTTGCGTTTTATTTGCTGAGGAGATCCTTTAGAGAGCAGCACTAGTGTTGCCTTGGGCTCCATGGTGTGTCCTGGAGATAAAGAAACTTACTACATTTACATCCCAGCATTAAGCATGAGATAAACACAAGTTAAACTGCTTTCAACATAGTGATGTGACTTATGCCAAGAACTAGGATGTTGTGCTCCTACTCTAATACTTTTATCAGTCTAGATACTTTTGAAAGTCAAGTAGTAAAATTTTGAAGTCCTTGCAACTAGAGATGACTAATCTACTAACAGTAATTAATTACTAACAGTAATTAATACAGTAGGTGCTGATGCATTACAGAGTGGGATTGTCAAAATCAACTTGAAACCAGTTACCGAGTTTTTCTAACTAAAGCAAATCACCTTATAATGCATAGTCACTTAAGCACATATGTTACATTGATGTATCACTAGTTTTATGGACCTGGATTAATTCCAGAGTAAACAGTGAGCACTCTGCTGAAAAGCTGTAAACATAGATACAGGTCATTCATCTAGAAATCCCCAAGCATGATTTGCCAACAGGCTAAGTGCCTCAAGTATTTTATCCTTTTTGATGTAGTAAGATGCCATTGTTCTCCATGCTGTAATACTGAGGATGATTGGGGGTAGAAGTAGTAAAGTTTTTTTCTTTCATTACTTAAGGTTAAATTTACTTCCCTCTAATATTGAAGTACTGTCCTAAAGTTGTGCTACAAATTTACAAAGTATTGTGAATTTGCTAACAGTGAAATATACAGTTTTCCAAAATGAAAGCCATCCAATGTACAGGTACCCAACAAGGTGTATTTATATCTTCTAAAATTAACTACCATACTTAACAGCTCCTTTTCAAAATCAGATCTGAGTCCATGGATCAGAAGGGTCACAAGGTCGAAAGCCATTAATTCATTTTGAATTGTATTTATCTGATTTTTGAGTCTTTCTAGCCATCTCAAGGGTTTTTTTTAATTGAACCTTTCATATTAGTTGCTTTTGTTTCATCTTATGGCCTTTGCTTTGACAGACAAAATGATGGGGGTTGTGAAGATTTTACATGCTGCTTTCAGTTAGCAATACCTTGCTCTTTTGGTCACGGTATTAAGACAGTTCTGAAGAGATTAAATTTTTGTTCAGAAATTCACATATACTGGTAACAGGCTCAAAATGCAAAATTTTAGTGGTTTTTTTTTTATTTATTTAATACATGCTAATACTGAAAATATATCCTGAGAGGTAGAAATGGCTGCATCTTAATGCTATCAGCTCTTTATTTAATTGTGATAGGTAAGCCTTTTTGTTTTCCTCCTTTTCCAGAGTGTTCAGAGAGTTCATAAAACATTAGTGAGGTTTTAATCCTTTTAGTCTAAACAACAGCAATTTCATTTGCCACTGGTACCTATGAAATAGAAAAGCGAGGAAGTTATTCAGGCCCCAAAATGATGGCAAAGAACACGTGTGCAGTAAATGGTGTCAGCAGCTCAGTGCTATTCCATGGAGAATGTAAAAGTACAGGAAAAAGTTTTACACTGTCTGATAGTAAAGATGTGTAAAAATCTAGTTTTAGCCTACCAGATATGAGAGATGAAAGAACAATCAATCACTACTGAGAACAAAAGGCAAATCCAGTTGAATTAAACTGCATTCAACAATGCAAATTTAAAAGTCTAAACTTTTACTTGTTGAAATAAATTCTGGATCGTCATAGAAAATGTAGAGGTGGCCAAGTGGGAAAGAGAATAATTCTTACTAGGTCAGATGCCTTCTATAGAGCTAGGGTGAGGAAGAGCTTGGAAATTCTACAAATGAATATGCCACAATTAGATTTCATTTCCAGATGGCATCCTTAAGATGAAAAGGAGTTGGTGTAGGAGAAGGCTAGCTCCAGTTCATTGGGTGCCATATGGGAATTATTCTGCCTTGGGTAAATGCAGAGTAGAAATTGTGAACTCAGCCTAGCAAAAATGAGGAATAAGTACTTTAGGTTTAACTATAATGTCAGTTTCATCTATTGTTAAAATAAGTGGGATAAATTTATAATGCACCTTCCCATCACTTCTTAACTTGGATCTAACATCAAAATCTAAATGTAACAGTACTGGATCAAGGCCTAAGAAGAAGAAAAGCATGAGGCCTCTGTAGTGATCAGTGTGGGTGTTTTAGGCTGGGGATGGGTGCAGACTGGAACCATTGCACCCAAGCAATGGAAAAATTCAGAAATCTTCAATTTAGCGTCTGATTTTGGAATCTGAATCTTCTTAATGTTAGATAGAATAATCCTCAGGGATCTAAAGACAGTAAGTTTTAGGAAAATTTGACTCATTATCCAGATGTCTGTTACATTACTTGTAATAGCTGTAGATCATGAAATATTAAGGGAATTTTGTTTTTTAAGAATTAATTTACTTTTAAGATGATGTAACTTTTATATCAGTGATCATTATTTTTAATTTTCTCAAATCTTGTTCAGGGAGAGGTTTTTTGTCTTGCACTCTGAGGAGGAAGAGTTAATTTATCTTTCCTAGAGTTTTATCCCAGACCTGCAAAACCTACAATTCTTCTCATCAACTGGAAATTAATTGAATTGCAATAAATAGGCAGATATTAGTCCCATTCTTAATGGACATAAATTAATCAGTTGGGAGTGTCATTATTTTCTACAACCTGCAAAAGATGTGGATGATTCTGATACGATCTCTGCTCTTCAGGTGCTCAAATTGAGCTTTGTAGGTTGCTGTGTATCATTCCTATCTATAATTTACATGAGTAGCTAATATACTGGGACAAATACAGAAACGACGATTGGGCACTTCTGCTTTTGCCTTGGCAGATATGGTATTTAGAGTATAAATAATAGATAAATAGCATGGTTATATTTAGCTGGTATAAACAGTACTTGCTACTTAATACTGCAAATTTTGTAGTACATTAGAACCCACTTCTGACAGCTTTCAAAGTTACCAACTGAATTTAGCTGCTAATAGAAAATAACTGGAGTGGAGATTTGCGGGTGTCATGGGTTTTTATCTGTTTATATGATATTTTTATAACTAAGTACTAAATAAGACACCAACACTTGGAATTCAGTTTAAATGAATGCAACGTACAGATCAAAAGAGAAAATGCTCTCCTTAAAGGACAGGTCATTGCTTTTTCCTAGGAAGTGATCAAAGCTTGCCTCATTGAAACAGTGGTTAAACACTGCTGCAGCATGCCGATGCTTAGGTTTCTTTTCTTTTCCATGTCATTTTGCTGTACCCCCTACAAGGACAGTGAAGGTAGACAGCTGAAGGACCTCCTAGAAGAAAGGACAGCATGTGTGGCAGAATTCCCCATGAGGTTCTATCACTTTTGGTTTAAACATTTACTATTCATGTTGAGTCTCTTTTATGTTAGTTCTATGCTGATTATACCTAGAGGCCATTAAATGTTATCAGATACTTTATATTTGCAATTTTGAATGCAATACATGGTATGAAGTTCTTTTAAAGGGGTGTGTTTGACATGGAACATGAACATGTTAAAGTGAATGTACTTCTGTAAACTCACAGAGGTTGAAGGCGTCTTTTTTTGCTCTTTTAGCTCTCAACTGCTGGATGTAACTTATGGTTCTGAGGTAGGGAAGAGGAGGTAGATTTTAAAATATCCATTCCTGTGACTTTTGCTGTTTTGAATTATAAAAACACAAAAGTTCATACAGATGATCATGTTTTTTCAGGCAGTCCAAAATATGATTTTAAGGAGTGTGCTTGGAGATCTACATTTGCTGCTTTATTTTATTATACTCCCCATAACTAATTAAGTTGACATACTGGAGATGGGAAGCTAAAATAGAAAGGAGTACTGAACACAGTCTGATCTTAACCTGTTCATGTTTCAGATAAAATTTCTTCTGTGGAGAGAGAGAACAGTGTGTTTGCAGTATATGTGAAAATAGAAAAACTAAATTAGCAGAAGTTTAGTCTCCAAAGCACTTTAGAAGCTGTAATCCTGACAACATACATGATAGAGATGTAGGTAACCACTATAATCTCTGTTTCTTCAAGGAGAAGACAAGGGTATTCTCTAGGCAGTGCAGTGGATCAGTGCCAGAAACAGTCTGAAAAGTCTGGAGTCTTTCACTTGTTCCATGCCTGTATCGCCACGACCAACCTTCCTCTGAAGAGAAGGAAAGGAAAGAATATGCAGATACTCAGATCATATATTATTTTCAAATTGTTCTACAGCGGAAACACTAAATAAAAATGGTCTGAGAGTAACTTTTGTTATGTGGGTAGCGTACACCATTAGACAACATGATCATTGGGATGAGGATTGCCTAGTATACTAACTAGGATACTATTTAGGATTTCAGAACCGGTAAAGCAGGTCCTAAGGGGAAAAAAACCTTGGGAAGCAGAAAATTGCATTCCACAGGTTAAGTAGTTTTACAGTATTTTTCAATAACTTCTGAAATCCTGTTGCTTAATATTGAAAGTACTTCTGGGATTGAACTTTCTGAAGTATAAGTGTTACTTCTGTGTTATGGTCAAATGTCTGGACCAAGAGAGAATTTTGGTTAATGACATTTACGCTTTCATTTGTGCCCTTGAAGAGCTGTGTGGCCTCGGACACATTGTGAAACATCTCCATGCTGCATTTCCCATCTTTGAAATGCATCTATTGTAATTAAGAATTCTCAGCAGATTTAGCACATACTCAAAATCTGAGTGATCAGCTCTGGCAACTTATGTAGAGATGATTTAAGACATTTCTGCTTCAGATACTGTGCCCTACCTCTCTGCCAAAAATTAGTGCCCCCTCAGCAAAGTTCATAGAATGGGCAGTATACACAGTTTAACAGAGTGGTTTATACCCTTGGAGTATTAACTTAAGTTGCCATCATTTTCACTTTGGTTGGGTAGTGGGCACACCACCTATTTTTCCACATCTCTGGTGGCTGGTGCATTTCCAAGTAACCTCCTTTATATTAATTTGAAGTCTTTGGCTCCACCCTTAAATTTAATATGACCATTCTCAAATATGGCTTCCAGGATGCAGTAATGCTGAACAAGTGGAATGGTTCATTGATGGAGATACATCCCTGCCTCTGTATGAATGGTGGGACTTGTCAATTTCAGTTAATTTCTCAGCTTAATTTCATAGAATCACAGACTGGTTTGGGTTGGAAGGGACCTTAAAGCTCATCCAGTTCCAACCCCTCTGCCATCGGCAGGGACACCTTCCACTAGACCAGGTTGCTCAAAGCTTCATCCAACCTGGCCTTCAGCACTTCCAGGGAGGAGCATCCACAGCTTCTCTGGGCAACCTGGGCCAGTGTCTCATCACCCTCACAATAAAGAATTTCTTCCTAATATCTAATTTAAACCTATCCTCTTTCAGTTTAAAGCCATTTCCCCTTGTTCTGTCACTCCCTGCCCTTGTAAAAAGTCCCTCCCCAGCCTTCCTGTAGGCCCCTTCAGGTACTGGAAAGCTGCTCTTTCTAAGACTAACAGCAGCTGCCAACATGAGTTTTGATTTTCTGATATGAAAGGTAGCCACCTCCTGAACAAAACCAGATTTGGATAATTACAAAAAAAGTAATTTTGCCATACCATGTGTCAGCACTAATCTGAGTTGCATTCAGACCAGTGGCCCTGGTAGGTTGCTCTTCTGTTTCATTTAACCACCATTTCTTGCAGTGTATTAATAGTAAAATGCACTTTTTATTTATGATCTAATCTATGAGAACATTACCCTTCATAAAATTTAGCAAGATTTGTAATGAAAACTTCATGTGCTACTTTTTCTACCATGTTGTATATAGCTCTTCTCCTTGCAACCCCAGGTTATGACAACAACATAAACCTTTGAATTGGCTAACAAGAATTCAGCCCAACTAGGTTAAAATATATTTTTTTAGGTTTTACCTTTTCCAAGCAGACCTAGTTTAGTGTCAGCCTCATAAATACATCACAAAACCATGCTGAAGTGGAAAGAAGGTAACAAGCTGTGTCTGAAAGCTCTAGGATTAAGCACATCCAGCAAAAATACTTGACAGATCCTTTGAACATACTATTGAACAATAAAAAGAATGAAAGTATCCCATCTTCTGTACCCTGCTTTTTACTGTCAGAGGTACATGAAAGAATACACATTTTGCAAATGAATTGAAATAAGATCCTATGTGACCTACCTTAATTCTAAACTGAGCTTGAAACGGATTTTGATTAAAATGGTTGACAGTATGCCAGAAGACTTGCTTGCAAAAGGAGAGAATTATTTTTTATTTTTCTGTACCTTTATAGAAAAATGTACCTTTATAGAAAAATTAAATGTCAGGTCTCACATCATTTATATCAAGTTACAATCACTGTGGCATCTATTAGTCTCTTGTAGCCATTTACATTCTATTTTACTCAAGAAAGAGAACTAATTTTTAAATACTTCATTTTGACTTATATTGTGCTATCCTATGGGATCTTTCTGGAAACATTGTGCTTGTAGGTGGAACAGCACAAATTCTTAGTGTGTCACCACCAGTAGTCTATTCTGGAACAGCCGTTTAACCAGTCAGCAGACTAGAGGTCAATGCGCTTCCCCTTCCTTCTCAGTAACACCGCTCACTTAACTGAGTTAGCTGAGCTGTGTTAGTCCTTCTTTAGCCTGGAAATAGTGTTAGCAGTGTGTTGTGGTACTAATATGTTTGCAGTTGTTGTTTTATTTCTAATCTCTGTAGGAGTACAGATTTCCAGTAGACCCACATGGCAGCAAATCTTCCTGCAGTACTGATTTGTACTGTAGGGATGTGTTCTCCAAAAATTAGAATAATATGTTCCCTCTTCACATTCTCATTCCAACTGAATGCCACGATAGCTAGCAGCACTTTAGAGAAAGAAACAGTGTATTAGAAAATAGCTATTTATTATCTGACCCAGTGACCCTTTTGGTGGATTTATTCCTGCAAGGACCAAGCTAACCCGAGACTGAGTGTGTGTTTCACTGCTGTCATTGTCACGGCCCAGATTTTTACTCTCGTTGTCATACTGCTTGAAACATGAAGGCTACAGTGAAGAAGTGAAAGTCAAGATTAAGATATAATGGAATTATTAAAAGTTAGACCAGTGGCTTTACAGTCTATTTTAGACTGGTTTTGCTTGTTTGTTTCTTAATTTAATGGAAGTCATAGTTTACCTTCATCATTCTTCAGTTGCTTAATCCTGCATACTAGTTTATCCATTTTTGCTCAGTAATCAAACAACATGTAAAAGAGAAGAGTTGCTTTTAATGTGTTTGGCTTGTGAATAAAGATGTTGCTAGGACAGAGTAAAAATTTAGTTCAAGATAGTGACCTTGTCCTATTGAAAATCAAACACTTTATAATTTTATTTAATATTGAGTTTGAGAACAGTACATTACTGAATAATATCTTGAACCCCAAATCAGATATATTAAAATCAGGTGGATGTGATAAGAAGTCCAAACATGCTTATCTATTTAGAGAGGATACTGTGAAGTGTGGAGACAGTGAGGAATTACCACAAATGTGGCAGAATGGGAATAAGGGTGAAGGTCCCAGCTTTTTCTATGAAGAAAAGTCCTTATTTAATATTTGTGAATGAAGAGCGTCCCTACTCTTAATTGTGAATGGTGATTAACTGGTTCCATGTGTCCAGTGGAACCACTTGCATTTCAGATGTATTTCACAGCAGCTGAACAAAGAGGTCAGCAAATATATTTCACTGCATTGAACAAACACATGGGAGATCGTCTGTGTTTGGTCAGTAGTGGGTCAGATATGACACATCTGGAGAAAAATAGTTCTATTTGATGTGTATCTGTCTTAGTACTTCTTTTGCTTTTGTGCCTGGCCATGGTTTTCTCATATGTTTCATAAAACTTGACATGATATGATCATGGGAGATGCTACAGCATCTGTTTATGGTGTTGGGTTTTTGTTTTTTCCCCTCTCCCTATACATGTGAGAACAACTTCTAGATGAAAGGTTTTTTTAATTTGGGAGCTGTTACTTACTCCCTATTGAACTTAGAGTAGGATGTTGCTAATGCTTCTAGAAGATTATGTAGGATAATGTGAAGTGAGAGCTAAAAGTAGAAGGAATTTTTTTTTTTTTAAATAAACTTCTTAAAAGTTGCTGCTTGTAAGTAGCCAAAGGTGTACCCTTTTGTAGTGCTTTTATTACTGGTATACATAATTGTTTATGAAGATTCTTTAAAAAAAAAATAATCTGAAATTTGACAAAGTTTTTTTTTCCTTTTTAAAGTTACAGTCTGAAGATGGTTTTTCACATGGATGGGTGAAAAATATTTTTAATCATTTTTAAATGATTTAAAGGTTATTATTGGAAAGAAAATAAGTGGTCTGTTAAAATAAATGTTATGATCTAAAGCTATTTGCATGAAAGTTCTTGTAAGATAAAAGTCTTTTATTGCTGATGTCTGAACTAGGCTCATGTAATTTACTGTGAGAGATTCCAGCTTTCTGAAAAAATTAACTTCTAGGCTGAGAGATACTGTAAATCTAACCAGGAAAATGCTTCCTTGAAAAACTGAAGGATTTTTAATCATCAGGTTTGGGGCTTAGTCTATATTTAGGTCTTAGGCTTTATTTAGGCTGCTGTGGTGCCAGTTTGTTCTGTAAAGGACAAACTGAGGGCACTTGCAGATGTTCCTTAAAGCTAAGTTTCACCTACACTGTTGACGTTGTCGTGGTGGAGCAGTGGTGGATCTCAATACCTAAGAATGAGGAACGAGTATTTCTTATCAGTAGCGTTGCCTCCCTGGTGGCTTTATCAGTCAGGCTTCTCCTGACTAGAAAGGCTGACCTGCTCCTCATGGGTGGAAGATTCCAGCAGAAGACAGATCTGACTGTACCACAACCTCCTGTTGTGGGACTGAAACCAGTAAATTACACATTCCAGTGCTGCTTTGAATGAGCCTATCTCCTGCTCTGTGCTATTTATAATTTGTTTGGGCATGCACTCGCAAATATTTTCCGTCATCTAATAATAGCTGTTACTGATAGCTTAAATAATTTCAGCTGTTGAATCTGTTTACTACTAAGCAATAGTGTACTATTAGTGTTGACTTACTGTAGTAACTCCACAACCTCCAAAATCTGCTGTGGTGGCTATATTTCTCAGTGAAGGTAAAGCAGTTTAGATGGGGAAAACTTGCTAAAAGACATAGAAAATGCATATCTGAAAATAAGAAACAATTTAAATGAAAGGCTAGTAATACAGAAACTTTTTTTATTAGTAGTAGTAGTAGGTAAATACAGATATCTTGTTTATTATGATTTGCTGATTAGGTTCCCAGAAGCCTTTCCTACCCTGGTGACCCAGGTCAGTGCAGCTTTCTTCGCTTACTTTATACATAGAGATAACAAATTACGTGAATCAATCTCTAGGTGTCACTTAAAGTATTCAAAGAAATAGTTGTTCCAATGTAAGATGTTGTTTCTAAGGAGTATTTATCAGGATATTCTTAAAGCAAGTGGTTTAAACTGGAAGTAATTCTGGAAAAAAGCAATGTAGTGTAAGTTCATCTTGTTGGGATATGGTGACATGTTTGACTTGTTGCCTGATTTGACTTGTTGCCTGAAGATAAAGGAGTGCTGAAAAATAGCTATCTTACTATAGGATTAATTTGATTAAACTTTAGGTGAATGAGTAAAACCAGTTATTTCTGCTGTGCTACACCTTTCCCCTCTCCTGCCTGGTATGGTCCCAGTGCATGTGGTGCCAGCTAGTTGTGTTGCCTTTGGTAATTGCATTGTCCTTTCCTCTCAGGATGGGCATGTGGCAAGCACTGTAACTGTTTATCTAGAAGAATGGCATTACAAATGGTATTATGTCTGTGTGTGTTTGTCCATTTTCAGCTCTGTCTTTTGTAGTGAATAAGCAGAGGGAAACAAGGAGTGGAGCCAGCTCCAGGTAACTGGCCAGCTGCCTGTGGATCAGCACCAGAAAGCGCCCCACAGATTGCAATTTGAAACCCATTAATATAATGGATAAAGTCTATGAAGCATTTTAAAACCTCCCTTGCTTATAGTGCTGCATTTTATAAGCTAGGTAACATCAAAAGAATTGGTTCTGGCTCAGACCAACTAATAAAAATGGATAAGGCTTATTTTTATGCTGAATATCAGTAAAAGCATGTGCAAAAGATTACATTTAACATTCTGGCTTTTACCCAGAGCACAACAAAGTCTATCTTATCCCCATCCATTGGAACAGAATTTGATGGGTTTGTAGACCCCAGATTTTTGTATAGTTCTATTGGAGCATGAAGAGGCAGCTTGGACTTGCATGTAGATCATACGAACATGACATTGCTTACTTTTACTGTTCTGTGTCCTTGAACATCTCTGAAAAAGTTTTTATAAGTAGGCACGTGATTTAAATAGGGTGTTGTAAGTGATCAATATTTAAAGCTAATATAAAACATTAAATGTTGCTGTTATATCTTACTATACAAGGAATGATGGAAAGAAATGGAAAGTCTGGCTAATTCCTGAAGTCAGAGAGAGAGCAATGTCTTTCAGAGCCCAGAGACAATCATACATAGTTGTTTTTGCGTCTATACAGCTTTAATTATTGTTAATTTTTCTAGTTGCCACATGTTTATTTAAAACTGATTTTTTTGGTTCAGTAGTCCAGCCTGTACCAGCATTAGCCTCCAGATCTCAACAGCATCCTGTTTATTCTGATCTAGCTTGCCTGACTGACTCCCCAAAGATAAAATTCATTAAGTGAACTTGACAGATTCCAGGCTGTCTCCATATGGCAGGGACTGGGCTGCAGCTTCTGAATCTGCCTGGGATTTAAAAGCTGCTCTCACCTTATTAAGATGGCAGCAGTTACATGCAAGTCAAGTTCACAGGGGCTTGTTTTAATTCTTTTGGCCTCTGCTTAAGAGCAGTCCATACCATTTTTAGTATATGTGAATTAAAGCATGACCAGAAGGATGACTTTTATTTTCCAGACAGTGCTTACACCAGTTGGAGATCAGAACTGAAATTTTTGTAAGAGAAGTCAATACAGTTTAGGCTTAGCAGGTGCTAAATGGACCAGACCACAAGAGATTTCTGACAAAAGTGGTGAAACAGTGTGAATTTATTTGTTGCCATATCTTTCTTCTCTTTTGCCTTTATGTGCTAATCGCTTCTCTGTTTTTTCTTTTTTTAACTATTAACAAATGAGTATTATTTTCCTGTGTTAAAAATGTTAAACCTATGTTCTGTCAACATCAAAAATATTGAGCTTTCCAAACTGAATTGCAGGAAGCATTTTTGAGAATTCAGACCACCTGAAGATCTTTCCCTGCATGTTGATATCTGTGCTGCATGTGGCAGATAGCCAAAATCAGTCACAAAAAAGGGGTTCTCATAGAGTGACTGAATATTAGTGAAATAAATACTGCTGGAAACAGATGCACTATGTGTTAAATAAAATATTAATATTTTTCATCTTAATTAGCTTTAATCAAAATCACAAGATTTTAAAGAAAACTTAGTGTTAAATCTATTCTCTGGGGGTTTTTCTGTGGGGTTTTGTTATTGTTTTGGTGGTTTGGTTTTTGTTTTGTTTCTTTTTTGAGTGAGTTCCCAGGATTAAAGTAATTTACTCTGGTAGGTTTAAGCAGATCATCCTTAAAATTACATATTCAAAACCAATTTAGAAAAAGTACACAAACTATCTTAAGTGATTAGTGCTTGTTCTAAAAAATATAGATGCTGAAAAAAACAGGTTATTAAGAAATAAGTTTTAATTAGAGTTGCTGTGTTGGGATTGAAGCAATTATAGGAATAGTGGTATTTTTTTGAGAAAATGGGAGTAGAAGTAGAGATTTCCTTGGCTACTCCTGTTCCTGCCTGACATTGTTTATAAGTAGCCCCTGCATACTTGAAAGAGAGATCGAGAGTGAGCAGCCCTTCTAAATTTGCTTTGTTATATCTTCTCTGTCTACTTTTCGTAGTCCAAAAGTGGAAGATGATGATTTTGTGATACTTTCAAATTTAAAAAAAAAAAAAAATTAAACTTTAGTGAGTTTAACTTTGTGTTTAAAGTACCTGAGTTGACTAAAACAAGCAACGACATGTCATAATCTCTCCCTGTTGATTTTGTCCTTTCTTTGAGAAATAGTTATTTTTTAATTATTATTTTTTCCCATCAGATACTGGTGTTAGATTTGGGAGTTAAGTTTTTATAGAAGCACTGAATCAAGCAACAGGGCTTTCGGGTTATCTGTGGTTCTTGCCCTTCCATCCTTTTCAGAGCAGGAAATGAGGATCTTCTGTTGGGACCATTAATCAGCACTATAGTCTTACCTTTTCTGGAAAGAGAAGCTCTTTAGGAACTCCTGTTCAGCATCTTGGCACTTTTCTATTTTATCTGAAGCTGTGTGAATCAGTTTGTGAAAACTGTTATTTTTCTCTCAGATATGTTACTTTTAGTTTTTGGGAGTTATCTGTGTCTTCCTGAATGTCATTTGTAATGTTTTTTATCTTCAGTTAATTTGCATTTGGCTGCAGGTTAGTTTGTGGCATTAACTTATTTGCTTTCTGAGGAAAATTGCTGTTACTTTCTGTATTTTATAGTGTAGCTGTGTGCCAAAAATTACCAAGAGGCCCAGCAGTAATTAAGCTGGGAACAAGAGGGCTACATCATTCCTGTTCCTCATAATGTACGTGTGGGTCTTGTGAGCACATGTGTAAGAAATGCCAACTGAGTCGTTATGGTGGATGCTCTTACAGCAGATATTTTAAAGGCAAAACTTCAAGGCCCTGAATGAAAAGAGACCAAATTCCCACTCAAGGATTTATAATAAGCAAATAGTTTAAACTTTTATCTTAGATCTAGTACAATTATCTCTTTCATGACACCCTACTTTCCTGCTGTATGTACTACATGAAGGAGGTTTTACAGTCTAGCTGAAGCACCAGATACATGGTATATTAGTGTGTAGGGAGTATCTTTGAGGAAGGAGCCTTTAATGTTGCATTTGCATAAAAAGGCAGGTAGGTTTGATTTTTAACAGTACACTGCAGTCATGTTGTTAAATCTATTACAAAATTCACAGACGTCTGCCTTTTAGAGCAATTGTAGCAGATAAATGCAGTGCTTCTTATAGACTTATGTTTTATTTTACCCAAACCTATCTTAGAATTAAAAGCCATAATTACCTTTTGCTTTTGTTTTTGCATGTCTTTGGTTTGTCATTGATGTTATTTTCAGATGAAATGTTTGATGCTGCATTTATAAATCTCTTCACTTGTGAAGTGAGCATCTTTTTGTTATTAATTTTCTTGTGAATGGACTAGGCAGTAGGATTTCTTAATGTTACTGACTTAAGAGTAAATTGAAATCCACTATTTGACTGAACAATTAAATGGCTTCTCCACTAAAACCTGGATGTTAATGACTATGGAATGACATAAAATGAAATGATCAGGACCTGCAGCTCATGCTCACTCTGTAAACATCTAGATTGGCTGAAGTGCAGCAGTCTATATTTACAGCAGAGCTGGCAGAAGGAAAGGTGTGAGTGTTCCTCATCTGCATTGAGGCAAAGTCTTATTGTAGGTTGCTGATAAAGAAGTTTGAAGTAATCTTGATTTTTTTTCACAGTAGCTTATGAGGGAACGTTCTAGAGGTTAAAGAATTGCATGGTTATACTGTTTGTGAACTGATGTTAGAATTGCACAGCAGAGAGCAAAAAGGCCTAAAAGTTCTTCAGCACCTCCAGGTTAATCTGGAAAATGTCATCTGACCAAGCCTTTGAGGGTTTTTTTTTGTCCTTGTAGAAGGGTGTTTTTTGTTTGTGGAGTTTTTGGTGGTGGTGGGTTTTTTCATTTTATTTATTCTTATTTTTACCTGGCTGGAATTTTTTTGTGAGGTAGTAATAATAAGAAATAGAATAGGCTGGTCACTTCTTCAAAGACTTGGAGATTTTTTCCTCCAGTTTCAACACTGATCTTCCCAACATTATTGCAGGATGCAGCATGACTGAACTACAACACACACATAATCAAGATGACCATTTGTTTATCATAGGAGTTTGTAAGATCTGGCATATTTAATTCCCCTGCTTTTTGCATTTTGTGTTATTTTTAGAACATAGTAACTTTTACTAACAATCGGTGTACATCCATTTATTTAAAATTAAATTGAAGTGGTGCATATCTAATGCATATCAAAATTATCAGTTTGTAACGAACTGGTTAGTAACCTAAACCTGTGTGTTTAGGTGATGGTTTACTTTATTGCCAGTGTTCGTTAACGTAATTACCTGTAAGTGTTACTTTGCCATGTAATAATTAAGAGAAGGAAACTTTTTAAAATATTTTAGGATGATACAGGATTTGAACCTGTCTGAAATACAAACATTATAAAAAATTTACAATAAATATTGTATAGGATTATTTAAAAGCTGGGGTTCATGTTCACAGGAAAAGAGCTTCACAAGTTATGTTAACTTTATATTGATTTAAGTGAACTGGTTTAATTATTCTGTCTGAGCTTATATTGTCAGTATTTGCTCCAAAATAAGAGCACATTGGAAAATGGGGATTGGTTAGCGTGTTCTCTTTCTCACCGAAAGTACCTTTACTGTGAAGGATCTCGTACATACAACGTGAGATTCTTTTTGTGATACTAATACAGTGCTTCTTTTCAACAGCCATAGGCTAGGATCCTTGAAGTGTCATTGGCCGAGTTTGAACTGTCCTCCAGGAGGGGTCAACATGTTACTTGTACAAGTAGAATTAATCCTTTTCCAGGGGAAATCCGTTTATCTGTTTCATGTGTAAAAGAAAAGAGTGAGCAGTAAATCCCGTTATTCATACTCTCCTTTTAGAGCTGTGCAGGTCTACGTTGTCAGAGTTAGGCTAACACAGAGGAAATACAAGGAATACACCAACCCCTGTTGTTAATGAGAGGGAGGAAACAGCAGTAGCTGTTTTAGATGGTATGGTTTGCTAAATTTAGGATAGGAAGACTCAGTGATGCTCATTAGGGAGCTTTCAGAGTGTTTACTTACTAAAGAAGCCTAAGCCCAAGTTGTTTGTGCACACTGTACTAACATCTAATAGAGTATAGTTGATGTGGAGCAAAAGCATCCAGGTGAGAGCTGTCCCTGCTTTGTTGGATGCCATCGTACTCATCGGTGCAGTGGGAAGCGCTTAACAGATTGGCTCTTGCCATAATCTGAGACTTGTGCACTGACGTGTTGGTAGCCAGCCAAAGAAAGCAGCTCCCCGTAAAATACACACAAGTAGATTGGAGCAGATTGTAGCTTACAAAAACTCCGAGTCTCCCTGGAACCAGTGTAGTTGGTGGATTGCTGTGTTGTGCAGAGACAGACCCCAGAGCCTCCTTGACCATTTTTTCACAAGCGGTGGCAATGTCCAATGTTCTGGCCAAGTGCATGAGTCACTTGGGGCAGCTCAGTTTTAAAGGAAGAGG
The DNA here is from genome assembly GCA_907165065.1 of Caprimulgus europaeus. The sequence continues at coordinate 13,924,851 of OU015540.1, read as the reverse complement.
GTGGTTCATGGAATGCTTCAGAATGCTTGTTGCTTGAAAAATGAAGCTTTCACGTTGGCTTCTGCAGAGTAATTTTTTGCAGGCTAGTAATCTCAAATTGGTTCAAGACAGGAATTTAGTCTCTCCCGGTCCAGTAGGGAGCTGGATTTACATATTTCCAGTGAGCAGTGCGTTAGAGACAAGTGCTGTGCATAAGAAACTGGCCTGAGTTGCCTTCTGTTTTACATCTCTGCTTCAGCTTTCTCTTCTGTAGAGATATTAACAGAACAGTTCACTATATTTGGAATGCTAATGCCAGTCAAGTTACATCAAAAGAAGGATCTATTATTAAATTGACAGAATGTCAGTGGCAGAAATCAGCTATAACTTGTTCCGCATGTCATTAGCTGGAAAAATCACATGCAAATTTTTAACATTGATCAAAATTCCATTTCTCACTGATTTTTGCTGTGCTAGACCTAGGACAGACTAAGAAATTATTTTTGGGCATTGTCTGGTATGTAACAGAAATTGCAGTGCTTGAAGCCAGTGTTTACCTCATGAGTAGTTTGTGCATTCATTTCTCCCTTAGAAAGAATGCTTACCCAGGTAAGCGCCCAGAGACCTGGGTGAGGCCTTTTTACATTGATAAGAGGTTTCGCGGATACCTGGTTTGATTGTCGCATCCTTCAGCGTGCCTGTCCAAGTCCTACCCACATGCCCCTATGCAAATGAGGCACTCCCACAGAGCGAGTGTTCTGCACAGGAATCATGAAACGCCTCAGCAGCCTGTTCCTCCTTTTAACAAATGGAGCCCTTAAAAAATATTCTAAAGAAAGTACAATTCTGCCCACCAGCTGAGGATAATGCAGGGGCACCTTTAAAGTATATTATTACATAAGCTTATAGAAAGAGATTAAGCAAAAATGGCAAACTTTTGCTGCAGCCTTAGAAAGTTGCAGGCTGCTTGAGGTGGAAAATAAACCAATTTAATTCATTTAAGCTACTGATTATATTTAAGTCAATAATAAACTGACACAGACTTAGCTGGCAAACCTCCACATCCTTGACTGAAGAGAACTGCAGTGATAGGACCAGGGTAAGAATCGTTTGTTCTTAATACTTTCCAAAGCATCAGCTACAGTTACATTGTTGGAGATGATGCTTTTCACAGTAGCAGTAAAACCGGTGTGTTGATTGTTCTTTAATTTGCAATTTATGGCAGTTTTCATTTGCTTTGCGCGCTCTGCTATGTTGGCCAATCCCAGAAATGGCCAGTGTAGCTCTTCCACACTCTCATTGCTACCTGCACAGTGCATTCTTTCACTGTCTTCTGACAAAAACTTTTGTGAATGTTTTTTGTGTCCTGTTTCAAGCGCAGCTTTGTTTCAGAGGAAGCTCCAGGAGCTCCTCTGTGCACGCTCATAAGGAGAGAACTGTTTACAGGGGAATTCATGGTCTTTGGGAAGGTTAAGGTGATAGATGACTGTAAAAATATACATGCATGACAAATTGTTATTTTCTATAAAAATGTTAAATTTAAAAACCAAAAACTAAATCAATGCTATGAACAAAATCTATTATTGTTGGTCAAACACATATTTTTAAAACCTTGCTTGTTCTGTTACAAGTTAAACTAAAGCAGTCATATCAGAAGCTGAAGTCTCTTATTTATGTGTTATGTTCTTATATTTTGTTCTTGTTAGTCAAAATGAATTAAAAAAGACTGAGAGTTTGCTGTTTGATTCTTCATAGTTCAGTGATTGGTTTCCATATGTTGAAATAAGTAACTATTTAAAGCCATCTGTTTCCTTTGGAATTAAAATTATTTTCATTAGCGTTAAGCATTTAAGTGATACTTAAAAAAAAAAGACAGACTAAATTTAAGTTTACCTTTTACTAGTTCATATACTATCAGTAGTGTTATATTTTGGACATTATTCAAACAGCAATATATATTATGTTTTAAAAACAATAGGTCTTTTTATGATTAATATTAGAAATATTATTTGCATTGGGACATCACAAAATGAACATTCACAAAAATGAACAAGAAAGCCCCACCCTAATTAGCTGAATGGGACGTCAGTAATGTATAAGCCTTATTCAGGTCTTCTGTAGAAAAATAAGTGTATCTAATAAATATGCTGACTAGAAAACAAATTTATATTTCCATTTTACAATGGCTAAAAATTAGGAAAATGGCTACTTTTTTCACTTGAATCAGAAGTTCTTTCTGCTCTTCACTTTTGTTCATGACACTGCCATTTCACTGCTAAGTTTTGTGTGTTACTGATCTCATCAGCTTGTTCCTGGGAAAGCCATAAAATCCTGAGTCAGGTCACTTGGCAGTCAAGTGGAAGAGAAAACTATTTTTCAGCTATATTGTATTGCTTTAAGTTGCAAATGTCTTTGTATTTGCTTCAGGTTTTTTTCATTTAGTTTTGTTTTTAATCCTGCTGTTGCACTCTCTGTGATAGAATCTAAGATTTATATTTCTTTGACTGCTTAATGTTTTCTTTCATCGCCTTCATAAATAGTAATGACTAGCTTATGTATATCCGGGGAACTAAAGCAAAAAGCCCTTGAGTGTGCCAAGTCTGAAAAAATTTAAATTAGTGTATCAAATGTTAGAAGAAGAGGAATTAAGGTTCTTATCAGCTAACCATAAGCCAAGAATCTTTTAAATTGTACCAGTGGTTTGGTAGATGCTGCTAAATCTAGCTTTACTTATGAAAGACAATAGCAGGTGTGTGGTTCAAAGAAAAAGGTTTCAGCTTAATGAAAGCTGTTTAACATGTTATTCTAAATCCACAGAAAGGCAAATCTTTATTCCAAGGTATAGATCATCTCTGTTAGGGGAATCCCACAATTTTTAATGAACATTTTTCTTTCTCTTATTTCTAATTAGTTTCAGCAGCTAGATTCCAGAATGCTAGGCTTCAACACTGAGATTTCTAATGGTAATAAAGCACTTGAGGTGGTGTTTAATTAAAGTAGAGTGGTGATAGGAAAAACCTGAGCAGGGCTGAAATGCTAATCCTTTTGCATTGCTCAGTGTCCCCTTGTGATTGTGATTGATGAGTTGATTTCTCTTTACAACTTCATTTGCATCATGTGGTAATACCCACAGGCAGAGGTGCTGTGTATTTCTGGATGAGAGCTCGCCATTAGTACAGGCTAATATGTTAAATGGGGTAGAGGTGGGGTGAAGAGCTCTCTTAGCTCTTAAGCAACCTATTAAAGAACTGGTTTGTGGTGGGTGATGCGACTCCCCATGTAAATGCTAGTGCTTATAGTATCTTCATCTACTTTTACCTTGAAAATCTGCATTCCCCACCCACTGTCTGTCCTACCCTTTCTCTTCTATTTATCTCTGTTGTTCTGTTAAAATGGTCATACCAGCTAGTGGCTGCTATAAGGAAAGGCTATAGAGCTTTCATTCTTAGAGGCAAAATAAATTGGTCAGGACTCTTAAAAAATAGATACTTATTCTTAGAATTCCTTGTTACTGAAATTCTTACTGCAACTTGGAACTGTAATGGCAGAGCTGCTTCTTGTTAGCAACCAAGTTTGTCTTGGGACTCTCCAAGCTTCTTATGTTGTCAGTCTTCCTTATCATTACAAAGTTTGAGAATTTTGGTTCAGTTTCTTTCCACAAGGAAGGTTTCTTTGAACCAGGAAGGTCTGTTCAAATCAAAGGAGACTGGCTGGACTAGGATAGCTGTCCTGGAAGGCACTTCAAACACAGAACAACAATTTAATCTCATAAAAGAAGCATAATTATATTTGTTATGATATACATGGCATGAAGAGTATAGTTAAACACTCAACTTCCAGAGCCAGATACTTTTTTTTGTTATTTTACAGCTGATACATGTTGTCTAAAAAACAGTTTAAAACTAGATTTCTTACTGTGTAAATTGAATAATCCAAGATAATGCAGACCTGCAAATCTTTAAAACATTGTCTGTACCCTCTAGGCTGTCCTACCTATTGCCTCTCTTAACTTCAGGGATAGAATTTGGTGTAGCTGCCACTTTCCACTTAGCATTTCTCTCCTGTCTCTTCAGTGAACAGAATGCTCCCTCAGCCTTTTTGTTTTTTAGATCAAACTGTTATTTAACCTAAACCGAAGGGAAGAAATAGTTTAAATCTATGTAAAATAACAATCAATCTCATGTGTGCACTTGTATAACCTAAAGGGTTACCATCCCTTCTGTTCAGATTTTAGGCAGACTTGCATTTTCCTTTGCATTCCAGTCAGCGCTAATCTCTCAGGCCAAGTATTTATTTTTTTGCAGTCTTTCTCCTCATGTGAGTGAATGTGTGTTTTTAAACTAGGAAGGGTGTTTGTTTTTCTGAGTTTACGAGTGTAAACCTTTCCAAATATAGTTGGGCTCAGCTCACATTTGAAAACAAATTGGCAGAATTAATGGTTCTTGCAAAAAGAATAGTTATTGCATATTTTCCTGATTACTGGTAAAGGGATGTTCCTGAGTCACTGTTCCTTGCTTTGCTTGTTTTTCCAGAAGCCTGCTATTAAATGGAAGGAGTACCCAGATAGATCATTGCAGAAGTTATTATGGTGTTTTAAGAACCTCTCTAGCTGGAGGCTCTCTGGTTGAGACAGCAAAAATATATGGTGTACCCAGGCTTCATCTGATTCAGCAGAGAACTGGGTTGCATATACAGAACCATTAGTGGGGTCCAGAAAGCCAAACCAGCTGATAGTGCAGATGCATGTAAGGAGCTCCCAAATTTCTTCTGAGCTTGCAGATGGTGACATGTTGGGAATTGTCACTTCCTTGCTGATCATGTGACTGCAAAGTGCAATATCTTCATTAAAACAGTACACATCCCCAGATTTATTCTAACACAGTGTCTCAGTAGTGCCTCATAGCAACTAGATCGGACTTGCTGCACCGTAACTACGCTGCTACTTCACTGTTCTTGCTTGATTCAGTAGCTTAGAGTTAAAAAGTTGGAACAATTTCTGCAAAGCAAAAGCACTGATATGTGAAACAAAAATATAAGTTTAGCAGAGCATCTTCATGGAACATTGTTATCTCTCAAAAATTAAATGCAACCTTATGCAGAGTGTGTGCAAACTGCCCGATTACTTCCAGATACTTGCAGTGCTTTGTCATTTACAGCAACATACAAAAAGCTTGGATTACACTTGAATAGAAAAAGTTTGTATTCCACTGAATTTCTAGTGCTAGTTCAGGTGAAAGGACTTCCTTGCTGGAGACCAAGCTCTAGGTGTCTGTATTTATCTAGTTGACATCTTGAACACATCTAAAACTTCTCTTTTGCTCCCATGATCACAGGCAATGGGAACCCTCGTTTAGGTGAGCTGTGTGGTTCAGTGCAGGGTTTGTAGTAGCCTGCTGATTTATTTATTTTTGATTCTTATTTCAAGTGAAATGGTGCAGTGATGCTGCTCTTTCAGATTCACAGAATGTAAGATGTTAGCCTACAAATTCTAGTAGCAAACGATGCTTTTAAATTTCTGATTTGTATGTGTAAGAAGTAGAGGCAAAATAAATTGTTAAAGCTGAAGAGATACAGAAATCGGGATTTAAGTTCAGGGTATCTTCACCCTCACTCTCACATTTCTGCATGGAGACTTTTACAGTGTGTACTGCTTATACTATTTGGAATTTTATTGGAAATATTTTATATCATCATTTGTTTGCTTCTGAAGTGTGTGAGAGGTCTAGAGTTCAGGTTCTTTAACTGGTGTTCAATCTGTGTTACTAAAATGAAGTTCAAATAATAATTTGAAAAAATTATTTTAGAATCTTTATTAGCAGACAGCATTTTCAGATAAACTTGCTATGCTTCATAACTCCCCCTTGAACTTGATTCTTAGTTTGACACCATGAACATATATATATGTGTGTGTGTGTGCGTGACACTAAAATGGAATTTGGTGTGCATTGCCTTTGTTAATTGATGCTATTAGTCATTGCAGACCTCTTCATTGGAGGATGAGTCTTCTTTTTCAGCTCTTGTTACTCTAAACAGCTCATTGCTTTGTTGGTTTTTGGTTGAGTTCCCCCCCCCCCCACTATTCTTTAGAATGGTAGGCAGTGGAAATATTAATAGTTGTATAATTTAAGAATCCATTTTAAACATTGAACCTTTTTGGTACTACATGAAGTCAACTGATGAGCAGTGAACCCTTTGTGGGTGTTAATACAAAGTGGTTAATGCACTTACCACTTCATCAAGATGGGCTTTGGCAGCGGGGTTGGACTAGATGATCTCCAGAGGTCCCTTCCCACCCCAACCATTCTGTGATTCTGTGAACACGAACAAATGGGAAGTGCCATAGTTGTGTCAAGTTCCAAAATATCTTTTCATCCTCCAAATCCTGGATCAGTTATCTTTAATGGTATCTAGAGTGAATAGGAACAGGTAAAAAAATTATCTAGGTTGTACTATTCCTGTAGCCTCAGGTTTCTGCTTAGAATAGTTCACAATTAAGGATGATACTTCGCATGAAAGTTCAGGTGTGTATATGAAGGTCATCCATTGCTTTTCATGGTCATACTCAGCATAGTTACTGTGTTAGCATATCAGTCAGCATTTTGCATCTACTGTACTCTCAGTTGATGCAATAAACATGAAATGGGAGAATCAGATTTTTGCAGGTAAGTGTAGAAAGAGGGTGCTGAAGAAGTAATAAAGAAGGAGGAGGATACGAAAGAAGATTGAGGGAGGCAGTGGGAGGTTCAAAAGACAGGGAAAGTTAAATCAAGATCTGAATGAGAAGAGTGGAAAATTCACTAAACAGCCTGGCAAAATAAACAGTGCATTTGTAGAGGTAGACTTCTGCCTTTTAGGTCCCTATTTGGGAGCCTAAATTCTGTTCATACAGTCTTCATCGCTTCTGAGGTGGAATGAGTCTGCCAAAGTGCATGCTTGACATATGTGCCACTTAACAGTTTTGGTTACTTTCCCAGAATAAAATTCATGTTTCTACACGTTTGTTGTTATATTTAGTCTCTGGCAGCTGAAAACTGGTTTCTTTCTGATGGATTATATAGTGATCATTTTTCATTGTTGTTCGGATAACCCATTAAACATACGTAGAAAAAGCACTTTTCAGTAAAAGCCTGTCAGGTTCCTGTGTTGCATTGCTCAAACACCTTTTCTGAAGCACAGGCCTTCACATACCTGATTCTACTCAGTAGAGTAGGCATTAGTGAGCTCATAAATTATTGTTCCTTTTAAAATGTGCTCTTAACTAGTAGAAAGCAGATGATACTGCTTTACTCTCAAGAAAATTAGCAATACTCTCATTATACCTATTGCTGCTTCAAGGAAAACGTCTTGCCTTTTACACAGTCAGACCTCTGAAGAACATAAGTAATTGACAGTACACATTATGCTGTAACTATGAGTTCAGGCACACTAGGTGTGCATTAAAAAGACAAAGGAAGAGATTAGTTTGAGGGTATAATACATATCAAAATTGTTCTATACAGATATCAGAATATTAAATAAAAGGAAAAGCCTCATATAATCCCTCTTGGCATGGGTATATGAATAGGTGTTCAGGTTTTTTCCTTTAAGTATGCTGATATGATTAAATTTAACTTGACACAAGTGATGTACTATACCATGTGATTGTAATATTTAAAAGAAAAAACACTTTTCTGATTGAATACCTACTAGCTATCAATTTCCATGTAGCAGTATCTAATCTGAATTTCTTTTGTGGCTTGAATGCTAACACATTTGCTGCATTTTCCATCTGTCTAGGTGCACACTCAGCAGATACTGAACTGCTCCAATATTTTTCGATATCTTATTTAATCTAGTGTTCGAGTATAAAAGACAGCCAGTCCACTTCATATGGATTAAAAGTAGCTTTCAGGCTATAACTCTTCTCTCCCAAAATAGTCAATATAGATGCTTATTTTCACTAACTGTAGAGTTTGGATGCTGTGGCTGTTACACATGCTGCTGCGTTGGATAAACACAAATGCTGTTGGATGTGGTTGCTGTAAATTAGCCGTATGCTTCTGGTAAATATGCCAAAGTTTATCTCAGTGCTGTTCCAGTTCTGGAAATACTTTTATTTCCACCAGTCCACCCTTCCTTAGAGACAGAGACACAAAAGAAAATTGGGAACTGGGAAAGATCATTTGTACCCAGTCCTGCAATCTGTATTATTTTCAGATAAAGTATTGTTCAAAGCAGTGGGTTTTCAGCTTACCAGGGTTTAGCACCTGTGGCATCTGGGAGAGGCCAGCTTTCCAGCAAGATTTACTGTCATAGGTATGTGTGCAGTCTTGTGAAGAAGGGCTAGGAAAAAAAATAAATCTCTAGAGAAGATGTGCCAGGAGAAGCAATATAGTTCTGCAGATTTGAGAGCAGTTTTAGTCCCTGCCTACAGATGGGGAAATTAAAATATAAAGACAAATTTACCATTCCTTCCCTAGTAACAGAAGCTTTTTAGAGATTTAATAAAGTAGAACTTACCAATCAGTATAGTCAGTGAAAGTCTTCCCAATGCTATAGGAAGCATTAAAGGATTTTGTTCATTTTTTTTCATAACTGCAGATTCATTCATGGTAGCACTCTATTAATAGAATTTTGTTTCTTTTCAGCCAGTTGTGACATTCAGCAGTGTTTAGAAATATATTTTGCATTGCATAGGCAAATCTGACTGCCACTTTTATCTCATTGGTGAGATGAGCTGTACCTTTCTTTAGTATTGTGGCTAAGTTTGCTAACAGTAAACATTGTTGGAGTAAACAGTTACTGTCAGTGCTGTAACAGCATCTTAACATCAACATTAACTGAAGTACACAAATGATTTGAGTGATAAACAAGCATAGCAAAGTGTAGCTGAGGCAGGAATCCAATCTGTCTGTTCCTTGTGCCCAGTGATATTTTGATAGTCATTTTAATCTTATAAGTAAATAACATCAGAGATCATGTTCCATCATTTCATTTCAGAGCCAAAAAATGAATGCTGCTTTAACTGGTATTAAACAAGATGGCATTGCTGTGATAGTTGGTCATTGCAGCTCAGTTCATCTGTATTTCATCATAAATAACAAAGTAATGGAAATTTTAAAATTAAACAGAGATGGGAAATGGGCATTGTCTGAAAGTAATGGTAAAACAGTTAATTTCTAAATTCTTTATATTTTTTTTTCTGAAAATTTAAAGAAGAGAAATAACAGAATGGTGAATTTCTTGCCTATGAAACTATATTCAGCTCTGTTGAAATAACTGTGCTTAACTTCCCTCATATTCATTATTTTATTCTTTATAGGCAACCAGAATTTAGCTTTCTGCAACTTCTGACTGTTGCTTCTTGTTCTTTCACTCTGTACCTCTGAGGAAGGTCTGGTTCTGTCTCTGTAACCATATATTAAGTTGGAGAAGATGCAATTAAGTTGTCTCCTGGCCCTCTCTTCTGCAGGCTGTGCTATACCAGCTCCCTCAGCCTCTCCTCATGTGTCTTGTGCTCCAGCCCTCCAGCTCTCTTAGCAACCCACCACTGAACTCTCCAGTTGGCAAATATATCTCCTGTTCTGAGGGGCTTCAGGCTGGACACAGTGTCTGTCTCGCAGGTGCTGTCTCACAGGTGCTGCACAGGGAAGAATGATCTCTTTCCTCAACCCACTGGCTATCCTTTTGCTAATTTGTACCTAACTTGGTGGTCACCAGGACTCTCACACATCCTTTTCTGCAGAGCTGCTCCTTTGCCAGTCAGTCCACAGCCTGTGCCAGTTCCTGGGGTTATCTGCCCCAAGAGCAGGACTTTGATCAATCAGGTTCCTGTCAGCCCATTCCTTTAGCTTCTCAAGACCCCTGTAACTGCTCCCTCTATTTGCTGTCATGTGTCAACTTGCATTCTGATGTTTCATACAGGTCTTTTATGAGGATCTTCAACAGTTTTGGACCTGATCTTGATGCCCAGAGGATGGCACTCATAGCTGACTGACAGTTAGACTTCTAAATGTTGACTGCTACTCTCTTTAAAGGCCAGCACTCCAGGCAGCTTTTTACACACCTTGTGTGTTGACAATCCAATCCTTCCCCGCCACCCTTCTGTCTGAGTACAAGGATGCTGCATCGTATTCAATATGCTCCAGTAAAGGTGTAAAATAAGATTACTTGTACTGTCCTATACTGATCTGTGGGACAGGACAAACTCCTTTTGTACCTTTCTTTTGAAATGTTTTAAGAATCAATTCTCATTGTGAAAATGAATTGTAGATACACCTGCTGAATATTCCAGATTCTCTTGCTAGATGGGTCTTCAGTCAATTTTGGAGACTGGTGTTTTCAAAATGTGATGTAAAAATCTTTCCATGTATTTAAAAAGGGAAAATATTGATGGACAGAATAGAAGGTTGAGCTACACTTGAAAAGACCTGTGTAAAATACCCAAGAGTCACAGTTGGAGAAAGTGAGGGACAGGCAGGAAACTTAAGTTTTGTTTTGTTTTTTACAAAAAGATTTAGGTGGGAATGTGGAAGCAAATCAAATCAGTGTGACAGAGTCACGTCCATTTGGGCCACTGAAAATAGGAGGAGAAAGAATTGTCATGTAGGGCAAAGAAAACTAGTGTAATAAATCACAGCATCATAGAAGTGGTAGAAAGTTCCAGCAGTGACAAGTAGAAAGAATGAAGGTGGCAGAGGGAATGCTTTCTTTGTATGTATCTGTACATCCAAAGTACTGCGTGATCTTGAGTGCAGGCAGGAATTCAGACTAGGACTTCTTTCTTGGGAAGTTGCTTGCTGCCTTCTGTTAGAAGTAAGTAAATGTCTGTAACCTTCTTACTTCGTAGTGTGTTCTGATGTTGCATCAGTTAGTCTGCTCCATACTTCAGGCAATGACACAAAATAAACATCTCGTTTTCCAATGTGTATGTAGCAGTAGCAAGAGCACAGACTTCTACTGGAACACAGTATGTTATATGTGAAGAGGACCAAAGGTAAATGTTTTTCAGTAATGGGAGTAAAGAGATGGTACTTTCTTGCTAGGGTAGTAAAGAAATTATTTTACTTACTATTACCATTTTCCCCTGTGCTTTCTTAAAAAATAATTAAAAAATAATATTTAAAAATTGCATTATCTTTCTTACTTTTGAGGATACCCTTCTTTTGGAATGAGATTAGTTTTTAAATGAAATCTGAATTTGACTCTGTACTGAACCTTCTAAAAAAGAGAGGTGGCTGGAGAATTCATTTTGTATGATTGCAGAAGCAAATGATCTGAGTCAAGTGGCCTGGTCAGGTAATAAGCTACAAGAGAGGAAGCTCCCAGAGTCAGTCAGTTGTGATTATTGGTCCAGTGTGGTTGGATGTCTGATTCCTTCCGAAAAATTCTAAGTGGCTGCTTTTATTTTCATGAATTGGGGAGTGCCAGCAACAAATCTGGAAGAATTACACTGCCACTTTAAAGAAATCCAATATGTTTCAGTTGGAATATAGGTTCAGTGATTAATTGATGGCTGTTTATCTGTTGTTCTGCCCACTTCTTAGAATTTGAACATTTGTAATAATTCCATGTTATGTGTCTGCCCTGTTTCTGACTTCCTGGATTTCTGAATTCTGGTGTCTGTAGGTAGTCCATGACAGAGTGGCAATGAACGTGTGTTCTTTGGGGCTGTCTATATCTTCTTGGGTAGTGTGAGGCTTTTTTTTGTTTGTTTGGGGTTTTTGTTGTTTTTGTTTGTTTGTCTTTTGGGGTTTTGTATTTATTTATTGTGTTATTTAGGTGGAAGTTTAGTAATTTTGAAACTACCTCCAAAGCATCTAGGAAAGTTCCTTTAATAACGAAGCATTAAGCTGGTTAAAGCACCTCAGAACTAAACCTTGGAAGCATTTCTGAAATATTTCCCCTGCTAAGCAAGAGGGATGTCATGAAATGAAACAAAAATGGAAACAATATTTCATTTGTATGGAAGGATAAAGTACATTTAATCTAAAACAGGCTAGTTCAATATTGATGGTTTACTTGTGGAGTTCAGCAATTTAAAAATAGAAATCTTATTGGTATTAACTGTGCCACATGTAGGATGAATTAATCACACAGAAATGCACACATGTTACTGTACATCGTAGCTGTGAAAAAACCCAAGCACTGAAAGTTCAGGGGGTTTTGTAACTTTGAATACAGCTGTCTTAATTCTAAACCAAAAATGTTCAGCTTCTGGCAACTTACATAGTAGCATTTCTGATGTTTTTAAAGCAGCTATTAATGTAGTCAAGCTGTGTTTTTTCTTCTTCTGTGTGTAATCATCTGCTCAGTGGTGCTCTCTCTAACTAGTAGCAGGAGACAGGGGAGTGGCCTGCTGTGATTGATGGGGCGAGGCCCAGCAAAGCGAGAGAGTCCCATCTGGATTAGGTTTTGGGAGCAGTCAGATGTGGAGAGGGAGGTCAGTAAGCCCTGCGCTAGCTCCCCCTCCTTCAACACCCCCATCAGCCACACTCATGCACACGTTGCGCTGCTCGCACGCCCTCATCCATAATTGATGCTTGCTTTGGGCAGATGCTGTATGGCCTGGGACTAGAGCAGCTGCTAAGTTTATGGAGGATAAAGGGAGCAGGATGGTACAGCAGGTATTTTCACTTTTATTTTCACTTGAAACTTGATTTTAATCAAGCCAGGGCATTTCTTATAACCAGCTGCACCACTGCATGCAAGACTTCTGATCTGTTTTGTTGCTTAAGTGTGAAGGAGGGCAGACCGCGGCGGTGATTGTGTATCTCTGCTGTGCTTGATATATCTATCGGAGCCGTTCTTATAACCAGCAGGTTTACAGAGTAATGCTGCATTTTTCTTCTTTGTTCCTGTGCCCTAAGGATATGATGCAGTTTGGCTCATTTAACTACAGTATGAGAGGCTTTCTCTAAATGGGAAATGTCTCTTGCCAAAGGAATAAAACATACCAAACAGAAAATAGAGCAAAACAAACAATAAACTGTTAGTTAGACTTTAAAATGCAGGCAAGCAGAAAGGTTTTCATTGAATACATTTTTATGCTGCAAATGTGTTTTTAAAAAGGAACACTGCATAAATAATGTTTTCTGTGCTCTGTCTTTTGTGTACAAACATAACAAGCTTACTTTATTATGTTTTGACACTTTTCATGCATTTCTTAATTATGAAATCCTTTCAGAGCAGAAGATGCTGAAAAGGCATGTTGAGATCTGAGATACTAGGAACATTTTACATTCTAAGCTTTTCTTCAAATGGAGTAATATATATAGAATGGGAGCGACTTCACTTACCTACATCATTGGAATGTTTTCTTTATTTGGTTTTTAGAGTTCAACATTTAACCAGAAAGCAATAAATTTGATTTTATACACTGCCACGTAAAGCATATTTTTCAGTTGAAATGTGGTTTTCATTAAAACTCAGGCCAGAACATTTAGCAGAGCCTGACTGCCTGCCATCCTTTGTTCTTCTTTCTGTTGCCAACAACTACTTTATTAAAAACTATGCACAAAGTGAGCATTAAGGGGTCATTTAATCTTAAAGATACTTGGAACCGAGTCTGAAGGGACAACTTCTGTTTAGCCTCTCATGCCTAGGTTGTATTAAGCAGTGTCTGTGTACTGTCATCTGCAGTTTTGAGATTACTCTAATGCCTAAGTTCATAGGCTAATTTAGGATCAATATTTCCTGTTGCTTTTAGGGCCATTTCATATTTTCAACTTAATGCATTAGACCTATTATTTCCCCAATTCATTTTAGTTCACTGTAATTTAAAGGGCACAATAAAAGGACATTTAAGGGGATTATATTTAAATATTTTCTGGTTCTTTAAAATCTATTCAAATATATCTGACTTTTGTGCAGTCTGGGGTTTCCATCAACCACGTGTATACACAACTAACGTGTGTTACTTGACACTGCATTGTTTTTTATATAAATTCATATGCTAAGCAGTAAGCTGTTGACTTGATACACATATAAGTAGTAAAGAACATGTTTATACATACATGCTTTTATACTACATTGTAATACTCTGTCTTTTGAATTGATCATGAATCATAAATTCACATTAATTTTAAAGGCTAGGAAAGGCTACAGTAGGCTCCGATTTTAAGAGACAAACAACTCAGATTTGTTGATTCTATCATTTTAAACTACAGCCTAAAGTATAGTGTGCAAGTATAATTTCTTTAGTGCTTTTTTTTTTTTCCCTCTGAACAATTTAATGAATGTGTAATGCCTGGACTGATAGTCCTGCGTGCCAGTATTCTGTGCTAAGCATGGTGGAATTGTTTTGTTTGTTTAATGGCATGACTGTAAATCTCTGAGCATGTAGAAGTTTTTTAGTTGTATATATATATAAGTTGTATATATATGTTTTTTAATATATATATATAAAGGGAGACAAACAAACATACCCCTGACCCTTTAGTGTTTACTGATTAGTGGGGTCTCAGTGATAAATAAGTGATCCAGACCTCAGCTTAACAAGTCTAATGAAAGAGGTAGAAGAGTCTCAGCAACGTGAAGGTGCTGGAATTGCCAGTGTAGTTTGCCATTTTATGATAAAAAGTGTGTCGTTTGCAGTGCTGGAAAAAAAAAATGTAAAAGTTCAACCCTCCCAATTAAATATTGTCTGTAATTAGTATTAAGTGTGAATGCTTTGAATATTAATTAGGGTCTCATGAAACTGCTGTCAGTGTTAATGAGAAACAATGGGGGTCTCAGCAACATCTGGTTTAGGGCTCAAGGTAGTATAAAAACCTTTAGATCACATGCACCTGGACATGAGCCCTTGGTCCCTTTGTTGCCATTATTGTTCTTTTTTAACAGCTGCTGAATCCAATGCCATGTTTAGCATCTGACATGAAGGAGTAGCTGAAGGACCAGCAGGAACCAGCTACTGTGTTTCAAGGCCAGCACAGTGAAATTGCTTATATAGGCAGAAGTTTGATTTGCTCTTGTTCATTCTTACTACGTGCTGAAGTCCTTCCTGAAACAGTTGATTAAAAAATTTAAGGTCCCCTGCCTCCCCCAGAAGTTTTAAAAATACTTCTTTATCATTTATTAGATATCTCTAGTGTAATCCAGCCATTGCTGTTTTTTACTTCATAGGGATTTTTTAATAGTGAAAATATTAGGTAAAAGGAATAAGAAAGGGACCTTGCCATTTTAGTATAAGAGGGCATAAGTATGCATTTACAAGAGTTTTTAACCTCCACTGAAATTTAAAGAGAGCAGTTTCAGTGCAGCATTAACCTTGGAATGATTGTAGATATATGCAAATGAAACTTACTGACTTAACCCTGTGAAGTAGGTAAATGTCACTGTTTTCATTTTAAAGGTGGTTGAATGAAGCAACATAAACTGCTTGCTCAAGGCCATACACTAGAATAGTAGCAAAGATGGGATTAAAATTAGGGAGAGTTTGTTTGCTGGTATAAAGTTTTAATTTTTAGGACACGCTGAATCCCTTTTACAAGGGAAAATTTAATTTTCCTTTTGAAGCCTGACACGTAGCAAGGCTTAGTGTCAGGCTTAGTGTCAGTCTTAGCAAGGCTATGATTTTGCAAATTCTGAAAAGCTCTTGAGTTTAGGACCAGTTCAGGTCAGAGAACTGATGTCTCAATTAGTTCAAATTGGCTGGAAATGTCCTTTAAGTCCAAAGTACAAAACAATGTATTTTATTCATACAGCCTCTCTTTAAATTAGGAAATCAAGGACTGATGAGTACAAAAAAGCAAAATTTCTATGATAGTCACATGTACAGGTATCTGTGCAGGTACTTGTACATGCTTTGATGGGAAAATGACAGAGTATTTAAAAACTAATGAATGTTGTACTCCAGTATTCATTTTTACTTAACTTGATAGTTAGAGGGATAATTTTACCTTGTAAATCAGCCCATCTGAGTTTGAGATAGTCCCTGTATTAATGGCCTCTAATGCTGTGTCATCTGTGTCACCATGCTTTGGACATCTTTTAAGTAGGTTCTGAAAGATTGTTCTGTACATTTCCTCTGCTCAAATTATTACTATTTGGTATGAACAGAGTGTTTAGTCAGAAGTCTCTAATTGATAAATTAGCATGCTCAACTGTCCCTTGTTATATCAAGCATAAAGATGGATCAATCTATAAAGAGATGAGGGTGTGTGTTTTTTATTGTATAGGTTTGTTGTAATATGGAAATGAAATACTATTTTCTTCAAATTTAAAGCCTTTAAAGTTCTTAAATCTGTTTCTTTTGACAGCCTACAACTTAGACCTTTGTTAACTTAAGATTTTGACTTAATGCATTTTTAGATTCCAATGTTTAATATTGGACTGTATTATTTTTTTGCATTTGTGGCAGCTAGTTGCTCAATACAGTGTACCTCAAAGTATTTCCGACTGTCTCACAGAGCATTATTTCATAGAAATATTTTCAGTATATGGTTATACTAGCAGTGCACCCAAATCCTGCCCTGTGTGTAGGTTGCACATACTGTGTTCTGCAAATGGTAAGTCAGAATGGATCATAGAGCATGGGCTAACCTCAGTGCTTTGCATTGCCAGTTGCACTGAGGTTTGTCCCTTTCCATTGCCCGAGTTGAGGCCTTTCCCAGTTAAAGAATAGTCTACAGTTATCCAGAGAACAGCAGATTTGTTTGTCTAATTATAATACAATTTAATTTGGTTAGCAAGATGGATTTAATTCAGATAAGAAATTTTCTCCTCAAGAAACAAGCATTGTGCCCTTTTCAGGCCAGCAATCTTGGCATAATACTGTCATCCCTTTCTGCGTTACGTGTGCAGAATGATCGCTTATTTTATCTCATGCCACATTTCTTCTTCCTCTTTTTCCCTTTGATTTTTACAGGGTAATCAGGAAGCTACAGCACCTCCTGACACAATGGCACAGCCTTATGCCTCAGCCCAGTTTGCTCCACCTCAGAATGGTATCCCTGCAGAATACACAGCCCCACATCCTCATCCAGCTCCAGACTACACAGGCCAAACCACTGTTCCAGAGCACACGTTAAACATGTACCCTCCTGCGCAGACACACTCTGAACAGAGTGCAGCCGACACAAATGCACAAACTGTCTCCGGCACAGCCACAGTAAGTCAAGATTTCAGCTATTTCTAAAGCAGTATGTTTCAATTTACATGTCTTTTTATTGATAACCTTTATTCTTATGTTACACTTAACAGTTTGCACTTCATTTGTGTTAGGATTACTCACAATTTCAGGGCTGAAAGTCTGTCAGAGTTTATTATTGAACTTGGAGAATATAATTTAACAGCTTTTGGAGCCTCTTAGTAAGTGTGGGAGCTTTGTAGAATTTGTAGTTTCCTTTTCTACAGTGTTAGACAAAATTATTAATAGCAAGCCCATGAATCATATAATAAAGTTTGACTAAGTCTGATATGGAAAAACACTGCAAAAGCGTCTTTGTAAGGATCCATTTGGAAGAAAACAAAGAAACAAAAAAAAACCCTCAACCAACCAAAAAAAACCCGAAAAAACCCCACAAGACAAACCAGAGATGTTTTGTTATTTTTAATGACCTCTGTATTTTTGACAATTCTGAGTAGTTTTTCATAGAAGTGTTCATTGAATTATACTGTATGGAATTTACTTGAGGAACTGTGTGAATGAGTATTATGGAGAGCGTGTCTGTAATACTGTATTTTCTAGAGAGCTTGTTTGTGCAGCCGTTACCAAAGCTGTATGTGGATCTGTGCTCAACAGAGCAGAAATGATAGGCTTTCCTTCTGTTTGATTTATATATAAAGTTCTGAAGTGTCATGAATTATGCAAGAGACTGCTTGGATGGACCTACCTTGTAATTTAAGTCACAAACTTCACACAGTGATAGTTTAGTGCTTCTGTCTCAGTTCTAGATTCGAACCCAATATATCCTGTGCCAACAGCTGGCAGATTTCTGAGCCATCAACCACCTGCTTTACATGTGTAGGATCTAGCACAGGACAGCACACTGCAATTTGAGCATGTGCTTGAAACATCTCTACTAGCTGTCCTCATCTTTGCTGTCCTCATCATGCTCCATACCTCATTTTACCTGCCTTGCTCCCCTGGCATATATCCAACCTGAAAAGTTTGATGCAGTAGGGCAAGAGGAAAGGGAAAGCATGTTCCCTTAAATGAGGTGTTCTGAAGATTTGTTTGTTGCCATGTCACTACTTTCTTTATATGGGTATGAACAAGAAAGAAAAGCAATAGCAAAGGCACAAAAGAATATTCCTTGCTGTTAGCATGGAGATGTCCATATGAATTAATTACACAGTTCTGTGGTTTATGCAGGAAAACCTTTCAAGCCTTTTATTTTTCACTTGGTAGGTTTTTATTGCCCTGGTTGGCCTTTTGCTTTAGTAGTGTGAGAAAGTTTAAGTTGTAGAGCATCCTCTTTACCTATATCTCATAGTATTCTTTCCAACTCTGCAGTGTCCCCTCTTACTCATCTTTTTGCTAAGTTAAATTCCTGCTTCTTTCCAACTTTTTACATTTTCTTCCATAATAATTTGTGATTGTTGTCAAACTCTTGTTATATGCTGCTGTCGTTGGTTTAGAACAGGAACCCTAAGATGAATAGATACTCCAGAAGAGATTGGATATTGACTAAAAATAGTCTTTCCTACCATCTCTGTCTTATTCTTCTTAGATTCTCCTGTTTCGCTTGTTCTTTTGATCACTGCTGCACAGTGAGCAGTACACTGTGATGCCCAGCTCAGCCTTTTCATATTTTGAAGCTGTTGGTCTGTTTGCTGTTCAGTTCTGAAGTAAAAGACCGTCGGTACTAAAATCAATGATAAAACACCTGTCGATGCGAGTGGGACAGGAGCTCATCCTTCCTCATTTATTGCTTTCAATTTATTGTGTTTCCTCAGCCCTTTTTTGATTTTTCAGTTTGAAGAAGTGTTAGTCTCTTTATCAGAAAAGTCAGATATGTGTTTTTCTAACATCTTCCATGGCAAAGGCTGATGACATTTAATTTGATGACAAGTAATTTTGATCGTCTGCAATGCCCTTATCTTCTGCCAGTGCTGTGTTCAATCCCAGATCTAGCAAATCCAACAATTCCTTTGAAAGTTTCCTGCTTCTAATATACTAACAGGCTTTACTGTTATTTGTTTTTGTATGCTTTGTTGTCTGCTTTTATTTCCTTTTTGCCTTCCTAATATCCGATTTATATTTTACCTGTCATACACTTTCACCTTTCTGGTTCCACTTGGAGTGAATTTTGATTCTCTGAAGGATAACACTTCAATTCCACTAACCTTTTGTATTAGGAGAATATAGGAGAGGTGTTTACTCTTTTTATTATGGATCCTTTTCTTGCCTTCCTGTTTCCTTTCTTACAGAGGAATGAGCATAACTTTTTGAAGTAGCTCCCATGCTGTTTATAAAGAATTAGATTTCATTACTTTCGACTTTAGGGTATTTTGAGAAAGTTTTAGTTTGTTTTGTTTTTACAAAGATATTTTTTTTCAAAATTGCAATGTTACATTGATGTGTTGTTCACACCATCCCTCCCTGGAGAGCAGTGCATTGAAATAAAAGTTTACAAGAAGTGTGTATCTGTGGATCTCCATTGTTCAAAGTAACCTTGACATTTAGCATGTTACTCACTGGTTAGTTTTACAAATTGACAGTCAAATATTGTTTGCACAATTTAATTATGGGTACCTAGATCTAAAACCTGTTACGCTGTGTCTCATTAGCATTGCACTTAATGCACTGTAGAGTCATTATGAGGGTCCAGCTGTGTACATGTCTCTGTAGGATTAGTAGTATATGTTTTTATTATGAAATAGAGCTTCAGTAGCACTGTGCCGACATTGTAACTCCATGTGGTCTTTATTGTTAAAGGAAAAAAATTTATTTCTTTCCAGTTCCTGCTAGCTTTCTGAATGGTTGGTTTCCAGTCGTAAAGAATTTTAAGTGGAATTGATGGGAGACATTTGTTTAGTTGATTCCAATATTTTTACATAGTTTCCTTTCAGTAAACTGTAATATATGAATTTAAAAGGAAAATAATCAATTGATCAATCATTCATAAAAGAATACTGTTGTGATTAATGGAGATTAGACAAGCTGTTGGAGGCAAGACCAGTTTTTGAATTTTCATTCACATCCATATTTAAGTACATGTGAAGCTGGATATACCATTAAAAATGGACCTTAAAATTTTGAAATACAAAGCTAATAAACTGCAATTTACCTGTTTTAAAGAACTAGTACTAGAAGTGACTTAACCTCATCCATGAAGGAGGCTAGACACATGCCCTGGCTTTTTTCGTGTGTCTCAGTTTCTTTCTTTTTGTCTGAAAGAATCATACACTGAAGCTAAGAGCTCACATTCAGTCTAGTGCAACTTAAACCCCAATAACAAATTTTTTCATATCTTGATCTTCTCCAGGGAGCACACATAATATCTGAATATAATGCTCTGTATATCTTTTGTCATTTGGAGGAACTAGCATCTCCTGGCTGGGCATCTACCCTATGAAAAACCATGCCATTTTCCTTACACTTCTCTCATAATTTAATGCCAGAGTTCATTTCAGTTAAGAAAGAACATTTTCTTGCTTGTTTTTGCTTGAATTGACTAACAAGTTCTTCAAAAAATTGCAGTCAAAGAGTACGGAATGTTCTGATATTGTTAAGATTTTACTTTTGTGCATGTTATGCTTAACTAATTCAAACATAATCTGTGGGATTAGAAATACTTTTGTATTTCCAAAAAGTGCATTTTCTAGTGAAAAGTTTTCGCCTATTATTTTGATTAAAAAGTATAAAACAGTATTCTGTTAGGGTAAGTATTAGTCATAAGAGGTGCTTAGATTATATATAGGGATTACTAACCTTGTGTTTTGATGCTGTGAAGCAGAAAATGTACAGGACAAAAGGGAAGTAAATTTAAAGACAGGATGGTTTAGCTGAAATAAAATAAAATGATCTGTTGGTAATAAAATACTGTCAAAAGTTACTTTGAGTCTTCTCTGAATAATACGGTTTTCATCTTTTTGGATCAATATGTTTGTTAACTTTAATCAAGGAAGTAGTCCATCTGAGTGCATGCATAATCAATACTCATCCAGTGGTGGGTTATTTAAGTGCTGGTGGACTTCTGGAGTTGCATAGCATCCAGTGTGCTTTTAGTCATTAACAAAAATAGTAAATTGCTTCTTTCAAGAAGGATGGATCAATGGTAAGTGTGTTACACAGTTATGGCAGAAGTAACGTAATGTCTGACAATTCTGAAGAGTGGGTTTGAGTGTTATGTTAAATAGTTACATATTTTAAAGGATTTTTAAGTAAAACATTTGATCATTTTCTGAACTACAAAATCACATTTTACCTGACATAGATAGTTCTGAGAGTAAAACTTGTTCCATTTTTGCCTGTGGTTTTTATGTGTGTCTTATGTTGATGTCAGTGGGAGATGAATATGTAAATACAAAGAGCATTAACTGGGCATGTGTAAGAAAGCAGTAAAATAAATGTTGTTTCTCTAGGGTACACTATTCTAAGTGTATTGTACTAATAATGGAAGTAAATATATATCATGGTCTGGTAAAAACTGAGTTTGTAATAATGCTCTGTGTTTTATGTGTGTGTCTATAGAAATATTCTACTCTAAATTTAATTCTGCTTTTGCATTGGAGCAAACTTGAGGTGATTGTGCAGTCTTTCTCCCTTGGACTGTGACTTCACCAGGTTTCACAAGCTGAAAAGCCTCGATGAGTTGTGTGCTTGGATAGGGGTCCTCGAGGGAAAATGCACTTGGAGGAATGTTGGTGATTCAGCATTCTTCTGTCTGAGGTGGTTCTGAATCAATAGCCAGCATGGCATTAGGGGGATGCAGTGCTGCTGAAATTCTGTGGAAGACGCATAGTGCAGAGGTGTGGGTTGTCTGTGATCATTGCACATGATCAGATATTTTTGCATAACTCCTCTGATATGACTAAATTTCCTACTGAAATTTCTCCTGTAGCATCCAGTAAACTTGATACTTTTGTGTGAAAGTAGTTGATACACTAGATACTCAATGTCTGTTCCTACAGTTGCCCTGCTTTACCTTGACATTTTATATATTCTTTGAGATTTAATGGTTTGTAAGGTTGATGATTTATTTTCTTGGTATTAATTTTGTCTAATTAGTGCATTCTTTAGTCATGTTGCAGAGGCCACCTCTTCATCTAAGGATTTGCGGGGGCTTAGAGATTCTCTGGACTGAAAAAATATTTACCATAGTGAACTTGGTTGTTTTGGGGAAGAGAAAGATACAATCCTTGAATTTTTTTTTTTAATTAATTTATCTGTTGTGCTTTTTAATTTGGGTAAGAAAACTGACAGTAGTAACCACTTACAGTAAAGTGCTTCAGTGCACTGTCTAAGCCTGCAGGTGGGTAGACTGTTATCACAGTTCTCTGCAGCATATTTCTATTTTTTAGTAGATCTTTTTCCTGCCATGTTCTTTATGTAAGTTATTGGTGTAAGTATTTTTTTTTTTCCTTTATTTTCCCCCAACGTTTCATTCTTCTCTGTTTTTCCTATTTTTATTCTTGGTCTGTCCATGTCCTGGGGGTGTAGCATACATTAGCTGTTTCAAGAAATTCTATTCCATATGGGACAGTGGACTGTCCTCCTTAGTTTAGAGGTGTCCATCGATTGTTCTCAAAACAGATGTTCTCTGTAGTTTGCTGGTTTATCATGTAGCTGTGGTTGTGCTTGTTAGCCTTGAGGTAACCTTCCTTGAAGTCCAGTATACCAAGTATCTGCACAGTGACTGGGACACTTTCCAGTGCTGCTCAGCTCTGCTGGTGTTATCCTTGTCACTGAATATTCTGCTCTTGCCTAGTAGTTTTTCATAGTGCACCTGGAACACAGATCCTGGAACTGCCTCTTGTGGCTTGGGAAGAAAAAGTGACTGGTTTGACTCCGTGTGTAGTTCTGTCTGGAAAGCAAGCAGAGCAGAATTACGGTGCAGATAACCACGTCGATCATTTCTCTAAATAGCGGCACCCTCTGCGGAGGAGCTGGGAACTTTTCACCACAAAGTGGCTGCCTTTCAAGTCAGATTGCCCCATGGATATATTTTTTTCCCCAACTGCTATTAATGACCCAGTTCTTATTCTACTCAGTTCTGTATTTTTGTCTGTAGATGTTTGCCACCAGTGTGCTAGATAGTGGATAATGCTTTGACAATGGTTACAGTAGTGTTTCTGTGTCTAAATCAGACCCTGCTGGTGTAGGCTATTGTGTCAGCATGGCATGCTATTTCAGTTATACTTCCTATTATGTTTGGTCCCAAATGCTACTTGGAAAAAATATTTCAAAGAGCTTGATTCAAGACCCCGAGTGCTTCAGAGCTGCAGAAGCAAGCAACCTGGTCCAGCTCTTGCTCTCTAGTGAAGAGATCAAAACTGACATCCCAAATAGATAACATAATGCTGTGCTGGTTTGGTGAGGCACGGTAATGACTTGTGATCATAGGCATTATTACTTCTAAGAGGCTTCCTTGCTGAGAGCCCTGCGTGTAAACTTTGTAACTATGCCCACGTGTATTTCTTTGCTTATGCTAAGGAATGGCAGGAACAGATTGCTCTCTTTGGCAGCTGTATGTGTCAGTGCCTGCTCTAAAATAGATTCTGCTCAAGGATACACAGAACCTTAAACTGACCGGTTTTTATGATAATGTTTGTAAAGAGCCTGTTTGTATACTTAGTTGTTTTGCTTGGTGAGAAGATAACCACCCTTTTTCTCTGTGTTGCTAACTTAACTTGGGCTTTGCTCCCAGAAAGTACTTGTCATACTGTGAGTGGTATCTGGTGTGAGAGAGCAGCTGTGACACTGCCAGCTAATAGTGCCATCAGCATGTCTTGTGTTCTTCTGAAATCTCAGTAGCTGATCCTTGTGATTTAGGTATCTCCTCAGCTTCTTTTGCATTTTTATTCTCATAGCAGGAAGGGATTGCAAATGTGATACTGAAACAGAAGACATAAACATTATTATTCTGGGTTTTTTTGAGATACTGTGATTTTTAACTTCCTCTTGTGATTTTTGAGTGCTTGAAATTGGTCAAGTAGTAAAGCTGAAGCATCTCTCTGAAAACAAAAATAAAAACCCACCCAGGAATTAAGGGAGCAATTACGCTCTGTCATCTCTAGTCATGTTTACTCAAATAAATTAGCTGAACTCCATTTAATGCCCCTCTGAATGTTCATTGTAGGGCAGACTAACAGTTCTTGGATCACTTGAGCAGGCAATTCCAGCCAACTGTAAGGCAGATTTAATGCACAAAACATTGCAGAGGTCTTTTCAATCACATTGGCAACCAGAGATGCAGTCATATCATTCCAACTTTAAAAGTTTATTCTAAAAAGCATTACAGATAGTTTCTGATGTGCCAAGCTTAATTGACCAATTAAACAATTTAAGATTTTCGTCTTGCTTGGTCCTGAAAGAGTTAAAAATGTTGGGGTTTTTATGTATTCTTGTACTTTGTAGTGTCTCTTGGGCTCTTTACTTCTCCATACCAATTCTTTTACATGTTACATTATTGACTTTTTTTCTCTCTCTATGTAGTCTAAGTTGCTGTGGCATTCAAATGCTTTGGCTGCACTTCAGGTTCTGATATATTGAGAAAAACATTTGTTGCACATTTTGCTGAACAAACTGAGCATAAATTTCAAAGGAGATCTTGATATGATGAAATAGCTAATTACAACTTACTTTGTATTTGACCTTCTGCATCTTTGCTTCACATTATAACATGGTAATTAAAATTGATCCTTACAGAGAGATTTTTTTGGTGAAAATTAGCTCTCATTTTCACTAAATACAGGAGTGGCTGTGCTAGGGTAGGTAAGACTAATGATGTTTTCCATTCTCTTGTAATTGGCATTCAAATGGTAGTTAGTGGTTTGCAACTTTATCAGAAGTTGTCGATTCCTCCCTGCACCAACTCTTTGTAATTGCAATATGAACTTGGATGTTGTCTGGAGTACTTTGTGCAATGGCATGAGGAGAATATGTTTGTAACTTGGTTAACCAGCAACATCCTTAGGTCCTTGCTTGCAAGAAACTGGCTCTCCATTAGAGAGGTCACAATGGTCAGGTACCACAGGTAGATGGAAAACTGACAAGGTTTGTAGTTAAAACCTATGAAGATCATTTGAATTGGCTTCCTTTCTTCTTCCTTAAATCATAAAGCTGAATTTCTACTCGTGTGACAGCCTTTGCCCAGGGATACACAAGAGCTAAACTTACTCCTGCCTGACTGCATGTGGGTCTCAATTAAGGATGATGGCTTAGTGGCTTATTATCGCCCAACACAGCCCTGAAAATACTTTTTTCAAAATCTGTTTATACTCTCAAGTTTCCATGCCCCTCCCACACCCCTGTCTCTTCAGCTTTCCCACGCACCCACTTACCTACCCACAGAATCGCTTTAATTAAATGTTCCTCTTGTGTGGGCTTACTTACCACATCTCCATGCCTAATTTGTTCCCTTTCTGATCTGTCTTGGCTTAACCTGCAAGCATTGAATCCATCTTTAAGTCTGAAGCTGCTTTATGGTCTACCAGAGATGTGACAGGGTGAAATGCACATCCCAGGCAGAGGACAATTTTCTTATTAACTAGATAGGCATTCAGGAAATGGGTAGAAGTTCTTCCTCTCAGACTCTACCAGAAAGGAATTAGACTGAGCTAATAGTCTAGCACACATGTCGTGCTGTATTTGTTCTTTCTGTGATATGCAGAAAGACTGGGGTGGTCATCTTAAATTGCACATATATAGACATTAAGTGGACAATTTATTAATCGTAGAAATAAGAAGAAACTCCAGATGAAGGTATCGGTAAGAGTAACCTGGTTTTGTTCTGTCCTACATATATATGGCAATTTCGTTACAAAAGTATGACATGGAAATGGTCATCTCCATGGCAAGATGCTTGCTGCGATTTGAGGAAAACCAGAATAGTGGGATTTTTTCTGTCCTGGTTCTACTGGAAGATAAGAATGCAACTAGGAGGTCCATTGGGGCCGTTAGGCTATAGGAGATGGACTTTGGTTATGAAAGCATGCATACCTTTGTACTGTAAACTAAAGGCAATTTATGTTTAACACTATTAATAGGAACATAAGATAATTGCCTTAGCGAGTCTGAATTTCTTAGTATATATATTTTTCTGATTTTAAAATGAGCAACACTGTTTAAAGAAAACTATTTATTTTTATGCTTATTACTATGCTTTTCTGATTTCTGTTAAAAACAAAAATGCTTTAAAATATATTTTAACATCAGTAAATTGAAAGAACAATGCACACACAGATCAGTGTATTTATTTTAAAAATTCAAGTACTCTTAAAACTGAATTTACTCTTGCTGTCTTTTCTTCCCAGTTAAGACAGTTTATGCTTTACAGTGGCATCTTGTAGCTAGCCACTATGTAAAATAATGTACACATTTGAGAATTAATTTATTAAAATATACATTTACAGTAGAATGCCTCTACCAAAACATTACATGCAGGTCTCCCACAGCAAAAGCAAAACCCCTGTTCTGTTTCTCTTTCTGTGAAGCATACTTTGTTGCTCTGTATAAAGTTGAGGTTCTTTCATGTTTATATGTGAGTAGTTGCTAACTTCAAAAAAGATAGTGTCAGCTGATGGAAGTATAACTTGATCTTATAAACTTGATCTTAGAAAACTTGGAGGTTTTGGGATTTTTTTTGAGTTGTGAGTAGCTGCCATGTGCTTTGTGCTTTTTACTTACGTGATTAAAGGTGAATAGTTACTTTGTTGGCACTGCGGGGATAAGAGGGTGAATATTTCCTAGTATATTGAGAAAGCGTCATAGACATATATAAAATAATTGCTAATTTTAAAAAAATAAGTGTATAAATGCAAAACCTGCATCTTCTTTTGCTTGCTTCTTGCCTACTTTTAATCTTTGCATGCATTTGTCTTTTCATCTTTACAACAATTTATTTCCTTTTTATAATCTTCCTCTAGTTTTCCTTTTATATTACTTTTCAGTATGTCTACTTTGTCTTTACTTCCTGTTTTTTCCCAGTTTTTGCTTATTGCAACATGATCTTGTAGTTTACTTTCATTCCCCTCCTGCCCAGTAGGAGCTACCATTGATGTTAATGTGACATGGAGAGAATATGTAATCTTCTGAAGGGAATTTGTGCTTCATGTGAAGAACACATGATATTTCTGTATTTAGATTACTCTTGCTGAGTGTAGATGCTTTTTCAGATGATATCCCACACAGTTGTGTTGCAGTATCAGCATTTCATGCTGCCTTTTTTGATTCAGAAAAGCCTCTCAAGGGCTTTCCAAGAGACCCCTCACGCTCTCTGCTACTAGCTACTCTTGCTCAAAGGGGCTCTCTGCATTTGCTTTTCCAGCTGATCTCTAAATCTCGCCCACTCAAACAGTTACCACTGCCACTGGGCTGCTCTTCCCTTTCTGGGAACTACCTCTGAACTACAATCAAGAGTCTTACCCCAGTATACAAATTCTGAGATGCTCATTTAAAATCCATCTCAATCCAAGTCCTCCACAGCCCCAGCAATCACTTCTGCAAGAATATTTGTGAGAAGGAGGGGATTAAAGAGCGCCCATGTGGCAGCTTCTCATCAGCCTCTACCATGAGGTCTAATAACACCTCTGGGTGCGATAGACAAAGAGCATGAAACTCTCTGTCAGTGGAACAGAGGACTTCAAAGATTGTTTGCCATCAAGATCTCAATCTTTATATATTGGCTGATCTGTAGACTCTGTAATAAGACTGGCACTGCCTTCCAACTCCCTTATTATCTGAAAAGTAAGAACGGAGGGTTTCTCTTGCTGTGCTTTTTTGCTTTGGATTGTAATCAAAATACTTTTATTCTCTGATTTATAAAAGAAAAAGCAGCAGAATGTCTTCTGATTCAATCAAAAGAGAAGCAAGAAGCGTGATTACAATTGACAAGTCTTTTCTATGCCTATTTTTTTTTGTTGTTGTTGCTGTTATAAAAAGCATGTCAAAAGATGTCAACTATTTAATTTAATAAGGATTCACATAGGTTCCAGCTGTTCCAGAATAGTATCTAAATATTGGATTTGAAAACAATATGTGTACCAGCACTGCAACATTCTGCAGGCATGATCACCCAGCTATCCAGAAAGATCTAAGTCTGTCTGTGCTAATTAGTGTTTGCAGACGAAGCTTCTGTAGTGGTAGGTTCAGTAAATAAAAGATCTTCTGGGTTATAAGCACATGATGTGTGAGATAAGAGATGTCTGCAAAACTGAATGGAAACTATGCAAATTTACTATTTTGAAGTTATAATAATGCTGGAACACCTAATTTTGCTTTTCATAATGACATGATATATTTTGTATGTGTTTATATATGTATATGTAATATGTTCATATTACAAAAAACATTATCTTATTGCTGCCCTTATTTATTGCCAAAAATATAGTTATGAAATGTCAGTTTACTTAAAATGTCTGAAAGTATTAATCTTAACATGAAATATATTCAAAAAGAAATTCAGTTTTTCACTTACATCAAGGAAAAAATAATAGTTTGGTCCAGAGAAATTTGCTTTTAACTCATGCAATTACTTGCAAATGTAGCAGCTCTATTGCCTCAGAGTCCTTACTTTTTTGGGTTTAGGGCTACAGAAATACAGTGTTACTAAATGTAATGAAACAGATGCTGAGTTTCACTTCTCAATATTTGTATTTCTTTGTTCTCATACATAAGCTCTTTCTTTTCATCTTTAAAGTAAAACTGTCAGGGATAGGTGGCAAAATGTCCTAACCTGGAGCAGGAGAAATAGTGGAACTTTGATGTTTGTATATGAATGTGACTTTTTTTTCTGGTTTTAGTAGAGAATGTATTCTAGTTTTAACAGTGTGTTTGGGAAAAAAATATTAGAGGGTGTTAAAAAATAAAAGATTGAAAAGAATGTCCTGGTCTTGGACACTCTATAATAAATAAAAATCAGATTGAAATTTGAGTTGTATGCATTAATTAAGACATTAAGCTTGTGCTGTAAAGATATCCAGTATTGGCTACTATTAGGGCTATTTCTTTTTTTTTTTTTTTTTTTTTTAAGGTAATCTTTAATAGTTGTAGTTACAAAGCTTTGGAACACTACAGGCTCCACTCATTGTAAAATTGTTGAAGTTAACATACAGACTGGCAGTATCTGTGCTTGTGACATGGCTCACACATGCAATAAAGCACTTTCAGACCAGGATAAAATGTTGCTCTTGGCTTCATCCCATCTCCAGCAAGCATTTCCCATTTTAGAATTTTCTTCCTCATTTTGAGGTAGACTCCCTCTTTTTTTTCTTTCCTTTTTTTCCCCACTGAGTTGAAAGTGTTGCAGATCCATTCCTTTTATCTCTGTGGTCTGTCTCAAAAGAAATTTACAGCCATTTCCCACTTTACTTCTCTTTTTGCATGTACAGAAAAGTCAACTTTGCAAAGATTCTTATGTGTTTTATAGACAAAACATGTTCAGTCAAAGGTACTAGTGTCCGAATCACCGATTCTGTTCTGCACTTTCTAACAGAAAGAGCTAAGTTTTTTCTCTTTTTATTAGTATTGTTACAGCAAGAGATATTTCTGTATTCAACACAGCCCAATTCATCTAATTTTTCTGCCTGGAACTTTTACCTAGATGCAATTTGAGGACTTGGGATATTTGTCTGGGGTTTTGCAAAGTTAAGATTCCCAAATAGACTACTATATGCCTAGAAATGTAGCATATGCTCACTGTGTGCTCAATGATACAGATGATGTTAATAATCATAACTATGCATGTGTAGCAAGTCTTGTCTATAGTAAAAATAAGTCATTTTGTATGTCACTTCTGACTGAGAAATGTGGTGGCCCTACTAGTCACATGTGCCCTGGCCACCCACTGTATAAAATTGCTTTCTAGTATCATCAGTTGTTTAATATCTCTATAGACAATCTTTTCAGGTAGCAAATTTAATCTAGTATGAGTATCTCCAGTTTCCTTAACCTGAACACTCATAATGTATTGGCCCAAATTTGAGTAGCTTTCTAATTAATTGAATTATTGATTTGACATGCTGATTTGACACATTTCAGGTACTGATCATTTAGACCTG
Source organism: Caprimulgus europaeus (assembly GCA_907165065.1). The sequence continues at coordinate 13,894,725 of OU015540.1, read as the reverse complement.
CTAACTTGAGAAGAAGCTAACTAGCATAATTTAGGAGCCTGGTATTTTTAATTTTGATTGAACTTACTGTGTCCTCTGCTTTTAAGCGTTTTGTCTTCAGTGGGAAGGAAGGAGGGCTCATATTCCTGAAAATTTTCTGTTTTCATCTCTCTGTCTATATGTTTGTCTGTCTGTCTGTTCTCTTCCATGAGGAATGGTACTTGGTCTTTATTACAAATAAAAGGAGGCTTTCTGGCTCAGCGTAGAGTTCCTCGTTATTACTTAAGACATTTGCAGGAAGTTTACTGCAGGTATAGCACAGTCATCCCACAGGTATCAGTGGTCATTTGAGTTTAGACTAGACCTGAATCTAATTCACAGTTTGCGCTTTAATGAGCAATACAACCATACCCCATTCTCTTATGGAAAGCTGTGTGCCCTCAGGTCCTTGCTGCTGGGACTGAAAAGAAGGGAACGAGGCTGGCTCGTGGTATGTTTGTTGAAGTTTGTTGCCCCTGCAAGAAACTGTGCTTTTACTACAGGGAATTGTTCTTGAGCATACCTTTCAGGTGAAGAAACGGCAATTAACTAGGACATCCCTGAGATTTAGTTGGAAGTACTAATCTGCTGAGGATGCTTTGTAACACCTTGCCCTACTGATCACATGCAGCAATCAAGTGCAGTATTTGCTCAGCAGTTTTCAGTAAGAGTAGATATTTCATGCCAAATGTTATTTACATTATTTACAGGTGGGCTCTTTGGTAAATTGAATACTGCCCAGGTGATAAATTTGTCGCTCTCGCATTTGCTAAAATACCTCTGTACCTTGACCTTCTTCTGATAAGGTTGGGAAAATAATATCCTAGTGCATATTTAGGCCAATTTTATCACTAAGAGAAAGAGCTTTGAGTGCTGTGAGGGCTTGAAGAGGTGTTCTTTCTTTCCTTGCTTCAGTTTTATTTCTGTAGTCATGAATTAACTGTCCACTCTCCTCTATAGTAAAGGCTGAGTGGGAAATACACAAAACAATTGTAGAATCATAGAAACACCTGGTTGGGAAAGACCTCTGAGATCGTCGAGTCCAACTGTACCTGTCCACTACTAAACCAGATCTCTGAGCACCCCATCTACCTGTCTTCTAAACACCTCCACGGATGGTGACTCCACCACCTCCCTGGGCAGCCCATCCCAGTGCCTGAGAACCCTTTCAGTGCAGAAGTATTTCCTGACTCCCAACCTGTACCTCCCCTGGTGTAACTTGAGGCCGTTGCCTCTTGCTGTGAGCTGAGGCTGGTGTTAATGCTGCAGCAGTGTAACATGGGGGACAGTGTTGCACTGGACAAGCTTGTTGGTGCTGATGAATTACCTTGTCGCAGAGATGTAACCAATGTTCTGAAATCTTACTGTGTGGGTTTTTTCCTCATAGAGATGTCACAGTGACTGAAGGAGGATGTATGACATGCTGGGTTACTGCCTTAGGACCAGAATGTGTTCTTTGTTTTGGTGCAGCTGAGGGACTAAGGGGTTTATATTGCTAGCAGCATGACAGGGCTATCGGTGCATTATAGGGCTGCTGGAATCTGGTTTTGAATGCAAGGTGGCACTTCCTTGTTTTCTCTGAAAATTCTGATCTTTTACCAGGTGATGATTCCTTATATAAAGGAAGTGTAATTGCATTTCCTGTGACTCTTATGGAGTAGCACAAAACAATTTGAGATACAGAGTTTACAAGCTTGTGACCTCAAATTTGCGAGTGGACTATAAGACTGAGATATTCCTGAATGTGATGCTACTGCTTTAATCTAGTGTGATTATTTCTTTCTTGTTGAGTTTAGAGAATGATCCCCTCCAAGCACCTTCTGAAAAGATTGATTTCATCCTTGTGACCATTTCATGAGATTTTGTTGAATTACAATTATTGTTTTTTCCACTTTTCCAGAGGAGGAACTAGGATACAAGTAGTTTAAATAACCTGCCAGAGGCAAATCTGTGATAAAACGGATTGCAGCAGCTGGCTGTCCTGAGCCCAAGTGTCTAGACTGAGAGATAGGGTTTTTTTCCCATAACAACAGAAAGCTATTGCTGAATTTCATTTTGAACTACTGTGTGCTTTTGGAGCATTGAGCATCAAATAGATCACAGTCTGAGCTTGATTTGTGTGAATACTGTGTTTCAGGTGTATGAATAAGAAAAAAAGAGAAAGATACTCTGTTACTTAGGCAATGTGTCTGGTTTTTTTAAAAAAGCAAAACTCTACAGCTTGGTTTGACTTTCAGATGTACCATGCAGGCCACGTGATGGTAACATCTCTTTGTCCTCCCTTGTGATATGTGATGAGGAGAGGGTCACTGTGTGTGCTAGCACCTAGCCAGATGCATCTGCTCCTTTGCTTTGGCATGGTTTCCAGCTCTCTTCCACAGAGGAATGGGATTGAGAAGTCAAAGATGGGGCATGAAATGGTACAGGGAACATGACTGCTGTCAGGATCATGGCAAAGATCAGGTGACAAGGGTCTAAAACTCCCTGTAACATGCTAAATATGAAGGCTTTCTGCTGTGTTATTTAGCTTTACAAATATAGAGACCTATGGCTGTCAGGAGAAAGGGAGACTGAAAACTGGCTTTTGACTTATGGGGTTGTTGAGTTTCAAACCTACACTGCAAAGTCTTGAGAAAGCTGCAAGAAGGGTGGCAGGAGATCACAATATGGACAAAGAGGACAAAGAGCATGACCAGGAGGGGGGGTCAACTGGCAGCATCTTGTTGGAGGAGGGCACTAGAGAGAGAAAAGCACCTCAGCAACTCCTTAATCTACTCCATCTGTAACAGTTATTTATGCTTGGGGGTTTTTTTCTGCCATAAATGCAGCAGGCAAGGCCAGTAGTAATCTATATCTCATTATGATTAGCAGCAAGCAGAAATCTCTGAGAGGCTGAGACTACATTCTTGTTCTTTCAACCATTGTCCCTGCATAAGTGTGCAGAATATGGTAACAGAGCTGCAGATACCCTTTTTCCCTTCCTCTGGCATTTTCCCTTTCCCTCTTTTTTCTTTCCCTCTTTTTTCTTTCCCTCTTTTTTCTTTCCCTCTTTTTTCTTTCCCTCTTTTTTCTTTTCCCTTTCCCCTTCCTTCTTTTTTCTCTCTTTCTTTTTTTTCTTTCTTTTTTTTCTCTCCTTTTTTCTTTTCACCAGCACTCAGGTGCCTGTGGATAGGAGGATAATGCCTTACCCTGTCACACAGCCCCAGTAAAGAGCAAGGGTTAGGCAGGCATTGTTTCTCTTGCAGATACGCTCAGCTTATGCAGTGGTGTTTGTTAGTCATAAATTTTATGAGAATGTTTGGAAGTTACAATTTTGCCTTCCTCATGGTAGATTTCAGTACCTCACATTTCATACTGATTTGCCAGGAAGGGTATTTGCAAGCAGCACTGTATTTGTGCAATATTTGTACAATACATTAATCAGCTGCAGGTTTTTTCTCTGGCTATGCATATGGTCTGGGGAGATTTAACAAGCACACATGCTGCCTGAAGTGCTATATTTTGTGCAGGTTTTTTTGTGAAATACAGAGGATGATACACAGAGAATCTATGATTTCAGAATTGCAGTGATTCTTTACAGGAGTACTTCTGTGTATTGTTTTACTATGATATGCTGTTGAATATCGCAGAAATGGTCATAAATGTGTTTACTGATTTAAAAAATTTCTATCAAATTTTAGAATAAAATTTGCATGAGGAGGTTTTCTTCACATTGTCATGAGTGTGTTTGAGGCACGTGGCAATTTTGTGTGTAGTCATTTTCATGGATAGTGGAAAAATAGTTTTACTTTGCATTGATGTTCTTGTTAAAAACACGGACTATATACAAAAGTGATTTTAAATTCAGGCAAAAAAGAAATTATAAATGTTCCTAAACAATGATAGCTAAAATGCAGTGCTGTGTGTGAGCTTTCAGTTTGATAAATACTTACTTATGAGGTCATAAATACTTGAGGTACAAAAGGTTAATGTAGTGTGAAAGGCTGTAAAACACAGCGAGCAACCTGCTAGATCATAATGATGCATTAGTACCTTTCAGTATGGATGCTAGTGGTTATAAAATCTTTGGGTTGAATTTATTCTGTAATACAAGAATGTAAAGCCAGACTATCTTCACTGTGTAGTTGTACTTATCTTTTTACATTTATTTCTCTTTGTAAAAAAAATAACAAAAAAGGCTCTCATCTGCTCATAAGTGCCCACTGACTGAAAATGATAAAAAGCTCTTCTTGACTAATATAATTTCTGAAGAGCATATGTCATAGGTGTTGTCTGTGTACTCAAACTAAGTAATAAAATAAAGTAATACTCAATGATTTTTTACCTTCTGTGTATTAATAAGTTTCCATGAGATCAAGTAAGCAATAACGCATAAAGAAAACAGAAGTGGTAGAAATTCTGCAAGCAGTAATGCAATTTACCTTTGAGGAGAAAGGAATACAGTACTAAATTCACAAAGTGAGCATTTACTGAATGATAAAAATTGACTTTATCATAATAAACTACAGTATTTCTCAGTCTTAGAAGTCTTGTGCAGTTTATAGTTGTCTGCAATATGCTGATGCAGCTAATACTTCTCATTTAATATCTACCTCTGTGAAGTGTTAATTTTCATGCTTTGGTGATCATTGCTTTTTACTGAAGCAAATTACTTCTTCTTACTGCTATATCAGAGCTTATGACAGATTAGGATAATTTTACTGTAATTAATCTTTTGAGTCAGTTCCACTCTTTTCAGTGGAGTGCCATGTCTTGGCCAGGCTAAATTGAAGCAGTTAATAAAATCTGAAATCAAATCTGAATAACTTTCATTTGCAGATGTTGATACTTGCTTTCAGACTTCTCTGGGCTCTGGTAACAAAAGAAGTATTTTACTTTCAATTTATTCTCTCAGTGAGGTACACCTGTACCTGGAGGTTATTAAATAGTTTTGAGGAATTAAAGAAAAAAAATGTCTAGGCAGAAATATTTTATATAGATAAATCCATCTCCTAATGCAGAAGCCTGGTTATTTTTTATTGCTGTTTTTAGATGCTGAAAATCAAAACATTGTGTTCTTAAGAAGATACAGTTTAAAAGTTGATAGTGTTTGGATTGGGCAGATGTATCTTCAGTAAATCTCTGTAGATTATTATTTTTAGTTTCAGACCAGATTTGAAGTTGCAAAGAACACTGCAAGCAGTTTCTGCCCTGACAGAATTAGCAAATAAGCACAGAAATATGCATCTTGTAAAAGCTTCCATAACATCTCTGAAAATAATGTATTTCTTAACAAGTTTTGAGATGGTTTATTTTATTTTGGGACAATTGGTCAAGCTAGAAATCCAAATAAGAAAACCCCGGTAGGGCAGTATATCAAGTTATGGATATGTGACTCAAATGCCGATTCATATTACAAAATATAGGATTTTGATGATAACCCAAGAAAGTATTATATAGCAGCAGCTCATACTTGTATATTAGGTTATGAGGCTTTCTGTACCATCATTCTGGCCAGAAACTTAGTTTATTTTGTTTCTTAGCGGTTTTTTTTTCTATAATATTTTCAGAGTCTGCATTACATTAAGCAGCCACAGCTGTTCAGTCATTCTGATTGACTAGCTGTATATTTCAATAGTGCCTCTTCCTTCTCTTTTTTTTTTTTTTTTTTCATTAAATATCTTCCTCATGCTACAGTAATCGTGGATATTCTTAATAGAATTGCATGGGGGAACTTAATTAACCTTTTCTTCTTCCTTTTTATTTAAAGGAAATTTGAAAAAAATCAATGGTGTGGTTTCTAATTTAATTCCTGCACCTCATAGTGTCTATTAGAGGCTCTTCACATGAGTAAGTCAGGTGAGACAGAACTGCTCATCTTCAGCTCACAATTCATTTTTCTTTCAGCTGAATTGTTCACCTGACATTCTAATCGGGGAAGAGTAAGAGTCCTGAGTATATGCGTTAATAAAAATATATTCTTCATGAATTTATATAATCTCATAACAGCAGTCATTAAAACATATTGGATGGTTATGCTAATAACTGAAGGAATTTCAAATCATACCTACCACTTGTGAGTCTCATTTTTGTGACCTGCTTTTCTTTCTTTCGTTTTGTAAACAGTAATTGAAAATGGCTGTGATACTTTTTCTCAAGCTGTTGAGTGGACAAGGGATGGGCAGTGTTCTGGAGCAGGTGAATTCTTTACTGAGATGGAAATGATCAAGACAGTTCTAATTTACAGTTTTAGTTGTAAATCCATTTCCAGAAGTCTGACAAAGAGTAATTTTGATACTGTTTCCTTCAGAAATAGAGGAAGGGGGAAGTGTTACAGAAGTAGATGATACTAAATGTAAATTGAATTCATGCCATATTTCTGTAAGCTATTCTTTTCTTTTTGTCTGGATGAAGTCAGTTTGTGTTCTCAGTTTATTATATTTCTAAATCACTTTTACTCCAAATAGCTCCTAATTCTTGATATAACTTCCTCTCAGGTTAGCATCTAAGTTCTACTCAAAAAAAGAAGATTCTTAGCTCATCCTGAATAAAGTCTGTCTTCATAGATTAAAAAACCGCTGGGATTTCCTCACATTCCTGAGGTACAGTATATGTAGTTTAGGCTTGGGTGTCAAACTGAATGACCAAACGTTTTTTTTCCTTAAAGAGCAGTAAATGCAGTAAGAGTAAAATGTAGAATGAAAATTGTATACCTAAAAAAGAACAAAAAAGAACCCTGAAATAGCTTATCTTGAATATATTTTAGATTACCAGATGTTTTCTATAACAGCATTGAAGCTAAATGTACTTGGATGTCCCTAAATCACTGAAGAAACCAAAAATCTATTTAGCTGAGATTTCATACAAGTCAGTGAGACAAGCTTCGTTTTAGAAGTAGATTTCAAAAAAATAACTGATTTATTTATTTATTTATTTATTTTTAAAATTTTCCAGTTTCAGTCCACTAATAGATGGTTGACCGGTAAGCACTAGTAGGGCTTTCTTTTGCAATAGAAATTTGAAGTACAATGACAAAAAAAAAGTAAAAAAAATCCTTAAGTTTCATGAAAGACGGGCTTTGGGAGACCAGAAACTGGCATTATTCCCACAGAGGGCAGTGGCTGATTAGCTGACTGTGTGATAGACATCTGGCAATAGTATTTATTCTTTTATTAGTTTTTTCTTGAGTTATGTTCCTTTTCCTTTCAATTGGCAGGGAATTACAAAGCACACTGTAGTTGTAGTTCAAGGAATCTGGTGAGCATTACAGTTTACAGTTACTAATATGGGAAACCAAGTGTATGTAGAGAGACTTGTGTGATATGCAGGTTTGGGATAAGTGCTGGAAAGCACACCATAGCACAGAAAGGAACAAAAATCCTAAGAACTAACAGATGATGCAGTCATCATGATTGCACAAAAAAGAGGTATAAAGAATCTATTTATTTATTTATTTATTTACATAGTTATACTAGTAAACTATATATGTAAAGAGAATGTGCAAGAGAGGAATATGAGAATCTTAGATATACAAGTGAGATTTAAAGGGAAAATAGTGTAACCATGTAAACCAGTGCACTGTGAGGACAGGGGTTATACTGGAGTGCCTTCCTCTTGCATATTAATCCTTCAGCTCTGAAGAGTGTCCCACTCCCTTTTTTGGTCTTCTTCCTTTGTATTGTTTTCTTACAATATTCTGGCATCAGCCTTTATTAATTGATCCTGAGGGCATCACTAAGCCTTACTGGCCTTGCTCATCCTCCCCTGGGCTTCCCAGCATGTTCCCACCCATGGTCTCAGAGCTCCATTTCAGTCGAGCCCAGGGCCCCCTGCCCCAGCACAGGAGCACTGGTCTGCAGCTCAGCCCCAGCCCTGCCCTGCCTGGCCGTGGGAGCTGCTGAACTGGACTCTGACCTGCTGCTTGATCTGCTCTGTCCTCTTCTGACCTCAGATCTGCCCCATCACCGTGTACCTGCCTGCTGATCACTGGGCTGTGTCCAAGTCCGATTATCATCACTAGACCTGATCTTGACTTGCTGCCAAGTCAAGCAGGATCAACTAGAGGAGGTTGCTCAGGACTGTGTCCAGTCGGGTGTTCAATATCTCTAAGGAGGGAGCTCCACAAGCAATCTGGGAAATTTGTTCTAGTGTTAGATCGCTCTTACAGGAAATTTTTTTCCCATCATCTAAACAGAATGTCCTGTACTTCAACTTCTGCTGATTATCTCTTGTCTTCTCACTGGGCACCACTGGACTCCTTCATCTTTACTCCTTCCCATCACGTATTTATGCAGATTTATAAGACCCCTCCAAGTCTTCTCTTTTTCATGCTGAACAGACCCAGCTCTCTCATTCTCTCCTTGTTTGTCAGATACTCTAATCACTTGCATATTGTTGACTCATATTCCCTTTGTCTTCCAGGACTCCCATATCTCTTTCTGCAGAGCTGCTTTTTAGCCAGTCACTCCTCTGTGCATGGGGTTCTTCCTCCCCAGGTGCACAAATTTGCACTTCTCTTTGTTGAACTTCATGAGGTTCCTGTTGGCCTATTTCTGTAGCCTGTTGAGGTCTCTCTGCATGGCAGCACAGCTCACTGCTGTGTCAGTCGCTCCACTCAGTTTTGTTTCATCTGCAAACATGAGTGGAGACCAATTTCTGAGAATTCAAGAGAAGATGAAACTCGAATAATGGCTGAGGGAACATGGCTGTAACATCCTGTCCTGATTCCTGAAGTGAACTACAGGTAGCAAAACTGTTTGAGACCATTATGGCTAATAGCTTCTCCGTACAGACATTAGATAAAAATAGATGTATCTTGAGTGAGGAATTTCTGGTTGCTGTGCTTGAGGATGAACAAGGGAAGAGGTCTGTTGGCAAAGCTTATTGTGAGAAATAGGGTAAGGTAGGAAATTGTTTTAAACTCTCCGTGCCAACTCTCCTGATTCAAGGTATGCTATTAGAGAATGTTTTATTTGCTCTCTTTCCCAAGAACTTCTCTTTTCCAGGAAAGGAAAACCTGACTTCAAGAATATCTGAATTGTGTTTCCACATTTTCAGTAGATGTTTCCTTAAACTTGAGCATCTGTAACCAAAGTTGTTGCCTGATTCTGCAGTAAAAGCTGCTTTGGTGAAGCTCTGTAACAAGCAGCATTCTTATGATCAAGCAGAAGTCACTATGAGATTAGTATTCACAGCTAGATTTGAATTGGTGATTCAAACCCTTTACAAATTCATTGAACCATCCAGTATTCTCTAGATTTTTTTCTTTTTTCTTTTTTTTCTTTTTTGATTGGGAGAAGGGAAGGAAAAGGGATATTTTCTAAAAATTTCAATAATCTTCCACATTAATGAAGGAAAGGTGTTGGATGAGCTTGAAGAGAAGGATGAAAAAGTCTGGTTCTGGTTTACGTAAAACATCATGTTCCATGACGTGGACTTCCCTGACTTCGGTTGGGCGAGTGGAGAACTTGGGACACGCTCCATTGACTGTGCTGGTGCATTTGGTGTTCTACAGAAAAGACAGCAGGCACAGACATGCTTTTCCATTCAAAACCGTGTGTTTCTCTTTCAATGCTGCTTGCATTTGGTTGCAACACGCTAAGATATGAGAGTATTAAACCTCACCAATAAGAAAAATAAATCCAGCTATTTTTTTATGGAATGGCAGTAAACAAAGTTTGAAAAATTACTGTCCTGCATAGGAGCTGACTGCTCTTTAAGTTGGTGCATACCTCAGTATAAAAAGAGCAATGTGATTTAGAAAGTGTCTTTTTGTGACATGGAGAAACCTCAAATTCTTCTGTGTTTCAGAGGGTTCAAGAATTGACTCCTTGGGCTAAGACATGCAAGTGAGCAAATGGAAAGTCACAGCAGGAATTCAGGAATAGGTGAAGGGTCAAACAATGAAAAATCTTTTTATCATGCTGTCACTTTTTCTTTCTTTTCATGAGCTTGCACTGCAGCAATCAACCATTCTCTCTCAGCATGAAACTCTGCTCTCACAAGTTCGCTCAGCGGTTGGTTGTGTCAACACAGCTCTTACAAAAAGGGACTTTACATGCATGACATAAGTCTAGTTCAGGGGGAGAATTCCAGAAACTAGAGTACATTGATTCCAGCTGAGTGTAAACATTGCTTTCTAAACAACTCTTCGTAGCTACACCTGCAAATGTTCTGTCTAAAGACACCTCTTCCCTTTCTTTTAAAAGAAGTACTGTCCTTTGAAGCTGTGTAGCATAGGATTTCATTAGTGATTTCTCATTTAGACAAATATTGTTGAACGTCGCAGCATTGTACAAGGAAGTCACAGGCTTTAGAAGATACTTTTGTCCCGATAGAGCCTGTTGCCAGAGCAAAAATTTGATAAGTTTTATTGCAGCTTTGCAACCTTTTATAATGTCAGTTTATGAGGGATAAGACTTGCAAGAATTTTTAAGCTAATTTGAACATTTAAGAAAAGAATCTCATTCTCTATTGTAACAGTGATGCTTATGCGTGCATGAATGACCACAGGTAAAAGTACAGTCACCCTCCTGTGTGTTGAGTTATGTTGTTTTGTGAATAATTTCTTCCTATGTTAAGGTAATAACTGAGTGGGATAGAAGTTATTTAGGGAGAATGAGTGGATTTCCAGTAACCAAGTTATTGCCACAAGCTTTGCATCAGTCAGAAAGTCTTAGTCCTGATTTATTGCCAGTGTGGGATTGCCTTTCAAAGTGAAACTTAGAAGAAGGTATTTTAGAACTTGTAGAACTTTCATAACTATTATGTAAGCTTTACAAAACATTTCTCTATTTCTTAATCTGTTTTACCACTCTTCACTTAAACTGTGTTACTTACTGGTGCACATTTCTACATAGCAGGTCTGTATTTTTGGATATTTAGAACATGTCATATCAATTCCCCATTAATGCTTCCAGAGGAAGTTTTATATAATTTATCTGTATAACGCCATAATCCCTGAAATTACTCTCTGTGGTCCGGGAAACTGGCAGTTTCCAAACTGATTTAAGGTGACCTAAGGTTGTGCTGCCATAGAAAGGAATAGACCTGTCCTCTACCTTTCTCTTAGCCCACATCATCTACATATTTGTGTCTCTTTCTTAAGTTATGATTTGGATCAGCTCACAAACTCATTTACAAGGTGTAAGTTTCCAGGTGGATCAGTGGGTCTGAACCAACACTCACCTATACAAGCACTGGAGTAAACTCAAGGCAGGGTGGAAGGAACCTTAGTCCCAAGGTGGCACAAAAGGCAGGACGTTGTGTCAGGTATACTGTTGGGGCTTTAGCTGATCATGAAACCAGACCCTTAGCAGCATTTTTCTTTTTAGGCACATAAGAGGAAACAAGCTCCATCATGGGAGAAATAATAGAGGTGAATTTAGGATGTGTGTTGAGTAATATATGGGCAAAATGACATGGGCAAGTAATTTTTTGGTGCTTTTTGATGGATTTATCAAACAAGCTTGTGCAGTGTGAAGCTAGAGCTCCCATTCAAAACCTTTAATCAGCTCTAATCAAGATTTCTGTATTTATTTTCGTTGTATTTTTTTTTTAATTTTCATTTGTTGCCTGTATTGATTTTGCCTAAGTCTTTCAAGTATTGAAACAAAGCTAAACACTTCATTCCTGTTATTGAAATCCTTTGAAAGAACAACAAGAATTACATCAGAAATAATAGTCTTCTGACTAATAGATGAAAGAGGAATAACAAAACTAATTGAGTATTTCTTTGTGTCTGTGTGTCACTGCTTAAGATACTTCATTTGGATTAAATTAATGCTTTTGTCCTTTGATGAGTAAAATGTTTCCTAGTGTTTCTGCTTAATTTTTTTTTTAAGATTAAACCCAAGGTATTTATTTTTAAATTATCCTATGAAAATATTACAATAATTTCATTTTTGTAGATGTAGAATGAACTTCTGCAAATGTGCATAGAGTGTATGCATTTCCTTTTTGGCTCATGGAGCCAGGGTGCAGCAAATTAGAGAACGATTTTGTTAATTGCTGTTGTGATACTCATGGATGAGATCAGTAGGCAGAAATAGTTATTGAATCGATGCAAACAATAAATATTGCATTAAGGCAACCTACTAGAATTCCTTTTCCTATTTCAAGTTATTGATATGCTGATATCAACTGGATGTCCTTAACTGAACTTGACAACTGCTGAGTTACCCAAAACTGTGTTAAAACTCTATTGAAATATCATTAATATTCTTTTAAAAATCATATCTGCTCTTTATAACAGAAAACTTTGCCTAAGTTTTGAGACAACACATTTAGAATCCAAAACATTTATGGTTTCTGGTGATTCTACTCCAAACATAATTGATATGCTATTCCCTGATATCCTGCTGACTATTTTAGAAGAAAAACGATGAGCCAGCAATGACAACGTAAAGCACTATGTGAAGGCTATATTCCATATTGTTAAGGAAGACAGATTGGGGAAATAATTAATGTAGCCAAGTAATTAATAACTCTTTGGTTGCCCTGCAGTACCAGAAGCTTAAGAAACCTATCTTATTGCTCCTATCTGTCCTCAAAATTAATGATCTCTTATTTAGGCTTCTAGCTTTCTATGCATAAGCTATCACAATAATAGCAGTACTTTCTTGTAGCCTGTGGTATCAGCATCCAGAATGCATTCATCTAGAAATGAAAGAAATAATCAGTACTGCTTTAAAGTCCACAACCTGGAACAATACTCAGTATGCTGAAGCCCCAAAGCACATTCAATAGCAGGAACCATAGAAACTGCTGAAGCAAAGCACAAAATTATTCAGGTTCTTTTTCATTTGCCTGTAAATTGGATTAAGGGATTCTACCAGGTTATGCTTGTGTTTTGCAGTATATCTAAAACAAATGTCCCAGATGGAGTGAACCACCTTACATCATCTTCCTGGTAGTAAATTGTATTCATCTGACTGATCACAAACCTCTAACATAAAATATTCCAGAAGAGAGGTGCTGGTCTCTTCTCACTTAAAAAAGGTGTGCTGACACCCTGCCTCCTGACACCCTCCCCCTTGACCAGTATCATCATTGTAGACAGGCTGCCATCACCCTGCCTCTGGCCGACATCGGCATGCAAGGTATGATTCTCTCAAATCACACTGCTGCTGCTGGGGCCAGGGGATGGCGTGACTCCTGCCCACCTTCAAAAGGCATTTGCATGATCGACTGTTGCTGCCACATGACCTGGACACCAAGTGTCCCTGGCAGCCCCCCTGGAGTCATGGCATCGCTCATGATCCAGGGTTTGCTATCAGTGATTGGGTGAGTTGCCATATGGGCCTGTCGTTGATAATCTTTCTTGCTGCATCTATAAAGCCTTCTTGTCAGACTTCATTACTGCTCAGACCACGCACGCTTCTGCTGAATGTAGTATGAGCCATGCAGAGCTGGAATTGTGTGGGGCTGTTCCGGCACCCTGTGTCTGGGAAAAGAGGAAGGTGAACTTCCTTGTCTGATACAAAACTTATTTAAGGTAAATGCTCTCATTAGGTTGTTAGAATTTTGGACTAGCCTGTACAGAAGAGCAGCTGCTTTTTCTTGCCTTTGATTCTAAATGTCATTCTACATGAAGCAGTGGTTTTCTTGTGAAGCACAATGTGATGAATAAATCTGTTCTGCCTGTACAAAGCAATCAGGCTTGCTAGTCTGTCCAGCTCCATCACCTGGGTCACCAAAACACCACGGTTTGCAGGCGAAGTGTGTGTTTCACATTTCATCTCGACTTGGAAAGATGTGAATTATTAATAAGAATAATAGGCACAAGTGAATATCTAACATACTTTTGCCAGTAGTGAAATGGAAGAGAGGAGCACTCTTAGGCTCTAATAGACTGGACAGTAGCCAGAGTGATAGTGCTTTAGAGACAGGACAGCACTACAGGGACCTGGCTGCTCTCTTTCTTTTCAGCACCATTGTAGGGGATGGTGACAAAGAAATTACTTTCGTTTGTTTTCATTTAGGGCTCTGGATAGTAAAATGTTTTTGTAAAGGATATGGAAATAGGAACATTAAACCTTTTGTAATCTAGGAAATTCAGTGAAATTAATGGGAATGGTGAAATTATTTTGTCAAGTGGGTATAATATTGGGGTGAAGCTCTGACACAGCTGAAATAAAAGGGAATTTTACTACTGAAAACAAGAGTCAGGTTTTCCTCTGCAGGGTTTAAGTCTCAGTATCTCTGAAACCGAGCATTCCTAGAGTATGAAATATTCACAGTCGCACTGGCCATTTAGCAACATTACAAATGCAATCATGATTATACTGTTACATTTCTTTGTGCATAACGGCAAGTCCCACATCTGTGTGCACTTTGCAGTAGATCAGCACAAAGAACAGTGCACGTTGTCTTCAGAAGTGAGCTGTGAAGGGGATTAACTGGTGTGGCATGAGCTGTGTGCCTTGCAGTTTGAGATACTTAAAATATTTTATCTTTAGAACTGATTTGAAAAAATAACCTCACCTTGTAATATCCTGAAAGCAATGAGAATTTACTGTTGATCTTTACTTGTGAGAAAAGGATAGCAGAGGTGCAGTTGACAAGAAAAGTCACTGATACCTCTGGTGATGTTTATCACAGTTGTAACAAAGCACTGTGGTAGATTTTTTTTCATATGTACACCTTTGTGTAAACATTTAAGTACAAGCAGATGTGTCTGTGTAGATAACTCCTTTTCCTCTATGTTGTTATGCTTCTGGGAAGCACCTTGCAGGGCTGGGACTTTTCAGAATGTAAATATATCAAAATCAGTATGATTAATTAATCAGCCAATCTACTTAAGAAAACAGGAGAGATACAAGCCCATTGCATGTGTCAGTACACTGTAATATATCTGGGAATCTGTATTTTCAGAAAGTCCCAAACTCAGTTTTAAATTATTCTCTTTGCTCACTTTTCAATGGAAAGGTAACTTTTTAGAATCTAGACCCTTTTTAAATGGAAAATGTGCAATATTATCTAAGGAAAGTATGAAGTTGATTTACTATGCATGATTTTTTCAGTTCTTTGTACACATTCAGTATGGTTACTTTTTTGCTCAGGATGCATATATATTTTTTCTGCTGAACTTTTCTCGATTGCTTTTTTATCAGGTTTACAAATCAAATCAAACAGGTATATTGCAGAGCTCTCTGATATTATTTTCTGCGCTTATAGCACAATGTATTGAATTATGCTTGCTCATGTACTGCTGCTGCTATTCTCTCCAGATTGAGAGAGAATGACTGTGGGGGCTGTAAATTCACTTGGCTTCCAGCACCACTGGTTAAATCAAGAGCCCTGTTCAGGCTGGAGAAGAGACAGAGCAAGTGTTCATTACACAAATCAATTTGGTCAAAAGTACAGCACAGTGGGTACTCAACCATTGCTCACATAATATTGTCAACTTAATCAAATAATGCCTTGAAGACATTCACAAGCTCTTTCTCTCTGAGAAATAACTTGATTGGTGCAGCAGGAAAAAACAGGTGCTGTTTTGAGCATTTTTTTAACTTAATGATCTTTTTTTAAAATTTAAAATTCTGAAGTGCTTTACACTTTTATGCAGTTATGTATATATGAGAAACTCTGTGTAGCACTAAGTTTACCACTAACTATATTTTAAAAAATAATCTATTGTTTTTCTTCTCTTTCTTTTCTTCCCTTAAATATGTTGCAGGTTATTCCTACTAGAATTAGGCTGTTCTTCCTCTAGACCTAGTGTGGCTTTAAAAAACGTGCAACCAATTTGTATTTTTTTACAGATTACAAGGGAATGATCACGACTTGGTAAATCTTTTCAAGTTATTCTAATGCAACATATTTTCAGTTTGTCCAGGGAGATAATAGGTTTTGTTCAGTTTTAGGCATTCCTACTGTTTCTGTTCCATCTACTCTTTAACAGCTGAGATTGAGGACAACGTTCTTTTTGTAGTGGCATGCAAACAGCTACTCTGTGACAGCATTTCATTCCTTTTAAAATAAGGTTTGAGAGTGAAAGATTTTGTCTACACCACCATTGTTTTGTAGAAAATGAAAGAGATGAGTCAATGAAAAAGAATGGAGGAAAATTAGAATACTCACAGTTCCAATGTAAGAAACATTACAGGACCGAGTGTCTCCAGTAATAGATGGAAAGGGAACCAGAAAATCTGGGTTTGCTGGGAAGGAGAATGGAATTGTTATTTCTGCCCTAATGGTGTACAGGAGGCCCCTTCTGATTTCAGGTTCACTGAACATTTTGTTTTATTCCATGTGATCCTTTGCCCCAAGTGCTAAGGATGGGAGATGATACTTATGTCCCGTCAGGAGTAACCTGGGAAATGGTTTTATGTGAGAGCTGTATGGGGGTTTTGAAAGCATATTAATATTTTTCCCCTAAAGAATGTATTTCTGGGTGAACTATATTGCAATTTTGGATTAGTGAGGTCTTAAAAAAAGGCGGGAGGCAATAATATTTTCTCCAAATAGGCAATTTTTAAATTTTCTTCATCTAGAAGAACATCTTGTTTAGCAGTTTTCTTCACTTTGAGAATTTTTTTAAATTCTTGGGAAAAAGCTTGAAAGTGAAACAAAAAGAAAAAATATTTGTTGAAATATTTTAGAAAATGTTTCTTTTTAGTTTACTTTTTTGGTAAACTATAGTATTTTCTTCAGATACCAGAAATTTGTAGTGCAGGTTGATCCTGAGGCAGCACGATGGATCATGTGTTCTTTGGTTGGGAGATGGAATGGTCTCAGACTCTTGGTGTTCCCTTGCCCCAGAAGGAGCAGCAGCGCCTAAAGGACTCTGTAGGCTCCAGAGGTGCTTCAGGCCAGGCACCTCCTCCTTTTGCATAGTCACTACCAGAGAGATTTTATGAAGAATCTTGCATCAGTGGCCAGTTTTTAGACTGAACTTTTTCATCCACTAAACTTGTAAAGACTTGCAGCATAACTGGCACTCCCAATTTTTCATTGCATTTAACCTTCTCTCAGTGAAAATGGAAGAATTGGTAATAGTGACAGTTGTGGAAAAACTAGACTGGCCAAAGTGAACAGTGTTTTAAATTGATTTTAAGAACTTGACAGCAGTGTGAAGTCTTTTACAAACTTGAGTGAAGTCTTTTAAGAATAGATTTCTGCTTCTAGAACTGAGTTACGGAGATGAAGAATCAGTATTTTGGTAAAGATAAAGAATTTATTTACAAAACAGTAGCTTTTATTTCAGCTGTCCTTATAATGGATTTGGTTTCAAATTATACCATATATTTATACTGAAAGTATTGGATGTTAAATATAAAATCATTTTTTAGACACCCTCTTTGATTCGGTTTTGCTTACCTATAAGAATTGTTTCAGTTTTAATTTATTCTAACACCCAAGTCTTCAAGTAGCTTACTGAAGTAAAGGGAGTTATTCTCAATTTATTTCTGTGTATGTGAGAATTTGGTCTTCTATTTCTGTATTCCAAATTTATAACTCTCATTATAAGTTTTAAGACTATAATGTATTAAGATTCTTTAATATTTTTTAATTGCAAATATATGGTGGAAAGGGAAGCAAAAGGAGTATGTGTGTTTGGCCAGAAAAGGCAGGGAGTATGACAGCTCTGGGCAGTGATAGGTACTGGAAGGGGAGACAGAAGAGCAAATCAGTGAAAACAGATTCCTGTAAAAAGTGTATAAATATTGAAGAGAACTGAGACTCAAAGAAAAGTTTTAGATCAGATTTAACTTGCATTAGCTTCAGTAACAGTGTTTTCTGAGTGCAGACTCGTGAAGGATTTTCATATCAGTGTTATTTTTTCCTGAGTATGTTTCAAACTGGCAGAGAATTACTTCTGATGTTGTGATGAAACATGGTGTACAGGGACACCTGATTGTAGTACTAGTTTTCTTAAAATCTTTGTTATTATCATTTGTACTTCCACAGACTTCTGGTAGCTGATTTGAAAATTTCAGTGATAAATATTAATATGATTCTATACTTAGGCAATATTATGAACATACCTATTTCATTTAAATTGGCTAGATCAAGAAGTCGGTTTCACAATGTTTCTCTGAGGGGTTAGATGTATTTCCTCTTTTTTGTGTTAAATAGTTTCTCTTCAATATTTATTAGATGATAACACAAGACATTTTTATTAAAATGCAGATATGTATGTATTGAATAATAGTGCACAAAGGTCAAGAGAAAACTGAGCTATAAAGAGAACTACCAACGCATAATAGCAGCATGACACAGGGTCTTAAGATAGGAATATTTATTCTCTGAAATGATAAATTAAAATTGACATATGAAGACATATTTCTGCGTAGAGATGTAGGCATGCCTCACATGATTTTCTCTGAATGTTGTCCATACCTAAATTAAATTTCACCAAGATTAAACTTGTTTAGCTCATATGTATCGATTGAGTTAGAAATTATTATGGAAAATTGAGCATCTCAATTCTGTATGAAGTGCCTGCAAATGCAATCAACAGTCGTTAAAGGATTCAAGTTTCAGCAACTTATTTTAACATTTATAACATAAAATGGTGCTGGAAACTTGCAATTGTGTATTAATAAATATCCATAGCAAATGCTTTTTACATAAATAAGATTTTGTAGCAGTCTGTCATTTTATAGTCAATAGGATGCCAAAGTTTTCATCCTGTGGTTCCCTCCAGGCAATACTCATCAATAATCTGCTAAAATATGTAACTGTTTATTAGGTTTTTTAAATTAGAAAGATGTTCTCAGTGGAACCAGAAAGTAAGTCGTGCAGCAAATCGGTGGAAATGACCTTTCGGTGAAGATGACAAATGACATCTTAAACCTCCGAGCTACAAACTAACCTGGTGCAATGCTGACTGACGTGCACAGGAGAGAAGCCAATCTGTGGTCATCTTCAAGGGTGCTGGGAGCCTGCAGCTACCACTGATTTCTTGGTGCACTAAGGGTCTGTACTGCCGGTGCTTTCAGCTCCCACTCTGTTCGGAGCTTTACTTCTTCGTCTGCCTGTTCAGAAAAACAGCTTCTTTTGAAGTTATTTGAATTGTCACCCACTGGATATTTTTTTTCATAGCTCTAACAGTTGTGAAGGATGATGTAGGGTTCTAGAAACGTTTACGAACTTTACAGTCTCATAGACATTCCATACCTCAGGCTTTGCAAATGGAAGCAGTCTGGTCTGGGGTATTTACTCTAATAAACATTGTGCCAATTGTGTCACACCTGCTGTGTACTTTGTGACCACACTGGACCACATTGTACTCACATGGTGCAGTTGTGACCAATTATGACACAACAGAAGGGCATGAAGTGACATAAAAAAAAATTCAAAAATGTGTTGCAAGTTCATAACTGCAAAAACTATATGCTGTTGAAAATAAAGTTGTAAATCTTGATTAGAAAGAGCAAACTAGAAAGGAGTTGTTCCCTAGTAATTTAAGGGGGTGCCTTGTCCAAGGTCACAGTTGTAGAAGAAGAGAGACCCTTAAAGGCCTCTGGGTAACTATTGGAGGAAAAAAGGAACTGTTTGTTCTGAAAATTATCATAGCTATTCAGCTGGTAAGATTCAGTGGATGAGATCTTCAGTGGGCAGCCAGAGGTACAATACTAAAGTCTTGAATAATGGGGATTTCAGGTGATTTGATGCTTCGTGCAGCCAGACTGTCAGTTGAGATTGCTCTTGAAATGGCCTGGTGACAAGTTCTGTGACTGAATGTACAAAAGGCAACCAGGAGAGAGGTTCTTCTGGAGGGGATTCAAACCAGGATGGAGAAACTGATACCTAGTGCCAGGCCAGAGGGAGTCTTTGAGAGTGAACATGAAATGCAATCTGGGAAGAAGGGCAAGAGAACCTTTCTTGTTTGTGCGATTCCTCACTGTAGAATTGAGCCTCAGCCAGGTGATTATTGCAATAATTTCCTGACTGTCAGAAAAAGAGGGAAGAAACCAATTGAAGAATATTCAGGTAAATTAGGTGTGGTGGATTTTTTGGTTGGTTGGTTGGTGTTTTCAGCTAACTGTTTCTAATTAGCTCCATTCCAAGGTATTTAAAGATTAAACTGATAACATTTTGAAGGCATTAGTGTCTGTCTCTGTAGTCTTGTGGAGAATGAGTAGAGATACTAGAGAACTGGAGTGGAGAAGACATAATGCTGGTTTTTAAAGAGGAGGGAGAGGGAAGTGGTGGTTATATAGGCTAAAGGGATGTGCTCTCATCAGCGTTTCAGTCCTGGAACAAGTAAACGCATGCTGCATCTTTAAAACCTGAAAGTACAAGAAGAATAGCCATCAGCATGGATTTGTCAAAAAGATAGTGTCTTTTACTTCTGCAGTGGCCTTGTGGGCAAAGGAAAAACCTCAAATGTTATATTTCAGTTTTTATATGGCTTTGACACTTTCACACAAGACATGCTTTTAAGCAAGGTGAGAAATACGGTAAACATGCAACTACAGCAAGCTGGGTGGAAAACTAGAAACTGAATTTAAGAAGTAGCTCACTATCAAAATAAGATTTATTAAAAGGAGTTCTGCAGTGATTTGTGGTGACTCAGTATTTTTCAGTATTTTCATTAATGATCTGAATGATGGAATAGAGTGTATACTTATTAAATTTGCAACAATACCAAGCTGGGAAGGACTGCAAGTGCATTGCAGGACAGGATTAGAATTCAAAATAATCTTGATAAATTGTAGGTATCGGCTGGAAAAATAAGATGCTATTCAAAAACATCAAATGCAAGGTATTTACACAGCAATAACAAACTGCACAAATACAGCATGGAAAACCACTGGTTAGAGAGCAGTTCCATAAACAATGCATTTACATTGCCATCTTCTAGAGGAAAAAAACCACAAGACATGCACAGGGAAAAGCAAGGACCACCAGATAGACAGTTCCATTGGTGAGTAGTTGGTTTAAGAATTGTAATCTCTTCATAAGGTTAAATTCATTATTTTCTGATATGGGAAGTTAACTCTGATACAGCTTTGTACTCAAAAAAATTAGGTCATATGTGAAACAGCACACAGATTGTCCTCCCTTTTGTGTAATTTCTGCTTAATGATGAGGCTTAGAGGCTTATATATTTATTTGTTTTGCATAAAGCATACTAATTTGCTTGATTGAGTCAGGAGAGGGTATTGAAAGAGACCAAACACATAACAGATCAGGACTTGTACTGACTGCGTACTAGACTGCAAGGGTGCAGCGAGGCTAATGTCCTATACCAACTTCAATTAATTTTTAAATAAATATCAAACACTGTTCTTTAGATCCTCTAGAAATGAAAATGTTCTCTTGAAATGTGTTATTTATGTACAAGGTAAATTGTATTCTAGCTCTTTGAGTCCATAAGGCTTTGAAACTTTGCTTTCTGGAATTTTTCACAATCCAGCCTGTCCAATGTCGTGCATGTGTTTTACATCCCTGGTGTTACTTGGAAAGCTTTATATCAGCTTCATGTTCCAATTTTAAATTGCAGTTATCCTTCTCCAGATCTCCTAGGCTCATCTGTAGATTTCTGGTTGATAATGCGCTCTGTAAAGACACTGTTACATTGTCAAGCCTTTTAATATATTCTAAATGGTTTAGCTCTGTTAATTCTGCCACAGACTACTTAAGGGCATTTACAGGTATGACTCTTTGATGATAGTGAAGTTTCTCTGGTTTTCAGTCCTCACTTCCCAAACTCTGAGACATTCTTTGCTGAAACTGTGAATTTCAGGCTTCTGTGAACAAAAGTGGTAAAATACAAAAGATATACCCAGAAAATAACAGTACCTGGATTTACCCACTTCACCCCTCATCTGTAGCTCCTTTATTTTAGCATCATCTTCAGAAAACTCACTGGCTTTTTCTTGGCAGTGTATCTGTTCAGCTTCTTGGTACAGAAGCTGCTCCTAATGTTTTGGTATGCTAATTGTGTACAGTTCAACCCTCCTACTCCTTGTTTCTCATAATTTATATTAATACAATGAACAGAAATCGCTTTTTCCAATTTGCATTGATACAGTACGCTAGTTATATAATTTCTTCCTGGGGCACCCTTTGTTTCTGAAGCTGAATAGCACCTTCAGCATTCTTTAATTCTCTTCAGATTAATCTAATTGACCTTAAATTCTTCTGGAGTGTTGTATTTCAAGAGTTTCCAGTCCCTCATACCCCACCTGCTCTCATATACTAAATTTCCTTCATATTTCTCTTCTTTTAAGGCCTGAAGATAGAAAGTAATCCCTGTGGTGTTTATAAATGGAACAGTTAAGTTTTGAATTTTTGAGTTGGTTTTAGGTAGCATGAGATTAACATGGAAAATGTTTTTGTCTCTTAACAGCTATGTGTCATGTTTAATATTTAAATCACTAGAAATTTGTAAAGATGAACTGTTCAGTTTTTGGGACCCTGCCTGTGAGTTCAGGGAGTAGCAGATGAAGAGATGTGGTGGCACTGACTCAGCTTTAGGTTTACACTTGTGCTGTTCCCAGTTCCTTGTTTGGATCACTTGAAAATCCTTCTTTAGTGGTCACAAAAGTTTGGCTCTGTGTACGAGTATCATCGTATCCCGTGAAATGTAGACACTGCTGACGAAGTCATGCTTCTGCAGAAATGAGAAGGACCTTTATTGGTAAAGTGTTGTTAGCACACAAGTACAGACAATACAGGAAATCGTAGATGTTTGTACTTTGAGAACATTTGTATTTACTGGTGAAGATGATGTTACATTTAACTTGCTAGAATTAAACTTATATGTAGCTATTGCTGATGTAAATTATGTATTCTATTTGAGTTCTTTTGCTTCCTTCTTAACAGGCTTATTGGTACTAAAACTGTGTGGTAAGCTTTATTTTATTTAATCATTTTTATTTTGCTTAAAACTTGTCTCTTAAAAGAAATTTGATACTAACAGGAAATAGGAGATGTCTTTTTTTAAAATAAAAAAAGTCAGAAAGACAAGCTGAACTGTGACATTAGAACACAAGAGAAAAGTGAACACTTGGAAGATGAATATACTCAGAAAGAAGGGGAAGGACAGAGAAAATAGAGTAACAGTTGTAAGATGATCCTTGTAGTTTCATTCAACTATTTTCTTTCCTCTTTTTTTTTACAAATACTCTCTAGCAATGGAAAAGAAAATAACTATGCTGGTTTGCCATACTTGTGCAAAATCTCTTTCTAGTCAGTGTGTACATGCAGTGATTAATTAGGCATTGTGTGATATCATTAAAGAACACAGCCCAGAAATTTCTATAATATAATGATAGATCAGCATTGGTTAGTTTTACTTTGTGGATGAAGGACATTGTTTTTTCCTAATCTCTCTAGGGGTTTATAATTCTGTTTTTTGTTAAATTGTAATACACAGCAATGTCCTTCAGTTATAAAATAGCATTTTAAAACTAGGGAACAGTATCCCTGTAAGAAGTACCATGATACAATCTTATTTTGGTGAGACCAAAAATGTGTAAAACTTTGTTTCTGAGTCTCACTTTTGTGTCAAGCAACCTTCACCACTGATTGTACTTCTGTTCCCTTTCACAACTCAAGGCCTTTTCCATAATGATGACCATTTATCTAGACAAAATGACCCTCTGGTGCCCATTAGCACTGCTTATGAAATGGCAACTAGGATGTGATGTGTTACCTACCTCCTGTGTAGAAGTCCCAGTGGCCCCTGAATGAAGGTACTAATCTTACTTGAAGGTGTATAGCTTGCTTCTGCAAGTAGGTTGTTGTTGGGACATGGAGATTCTGTTTCTTCCGTTAGCAAACACTGATGAAGTTAGAGGTTTCAGCAGCCTTGTAATACAGGGAGAGATTTTTATTCATTATTTAAAAATAGTGAAGAAAACAAAAAATTAATAATCTCCTTCCTAGTCTGTATTTTTTTCCAAATACATATTAAGAATATCACTGAAAACATATATTGTTGTGACAGATCCAGAAATTGGTTTCATTTTCATGTGCTTCAGCTTCTGGTATTCTTCACTACCTTTGAACAGATTTAACTCCTTTTTAAGCTTCTTTTTTTTTTTTTTTTTTTTTTTTTTGATAATTTAAGGCCACAACTTTACATTAAAAGTGGCAGAAATACCTACAGTGTGCTTTACTTTGTTTTGCTTTACCCTTTTAGCAGACAGATGATGCAGCACAGACCGATGGCCAGCAACAGACACAATCTTCTGAAAACACAGAAAACAAATCACAGCCAAAACGGCTCCACGTCTCAAATATACCATTCAGATTCCGGGATCCAGATCTTAGGCAAATGTTTGGTGTAAGTACTCATACTTTATTTATACTTTCTAATATGTATATTGCAATAGGTACTTCCTATTATAGGCAACCATCAGAGCAATATCTCTGATTTAGGCTGTTTAACTGTTTTCAGTAAAGATTCTCTTTTCATTTATTTATAGCCAAAGATCTGATTCACTAGTCACAACTGGGAAAAGAAATTCTACTGTATGTGATACAGAGGAGTGTATTCTATATATTGTGCTGGTTTGTATTACATTCAAAAAAAGATACCGACGTTGGCTTAAAATACTGAATGCATATATATATATTTCTGCTGTACACATCTGGATTTATGTGCCTTATTTATTGATTTTGGAGAGCATGATGTAAAATAGCAAATGCTTGACCTCATGAGCAAGGGCCCCAAATCAATAGAAGACATGGGCTGAATTTAAGCAGGAAGTCCAGGAGTAGGAATCCTCACCTGTCCCCACAAGCATTGTAGGTCTGTAAGCTTCTAGTCTTTGCCAGTATTTTTCTGTAAGTCTCCCAATTTTTGCTTTTGCCCAGGCCATTAGCTACCTTCATGTGCATTGGCTGCTTCACACATGCCATATGTGCCATCGATTCTAGTCTCATAGCCATGAGAGGTTAGACCTGGTTTCTCCTCCCTACTCCAAGAACTCAGGTTTATTTTGAAATCTCACTAAATAAAATCTGGAAATAGGACTTGATTAGCTATTCGAACTCAGCTTTTCCTTTTCCAAGACAGTACTGTGTAAGAATTTGTGTTTGTCATGGTTTAACCCCAGCCAGCAACTAAGCACCACGCAGCTGCTCTTACTTTCTTGTTTCTGACTCACTAAAATTTAATTCTCTTCTGCGTTGCAGTTTGTCATACAGTGGAACATCAAGCACTTCATGGCATTATACTTCTCTCCATCTTTCATGTTCAGTTCAGATTTCTAAGTTCTTCCAATGTCTTTTTATGGGGTTTAAGACATAGTGTTTGCCAGAATTTATTTGTATGCAGTGAAGGAAAGAGTCGCTTGAAAAAAAATCTTGTTATAATATTGGGAAATGAGAGTGACTGTTTTGCCATATTTGACTTGCTACAAGTAACCTCCCCTAAATGAAGCTTACAGCACATCAGCAAAATAGCAGAAGGCATAATAATTAACCCTCTAGGGAAAAAATATGCAAATTTATTTAAATTAAACAAACCACTTAAAATAGATGGATTTTATTTGAAAGTACATTAAATGAAAGAAATTTTTTTTTTGAGGGATTGTACTAATTTATAAGTGAATAAAAACTACATTTCTTATCAATATTTCAAAGTCTCAGGTCTCAAAAGACTAACAGTGGAGAATGACTAGTTTTCCAGCTTTAGAATGACTGGTAACAGTAAACTTTTAGCTTCTGAATTGATAGATAAATGAAATTTCTGCAAGTGTGAGTTGAAATATCTGATATGAAATATCATGACTGTATTATACATATAGCAGGCGGTCTTTTTACATGGACATAAATACAGCAGAGAAATATTGTTTAAACAATAACTTGATGTCTCCTTATAGGCTAAAGTTGCAGTTTAAACATTAATTAGATGGTGAATGCAAGAAATTAAAATAAGCCTAGGGTTAACAAATTATGGTTGATTTTCATAACCAGCTTGAACCACTTTAGTAAGCTAGAGAAGGAATACTGCCCTTCCTGGCCCATAGTGTTAAAATACTGAAGTGTAGGCTCATTTTTGCAGTTCCTTGGACTACTGTTACATTACTCTTTATTTGCCTGCCTCTAATTTTTTCCTTTTTGTTTAATATATTGTGTCACTTGTCAGTGTTGACACTGATCTGTACTGCACATTAATGACATGTGAAATAACAGTGATGACCCACTGATACATTACAGTGTCACATCACAAAATGTGTCATATCCAGAGGTGTTCTAACTAAACACTCCCCGAGTCAAACATTTATTATCTTATTAAGGCAAGTCCAATGGAGCCTTTTTCTTTGGGATAGCAACTGTGGTCAAATTTTGTGTGTGGGCACAATGCCTAGATGATTGTGAGTGCTATTGTAAGGTCAGCAGTAATAACAGTTACTACCAATATTACAGTGAAAGTGCAGTTCTGAGCAGGGAAACATCCCTTATCCAGTGTACTCTAGTAAGACGAGAATAGCTTAGGAAGGAATGCTTCTCCCTTTTCAGCAAGAGAGGAGAGAAATCCTCCCTCCTTGAGGCCAGTGACGAAACTCCCAGCTGGTTTAATCATCTTCCTGTAAAGCAGAAGTAACCAAACTCCTTCACCTGTCCTGGAAAGCAGCTGCAAAAAGTCTTCTGAAACAAAGGTCCTTCAGAGGGAAGGATGACCAGAGGGTGACAGTGTTTCCACAGCTGTTAGTCCTGTCTTGTTAGTGATGTTTATTACACTCCAAGCAGATTAACCAGTAGCATACTACATATGAAAAACTGATGATGGCAGCTGGACTGGATGGATCACAAGGAAGTAACCTGCTATGTGCAAAGACAAAATAAAAAAAGATATTTGAGACTTTTCATTTCACTGTGATCACAGTTTAAGAATGATTTCCTCTTTGTCAGGTGCTTCCACTGAACTTTAGTAAGTTCATAAATGCACATGTGGAATGATAGTGATGAGTGTAATAATACATTGTATTTAGCTGTAATATTGATCTGGCTCCTCTTCAGTGTGTCTTTTTTGATGCTTGACTATCCTTGATTTTATATTCTTTAACTTTTTATGTGGTGCACCATTTTCTGAAACAAACATTTGTACTGTATATGATAGAATTGTTGAAGTTATCTTATTTTCATATAACTTTTTTATTTCTTTGCAGCAATTTGGTAAAATCTTAGATGTTGAAATTATTTTTAATGAGCGAGGCTCAAAGGTAAGCAGTTTAATTCACCCATGGAATTTTAAAGTTTGTTTAATATATTTATATGAGTAAAAGGAAACAACTGCACTGCTGTAAAAAATAATGTCTGCAATTCCATGTTAGTAAAAACATCTTCAGAGCTGTCATTCAGTTTCCTAAGCAGCATGAAAATCATTGGACTCATTTTGTATCTTGTAAAGGGGATAATTTTAGCTACTCTAAACTGTCATCTGTTTTATGGGAAGGTTGATTTCTGCTGTCTTTATTCTTCAACGGTAATGATCTTGTTTATTTTACAAGATGAGTCCGTACTTACAGATATTTGCAGGCAGGTTTGTATTAGTACAGGTATTTTTTTCATCTATTGAAATGAAAGATTATAATGATACCTAATAACTATCCTCTTTAGTAATTAGCTGAGAAAATATGTGATTGTTCTACATTATCTAAGTGCAGATGTTTTCATCTTTAGGTAAAGCTTCAGTACACCAACCCTTTGAAAACAATCTATTTTAACATTTATTTGATTAAAAGAGTTCTTATTGCATTGCAAAAACTATTTTTTTTTAAAAAGTACTTTGCCTTAAATGCATACTTCAGTTTATTCAATAGTTAAGAAATAAAGCAAGATAGAATGGCTCTGACTGCATTAGCATCGTTAGCTGCTGCACAACAGTAGCCCAGTATGCTTCATCTGTCAGCAGCTGCAATATAAGGGTTTAGGTGTATGTTATATGCGTGGTATCTCTTTCCTTTTCCTCCCATGTCAGACACAGTAGAATGTTTATCCACCAATTCTTTAGTCTTCCTGTAACTCTTATATATGATTTATTACTAGTGATGGAATTCTTTTCCTGTTATAGACATACTGTAATCTGTCATATTTTGAGGATCAGATATCTCTTAAATCTCTCTTAAATCAGATAATTTTAATTCTGTTAATTTTTGCCCTAATGTTTTTGTATTTATAGTCCTAAATTGAAGCCAGCACCTTTAAAAAAAAAATAGAATAGCTGAAATATCCTAGTTTAGATTCCAAAGTTATTCTGATATTCAGTAGTTAGTGCCTTTGCCTGCTAGCCCAAACCCAATTGGAACATTTACTGTTTCTTCAGTGAACCACCAAAATATGTGGTATTTGTTGGCTTAAAATCTCCTACTCTGGCTAAAATATATTATCATTAAATTATAGCTGTTCAATAGTGTTTGCAACAGATGTTGATTGTCCAGAACTCGCTTCTACTGGATAGTATTATAAATTTCGAAAGGCACCCCAGACTTGCCACTTCTGGTTCTGTTGAAGATGTCGTGGAGCCGAGTACTCATGTCATGGTGGTGGTGGTGGTTTACACGTTTGTGTAGCCATTCAATCTTACACTTGTAGGACTTTAAACCACCACATCTGCATCAGACTACTTAAGTGTAAGGCTTTTTAAAAATATTTGGGGGGTATTTCTGAAATTAGCTTTTTAAATAGTGATCTTGCAGTAGTGAAAACATCCCAGTGCCTTGTGCTAAAAATAAGCTGCTAGAAATTTGACAAGGAAGAGGTTTTCCTAGGTTTTTCTGAGGCCACTACCTCAGTTACACACTTTGTGTTAGAGACTCTGAGATCTATTCTTATTAAATACTTCTGCGCTATCCAGTGCTGTGTTGGTGCATCCAAGCTGGTTCTGAGTAAGTTACTGAAGATAATTAAAGCAGTTCTGTGATGCATGTCATTGCTTATCTGTGCTGCTTCTCATCTTAGTTAGTTATTTCGGGTATAGCTACATAGTATTTTGATTTGCCAGAAGTACACTTAGATTCTCCTAATTAAATAAAACGTTAAAAAACAGGATTAGGAATAAGAGGATTTTTTTTTTTTTTTTTTTTAATCTGATCATTTCATGTCCATTCTGTAGGCTTTAAGATGCACCAGATTAAAGTCCCATTCCTGGCAGTGCTTATCTATGTTTTCATAAAATCCCACTGAAACTGAAAGGACTACTAAGTGGTCTCAAACTGAGTACAGGTAAAAAAGTTTCCAGGATCAAAATTCAAATTTGTGTCCAGCTGCAGTTTGTCCTAAAAGAATTGCTAGAAATTTTTGTTTCTGTTTTTGTTTATTTCTTTTTATTCCAGTAATTAATGTTTAAAAAGATCCTTGAAAAAACAACAGGAGTGAGATAATTTGCATACCATAACAGTTTAGAAAAATGGCATCGCAGATTCAAAACCCATAATGCTACAATACCACCATAAAGTATAAAATAATTTTCCATGAAGGAAACCCTAAAGTAATGCAAGTTCATACTACAAATTTCTGTTTGTTTGGGGGCATAATAATTATTAAGATAACTTTGCTAGAATTGTATGGCAACACTGAGATATTTGAAACTCTTCTTAAGAACTCCAAGAAATTCAGCGTTGTTTTGGTGTAGATCTCTCTTACAACCTGTGTTGAAGCAATGAGGCTTACTTTTGCCTGTTCTTGAAGCTGTTGGTTAAATAACATTAAAAACTGCTAGTAGCTCACCTTTCTCTGCATTTACCACTCATCTTGGAGGACAATTTGAAGCCTGGCTTCCATTACTGTGCATATTCGACTGTGCTGTTTTAAGACTGAAGCTCTCTCAGAGCTGCGAATATATTGCTTTTGTCTCGGGCACAATTGCACGGCTGCAGAGATACAGGAACATCACCAAGTACCATTTTTTTACAGTTGTAAATTAATGCTCTATTCAGCTATATACTACATATATACTTTTATAGATCTGTTTGTGTGGATATGTATTAATATATATGTGGTATATTTTATGTTAATATATATTTCTTCAAAGGAGAAGAGCTCCAAAGCACCTCCCAAAATGAAACAGAACCTTCTCATGTACTAACTTGGCTGTTATTAAATCATTTGTCAGACTTTAAAAATAAAATGCAGACATTTACATTCCTGGTAAATAAAATACATAGTATGCTAAGCTAAAGCAGCTGTTGAATCAGCTGCATACAAAATTAATGTTAATGTGTTTGTGTAGATATTTGAACGCGTGGTGAATGAATCTATGTTCTGTGATTAAGTTTCTGTGTCAGCTAGGTAAAATTAAAGATTTACATAAATAATAAGAGCTTAATTTAAATAACGCTAATTATGAGAATAAGTACAACGTAAGAAATTAAAAAATTACAATGAGTATTCTTTTCAGAATCTTTGAAGTTACTGTCTTATCTTGGCTTGTGACTTCACTTTATATCTTTTTCTAATTTTTGAATATAATTAGGTTTTTATCTTTCCCTTCAGTTGTTTGAAAAAAATTAACTGGTAGTGCTGTGAGCTAAGAAAACTGATTCAAAATTAAAAAAAAAAAACAATTCCCACCAAATATTTGCATTTCTGAGAAGGGGCAGTTGCTCATCAGGGAGTAGAGGGGAGAACACAAGAATGGGGGGAATTTACACTATTGCATGGAGCTAGGCTTATTGGATCAATAGTTTCAGTGATGTTTTCTGCTGTGACATTTTCTTAATGTCATCTGAAATTATGAGTTTTTTACAGAGTTTTTAGAAGATGGGAGGGAGCAGTTGAAGAAGAAATAAAAGTTGAAAGTTGAGGATGGATTTAGGTATAACAAAAACCAATGTGGGCATCTAAAACGTGGGGCTTAGTACTGAGGAGGGGGATTTACTTTCTCTCAAACACTCTTGTGCTTTGGGGGAAAGAGAGTTACATCCTGCATGTCTTTTGACAAGCAAAGTTGTGGCTTTGTGCTGAAATTGTGGAGAGTAGAGTGGAGAAAATGTGTGGAATCAGGTGTTCTGAGAATGGCTTCAGCTAGAAGTGGAACTGCTGATAGAGCCCTTCTGAGCTCAGGCTTCAGTGTGCCCTTGCAAGAGGGAAAAAATGGAGCAGCAGACAATGTGCTTAAGCTACTTTGAAGAGAATGGAACATAAACTGCTACTGCAGATGAATGTCACTTTCTGTGTTCTAATCTGGCATAAATGTGTTATTTGAGTAGGTAAAATAACCCAGATAACTCACATAATGATCCTGATAGTTTCTTAACCCTTTTTGTCAATCTCATAGTTCATATCCAGTGTTTTTCTCAATGCTTGGTGTCAGTTTTGCCTTAGTTTCGTATTTGGTCTCTCCTTTGTATAAAATGTAAAAATCTCTTCATTACTTTTTTTTTTTTTTAATAATCCATTGCTGTGTACATAATAGGTACAACTGCAGGGAGCAAGTGAGTGAATACTGACCACAAAGCTCAGGGAATGGGCTGGAGAATGAGGAGCTGCATGGCTTATTGCTGAGGAGCAGGGAAAAGCTTTAACTCCAAAGTTCAAACTAAAGTAACAGTAAAGAAGAAGGTTGTAGTAGGACTTCAGATATGTGCAACAATACCTATTCCTTAGAAAGCAGCCATGTGTAACTTGCAAATGTTTCTTGTTATGAAACACCAAGGATCTAGAAGCTGATTTGTTCAGATAACTTGGGGAAATCATGCAAAGGCATTGTAGTGCAAATGTAAGAATTATTCAAAGGGTTGGTGTATGTTTCTAACATGGTTTTGATGTCTGATTTTTTTTAAAGAATATTTACCATTGTAAAGAGTGTTTAATTTAATTTAGCACAATAAAAAGAGTTTTAGTAGGATTGGAAATGTTTGTTTAGTCTAATATTATAGAGCAAAGCATTTGTCATAGGCAGAATTTTCTCTTTGTCGAGTATTCTCCTGTCCCACTAACAATGGGATTCTGGAGTTTCACCAGTTGCATGTTCTATAGATGGGAAGAAATATGCATAAATAGTAAATGAACCAGTTAAACATATTCAAAACATTTGCATTTTTATTCCTTTATCAGAGTTTCTTTTCTATTCACATCATGTGATTTTATTTGATCTGTTAATACAAGAAAGTTTATACTTTGTTCTAAAAGTACTTTTGTTTTGTTGGTGGTTTTCTTTTCTTTTTTTCTTTTATAAAAAAATAAGTAAAGGCTGTATAGTTTGACAACAGTTTAAGTTACCCTAGTGTTGCATGGGAACAATGTTTCTTATGATCACAACAGCATGATTAAGTAGGCAATGTTTTAGAGTATATTGACATTCAGTGTTGAATTTTGTGCACATGTTTTTTATTTCGTTGAGATATCTGCATGTCATTAAAATGTGGTTCATTTTCTTTTCTCATTAGTTCATTTTTTTCTATGTGAAGACACTGTAATTTATTTTAATTTCATTTTCTTATTGTTAGATTTATTTTCCTCTGTAGTGACATGTAGAAAGGTATTTTTGGTATCGTTCTTTGAATTTCTCAGAGGGTATTATC
The DNA here is from genome assembly GCA_907165065.1 of Caprimulgus europaeus. The sequence goes on along the minus strand of OU015540.1, from coordinate 13,862,293 downwards.
TAACTGATGACAGAAAAAATTTGTTCACATTTGTCGCTTATTTATTGCACATCTCAATACGATTATAATTTTTCTAATTTGCATGTTACAGAAATGAAGCAAGGACAAGAAACTATTAAATTAAAGAGAGAGAACATAAGCAAACAAGTGGTCATTGACTGAAATAATAATGTGCATGTTGTTTTCCCCCCTTCTCCCTCCTGCATGCAGGGATTTGGTTTCGTAACTTTCGAAAATAGTGCTGATGCGGACAGGGCGAGGGAGAAATTACACGGCACCGTGGTAGAGGGCCGTAAAATCGAGGTGCATGTTCAAAATATTTTCCTTTTCATCTTTTTTATAAATGTCTGCTTCACTCTCATTTGTTGTTTCAGATGCATCATTGGTGTCTTCCGTGTGCTCCCCTTTCCCCTTCCCATTGTTTATATATATATTTATATATAAAGAGAGAGAATCTGGCCTTACTTGGGTTTTTTATTATTATTTCTTTTGTAGTTATTATTATTATTATTATCATTATTGCTGAAAGGTGGATGACAGAATTGAAAAAAAAATGAAAGCTTTAATATTTTGAAGTTATTATTTTGGATGTTTTGTAAATCAATGGGTGCAGTAGATTCCAAAAACCAGCCAACAAAAAAAAATAAATTGAGAACAACAAAAAAAAAGTGTGACAGACAAAACAAAGACAAACAAAAGGTTGGGTTTTTTTGTTTTGTTCTTTTTTTTTCTTTTTTTTTTCTTTTTTTTTTTTTTGCTGCAGGGTTGATGCGGGATCCACAGTGGCTTTCAAAAAATTCAAATTGGGAAAGAAGCATCCAAAAGATGTACAAGAAAAAGAAACAAATCCAAATTAGAGACTGACCAATTTTAACATTTAATTTTTACTGAAAGCATCAGGCTGCTTTGGCTGGACGGCCTGAGCCATTCGTATCTGTTGAAAAACCAACAGAGATGTGTTTTAGTACCACTGGGTCCCCTTCAATACTGCCTCAGTCGTATTTGTTAGAATTAAAAAATACCAATTGAAAATGCTGTCGTCTTTTGAGTAAGATGTTGCATATTTTGCCTTTTCATTTTCCCCCTTCGACGGTAGCGCTTAGGGCCCTCACCAAACTCTCAGTAACCATGGTAACTGTATACATACCCATGCTGGCGATGGTGCTGAATGGTAAGTGGAGAAGTCCATCTGCCGTTTCACGTATTTAGCGCTGATATACCACGTGAATTTTTTTGACTTGTTGTATTAAGTTTTCTTGATGCTACATTTTTTTCTATATTGGTACGCCTGTAATTGAGTGTACGTTTTAAGCAAGCCTGGGAGGCACTGATTGGATTGAGGATATGACTTCGTGCACATCTTACTCAGATTGTTAACTCCATATTGTGTTAAATAATGCACCCTCTTTTTATCCTTTTGTTAGCTGTGATTTTAAAGCTTGAATGATTTTGTTAATTCTTGCAATGAAAAAGGCTCTTGTTCCAAGTGTTGAATGCTAGATGTTGCTTTTCCAATGGTACTTCTCTTCTAAAGGGTTATGTTGCACACTGCTAAAATTCGTTTGTCCCTTTTTTTGACATTTTCTTTGTTTCCTTGTACCTTGTCTCTTTCCCTTCTACTCCACTGCATGTTCCTTCATATAATCTTTTTTTTTCTGTTTTGAGTATTTATTGTATCAGTGTTATCATGGAATACAAGCATGCTCTTAAGTCTTAAATTATGCAGTACCTTTTAATTTGCTTTTAATGTCTTTTTATTAAAGTTTAAATGATATGATGTTGCTTTATTGAAATGATTTGTAAGTTAAAATGGTTATGAAAGTAAATGTAATTATAAAAAGTATGATTTTGTTATGCACCTGTTGCCTTCTATAAATTAAATTGCATTTTATTTTACATGACTAATAGCAGTAATAATGCATGCATTTGATAGTAACATGGACCCTCCCTGTAACCCTTTCTAATCCAGTGTTCTATGTGCTTAGGTAAATAATGCAACAGCACGTGTAATGACAAATAAAAAGACCGTCAACCCTTACACGAATGGTAAGTGCATGAGACCTCAGTGCTGTGTTTTAATGTCAGTGCATGCCACACCTCACTCTTCTGCTGAATGGGCGGACTCATCTGCTCACAAAGTGTCATTGTCCACATCTCCTGCATCTCCTCGGGCTCAGACTTTGTCCAGTGACCTAAAACGTGGTCATAAATTCCATCTGTTCAACTAATTCATAACCATGTGGGCATAACAGGCATCACTTTGTCTGATTGGAATCCCAGTGTTTAACTGCAGTGGCTTTGTATAGGAAAATATACCTGGTAATATTCCTGAGAGGAAAGCATTGTTCTCTCTAGCTCCGTGCAGTGTTAGTGTTGTGGTGAATGAACTAATTGGAGGATTCAGATTTGCTTGGATGATGAAAGAAGGGAGAGCAGAAAGAAGACTCTCTGTCAGGCCTGAGTTACTTTGTAGTGCCAAGACACACATCGAGTCAAAGATATTTTTTTATGTCGTCTTTCCACAATTTGTTAGAAGCAAAGGGCAAACTGTAATTAGGTGCTGCTTGCAGCTTTTTCATCCCTGGAAAAATCTAAATTCCAAGCTATCTGGAAAAAAAAAAAAAAAAAAGATTTTAATACTGACCTAAGTTGGTATAATGTTGTACGTTAATGACAAAAAATAATCCATGGGTATTTGAGGGGTTTGGAAGCAATACAGTGTGAAAGTTTCCTTTGGCAGTGTTTGATCATGTGCTTGAGTTGTCTGCATTCGATAGTTCATAAAATTCTCACAAGTTCCTGACTCAGTATCAAACAACAGTACAGCAGTTGAACTGCAATTATGTTTTCCAGTTTTACTAGGCTGTGTAGTTATAGCTATTTGCTTTTAAATTTATTTTAGTTTTTCCCATCCAGTAGAAAGCAGATGAAATCTGCACATACATCAGAAAAGGTTTCCACAGGTAGATTTGACTCCTTTCCATTTTGAAATATAATGAATCTTACTTGCTACATCAGAGGTCTCATTAGTGAGGTTTTACCAAAACCCGGGGCAAACAGTGGCTTTATTTTTTAATGAAAGTGTCATATTTTTTTCCTAACATAGTACAAGTGAAATAATAGTGATGGTTTTCATTTGACACTTGGTAATTGAGCTAGGCAAAATGATCTGGAGAAGAGGAAACTGAAATTCCTTGTGCTTTCTCAGAAACTGCTTTCTTCCTTGTTCCGTATATAATTATGGATGGGATGGAGGTGGGGAATTCTTCATTTTTAGTGGCTTTAGAACACCTCAGTGAATCTGGAGAAAGAGACACGAAGCTTGACTGGATCACATAACAAGATTTTGTTGCAATAAGGAGCTAAATTTACTATATACATATGATACTATGAACTTTGTCTGCTATATTATAATGACAAAAGGATAAAAGTAAATTTGTTATAAATTGTGATGCATATTTTGTATTCATATTATCCTAAGGCTACAAAACTGTTAATTAGCAAATAACATAACTAGATATCAGCACATCCAGAGCTGAAGGAATGGAATGCTGGAAATAGAGATGTGACATTTTCAGGAATCTGGTTTTAGAGGAGGTTCACCTCTGTGTCCTGCACTGCAGGATTACTTAGATCATACATTATCATTTCTTAATATTCAAAACCAGAATGATGAAAATCTACTGCTAAGTGTTTCCTATTCGACGTGTTTTGTGTCAGTCTTTTTCCATCCTGTTCCATCTGGACTAGATCTCACCAAAAGTATGAAACAGGCTTTTTAGTGCATAAAAAGGAGCATTTATGTTTGTATATCCAAGGTGTTGCATGCAGGATATTCTTTTACACAACTTTTTGATGGGTATCTACCCAGGCAAACTCTGGTTGTAAGTCATACATTTTGATTTTTTTAAAAACTTTTTTAACTGTCTGAGATCCGCTAAAGTAAACACAAGGAGAATCACGTTCTCCTTGCGTAATCATTACAAGCAGCAAGGAATGAAGTGTAGACATGCAAGGTGCTTCGTTTAGTTTAATCAGTGCTTCTGTTATCAGTCATGCTGACATTGTATGATCCTAGTTGTTTATCATTTTGTCAGGAATTAACCAGTGCTATAACTGATTATTAGAGATTATTGTTGCCCAAAGTAAGGGTCTCATCTTTTCAATAAAATATAAGTTTAGTTTTCCTGTATTCTTCTACAAGCATATGAACATTTGCAAGAGGTTCCTGATGCAGATAGCCAGGAATTTTTTGTTTGCACATGCCTATCTCTTCAGAACCACTTATTTTTTAATGTGTGACTTTATTTATCAAGAAGTAGGTGATGACTGCCATGTTATTAGCAGGTATTCAAAATGCAGTTGAGACACGTGTTGTATTATATGAAAATATCAGGGACTAATACTTATTATAATTTAAAAATAAGATACACTGTTTTGTCTTTCTTTCCTGAAAACTGCTGTTGTTTGATAACAGAGCTCATGTTGCAAATATGATTGCAAAAGTCAGTAGACCTTAAAGCACAAAAACAAAGTCTTTTTTTAATATATGCAGCTTCATTCAAATAAGTGGTTTGTTTTTGTGTCCTAAATGGTTCTTGAACTAAGTATGCTTTCCAGGGATTTTGGTGATTCCTGAAATGAGCAGTTGCTCAGTTCAGCAACTGAAATGCTGCAAATGCTCAGTTGCTGCAAAAGACTGCAAGTGCTCGGTTGTAGGAAAGCTTTTTTTGTGCAAGTTTCTTGTCAGACAGGATGATTTAGGAGGCTGACCTCATGTACTTTGGAGATAGAACTGACTTTTCTTCGCAAATAAATTCAATGTCAGGATTTCTGTTTGTTGATAAAAATATTTCTGAGACATTTTTAGATGTTCCAGCCTATCCTGTTCACCATTGTACTTTCTTCTGATGCCCATATTGCAGCTCAGGATGTTCATCCAAGTGTTGTAGGGAACAGAGAATTCTGTGCAAGTGGATTCAGAGAACCACAGCAATGAATGAGGAACATGAAACAGAGATCAGGAGAGGGATACATATATTTTAATGCTTATACTTGTGATGTCTTGAATGTGAGCCTTCTGTTGATCTAAGTTTAGATTCACATTCACAGCCAGTGCCTCTTACCCCAGTTAAATTCCCTTTCCTCCCCTCTGTTTGCAAACAGGAGGAAAGCTGAGGCCCTCACAGGGCTCTTTCCCGCCAAAACATTCCTCCGGCCGCGGGTGCCTGTCTGGCCTGGGGGTGTAAATAACCCTCTGCCCCGCCCCGCTCTCTGCCGGAGCTGTTACACTGTGCCTGTGGCGGTTTCCTTCCCTCTAGCACACTTAACCCCTCTTCCTTTCCATGACAGTACGTGTTGGGGTTTTGAGGCAGGCAGAGGGGTTGTTTGTTTCCTTGTTTAGTTTTGAAATTTTGAGCTTTTATAGTTTCAATTTGAGGAGGAGATTAATAGTGTGACAGTAAGAAAAATGCACAAAATTACACCCTCTGCAGAGAATTTGCCTCCTCCAGCTGCTGAAGAAGGGTTACGTGGCAGATGCTCGCTCGGATACATCAATTTCTATCACACTTGATTAGCCCACACAGCTATGGGCCAGCACATTGCTAGCTGACAAGATAAAGTTAAGTTTAATTTCTGTTATTTTCACGGCGAATGAAGTATTTCCTGTATAAGCTTCAAAAAGTTAGATGAGACAGCCATCACTGTGAGAGAGGTAAGGAACTGAAAGATGAGAGTGGCTTTCAGCTGTGAAGAGCAATCTGCATATTCCAAGATCTTTTCTTTCCCTCAGACAAATTGTGGCACTTTTAGTGTAACTTAGAAGCTGAGAGGTGTCTGTCAGCTTCTTTGACAGCAAAAGCTGACAGATCTAAAATTCAATCCAATCTTTCATTTTTGGTAGCATTGATCAGTGGTATTTTGAGGGGGTAATGAATCTGAAATATTAAATATTCTCTAAGTTATGAAAAGTTATGGTTTTTTACTGAAAGTCTCAAAATTTGGATGGTTTTCTATCACACAAAATTTGCCTAAGAGTATTTGTTATACCACAGCATTCCTGAATATAATCCTGTAGTATGTAAAATTTTAGAGTCAGGCAAAAATCCTGTGATATTTTCAGGAGGAAAGTAATTTTAACCCTTCTTTGTTGGCTGTTTTTCAGCTTTCATAATTGTCTTTTAGGTACATACAGCAACTGCAGTTACTTCTGCAGGGGAATCGCATGCAATGTGCTCTTTACTCTCAACTTAATGAGTTGCATTTCAAAAACACCCCTCATCTCTCCTGCTGAACAGTTAATTACTAGTAAATAGTACTGTGCATCACATAGAGGTAGCAGTATTTTTAAAGGGTAGTAATAGTTTTCTTATTGAGATTTTGTATTATATTTTTTCAATCTTATAATACATTCTGGTTTTGTGATCTTCCACTGTGCTTTTGCATTACATGATATGGCCAAGGCAGAAACAAGGCTCAATACAGTTTGTATTGAAATTCTTGACTCTTCTGATTTGGAAAAGCTTTGTTGTCCCTGTCTTGATTGTATTTTGTTTCCAGCAGCAGTTATGGGATCTATTTAAAGTACCATAGTTCTTGAGTTTACTGGATGGTTTTGCTCAGGCTTTTCTTTATTCCCATTTACAAATGGTGCTTCCCACTCCTCTGATTCAAGTGTACTTTTGGAAAACCCCTAATTTTTCAGCCTCAGTAGTTCAAATGATTGTTTAAACACTTTAAAAAAATAGTGTGTGGGGGGGAGGATGTTCTCTGGATTTTGAAGTTAACTGGGACTGGATCTACCTGTGGCTGAGCAAAACGGAACAATTGGCACTTTACCACAGCTGAGAAGGCTAACGAGTTTGCCAGTGTTTTTTGCTGCTGCTCTTTCCCCTTCCCCTTCAGTCCCTTCAGCATTGCTGTCTTTACATCACGTATGCTTTGACCACAGGTCCTGCTTCTGCAGCGAGCCTGCATTGGGTGGAAGGACACAAGAGCAGTTATTTGGAGTTTGGCCAGAACACACGACACAGAATATCTGTTGGTTCTGTGCTTTGGTTTATGCCAGCTGTGGGACGACAGTGATTATTCAAGACAAAGGCAGTGGCTGCATTTGTATCACTTAAGAGCTTTGCAGAATGTGATTGCAGCATTTTCTTACATGCCAAGTACTGTATAGCAATATGCTAACAGCGTTTATCAGCTGTAAGTGCAGGCGGTACAGTCACTTCTGGCACATGCCTGTAGTTGTCCTGTTCCAGTGCAGACAGTCTGATGTAGAAATGCAAATGGCAAAAAAGTCTCTGGCATTTGACTGGGATCCCACAGCGTGCAAATCCTTTTCATGTCACAATAGACGTTTCCATACAGTGTCTACGCTTTCATTTTTCCCAGAGTACAATCAGAATGCTCAGATTATTTGATTGCTCTCTAACCTACACTAACACATGCTTATCAGAAACATTTATGTCCAGCAAATGAACTGTTTTGGCCTCTCTGGCTTGTAACCAGAGAGTTAAAGCAATGAAAAAGGACTGATTTACTCTGGTACTGCATGATACAGGAATACCTGAACTAGTTCTGACTTAATTCCATAACTTAAGGGAATAGGTCCATGGCAACTGTGCATTGCAGCCAAGGTAATTCACCTGATAATTTACTCCAGTACTACATGTCCAGAGAATGCCTTGTTTCATTACTTATTTCCATGCTTCAGAGCCTGATATTAAAGATCAGTAATCTAAGATGCCTATAAAACTTTCATTAAAATGACCTTTTTTGAAGCCATTTTATCTGTACACCTCTATACAAAAATAAAATTTAAAAATCATTATTATTATTATTATTATTGTTATTATCACTAATTGCAATATTAACTCCATTATGTTTTTATGTTTGCTGCAGGCTGGAAATTAAATCCAGTTGTTGGTGCAGTTTATAGTCCAGAATTCTATGCAGGTAAGGATTACACTGCAGTGGTCCGTGCCGTGTTTTATTTTAGTTTTCTTTAGAACCTGCAGAAATACAGAATATGTTTTTGGTGTGTGGTTTCATTTCTTTGTTTGATTTGCGTTATCTGCAAGTCATTTAAAGATCTGTGATGCAGGATTTTAAGTTACTTGGGCATAATAAAGTTTATATAGAAGATATATGAATACCTTTTTACTGCAAAGTAGATAGTATAATATGAAAGGTACTGCAGTATCCCAGTCTCACGTAAGATTTTATTTTACTCATATTTTATTTATATTTATTTTATTTTATGTTTCAGTACAGTCACTTTCCTCCAGAAATTATTTAGGCCTAGTGAGCAATAACAACAAAAAAATCTGTTTATAAATATATATTTTGTGTATATACATGTACATAGATACACATAGGTATAGAGTATGTGTGCTGATAATTTTTTTTTTCTTGAACATTTTTCTTTACATTTTAAATTTAGTTATTTGGTATCTTAATTTTTTTTTTTTATTTTATATCTTTATTATCGCTTGAGTCTTCACTGAGACCAGATTCTGATCCTGGTTACAGTTTGGAGTTAGTGAGATACAGTCTTTTTCTGCTGGAAGTCAGTCATGTTTAGCAACAGGTTCTAAATAGGCTTTAGCAACAGTATTGAAAAAAACCATGGTTGTACTCCAAAATGCAGTTGATTTCAGAGAGATTATGCCCATACACATAATCACTAGCGAGTCCAAAAAGCCATTTTTCTGAAAGCTGATAACTTACATCCAAGACAGAAATAATCACTGTAAATCTAAATGTTTCTAACAGGTAAGAGAGTTGCCTGCCTTCCTCACGTTCCAAATCATATATGAGTCTTCCCTGACTTTCATGGGAAACAGAATTTTTTTAGTTTTCCTTTTGGATCTGTTTTTCAGTTGTCTGAGTGTGTGTATATGGATACATATACCTGGCAATGTTTTAAAAAGCAAAAATATTTATCCATTCTCACACACTACAGGTAATTGAGAATAAAGAAGTAATTGTAGAATTAAATCTTTCCAGCAAGTAAAGAACAGATATTAGGAAAGCGTTTTTCACAGATGGTGATAAACCTTGGGAAGAGGTTGCCCACGGAAGCTGAGGAATCTCTGTTCATGGAGTTACACAAAGCTGAAGAACTTTCCTTGGTTCAAGGGACTTAGAGACAAAAATTGTTAATTAGAACTACTGTTACAAGCAGGTATTTATTTTTAAGAAGAAGCCTGTAAAATACCCAGTGCTGTCTACCAAGATAGATAAAAATGCTCAAATTAGGGTAAAAGTGGCACAATATAATAAAAACATTAACTTGGCATTCATGGAATTGCAATATTTAGTGTAGGCAGAATTTATTTCCTTTCTTGATGTATGCCTACATTGAAAACAGGAATTTAACACTGATCTCATTTGAGTAGTTAGTGAACCAACCCTGAACCTGCATAAATTAGAAAGTCAGAGTTATTAGTCATTTTATATAAATGACTTTGTGTTAATGACAAATATAATAATATTCCCATAGTACAGTAATCAATTTTCTAATACGTATGCAGAATTAACAATCTTACTTATAATTGTCTCATGAAGTAGGGCATGAAGAGTTCACATAGTTTGTAAATTAAAATCAATATTTTCAATCTCTTCTGAAGGTAATTTTCCTAATTTACTGGACTTTTCCATAACATTTATTTTGTCTTTTAATTATAAAATGGCAGGTTATTGATTTTTTTGTATAACCTCCTAAAGTCCCAAGTGCATTTTTATTGCCAACACAAGGGAGGTGTTTGCCCTTCTTAATGAGAATCTTTAATTACCATTAGAAGAGTATTAATTTAATTTTATGAATTATGACATGCACTCCACCACACCTGTGCAGAAAATTCTATCAAGATACTTCTTGTATTTCAGAGGTTTTTTTTCTGTTTATACATGCAGGGAGTTTTTCAGGGATTTTTAAAATGCATATGAAATGTAAATGTTCTGTATTGACTAAAAGAATTTTTTTTTTCTCAGACATTTATACTTTTGTTTAAGCAACGTAGTTAAAATTAAAGAAAAAAAAAAAAAAGCTCTGTGCAGATCTCCTAAAGTCTTTAGAAAATAAAACTGTAAAAAAGCAATGCAGTTCTTGCATGCTATAATAGAATGCTGCTACATGTCTTTCCTTTTGGGTTCCCCCCAGCCACCTTACTTAGTGGAGAAGCAGTTGCACTTTTGAAGATTATTAAATTAGAAACATGATTTTTAAGACAGTCAGTGTTCTAGTTATTTGGTTTAATTACTGTCTTCAATACTGTCATGTTAAAATTGTACCAACTCTTTCATAGTCAGTGCAAGAAGTTCCTTTAGCTCCTAATAAATGATGAAAAATTTGGCCATTTCTGAAATAAAGATGATACATTTGCAGAGGAACTGTTGATTTAAAGTACCTTTAATCTTCATAAATAAGTAAAAAACAGAAAGTTATCCAAAGCTGTCAGGATGGCACTGATGAATGGCAAATTCACCCGTTACTCAATTGCCGGTGAAGACACATGCCGCAAGGCTTAACCGTATTGTACATCATATCTGCCAACTCATTTCTGTGATTAAATATTCCATCAGTGTGGGCTATAAGGCGGTAAAGCTTAACAAGATTCATAAGATGCACCACTTGAATACACATAACTCACTTCCTTGGATAGAGAGCACCCCGCGTGCAAAAGAAAATTAGAATTGAGTTAAATTACTCCGTAAGACAAGATCAATAGAGAAAGGAAAAGATCCCCTAATGCAATGCAAATCTAAGATATAGTTATGTCCTGACAACTTGAAGCAGACAATTAAAGTCAAATAGGGAGGAACGCAATGTAAATCAACCCTAAAACCTTGAAGATAATGGTAGACGGCAGGACCAGTGACATGATTGTTGTATCTCTGCTTTTTTCCTGAGTGTATACTTCTGTAAAAGAAAACCTTTATTGAGGAAGCGCATGACAGCTAAAAATGGAGACTATAAGGTACATAGCAGCTGCGTAACAGACACTGTGTAAGTAAAGTATTACTTGGGGACTGGAAAATACTATATACTTACAAATCACTGCACATTTTTCTTTCAGAGTAGCCCTTCTAAGACTCTTTTTCTGACTTTTAAACGTTCATGCTGTCATAAATTAGTAGGCTCCAGAAATAGGCCTATTTAGATGATGTGCTAGCATTAATATGGATTTCCAGTGACACGTTCCTGAGGTGCCATTTGAAGACTGCTGTTGTAATTGCAAGGCCTGGCAAGTCTCCCCAACAGCTGCCGAACGTGGACGTGCTGGTGAGCTGGCTAACTGGCACACCTCCCACCCTGCCCACAGGTCCTCTGGGACATCCTAAAATGACATTTCATAGGAAACAAAAGGGCGGGGATTTTTTTCATTTATCATATTCAGCATTTCACAGAATTCCACTTTTCCCTGTATCTTCATTGAGAGGTGTTTTTTAAAAAAGTGACTTATGTCCACTTCTGTTTATTACAAGGAGACTATTTAAGGTGCTTTTCCTCCTTTTGAGAAAAATGCTTTAAGAAGTTATGAATTTCATTTCAGCTTATCTTTTCTAGTAAACTATTTATCAAGTTCTTAGGCAGGTCCTAATGAGGAAATGTATAAGTAGTATGGTGTGGTTCATCTTCATGTAAACTGGGACAGATTTTTCATTTATTTGTATATCTGTCCCATTTTAAACCTTTCCCATAGTGGCCCATAATTTTCCTGTGTTAAGCTAGAGTCTGTTATCTTCCCCCATACACTTACCTGTGGCTGGTAAAATAGAGATTTGCAGTTTGGTTTCTTTACTGGGAGTACTCTGGTACTTTCTTACTGTAAATTGTTACATTCTTTGTTTCCGTGGTTTGCTATATTATCACTTCTACCTGCTTCTTTATTTTTATCTAGTGTATATTTTCTCTGTAATACCTAACCTTCCTTTCAGCCTCGAGCAGTCTGAAAGTGAAGTTCTGTGTTGTCGTTTCTGTTATTGCAGATCTTTGGTTTTTTTCCTCTTTCAGTTTTTGGAATGATGAATTTTTGAGCAATCTCTTGCACTCTCTTATAGAGAATATAGAATATTGTTGGAATATGGAATATTGTTGCACTGGAATATAGAATATTGTTACACCCAGATTACTACAATAGATCAGTCCTTTAAAGCAGATGGCAGTTAGTAAGGACCATCATAGGCACCCAGTTTCTTGGGGAGTTAGTAAATATCATTCCAAGGTGACTTGGGAAATTTTCCCCATCAGTTAAAATGAAAGAACAGGGAAGAGCGTGTGCTTCTGACTAGTCCATATGCCCTCAGGGGACTGGGAAGTTTCAGATGCCTGGGGCTTTTTAGTGTTTGTGGATTTGGAAGCTAGCAGTATCCTCCAAGAAGCAGATTTTGTAACAAACTTCCTTTCAGAACTTAGTTTAAAACTTTGAATATAAAGTTGTATATAATTAAGAAGTGAAGGAATACCATATTACTGTATATATATGTGTGTATATATATAAACATGAACTTAAGTAAGAGGAATCCAGGGGAAGAGAGAATTCCTGTATGTTTGCTAACACTAATTCTCTTTGTTCATATGTTAAAGCATCTATTTCTGGAGTGTAAGAGCACCTGGGATTCATTTCATCTTTCTAGTGTTTCTCTTTGAATTTAAATGACTCTTGCATAAGCTTAGCAAATACCCTAGAAACACTTCTCAGTGAAGGTGTCTGGAGTTTGTGAAGCTGAATTATATGCTTGCACAGCAATTCTAATCCTAGGGTAAAAGTTCACTATACCATATCTATAAAGCATTCTTTTGATAAAAATTTGCTGTCTGTCACTATACAGTTTAATTAATTTTACAATTTGATTACATACACTTAGATTTGAATTTAGCCATAGACTAAGCAGATTTTCTGAAATAAATGTATTCTCAACATTGTTAGCTAAACAGTTTTAAGTAATTTTCTAGATACAGAAAAATTAAATAACTGTTGTTTAATATTTCATCTGCTATATATATAGAAGCTCCTTTTCAAAGCATAAAACAAAGCTTTTACTCTTCTTTCAAAAATCATGATGTTAATGTACCATCATACAAATGATGGTATATCCTAGTTAGATTAACACCACTGATGACAGCTAATGCATTTCTAAAACTTCTGTGGAGCATTTACAAGCCATTATAGCGGAAATACCGGTTTATGAAAGATTAATAAAGCCAGTAGAAAAATGGAATTCAGCATCTGTACTAGCTATTTACTCAAAAAAAATCTTCCAGAATTAATTATGCCTTATGCTCCATTATAATGAGTTTTTCATTAAAACGTATACCATCATGGAAACTAAACAAGGATTATTCAAAGAATAATACCAATTACCATTATTTTTTGAAAGCTTAATTTAGTTAATTGGTTATACATTTAAATCTGGAGCAAGGTTAATCGACCTGTATTTATCATTGTGTTGAAATCTGCAAATTTTGAAGAGAAAATCACAGTTACTGTCAGTATTACCCTTTTAAAGATGTTTCTTCTGTTTTTGTATTTAATAGCACAGTATATGCTTAGGTTTTGATACTGTTCCTATGTCATCTCTAAAAGGAATTCCATAGACTTGATTATTTCATGATAAATCCTGAACTGTACATAGACCTTTATATCAGAAGATAGAAAATGGTTACAGAGGGAGTTCCTGCTTCTTCAGTGGAAAAGGTTGGGAATTTGGGCCACAGTCTGGCATAGAGGAATCATTTTAAACTGGGTTGCGATAAATTTGTGTACAAATAGGATCTGGAAAAACAGAAACTGCGTGTTTGCTGAAAGTTGGAGTTCCTTCCAAACAGGGGAAAGGAGGTGTTTGGGGGTTGCCTGGATCTGTTTGCTTGTTGATACAGTCTTGAGTTTTCTGCAGAAAAGCCTGAGTTAATACCACTGAGATTTCCCACTCGAACTAGTCTTAGGCGACTACACAGCAAACCCACGCTGACCCCGTCTCACTGCTTGGACTCAATGGATTTTTTAGTTGCTAGTGTAAGTTAGTGCTGCATCCCCGCTACGGGGCCGTGTCAGCAGCCTTTTACCATTCCCCAGCGACAGGTCAGGTCTCTGATGCTGGTGGTTTTCCTAGAAGTCATATTGGTAGTTATTGTATGCAGAGAAAGAATTCTCTGAGATGACAAAACAGTGCCAACAAGTTGAGAGAGCTGGCTTGAGTGCAAAGCACAAAGTTGAGGCAGGGAGATGAAGTGAAGAATTGTTGTATTAGCTGTTCTGGGATGGAAAAAATGTGTAGAAATGAAGTAATACATAAAAGAGCAGAAAAAGTCTATTTAAATAGGTATTGCAAGGAAGGAAGTAGGGCCAACGAATGGCAAAAATTCTCTCTGTTCCTCCTGTATGCCTTGGATGTGTTTTACAGAGGAGTAAGTTGCCTTTCCTTGTCCCGCGGTCCCAGCTCAAAAACCTGCTTTTCCCTTTGAACTGCTGGGTAATAAATTTCCTCAGTGGTAGGTCTGCCGGGTAGTACTTGTGAAAATTTCTTGTTTTCTTTAGGTAAACATGCTCTTCTCATAATGTCTGACCCAAAGATAAAGAAATGTGTATAAGGTAGGCTTGGAATGATAAATTCCTGTGTGTAAGCCTGAATTCTACTTTAACACATGCTCTGTGAGTTGGTGCATGAATACAGGACCAGGTATAATCATAATTAAATGTGTTATTATGATTGCAACTTACTTGATGTAGCACCTTATTCTAGCACAGAACACCATATGTGTTAAAAGTACATTATGGTTGGGTCATGGAAGGGAAATCAACTGACCTTTATTAAATATACAGAAGCTGCTTTGGGCTTAGGAAGTCCTTGAGCTGCAAATAGTTAGAAACTAGGATAACACCTGTGAGAAGAGCATCATGCTTGCTGTCTTCTTGTGCTTTACATTAGACATACACTTTTGATGATTTTGAAAATTATTATTTTTTTAATTATATCCAACATGTCAGAATGCCACCCAAATGACAGCAAGATGGTTGTGACTATAGGGGCAATATGAAGGTCATCACAGTCAGTGGCCACCAAGTTAAAGTATTCGCATTATATCTTGATAGTTTTGTAGTCACATGATCTGTTCAGCTGAGTTGTCAGCTATTCAGATAGTCCCACTCACCTCAGGTACATACTTTTGATTAGTCATACAGTCCAGCTTGCTTTTTAAAGCAGGACTAACACCAGTCCCAGATCAGGTGAGCTATAAATTTGTATACACCTATGAAAGACAGGCGTTTATGATCTTTGGGTAACATTTTCCAGTGCTGCACTGCCTTCCTAGTGAAAACCATTTTCCTAATGTCTAACCGAAACCTCCTAAGCTACAGTTGATGGCCATCAACCTTTTGTATTATCGTCTACTGCCATTACACTGAGATTTTGTCTCCATCATCTTTATCACTTCACTTCAAGTAGAGAAAGCTATTAGATTGCCATTTAACTTCCTCTGTGCCAGACTAATCAAGTTTGGTCCCCTCAACCTCTCTTTACAGGACATGAGCTCTAGACTACCTTGCTCATCTTGGTTTCTTTCCAACATTCTCTCCATTTCTCCACATTTCACTTGAGCTGGAGTGGCAGTAGGTTTAAGAACTGGATGCAGTACTCCAGGTGCAGTCCTGCTGACAAGTGTCTGTGTGTTGGGGGAATAACAACAGCTCTTGATCTGATGGCCATGTTTCTCCTCACTTCACCTAGTATGCAGTTTGCCTTGTTTGTTTAAAAGTTACTTTAATAAAACAAAGCAGGAGCTACACTGTCCTTTCTTTGTTATTACATTGCTTCTATCTTCTTGTATGTTTGTTCAAATGTTTTTTATTGTGGATATAATTGATCAGTTTTTAAAGGGCTAAAAAGAAAGTTAGGTACTGTGCTTTACTCGTGAAGAAAATCTTTTGAGGAAGAATAATGCTTGGACTTCTCTTATTTAACCATCATTCTGGTGGTTAGTGAAAATCCGTTCTATGGCTTCCTCATTAGTGACGGACCAAAAATAAATTAAACTGTAATTATAAATATTATACTGAGATATTTTTTCCACGCTTGTCTCCCTGGCCTCCTCTTCTTAATACATTAGTTTGCAGCATTAGCATGGTTTCTAGGTAAATCTGAAAACTATCCCCACTTGCTGCATGCTGGCTTGGTGTTTGCAGAGCAGGTTCAGGACACACGAAATAGATTCTGTTTGCAAGAAGCTGCCCTGGGAGTTGTACTTGAGGCTCCGTGTGCACCACTGGCTGTCATATGTCACGCAGATTGGCTTTTGGACAGCTTTGAACCATGTGTGGTGGGGTTGTCTGCTTCAGGGGACAAGACTCAACCTGGTCCACAGTAAACTCTGCAGACTGTGTATGATGTAGGTTTGGAGGCTGGATATAAAACCAGGTGTTTTCTAGCTGCTGTCTCACCAATTACTTGACAATAGAGGTCGGGCTGGGTGTGCAGTCTGGACCTGAGGTCTAACCTGCAACAGGCATGGTGGTTGGCTAATAGAATAAAGCAGAGACTGTGGTTCAAATACCAGCAATGGGTATATGTAAAAAGCAATGGCTTAAGAATCTCTCAGAGGGAAATTTAAGAGAAACTACAAGGTCATCACTAAGACACTTGTTTGTTCAGGACTGGGTGGGATATTTGCAATGCTGGATAAGTTAATAGCAGTTATGCAGAGGAATAAATTCCTCTGATTAGAAGAATAACAAAGTTAGGAAGATCCATGCGTTAGGATGGACAGTCAGGCAGACAAACTATTCTGAAATGTAAAGTAATAAAGTAATAAATGAAATGTAAAGTTAATACAGTTAAGTGGAATGGAAAACAACTCTGCTGTGTGTTAAACCCTGATTACATCTGTAAATTAATGCTAAAGCAGTTTAAGATTGTGTTGAATTGTATTCCAAATGTATAGCTAATGTTTTCTGTTTCATCTTCTGCATTTTTTTTCCCATTTTGGGCATTGAATAACAGAATCCTCAATATATGTGCATTGTAATTGCATTTTGTAATACTTATTGAGAGTAAATACTAAGTTTTCATTCGTTTACTTATTTGTGGAGGTAGCTGAAGTGAAGCCGTGCTTTACAATGGAACACAGTCTTTGTCAGTTTGATGCTGTCAGATTTTCTTTGTGAAAATTGTTTTGAGGGAAATCTCCAGGCATAGAACTGATTCTAGTAAAAGTGAGTGGTTTGGAACATTTGGAAACATTGCTTTACTATTTTTGTAATGTTTTTCATGCTTCTGAAGTCTGAATGGGCTAAGGAAGAAATAGACTAACTAAAACCAGGATTATGCATGATGATTCAATTTTTGCTCTTTTATATTCTCAGCTTGTCATTCAGAATAGAATTTTATTTGTAAGTTAAAATCAACATCCATTGGGGTAAGCAAATAGAAGTGAGGGATTAGTAATTTGCATCTCTGCATCTGATTGCATTAGATTTACATCTCTGTCTTATCGATTTACTGAAATAGGTAACTTACACAGAGAATAGTGTCTTGACACAATATGAGAGGATAAAGTATAAACACATCTACTTGTAATCCCTCCAGGGCCATGGTGAAACTGTAGTGTTCGTGTTTGAGCAGAAAGGCTTCAGTTTCATTTATTCTGTGATTCTATTCATTTTGCAGTCTTTATTCATCAGGCAGATGTATGAATGTGACCCATTTTAGTTATCAGCAGAATATAAATGCATTTTTTATAGTCTCAAGTATCCTATTTCAAGAATAATATAATACCAGTTCATAGTTTATGTTTACACTTCACAATTTCTCTCATGTTTGTTTCTCAAAGTTACAAATGAATCAAGATCAAGTTACAGTGAACCAAGAGTAACCATCATTTACATAGCTTGTAGTCTGTTGGGAGGACCTATAAAGATTAGCAATAAAGATTTGATTTTCAAAGGTCCTGAACAACTTCAGTGGGACACATCTCCCAGTGTAAGAAAATAGCAGTGAATATAACTGAATATCAATTTATGTGCACCTGAATTCATGTGTATGTGTGTGTATATATATATATATATCACATAGTAAACATTTTGTAGGGAAGGTACAGTTATGGGCAATACTGACAGTACCACTCCTATTTTCTACATGAGTACATAGTGCCTTTCCAGTTTTAGATTTTTCAGACATAATATGTGAATAAGGATTTGCACTTGGATGCCAATGATAAAAAGCCACTAACAAGCACAGGCAAACGCTCAAGGCTTGTTACATATTTTGGTACAAGCAGCAGTTGAGTTTCTATGACCTAGTAGTTTCATTTTAGTTAAAAGACAAGCAATGTCTGTGGCTAAGTAATAGTTTTTAAATTATATTTGGAAAGGGTGGTTTATTGCAACTGTTTTACATTGTGAATGGAAACATTACCTGAATTGTTCCTGTGAAGTTCAACCCACCAGTGGTAAGATTGCATGTTCATTAAAATAAAAACAAGTCAGTCACACAATGTGTTTTTAAGCTGGCATGATTTGCCATGTACCAACAGTACCATGGCACAGCCTAAATTTGCCACTAAAACCCAATGATTATGCCATGCTGCATTGTTGAGCTGCTCCTCCTCAAGCAATCTTTGAGAGTTTTAGTGGCTCAGGAGCAGATATACCTTTTTACTTTGCACTGTTCAAGTGAACAAAACTTTAAAGCAAGTCATTGTGTGGGGTAGGAAAAGGATGTTGGCATGGGAGCAGAGCTGTAAAGGATTTGCTATGTCCCAGTTCCTGTGCTATCCACAAGGTCTTTCCCAGTCTTAAGACACCACTGTACGTACTGGTAAGTTGTGTATGGTGTGTCAGGTCCTGGAGAAGAGCCATCCTTGTTACCTTGTCATGGAATGATGTGAACAGCAAAGAAGAATTGGAGGGATGGCTTACAAATTAGGTTTGTTGTTACATGCACTGCTGTTCCCTGAGTCATTGCCTAAGTTCACTGAGTGTTTTGGTCACACTGTAAGAGTGGTGATAATAAAGAAATACACACTATGCTGAGGAAAGTGTTGGAAGGAAAACTGGCATCCTAAACAGAATTTTGGAATAAAGAGATCCCATAAAATGTCCCCCCCTGTGTTTAATAACCTATGTGAGGTTTTATGTGGGTCAGGGACATACACATAAGTGTATGTAGAGAGCACAGATTCTCATACTCATTACCAGTCAAAAATATACACAGGTTGTTCAATAATTGAATGTATTTCAGGTTTGCTGTCAGAAGGTAATACAGACACTGATTTGGACTTACAGAACTCACATTTGGACATCAACTATTTTAGATTCTTCTGTCTACCATGCAATTCCCTTGTTTAAGTGAAACTTCATTTATAAGTTTGAAGGATAAAATACAGGTTTTGTTTGTATTTTCAACATATTGGAAGAAAGGAGATGTGTCATTAATAATGAAACAATTCAGTGTGTCAACCATCCATGAATGTGTTGAAATCTGAAGGGGT
Source organism: Caprimulgus europaeus (assembly GCA_907165065.1). The sequence continues at coordinate 13,842,798 of OU015540.1, read as the reverse complement.
ATTATTCCATTTGTAGAAAGGTCCCAAATAGGTAAAGGCACTCAAGAAGCACCTTTTTTTGGAATTAACAGCATATTTAAAAGCATACTAAGGCTGTGTAGTTTGATTATAGATAATGAAGGGCTTAGAGAACACTGAACAACTATTATGTATTCAAGGTACTCTCTTTAAATTCCCCAGTCAGATGGGACAATAGATGCTAACATAAGCTATTATTGTACAACTGTGGCCTTTTAGTTAGGAGTTTCTGTGACACATTTTGAAATAACCCATCATTGAATGATATTTCAGAGCAGAACAAAGATAATGCTGTTTCTGTCTGGAAATATTAAATCACACTTTTAGAACAGCAAATAAAGAGCAGACATGGATTGTTTATGAGGATCTTTGATACACTAGCAAATTTTCTGATATGTTCATGAGAGGTGCAGCCTTATAGTTTTCTTCTTGCGTTGTATATAGAAGAGGAATTAAGTGTATAGGAGTAATAGTTATTGCAAAAGGTACAAAGAAAAACAGCGATCAGAATGACTGAGAGATTAGGCTATGTAACATCAATCCATATTGGGAGAAAGGGAAAAGGAAATATCAGTCACTGAATTTAATAAATAATGCAGCTTTTTGATTAGAGTAATAAAATAAGATTTTATAATAATACAGACAAAATAGGACGCGAGTGTTTTTAGCTTTTATTAACTTTTTCCTGTGGGTTTGTTTGGTAAATAGTATCGAATGTATGAACTGGTACTTAGTTGCCAAAAGCAGCAAGAGGCTCTTACTGGTAACACACTAGAAAATGTGTAAAGAAGAGCTGCTTTACCTGGGTAGCTGAGTCTGCAGTGGATAAGGGTGATGTATTCTTTGCTAATTCTCCTTGTATGTAGTAACTTCCTTAGATCCTGTGTTACAAACTGTCCTTTTAGCTACATATGCACTAATACCCACTGTAGACCAGTCCTGGCTATTGAGTTGATTAATTTCTGCCACTGAAAATGCCTCTGTGATTACCCTCTTTCTTGTTACGATGGAGGTAGTTGTGCCCTGTATAGAACTTTGTACCACTGTCACCTTCGGAGCTGGCTGAAGAGCTGTATATGAAGCTGTTAGGATCCCCACAGGAAAAGTAGGACTTCTCTTCCCTTTTGTAAATCCCCAAATTCCTGGGGAAATAAATAACAGCATGGTAAGTTAGAAGCTTTTTGTTTGTGAGCAAAGGTACTAAGGCCGTCTGTAGTGGGAGGTGATGCATTATAAAGTCAGGTTCTAGGTAATGGTATATCAACGTGATATAGTTCTGGTAGTGAAGGTTTCTAAAAGCTTCAAGTATTTCCTGTGACAGGAGAGAGCTATTCCCATGATCAAGGCCCTGCAACATTGTTAATTTTACATCACCAGTGTAATTTTAACTCATAAACTCATATTGGTATGATTTTTTTTCTGCTGAAAATGTTTCAATTTATACTTCCACAAAGGATGCCATAAGAGATTCCAACTAGTTGTGCAAATGCTTTTAAAATTATTCCAGATTTTTACTTTTAAGCTGTCTGCAATGCTGGCTACACAGTGGTTCCTGTTAGCCCTAAAAGTGACTTTTAACAGAAGTGATTTAAAATCCTTTATCATTTACTGAAAAGTTCTCCTGCTGTTGATCCTGGACACTTCTTTTTAGCTACCTGAGTATTTGAGAAATACAGTGAACTTTATCATATGTCATGGATGAGCCAGCAAGTATCTGTGCATCATCACTAGTACATTGGTATTTTTTTCTTATGGCCTGCAGGTTAATTTATATGAATCATGTAAATAAGAACTATACAGAAAAACTTATTTTTGAGAGTATGACAAAATAAGAAAAATAATTCAATATCTTGGAACCAATGAGAAGTTAATTTTTGGTATTGTTAAAAATATTAATGATTTCACATAATTTTCCTCACAGTCTTGAATATTTTTAGAGTAATTATTTTCTCACAATAACTATAGTGCTTCAACAAAAGACTGAATCAAACAGTACTTTCTTAATCATGGACTGTAGGAGAAAACATTGGAAGAAGAGAAGTATGAGTGGGAATATTTTTTGATCCTGCAAACTATGTTTTTGCCTGTGCTGCAAGGCTGAGTGGTGAATCAGTCTGGGGCGATCTCTGCAATCCTACAGCAGCGCTGAGCTGACACCAGCACCGTGTCCTGCCCCAGCACAGCTGCCTGCTCTGTGCAGCACAACCCCGGGGCTGGCTCAGCCACCGCAGGCTGCTCGCCCCGCGCTACACCCAGCTGCATGCCTGCCTCAGTTTCCCTGCTGCCACTGCTCTGTCAGGCTCTGCTGTGTGCCTGTAGTGACTGTGCATTCACTTGGGATATGTACACACTAATATTTTTCTGATCCTTTTGGTGGAGTGGGTCGGGAGGGGCTTTCTGCTGATGGTCATGTGTCTGCTGTGACCAAACAGTAGGTGTTTGTATTAGCGAAAAGCAAAAAAGCATGCAGATTGTTCTTCGTGAGAAAGTACCAGCCTTACGTATGCAGGTACGGAAGACATTGCAGAATTAAAGATGAACTCTTGCATGACTTGCTTTTGAAGTTCATCAGCTCCATGATATTATTAAATTACAGTTTGGACAGAATTATTAAGGACTTTATATTAAAATCCTCTTTCATTTAAAAAAAAAACCTAAAAAACCCACCCTTTATTCTGTCATGCTAGAATTTGGCATTCTAGAGAAAAAATATATTTCTTTTTTTTCTGTTAGAGAATTTATAGATTTTTTTTTCAATGTCTGAAGTTTAACCAGAAGATCTTATTGTAAATAATTCAACCTTTCCCCAGTTATATTAATTACAATTAAAATATTTTTAATACCAAAATTAGATGCAGAAGAAATAATCTTTTCTCACAAAAGCAGATTAAAAAGTTCCATATTTTTCTAACAAAATCTAATAATAGTGTTTTAGGTATTAGGATTAATTTTATGTACAAATTCAGAGGCAGATTGTCAAAATATAATTAGAAAGCTCTGTGCAACAAATTAAATACACTCTAGTAGCATAGATGAAAAAAGCATCTGTTATGAAGTACTTTCATTAGAAATTAGAAGACTTGAGTAGAGAAAATTAGATTTGTATGAGATGAAATCAGAAAAAATGTAAGAAAGTTAGCTGTAAGGAATAGGAAAATACCTATGGACCTTGGAACAAGCAAAGTATCATATAGAATTTATGTTGAATAATATAAACAAACTATAGTCTTCAATTTGTAAAGTCCTTTATATATTTACTAAATATACTTGAAGTCATTTTAGTTATATTATTCTGAAAACCAAATGAAAATTACTGATTTTAGTAATTCCTCTCCCTTCCACATTTCACTTGTGTGAATGGCTCTGTGCCTGCAACTCAGGTTCATTTTCAGGCTTCTGTAGGAGCACAAATTTCGAAGCCTCCATGGTGTTAAATATCTCCATATTCCAATGGATACACTGTAGTGTCAGGTGTGTGGATAAATAATAAAAATAAATAAAATAATTCTTGCCATCAGGATCTCAGTAGGTACATGTTCATTTAACAGCTTCCAGTTGGAGATTTTTTGGAAGGCTGGGAGAGATATATATCGATATAGTCAACTATACACTATCTTAAAGTAAGGACAAAAACTTTTTTCAGCTTGTTTCAAATTAGTGGATGGCTGGAAGAAAGCAAGCATCTCCAAATTCTGTTAGTTAAGGGTATGCTATTGTCTGGGAAGGTTAGAAACAATAGTTCATGAGATTTCCAGTGCTTGCTGTCTTAGCTAAGTTGCATATATTACAAGAATTCTTTTCCTTTGATATTTCCTGTATTTCTGCTTCAATTGACAGCTGCAAGTAATAATCAAAGAACTGGTTAATGACAGAAAAGTTTTAAAAACATTTTTTGAAAGAACTCTGGTCTGGTAACTGAATGTAAGTTGAGAACTGCTCTTGTAATCCTATATGGAAAAGATACTTACCTGTTGTAATTAGTCTTATCCTTCCAAACATGTTTGACTCAACTCTGTTGATTTCCATTGCTTAGAAGAAAGTGCTCAACTTCTGAAGTCCACAAATCGTCACGTTAATTTAACGCTTTGAAATAGTGTGATTCGTGAATCCTGACAGCTTGAAGTATGTCAGTGTATGCATATGTATAATTTTGTGTGTGTATATACAGACATATACACACATATCTGCAAAACAGATGTGTCACATCCTGCTCTTCCTGGTGCACTGTGTTGCAGAGTGCAGTAGTTTTTTTCCTACTGTGAAAGTATAGTTGTTTCTGCCTCTAATCAATGTTCAATCTGTATTCAGCTAAGATTGCTAAAATCCAGTTTTAAGAAAAGTGTTGCAGTAGTAAGGCATTTCATTTCATTGCATTTTTTTTAAAAACAGGATATAAGCCTCAATTTCTCTCATTTGTTCAAAATGAACATGCATTGCAAAAGTGTTGTTTTAAATTGATTTGGTTATTAATTTTTTTCCTTTTAAAAAAAAAAATTGTTTTGTTTCTTTTATTTGATTTTGTTCTTAATCCGGAATCCGGTTAATACACTGGAAAGTAGCTTTTGTTTATGTATTCCTCATTTGGGCAAAAAATACTGAAATCTTCTCATACATTAGTGATATTTCACTTGCAGTAGTGTTAATTTGAGTGATCTCACTGAGATCATACTTAGCCAGAGGTGTGTATGTGGGAGCTTTGCAGTTTGGTTTTGCTGTGTTTGCTTGAGCAGCCTCTCATTTCAGCCCGAGTCAGGGAGATGAGAAGCGAGTAGCGGGTGGTGCGGGTGGGTCACTCGCTCTCGTTAGCAGCAGAGCTAACGAGGCAGCTGCTCTTTCCGGGGGCCAGGGCAGAGAGGGGGAGCGAGCGGCTGGGTGAGGGATGGTGCGCACTGCCAGAGCTCAGGGCGTGTGCACCAGCTTCCCCGTCTGCTAAAAAGGGGGTTTGTGTTTTGGGGGATGTCTGTGTTTTGTTTTTCAAATGTAAAGTTGTACATGTTCGTTGGGGCTCTTTCTGCTTTGAAGTCAAAGGACAAAAAGTGCCCCTGCTTCACTGCTCCGCTTATGACTTTGTTTCTGTTTTGAGATAAAAATGGAGGTTTAGTTTGAGTGTTCCAAACCAGATACCACTCTCTCTCTCTTTCTTGTAGGCAGGGTGCTGCTGTGCCAGGCAAACCAGGAGGGATCTCCCGTGTACAGTGCCCCCAGTTCACTAGTATACACATCCACAAGTAAGCTAGTGTTATGGCTCTTGTTTTGTTTTGTTTTGTGACAAAAGCACATTAATGTCAATTAAGCCCCCTAAAACTGTAAACATTCCCAGTAGCTCTTGTAAATGTGGTATTTATAAACATGTGTAAGAAATGTCAACAAATAATTCAGTGTTTTTAGTTGCATCTTTATCCTCAAAGTATTTCTTTTTTTTAAAGATAGCCTATATTGCACTGTTCTACAGAAATGGTCAAAAGTTTTACGTTAACACTGAATTTTTTTGAAATCCAGTACTGTTGTGCACTCTGCATTTTGTGTAGAAGATGAAGTTGTGTTTCTTTTTCCTTCCTGGTCACAACTTTGATTTAATAGAGAAAAAGTCTCATGCCACCATTTGATTGTGTCAGGAATAAAACAGATATGAACTCTTTTTTTTACAAAAGGAAAAAGACTGTGTGCAAATGGAAATTTTGAATTATAAAAAGCTGCCCCAATAAAAATAGCAAAGACAAGCTGAAATGATAGGTGCTGCCATCAGCTGTTTTTCTATACAAAATTTTGGAATAGCAATGTCTCCCGTAAAATTCTGCAGCAGAAGTGGAACCAATTCTTCTGAGAGTGTTTTAGGTTGTGTTGGTGGTACAGCTGATGCTCATTGTGAAATCTAGTCAGATGAAGAAGCCTCTAGCCAAATGAAGTAGTAATAATTGCTGCTTCTGAATAAGGGTGAACAGCACCATTTGCTAAGTGTTCTTAGCAGTCCTCTGTAAAAAAAAAAAAAATGTTGTCTGATTTAACATTATTGGACATACTCTTTCTGAAGATTGTATTTAATCTAGAATGCAATTCTGCTCTTTTAAAGCTTATCTAGACTGCTAAAATAATTAATTTTTCTTATTAATTAAAGCTAGGAGTGAGGACAAAAGAGTTCCATAGTGATCATCTCTACAGTCATGTAACTCCCTTATGTCAAAGGCTATGAATATCATCCCTAGAGCTGCTGCTTTTGCAGTATAAATATGGTATCTACTTTCAAACGAGGAGTCTACATAAGTGAACTAACAAAATATATGAAGTGTTTTAAATTGGAACTGAAATTATCAGTTAAATTTGCATTTCCTTCCAGATGCTCCAAAAATATTTTGTACTATCTCACCTTTCCCAAGCAGTGTTGGTTTTTTTTTAATCTTTGTAATGACATAGAGATTAATTACTGTCTAAATCCATGTTCCCTGTAGTATGTTTTTAGTGCATTCTTTCTTTTTGACTGAAATACCAGTCTGTTGAGTGAAATACCAATCTTTGACTAAAATTTCTTTCCTAGAAATTTATCCAAGCATTTCATTTATCTCACTGTTAGGGAGCTTCTTTTGGAGGAGGAGGGCAATGTTTGTTTTTTATTTTCTGGAAATTACCCTAAATAAAGCCTTTCTTAGGTTTACCCTGTTGCTCCTATTGTCTCACTGAGTTCTGTCCTAGAAAATGTGTTTCTGGGATTGCTGTTTACATCGTACAGTATTTCCAGTATTATTAAACCCCTAGATAGTCATTGTGTAGCTAGCTAAGCTCTGTACTTCACTATTTCCATTATGTCTCATGAGTCAATCCCTTTGAAAAATCTTATTTTGCAATGGTGCTCCTTGAATAATGATATCCTAACAAACACCTGTTTCTTTTCAGTTATGCCAAATACATAAGTAAACAGACTTTGCCTGCCTGCCTCCCACTGGGCGATGTGTAATACACAGTTTCCTAATAAAAATTGCTAGTAGCCCTTGCAGTAGAAATTATTATACTTTTGTTGAATCTGTGTGTCTGCAACTCATGATTTTTCTTTTATTTTGTATAGTATTTCATATTGTCAAAATGTAGTTCCCCCACAGGGTCACAACTGCTAATAATACAAAAGTACTGCAATTACTAATGATTGTAATAACTTTTTTAAATTTCTCCTTATTACAAAACTTTCAATAAAGATGTAAAATAGCTCAATTTCTGTAGGAAATTCTGCTAAGAAGTGAAAAGAAATGAAGCTTGAGTTTTGTCTCATTTTCTTTCTTTTATTATTTTAAAGATCTTCTATGCTCCATTTTTATGCACATTTGTAATATGGAAATGATAGCTGATAAGCCAACATTAACATCTAGGAGACTAATACTTTCATTATTATCATTCCATGTAGACAACAATATTGCAACCTTGATCTTTGAGTAATTTGTTAATCATTTATTCTGTTACTGCCAGCATTGTAACCGTATAATATTTCAGAACAGCTTACAATGTAAGAATTAAGAGGTTTTAAATTTGTAATTGTTTCAACAGAACGGAAAGAGTCAACTGAGATTTTCAAAAGCCATCTGAGAGGTTTGGATTTCATTAAATGCTAATGGCATTTAGGAATTTTCAGATATTTGGAAGAGGATAGTCCCCATTTTTAGAAATGTCTTTAACTTGACTGTTTATATTTTACCTCTCAGTTATATTCTATAAGGACTGGAGGACTGAAACACGGTTGTAAAATATATTTTTCTTACTTCGGCTAGCTTTATTTCTCACTTAACTTTTTGACTTTTAATTCTGTTGGCCACTAGTAGTCTCTGATGACTCTGAACACTTTTACCCCATTTTTTGGCTAGCCGAAAAGAAGAATGCATTTCTTGGAGCTGCTCTTTCCCTTCTGATGCTGTATTTCCCCAGGATATATTTTATGTATCACACTGTACATCTCCCAGTACAGTGATTAGTTACACCTCGGAATATGTCAGGAGATAGAAACATGGCTCTGCTTCCTTCCATCACTTCTGGTCCTTCGCATAATACAGGAAGAAATGAGCTGTTTCTTCTGCAAGCAGTGGAACAAATCAGTAGCAATAGTCTCTCATGCCTCATCTGTTCTCTTATGCTGAAGGAGAAGATGGGACCTGGATCAGTTTTTCATTTCCACATCTCTTCTGGGAACAGACAATTTGTTATGTAGAAAGCATATTTTCAGCATGCAAATGTTTTCACATCCCTTGGTGGGACAGATTTTGCCTTACTGACACAACCAAAGTAAGGAAGCTCATGGTGTCATCTTGGCTGCTATAGTTTCCCATAGCATTGGCATCTTGAGGACAAAGCAAATACAGCTTATTTCTGTTAAATCCATCATCACTATCCTAATGTAGTATTGGAAGGAGATATATCCAGAAGGTAAAGAGCTGAATGAATACACCAGGTCCCAGCAAATAGGCATTCACTGGAAGCTTCCTGGAGGCCCAGGATATGTCACTGAAACTTGGTGAATCAAACAGTTTGGCTGCATATAACTGACAGTCTCTCTTTGCCCCCACTTCTTTAGACTAGTTACTTCCATGGGAAATTATTAAATCCTGAAGAAACTTGTATCTACTTTTAAATAAGAACTGTATCAAGAAAAAATTTGTAACATTTCTGAATTGAAGCCACTTGAGAATAGGAACCGTGGCAATATTAAGACCCTGCTGGACAAAGGAAGCTTCAAAAGAAAAAAAAAGTTCTGTTACTGAATATCTGTATGGTTAAAAAAGGTGAAAATAGTAATCTGAATTTATGCAAGGACTTGTAAAAATTTTCCCCATTTTTCTATAATGACGACATGCCTGAAAATGTGAATGATATTGAGGTTAATGAGAGCCAAAACATGGAAAGAAGGAAGACATGAAGTCGTAGAACCATCAGATAATTCAGGTTGGAAGAACCAGGTTGCTTTAAGGATGGAGACTGCACAGCCTTTCTAAGTCATCTGCTCCAATACCTGGATGTCCTAACAGTGGAAGGTTTTGTTTGTTGTCTCTTGTCCCACTCTGTGCCTCTGTGAAGAACCTGGCTCCATTTTCTTGATAACATCCCCTGCCCTTTCATGGCACGGGGTGGAAAAGTAGATGCACCCACCAGGAGAAAACATCTTTGTGCTCTGGAATAGCTGATGAGCGTTCTCAGCTCGCTAAGCACTAGCTGGTGTAGCGAGGAAGCCTAAAGCTGTACATCACACCTTTCAAGAACTTGCAGTTGTGCATACCCAGGTCTCATGGGCAAGGGGAGAGAGACTGCAAATTCTAATAAAAAGTTCAAAGGTAGCTAAATATATTTCACTCTCTAAATCAGATCTGTGATCTTTGTAACTTTTAGGCTTTATTTTAGCTCCAAGTGAAAACAAAGATACTTGGGTTATCAGGTATGTAACTAATAGATTTTTCTGAGCCTTTATTAAAGGGACAGTTCACTGGCCTGAATAGCTAATATATGGTAAAAAAAGGAAATTGCTACGTGCCTTTGATCAGAATGATGTGCTGATGAGTGCCTGTATTTCCCAAATGTTTTACATGCCCATAAAAGAGAATTTTGCCTTGACTTCAATGAGTACATTTTAAATTGATGTCAATTTTGGCTTACATTTTCTAAATGTTAAGAGTTGTTTCACCTTCAGTAAGCATTCTTATCAGCTATATACTTGCTCTTTTTCCATAAATTTTCATTTTTTATTTAAAATAAATCTTTCATATTGCACTAAAGTGATAGAATTAAAAGAAGAAAAAAAATCTGAAAATGCCAAGATCAGATATTAGTTTATTTTATTTTATCATGCTCAAGGGCAAATGAAGTTGATGGCCCATTTTTTAATTGAGATATTGATTACAGTTTTGTAAGAAGTGATAGTGGAATTCAGCAAAAATGATTGAGGTGGTACAAATGCTTATAAATCTGTCCCACATTGTTCGTGTTCTTTAATTGTAATTGTCTGATAAAACTTCCATCACTTTCTGTAATTAACCTAATGGTCTAAATGAATTTCCAGATCACTGGTTATTCATTTCAATGAGAAAATGCCATTACTTTGAGTTTAATTAATACAAAGTAAGTTCACAGTCCATTGTATCACTAGAATAGACTTCTACTGTTTTAACTGTTTCAATTACGAATATTTTTTCCTCTCACTTTGTCCCATTTATGGACTTCAGTGTTCATTCTCTACTTACACCACAATAGTATAGGTCCTTTATAATTAAAACATTTAAAACTCTATGCTCTTCAAATTCCCATGCTCAAAATATCAGTGTAGGTATTTTTTGTATTTATCATTTCAACTATTTTTAAACAGAATTCAGTCAGTGCCAAATTCATAATCCCATGATATGCCCTAGAACATCTCATTTGTCTTGATATTCCTTTCACAGAAGTACATATGACAGATAAGCGCTCACCAGAGAATACTTTTGCTTTGCGTCAGACAGATATTAAAACAATAAACTATGTTGCCCTGGGATTTTAGCTTATGAGCAACCAGAAAACAACAAGGCAAAGATGAGATGTTTTTGAAAGGTGAGAAGGCAGTTCTTTCAGAAAATTCCCTGGAAACCTTTGGTCCTGTAATATTTTTGACAATAAATATTTTTGACGCTTAAGTTCTTTTAAAGCAGATGAGGAAAATGCATTCCATTACTTCAGAGCAGGCATTAGAAATGTTCCAAAATTATCGTAATAATCCTGCTGACCCAAAGTTATGCAATGTATGCCAGGAGAGAAGGAAAATCTATAGCAGAATCTTTAAGTACTAATTGCACAAGAAGAGAATTTTGATTTTTACAGATGCTCTTTATTAAAAATTCATCAACACTTCTGTATGACAGACATGTACTATTTTTAAAAAGGGGGTTTTCTTTTCCTATGGGTGGTTTATTTCGCGGTACATAGCTGGAGGAGAGTTCAGGTTTTTGTTGCTATACATGGAATAAATGAGGAAAAGCATAAATTTTAGGTATAAATACCACATCCAATAGTAGCATTTAGTCCATTTGAGGACTCATTTTGCTACAGATATGAAAATTAAAGCCTGTCTGTTTAATATGTCTGTTGAATATCCTTGCTTAGAAACAGGTTACTTGTTTTAGGAATATTAGTAAATTACTTTAAAAATGCTGTATGTTTCTTGCTTCAGTGAAGACATTCCAGGTTTTATTTTTCTATGGCATTACTAATGGATTTGAGTAAGACCTTTGACATTTATATTGTATTCTGGGATCTTTCTAGTACCAGGAAGATTACATGGGGAAAATACAAATTTTCAAAAGGTGTTCCAAAGTGTACTTCTAAGCAGAATCATTAGTGGAAACATTCAGTTTAGAAACCTTGATAAAGTTGATTTTGTCAGGTCTAATCTGTTGCACACATGTAATTACCTGAAAATTATACTGTAATGATGATAGTCTTCTGATAGTATTATCCTGAGAGTCCAAGCAACTGAAGTGTAGGTGCTCCTGGCATTTGATATATCCTATTCTGAGTTTGGTATGTAAGACATGATTGATCACATTCAATCCAAATGGACATATATTTTATTGTAATTACATCAATGATTAATTTGTTTTTGTTTTATTGTTGTAGTTTTTATTAATTTGTTTGCTGTGATTTTACTCTTATTGGTAAGGGAGAGACTAATTAGGAAGCTTGCCATTTTGCATCTATATATGGGTCAGGAGCAGTTTAAAGAATGAGTATTCATGTGGTATAAATAATGTGCCTGTGTTACAGCATTTGCAAATTAAATGTAAAAGGTTTCTGCAAACTAAATTTTTAATTGGTCTGTTTTCTCTTAAATGAAAATGGAATGGCAAGTTACTTCATCATAATGGAAATGTATATTAGTAGACTGTATTTACATGTTTGTGTTTTTGTCTATTTCTATTGCTTCATAGAAAAAAAAGGTAGAGTATCCCTGCAAAGGAGTTTTGTGATTAAGCCCATTTAACCATTGTAGGACTGAGATTCATAAATGAAACAGTACAAAAATCCTGCCCAGATGGAAATGTCCATACATTTGAGTAGACCAATGACACGTATCATTTCCAGGCTACAAAACCCTCATTACTGAACATTTAGGAGTGAAACTATCTCTTAATGTGTGTCCTGAATTAATTAATTGCCTTTATTTATAAAGTAAAGATTATCACCTGGTAGTAACCTAGGAATAATGTGAAAAGTGCCTTTCTTGGTCTGTATGTTAAAATACAGCGGGTTTACATGAAAGTTTAAATAAAGAAGATATCAGTAATTAGGAGGAATTTTACTAATTTCTTTCCATTATTTTTCCCCCCATGTATAGAAACGTAAAATGTTGAAAAATCATCTCTCTCTTCCAGATAAAAATGTTGATGTCATCTCTTGTCGAAATGTCTTTAGGAGATTTTTAAGTACTGCTTTGGCCCATTGGATTGGACTGTGATTTGAACAAAGTTACACAAATCTGAACGCAGGATAACTGCACTGACTTCTAAGTCAGTTATAAAGTTAATAACAAATAAACAAAATCGAGTAAAATTATATTCATATGTATTATGTTATATTCTTGATTTAAGGATCAGCCTTTTAAAATTGTGAAGTGAACCTCTTTGGGGGTTTTTTTGGTAGCACTGCCAGAAATTCTTACAGCATTTTTTTTGTGTTCACTATATATTGTTCTCTGTAACTATTTTAAGGATAACTGTCCTTTTACCTTCTCTCTATCAGTACTTTAAATGATGACTAATAAGTCATCAGTAAGATGTATTGTAGGTGTCCAGAATCCATAAATATGGGGTTCATTTCACTCCTGAAAATATGTTTTTAAGTGCCTTGCTGTTTATATGCATTCTGCTAATAATCCATTTAGTGATGATGCAGTGTGTCTGAGCTCGCATACTGAAGAGTTTTATAAAGACAGACAGACAACTGTGTGCCACTGACTCTTTTTAAACTTCTACACCTTCCTAGAGCTGGGTAGTGGCAGCTAAGTCGTGAGTACTGCATTTAGGGCTTTTTTTGCATCATGAGCTATGATGTTATTGTACGTAAGGTCCTTTGTATAGAGTCCTAGATGCAGGCTTCTGATGGTTCCTTAACTTTGCATTCCAGATGCTGTGTTACTCCTTTTTAGTAGCTAGACACACACAGCTGACCACACAACTCCATTCATTCTGTCTGGCAGATGTAAAGTTGTTAATTTTGTGGTTTTTCAGCTTAGCCTGTAAGATTTGGTTTCAAATAAAGGCTTACTTTAGTGACAGTTATCTTGCATTGTGTTACAGTTATTATTAAACCATGACTCGTAAGGCTGTGTTGTATATAGCACTGTTCTTCAATCTGAATTTCAAAATTAGGAAGTACTTCTGAGGAATTAGTATTTTTAACATCTGTATGACTCTTTGCAGGTTCAAGTCTTTGTTTTGACAATTTATTTCCATTGTGGCTTGGATTAGGTTAATAGCTGTTTTTTTCCTCAGTCACTTCCAGCCGAAATTGTTCCCAACTCAACAACATTCTGACAGTGTTCTTCTTAACAGTTTAACAATGCTGTTGAGTTTTAGTAATCCTTGTGTCATCCAGACAGAACTTCCTGTCACCACATAATTGGCTTTCATAAACATTGCAATTACTAAATTTTGTCATCTCTTTATAGCAGTGCTACTCTTCATCGAGTTTTCCACAACTGTGTCTTTTTTACTTGGTCTCAAAAATGATGTTTAGCGAGACATGAGAATTTTTCCATTTCCTTGGAACTTGTAGATGTCCAACAACCAGGAACACAAGACAAGTTATTGGTCAGTTTGGTCATCTGTATTTGAAGATTGTTCTCTAATTTAAGATCAGATGTGGCTTTTCTGATCTCTACTGTTTCTTTTCCTTTATGGCCTAATTGCTTGGTTTGTTTTTACCTACTGAGCTTTTTCTTGTTTGTTAGTCATTTCTTTTGCGAAGTCAACTCTTCTTTGTACATCAACTATTTGTGTTCTTTGTAACATCAACTCTGCAGTTCTCTTATTTTGCTATTAAGTACACCATAAGTAATTTGACCAAAAATTATAGCTTTTTTTATTATTCAGTGTTATAGATTGGTGTAGTTACATAGCTTTGAAAAAAAAAAAATCTCAATCATCTTATCTTTTTTTTCCCCAACATCCTCAATTTTTTTCTGTGTGTTAAGAGAAATCCCTTGGTGTCTGAGGGCTTCAGGTGGCTGCATGTACAATCTGGTAAAAGAGAGATCATATATATGGGTATTTCTGATAATCACAGAATTGCCAAATTACTGAATCTCAGAATGGCTGAGCTTGGAAGGAACCTCTGGAGGTCACCTTGTCCACCCCCCCGCTCAAGCAGTGTAACCTCAAGCAGGCTGCTCAGGACCATGTCCAAACAGCTTTTGAACATCTCCAAGGAATGGAGACTCCACAGCCTCTCGGGCTACCTGAACCAGTGCTCAGTCAGCCTCAGAGTGAAAAAGTTTCGACAAAAAGATGAGACAGTTTCCAGGCTTTGGCATCAAGATTCTGCTCTGAAGATTACAAATTCTTAGCACATAATGGTATCAATAGACATAGAAACCAGTGGTGGCTTGTTAATTGGTATATTAGAGGGCACGAATCAAAGGAGGGCAGAGAAAAAGAGTAATTCCATATGTACTTAAAATAATTATAAAGAAAACTAAGTCTGAATTCAGTATGTGCAAGTCATTGTTGAAATAGTAGATCAGTTAGGTCTGGAAACAAATTTAAGGTAAAAATGATCAAATAGCAAGTTTTGTTGGAACAGTTAAGTGTATTTCTACAATTTAACATAAGAATAAACACATTAAATTGGAGGTTGCTTTTTACTGAAATATTTTATTTATGTTTTTGAGTGCATTTGATTATGTTGGTGATTTGGTATGGAAAAATCTAACAAGTCTTATTTTTCATATGTCTGAGGATGAAATAGTTAAAAAGTGTCTTAAAGCAGCTGTCTGTCCTCTTTCTACAAAGATTTGTGCAATATTTCAGGGTACACCTTACCATAAAAACTTTCACCAAATTTATGTAAAATTTGGTGCTACTTTGGATTTGACTGGAAACGTAATGCAGTAGTGTTGTGTAAAGGGATTCAATTACAGTGTGCAGTGTTTTGTAAGTAACTGTCTCGCATAAAAAGTTAATTAATCAGAGCTGTGTCAATTTCCTTGTGCCATGTCAATTTGCAGCAAGGTAATTAATCACTAATCGCCCAGCGTGCAGCAAACTAAGGGACAATCCATGAGTCATTTATTGTTATTTTTTTCAAAATAAATGGCACACAGAGCCATGAAGAAACACATCTTGCCTTTCATAATATTTTTATCGACAGTTTTGCATGTTGTAATAGACTGCAGCAACAAGCAGCTGTAGTTCAATGGAATATGAATATTAAAGAAACAAATGAGAGCAGATTTATAGGCCATTGCTTTCTGTTATGTCAGTTTTGAGATTACGCTGAGCAAATGAACAGTGAAAAATTACTCTTCCATGTGGAGAATGGTGATTAGACTTGTACATTAATTAGAGATTTTTGTTTTCCTTTTCAATGCATTTCAAATGAGAATGTCCTATAAGTAATGGTTTGTCCAAGATTCAGATTTATTCATTCCCAAACAACAGTGTTTAATACTGACATATATTTTTGTACAATAGTAAGGAAGCTCTACTAATTTTAATATGTGTTTAAAAAAATAAATAAGTTGTGAATTAAAAAAAAGGAAGTGACCAGTTGTGACTGTATTTGACATATACAGCAAATTTCCTTTGAATTCAGTTAATTCACAACTAGATCTCAGGGATAATCATCTCACAAAAAGGTTAAAAAGTATTTTCAGCTTGCTATTTTTAAACATTGACAACTTTCTAAAGATTTATTTACTCTGAAATTTTAAGAACTCATATGTATAATTTAAAAGCCTTTTTATGTTAAAATCTGTAGTAGCAGAGCTTAGATTTTACTTACCTTGTCCTTTGGACTGTGTATTTAAATTCAAAGATCTGCACACATCCGCTTTAACAGTTTTTAGAAGTCTTTTAAAGAATGCCAAGTATTACTACTTATTACTATTACGGTGAAGTGAAAACTCATTATACCTTGGGTAAACTCCTGATTTTTTTTCTGAAATCTCAGATAACACCATATAGATTATTCTGCTTAGCCTTCTCAGCATGTTACCCATTATATCTCTTTGGTTTTTATTTATTGTCCAGCACTTCTGAAGTGTTTCCTCAACAGGGATCCTCTTGAACTATGGGAATAATGTAAATGTGTCTCCCTGCCTTTGTAACAGTTGAACTATGTTGCAGTAAATTAGCTATAAACTGATTCAAACGTGATGTGACATTAAAATTCTTGTACCATAAAACATTTGAAAACTATTGATGATGGATGAGCTGATAGTTTGCACAAAGAAAGAGAGATAAGGAGTGATGAGAGCTAGATTTGTTCATCCATTTGGATGGCACACCTTTCTTGAGGCATATGGCACCCTCATACAAATTCAAACCACAGCACAAGTGCAAAGAATAATTGCCCATTGAAATGGTTGTATATTTTTATGGCTTTGATACAAAATCTGCCCCCTGTTGATTTTTGCATCTGCTACTCTTCCGCCTATCCCAAAGCTTTAAAACTAATACACAATGTATAACCCTTAAGTACTTTTTACCAAGTTATATTTTGCCTTTTGGGAACCCAAACTTTGTAATTGTTCCTTCAGTCTTTATTTTCTAAGGCATATGTTGAGATACGATGCCTGGAATGTGCACCTACCTCTCCTGGTCATTTAAAAAAGATGAATAAAACCAATGCTTATATTGCCTCTTTTGGAAGAAATTAAGATTTCATTAAATTTCATCTGTAAACACAAAGATTAAGTTCCTCTTCTTTTCTTCATGCTTGTATTTGTTTTTCCTACAAAATCATTAGTTAGCCTCTACACTAACTTGAATCCTGTTAACTCCAAAGGCCTTTTTATCTGCTTAAATGTTGCAGCTTGCTGACTAGGTTTCATGGTTGAGAAGTTTGATGAAGGAAATACCCTGACAGTATTTCCGTGTTTACAAAAGGTATCCAAAAGAGAGAATTTTTTGGACAATATTTATTGTAATAATTTTCCTTTTTTTTTTTTTTTTTTTACGTTTTATCCTGTTAAATATAAAAATAGAACAAATAAGTTTAAAGAAGGAATTTTACCAACATAAAGTTCCTAAAAAATTTTCATTTAGGCTGTAGTACAGGATGATTTGTATGCTTTTGGATAATTATATTAATCAAAGCCAAGCACTTCCACAGCATGTTGTTTTCACTCTTTAAGTTGAAAAAGTAAAATTGCAGTTCCACTGTAGGAACGGAGCTTTTGTTGTTGCTGTTGTCGTCTCATTCATATTTGAATAGCTGAATGAAAAGCTATAGAAGTGATGAGAATATAAATTGTTTCTTTGGCTTGATATTTGATAATGTCCCTAGAAAAGTCTTTTTTTTAAAAAAAAAAAAAAACAAACTCGTATTATCACTTTACATCATCAATGTGCAGTTGGAGAAATCTGACTTTTCTCTATCACAGATCAGAAGAATTCCAGCCATCCAATTACTTTGATAAATTTAAGTTACTTTTGCTTAGAAGTGGGCTCAGATGCTTCCTTGCTGATGGTGAGGCACATTTTCAGTCTCACTATAATAGCATTTTCACTGACTGAGTTTTAGCAGTTTGGCACTGAGGCGCTGAGGAAGGTTGACCTACAAACTGTAAGTCATGATAATCTTTACTCCTGGCTAGTATATTCATTACTTTTGGGGATGGTTAATAGCATTCAGTGCTTCCTGATGGGAGAGCCCTTTTCATGAAATTGTTTTTAAGTCCATTCTTCAGTTGTGTCCTATTGGTGCCACTTCTGGTTATTTTGGGGTAAGGATATTAAAAAGTTGGTAGCAAAATAAATTCTGTAGTTATTACATATTCCTGACCATCTGATTTCTCAACTGGGCTGAAGTAGCATAATTTCTTTTTTTTTTTTTTTTTTTTTTTTTTCTGAACTCAAATCTATGGTGACATGATCTGATTGATTATTTCACCTCTAATCTCATTATTTAGTATTACTGTCTGGAAATAGAAGGTACGTTTTCAGAAACTCTTGATTTTCAAACTGACCCAAATTAATTTTCTGGGATTTAGATAATTGTGTTATAGGTAAACTCTGCTCCTAGAGTTCATGTGATGTAAGACCCTGCAATGCCACTTCTAGTTCCATATTACTCAGGCTTAGTTTCTATCATGTCTTACCCTCTTCCTGATAGAACTCCACATCATTGCCCTACCTTCTGCTAACTGCTTCTACAAGCTTTTTTAGAGCTTTGCTTTACTTTAGACATTTTATACTTTATGAGTGCTGAGCATCCAGTAAAGGTTCTGGGTTTGTTTTAACACTTATGTGTTTAGTGGCTCTTCCTGTTATCTCTATCTTCTACCTTTTTCTCCTCTTTTGTAAGAGAAAGCCTTCTTTCTCATAAAAATGTAATAATTTTTATAATTTTTTATGTTCTTTCTTACTGATTTATTGCTGGATGCACTCTGCTTTTCCAGTGACATTTCTTTGTAGAGAACCATTTGCTGTCAAAGATTTAAGTCCAGTGGCCCTTCTTGTAATTCTCACCAAGGTGTGACCACCATGAAGAATAAAGAGTATTTAGGATAAACGCTCAATTATTGCAAAATATGTATTTTAAAATGTTTGTGTGAAAACTGGTTTGAATGGTATAATTCAAAGGAAAAAAATGCCCACAAAGCACATTAGGAGTTCGTGTTTTCACAGAGGAATATCCTCAGTCTCCCTTAGTGTCAAACAGTACATTTTACAGCAAAAGGATTTTCTAGGACCCTGAGCGTTTCACTGAGAGATGGCAACTGCTTTAAATATTGCCAAGAGCAGATGTTAATTACTAATAGTTAATTGCTGAAACATCTTAGAGCAGGAGTTTCCAGACCATGTATTGCAAGACCACAGCATTGTTAGGTACCTTACATTGCTTGAGCTTAGACTTTTTTGAATTGGTTTTGTTTTCTTTACCACTGCTTCTGTTTTTCTTGTGAAAGCATGTTTTCTATCAGTATGTGGAGGACTACAGGTGTGTGTAAGTGAAGAAGTTGTTCAAACTGCTCAAAGTTTGTCAGATATCATTAAGTTTTTGTAAATGGCTTTTAGGTCAGAAAAATTTCTCTTATTCTTGGTAGTTTAAGAGTGTCTATAAAGACTACATTTTTTTTAAAGCTAGCTACAGAATACCACCATTCAGGTTTATCATTTAAGTTACCCACCATTTTCCTGACCAGGCTCTCTGGTCACTCAGCACTGTTTTGTTGGGTTTTTATTTTTATTTATTTATTTGCATGATTTGAAAAATATGCACAAATTAACTCTCAAATTATTGGAGAAACTTATTGTAGAAATGACTATTTACTAGGTGGGAAGGAGTCATTTTGCTAATGCAGGCAGACTGTAGCTAAACAATACTCCGATAACAAAGATAATGGTACTGGATTAGATTGGTTCTCCATCTAGTCCAATACCCTGTAATTGGAAAGGAGCAAAAGCTGGATGCCTGAAGACTGGAGTTATAGGTGTAAAGTT
The DNA here is from genome assembly GCA_907165065.1 of Caprimulgus europaeus. The sequence continues at coordinate 13,823,122 of OU015540.1, read as the reverse complement.
CTCTGAACATTCTGTTAGTGTTCTGCAATTGGGAGTGATTTTGTAAACTAGAGGTGATGTCTTTATAGTGTTTCTCTGCAGAGTAACTGTTTGTTCATCCTTTTCAATCATATAAATTTTTAAACCTTTCATATCCATAACATCCAGTGGCAGAAAGTTCCATGGTGGCTTAATTAGAGGTTGTGTGAAGAGCCACCTTCCCCCATATTTTCTCCTTAGTTCACAGTTGTGGAGCCTTGTCGTATCTCCCGCGGTCATTCCCTTTCCATGCTGAGGAGTACTAGTCCACTTCATTGTTTCTCTTACAGACGTAACAGACGTTATTGTAGTTATGATAAGTGACCATTTAAAATGTTTGTTGTGTGCATCACCGGATTTAAGCCAAGACTGGAAGTCGCCAGCCTGTGGCATTCACAAACACATTCTCTAAGGGACAGAAGTGGACAATGACACTGTGATGTCCAGCCCTCCTGTTTTTCACATGTATTGCTAACTTGTCTATGAAATTTTATTAGAGCATTGCACCTTTTATTTATCTGTTAATATGGGGAGACAGTCCACTCCATCAGAACTGCAGCACAGCCTGTAGATCTTTTTACTATCATGTTTACTTATATCTTCAGTCCACTGAAAATTATCTTTTCCCTTTTTATATGCACATTGTGCTAATGTGTGTATGAAAGACTGTTTACTTGGAAATCAAAAGGTCAGAAGTTACACGGTTTGAACAGGTCATGATTCTAGCACTACTGTGTTTACAGTGTTCAGTATTCAACGTTGATGCATATGCCAAAGTACTTAGAACATTTGAATTTCAAGTATATGATATATATGTTCGTTTTCCCCCAAAAAAAAGCTTTCCGTGACTCTACTTCTTTAAGCCTTCTTAACTGCATTTGATTGCAAAATCAGCAGTATATTGAATTCTTTACGTTCATCATTCTAATTTTGATATTCTTTTTACAGAAAGAGGAATAAAAATATGGTATTTGAACATTTTAAAAGACTTTTAATTTATTTGTATTGCTATAAGGTGGTTTTATGTCGTATCACAGACGTACATCTTTGCAGAATTACTGTAGAACCTTTTTGTGACCTAGCAAAGCCCAAAAGTCACAGTAGTAAGGCAGTAATGGAGAAGTCACCATAATTACAGTATTTTCCTTCATATGTTCGGCCAGCTTCATCTACAAGTTGTTAATTTTTCATTTTCTTTTTCAAATTCAAGGCTTCTTTTAAAATTTAATGCTAAAACAGATGAAAGACAAATGTAGATTGAAATCAGTTCATATTTCAGACATGAAAAACTTACTGTTTTATACATCATTACTTCCATTTGCTTGCTTCTTATTAGGGCTTTACTAAGCAATATTTATTTATTTAATTTCTTTCTTTACATACTAAAAAAATTCAACTTAGTGAAGCACAACTGAAGCAACTTGAGTGCCAACAGAGCTGGATTTTATTTTCTCTGTCTCACTGATTAATTAACTTAAAAAAATACTTGTTCTTACATTGTCCAGCATTATATGTACAAAGGAAAAATGAAGTATTGGTTAAAAACCTGACACATAAAGTGAAGTGGAAATTTTCTTTTTTTATTTTTCAATTTAAGAGTTTATGAAGAGAGATTTACAGATATTTTACAGAAAAAAACCCTCTAAGTAGTACTGTATTACTGTTCAATTTCAGATTAAAGTATTTTAAGTATCACATGGAATTATAATTAATGTTGACACTTAGTTGTAATGATAGTATAAACATGTCTGAGTTAATGTCTTTGTTATATGTCTAAGTTGTTTCTATTGGATCTGAATATTATCTGAATTCAGATAGATATTGCCAAACTACGCAAGTCTTGCCTCTGAAGGAAAAATGGGTACTGTTATGAACAAGGTACACCCCCAAAATCTGAGCCAATTCATGCTCTGTCTTTCTTTCTCTTGGTATGCAATCAACACCCAGTTAATAATCAACTTTTGAACAAAAATAAAGCTCTGTTTGATTGGTAAAATCACTGGATAATTCAGACGTGGTCTAACGTCTCGCCTCCACTCAAAGCAGGGCTGACTTTTGAAGACAGATCAAATAATGTAAAGGAAATGTCTCTGGTATTATAAATTTGAGCCTGAACTGGGTGACACAAGAGTCTCCTAATAGCAGTGTTGGCTAAAACAGTCAACATTATTTTTAATAGTGTCTTCTAAGAGAGTCAGAGCCACCTATGATACTGCCATCTAATTCCCAGTTTGCTGTCTCCTCTTTGCATACAAAGATTTGTTTGGCAAATCCCTCATCCAGTTCCAGGCACGCTTTAATACAAGCACAGAGACACGCTGCTGCGTTACCCTTGTTTTAAAACACTAGACTAATGTGAATATTTTACATTCCTCTTCTTCTCTTCACAGTGCCAGGTTTTCCCTACCCTGCTGCCACTGCGGCCGCTGCTTACAGAGGTGCACACCTAAGAGGCCGAGGTCGCACGGTGTACAACACGTTCCGTGCAGCAGCACCCCCCCCTCCGATTCCAGCCTACGGCGGGTAAGGAGCTCGGCCTCTTTTACCTATTAGCATGAATCTCCGAAGGCTACAAACTGTTTGTGACTGTGGTGCATGCTGATCGTGTCTCACCGCAGAAACCAACACAGCATGCAACCAGTCCCAGTGCTGCCAGTGCTGCACCTTGCACGGGTATTGAAAAATGACTGTAATTTGTACTGCCATGGTTGGTGGCCTTAAGCATTTCAGATGTCACATATTGTTATGTAAATGCTCTTAGAAACTGAATGCTTTGGAACAGAGAAATTGTTTCAGCTAAGGATATATTTTCGATGACTGCAAACATCTGGTTATTAAGGAGGTTGGATCAAGTTAACTTCTTTTTCTTCAAATCATCCACTGAAAGTTGTCTCTGAACCTGAAGGCTACTTTTTTTTTTTTTTTTACTTTATTTCATTGCAGTTTGTTCAGTTTTTCTAGTTGGCATCTTTACCACACAGGAAATTTGGGGTGCTTCGCTCAGGGCCACATGTTTGTCAGTACATTTGCTTAAATAATACCTTAAGATTTCACTGTTGGTGACATGAATTTACTAAAACCAAGTAGTAAACTAAGAAACAAAGGAGAGAAATTAATAATAATAATTTCCAGAAACTCAATAATGTTTGGTTATTTCAGAAGATTTTTTTTTTATATATACTTTTGAGGGAAAGAAGAAAGAAACAAATTTTCCTATAGCTCTGTAAATGCTGACACAGAAACATTTTGTATGCTGCACATGATATTTATAAGCCCTAACATTGTCAAAAGATTTTTAGCTTTTAAGAGACTGGGAAGTTTGGAAAATCAGAAAACTTAGCAGATTCCAGGCCAGAGTAGTATTTTCTCGTATAACTTTGAAGTAGATATTCCACTACCTCTCTCTAGAGCAACAAGATCTTTCTGAGAAAGGGTCAGGAGGGGTTTCCAAAGTCTTTGAAGGCAGCTCATCTCTCTCTGCCCTCACTAAAATCCTCTTCAACAGCTCATCTGCTCTCACTGTGGATATCCCCTTGCAAGGGAGCTTGCAGCACGAGACTGTGCTGCAACCTTGTCCTCCTGCTTCGTTGCGGTAGAAGATGGGTGCCCTTCACTAGTTCCCTCAGTTTCTCTTGAAGCCTTTGTTCCATTAAGCCAAAAGGCATGTCTTTCTCTAGACAAGTTTGCAAATCTAGGCAGTCAGCCATTGAACTAAATTCTCAGGGATATTTAGGACAGGCACTTTGACTATTCCATCACCTCAGAGAAATAAGATGTTCTAAGAATGAATATAAAAATAACATAACTGAATCAGGTTATTTTGTAAAAGTATATTCTACTTTTTGTTGTTTGTGATTTGAGTAGTTTAATAAGAAAAACAATATTAATTTAATGAGCAAAACAATATTGCCAATACCGGAGGAAGACACCATGATTTTTTTAAGATTGCCTGAGTTGCCTTTGGACAAGGATGGTGTCCCACCAAAGTTATCCTACTGTTGCCCAGGCTGTTCTTTAGAGTTAGTCCAGGTATTTGTACATAGTAATTATGGGAGCAAGTTTAGAATGCCCTGCAAGAGCTGATTGCAATCTGAATGCCTCAGGTACAAAATGGATACTGCGTATAAAGAAAGTGGACTCTTTCCATCTCTACTTCGTTTAAAAATAAATTCTTAAATTTGGACACTGTGCAGTATGCAGCAAGATAACAACATGGGTTATTACCAGTTGCATGATGTCACAAACATGATACCTTAGTTAAATACAAAGTCATGAAGTAATATAAGAAAACATAAACCAGCTGTGCATGATACAGCTTTTGAATTGGACAATTTTGCAAAATTGTTTTGCAAAATGAGTAAATAGTTCCAGACCAGTAAGTAACTTGCATTTGCTTTATTTTAGGGCACCACGTGTGGGTGCTCTGTGTGTGTGTGCGTGCATTATATAGATTTTTATAGTTTAGTTAGTACAGCGACTCAGCAGGACAAATTAAATTTCCAAGTGTAATATATGTGTATACATTGTCAGGTAGTTGTCTTGCTTTCGGCATCTTTAGGTAGTAAGTTAGATGTCCAAGTGTTGTGAACGCCTGTTGTAAGTTACTACAGAAGTTTTGCGCTGCAGTCAGGTCCAGCAGCTGGGTTCTGAGAGGTCAGTTCAGCACTTTTACATTCTTCTGCAGGATAGTTTGACAGTTAGGTTGGACAGATCTCACCTAGCTACCTTCATGACCTGTTCTTAAAGCTGACTTCAGAGGGAGCCATGCATTGCATCAGTAAGAAGTCACACCTCATTGTTCAGATGACTTCCAGCTGTCTGAGATGAACCCCTGGTAATCAGGCTCATCTTGCCAGTCCATGTGTTTTCTACCACAATTAGACTCTGCAGAATTTTTCAGTTAGTCAGCTTTGTCTTAATTTAGATAGATCTTAGTTCACCTATTAGTTTGGTTTAATTTTCTCCATCCACCTATGCTTTATAATAAGGCACTGCTTTCTGATGAACAAAACGTATTTCCAGCTTTTTAAATTCATGGATAAGTGTGGAAATAATACATACCTCTGTGGCACTAATCCACAGTTGGATTAATAAAGCTTTATTCTGAAATAGCTTCTTTGGCCTAGTGTATTAAATCTTGTGCTAGGAACGTCACTGATACAGTAGCACAATTTGGAATTTCTCTTTGCAGTGCTTTATTCTGTGCTTACCCATTATGTACTCTGACCTATCAAAGAAGCAAAAAGGAATTTTCATCAGGAAAAATCCTTAATCAATTAAAATAAATTATAAGAATGTGGTTTTCAGTCACAATGGGAGTAGGAGTCAAAGAAAATTACAGAGTTAATAAAGAGATCACGGAGAATGAATCAACTTACAGAAAGAAGCAAACAACTTGGAATATCATTTGTTGATAAGAAAAATGGAAAATGATTGAATGCTGGTTTTGCAATTCATTTAATAGCAGTTTCTCATTTTTCAGTCAAGGAAGGAGCCCAGCTTTAGATCCAAGCAGCTTCATACTAAAATACTTTCAATCATTAAAAAAACCCAAACACATTTATTTTGTATAACGACAGATATTTTAATTATAAATTTACATTAAATTACAGAACTGCTTAGTTTGGAAAACATTTCTTTTTAAAAAAGAACCCACATGTAAATGTAAATTATAAAGCTGAAGTCTGAAATGACCTTTTTAATTTTCTTTTATTTCACTAACATTAGGAAGCTTGTAACTGAAGTAGAATATAATACTTGGTCTGAAATGAACTTCTTCACACTTACTAGTATATATTACAAAGTTTTGGCTTTAAATTTGGAAATTAATGGTAAAGCTAAGAACATATATTTCTTAGTCTAGTGTGACATGCTGCTTACCAGTGTTTAGCTCAGCGGCACTGTCTCAGATTCCCTGATCTATGACAAAAACCTCCTTTCTATTCAGTCTCCCTTGCATCTCTAGCTGCTCTTGTTCGCTGGTGGCTGGTTTGATACTAACTGTGACCTTTTCTTAGAAACTGTTTATCAGCAAAGTTCAGAAATGGCAAGGTGTCCCAGGCTGTAGGGAAATCTAGATCTTATGGTCAATGGGCAAAACAAGTTAGTGTGCTTCACGTGGAAACCTCTCTTCTGCTGAGCTTCACAGTTACTGGAAAGAGCAAATTTGGCACGTTTTGCTAGGTCTGAGGAAAATTGTTGAACATTGCCATATTTAAGGCCATTGTTTTTCTATAAATCAAAGAACAGCAAACATGCTTTAAAATATGTAATTTAAAAATTAAATCAGTTCTCATAAGATATGTAGCACTACATAAATAATTAATAGCTCCTTTAGCTGTGTGTGAGACATTTCACTAATTCCTTGAGATAGTGTCTTGTTTATTAGCTCATGGAAAACACTTCATTTTTAGCATCTGTGGCATCATTTCTAGTGCCTTGAAATTCTACAATGTGCAGCTTACTTATAATTTCTTATGTATAATTCATTTATGTACCATAAAAACCTACTGAAACAGAAATAAGGGAGTAAAGCTTCACTTGTGTGAGAAAACTGAACACTGAAATTGAGTGTGGAGATCTACTTTGCGTGGAGAGCTTAGTTTCAGTGCTATACCATAGGAGCAAGAGAAGCAAGAGGTGGTTGTGTTGTGTATGGCATGAGAGATGCACAGCAATCAGAGCTTGTTGATGTGGGAGGATGGAGCTGTGCAGCTATGAGCTATTACCTGCTTCTCTCAAGGGCCTCTCCGGGAACCTCACGGCGAGATTGGTAACTTGAGTTGAGGAGCAAAGCAGTTACTATTTTAAGCTGATTAAAATCCTTTCATACCTTCTTTCTTAGGACAGCTTCCATGTGGGAGGATTTGAGCTTACTACTTCTTTTACTTTCTTACAGGCTTCTCTCTGGTTACCAGATAGTGTTTTGTACAAAATAATTTTTAAAAGATTAAAAAAAAAAAAAGAGACATCAATGTAAAAAACAATCTTGTCTTGACTTGACCTGTGTCTTTCTAGGATTATCTCTTTTATTGACACAGTGCCTACTAATGGTGTCTGGATTGTCCTAATAAAGCAGAACCTGCTAGTACAGGTACTCTAATGACAGATACTGGGTGCAGCTGGAGATACTTAACACTGCCAAAAGAAAGGAGAGAGAAGCAGTTAGTTCTCTTTGGCATGCCACTGAAAGCAGGCCATCTGATTTTGATACCTGAGCTTGCTCTTGAACTCTGCAGCAAGTAGAAGCTTAGTGTTCTTGAAAATAATTTGCCAAATGTTAAAATACCATGAGTATGATGCTCCATCTTCATACTGCTGTTGGTAAAAGCCAGGGTCGCTGTGTATCTGGTAGTATAGCAGCTAAAACTAATGGAACACCCTTCTATTCCAGCATGATTAACCTCAAGTTCTTCACAAGTTCAGTGTGTGAAGACTTTGTCTTCACATTTCCCCTCCACTCCTTCCAATTCTGATGAAGCTAACAGAGATTTAGCTTTCAGTCCACATCTCCACCTCTGGTGTCTTTCCTGTGGAAACAGGGGATAGCAATATGCTTTTTTCTCTTTCAGAAGAATTAAAAAAAACCCAGCCCTAAATAAAATTGTGAAGTTGGGGAGAGTAGAGAAGAAGTAATAGAAACTATTCAGAAACTGTTCCTCTTTGTTAAAATAAATGTTTTGAAGTGCTACATTCTAAGTGATTCAAAATGAAAAAGTCTTATTTTCCAACACCTTATTCTGAATTTATGAAAGAAGGAGAATTAATGTTAGCTACTACATCTACTACAGTTATGGTTATGTTTTTTTCCAATACATTTCTTTAGGTTCACAGACATTTCCTCTTACTTTAGGCTCTGTGCTTTCTACATATGTGCAACAGTTAAAAAAAAAAAAAAAGAATTTTTTTTTTGCCATTGCATAGTGATTTATGTCTTCCAGCTTTGTTCCCTGCAGCAGTGCCCTCAATTAGTTTTCCAAAGCAGATAATGTAACTTGTTCATGGCAGAAAATGTTGAAACTGTAAAGACAAGAACTTGGAATTAGAGAACATTCTAAAAAGTTGAAACAGCCTCATACAAGAGTTTCAGTTCTATATTTACAACAGTGGAAGTTGTGTTTTTAGAGTGGTGAAAGGTGTTACTTTAATTCTCAGTCTTTTATTTGGTTTAATTTTAAATAAGATTGTAGTTGCACCTCTTCTATTATTTGTTTAATGAAGGCTTCATAAAGGAAGTTTCATATAAAAGGGGATTTCCGTGACCAAAAACCAGAAAATGTTTAGGACAGTGAAGATGATGCTACCAGCAATCAGAAACCAGAGAACTTTCGTTCCTCAGGTGCTTTCTCTTAGTTGTGATGGAGGGAAAATAGCAAACTATAACTATGATTCCTATTTCAATGAATGAAATCATGATTGTCACACCCATTTGTTACACTGAATCAGTCACTCATGCACTTAATCTGCCTTAGGTTATTTATGTCAACTTGTGCAGATTGTGTGCACGGCTAAGGGCCACATACACTCAGCTGCTATGAAGTTACTGAACTAAGGTTTGTGCAGTCGAAAACTGTCGTCTTATGTCATTGATAGATTATTCAACCCAATCCTTTTGAAAGATGAGAACAGAAAAATGATAATGAAGACAGATGTAGTCCTCCTAGGATATTATAAAGGTGGAATCTAAACTAGTAAAGAGTTTGTCTTAATATAGTTACAATAAATGATGATAAGACACAGAGACTAAAATAAAGTGGCTAAAACCATGCAAAGCAGGTGTGTAATAGTTGATGAGAAAACAGTTTCATATTTATAGAAAAATAATTTCATTAAATGATTGCCACATATGATGTGACTCAGATGCACATTTTCTTATTAAATCAAGATTTCTCTCTTTGAGCTTTTCTTAGCACTATAAAGTCATAAAATACCATTCACTCTCCCAGTTTTGTTGTTATTTTAATACCTCCAGGTAGCTCATTAACATATAATCCATTCCTGGTTGAAGTAATTCAGATTTCAGTAACATGGCTATTTCCAGACCTTGTGTTGGTTTACAAGGAACTCAAGATTTATCTGTCTGCCAAGACAATTTTTTTAATATAAAGTGTAAAAGGAGCTGTGGTGAGATGGGTCCCTGTGTAATGCATTCAGTCTTTTCCTATGCTTTGAGAATTATCATCTGTTTTCTGCCTACAGCCTCAGAGAGATAAAAAGGGATGATAAGCCAAGCAAATTACCCTTTGGAAGCTTATATACTAAAGAAAAGCACAAGAGCAAAACAAGGCTCTTGGAGTTTTGCACTTTGTCCTTCTGATGAAGAGATGCTCTTAGAAAATACATTTGACTCCACTAGTAAGAGTCAGTCACAGGAGTCAATAAATGACAGGGACAGTGAATACAGCAAATATACTCTGATGAAAATGTGAATAATTATTTTTCTTCCAACTTCAGAAGAAGCGGAAAATTTTATATTTAACGTCACTATCATACTACAAGGCTATATGGAGAAAATAAGATAAAATCTGCTGGTATCTTTTCATAGTGCTTGTCCTGCTTAGGGAAGTTATGCTCATTTGCCTGATTCTGTCCCTTCATCTTAACACTGCCCGTGTTTAGTGACAGAGTCATGCATTCACGTCTCATTTTAGTGTGGAGTACTTCCTTGGGTATAATGTTTATCAAGCAGTTGCATATTCAGAATTCAAAATAAGTCTCTGTACATGACTGAGCATTATATGTAAAAGGAAGGCCTAGGTGAATGAACTCACCTACCCAAGGTTACAACCAGCTACATGTGGGAATTCAGAATGTATCAGCACCTCTTCATCTTGCAATATCTTCACAGTCCATCCACAGATCACCAAAAGGAAGAAGAAGGTCCCCTTTCGGACACATATGCTCTCAAGAGCGTTATTTTCTGAATAGCAATGTTGGATAGTAATTGAGAGTAGTATGTTTTAATGTATTGTGGTGGGCTGACCTTGGCTGGCTGCTGGACCCTCACCCACCTGCTCTTTCAGTACTCTCCTCAACAGTATTGAGGAGAAAGTAAGATGGAAAAGCTCTTGGGTTGAGATAAAGACAGGGAGATTGCTTACCAATTACCATTACTGGCAAAACAGACTTGACTTGAAAATTAATGTAATTGATTGCCTATTAAAATGCAGTTGGATGGTTAGAAACAAAGACAGAAACTAAAACACCTTTTCTCCTCCCCACCACTTCTTCCTAGGCTCAACTTCACTCCTTCATTCCCCACTCCTCCACCTCCTTCCAGCACAAGTGGTGCAAGGATATGAGGAACTGACAGTTATGGGCCTCAATCTTCAGTAAACTTCATATCATTTGTATATGATCTCATAAAACTTCCATTTTGTTCATCATTGTGTACTACTATCTCACAGTCATGTGGAATGTTTTATTTCTTACATGCAAACAGGTATAAGAAAAAATTGTAATATTTTAAAATAATCATAATATCAAAACCAAAATGAAGGTACGCTACAATGTAAATAGGAAGCTCTCTGCATGCTGCCAGTGTAGACAAGGTTTGGCATATTTTGTGCTCTATAGACAAAATAAATGGAAAAATACATCAGTAAAGGTCTGACCTTACTGAAGCAAATGGCAGACACTCCGGTTTAAGTGGAGCCAAGTTTTCACACATTATTATTCCATAGCAAACTTTTATCATCAATGTGGTCTTATGAATGTGGTTTATATGCATGTATGCATATTTATGATTTTCTCAAGTGATTCTGACTTAGACACATACCAGCTCAGCCCTGTGGGTTTTGGTCATTGACCTCGATAGATCAGTTATATTTCTGACATGAAAATTCCTGTTGGAATTGCAAAACAGCTTGGGCGAGCAACATGGTAATAACTATTATTCCCAGGTAATAGCATTCCCAAATTGAAAATACTGTTGCAAAAACCCTATTGTGTGCTCTCATATTTAGCTCTCAAAACAGCTTGGATTGAATCTGATACTGGAAATAACCATTTTAAGTTGCAGGACTGCCAAATGAATGTAAAATTGCAGGACTTACATAATGTGTGTAATTGATACGCCACTGCTATGTAGTTCCAGTTGTATTTAGTGTAATCATTTAAACCATCTTTGTTGTATTGTGTCAGTTCTCCTGAAGGGTTTAGAGTCTGAAATTTTGAACTATTTATTTACAGTGAAGATTTGTCTTAGCTGAATTGCAGTAGTGTCTGCATAAATTGTTAACAGGAAGATGACAATACTACAATTTTTTTCAGATAAGTAGTAATGTATCCAACCAAAACTGCAGGGAAGCTCAGAACCATTGCTGTGTTTGCCAAAGTTGTAAACTGATGAAGTGAGGAAGGTTAATGTTTTTCTATGATCATAATGCCATGATATTCTTAACAGACCTGTGTCACTGTCAGAAACGTATATCAAGCCAACAGTGCAGTACCTATGAATACTCTCATCTCTGTGTACACTGAGGTATTGAGATTTGACCCAATGCATAGAATACCACCAGGATAATTGTTTCACACATTCCTCTCGCAATATAAGCTTATGCTTTGTTTTGTTTTCCATCTAACTAGTGACAACTGCCACTTTATTTCAGAGGGTTGACACAATTGCAGGACAAGAAAGTAGTGGTTTGAGATAGCATTTTGTTAATGTATTAGAACTGACTGTAGGATTGGCCCACTGAAAATTTTTATAGAAAAAATTTTGCCGGTATGTGGTTTCTTAAAAAAAAACAAAAAAAAAAAAAAAAAAAAAAAAAGAATTAAAAAAACCCCAAAACTTATCAGAAGTATTTTCCAATGCTGCCATGCTTTGCCTCTCTTTGACTAAGCATTTGGCATACTTCAGAAGATGGTGTATTTGGTACAGTTTCACTTCTGATGATTACTACCAACCTCCTTAACCAATGTGAAGAGTGCCTTCCTTCCCCCCTCCCTCTGTTCTTGTGACAAGACTAACCTCAGCTGTGCAGGGGTTGGTGGCATTTGCATGTGGAAATGCACTAATATGGATGTTTTTCTTTGTGTGTGCATCCTTGCAGTGTTGTATACCAGGATGGATTTTATGGTGCAGACATTTATGTAAGTATTCATTGATGTGCATGCTGTCCTTGTACATTACCAGAGTCATTCTTTTTACAAGTTTGCTGCCTAGCTTGACTCTGTTTTGTCTATTTACCATCCCTTGCCTGTCAGAAAGAATTGAGAAGAATATCTCTCACATTGGAAGACCTTTCTGTTCATTACATCTATCATTGTTCAGTGGAGCTGAATTAACTCTTCAATCAAATGCTGAATGAATGCAAAAAGATGTGAAAAATGTGTGTGCGTGTGTGGAGGGGTGTCTCCCTTCAAAATTGAAGTTCAAAGAAAAAAATAAAAAGAAAGCAGAAACCTTCTTCAAATCCCCAAAGTTTGGTTTTAAAAATCAGGGCAAGCTAAGTGTTATTAATACCTGAAGTATTAAAATAGTTTGTGGAGAGATACAGATTGCCAAAATCCAGGCAACACTGGGTATACATAAATGCTGTGGTGACAGTAGAGCTTCATTACATAGTCAGTCTAAGATATGGCTGTGTATTGTCTGTAGTCTGGGTAAATTTCCATCTGCTCTTTTAAAATCCACTTGTTTCTGTTTAAGTGAGATGGGTAGAGACTGCTCATGATATAAGAAGTCGTTATATTTGTTAGTAAGGTTTTATAGCCCTGGATCCATCATTACCTACTTCACTTCTTCACCAATTTCCTTTTAAATAATATTCTTTTAAGTTGCTTACCAATACTGAAGTTTTTACCTTGAATCTATACAAAGAGGCTACTTATGTCTGAGTATGCAAGAGGTTTCAGGTGGTTGAGGCTGAATTTCACTCTTCTAAAATAGTTAATTCTTATACCCTTTGTGTAGATGGAAAATAATTTACTGATACTCCAATAATCTTTCACATTTGTTATTGTTTTGATGAAGCAATCTGGTCCTAAGTTACAAGTGTCATCTTTATTTCACTAGACAAGTTTAACTTACTTGTATTTCTGTTGTACTGTCTCTGTTGAGATACAAAGAGATTGATGAATTGAAATTGGCACGACTATTAAAAATTCAAGAGGTAGTGCTAGAAAACATTCCTTGTATTCATTATCAGCAATCTTTTAGAACTATTTCCAAGGGAACAGATTTTTTTAAAGTTTTATCTACAGAAGGAAAACAGTTTGAATTTATGGATTAAGTAGGTTTTGTTTTTCTGTTGGAGATAGAAAGTCTTATACTTATCTGAAAATTCATGTAGATTATAAATATATTTAAAGTAAATTAGCATGGGTTAAGATTCTCTCCCTGTGTACTTATGTACTTAATGATGTTATCAGTAACATATTGTTTACAACACGAGAATCAACCATTTGCCAAAGGCTTACTGAAGTGTAGTATGCTGCTATAATCTCACCTGAACACATTGCTGCTGAATTTTTGAGCTATGTAGGATGCATGGTACAGTGTGGAATTTCTTCAAGTGTGGTTTCCAATTTTCATATTTCTTCAAACTGTCAAAAGAACATGACATCCATTTTGCTCAGTTTACCAACCTCAAAATCTGAAAGGCAAGAAGACATCTTTCTCAGGATTGCTTAGTGTGATAGTATAGGTGGGAACTAAATGTTAATGTAACAGTTCATAGTTTTGGAACCCACTGCTGCTGAAAACCAGGAATATCTCTTTTGGTGATTGACAATATTATTTTTAGTTGGCCTCACTCCCTCTCACAGGCTTTAACATTTTGTTTCCAAATGGAAAGTGATTTCAATGAGGAGGATACTGAAGAAACTGCTAATTTCTAGTATAGCCTCAGTTTTCTGTCGGGAATAGTAATATGTATTAGAAAATAGCGTAACTGTACTGACACATTGGTGTTCACTCAGTTGCAGCCTTGTGTTTCTGACTATGTTTTAGTTCTCTTAATGCACCAGAATGTTTACCTGTACAGCAATGGGCAGAATTAAAACACTCTTCTGAAAATTTGTTGATTTTTTTTTATAAAGTACAAAGCTTCTTATTTTATGATTCTTTTTTTCTTCATATTTGTTCTTTCTTGCGTATAAAATATTTTGCAGGGAAGGGAGAGAGAGATAGAGAGAGAACTGGCATAAATCAAAAGAAACCTTACAATTCACAGTGTATTAGTTTGCAGCAGACCAAGTTATTTATTAAATCCCAATTGATTATGACATAGTTCTACTCAGCTTTTCATTTTAAGTGTGGAGCTGAAGCTTTGTGAAAGAACAAATGCTTTGTGAAAAAAAAAAAAGTAGAAAAAGATTCAAACAATATAGGTTTTAATAGTAGACTGGAGAGAAAAGAACCTTCAAAATACCACAGAAAACAAACCAAAAGGAACACGGTACTGAAAAGCCAGATGAATAATACGCATTAACAAAGTGCTTTCATTTTGATATTATTACATTGAGTACCAACAGTAATATGGACCATTGTAATGTTTTCATAATTAGCTGTCAATATAACCTTTGATGGCTAGATTTTGTGGAAAGGAAGCAAAGACACAGAAGGATACTGGTTGGGTAACAACTGCAGAGTGAACCAAGAACAGCAAATAGCCAGAGTTGCTTAATACTAACCAGAGGAATAGAAGAGAATAGGAATATAAAAATAGGTGGAAATTACAGTCTAAAATGAAAAATCAACAGTCATGTAAATTTAATATAATATATTCTATATTTCACATAGTTCTATATGGAATGTAATAATGCTTCTGAAATAGCTGAGCTATTGAATTCCTTTTTAAATGTGCCTTTGATTAGGAAAAATAAAGGAGATTATTAGGAAGTAAGGAGGACCTTTTAAAATTAAGTATTGATTCACGAAGAGAAAAAGTCATTAAAAGAGAATTAAGGTTGCCTGCCAGCAAATACAGAAGTTCCTAGATGAAGACTGACATCTGTGAAAATAAGAAAATACATTCCACAAAATGGAGCAAAAATAGTAACAGAGGCAGGAATATAGAATAAGAGCTATTGCTCTGCTTTATCTTAAACCTGTGATTTGTTTTACCGTTTTCATAAAGAATGTTTCCAGAACACGTCCGTTTTCAATCCACACCTAAAATGTGGGAAGGCTAAGAAATAAGAGCAACTTCCAAACTGTCATCACCAGCTACAGAAGTCCCTTGGTAGTACAGTTCAACCACATACATTAGTCAGTCTTACTGTTCACAGCAAGATTTTCCAACCTGTTCTCAGGACCTGTGCTACTGCAGCTGGTGGGAGCCTGTGACTGCATAAACGTACACAGGTTCAAGAATTTTTTCTGACGTGCCAGTCAAGAATGAGGCATACTTTTGTGACCAGGGGTATGGAACAAGATTATCAATAGCCATCACCTTTAGCTCAAAGGTAGGATGGTATTGAGGGTGGAGCACATATTTGTTTCCCAAGGAAAAAGCAGATATTATTATCTAAGCCATGTTCCCTTGATACTAGGTAGAAGTCCATCGATGCATTCAGATGCCCTGAAAGGCACTGTTCTAATGTGAAGGGCAAGGATATGCAGTTAGCACTGCAATCTTTATTTTAAGTACCAAAGATTTTTGTGTTTTGTAAGTAGAAGGATGTGCCATTTTCTGTGATGCGCAGAAGAGACAGAACGAGAAGTTGAGAAATGAGTTTTCCAAGGGCAAGAGAGTCCCCAAGGAGCAGTGGGCTTTTCCTCCTAGTGCTCTGTGTGCTGGAACACTCCGTGATACCTTTTTAAAAGTATTGTGATCTAGTGATGAAATGTCTTCTCATCTTTCTGGTCTTCACTTGTGATATAAACAGTACATTCAAAAAAATGCTAGATCAGTCCTGGTGATTGTATTTGGTTGGAATTAATACAGATGGGGTCAGTTTGGATGTATTGCCAAGAGCTTCTCTGAGGCAACAGCTAACTCTGGGAACACAATATAGAAATAACATGAACCTTTCACATAGGCTTGTTCCTGAAGTTGAGCCAGCACAGAGAGGTGGTGGGTATTTTATTTTTAATTCTCCCAGTCAAAGTTTTACTCCATGAGCAGAACAAATACTGCTTAAACCTCAATATCATATGAGTGGAGGAAGAGGAAATGACTGCTTCTACTGTTTGTATTCTGCAGGGCTGGGTATATATAATTCATGCCATTTTTAATCCCATTTCTCTATTTGTAGCTAATCAGGCAGGTATAATTCTCAGTGTTGATTAATTTATGTTCACAAAATACTTCAAGATCCTTGAGTGAAAGGAAGTATAGGAAGTAAAAATTGAGGAAAAATAATTCTTAAAATTCACATAGAATATTAAATGTGTTAATAATAGGAAAAACTAACCAACCCCCCCATCATTTAGAGTCACTTAGTTTATCTGTGTCTACAGTAAACGCTGTCAGTACATCTGAGATCAAGATTAAAAAAAAAGTAATTTAGGTGTTTTAGGAGGAGGTGCACACATGTATACCTGGTTTTGTAACCTATAGATGTGTGTTTGTGTAACTAGTTTTTGTGGAAATTATTCTTACTACAAATATACGGAAATTATTTAGAAATTTAGATGCATTTGGTTTTCTGTTCGTTTCCATTTTGTTGTACCTTTTATTGTTTATTTTTGTCATACCTTATCTAAAATTTCTGCAGTTTCTTTCTGAAATGGATTACAATTTCTCTGAAACAATTGGCTACTGATCTTTGACGGATCCCAGTGCTCTTTTTTCATTTGCCTGAGCCATAGAGATGTATAAAACATTGAAAGGAAAATTGTAATGAGTGGCTCTGGGGAATTTGGCTGAATTCCTTCCTTACATCTTTCTTTCCATCCTTCTTTCCTTACTCATTCAAATCATTACATTTCTGTTTCTTTATAGAGCAGTATTGCAAGAGCCTGTGTATGGCAATAAGTTACCACAGGTATGACACACTGACTGATGGAAAAAAATTAATTATGCTGAATGTAGACCCTTCTAAAATCATACTAATACTCAGTTATGTGAGAAAATGGGTTCCATGTGTATAAATGATAAGGTAGTCTACCAGTTGCATTTTATTTTCCAGATTCTGTCACAAAATTGCAGATATTCTTCATCTCGTGCAATACAACAGTTACTGTTGTGAGTGTCCCATTCAGTACTATATGCAGTGAGATATGTCTCTATATTTGGACAGCAAATGTATTGACTCTATACTTAATTTTTTTAAGACAACTTAAGTTGCTGTAACATTGAGTTATTGTTGTTTTGGAAGTAGCAAATATGGGAGCACAGAGAAAGTAGTAGATATTTTCTCATTATTTTAGCTGAATTTATTATTTCAGATGAATTTTCAAAATAATTTACAGCATAACAGTCAGGTACTTTCTGTTTGAATGCACAGAGTGAGGTGGGGAAAAAAGCATTCCTAAAACATAGGAACTGAAAATTATTCTTTATTATTATGTAATTATTTCATAATTTCATTCTAAATATTTTATTTTTGCAATAAAGTCTAAGGCATGAAGATAAATATTTAATATATTACTCGAGAGACGTATATGTAGTGGATATTACTAGTGTATTCTCCATCTAAGATATCAGCCAGGTTCAAAACTAGAGAAAAATTGTAAAGTAGAACTTGTCACAGAAGTTTAGAATCAGACTCCCATCTTGATTCCCAATACAAAGCGTACCTTCAAGTATTTTGTTGCTGCGGTGATAAATCATCTGAAGTAGCTGAAGTAAAACAATAAGAAAACACCACACCAAAACTGCAGAACACAAACCCCATAAAAATAATTTGCTTAAGAATGTTTTGTGTGTGTAATTATATGATAGCTTATGTTAAAAATATTAAATGGTGACATGGGCTGTTAGGGGATTATGAATTTCCTGATAACCAAATACATTCTGCATTTTAGTTCTCCGAATAATTCAGACAAATTCAATAACTTCGATCTCTTTTTAGTTTACTGCTTTAGACTCAGTCTTTCCAGGACTCTCACATGTCATACTGATTGTTGAATCTAAAGCATCTTAATAAAGTTCAGAGTTGAGCTTAATTGTTCAGCTGGAATTCTTTGATAGCAAATCAAATTTAAGCATGAAAGCAATGTCACTCTCATATTTAGGGAGCAAGCAAGGGTTTGTCTTCACAGACTGACCGATTTGTAGTGGTTGTTAAAGAAAAACTATCTTCACAGAGGCTCCTCCCACTGGCAGAGTTAAGCCCAGCCCGTATGTGAACAGCCTGCCTCATTGTTGTCTGATTAAGAACACCGAAACATGGGTACTTCTCATGATGGCCCACTCCTCTGTGCCATGGTGAGGGTAACTGTGCGCATAGTTGGACTGAAGTGAAGTGGCTCTCGCATTTAAATAAGGGCTTTTGGAAATGGACTGTGGGAGAAGTGAAGGGGTCATGTGGCGAACAGAATCATGTCATACTGCAGAATCACTGGCCATCTGCCACACGTTTGCTGGATTAGATCATGCAAACAAGTTTAATATCTTCTTTAAACTTTTACCATTTGTACTCCCTCATATCAGCACTCGGGGAAAAAGGAAAAAGAAAAAGGGGAAAAAAAAGTTGCTATATTTAGCACTAAAAAAACAGGAGGGGAGAACAGATAAATTTGTATAATCTCTCACCTTTCTCCTTGTAGCAGAAGCCAGAGCAAGTGTGCAGCTTGCATTTTCATCTCTCAGCCTTACTATTTTCTGGCTCAGTTTGCACTTGGTGACATTATTTGACATCTGATTGCCTGTATGCACATACCCGCAAGCAATATGTGCTTATTATACTTTTTTGACAGTAATAGCCTTCTATTGGTTTATAAAAATCAAATGATCTGAAATGAGAAAGTATTTCATCTCAATGCTTCTGTGCTGGCACAGAGAAGCAGGTTGCTGCAAAAGAGAGAGCATATATAGGATTATGAAAGCACCTGCCTTATTCCCGTGGTTGTGTGACACAATTGCTGCTGGCAGGGAGCTGACCAGGAGTGGGGAGGTAAATGTACTGTTCTCTGTGTGAGCCCTTGAAAAAGTCAGAGAGAATGTTCCTCAAGGAAGCTGACAATTCAAAGCCTGGAGTTTCTAATGAGCTGTCAGTGTATGTAAAACATATGTTTATTCTTAGGGTGATGTGGCATTATCAGCTGAATGATTCATTTCCAAAATCAAACTGCTTCAAATCTTCAACCAACAAAGGTTTACACCTGTTAGAGATGAAAGTGATTTTGCCAAGCAAAATAGTAGAAAGGGAAAGAGCTTGGAAACGTAGTTGAAATTGCTTTTCTGAAAAGAGTGAATTTTTATTTGTAAAATCAAAATAGAAAACCCAAAAAAGTTCCTGCAGTAAAAATCTACTACTGTAACAGTAAAAGTTGATGTGTTGTAGCATATTCATGTTTCAGCATAGTATGTTGTGTAAATGCAGCCTTCCAAAAAAAAAAAAATGAATACTTTATTAAAAGAGTGAGTTTTGTTCAAAGCTGGGTGGTCTGATCCGTTCTTATTCAACTCTCTGTTAAGGTGGAGGAAGGTGGGAAAGGAAATACAAAAGTCCCCTGTCCCAGCGGATCATGGGGTGGTGAATTCTAGTTGGGACGTAAATCATGTTTGTGTTATCTGTGGAGACTGGCCTCTGTTTGTTAATTGGCATGCTGAGATCATTTTGAGATGGTTGATATAACACCGTGGTCCATTGAACAGGAAGCTCTGCTGTTTTCACAGTTTGATAACCAATGCATCACTGCACACAATTCCTTTCAGATGTGTGTTTGTTTGTCCTGTTTGCTTAATTGAACAGCTGCAATTACTGTTACATACAACTGAATGTTAATTCATGGAAGAAGAGAATTTTGCTTCTTCATTATAATTTTATGTAGAAATTGGAAACCTATGTAACATTAAGTGTTAATTGAGTGCACAGATTCATAGGTTTAATCAACCAGACGTGATAAATCATATTTTGTACAAAAAATAACTGATTATCAGCTGAGATTTTCTTTTTAAGTTCAACATTGCTTTGTTAATATGCATATACCTCATTCATAAGAACAATTGCTACTTGAAAACTTGTAGAAGAATCCAGTATTGTCTTGTAAAAAAAAAAAAAACTTGTGTAGATGAATACAGTTCATTGCTTTCTCCTGATCCCTGGGACAAATCTTAACAAGTTTGCGGTGATAAATTTTGCTTAACAATTCACTGAAGTATTTCCTATGTCTTTAACCCCTAACTGAACTTACAGCATGACAGTACTCTTTCAGTTGTTGCTAAATTCTGCAGAATGTTATTTAAGGTGCTGTAGCAATCCAGTTAGAGCCTGAGTTTGTGTTTCAGGGTGGTTATGCTGCCTACCGGTATGCCCAGCCTGCCACTGCCACTGCAGCCGCCTACAGTGACAGGTAAGACCTCATTTACTGCTGATAAATATTTGACCACTGGAAGTTGAAGATGATTCTATAAATTTGCCTTGTTGAAGTCTCATAACTGTCTTGTTGCTCTGCAGATAATTGTGATATCTAAAGCAGGCTGGTTTATTATAATCCATGAATAGCCATAAATTGAGAGATTTTAGGCCTTAATTGAGAATCAGGCATGAGATGTGCACATTCCCAAGCTGTAGATCATCCAGTTAATGTCTGTGACCCTTGTACAATGTAGATAAATATATGTACAGCTTCATGATGGTCTGCTACTAAAGATCATTATTCATCTTAGGAGTATTATTTCACTTGATTTAGAACCTGAACCTACTGAATGCCCTCAATTCTCATTGACATTGTTTTAGTCGGTGGAAATTGAGAATGCACTGTGTCTAAGCTTGAACTGTCCAAGGCAAAATAATATTTTTTCCATTTGTGTTCTTTCCAGGCATTTCATTTTCTGAAATACTGAAAAAAATTCAGTTATTCTTCTTTCACTCTGTATTTCTTTCCTCAAAATGTAAACCACATTTGGTGGAAATAATAAAAGTTTAAGAAAAGTTTATTAAAATCTGCATAAGTAGAGACTTAAATTCTATAAACTAAAAGCAGTGACACATCAATTAACTTGTCTTTTTGTGAGATGAAAATTGGGACCTCTTTGGAGTCAATGTCTAAATTGCTGTTGACTTCAGTAGGAATAGGATTTTGTCCAATTGCAGAAAATTAAGTCTTTGTAGTGTGTGGACGTGATTTTGTACTGAAAAGAAAGAATATCATATGTATTCTTCATAAACAGTACATTAACAAATTCTATGCTATCTTTAATACTTTTCAAGTACTTTAAGAGTGCACAGTCGTAAAGGGAGGATGTATATTGTGAAAGACAGATACATGCCTATATTTTGCTTCACAATAGCAGCGAGAAGGTCACACTTCTCATTTCCTGATTTAAGAAAATTTTCCCTTGGAATCATGGAGATAATCTCTTAAGTCTTGAATACGCTTTGAAAAATTTCTTCAGATGCTAAATTAGACATTGTTTTAGAAGTTTCTGTTTCTTAAAGAAATCAACAGATTAAGAAATTTCAGTGAACTATTTCTTAGATTGAAGTGCTGTTCATGGATTCTGTATTTTTAGAATAAAGTACCATGGTATGAATGTTACAATGCTCTGCATGCATATTTGCCTTTCAAATGCTTATTCTGGGTAATGAAGATACATTTTTTTAAAGTTGTGTGAATAAAATAATTTGCATGTGTGGCTGAGGCATGCTGTGTCAGACAGGTAAGCAAGTTACTTTCTATTCATTTTGGATCAGTATTTTTAACTAGATATGTGCTGTCCGCACTTTGTTTGCGATGTACTACTTCTACTTAGGGTAACCTACAAAGGTGAAGTGCTGCTCAGTAGTTTCATTTCATTTCCACAAAGGTGTGTTAGCATGTCGCAGCTCTAGTATTTTTCTGTGAGCTTATAATGCAAAACAATTCCTGCTTCTAAAGGCTTACTAAACTGAAAGGACAAAATTATCAATAACCTCCTGCGGGTAGTCATTTTCTGCCACATATCGCTCAGGTGTCCCTGGATCATTTTATAGGGTGTCTATTCCTATGAATAGGTGAATTTCTGAAGACCTATATGTTACATAGAGAAACTGAACAATATCAAGATGACTTTTAAATGCTTTAATTATAAATTAATGTACCTTCTCATAAAACAAGAGTGCTGTAAGATAAAATATCAGTTGGTCACATGTTCTGCTACGGGTAGAGAGTCAACATCACTAAGAGTTATACTGACAAAAAAAGTAAAGGATCTGTTTAAGAAGATAGTGCTCTTAAATACTGTAAAGGAAGCTTGAGGTGGCATCAGTAGTAATGCAGTTGTTACAACCCTTAATTATTTTTTTGAAAAAATGTCTAATTTTCAGATACACTTTGTGTATAATTAGAATTGTAATAACCTGTCTTTGCTTGCATAATTTTAAATATCTTAAATGAATTTTCTATCTTTTGGATTTTTTTTTTTTTAATTTAGCTTCTCTTTTCAAATGTGATTAATCCTCATCTTCAGCCTGTTTCCCCCAAATGAATATGGTTTCTTGTCTTAATTACGAACATTGTAGCTGAATTTCTTTATAGGGGAACCCTAAAACTAACATAGGGAACAAAACAAATAACAATCTGCACAAACATTTCTTTGCATATGGGAAACTATGTGCAAACATGGATACCTCTGGTTACTCACAACTACAATTTGCTTAATTTGATAAACTTTCCATTAATTTTTAAATGAATTTAGCAACTTTTGTGAATTATTAATATTGAAAGTGCTGAAATATAGTTCAGTACAACTCCTTTTATCTTTTCTTCTCAATGTAATTATCATCTGCTGTCCTCTGACAACACTGAAGATTCAGTATGTCCTTATACACTTATTTAGTGTTGATTTGAGCCCCTATTTAATTTAATTACACATGAAATATATTTACTTTTTATGTGTAAACAATGCCCAGAACAATGAAGTGATGATCAGTGAGTATGCACTATTGAAGCAGTGACATATCATGGAAATACTACTTCATATTAATTTAAAACATTAAAAAAAACTTTATTTTTTTGATCACAGCTCATATACATGATGAATGGCAATGTTCCATATTTGACATACTTCGTAAGTCAGGAGATGGAAAGAGGAAATCTTTAGATTGGAGACATGTTTTGGTAAATTAAAAATAAAGGTTAACAGAAAGATTTGGGACTCCAGAATCGATACACCAAGTCAATAGATAATGATCACTGTAAGAGAGCTCTATTGTGAAGAAATGCAATGGTATCCTTGTTTGTCACAGCTGGAAATATTGCTGGAAATAGGCAAAGTACAGATATATAGGGGAGAATCAGGTGGCAAGGAAGTCTCATTAAGCAAATCAACACAAACCTCTAAGTAGTTGTTAAGACAAATCATGTACTCCTAAAAACAATTTCATAACGAAGGTAGACCGTGCAGATTTCTCCAGTTATTTCTTAGGATTGTAAAACAAAAACAACAAACCAAACAAGCAAAAAGGTACATTTTGTTTTACTTACCAAGCCATACAATCACTGAATACAACTTCAAAAAAAATTGTAATCGGCTTTTTATTCTGTGTGATCTCTCCTCATACTAAATTACGATTTAAGATTGGAAGCTCTTTGCAAAAACAGATCAAAAGATTGTGTTTAACTTTTTGATACTTAAAATATTTCTGAATAAATTTTTCAATTCTTATAACTGATAAAGGAGGACCTACTGGTCTATATATGTTCTTCATCATTCTGGAGCTTTGCCTGTCAAACTCTTTAAACTGAGAATGTTTGGAAAAAATAATTGTAAGGATGTGTAAAAGACACTAAATCAAATGTCAATAAAATGTTTGTACAGCTTTTATTCTACTTTCATGTAGTATTTTAAAAAATACTAATAAAAATGTAGTTGTTAGATTTCTCTCCAAGTCTGAAGTCAGAGAAACTAGCAAAGCCATCAAGTTTTATATTTATGAGGTAGAAGAAGTCGAAGCATGGCAGTGGGGCGTATTGTCATTTTGTCATTGCATGTTCACTTGGTGTTGCTAGTATGTCTGTAATGCTGTACTGGATTTGACAGATCCATCACATAGCTCAGTGAATGGCTTGCTTGAATTAAGCCTTTGGGCAGACTTATTCACATTGATTGGCTATTGGTTTTGTGTTTTATGATTTGGTTATTGCATCTTCGATCGAAGTACGAAAACTGTTCCTTTCTTGCATATTAACTTTGTCAGCAATATTTATGAAAGTGTATATGGTAGTATAATAAAAGAAAACCCCAATAATAGTAAACTAGCCTTGTCTGAAAGGCAGAGTCATTTCACTTGTACTGCTTGCTAACCCTGTTACACTTAATAATGATAATTATGTGTGTTTATATATGTTTGATTGTATGGTCATATATACACACACATTCCCCATCCATCACCCACCCAGAAACACGCACACACATGCATGCACATGCACACACACGTACATATGTACAGAGGTATTTTGCTCTGAACCTAATTCCCTTTTTCTAATAAAGTGTCACATTTAAATCTCACTACAAACAATGGGAAAATTTCCATTGACTCCTTTGTTGTCTGGATTAGATCCCTTATCGCTGGAAGCTGACCTCTTTTTTTTCATTAATCTTTTTTAAAAGCAAATAAGGCATATTCCAAAATATTTTGCACATAACATTTTGTAGTATAAAGTAGATATTTTTTTCACTCTCAGTTTGTGTTACACCTTCTGTGGTCATACATAGGATTTTGTATGGAACTTGAGACAGGAGATTTTGTCATATGGAAGTTGTATATCTTCCAGATCTGAAATCTTACTCCTGGCAAAATCCCGATACTCTAATAGTTTACATTTTTAACATGACTGTGTGGAGTATTCATTTTTGTCAATGTACTAGTGCCTACAGAGATGTAATTTAATATGTTTTTCAGTTCTCTTTGGGCAAGTAATTCAGAGTAATGCTTGATATTTTTGGTCAGATTATCCTAAAACCGATAGGTACAGAATTTATTTAATTGGAAACATTAATGAATGAAAAATTAGAATTAAGAACAAAATTACACAAAATATAAAATGTTAGCTTCTGTAAATGGAGGTGCTTTTTTTAATACTGTAGACTTTAAGATCTTCTATTTTATTAATAGATGAAAACCACTGTAGTTTTATTCAAATTATTTTCTCTTATTGAGGATCTTACTAGTGGTATATACTAAAAATTAAGGTTTTGTAAGCATAAAAAATTTAATAGCATCTTCAGTCATAATTTAATTTTCCATTAAATAATTTTATAGAAGGGTAAATATTTTTAAATGTAGTATTTCATTCATTTCATGATCATACTTTTTAAGATTTAGAAAAAAGAGCTTTTATACATAATTTTAATTTCTGAAGTAATCAGGTTGGAAGAGGAGAAAGAATAGAACAGAGTAATAATTTTACTCTTTTACACCCAGCTGGAAACTTCAAACCTTTTTGAATTTTCCAGTACAAGTTGAATCTTGAGAAATTGAGAAGTTTGAGGGACAAGGTGATACACAAGCAAGAGTTGTATAGCCCATATCCTGAGCTACTCAAATTTTGAGAATGAAAGGATCAGTTAGCACCTTGGCCAAGTACAAAGGTTGTATTTAGCTTTTGTAACAACAATAATAGAGCATATATGTAATACTTTTCAAACACTTAGGTTTGATGTGGTGCTGCTTGATTTGCCTAGCTTTTTCTGGTGATCCTGTGTGGTATCCAAATCTTGTTTATTCCCAAATATTGTAAATAAAATTCAGATCGTTCACTTTGCTGTTACAGAGAGGTAATGGATTTGGGCATCTGCCTATGAGCCTTATATGTCTTTATGTCTGTATCTGATCTGTGGCAAGCTAGAGGACCAGGAGCATCATGTTAATATTTCATAATCCATATTCATCACTCTGATCACAGTTTTGGGAATGACTGGAGAATATGACTCGTATTATAGCCGTAACAGTACCTTTTAGTAAAGGGATTAGAAAGTAAAAGTGAATTATTACGAATAAAGAGAGCTTAGTAGGGAAGAAAAAAAAAAAGTCAGAGTTTAAAATATTATGAACAGTTTCATGTAGAGCAATTTGAAAAGAATTTCCTGGAATAAAAGTATATTGCATAGAGCATTTTCTAATGATTGAAATATGATTCATTCTAAAATATTGTAGATATACTGCTTTTTTGGGGAGACATATTAATGTAGGAAAACATGGCAAAAGATTACATTTCATAAACATATAATCTCCTACTAAGGCTAGAAAGCTACTTTATGTACTTTGATGTTTTAATACATTCCTCTAATATTTGCTAGAATTAAAATGTTTCCTGATAATTTGACGGCTTGAGTCACTTCTGAGTAATATCAGTGTTCATGTAATATCCATGTCACTGTTAGAGCTCTTGCACTAGCTCAAATCTGAGGTAATACAGTAGTGAAAAAGCTCAGGGCTCCTGGCCCAGAATCGGCAAACACCGATTATCAAACTTCTCTCATGTCAGAACTTATGTTCTTCATACCCTGCTTCTACTTCTCTCTCCTGTAATTTCCACTCTCCTTCACTGTAATATCAAGGGATAGTTTAAGAGTCCCCATAGACAAGGAACAGCTTGATTATTACTGTAAATTCTGATTTGGCATCTGTGCTGGAAGTCATGAAGAATTGAGAGAGAAGGTAGAGGAACACTAGTGCCTAGATTTCCTCACCTGGCTTCCTAAAGCGCTCCCAGTTGAAAGACACCGAGTACTTTTGCTGCCAGCTTCTTCTTGAACATAGCGGGAGCTGCCAAATGCTTATTATTGTCAAAAGAAATCCGTGCACCCATTTACATGTCAGCTTCAAGTATCCTTGCTTTCTTTTTGTTAGGCTACATCTAGCCTAGCTCAGGTTATATAGCGTGAGTTTTAACTTGGGAGTTTCTTACTTAAGGATAAAAGTTCATAAGAAATAACTGTGGTTATAAACGTGGTCCTTTGATGCATTTTCGTGCAAGCTTTTCTTCTAAAAATTAGGGGGGCAAAAGGCTTGGTTAAGATTTTTAAAGTAGGAATTATCTCTTTAATAGTTCATGCAGGCTTCTCCTCTTAGAGGATAGTGAAAGAAAGTGTGCCTTTAAATTTTTTAAGTGTGTTGTATTCAGCAGACTGGATAAATATGGTGTTAGGGAGCCACTAAAACATTGATTCCTAATCCACCAGACCAAAACTGTTACAGTCTATTGGGTCAGTGCCTGTGACATGATAGACCATAACAGTTCCTTTGGACATGTCAGTGTCTAATTATACACTTTTTAGTTTTCAGATCATTGACTTGATAGACCACAAAGAGGCTGATTAGAACATGCTACAAGTATTGTCAGCCTGAGAGCTTCCACTGTGGGTGCTTTAAAAGCAAGAAGGAAGTAAGAGCGTTGTGAAAGAGTTAGAGAGAAGAGGAAGGAATGAATGTTATCAATAAATATGGAATTAATTGGATATCGTCTGTATGGATTAGCCAGGTAATTTGCAATGTGTTTTAGGCAAGATGAGGAAGTATTAGAAGAACGAACTTAAAGTAACTATGTAGATGAAATTAATCAAGAAAGAGAGAATTTACACTCTTACATGTTTTTACTGTCGTATTTCCCACCTCAGAGGAATCTAAAGCTTTTGATTAGGTATTTAAATAGATTTTTTTTTTTTTTTTCACATGCCTTTGGGCTTGTAAAGTTTCTAAAACTCTAGGGACACACCTGTGGCCAACAGCAGATTGTAAAAATACTGCATGGCAGGAACAGGAGCAGAAGTTTACCCCATGTATCCTAAACAACTTCTTTGTGAAAATTGATATAGGAAGTTTCATATACATGCAGAAAAAAGTAAGGTCTTTGTTTAAACCAAACATATGCCAGCCTCTAAACTTTATTTTGTGTTTCTTGAATGAATTCTTAAATAATCCTGGCAAGGTTTTCATATATATGGTTTTTTAGTTATAATACGAAAAAAATGATGTTGTCCAGTAATTTATAAAGTCATTCAAACCTTAAAATAATGTGAAGAGACAGGATTGTTGTTATTCATAATTGCTAAAGAAGTTTATAATTGTACCTCTTCATATCAGGAGACTTAATGGTGGATAAAATGGTGGTTACTAGTAAACCATAATAACTGTTATCAAATTAGAAACAAATATAAAGTATGTTTTAATGAGATACTGTTTTAAAGATGACATGATATACATACAGAATAAATCCCCCAACAAAATAAATATCTACTTTGTTGTGTATTTTACTGGTTTTCTACACAAGGCTGACATCAAAATGCTGTACTGTTTGCCCAAGAGAGAGTGAAAAATACGTCCAAAAAATAGTAGCGAACAAAACTTTCAAATATAAATTAGAAAACTTCAAGAATAGCCTTAATTTAGCAGTTCTGGATCATATTGATGTCAGTTTACATTGCTGATACAGAGCACTTCTGAAGTAAAGTTACTGGATTATTTCTTCAAGGATTTAGTTTAAGTGTGTAGGCTGTGTTAATCACAGCAAAAGGCAAATAATCTTAGTGCTTGTGCCACTGAGATCAGTATGAATTCTGCTACTGATTGATGTGCTATTCAGAATTTCACCTGTTAGTTTTAGGTTTCGCTTTAAAATATTAAGATACACTTAAAAGTCATCTGTGCTCCTCTTGCAGATTAATATGTGTATTTATACTATGTATATTGTGTTATTAATAATAAATACTTTTTTACTATGTATTATATAGTGTATAATCCTTCATACAAAGATAAATGCTGCTGATACTGCAGGTAATATAAGTTAGAACTAAGTGTATTTGTATAGCTCTGATTTTAAAAATAAACAAAACAGGAAATAAAATGTGTAGATTTAAAACGTAGGTGAAAGGCATCCAGATTTTTCCACTGGTTGTGATGTAAGACATTGTCCTCATTTTGGCCATATATTAAAAATAAACATATTTTTTTGCAACCACTATACTAAGGTGCACATAACTATACTGAGTTGCAAAGTATAGGACCAATTAGGTAGAAATTTTCTTTATACAGTCTTGGAGGAGAGGAGGTGGACTTTATGTACAAGACATTGCCATGGAAAAATTGTACCTACACTGTACACAGTATGGACCTCTTGTAATTTCCCAAACATGCTTTACAGCATTAATATTAGGCTATGCTAAAAGGAGTCTCTCTTGTAGCATTTGAATGGTTTATTTAGTTAGTTCAATAGAAGAGCTAAAGCAGTTGCCTGTCCATCTGTTGGGGAAAGCCTGGCATAAGAATATGAATTATGAGAAAGCATTTTCTCTTTAGTTTGTTTTTTTCTGTGGGTTTTTTTTCTTTTTTTCTTTTTTTCTTTTTTTTTTTAAACCTCTGAGTAACTGGAATAATAGAGGCATATCACTGGTCTTGGCAATGCACATTGCTATTAGTGTGCTGAAGAGCTAGGGATTTTTTTTCTTTTTTCTTTTTTTTTTTTTCCCTTTCTTTTCTTGAATGTCTGCTTTTCACAATTGCAAAAGTGCTTTTTGGTATTAAAACTAATTATTCCTGTTCAAGAAGTTGTGTGTCTGGTGGCAGGAAAAAATTTAATGAGAGAGATTTCTTAACATTTCTGTCTCCTGCTGTCTTTGGCAGTCTGAATTATGCTAGGGATGTCTTGTCATTGGCTAAATCACACTGAAATGTTCTGTATTGAGCACAGAGATGACACAAATAAAAAGCAACGCAGAGGTGACTAACCTGGCAGTCAGATTAAGGGCTTGGTTAAGCCGCCTGGAAACAGAGCCATCTGAGCCACTCTAGGGCAGGTGAGACCCCCATGCAGCCAGGGTGGCACTGGACCTTCTGCAGTGGCAGCTGAGTCCAGGCAGACGGAGGAGCTGCCTTTGCTTGGGCAGTCAGGATGAGCTTTAGTCTTTGCTGCGAGGTAATAGCTACAGAAGTAGCTCCGTTAATTTCTTTTGATGCAGGATTTTGCTACGTGTGCTTCCAAGACCTGCCTCAAAATGTCAGAAAGGAAATTGTCAGGAATGGTGGAGGTGGGAGATGCATTACCTCTGACAGTGAAAGCAGAATACCTCAGTGAAAGCAGAGTATCTGTGTCTTCCTCTTTGTCTTTGCATCACTATTAGTAGTTAGGTTGAACAAGCAATTCTACAGAAAAAAAAGAACCTGACATGGAAGAAATGAGTCTGAAAGTAAAATACACTTTCCTAATGCACATCAGGTCAAACAAGTCACTGTTAGTGTTGAAGCTTGGTACCACATAATTTCTTTCTACTAGTAGTTTTATTCTTACTTCATTATTATATCTTATAGATAGGGCTGTAAAGTTATTTAGTTGTCTTTGTGTTGTGATTCAGATGCTATGTGTATGGTAATGTACTTTGATCTTACAGTAATGGAAATATAAAGCACAATAATAGCAAAATAAACCTTCTTATAGTTATTATACCAATATTAAAAAAATAAATTCTTTGATAGCCTTGATATTTTAATTTAGGACAACAGAAGGAGGGAGTTGGGGAGTATTTCACAAAATTATTTTAGAGAGAAACTGTGAAATTTTGTCTATCCTTGAAAATATTCCTGTATTAGGGAAAATATTCAAACAGCCAGCTGTCAGCTCTGTTATAGTTCATAGTGAAAAAGCCCTCAACATCAAGTCCTAACAAAAGCAACAAAACCTTTAAGTTTAGAGCATGGAAGAAAAATAAGGTATCTTTAATAATATAAAGGAGAAACGTGTAGATGTACCACATACAGCACTTCTGGGAAAATCCATTGCTGCGCTGTGTCGTTAGCACCAGAGCCTTGGAGAACACAGTCTGCAGTAGCTCCAGTGAAGTCAGGGCTTTCAGTTTAAGCTGCATCAGTTTTACCAGCTGAGGTTCTGATCCATGACATCTGAATGCTGACTGTATTTGTATATCCCATGGTGGTCTTACCAGAAAAAGTCAACTGATGACATGTAGGTTAAATCTTCCCACTCTAACTTCTGTTCAGTGTTGTGTTTGCCTTCACCTTCATTTCCTATGCTCTAGGGCTCTGCACTGTTTTCAGCAGTTGCTGTATTTTTGGGAGGGGGCTGCTCCTCTGTGTTAAGCAAAATGATTTCTGTCTAGTTTTGTGAAGTTAATAAGCAAAGTCCAGGATTTTTGGTGTATGAAACATCAAGACTGTGTGTTAGTGGATTATAATTTCTTTTATGTTTTAAATTTCCCAGAGTTATTTTGATTATTTTTAGGAAAGTCCCGATTTCTTAAAATCCCACTCAACCTCTATTATGGCTTCTTTATGGAAGCTTTGTGTTGCCAGGAAGAAGGACTAAAAAATTCTGGGAGTGCTGGGTGAAAATGAGATGCGTGTTAAAATTTTGTTCTTACTCATGTGCTGTGTGAAATAGTGTTGAAAAGCCTGACTGTCACCCAGCCTTACAGGGAGGAGAGAGGACACAGAGAACACTCAGCAGTTTGTCCCCTGTGCCCTACAAACACAGGTGCTTACACCCACAGTACCCCGAGAGTATAAATGTCCCAGCCAGAGCTGTGAGTACTTTTGTGCATCTGAATAGTGGGGCCAGTGCCTGTCGGAGGGAAATGTGGGAGTAGGTGGATGCTTTTCTAGGAACACGTAGCGGTGCGGAGACAGACGAGAACGGCCTTTCCCCGGGTGCAGCGACTGCGTGGAAACTTCTAGGGGGAGCACTCAGAGTAACAGCCTGTCCTGAAATTAGGTTAGAATTGTGCTTCATGATGGGTAGATCCCTCAAGTCATAAAAAAGCGTCTGACACCTCTTCTCTGAATCTTCCTGTCTTCCACTTCCAGGTTCTGAATTTTCCAACTAATAGGGAAGTAGGCAAATCACATATGGGTCAGGCAGGGATCTGTGGTTAGGTCTGTACTGTCCACCCAATCTCTGGTAGGAGTTTCTGCTCTTTCTGAGCTCCACTCTACTTTAAAGTTGCCACTGACCTTTAAAATAAAGTGTATTTTATAGAAAATGTGATAAAAGTTGTATATATTTATGTGTAACTGAATTATCAGAGTTTCGGTATTTAAGAAAACTTTCATTCCATTTTCTTAATGAGGAGAAACTCTCAACTTTCCACATGTGAAGGAGCCTAAAGTTCAGTATTATATCAAAGATGGTTTAAACCAGAATTTCTCTCTCTATTCTAGAATTTGACATTCCAGTAGCTAAGATCATTGGTGTTAGTGTTTATGAGGATGGGAAACATTAAGGGAATTTTGGAAAAGTTTGACAGAATGTCATAAATGTTCATTAAATGGAAATGCTGTTAATACTCTACCTTAATTTTCCTGCTGGAGCATGTAAAATACATGTACACTAAAAGTCATTCAATCTTACTGGAATATCAGGTATTTCAGACTTTAAGGTAACTCTCAAAAGACATAGATTAAAAGCAATTCAGAGAGAGACAAGACTATTTAAACATACTTACAGAAGAGAAATCTGTAGAAATAAAAGCTAAAAATACTACATAGTAATTACAAATTGTAGACATGTTTCTACTAAATTTCACATCAAGCCTTACCTAAGCTTAAATTCATTGTTGATGTGCATGTAGCTTCTGAATTAGGTCCTTATGCTTGAGAATGAAGTATGGAAGTTTTTTCTGTAGCACTTCAGCTCAGTTAAGGTGACTTGCAAAAAGCTAGACTGTAAAAGACAAGTGGTTTTGAAAAATGGGTAGATGCAGCATTTTGGTAAGGGAAAGTAGTGACAAAATATATTTATGAAATATCTTAGGCCTGTTAACCTGTGGTAGTATGAATGTGCTGAAGGAATTAGGCTATGCTATTAAAAACATGTACAGTCCAGAAGGCCTAATTTCTGTGAGTACGTAATTTTTACTGAAGTAATTGGTAAATAGCAATATTTTTCATTAAATGGTCCATATAATGAAAAACTTCAGTCAAACTTCACTTAAATTCCTGTTCTTAATTTGCTTAAGTATTTTGCTTTAGTACTTTATTATTTAAGTCGTTCAATTCAGTGGCCTCCTTCAGTTTAGAACAGGGTACTTTTAGTCAGGTGGTAAAGTTGACCCTGAAAGTATTTTGTTATTCTCTTTGAAGTTTGATGCTGCAGAGTATGGTTTTGATTCTGAGAGCAGGACTTCTCCTGCTCACCTCATGCCGTCACAAACACTTTCAAACAGGATTTGGATTTCTAGTGCAAGCTCTGTTCCTGTCTAAATACAAGTTATTAGTTTAATAATCACCGAAAATCATTTCTGAGGGCATAAGCCCTAATGTTGCTAGTCAAGGAGCTTGTACTAAAAGGTCTCCTATAATAAAAGTGCAGTACAGAAAGACACATGGGGAAAATACTGCTCTTTTTTTAAGCTGACCTGTGAAAAAGACCCTGAGATGGAAACGCAGAGAAGGGGTAGTGAAGGACTCCTTCCAGGTTTGTGCTATGGGATGGCCTGTTTTCACCCAATTAACAGCACCAAGGAGAAAGAAAGCAAGCACCTAATGTACTGGGTATGCAGAGGACCTGCTGGGTAGAAGTAGGAGGTGCTAAAACTGAGAGGGAGGTTTATGTCAGATCTGGGGCTTCGAGGGGTGTGTTTGTTAGGAGCCTGCCAAGGGCTCTGTGGGGAACGGAGCAGAGGGACTTACAACACATTTGAACCTTCTGCAAACTGGGGTAATGCAGGTTCAAGAAGTACCCCAAAGTAAGAAAGAGCATCTAAATCACTTGATATTACTCCTGTTGTCCTTCCCTTCTGTTTCTGTCTGAATTCAGGAAATACATCAGATGTTTAAACATTATTTTTTTCCAACTTTAGAAATATCTTTATTACCGTACTGGTAAAAATCAGTGGTAGTCTTCAATTTACCAGAAGAAATTGATGTATAGGCTAGAGAGAAGTAGTAGTAAGCAGAAGTGTTTGCCCTTAGGAAAGAGCTACTCAGCTGGAGCACAGCCAGTTTGAGTCCCAGAAGTAGATTTTGATGACCCACGCTGTCTGGGTGTCCATCAGAGAGCTCAGGCTGCCAGGGGACCACTCCAGCACTTACCAGGATTGCACTTAGCCCAGGGTGTGAATATCTGGCAAGTTGAATACATCCAACTGTACATTCAGATCAGTGTATTTGTCATGTTACTCTTTCAATTTGTTACTGGTTGTAAGGGAGATAGATAAATAGTAAAAAAAAACACTTTAAAAATTTTATTTAAAGGAAAAAAGTTCTTTAGATTTTAAATGTGTGTTCTTTTACATCTGAAGTATAAAACAATGAGCAGTAAAACTTTTGTTCTGTACTTTCAC
The DNA here is from genome assembly GCA_907165065.1 of Caprimulgus europaeus. The sequence continues at coordinate 13,788,770 of OU015540.1, read as the reverse complement.
TGTTAATACACAAATTAAATTATGGAAGCAATTCTGTATCTTAATAATTGAGCAGGGCTTATTGTATAATACAGTTGGGTCCTCTTACATTTCTTGTACCTTTTTGAAAAAATGAAAAGTGTAGCAGTGATGAGGAGCATTAGAACAACCTAAAATGCATTGTGAATTTTCATCTTCCCTTACCTGTGAATTTTTTAAGCCTTGTATGCTCAATACAATTAGTGCATAAAATTGGTCTTTAAAGGGCAGAACCCTACATTTGCAAGGGACTGAGTTAGGTTAGCTGCCCTTTTCCAGGGCTGCTTTTCACTTTAAGACAAATGGAATATGATGCACCACGGTGTCGGTGTGGTAAAGCAGTAGCTGGTAAGTCTGCATTGCTACTGGCTGAATCCTTTTTGGGCAAACATCTGTTTCCTTCTGTATTATCACAAGATATGATAATAAAAGAGATAATAGCTGTAAACACAAATTATACTACCTATGAAATACAGAGTAACTCTGTTATTTATAATGTTAAATTCATCCCCCTCCATTTTTTTTAAATTAATCTCTCTAGCATTACACGCCAGGTAGATCTCATTAGCTTGTGAAATTGCTGCAGATGACAAAATATAGAGCAATGCTACCAATCTGTATAACCTGTTAAAAATGTAAGAATAAACAGTTTGATCACTAAGTTCATTCATACCAAAAGGCAAGCGTTAGTGTCTTTGAGGCAATGATCAGATACAAACGTGGATCTCAATCAGTTCTGTCCCTGTAGTGTGGATTACAGAGTCCTTGTGTGCTTTTGTTTTTTCCCCAAATGTGAACTTCTAAGTAGCAACGTTCACAGATTTCTAAATGAGAATTTCAAATCTCTTAATACATTGGAGGTGATGTAATAGAAATAGATTTTGTTCTCTTAGGGCTTAACTTTTCAAGGCTAAGAAATGTTTGCTCCTGAATTGAATAGTTTCCAGTAGGATCTTCAGAGTGCTTAAAGCTTGACAGAGCTTTTGTCATCTTGCAGAACTGAGTTTTCCAGGTAGACCTTGGTACAAGCTAGAACTAGTTCCTTCTAGCTCCTATTTGGTAGACTCTTGCATTAAAGCTGTGCAAAACGTAAAAACTCAGGCTTTCACCATGCCTAGCAGTGCAGGCTGGAGGAACTACATGCAGTTTGGAGTAAAACAGCACCCAAGCGTTAAAACTTCACCCAGGTTCCTTATTAATCCTGCACAATACAAGAGTAACTCAAGGAAGCTGTGTATATGCATATACAGGGATCATTTGATATTAATCCTTAAACATAGTTTCCACTAACCCAAATCCTGTTCACTTTCACTTTGGAAAGGACAAATCAGGATTTGTGCCGTAATGAAGTTTTCTGCATTTTCAAGTATTAGTGTATTTAGCATTTCTCTTTTTAATTTACCTGGTTTAAAAAAGAATTTTGCAAGAGAAGGTTTATATTAAATGATTCATGTCTCTAGTTTATTCTCCTAAGATATTGCAAAGGACTTTTGTATGTATTTGGATGACAGTATATGAGAATATACTATGTCATTTTTTAAATAAAAAGCAGAAAATTCATTTTCTGATTGCAATCATATTAGACACATAAAAAGCAGAATATTTTATTTTCAATATCCTCCTTTTAGATGTACGAAGATAATTGCAATTATTTTTTTAAAAAACACTTTTCACTTATTTTGCAGTAGTGCCCTTTAATGTCCATATCAGTATATTGTTTTATTTTTATTAGACTTCATAAATATATTGACATATCTGTAACACTAAACATGAAGCTTCCAATGCAAGAGTTTGTACATAGTCCATATCCAAATGTCACCATTATTTCATTTAAAAGATCCCAGCATGTCTACCTCATAATCCTTATAAACTTATAGTACTGAAATACCTCAACACTTTTTCTTGCTACATTCATTAAAATTAAGCACCCTTACCCTACCCCATCTGTAAACATCAAGTCAATTGGCAGCTAGCACATTTCCCAGTCAGCAAGCAGTATTGTGAATTTTATCTTCTCTTGCAGAAATCAATTCGTCTTCGTTGCAGCAGATGAAATTTCTTGTAACACCTCTGCAGGTAACAATCATTGATACTTCTTGATGCATCCATCCAGGTCTCAATATCCTTTTTCACATGCTGCATTGAATCGTAAGAGAAAGCCTAGGAAAATCCATAGTATAAATCTGTGGAGTAGTTTAATTAATTTATAGCTTCAGCCTATAGGTTCTGCCATATAAAAGGCTTTAGGTTATTTTGCTGACTTTGGTGGTTTATTTCCAGTTTAAATATCATATGGCCTAGTAAGTAAGGATATGTTAAACCTTCTACTAAAAACTTACTGTGCAGTACAGTCAAGACTGCAACTTTCAAAATGCCAAAACAGAGAGCACTAATGAAAAGAGTAAAGGCTTAGCTAAATGAGATGTATGTAGGACATTGTAAGTGCTATAGATTTAACCATTTTCTTTTCAACTCTTTGGGGGCAAATATTGCCCACCAGGGTATGTGCAGACCCTAAAGCACTCACAAAGTCTATCCTATGGATAAGATAGTGGGAGAGAGAGGGTCTGTGTCTTCAAAGGATCGCTCTCTAGTAAGTAAAATGTCTTAGCTGCTTTGCTAATATGCTATCATGTTGTAAGCCTTGGGTACAGAGGAATGAACAATGTTTTTAAAGGTAATGGTATTTTATTTTGATTGTATTGAATATGTCGAGGGATTTTTCTCTCTTTTAAGCAGTAGATTTTGAACAGTTTTAGTCTTAATTCAGGTAAGGATGGGATTATGTCACTACATAGAAAATCAAAAGCCAAAATAGATAGTAACAGTGCTGAGACACATTCTGCCAAAAATATTATGCAAAAAATCTGCTGAGTTGATAGAAGCTGCATGTATTGAAGGATGAAAGGGGGTATGGTGTGACACAAAATGTTGGTATTAAGAGTGTTTATTTATAGAGTTTTACATTAGCAGAAATAAATGAAAGGTGAAGAGTTTCCTGTTTATGCCAGAGTGACCTACAAAGAAACAAATAATATTTATTTATGAAAAAGATCATAGCTAAAGCCAAAATATGCTCAAATTGTAATATCTGTGTGCTAGCAATAGCATTTCTGATGGTAATCTGAAAAGTTCTTCTGCAATAAAACCTGATTTAACATAGATGTTTCAAAGTCCTAAGTCATTAAAAGAGTACATTTTGAGAAGTCAACATTTAACACTTTCTTGATCTCACTAGACTTAGGTTTTGGCTTTCATTATTTCACTTGTGCTTCCTGCTCAGCTCTGGACTGGAGTGAGCTGTAGTAGAGAGGCTACTAATTTATAAATCTAGGCCTTGCTAAGTAAGAATAAGTAGAATTATTTTAGCAGTTTTTGAACTTGAAATTCTTGAGATAGACATGGGTTCTTTATATTTTTCTTATCTTAAAAAAAAAAAAAAGTTTCCTGTTTTGCAGACTGAACCCTTCTAAGCAATAATTATTTCTCTAATACAGACATTTTTTTCCTCCTTAATTCAGGCACAGTTTCAGTGTCCAAGACTACATTATATATATTCCATATATCACTACTTTGGAATTCCAGTCAAAAATACAGCGCTCTTATTTATCAATAAATTCAATGAACTTTACACAGAAGGAAATGTATCTCTGTGTATATTTATTAAAACTTTTCAGCTTACCAGTTCATTACCTCTGTTGAACTGATTCAGCAATAAAGATATTTTTGTTAGGGATGTTTTTCACCATATGATAAACATATCCATCATAGGTGACTGTAGGTGCCTTTTTTGCAATATGATCTGAAGGAGAAAGCTAATGAAAGCTTGTGTCTTCTGTTTCTTGTATGCCTAAGTTGTAGTCATAGCATTTAAAGGACTTTTGGCTTTATGAAAAAATAATTTTCTGGCCCATATTCCTGTGGTGCAAGTTGCCAAAGTTGCATTTGGTCTTTCAAATCTGTAAGTTGTATTGCAACTAATTTATTATCTGATGTTTTATGTTTTAATACATGGAGTATATATAGAGTTACATAAACTTTTAGAACCAAAGCTAACCTTCCTGTGGTTTTTCAGATGCATGCAAAATACCTACAATACAATTTTATAGTGCTTTTTTTAGTGCTCCTGTACTCAATTACAGTAATTCAACTGTGTTTGTAAAACTGATGTAAAGTGAAGATACCAATAATATGCTCAATGTTTAAAAAGTGAGTATATGTATGCTTGTATTGTTTCCTTGGAAAGAATGTGTGTGTTTGTAGATTTCAAGTAAACTTTTGGTTGGAGCTTTATCATCAAATGGAAATGGGAGGTCTTGGGTGATTCTTCTGGTAATATTCACTCTTCCTAATACTTTATCATTCCTGCCAGAGGATATTTAGCCCTCAGCCACGTGACATCTTTTCTGATTTGGGAACAAAGTAATCCTGAATAAATAAATGTGTTAATGAACAGATAGTGTGTCCATATACACATTTCTTTTTATGTGTGTGTATCTGTTCTTGCATGCACATTATATAAAGAAAGCGTATTCAAGTATCTGACAGAGGCATCCTTCATGGGAAATGTAAAAATATTTCACTCTTGATTGCATCCTGTGCATTCTGAGGCTAAAAATAATCACTCTTCAGAGGAGAAGTTCTGTGCTTCTGGGATAGATCTTCTCTGGCAGGCATGATTAAAGAGTTTGCAAACAGACCTGAACTAGAACAGAGGTAGGGAAACTATTGGAAACCTCCTATCAGTTTGATGATGGAATTTTAACAAGGATCTCTGAAGACCTTCCTGTAGCAAATCTCTGACAATAGTTACATCAGGGGAGAATTAATCCTGAGGTTCCTGGCTGATGGGGTCAATGGGCATCTTCCCCTACCAGGCTCCTAATAAATCAGAATGAGACCCAGAATAAGCCCGTGGTTTATTTTCATGTTGGTTACAGAACATCGTTCATTTTGAATCTTTAGCATTTTTAGTGAATTTTTCAAATCAATGCTCAATATTTTTTTTTCTTTTAGGTTTTGTAAGATCAAAATTCATAGTTGTAAAGAAAATAATATTTTGTAGTGTCTTTTTCCAGTGCGTTCTAGGAGGTACCTGCGTATTACATCTTATGGTTTTTGTGTAAATATGGGAGAGGATCATTATTCTATATTTATGTCGCTCTTTCTTTCTCCCTCCAATTTTTAACTGTTCTCCAACTTCCATCTACAAACAAAAAAAAAATCCAGTGCAGATGCATGCTTGGTATTATTTTTCTCCCAAGTATGTATGCAGTTTAAGCTTTTGAAATAACAAAGAGGCAAGTGTATATATAAAGCTGAATTTGGAATGAAGTGTGGTGGAAGTGGATGTAACATCTACCCAGTGGTGACTGTATTTATTTACATTTTTGAGCAGAATCATCCCCAGGAGGTGGGATTGTGTGTGTGTGTGTGCAAAAGAAATGAATTATGAAGCTTTAGAAGATGACAGTCTTAGATTAAGTTATTGACCTCCATTTGGAGAAAGATACAGTCTCCAAAGCAGATTAAACATTCTGAAAGGTTTAATTTTATAACTCTAGGAAAAATGTTTCATAAAAGCAGACAGCTTAAAGAAGCAAACATTGGAGGTTGTAATATTGAAATAATTTGAGCAGAATATTGGCAGTTTTTAACAATTGCAGTTTTCCTCTATGCTCTCATTAACCTGTCATCACTAACGCTACCACAAATGTAATTCATGAAGCAATGGCAAAGACGGCGAGACTTATTTAAAAGCAAATTAATATTAGACAAGGTGCTTAGAATGGTGAAGGTGCCTGTTGTGGCACACCTCTGCTACAGTACAGAAATAATTGTGTCTGGTCAAAATACTGCCATACATGCTTGCATACATCTCATTGACTTACTCATGTGTCTGGTAGGAGATATTGATCAGCTTATACTCTTTCAAAGGAATTTCTGAGAAGTACATATAATCCAAAGGGCTTTGGAAGAATGCAAAATCAGAGATATTTCCTTCTGCCTTTTTGAATTACTGTGTGAAGACATACATTCAGTTGTGAGAGGTTCTTCCCTTTAGTATTGCTGCCTATGGGTTTGACTTTACGAAGCAATTTGACTGGGAAAATAACAATTTTCTGTGAGATGCTTTTATTATTATGTTATGCTCTTCCACTAATCAGATAAAATAAAAAAATGAAGATGAAGGAGCCTCTGTAAGGTCTTTGTGCTAGTATTTATTTAAGGCTGTATCGCTTTTCCCTGTGAAAAATAGCAGATACTGAAGTTTTTGCTTTGGAAAGACTAGGAAATGTTGTACTAATGCACAGTATTAAACAACTTCTATAAATTCAAGTGTCCTTTATGTTGGCAGTTTAAACTTGTGTTTACTGCTGTTGTAAATGGTTGCTTATATGGAATTCCATTTGTTACAGCTTTTACTGCTCTTGGTAGTTGTTTGGTAAAGATGTTCAGCTATTGGATAAGTTGATAAAGATCAGTAAACACTTTGATTATCCTCTGTTCTTCTTTCATGAAGTTTGATTAATTCCTCTTTCTCACCCAGTGAAAACACTGGCAGCCCTTTTTGGCATCTCTGTCATTATCTCTTTGACAGCTTGCCTTCCCGGTGCTTACAATTCTAGGTCAGTTCGCATGGCTAGTCAAATGTGACAACATGACAAGATTAAGTAAAGCTGAGGTTCTGTGATTTGTAAATGGAGGATTTGCAATGTGAAGCTCCTTTGATAACAGAATAGTGAATAATCTGTATTTGCCCTCAACAAGTGTGTAGAAGCATGTGTCCGTCTTCTGAGCTGTTTTGTTTAATGAAGCAACCATAACATTTTTCTCTGATAGACTGAAAACAGTACACGTGAAAGGTGGTTTGTGTGGGTGTATGTATAGTTATATACAAGTACATAAGCAAGGATTCACTTTTAATATCTTGAGATTATCATATTACATTTAAAATATTAAAAAATAATATGATTGTATACTACGGCACTTTACACACAAGCACAAAAGACTGCTTTAAAATTTATTAAACAAAATACCCACTATATTTATTCTTGAACTAGATAAAAATGTATTCAAGGTTTATTGCCCCAAAATATAACAGCAGTAGTAACAGAAAATGCTTTGCAGATCAAAAGAAACATTAGGTTTTCATTGTAATACAGCTGGTTTTAGATGTCACCTGATAGCAAGCCTCGGTTTCCCCAGTGGCTTTTTTTAATGAAGTTTATACAAAGTCTAACTTTCTTGGATAGAGATTGTACAGAAAGATGTTGTTGGCAGCATATAATTATGTTAGATTTTTAACTAGGCGTCAAGTGAAGTCCCCACACTTGTGTAAATCCAAATTTCAGTGAGACTGAAACTTGAGAAAAAGCTTTTAAGCTGAGGTCTGTCCCTGGGATGGTTCCATTGCAGTTACTCCGCCTCAGCTCAGGAGGGAAGTCACCTGTGCTGCTGCTCGTTGCACTTCTAGATTTCTGCAAATTAACAAATATCAGTCATATTTATTTAAATGTTTAACAAGGTGGCAGCTGAACTGCAGATGGCTGTAAACATCTAAAAAACTTCAAAAGAAGCTACAGGTTGGCATACAGGAATAAAAATGTAAATCAGGTCTGAACATCAAGGGCCAAAATTTCTGCAAAACGTGCCCATCAATAAACAAGAAAAATTAACGAACCAAACTCAGATGTGATCTAAATAAGCAAACAGTCAACAATTTGAAATTTGTCTCTGCATGTAGAAAATCCTGAATAAGCTTCTTAAGTTTCTTCTTGCTCCAGCCTTCAGGAAAAAATAAAGGCTGCTTTTAATATTCCATCAATGAGGTATTTATGAAGATCCCTTCATGAAAATCTTTTATTGTTGCCCTATCCATATGGTGGACTGTGGTCAAGATCTTTAATCTCTGTGAAAACCAAGGAATGTTAATACTGTACTAATAGGCAATCCCTTACAGATTTCAGGGTATACAGGAGTTCAGCACTGCAGGATACCTTAAAGTTTCACTGTTTCATTGTGCTGTGTGTCTCTGTTACATCTTCCCAATTCTTTCTGTGCTCCACATCACAAATCTGTACAGCATTATCGGTCGTGGAAGAGGAATATGCTATGCAACAAAATATTTTATGGTTCTCCTTTGTAGAATGATCTTAGTGTTTGATACTGTGCATTTAAAACTTTGCATAGAGCGTTTTAGTGTTCTTAACCTTTGAAATCAAGGAAAATTACTAGAAACTGGTTTTATCAGCAGACTTTAATAATTTTCCTTGATCTTAAGTAAAAACTTAGGATGAACATTTTCCCTCATTGCCCTCCGAGATGTACAGAGAAACTCACTGCCTGTTCATGTGACTGAAATACCTAAAGTTGCTTAGTGTTAAAATCCAAAATTAAATAAATTGGCTGGTTGCAGATACTTTGAGCGCCATAAGCAGATATCATCCTATTGTAGGAAAGAATTTTAAGTGGAAGGACTAACCACTGCTGCAGTGTCAACCCACTGAAGTCCGGATACTGCTCAGCAATGTGGTGTGTAACGGGTGCACACACACAGGAGCTCTGCTGCTCATGTCATCTTGGTATCATCATAGTTATGTGACCAAGAGAAAGAGCAAGATAGTTACTGGGATTGTTTATCTGGATTAAGCCAGGTAACCATTGCTTTCCTTACATTCCTTCCAGTTGTTTACCAAAATCTTCACATTTGTCTAAAATTGTACTGCAATTCTGCATTGAAAGCTGACAGAGGAGAGATGTGGATTGCCCTTTCCATGCTGCCTGCCCACAGCAAGAGGCACATCCTGCAGTGGTGCCCATTTCTTACTTGGTTGTCCAGTTATCGTCAAAGCTAGCAACGCATGGGTCATATTCTGGAAAAGTCAGAAATAGGAGCTTTCCAGGGATACATACACTTTGCTTATACTATGGCAAATAATGGGAGATTAGGTCAGAATTAGACTTCTCTGAGGTAGTACCAGATTTTTACCTTCTCTTTTTATAGTTCTTACACAGATTCATCATTTTCTATAGTTCTTCCAGCAATATGTAGACTTTAAAAAACGGGGGCAAATTATAATGATCAGCAAGATATGTGCATCAGATTCCTAAAAAATAAAATCATGTTTAAAATTCACCTTCTGTAGTTCTTAAATCACTTGAGGAAAGTCTGTTACCTTGGTTTCATATTCTGTATTGTGAATTTTTCCTTATCAGGGTTGTTATTAAACCCTATAGGATGTATATTGTTAAGGAGCTTCCAAATGCCTCCAGTATCAGAGCTCCACTGTCTGACCTAGGTGGGGATGGAAATACAGCCATAGTACCAAAGAACTTAAAGACCTCAAATGGTGATTACAACTCGAGAGGCACATACTTTCCCTATTTTTAGAGAATTCACCAATACTTATTAGCGATGATTTAAAGAGAGAGGTTCAATTTCAAAGGCCCTACTAGAATAAATCTTATAGCCAATTACTATTTTTAATTTTTTTGTTTGTTTGTGCACTGGACAACTTTTATGTAGTGATTTCAAACCCTATCCTGTAAATGGCTGAAGAAACTGAGACACAGCACGAGTGAAGAACATACCGTACACTGAGCTTGTGGTGAATGGTTTACAGCTGCATTTACAGGTGGTAGCATGGCTACACGGATTTTTTTCTCAGTTATTTCCCAGTAAGATGTTAGCCTAGCCACTTAGGAACCAGTGCCAGTATGGTAAGAAAATACTAACAATACTTTTTTTCCTGTTATGTCCTGAATACTTGTTCCAGATATACTGGAAAATAGTGGAACTTACCTTATTCTAATTAGTGGTGCAACAGAATTGTTCATCAGATGTTTTCTTAGACAAGAATTTGTGAGTGCACTTACTGGTTTTGATACATTGATTTAACATTCTGTAAAATACATGGATAATCACATTGACTATTAATTTATTCAAAAATACTTTTCCATTTGCATGTCTTAAATTTTAGTAAATTGTTTACCTAGAATGATTATTTCTAGTGTAAATGATCACAAAGCATTTAAATGCCACTAATTTGAATGAGAAATAAGCATGCTGACATAATAGTGAATAAATGAACCAAAAACCATGTGACTGAACTAGCTTACTGATTTTCAGAGTGACAATATAGTTTAAATCCTTCTTACTATTTTCAGCACAGAAATCAGAATCTATTCTGCTAACCTTCTGAGCTTCTAAATTTGGTGTCATGCAAGGTCGTGTTTAAAAATTAGCATTTAAAAAGAAACCCACTTGCTTTAAGTTTAAGCTGACACTGTTCCTTTCCTCTGTGGAAATGAAATTTATTAATCATAATAAAACCATCATATTCTGAAGGTAGAGGTCACCCTGAGGAGAAAAATAGTCTATTCATCACAGAGGTATTTCAATGCTTTTTTTTTTTCCCCAGATGATATCTGAGCATGTATTCTCTCCCCTTTGGAAATACATTCTTCCATGTTTGTGCCTCCATATGTCAAGTGTTTTTTAGGAGAGTGCAAGAATGAGAATTTAGCAATTAATTTTATATACTTTTTTTTTTATACAGAAGATTTGGAAGAATGCTTTTTACATTTATTTTATTTTATGTTTACATTGGACTCATTTGTTCAAGTGGAATTTCAATATCCTGTAAAAGAATGGAAGAAATGCTTCTTATGTTAACAAGAATATAAGCATTGCTAATTCTTAAATATCATTTTTATGTTAATATCAGAGTGCAAACTTCAGCATTATCATAATATAAATGTAAAACATTCTTTTTAAGGTGCAAGGATTAACTTAGGTCACAGTTTTCATGTTAAGATTACTTCACAAATCTTGTTTTAAGGGAGAAAGGTAGTTTACACAGTAGGCTGAAAAAATAATGTAAAGCACTAACAATAAGTTATTACTACTTTGGCAAAGAGTAATAAAAATGTACTCAGAAGTAAATACAGGGTTGAAAGAGTCATTCTTTCTTTATTTTGAAATTGCTTAATGTGTTTGTTTATCCATGTTTTCCTCTTAGTTGTCCAGATTTCTGTAAAATATTGATGTAACACTATTAGCAACACATTTTATTACATCAGTGTTATAAACTCCCTAGTCACTTCAGCAGCTGGGTTACATATCCTAATAATTTAACAAAGCCTGAGCACTACGTATCTGGACTTGTTCCTTCCTTACAAGTAGCCCTTGCATTTAGGCAATCTTCATGCATCTTCAGCGTGCATGAACAAGACATCTGCGATTCTGTTAAGGCTACTATCAAAGCTAAGTCTTTCACATCTCTAACTATTATGTTTGCATCCTAATGTGGAGGGCTACCAAGGCTGAGGTTTATGGAAGTTCTTCCAACCAAATTGACTCTAGAGTATGGGGGTCAGTGTCACCCCTACTCAA